>CM066035.1:168406326-169613026 GCA_033557465.1 Ichthyophis bannanicus | reverse complement strand
CTGTGTGCGCATAAAATATCAGCTGTGCAGCTTTTGAAGGAAGATTACATTTTTGTGCGCCACATAACGACACTCGGAGTTATATACTTTAAAATTTGACTACATGTCAGAATACAGTATGTACACCACATTGATTGCACTAGAAAATATTGTAGAACTTGTGAAAACCGTAAATACACAACAACTTTTAAATTTTAAGACGTCTGTGTTGTTTTCTATCAGAATCAGAACCAAAATTTTTGTGCGCTCTGTTGTAAAGTATGTGCGCTCGCTCGGCGAGGTGTGTGCGCGCGCACACACGCACAGCTTAGAGGGAACAGTGGTTGGGGGCCATTTCTTCAAGCCATAGGTCCACAATCCTGTGCTGCCAGGTCATGGTTGGGTCCTCCGCCAAGCTCTGCCTGAACTTGACATCATAGTTCAGCCAGGCCCACCCGCCTAGACACTTATGCGCTTGGGTTATGGTGTCTAGATATTTGATCAGGTACTGGCTCAGTTCCGGCTCCCGCTCCAGCACTACGCTCATAAATATGTAGAATGCCGAAACCCAATTGCTTATAGATTTTACAATCTTCGGTTTCTTTTCCCATCTCCTGTCTTTTTCTTTGTTCTCATTTGATTCCCATTCCTGGTCTCTGATCAGCAAGGAGAATATGTCGATAAACTCCCTCCGCCAGATCCGCTTTTTTAACTTCCTCGGCACCATGCTGGCTAGTGAGCTCACTCCGCAACGCGGGTCCCCGCTCACAGCCGATGGGCTTACTAGTGTAGTTGGTAGATCATATTTATTATGAATCAGTGGAGCCCTTTCTCGTCCTTCAACCTACTCTGCGCTTTATTATAAAATTTTTTTTTTTTTTTAATGATTGTCCATGAGTCTATTAAAGTCATCTCTTCCCTTCATTCCTCTGTTTATTAGGTTTCTTTTTTTTTTTTTTTTTGCAATCCCAGCTGCTCCCACAAGATGGCACAACACGTCAGCAAATACATACAATACATATGTTGTATTATTATCCGACTTCCCACCTTTTTCCCCACCAGATGGCGCCCCAAGCACACACTACTAATCTCACCAAATACTCCTTCTTCCTCCCCCCACTTTTCTATTATGTACATTTCGCCCTAATTCAACTGGAGGAGGATAGGAGGCATCCACAGAAAGGATAGCCCCAGTCAAGCCACACCGCAATGAAAATTACACCACAGAAGGAAATCTTCAACACAGGTAATGCAGTATAATGCAGGATAATGCAGGCATCCACAACCAAAAGACCCAACCACCAATGAGCAACCTCATGTCCCCAAGATCTTACCTACGACCGCACAGCAGATTGCCTTCTCCTTCCTTCTCTCCCCATCTTTTTTCATCTCCTTGGACTCTGTCGTCGACTGCAGGCATGCCAGCAACTCCCTGCAAGTGCGCCATGCCATTTCTGTATCCCGACGGCCATCCGTCCACCCCGGGCCATCATTAGGCCACTCCCCGATTGCCAGTCCACATGCTACCAGCCATGCGATCACCTCGCCAAAGGACGCATTGTCCGTTCAGTCGGGCTCCCGGTTTTTTTTGTTTTTTTTTTCACGCGTCAACACAGTTCACCCTTACAACATTCACTGCTCCGTCCCTCCGGAGCCCCAGGTTACTCCCACAATCGTAGGCCGCAGCAAATCAACATTATTCCCCTCGTTCCCCCCCCTACCCCCCGCACCCCCTCGCGCAGCTCACCCTCTGTGGAGATTCGCCCTCCTGTGATCCTCCACGCTTTCCGCTCCGTCCGCTCAGTGCGCTCTGCAGCCAGCTAACTCCACCGCGGTACTCCTCTGTAGGCCCAACGCCCGCTATGCAAGGCAAGAATCAAATCGCGTGCTCGCGCTGCGCCGGAGAGGAGGGAAAGAGGGCGAGCTGCTGCGCGGCCAGCGCTTCTATAGCCGGCCACCGTGCCGCCCTCCCCCTCCTCTCCCTCCCCCCACGCCCACCGCCAAGGTTAACCCTTGGCCTGCTGCCCCGTGCCTGTGTCCGGCCACGGTAATCCGCAGCCGGATCTGATATAGCAACAACTGGGAAACACCTAGAAACAATTTTACACTACAACTGAAAGTAAATTCATCACTCTTTTTTAAGAATAGGAAACTTCAGAGGATGGAAGAACATCAAAAATTGAGGCTCCTGTTGCACATTTGCTCTAACCAACCCAGGTTTCCAAAAGATACACACACAGTCTAAAGGATAAGAACATAAGAACATAAGATATGCCATACTGGGTCAGACCAAGGTCCATCAAGCCCAGTATCCTGTTTCCAACAGCGGCCAATCTAGGTCATTCGTACCTAGTAGTTTCCCCAAAAGACACAGGTTCCTCAATGCTTGAATTGGGTCAAGCATTGATATCCTGAGTCCCTTCTTAATAATGGTTTATGGACCTTTCCTCCAGGAACTTGTCCAAACCTTTTTTAAACCCAGCTACACTAACAGCCTTTACTACATCCTCCAGTAACAAATTCCAGAGTTTGATTACACGTTGAGTGAAAAAATATTTTCTTTTATTAGTCTTAAATAGTTTACCCTGTAGCTTCATTGCATGTCCCCTAGTCTTTCTATATTCTGATAATGTAAACAATCGATCTACATTTACCCGTTCCACTCCGTTCATTAATTTATAGACTTCTATCATATCTCCCCTCAGCCGTCTCTTTTCCAGGTTAAAGAGTCCTAACCTTTTTAGCCTTTCTTCATAGGGGTATCCTTCCATCCCCTTTACCATTTTGGTGGCTCTTTTCTGAACCTTTTCTAATAATGCTTTATAATAAAGAAAGAAATGGAGGAAAGAGCAAAAGGGGAAAGATCAGTATGTTAAAGCAGATGTAGAGAGAGAATGGAAAAAACTAGAAGCGATAAGAAAGGACAAATAGACAGCAGACAATGGAAAGTTAGCAGAAGACACAAAGAAACCAGAAGAAAGTGACTGGAGCAATTGCAACTGAAAAATAAAATGCCCAAACAACAAAAGGTAGAAAAATACTTTTTTATTTTGAATTTATTAACTGGAATATGTCAGCTCTGGGAAATGTGCATCTCTAACGTCTTTGCGTTTTGTTTAGTATAGGTGAAAATGAATTTATAGTTTTATTTCTCCAGTGTTTTTGTACATTCCAAGTTTGGTTTTTGGGGTTCCCAGTTTAAATTATTGTCTTTCTATTTCTAAATTGTGATCCCTTGTTCTTTGTTTGCTGACGGTCTTGTTCTGCATGTATAACCGAGTTGAAGTATTCTGTTCATGTAGTTTCTATGTGACAGTGCCACTTGTTCTCTTTCTCCAGTGGTCTCTGAGATGTTTTGGTTTAATATTTGAAGTGTTGCCTTTTGATAGGTAGGATTTGGTGATTTTTGATTCCTGGTAGTGCTTTTATGATACAGCAGGTTTGCTATGCGTTCTAAATGTTATCCAACAATCTCGGTGACAAAGATATCCTGGGATATACCCTAAAAAGTGGCTTTTCATAATCTTATCTTTTTGTCAGTCTTAATAAATGTGAAAACAGCAACAATAATACTGCTGTCATCTATCATAGTCCTTTTTGTTATATAGCTTTAAAAGAACTGGAGAGCTTTATTTAAATTCAGAACCACTTCTAATCCAGCCAATTTATGCCAGCAATTATTTCTGAAATTAGTTTTCACTTATATCCATTCAGTGCATCTTCCGATATCAGCATGAAAACCAGCCTCCATCTCTATAATCAACCGATAGTTCTGTTATCCAAGGCTTCCATTTCTGCTTCTATTCTGCTTCTATATAACAAAAAGGACTATGATAGATGATAGCAGTATTATTGTTGCTGCTTTCACATTTATTATGTCAGACAAAAAGGTAAGACTATAAAAGCGTAGATGGTGAAGAACACAAGATCCCAAACATCAAAAAGAACACTACTCCAAGCAAGATGACTACAATAACCTGATAAACCAACGAAAACAAGAATATCACAGCAATCTCATTTTCAAATCCCTCAATCAGCACAGAGAATTGCTCGAAATCACCAAGTCACTCACGCAAACCCCTCATACTCTCTCGACCCCTGCCCTACAGAATGGATAAAGAAAACCAAAGACGACCTGAACACACCATTAACCCACATTGTCAATGAATCCCTCAGCCAAGGGCACATGCCAGACCTCCTCAAAACCTCAATCATCCGACCAACCCTAAAGAAACACATCCTGGATCCCCTCGATCCCTCCTCCTACAGACCTGTAGCAAGCCTCCCGTTCACCGCCAAACTCATTGAAAAAGTAGTCCAGAAACAGCTCCAAGAACACTTGGACACCAACAACATACTGGACTCACAACAACATGGCTTCTGCCCACTCCATGGAGTCGAGACCCTCATGGTGTCACTAATGAACACCTTCGTCATAGGTACCCAAGACAAACACTCCGGATATGCCATGATCTTCCTAGACATATCAGCCGCTTTTGACACCATCTCCCACGACATCCTCATACACAGACTACAAGCAATTGGCATCAAAGATACTGTACTCCAATGGTTCTGTTCATACCTAACCAATAGACGTCAACTGATCCGCACAAACTCATCAACCTCCCCCCCATTCCAGCAACACCAAGGAGTACCACAAGGATCCACACTATCAGCAATGCTCTTCAACATCTATCTGCAACCACTCTGCTCAATCATACAGGCACACAACATTCACTACCACATCTATGCAGACGACATAATGCTCTATGCACCAATTACAATCTCCAACCCATCAAACAAACGCTTATCAGAATGCTTCACGGCAGTATCCAGCTGGCTACAAAAAAACAACTTATCCATCAACATAAATACAACAGCGGCCCTCATAGTAACAAAAGACCCGGACTTCACGCCACCCTCACACCTCAGCATTGGGACCACTCAAATACAAATACAACCGCAGATAAGATACCTGGGAATCATCATAGACCAAGCACCCACACTTGAACAACAAATCAAAAAAACCGCCGCTACAATATTTCATAAGGCTAAAACAGTGCAACGCCTCAAACCTCTCCTCGAACCACAAGACTTCAGAACAGTGATGCAGACCCTAACACTCCCCCACCTGGACTACTGCAATATAATCTACCATGGACTCCCAGCCACCCATACCAACCCACTCTGGACTGCCTTAAACACCACAGCAAGAATTATCCAATCAGCAAAAAAACAAGACCACATCACCCCAATCCTGAGAGAGCAACACATACTCCCTCTGAAAGCACGAATCAAGTACAAATCCGCCCTACTCACCCACAAAGCTCTCAACCAAACCCAAACCTCCCAACTCCGCACACTACTGACCAGACCAGCCCACAACAAAGCAACCAGACAAACCACCAACAACTCCTTCACCATCCCCCACAAAAGGACAAAATGCAATCAACGAACCTGCAACAGAGCCTTCGAAATGTATGCACCATCCATCTGGAACTCTCTACCGAATCACATCAGAAACAACAAAGACCCCTTATCGTTCAGGAAACAACTAAAAAACATAATATTTCAGGAATACCTCAGACCAGAAACAAACACCCACCAATGAGACTGTAGCTCAATGTCTATGTTTACGTCCCAACTATTTGTTAAAATCATGAATGTTGGCCCACCTGGTGACGGCACATACCCTAAAACTGATTATTGTCGTCCCCCCCCCCCCCCGTTCAATGTTCCACTGCTTTGACCCAGTGAAAAGCGGGATATAAATACAGCTAAATAAATAAATAAATACTCCAAAAGATCCATGCTTGAACCCACAAGACTACGCCCTTGTGCTAAAGATATAATGTCACTAGATCAACTACCTGCAACACATCCAACAGGTCACCAAACTGGACCCTGTTCACTTTGATATCAAACATGCAACTAGATAAACTTCTCCCCATGATGAACACTACCACTTCACCATTAGACCCATGCCCAAACACATGGATTAAAGCATCCAGGAAAGAACTAACTTCACCACTGCTCAAAATAATAAACTCCTACCTCAATCTGGGACTGATGCCAACTAACCTAAAGGCCTCCTCTGTCAGGCCCACCCTGAAGAATGCTACAGCTAACCCTGCCTTACCCACATCTTCAGACCCATTTCTAGCATCCCTCGCCTAGCAAAAATAATAGAGAAAGCCATTCAGCTCCAGCTCCAGGAATTTATAGACTCAAATGCATCTCTTGATGACCAGCAACATGGGTTCCTACAACATTACGATACTGAAACACTACTGACTTCCCTCCTTGAAACCCTGCTTAAGGGAATTGAAATATCCAAACGGGCATTCATCCTTATATTTATAGTAATCTCAGCAGCCTTTGACCCCATAAACCACAGAAGTCTCCTTACTCGCCTGGTTAAAATCAGAGTAAATGGGATACCCTTAAGATGGTTCCACTTATACTTATCCGACTGCATGCAACAGGTCAAAATACAAAACAGGACCTCAAAACCATTTTAAATACATCAAGGACTACCTCAAGGATCAGCTCTCTCAACCCTCTTATTTAACTTATACATCCAGCCCATATGTAGCATCCTCTGGAAACACAGGATAATGTTTCATATCTATGCAGATGACATTATGTTATACACTCCAATTGCAACAAGGAATCCGGACTTCTCCACCATCCTTTCAATGAAATGATGCAGTAGCTACACGAACACTCGCTCACACTGAATTTGAGCAAAACAGAGGCACTAGTGGTGAACAGAGACCCCACCTACATTCCAATAGAGAAATTCACATTCAACAACTACGATATACCCATCAAATCAGAAGTCAAATACCTTGGTATGACACTAGACCAGAAACTTAATTTCCAGACACACATTAAGAAAACAACTGCAGCAACATATCAAAGAATAAGGACTCTACATAACCTCCGCCCGTTACTGGACCATAATCTTTTCTGCATGGTCTGCCAAGCAATCATTACCCCTATCTGGGTAACTCCATACTCCATACTCCAAGGATTACCTTCCACTCCAGATAGCTCAAAACTCTGCAGCTTGATTGATATCATGGATCCCTAGACAAGAGCATATCACCCCAGTATTAAAGGAGCTACACTGGCTGCCCATCCAAGCACAAATAGAATACAAATAAATCATGAACATCTTCAAGAGTATGTACAACCTAACTGCTGGCTGCTTACAATCTCTCATTCATACACTTACAGACAACAGACCAAGAAGAGACCAAAGCACGAACCTCCTTAAAGTTCCCGGACATAAAACAACCATCACGCAAGAAATATGCCAGCACACCTTTTCCATATATGGACCTACCTTCTGGCTAATCTCAGAGCAACTACTGACCTGAAGGACTTCAGGACGATGCTAAAAATGAACATATTCCAGAAATGCTACGGGACAAACTGTTAATCGCCCTCACACCCAAATAATTGAAAAAACAAAGATTCTGGACCCTATTCTAACTGTAAATAGTTAACAGTCCACGGATTAGACAGTAAATACTTAACTGTCTAAGGGTTAAACTGTAAATAGATAACCACATAAGGACTCAAACTGCATGTATCTTGTTAGTTGTAACCATGTTCTATATAACCTCTGTTGTTTATGTTTGATGTAAACCGCCTTGATACCATTGAAAGGCGGTATATAAGAAATGTTAAATAAATAAATAAAATGCCATTTTTGGGGGGTATATCCCAGGATCTCTTTGTCACTAAGATTGTTGGATGTGGAATAGAAATCTTTGGTGAAGATCCTGAATGAGATTGTGTATATTTTGAATGGGTTCTAAATGGGCAGGGTTTATAGCACTTCCTAATGTGCCTGGCAGTTGGCACTGGAGTATAGTAATGTAGAAATCTGGTAGTCTTTCTTTATCCTCACTGCCCATGCAAATGGTATTCAGATAGTCATTAAGAGGCATGTTTACTAAAAGTTAATGCGCATTCACAAATGTTAATGTGCGCTAAGTGCAGGAACACCCATTTATTTCTATTGGCGCAGTGGCACTTAATGCACATTAATATTTAGTAAACATGCCCCTAAGTCATTACCGGGAGAAAAAAAGAGGCTTGTGAAGGGCTCCTTTGAAAGCTGACTAAACTTTAGATGGACAACATATACATTTTAAAATAAAATAAATTACATTTATGCAAATGAGGTCCAGTGGATACGCAAATGAGGCCCAACAATGAATCTCTGACATGGTCCCGCATCATCCTTGGGCCACCCCTGGTTCTTCACAGGGTCAGTTAATGGTAGTTCATGGTTTAGATGAGGTACGGAAAGTAGGGTGGTAGGTCACATGCCTTTAGGGTGGTCACATTCTTACTGTCATACACCCTCGGAAATCAACCACATAAACTCCAAAATTCTTTGATTGCAGGTTAGGGAAATCAAAGAATTTTGGAGTTTAGGGTGGTCACAGCAGAGAGATGGAATAGGTTGTCGGAAAATGTCTGGGTGATATCCAGTTTGATAGGCTTTCAAAAGGTTTTAAAGACATTTCTTTTTAAGGGAATGTAAAAGGGAGGGAGAGAGATGTAAGAATGGGTAAGGGGTTGGGGTATTTTTGTGCGGGCTGTTAGTATTTTATTGTACACCTTTTTTGATTGATCTTTTTTGGAAATTGGTTATAAACTTGTATAAGCAAATAAATAAATATCAAAATGTGGGTTTTCTGAGCTCATGCAAAATATTATTGTATACACATCTTCTGTGATATTTTGCAAACATTTGCTAAATTTCTATTTGGCAGACTGATCCCTAGCAGTAGTACCTCAAGATTACTGCTGGGGTTCATAGCCACCATTTTGAACCTGGGCAGCAACGGGGCAGGATTGTAGGGAGATCAGTCCCATCCTATCCACCAGCTACCAGTGATACCCCAAGATAAGTCCTAGAGGGGTCAGGTTGTGGTTCCTTGTGAAGAGGCTCTTAGATAATAGGCCTTGAAGTGGGGTGATCAGAGCTTAGATGAGGGGGGGGGGGGGTTGGGACTTGCAGTTGGATGGCTTGGGGCTTGGATCAGAGGGGTTGGGAGGCTTGGTTGGTGATTAGGTTTGGGCAATGTTTTCTTTTCATTTAGGCCCGCATTCAATGCATCAGCAGATAGCGTCAGTGCATCCACGCTATTTGCAGATGAATTTAATGTAGGGACCCTGTGGTAGCTTGGTGCCCTGTGTGCTAAAGACAGGGCATTTGCTGACCCCTTTCCCTCTGACAGCTAGCACACAGCTTTTGCACTTACATGCATTATTTTTTGCACCTAATGTGTGGTAAATGCAAAAACGTACCACAGTAAAAAGGCCCCTATGTGTGAAATTGTAATTTCACTGGGGGAGATATTCAGCGGCAATGACTAGTGCTTCTAAATTGCACAGCCATCACCGCTGAAATTTAACCCTGGATATTCAATGCCTGGGCCATAACTAGTCACCAGCATTGAGTATCCAGGTCACCGCACAGTCTGGAAGCTAACCGGGCGGCGGTGATATTGAGTTGCTGCCTAGTTAGCTCCCACTGCGCCTATCTTCACCCATGGGTCAGTAACCGGGCAGTGGCTCCATATTGCCACTGCTCAGTTAGTGACATGTGCCATCTCCGTTCCACACCCAAATGCCCACAACATGCTCCAATGCTTAACCACGTAGCCCACTAAGCGCTAGGTCTGCAAACCGTGTAAATGCCTTTGAATCTCAGGCCCACTGTGTGTATTTTATTTATATTTCTTTTATATGAATTGTTGTGTGTTGCCTAGAGGATAGTTTTGATTAAGCAAACAATATATTTAAATAAATAAATAAACATAAATAAATCAGTCATTTTTCTTTAATGTGAGAAAACCCAAGTCAAAAAATTTGATGTAGATTTTCAATTCTTATCTAATTTAGGAAGCCAAGGAATCCAAATTAGCCTTAGCTGTATGAATATCAGCAAAAAAAATTGAAGTGAAACTCCTTAGAACTGCATATAACTTATGCTGTTATTTCCAGGCTAAATGATGGCAGAAAGGAGAGGAGAAGACACAATAATGAGAATAAACAGAGACAGTTCTGACGGTGTCCACCTTGCGCTACAATCAGCTTGCCTTGAATCAAACTCAACATTTTTGTTTAGTCTCTAACAGCAGAGTTATCGCTGCAAATGTCGAGTTTTTTGGCTAATGATTGGATTACAGTATCCTTGACATCAGAATGCAATTGTCCATTGTTCGCAGCCTTTTAGAAGCATTCTATGAGTGAAACAGAAAGGCACTCTGCTTAGTATTTGGGAAAGTTCCTATTGTATAGATTCAAAGAAACACGTTCAGTCCTGCAGGGTCACAAACAGGCCAGATTTTCAGGATAACCCTAATGAATATCCATCAAATACTGTATATGTGTATACAATGGAGGTAGTATGTATGCAGACCCATCTCATGCATATTCTTTAGGGTTCTTTCGAACAACTGGTTTGTTTGCAGCCCTTGAGGACCGAACTTGTGAACCCCTGCTAAGCGCTGCTATTTCAATAAAGTTTTGTTTGCATAGCATTGAGCACACTTAGCTAGAAGTAAATCTATTGCGTGATTTTTCTATCTAAAGATAATGATGCATTAGCATCATCTGGTTTTGTCATTCCATCGCTTTTTCTAACTTCAACACATCTCTTTCAAACAATGCTGCTACCACAAGCATCTCCACCTGTACTGGATGGTACCAGATCAGTCATAGTACCATCTATGATTTAATAATAATGCTTTTGTGACTTCACTAGGGCAGAACGTGGTAATGAACTTATTGATAATTCAAGTTGTGTTCCTGACATCATCGCTACAGACTAGAATATGATGTTTCAAGTACAAAGGTCAACAGCAAAGTAATTTGAGATGTGGATTTTAAATATAATTACATACCTTTTCCAAATACAAGCATAAGCAAATACATTTAAACTGCATGGTATTTTGTATTCTAGGGTTTAACCTATTTACGGTTGCTGCTCATGAGTTTGGACATGCACTTGGTCTTGCACATTCTACTGACCCAACTGCTTTGATGTACCCAACCTATAGATACCAGCATCCCTATGGATTTCGTCTTCCGAAGGATGATGTAAAAGGCATCCAGGCTTTGTATGGTATATGTCATAAGCTATTTAAGATTTCTGTTGGCTGCAATAATTTAGGTTGCAGAGGGGGTACAGTGAGCTGTGGGGTGGATTTTCTAAAGAAGTAGGAAGATAAATCAAAAGTTAGGAAAATTTACTGCTGAGGAGTATCATAAGTGGCTATATTTATTCATTCAAAAAATGGACATTTCTAGAGGCTGTTTTGATTGGGAATGGGGGAGGAGAAAACTTAGCTACTTAGTAGAAATTTTTAGCACTAGCTGATTAGGTTCTGCAGCTACCTCTGTGAACAAGAATGGCAGGAT
Source organism: Ichthyophis bannanicus (assembly GCA_033557465.1). Taxonomy (NCBI): domain Eukaryota; kingdom Metazoa; phylum Chordata; class Amphibia; order Gymnophiona; family Ichthyophiidae; genus Ichthyophis; species Ichthyophis bannanicus. The sequence goes on along the minus strand of CM066035.1, from coordinate 169,601,596 downwards.
TAAATCAAGTTGGTGATAACTCCCTTTCTTAACCTACATACCTCTATCACCCTCTTGATTTCCCTCCTCCGTTCTCTGATCATTTTTCTGTCCCCCTCCTCCAAATCCCACACAAGCTTTTTATCCACCCTCCCTTCATGATCAAACTTCCGACCTTAGATTTTTAGATTTAAGTTTCTTACCTTTCCAAATTTGATGTCTAGGTGACTTACAAATACAAGTAGGTCCTTGTCAAAGACGACTTGCAATCTAAGTTACACCTGAGGAAATGGAGAGTGAAGCAACTTCTCCACAGTCACAAGGAGCAACAGCGGAAATGAAGGTGTTGAACCTTGTCTTCCTTGGTAGTCAGCTCATCACTCTATCCACCGTTTCTTTAGTTGAACATGTGACTAACTACCCAGGACCCATCCATCCATCCTGTACTATTTCCACTCCTCCAATCCACAAGCACCCTCCCATTCTTCCTGCTTGTTCCAGTGCTGCGTTCCAAATAACAACAGTTGGCATTAAAATCATGGACCTGAGACTAAGATAGTGTAAGTGAAGGCACATATTAGATAGGACTGGAAGATCAGAATTGAGAAGTCCAGATCACCACATTTATAAGTGTGTCGGTATTTTGGAAATGGCTCTTCTAAACATGGAGCTGTTTTAAAAACTATATACAGGGTGGCCCAAAAAAAGTGAGAACATCTCGTAGCATATAAGTTATTTAAAGATTCAAAAAGACAGATGTAAACAATTGACAAATTAAAAAAAAAAAGATGGCGACCGGAAATTGTTGAAATAAAGACGTTATACAGCTAAAAAAGGTAAACAAGTAAACTATTTAAGCTTTTAATTTACGAGATGTTCTCACTCTTTTTTGGGCCACCCTATATATATCCATGGATGGGAGGAATGATTTCAGAAAGATACACAGGAGAAAAAGCGATGGAGAAAACATAGCAAACTGCACATGTAAGTGCCCGCGTTTTGCAATCAGCTTGTGTTAATGTCGGCACTTACACGTGTATCTGGGCCATTTTGAAAACAGATGTGCAGATGCTCTTAATTAATTACAGAGGACCCTCTCTTGTCCCCATTTCAATTCACAGATGGACCTAAACATCCGGGGATTAAGGAAGATATCCTGTAAAGAGATGGCCAAAAGGAGCAATTTTGAAATCCCTATTTCTGCCAGGGAGCAGCTGTAAATGTGCACATGAACAATTTTGGGCTTACATGTGCATGCTCTATATGAAATGGGAGATAAACATGTAAGGGGACATTTTCAGCGGTGACGGCCAGCACACTTAAAGCGACTGGCCATCACTGCCTTAATTTAAATCCAAATATTCAATGTCGGGGCCATATCTGGCCATTGGCATTAAATATCTGGGTTGCCAATTAGCTGACTGGACAGTGGCAATATTCAGCTGGTGGTCAGATAGCTAAATCGGCTAAAGTTAGGACAGCCATTCAGCTCTAACTGCCACAAAGAGGTGTAGGCGTGTCTGTATAAATCTATTCTATAAAGCAGGGCTTCTCAGTGCTCCGGATACACCTAGCTAGTCAGGTTTTCAGGAAAGCCACAATGAAAATGCATGAGAGAAATTTGCATGCAAATGATATAGTATTGTAAACCGCTTTAATGCCTTTTGGCCTAAGCGGTATATCAAATGATTAATAAACATAAACATAAACATAAACACTGTCATCACTGTATGGAAATACCCCTCATGCATATTCATTGTGGCTATCCTGAAAACCTGACAGGCTAGATGTGTCCCTGCCCTTCATGTAAATATGTTAACAGTTCCGGTGATATGTAATTGTTTCACTGTTCCTTGTAAACCACCTTGACCTGGTGAAAAGCGGTATAAAAAAAAAAAAGTCAATTAAATAAATAAATAAACAGGTTGAGAACCGCTGCTATAAAATAAAGTATGCACGGACTTTACTTTATAGAATAGGCCCTACATACGTGAGTGGCCATGCACATTACCTGTATGGAAGATTACAGAATTACCCACATAATGTTAAACATAAAGCGAGGAGGGTGGGTTTAGGGCATGTTGGGGGCAGGGCTGAAATACATATAGATTCTGGGGATTATTTTAGAAGCCCTATTTGTGATTTGCATGTGTGTGACAATGACCATTCTCACTTGCAAATCACATCCAGGTCAAACAGCCATTTTAGAAAGTTCCGATTTTACATTTGTCAACCCTGATCACGCCTGCGTCACGGAGGCACACCCTAGCAAACAGGAAGTCTGCTTCAGAGGGGGGGAACTGGCAGGAGGGTTCAGGTAAGCGCTGGGATTCCATTTAAACGCCATTGCTACTACTGCAGTCTTCTTAGAGGGGCAGCAATGGTGACAATGGAGGCAGTAGTGGCAGTAAGTGAGAGTGACAGGATTGAGGGCTCACCTCGGATGCCTTATATCTTTGCACCAGCCCTGCTGGCAACTTACATTTGTAAATGCTGGCATTTTGATGGGCACGTGTAAATGACGGCACTTACATATGTATCCTGGCCAATTTGCAAACCTAGATATGCAGTCACTCAACCAGAGAGAGCTCACTGTTTACCTAATTTCTATTTGGGGTGAAATAAACATTGGGGGGATTAAGGGCTGGCCGAAACAAGTACTCTTTGGAATTTCCATCTTCCACGTGCATCCCTTATCTGAGATGAGGGATACACATGTAGCTTTTTGTTTTTTTAGACCATGCTTCGGGCATGCCCTCATGTAACTTAAACATGGCAGACACTTAAACAGGTAGACACATGTAAATTGCGACTTTCTAAAATCACATTTTATACGTGGATGCAGTTTGCACATTTTTCTGCTGCCACATCCACATGCAAAAGTGAATAAGGCTTCTAAAATCATCCCGATTTATGTTCAGCGGCACTGACAATATGTTTGGAGTCCCATTTTACAAAGAAAGTATCTGTGTGAAAAGCGCCATCTAGTGGAAGCTGGGGACAGTATTTAAAAAGGTTCTGCCAAAAAGAATTTTCTAAAATACACATAAGGGCATGCAGGAGTGCCCATGGATTTGCCACACAGCGGGAAGAGACATTTTACTAATTCATATGTGGGAAAACAGAGTGTCATGAACTTCCGCAGGCAAATGCTGGCACTTTTATGTGCAGCCGGGCCATTTTGAAAACCTATGGGGGTTATTTTAAAAGCCCTATTTGTGCTTTGCCATTCTGAAAATGGGCACACAGGCATCCCAATCACAGAGATCTCCTCGGAGCCATTTTAAAAACTGGTTCTATAGACGTTCCCAGCGCAAGGACGTCCAAGGTGTGAAGGGGTAGAATTGCCAACCGCTCGGTTTTCAGCCAACCTGGCCTGTTTTTACATGGCCAGGCCAGCTGCCGGCAGATATCCAAGATAGGCCATTGAAAAGCCGTTTTTTTGCTCTGGCCATGGGACCGGGAGCAGCCAGAGCAGAAAACCAACTTTTCATCTGGCATCCTTGTCCTCCCCCCCCTCCCTCCCCATGGTGCAACCTCACCCTCTCCAACACTCCAGCTGCATCTCCTGCTGCTTACAGAGCCATTGCTGCAATAGCGTTAATAAATTAAAATTAAAATGAGACCAGTGCAGAGCCTTCTGGCCCTATGGAACTCCTGCTTCTGCATCCCGTCCCCTCTAGCATAACTTCCTTTTGAAGGAGGGACACAGCTGCAGGAGTTCCATAGTGCCAGAAGGCTCCTCACTAGTCTTGCTTTGATTTTAAATTATTAGTGCTATTGCAGGCATGGCTCTGTAAGAAGCAGCATACGCGGCTGCCAGGAGAAGGAGGTGGCAAGAAAGGACTGATATGGAGGGAGCTGGATGAGAGCTGACACAGGGGGAGGAAGGAGGTGGCAGGAAGGGAGCTTACACGGGGGGGCGGGGGGGAGGGGAGGAGGTGGCTGGAAGAGAGCTGATATTGGGGAAAGGTGGGGGCTGGAAGGGAGCTGGCACAGGGGAGGATGGAGGTGGCAGGAAGGGAGCTGACATGGGGGGACGTGGGGACTGGAAGGGAACTGATAGAGGGAGAAGGAGGTGGCTGGAAGGGAGCTGACAGAGAGGGAAAGGTGAGGGCTGGAAGGGAGCTGACATGGGGGAAGGTGAGAACTGGATGGGAGCTGACATGGGGGATGTTGGGGGTTAGAAGAGAACTGACAGAGTGGGGGAAGGTGAGGACTATAAGGGAGCTGACAGAGGGGTGAAGGAGGTGGCTGGAAGGGAGCTGACATGGGGGAAGGTGGGGGTTGAAAGGGAGCTGATATGGGGGGAAGCTGGAGGCTGGAAGGGAATAGACACCACTGGCAGTCCTGGGTATGCAAGGGGGTTTACATTGGTAGGGAGGGGAGGACTGGAAAGAGAGCTAATACTGGGGAGGGTTACTGGGACTGGAAATAGGCTGATGGAAGGAAGTGAAGAAAACAAAAGAAGAGACAAGAAATGGTAGATGGACTATAGACCATTGAAAGAGAGCTAAGAGAAGACAGAAAAGCAGAAGCCTCAGATCGTGACCAGCATGATCAGAGAATAAAATGGTCAGACAACAAAGATAAAAAAAATAATTTTATTTTCAATTTAGTGATTGGACTTTGTGCTATCTTTATTTTTTACACGGTATGGGGAACTGCATCTCTTATTTATCTGATGTTGCACTGCATGTAGAGTCTGCCTTCTTGGGGTTTCAGTTTAATTTTTGTCTACATATGTTTATTTTTATTTTAGGTTGTGATCACTTACTCTGTACTTAGTGAGGGTTTGTGTTCTGAGTGTGTGGCTGAGGCCAGGTGTTCTGTTAACATGGAGTTTGTATGTAAGGGATCTATACTGTACTGTAGTAATTTGTTCAGCTATTCAAATAGGTGTATGGATCTTCTAGGGCTTATTGCAGTATTTATAGTGCTGCTTTTATCTGGGTAAGCCTCTTGTATGAGTTTTGGAAGTTTATGCTGGTATTGTATGGTAGATTTGGCCTTGTAGATCTTTGTTGACTTTTGTAGGGTTTTATATTAGTTCACCTATATGCCTGGTACTGGAGAATGTTTATGTTGTTGTTAGTGAGATGACCAGAATCTGATTTTTTTTGGACTATCACAGTCTGTTTGAATGATGCTAAGTATTTACTGCTAAGTAGTTATTTTTATTCTGGCTAAGCATTTGCTCTTTCACTTCAATTTTCTTACAACATTGGCTTTGAAGGATAAATTCTAGCATCACATGAAGAGAGTTCACAAAGGAATTTTGGGAAAAAGGAGGGTGGGGTGTAGCCAACATTACTAATAATGAGGGTGGGGAATCAATTTATATGTTGCAGGGGAGTGCCAGAAACCCTAGCATGCCCTGCCAAGTGCCAGCCATATGCATGTAGCAGGACAGCATTGGGCTATGATCGGGGCTGTCAGCAGCCATGGTGGGCCCGAGTCGGCCCTGGGCAGTGGCAGCAGAATTAAAAAAGAAAAGTAAATCCATAGGGCTGGGCTCAGGCAGCATATAGGGTCATGCAGGCCTCAGGGAGGGCCGCGATCCCTGTGGCTGCTCCTGTTTAAGGCACGTGGTGCTTGTGGCTACTCCCGGACGCTGCTGCCTCAATCCTCACAGCAGTCCAGCACTCTAGAGTAGCTACAAGCACCATGGAAGGGAGCTGATGCTGGGAGGGCCTGGAACTAGAGGAGTAGCCTCATGGATAGAGCACTGACTTGCTAACTAAGAGACAAGGGTAGAATTCCCACTACCACTCCTTGTAGCCTTAGGCAAGTCATTTAACTCTCCATTGCCTCAGAAGAAAAGCCTGGCAATCTACTTCCGGTCACACTGCCAAGAAAACCCAGCAGCTGATGGGTCACCAGGATAAGGCATTAACTCAAAGCCACACATTGCATTGATTAAAGCCCACTAGCAAGCTGTGCATTTTTCCTTCTCCAACAGATCTGAGGTCCAAGATAATTGCCAGGTTGCATCCCTCCTAATGCCAATCCTGGCATCTGCTGTCTTTTATTCTCTACAGTACGGGGGAAATACATTTCTATTTCTCTTGTGTTACACTACATGCAGCGTCTGGCTTTCTGAGGTTTTTGTTTAATTTTTGTCTATATATTTCTCTTTTCTTTTTGTGCTCCATTATTGATGAAGGGCTGTCTGTACTGTGTGTGTGTGTACAACCAGTGCTGGGTATTCTGTTTGTATGGAATTTCTGTTTAAGAATGTGTAGCAACATTGCTTGTTCAGTTTGCACATTGCCCTTGCTGCAATTATTTTTGGGGGACAGGGAGTGGGGCAAGGGTGGGGTAGGGGGCGGGACAGGGGGCGGGACAGGGGGCAGGGAAAGAGCGGGGCAGGGGTGGGCATGGATGGAGCATGACTGGCTGGTGGAGCATGGTGGTGGGTTTTTCTCTTTCAAAAAGTTGGCAACACTAGTGAAGGGGTGTGATGGAGTTTGACCGGGGCATTCCAAGCAAGTTAGCTACACATATGTACCGATTTCAGAAATGGCTAGCATGTCCCCACCCATTAGCAGGACCGTTTATGTCTATTCCTGTTCTAGGGCATGAATAGGCATTAGAAAAATGTCTGTTCTGCCATCCAGACACCTGGAGGGCAGAGATGAAGTTACTCTGATACCCTTCTACTTTCTATTATGATAATGAAAACTGAAGGGAAACGAGAACATTTGTTTTTGGTTCAGCACAGTGATGCACATCCTCGTATGCAAAATAGTTTGCATGGACATGCATTCAGCATAAGATAGATGTTTTTGCCCTAAGTGTTTGTAACTGTTCATTTTGGGGATGTCCAAGTTGCAAAAATTGGACCAAAATATAAACATTCCTAGAGTTCTTTTGGATGTTTTGCCCTGGATATCAGAGATTGCACCTGGACATCCTTTCTAAAATGCCACTTCACATGTGTAAATGTCACCAATTAAGTATTGAGGCCTCAATGTTTTTAAAAATTTTTGTTCTGGAGAGGGAAATAATAGTGGATTAAGGACAATAACTCCCTTAATTCCTTGTGTAAAATCCTGTCTTAAATGAGCATTTTTTGAAAATCTATGAGGTATGTTTACTAAACCGTCCTAATGTCACCGGCGCTAGTTGCAACGATAATGTGAAGAATGCCATATAAGGAGTGGGCGTTCCAGTCCTATGGTAGCAAGAATATGTATCGCGTGATAGTGGGCGCCATAGCACGTTAACGTGTGTTAACCCTAAGTACATGCCAGTGAACGGTTAAAAGCTATAATGATGTAGCCCACTGGTTACTGCAATGACTGTGGAGGCAGAGGTCATGGGTTCAGTCCTGCAGTGGTATAATCTAAAATGGCTGTCTGAGGCGTTTTATTTTAATCTAAATCAGTGCTGCCAGCATAAACACCCTCACAGTGCCCTAACCTAAGGTGCCTCATAAGGCGCCCCATAGGTCACATTATAAAGTGCCCTGTTTGCCAAGGCACCCTATAATGTGCCCTATAGGGCACTGTATAGGGCGCCTTAAAGGGAGCTTTACAGGGCACCTTATAGGGCGCTTATGATGCACCTTAGGCTACAGCACTGTGAGGGTGTTTCTGCTGGCAGCACTGATTTAAATGAAAAGAAAATGCCTCAGACAGCCTTTTTAGATTACACCACTGAGGGATCAAACCCATGACCTCTGCTTCCACAGTCATTGAAGTAACCAGGAGGCCACATCTCTATAGCTACTATCACACTGCTGGCTGGCTACAGAAAGACTGCAGGTCACCACACAAACTGTCTGCTGTGGTTACTAGGATAGGGTAAACCCACCCGTACCCATGATGCACTGCACATGCACCTTGGCCTGGTAGGGGGAACTGACCGTGTGTGTTACTGGCAAAGAGTAGCTATAGACCGTGACATTGTGCGGGTCCTGTGCTCACCCTGAGGGTGAGGTGGGGCGGCCAGCACCAGGTCCGCAGCACCTGGCTTAGCTGAGATAGGCTATGCTGCAGGTCACCATCAGTACTAGTGTGTGATAGGTAGTCCTTGCAGACACGCCTAGGATACACCTATGTCCATCTGTATTTCCCAGTCATGTATAGCCCTTGTGGGCTCTGATGCATGCAGAATAGTGCATATTCTGTGTGGGTGCCATGGTCGCATGTTATAAGTGAAGGGGGGTGTTTGGACCCCAAGGCGGATTATGTAGCACCACCCAACCTGCTCTCTGTGGCTCAAGATGGGGGACAGGATCTCTTACCAACAGATCCACATTGTAAATCTCTGCAATGGTGGCAGTAGAGAGGACCATCAACCCCAGTCCTGCTGGGAAAAAGGCTCTCTACAGGGAAGCCAATGCAGATCTGTACACATCAATAACGCAATGGCAGACAGGCAGAATGGTGGAAAAGCTCACCCCACCACTATCTGACATTCACCAGCAGAGGGCACAGCCAGTCTCCACCCGCTGCACCCTGCAAGATGTTCCAACCATACACATACTAACTGCAGACAGTCTGCTAGCTAGTACATAGTGCATGTTCCTGGAGAAACTGTGTGCACCCAAAAATGGGATGTGAGCACACACACCAAGCAGGTTTGTCAGTGATTAGGCCCCAGAAAAGAGAACCCATAAATATCACTTAAAAGAAATAGTGTATAGCACTATGAGGGAACCTAGCCATGCCGTGGTCACTGCTCAGTCAGGGTGAGAGTGACCTCCCAGCATGACATGCTGTGGCCACCCTGTCTGTTCAGGTGGTGGTCGGGCACTACAATGTCCCAGCCATTTCCCTATACCCTGTGCAGATGCATCCTGCCCAGGCCACCCTGTCTGGCCCATACCCACAGTACCTTGCTCCTCATTATGCACATTGGCAGGCTAACACTGGAAACAGTGCAAGCAGTGTGGGCTGAGTAAGGTGTAGGCAGCCACAACACACTGGATAGACAGACACACGCTCCCACACCTATGCCAGCATTGTGCAAATATAGGAGGTTTGTGGCAACCCTGGCCGCCACACCAGTCCTGGGCACAGTGCAGGCATTGCTATGGTATGCAAAACTGTTGGGGTCACTCCCCGGGGTCGTAAACACTGTCAGAATCAATAACTGAAACACACTCCACAGATATCAGAAAGGTTGTTATGATGAATCTCTATCAACAAATCATGCTTAATTTAGGATTTGTTAGCTGACATTAGTCATAGCAACCTTTTGATATATGTGGAATGTGGTCCCAAGTTTAGGACGGCATTGCTAAGGTATGCAGGTGCCAGTATTGGGAGATGCTACTCTGCACAGGGCCCAACAGCCTGACTCTCCATGAGGCGTTGGATAGTGGAGCCTGTGGGTGTGGGTGTTTGTACCTCTGTTGGCCTCTGCTCTAGGGCTGAGTTTCCCAACTCCAGTCCTGTGGTTCAGGTTTTCATGCTGTCCCTAATGAATATGCATGAGATACATTTGCATACAATAGGGGCAGCGCATACAAATGCAGCACAGGCATATTTATTAGGGACAGCATGACACCTGAATGGTGTTTGGTCCTCCAGGACTGCAGTTGGGGAACTCTGCTCTAGGGATTGCACATGTTTATGGTATCTGTACCCTGTAGGGTAAAATATAGGCATTTATGGCTTGTTTATTTAATCTGCAATAACAGTTCAGTCTTTATTACCATGGTTTAATACTGGGTAAAATATAGGCACATGGTTTGCAGGAGCCACAGCTGGGGCTTGAACCTGTGACCTTCTGCCCCTGAACACACTGGCTGTGTGCATTGCACCAAACTGTTGCCACAGATGCAGATCATTCCCTGAGGCTACCATTAGTATTCGTTAGACAGACCTTGTCTGTTGCACTGCATGGCACCCACCTAAACAGGGTTTGGCCTTGGTCTGCTGTGGGCAGATGCCACTGCCCCTCCACCACCAGCAACCCTCCGCCACCATGCTGCCATGCCATTATGCCAGTGGTGCTGGTGGTGCGCAATCTCAGGCTATCCAGTGTGCCGGTAGGCAGCTGTCTATGGTGTGGGTTCTCGGATAGGGCTGCCTACATGGACATGTGCAATTCCCCCCGGCACCACCTGCCAATGTTATGTGCCCTTGGGTGTACCTGCTGGGTAATATCCCCTGTGACACTGTGGGACACACACTCGTGCCCATGTTGGACCCTCGTCAGTTGCTGTCTTGTTGCTTTAGTTTGGCATTCCTATGTGCCAGCTAGGCATCTGCCTAGTCCGCACTGTGCCCCAGCTGGACCACAGCATAACAATCCTGCCCAATATAAATGACAAAACCCTGATCACCGCTATTTCACTGTGGGATCGTTCCCTTTGTAGGGGGACAGAGCATAGCCCCTTCCAAACATGATATCTTTCTTTTTACGCTTTGTCAATAGTGTTGCTTTATGTTTATCATTAGTAGAACTATTGGTCAGCTTGGTTATGGGGATTTCAAATGTGGTTCTGGTCATTTAATATGTTTATTTGCCTTTTTGGTTCCTGCACATGTATCACTACTATCACTTTTCTGGGTTTCCCTGGGTTTGCTGTACATTGCTGACTGAAATGGTTTCTCTCTCCTGCAAATGTGCCTCTAGCGCAAGGTTTTCACTGGCGCTAATTTTCAGACCTTCATTTCACGGCATTAGTGTGCATGGGGCCTCTCCCCGCCCACTCTCCGCCCATTGACCCCTCATCTCTGCCCCTGGGGAACCTTACTCCGCCCTCTGGGGAGCCTTACTCCACCCTCTGCGCACCTTAATGCCGCCGCAGATATTATCACGCGATACGTGATGTTCTCGCACGGTTAAGCGCCATTATCACGCATTAACATCACGTATCGCACGATAACGTCACAGCTGCGCCGTTAGCGCCGTTTAGTAAACATACCCCTATGTGTCCCTCAGAGCTGGTGAAAAAAACCCAGTGTGGAAATGTTTTGCCATATATGGAGAATAGATCTGTAGATTTTTGGTCCACCCAAGCCATGCCTCCACAAAGCCCCCTTGAAATATCTGTGTGGTGTGGATCTCCACATGTAAATATCAGCTTCCTGAAATTGTGTTTCTTCTATTTCCATGTGTATTCCATTCTATACGTGTGACTGCTGCTGTCTGCATGTGGAGATGCTTCTAAATAACCTCCATGGTGTTGCTAAATGTAAGAATACTTTGAAACATCCAGATGTTTTAGCGAATATTGATCTGATTCTTTATAAATAAGAACATTCTTAATAAATTGTAACATATATTTGGACAATGGTTAGCATATGATAGGAACCAGGTGCATTACCAACCATTAGGCAAAAACAAAAACATAAAAAACTGGATGTATTTACATTTTTTAAAAAATATAGAGCCCAATATTAAGTGGTGATAGCTACGCCTTTTATAGTGGGAAGCAATCGCTGCTAAACTCTAGACCCAAATATTCAATGTTAGGGCCATATCCGGCCACCGGCATTGAATATCCAGCTTGGCTGATAGTGTGGAAGCTAACTGGGCAGTGGTGATATTTAGCCGGTAAGTTTGAAATGGCCTTTAATGTGTCTAACTTTGCCACCAAGGGATAACTGGGCAGTGGCTGGGTTCCACACCCTCTCCGCCCCCGGAATGCCCTGATACTAGCACTATGTTAGTGCCACTGTATATCTCAGTCACTGCGACTAATGCAGTTAGCAGGTCTGCTAATCACATTAATCATGTTGAATATCGGTCCCATAGATATTCCCATATAATACTGAATTATATGTAGGATTCCATTGCTCTTAGTCATATTGCAGTGAATATCAAACAGTACACACTTGGATCAATATCGAGCCTCAGCGGTTAGTGTTTTTTTTAAACAACAGCCGCTGTGGCTAAACCCCTCCCCACCCCCAAATATTTAGTGCTGGTATCCAAGTGTCGCTGGCACTAAATATTGAGATACTATGGTCAGAGCTGCCATTATCTGTATAGTAGAAAGTTTAACCTCCCTCCGTGAACAAAATTTAACCACAAGTATTCAGGTTCACAAGAAAAATACCCTCCACTTAGAAACCACTTTTTTTGTTGGAGCAAGCTGTAGGAGAGTTGGTATTGAGACACAACCCACACCAGACAGCTTGCTACTCTGCCATTATCTGTATAGTGGCGATATTCAGTGCCACTCTACGGAGAGGTTATCCAGCTAGCCTTTGGACAAGTTTTTTGCTGTCCTAAGTTATCCATATAGCAGCACTGAGATAATCTCTGACTCTACCCCAGCTCCACCCACAGATCACTTCAGTACTATCCAGAGAGGCAGTCTATAAGGATATTTAGTGGCGCTGTCCAGATAGCGCCGATGAATATCCCGGTCAGCGGCACCTATCCCGATAGCAGGTGCTGCTAACTCGATAATGGGTAACTGCATATCAGGCCCACTGTTTTTCAAGGGAAACACTGACTTTGACTACACCTTGATCAGTATTTAGCTCTAAAGTCAATACAGTAAGGGGGTTATTTTAAAAGCCCTATTCATGATTTACATGTGCATAATCTGGCAAATCATTTAATTTAATATAATATACAGACACTTCCACCTTCTTATAAAATGTTGTACAGAGCAGATTACAATGATAACACGTGTAAATGGCCATTTCAGAAAGGTTCCAATTTACATGTGATGTCCTTAGTACATGGACATTTCGAGGGGGCATGGTCTGGATGTGGCCTGGGCAAGTCAAAAATTTACACATGTACTCCTCATTTCATATAGGGAATGCACGTGTAAGCCCAAAATTCTCCACGTCCAGTTTTACACCTACTTCCTGGCATGTGTAGGTTTTTTTTTAAAATATGTGTTTTGGCCAATCTTTTATGGGAGGGATTAAGGGGGTTATCCTCCTTAATCCTCACAAGTTTATTTCCTCCTCTAAATTGAAATGAGTTCAAGATAGCATCCTCTGTAGTTAACTAGCAGCAGCTACACATCTAAAGTTTGCCAAATGACTCACGTGCAAGTGTCAGTGCTGACGCGTACACATGCAATTTGTGACATGCTGGCACTTAGATGTATAAGTCGCTGGGTTTCATCTGCTGATTTTTCCACAAGTAAATTTGTACAGTTAATTAGTTCCTCCCATTGCACAAAGATGTCAATCCACATGCGTTCCTCCATTTCAACAGCTCCACGTTTGTTAGAGGCATTTCTAAAGTAGATTGAAATTGAGCATGTCCCGAGCTGGACATTCCAGTTCTGATCTCTATGTACTCTCTAAAATGTGCCTTCACATCTGGTCGATAATGTAACCAGCGGTGCAAATTCCGCCCAAGCAGCCCCTGCAATGCGGGGAGTCCCGGGCAAGAAGGGGGCCCACACAGCAGCGATAAGGCAGTGTGGCAATCTTACTTTATCATGTTTGCCGCACTACCTCCGCTCTTGTAAGTTTGCAGCAAGCCTGCGGCTTTTACCTACCGGGGACCGAAGTCTCACAACAACAACATTGACTTCCAACTTCCGCATTATCGCAGGTTTTTAGCGTGGGGCCCCACACTACTTTCTAGCATGGCACCGATAAAGCACGCTAACCCCACCCTACCCAGGTAGCGCACCTTAATAAATATGCCTGTTTATTTTATAAAGGTAGTACTACTAATAATCATTTGTATAGTGCTGCAAGGCATTCACAGTGATGTATATATAGTTGTAAGATAGAGTCCCTGCTCAGAGCTTACAATCTAATCAAGACAAAAAAAATCTCAGAACTGGGGACTAGAATATAATAGTCCAGTTGGTAGCCACTCACATTAACAAAGATCGACCTTGTTCTCTTGGGCTTCTGCAGCTCGTATGATGGGTCTTTGCTGCCTTCCAGCTCATGCTGGGTCTTAGTAACTGGAACTGACGTTTCATCCACCTCAGGGTGAAATGGTTATCCAGTGGATGTCTCTTCTTTTATGCAATAGTTCTCCAGCTGGATTGGTGTGATTGTGGTGGGAAATTTGAATTTTGAATTTTGGCAGGAAAGTTTGTTGAAGAAAGACTGGAGACCTCTCTTTTTTCAGATTGGAAGGCCCTCTGGTGAGTTTAAAGCAACTCTACCAGGTGAACAATAAGTTCACCAGAGATCTTTCCTGCCAGAATTCAAAATTCAGATTTCCCGTCTCAATCCCACTAATCCAGTTTGAGAACTACTGTATAAAAAAACATACACTGACTGGATAACCACTACACCCTGAAGAAAGCCACAGCGTGATGGCTGAAACATCGGTTCCAGTTACTAAGGTGCAGTATGACCCAGAAAACAGCAAAGATCAAAGACAGACATCGATCTAATAAAAACTGTCCCCTATGGCTCAGCACAAGTAACTTGGCCCTTGGCATTGATCTAATTCTGAGTTCTTTAAGTATCACTTAAGTAGAGTCTCTAATATTCCATGCTATCTGTTAAAAAATGTTTTTGGTATTTCTAGGATCTCGTCAAAGTGGAAAAGAAAAGCCTTCTGTGCCAGACCGCCCTCCACATATCCCACAGAAACAACCTAATTCAGACCAATGTGACTCTAACTTATCATTCGATGCAGTCACAGTGCTAGGAAAAGAACTTCTGTTCTTCAAAGACAGGTACTGAGATTACATGGTAGCAGCACCGAGGTTTTATAATGAAATCATGAAATCATTTGCATTGTCTGTTGGGAACCATAAATATGCAAAGGACGCACTAGAGGAAGTTATATTATATGGAAGGAAAAACCCCGAAAAGGTTTAAAACTTAGCATAAAGCCATAGTACTGTACAATATTGAAAACTGAAAAGTGTGGCTGAATAAAAGCAATAACCACTATGGAAATTAGTTTCAAAGTTATCTAAATCCCATGTATTAATTTCAGGTACAATAGTGTTAGTGCTGGGAAAGTACTGGTAATGCTAATAATACATGCAAATTAATCCCCAATTAATTAAATTAGCTATTTAGATATTGATGCTGGTTATACTATCCAGCATTAACATCTAAGAGGATTAATGTGCCTTGCTAATGCTGGAAACTTGAGCTATAGACCAGAAAGCATAATTAATATTTGTAGTCTTAGTAGGTCATGTTCTTCTGGGCCTTATGGACCTTAAACTCCTACCCAACCACCTCTGATGACAGTCCCCACCCCTAAAATGCTGAAGGCTTCTCTTGTAAATCTAATGGAAACATCTCACTCTCTTTTAAGGTTGTAACAGCCATTCTGTGAAAGTTAATACAAATGCTTTCTTCTCCAGGAACAAGTAGGAAGTAAGTCCTCACATATGGGTGACATCGGCGCCGACGGAGCCCTCGTGCGGAACAAATCCCCAGCTTTCAGAGAAAGCCTTTGGGAATTGCATCACGCATGCGCGGTCCCCTTCCCGTCCAAGAGTGCCATCTTGCTCAGTCTCCTTTTTTCTGCGGAACCCTCTGGACATGGTCCAACCGTCGCCGTGAAAAAAGCTTTAAAAAGTTAGAATTTCATTTTCTTTCCTTATCGGATCGACACCGGTTCCCCTGCCCGCCTTCAGCTCGGTACACCGGTATCGAGTCCGGACTGATGTTTGGGTTTTTGTCTTTCGTGACTAGCGTTCGCGCTCTTTTTCTTTTTCACTGGCAACCCGGGTCTTTGACCTCGCAGGAGCCCTTTTTCCCCCGATGGCTGCCAGCAGGTTTAAGAAGTGTGATCAGTGTGCTAAACTAATGTCTCTCACTGATACACATGACTGCTGTCTCCTGTGCCTCGGGCCTGACCATGACCCAAAGGTCTGTGGCCCGTGTAGGAAGATGTCCTCAAAGGCCCTGAGAAGCCGCCAGCAGCAGCATGATAGTATTTTTCCTGAGTCTGTACCTTTGCGGGCCTGGACCTCGTCTGAGGCCTCTACGTCTCGGGGGGAACACTGTGAACCCGAGCGTCGTAGGGGTTCCTCAGAGAGGGGGTCTCCCTCGCGAGAACATTGAAGGAAGAAAAAATCCTCAAAGGCGGCCTCGTTGGATGGCTCTGAATGGCCTGGTCCCTCCCAGGACTGGTCGCGGAGTCCCGAGTGCCGGCCCGTATCCTTTGAGATGGAGCATCCAGCGAAGCTTCCTCGACGGGAATCGGAGCAGCTGAGGCAGGTAACAACTGTCCTCGTCGAGGACTCCCCTCCAGGGGAACTGGTGTCGGACCTGACAGCGTCAGGACCCGACCTGGTGGCTGCGGAGCCTTCTGAACTCGGTCTCAGAATGGTGGCCCTGGAGCGCAGTATGTCTGCCTTCATGGAGCAGAAGCGGGCGCTGATTGCCGGTCTGACCAGTCCTTCCGCCCCGACCACTGGGCCACCGATGTCTAAGTCAACCCTGGAGGCCGAGCTGATCCTTGAGACCATGCGGACTCGAGTCGATCCTCGGCCGAGGTCTCTCTCGGCTTCCCGCTCGGGGCCGAGGTTGTCGCCGCCGGTGCCACCGGCATCAAGGCGGTCGATGCAAGGGCCCTCGATGCCGGAGCCCATCGATTCCTCCTTGGAGGCATCAGGATGGGAGACGTAGGAGGACGTGTCCTCTGAACCTGTCGGCACAGGGACATCACATCCAATTCCCCGGTGTCCGAACCTCGGAGAAGGACCCCCCTAGAGGACACTGTAACCTTTCACCGCTTCCTACGTTTGGTTACTCTCCTGTTGGTTCTGGGTCCACTTCGCAGAGGCAGTAAGGTTTGTAGCACAACTAGACAACCAAACTAGTGTGGTTTAAAAGAAAGGTTTTTATATAGAAATAGGCCTCTTACATGGGTACAGAACAGAGGTATATAGTGGTTACCGAGCTGCTTCCGTGTATATCAATGACTCGATGTGTGTGCCTGGGTGTGGGAGAGAGAGAAAAAAGGGGGATGGTAAAGAGAAGTGTGTGTCAGAGTCTCATAGTAAGAAGTGTCCGATGAATAGGAAGAGAGAGAGTATTTTTGTCCTTTTCTGTATTTATAGAGAAGTTCTCCTTTTCCAGCACCTCCCTTTGTCATACTTTGGTCTGTTTGAGGTCTGTTATCACCTGATTAGCAAGGAGGGGCTGTTGTCCTGCAGACTAATCTCATCAGGCATGCTAAGCCCATCAAGTCTGGAGACGTCCTATCTGACATCACCAGGGTGTCAGAGCTACCTGCAGGCCAAGGTCTGGGAAAAGCCATGAAACCTATGCTAGGCATAATGTCATGCTGTACACTGACATCTACTAGGTTCTTGGACTTTGTGAGGGACATGTCAAAGGCTTTGGCATTCCCCGCGGAGTCTGAGGAGAATCCTCGAGCCAAAGAGCTCGACATCCTGCAGTATGACTCTCCCCCTCGAGAGGCCCTTACTGTACCCGTGCCTCCAATCCTGAAATGACCGATGATCCGCATGTGGGAGAACGTCGATGATCAGCAAACGGATTGACTCGATGTATCGAGTCCGTAAGAGCCCTGGATTTCAAAAGGCACAATTGCCGCACAACTCCATGGTTGTGGAATTGGCCTTGCACAGGTTGAAGAGCCAGAAGACATACTCCTCTGTGCCTCCTGGCAGGGAGGCCCGCAACCTGGACACCCTCAGCAAGAAGTGCTTCCAGGGTTTAATGCTGACATGTCGAATCCAGGCCTATCAGCTGTACATCGGCATGTACCCGAGGGACCTGGCGAAGGAACTCGCCGGGTTCTCGGCTGGTCTCTCCGAGGGACCTTTGCAGCGCTTCAACAGCCTGTCCACCGGAGTCCGTGAGAGCTCAAAGTTCATGACTCGAGTGGCCTATGACAGGTTTGAGTCAGCAGCCCTGGTAGCTGTGGCGAGGAACGGTGCACACCGCCAAGCATGGCTACAGTCGTCGGACCTCGAGCAGTGGGTTCAGGACAAGTTGGTCGATGCCCCATGCCCTGGAGAGAACCTCTTTGGCAAACCCATGACCGACAAGGCTGCGGAAATAGAGTCTGAGTACATGACCAGGACAAGGCTCTCAAAGAAGACCTCTGCCCCTTCTCGAAAGAAGGGCTTGGGTAAGAAGCCCTTTTACCCAAGAAAGGGGGGGCTTTGTACTCAGGGTGTGTGGTCTCCAAATGAGATAACACAACAAATCAATTTCTTGGAGCTCCATGCCATCTGCCTAGCTCTGGGAGTGTTCTGGTGAACTTTGGCTCACGAACCTGTCTTGGTACAGACAGTCAACCAAGTAGCCATGTTCTATGTGAACAAACAGGGCGTCACAGGGTCCCACCTACTGTGTCAGGAAACCCTGGATCTGTGCTCCTTTGCAGCCCGGCATGGCATTCATCTGTGGGCAGTTTACCTGCCGTGCCAGGACAGCTACTTAGCCAACAGGCTAAGCAGGATGCTCCAGAGTGGCAGCTGGACAAGGGAGTAGTCCATTAGCTTTTTCAGACCTGGGGACAGCCAATAATGGACTTGTTTGCGAGTCCAGTCAATCACCAGTTGCCCCGGTTCTGCTCCAGGCAGCCACACCTGCATAGAGTGGCTGCCGATGCATTTCTCATATCATGGTCTGTGGGCCTCCTTTATGCGTTTCCCCTGACGCCTCTGGTGGCCGACCCTATTCAAGATCCTCCAGGACAAGGCCTCGGTCATCCTGGAGGCCTCCAGGTGGCCGAGACAACCCTGGTTTCCACTTCTGCTTCAGCTAGCGGTGGAGGCCCCCATTCCCTTGTGGTCCTCCCCAAACCTCCTGTCCCAGGAGGGGGGCACTCTCCTGCACCCCAATCTCAGCTCCCTCAACCTAATGGCATGGCTGCTGAAAGTGTAGTCCTCGCACCACTCCTCCTTCCAAAAGATGTGGAAGAGGTCTTGCTGGCCTCAAGGAGGCTATCAACTAGACGGACCTATGCCTTCAAGTGGCATAGGTTTGGGGCTTGGTGCGAGGAACAACTGTAAACCCCTTCTCCTGCCAGGTTGCAGTGGCCTTACAGTACCTTCTCCACCTTTCGGATTTGAGCCTTAAGTCCAACTCCATCAGAGTTCATCTCAGTGCCCTTGCAGCAAACCACTTTCCGGTGGAAGGAAAGCCTCTCTCTGCACATCCCCTAGTTACTAGGTTCTTGAGAGGCCTGCTTCTGCTGAAGCCTCCGGTCCGCCCTCCAGCGACCGAATGTGATTTGAATGTGGTTTTAGGGCAGCTTACTCGGTCTCCTTTTGAGCTGATGGCAACCTGTGTAATGAGGAAGATCCATTCTCTGCCTTAAAAACACAGGATTCTGTGAATTCTAGCTGGGAAGCTGACAGGCAGGCAAGCAAAATGGGCAGTAGTTGTCAGGGGCAACATAAACAAACCCAGCCACGAGGTTTGCAAACACGCCCAGCTGACAAACAATCCCCAGTTCCTAATAGCTTGCACCTGAATAGAGGAAGGGCTAATAGCTACTATAAGAGTCACGCAGGAGTTACAGATTCAGATTCAGATCCCGAACCAGAACCAGAACTGGGACGAGAACAGGAACAGGAACTAAGAGAAGTTCAGGAACCAGGAAGAGTTCAATCCACAAGATATCCAGAACACCTCAGGAGAAAGCAGTTAGGAGCCGTGGAGTCAGGGAACAGCTGTGAGTGTTCATCTGATGTGACGCAGTTTGAAACTCAGAGGCAACGTTCCACCCAAAATGAATGGAAGCCTGAGAAAGTGAAACAGTATGTATGTGAAAGCTATAAACCTGAGAGTGATTCTGAAATAGAGTTAAGAAAGTTTGCTGGCAATAGAAATACCTGGAGGGTCAGTGCTCAGAAGCCTCGTGGGAGAAATCCAAGGGGAGAGCAGTGCTGTAAAAATCAACCGAGGGATTTACCCAGAGAGCTAGTGAGAGAGCAGTTCCAAGCCCCTGAAAGAAAGAGGTATTCTATTGAAGACACTTGCATATCAGAAGAGGAAGTGTTTGAAACTCCCAAGCCTCAAAGAAGGACACACAGAGCTAAACCCTGTGCTGATAGGGGAGGAGAATTCTTTTATTCTGTGCCAAAGCCTGAAGGTAGAACCAACAGATATTCTAGAGTTAGAAACTCTTATAAGAAGTTGGATTCTGGAAACCCTGAATGGTGGCTTCCTTCTCTCCCAGAGGAATACGGTAACAGCTATTCCAGCCATAGAGGGAGCTGGTCAGATAGGCTCTGTAACGAGACATCGCAAGGGAACTTACAAACATTCTGTGGCAAGGAAAACACAGGTCCTTCTGAAACCTTGCAGGAACCCATGATTATTGATTGTATTTATTTATTTATTTATTCTGTACATAGTTCCCCCGGTTGTCCTATTGTTGAAGTTCCCTGTTCAATGTAAAACTCAATGTTACTTGTATGCATTGTAGTATGTTTCTTGTTCAATGTACACCGCACTGATTGTAATAGCGCGGTATAAAAGAATTGTTAAATAAATAAATAAATAAATATTGTCCCAGTGAATGCTCTTTGGATGATCCAATGGACTGTACATTAACAATTTCTGACAGAATAACCTCTTTATGTTAGACAGAAGCTGTGTAGTGCTTAAGGTTCACACTGAAGGTCAAGTGTGCCTGTTTGTCCATAGAGGAACTGTATGCTGAGTATTCCTAAGATTCTCATTTATCATTTAATTAAGAAGCAAGAAGAAGCTTTCCTGTTTTCCTTTATTACATGCCAGAAAGTATGGCTTATTTGCCTTAAGTTTATGTGTTGTACCTTTTGAAGAATCCACCCCGGGAGGGGAAATAAATCCTAATTTACCTTTACCATTCGTGTCTACAACTACTTGTTCTTCATAACCACCATCAGACACAGACCTGCTACCCCTAGGCGGCAGCCTGCCCACCTGGTGGTGACACCTGCCATCTACGCTACCTTTCTTGGAAGGTAGTTTTCTTGATGGCACTCACGTCGGCTCGGCAAGTGAGTGAGCTTCAGGCCCTTGTTTCCGACAGGTCTTATACAAGGTTCTATAGGAACCAGGTGGTGCTCCGCACACATCCCAAGTTCCTTCCGAAAGTGGTCTCTTTATTCCACCTCAACCAGGAGGTGGTGCTGCCTACCTTCTTTCCCAGGCTGCATGCCAGTCGGGCACAGACAGTTCTGCATACCCTGGACTGTAAGAGGGCGTTGGCCTTCTATATTCAGCATACACAAGGCCATAGAAGGGCTCCTCAGCTCTTCGTATCTTATGACCCCAGTAAGCTGAGGATGGCTATTTCCAAGTGTACGCTGTCCACCTGGGTAGTGGACTGCATCACCTGGGTATACTGGGTGGCCGATCTTCCATTGGAGGGTCGTGTTACGGCCACTGGGTCAGGGCCATGGCGGCATCAGTGGCTCACTTCCGCTCTGTCCCGCTGGCAGACATCTGCCGGGCCGCAACCTGGTCTTCGGGTTAGACTTTCGCTACCCATTACTGCCAGGATAGGGAGTCCCGATGGGACAGTACTTTCAACCAGGCTGTACTCCGTAACCTTTTCGAAGTCTAGGCAACTCCTGCCCTCCGACCCTTCTGTGTCAGGCTACCGGAATGCTACTCTCTTAGTTAGATTCCTACTGTGGCTGCTTGCGGCTCTCATAGAGGGAGCTTATTTTTCAGCTGTGGGTTCTTGGTAGCCTATAGCTGGGGAGTCCCATATGTGAGGACTGACTTCCTGCTTGTTCCCAGAGAAAGTGTAGTTACTCACCTGTAAGGTGTTCTCCGGGGACAGCAGGAATCAGTCCTCATGACCCTCCCTCCTCCCCTTGGAGTTGCAGTCCTATTATTATATTTTGTTCTTTTTTGCAGTCTTTTTAGCTATGTCATTTGACTGAGCAAGATGGCACCCTTGGGCGGGAAGGGGACCGCACATGCATGATGCAATTCCCAAAGGCTTTCTCTGAAAGCTGGGGATTTGCTCTGCACAAGGGCTCCGTCAGCGCCGACGTCACCCATATGCGAGGACTGATTCCTGCTGTCCCCAGAAAACACCTGCTAGAGGTGAGTAACTACGCTTTTCTGTCTTAAGCACAGTGCAGGTATATCACTACCCTTTTGGGCTGTAATTGCTGCTTCAAGTAGGCTATCTCAATGCTTCATTTCTATCCTCTTGCCACTAGGGAGTCTCTAAATTTATCCCACATTTTTTTATGTTTATGTGTGTTTTATAACTTTCTATTCTGCAGTATGCCAAGCATTACCAGAGTAGGGTTGCCAACTGGCTCCAGATGCACCCAACAGACTTGATCCAGTCCTGGATTTACTCCATTGCATGCAGGAACATGTAGTTCTGATTTCTCCATTGCACTCCATAAGAAAAGCAAGTCGGGTGCATCTAGAGCCAGTTGGCAGCCCTATACCTGAGCAGTTTACACATTTAAACATAGATCATAAACTAAAAAGGAAACAGAGCTACAAGAAAAACAGGAAAGATAAGAATAGAGTGCAATGTGTTAGACTGCCTAGTAGTTAGAGCAAAAGCCCAGTACACAAGAGATCAGAGTTCTATTCCCACTGCCACTCCTTGTGACCTTGGGCAAGTCACTTTACCTTCCATTGCCTCGGAAGAAAAGGTCTGGCAATCTACTTCTGGTTATGCCTTGCCAAGGAAACCGAGGGACTGATGGGCTAACAGGAGTCATCATTGACTTGACGGTGCTTAGAAAAATAAAGACAGACTGATAATAGAAACAGTCTGGTGCCTACCCTGCTTTATCATGTAATCCCCTGAAAAGTCACTGTAAAAAGTGAGGCCCGATATTCAGTGGTTGCAGCTAGCGCTGCTAAAGCTGCTAGCTGCTGCCGCTGAGCATTAGACCTGGATATTCAAACTTTTATTTTCATTTTGCAACAAACAAAAGAAACAACACACCAAAAGAGACAAAACAAGTATACAATAAGGAAAAGTAAACCCATTACCCCCCACCCCGATGCTTCTTCTCTACCCGATTATATCAGCATGTGAGCGCTTCCAATTAACAGTGATTATACATCAAACGATCAAAAGAGTATCTACAATACAGCATGATCATGGGACAGAGATATATACAAAGTTAGACAGTCAGATGAGAGCATTTAGCAAAATGTACATAGTCATTGAGCATCTTCCATTGAGACCAATGAGAAGGAGTCTGAACGGAGGAAGCGAACAGACGAGGTATTTGTTCATATTTACTGTAAAGACAAGCATGATTCCACCATTCATTGGGGCTCAGATGGGAGCTAATTTTCCAGTATTACTTAATTAGGGAAATAGCAATGCCAAGCATAAAGTTCGAAAGGAGATAAGCCATTTTTGGGAGAGAGGGGATCCCCGCAACTAGGCGAAGTCCCACTATCCTCCAAGAAAGGGGCTCCTGAGAGTGCGAGATAGACTAAATACGACCCCAGACCCGACGCCAGTAATACTGTAGTGCGGGATATTCATGCATAACATGAGGCAATGAACCAATGGCCGCAGGACGTGTCCAGCAACCATTGCCCTGAGTAGTGTTCCATTTGTCTAATCTGTGAGGAGTGTAAAAGCACCGGTGGGCTAGAAAGAAGAGGGTCTGAGTGAGTGAGGCGGGTCGGGAACCCGTGTCCCTCTACTCCAGATAAGGCTCCATTGCTCCGAGGTCAAAGTCACATGCAATTCTCTCTCCCATACTTTCTGCGCTATAGGGGTATCTCTAGTTATAGCATTACATAAGGCTTAGTAAAAGTGGATGCTACACCCAGTGAACTACCGAGAGATCGGAAAGTCTCCAAGCAACCTTATGTAGAGAATGCCGATGGCGGGAGTCCTCTAGTGCTCCGAAGGCGATGCTGAAGTTGCGCTGACCAGAGTCGGGAGTCTAAAGATTGCATAAGAGTATTAAAGGCACCTAAAGTGTCTAAAAGCATTGGTGGATAGTGGGAGTCTGATGGGAGAGTCATACCAGGGAGAAAGGTAAGAGGAATCAGTTTGCAAAGGTCCGCTTCTATATCTAGCCACACAGGTCTACTCGGTACTGGATCTTCCAACCAACGAGCACCTTGTTTGAGAAGAAAAGATTGAGGGAACACTTGAGTAAAATCGCCACCAAGTATTAATGGAGCATTGGCAGAGGCCAAGGCCAACTGCACAATACTTGCATAGTAAGCAGGGTTGTCCACATTCGGGGCATAATGCAAATACACGTGAATTCACTATCTCCAACCTCAAGGTGTACACGGGCCCATCTACCCTCCTTGTCAGCGCTAATATCAGGTACAGTAGCGTGCAAAGACTTCCTAACCAGAATGGCTATCCCGTACCATTTGGAAACGGTGGGAGAATAGGCAGCTACCATGTGAGGCTTAGCATTGAGTTTCAGTGTTTCAGCAGAGTTTAAATGCGTTTCCTGAAGAAACACTAAATCAACATGCTCATGGCTAAGATAGCTAAGGATTTTCTTTCCTTTGAGTGGACCATTAATGCCTTTGACGGTGAATGATAAGATTTTACATAAGGCCATTCAGAAAAGTTAAAAATTCTGAGCATGATAGCACACATAATTTCACTATGTCCCTCAAACTGACTGTATCTGGCTGTACACATGACATAGGAAAAATAAGCTAATATAATACAATGAAGCGCCCCACATTAACAAAGAAAACCGCAGTACGGTAGAGGAGAAGCAAAACCCCAAAATTACTGGCGACCATGTGTCTGCGGGGAGAAACCCCAGAGAAGGCCGAAATTGAAAAAACACATAACCTGTAGGACTGTGCGTGCTCCGAATCCGACCGAGGCACACATCATGAAGGGATAGGAGACCAAAAAACAAAAGTCATATAGAGAAAGAAAGAAAGTCCAGGCTATTTCTGTGCTTGGCTATGACCGCCGCATCGGGCCCTTCAAAATGGCGGATAGAGCCGGCAGATAAGAGTCCAAGATTTGGGATCAGCGCATCTGCTCTGCTTCTTTGGAGTCTAAAAATGTTGATAGTAGATCAGGATCTTCGAACGTCCTGGTTTGGTTGTGGAGAGTCACTCGGAGCTTCGCTGGATACAACAGGCCAAAGCGAGCCTGTAGCTGTTGAAGTCGAGGGCGAAAAGCAAGGAGTTTCTTCCGACGGTCAACGGTGGGCTTTGCCAAATCAGGAAAGAAGGAGACCTTACGACCTTCAAATTCCAAATGATGATTCGCTCGGGCAGCATGTAAAATTTGTTCCACTTGTTGATATCGTAGCAAGCTAAAGATAATAGGCTGGGGGGTCGTGCGGTTGAGCGCCATGTGGGCAGGAACACGGTGTGCTCGATCGATTTCCAGTTCTCTGTGAAAAGTGATCTTCAGCAAGGAGGGAAGAGTTTTGAGCAAGAATTCTCTTATATCTCCTGCTTCCACCCCCTCTGGCATTCCGAGGAGCCTCACATTGTTGCGACGGGCTCG
This sequence comes from Ichthyophis bannanicus, assembly GCA_033557465.1. Taxonomy (NCBI): domain Eukaryota; kingdom Metazoa; phylum Chordata; class Amphibia; order Gymnophiona; family Ichthyophiidae; genus Ichthyophis; species Ichthyophis bannanicus. The sequence continues at coordinate 169,576,318 of CM066035.1, read as the reverse complement.
ATTATTGCTATCTTCTAACTCCTTTTGAAGATTCTGTATCTGGCGCTCAGCCTTGTCCAGTTTGCCCAAGCGCACCTCGTGCGAGTCGAGGACCCCCGCCATGTTGTCCTGCCGTAATGAAAGACTTTCAAGTCGGTCCTGGAGCACTCCAAAGTCTTCTCGCATGGCTCGAAGCGCTTCTCCATTGGACTGCACCAATTCCTTCACGCCGCGTATTTCCTCCAAAATCTCCAGGTGCATTTCGGGGTTTTCACGAAATGGAACCATCTTCTGTGGGGAAGACACCTCTGTTTTGGAGCGTTTTCCGTGAGAAGAAGAAGGAGACCCGAAGTCCAAGCGCGCTGGTTTATGGGCCGCCATCCCCCCCGAGGTGCCCCGGTCAGCTCGGAGCGAAATAGTAAATTTGTATAGGTATTAAGTCAGGATTCTAAGTAGGCCTCTCGGGAGCTTCAACGCAAAGCGTCCTACCCGCTGGACATCAGGCTCCGCCCCTAGACCTGGATATTCAATGCTGGGGCCATATCCAGGTCCCACCATTGAATATCCAGATTGCCTGGATAGCAATGAAGCTAAATGGGCAGCGGCGATGTTGAGCCACTGCCCAGTTAGCTTCAGCAGTGAAAGTTAGGCCAGCCTTTGTTGCATCTGACTTTCGCTGCTTTTCGATAACTGCGAACCATGTCAGTCCCTTTGAATATCAGGCCTTGAGTCTTTAGAAGAGCTTTATATTTTTGAAGATAGGATTCCATACAGAGAGGCATTAGAAGAACATTCCACGGTGTCAGGGCTAAGAAATAACAGGCAGCACGGCGAGAAACTTCAAGGTGTGCATGAGAAACAGGAAGGATAAACAACAAATTAGAATTTTGAGGGCGGAGTAACCTCGCGGGGCAATAAGGCATAAGCAATGAGAACAGATAGATAGGTAGGCCCATATAAAAATCCTTAGATTACTATTTTTGTCTCCACTATTTCCTCCAGTAGAAAAGTTCAGGCATCCCCCATACTTTCTGTGAAAAGATATTTTCTGAGGTTGTTCCAGGGTCTATCACTTGGAGCTTCATATTGAGCACCTAGTTCTAGAAACACAGTAGAGGAGTAGCCTAATGGTTAGAGCACTGACTTGGATGTCAAGAGACCAGAATTCAATTCACACTAACACTCCTTGTGGCCTTTGGGAAGTCACTTAACCCTCCATTTCCTCAAAAGATCCAAGTTATGAATGCCCTTGTTTAATGTACATTATCAAGTTTAAGTTAGAATGTAAACCACTTTGACTGAAATGATAAAGCGGTATTAAAAACCCGTTAAATAAATAAACTTCCTTTCTGTTGAAAAATATTTGCTCTTTGTGCATTATTAATTCCTTCTAGGTATCTAAATGTCTGTCATAACCCGCCTTTCTCATCTTGGTACACACAGTTCAGTCCTTGAGGCTTAGCTCATATGACTTCTGATATAGGTCCCACACCATTTTGGTTGTCTTTCTCTGGACCACCTTTAGTCTTTAACGTTATATTGATTGGATCTGTACTAATTGTTTGCAGATGTATTGTAGTTAGATATACTACATAAGTCTATTATAAAATCAATGTTCAAATTATCTGGAACTTACTTTACACAATATTCACAATGTGCACATTTACTGACAGAACCATGTAAGGAACAAAAAGGGTAGACAACACTCTATCCCTGCTGGTAGACTGCCGGACCATACCTGACACATTAAGTGGCATGTTTACTAAGGCGGGTACCGTATGTATGGGCCGTGTTAACAGCATGAAGGGCCCGCACTAACTTCAAGGGACATATGAATCCATACCCCTGCAGTTAACGTGGGCCCAAACACTGAACTGTGCAAACAGGCATGTGGGTGCACCTAATGCTACCCATTGAGGTGGCGTTGGGTGCACCCACGCTAAAAGCAGCAAGTGCCAGTGCTAGCCACACCTATTAATGCCAGTGCTAGCCACGCCTTGCGGTCAACACCATTCCACCCATAGCCCAGTCTCAATCCCATCCCTGCCCATTGCACAACCTGAGTAGTGCAGGATTTTGGTACAGGGCCCCATGCTACGTTTTAGGGCTGCACCTAAATTACTTACTAAACCCCATGCTACCAGGCAGTGCACTTTAGTAAACATGCCCCTAAAACCGTGAGGGGCAATTTTCAAATCTACCTGCAAAGATTGAAAGTCTGCAAGTACTTTTACCCATGGGCTTTGTACCAGTTTTGAAAAGGAAAGTATGAAAATTGCCCTGGGAAAGATTACCCACAGAGAGATTTACCACTACTATTTCTGTGGCTTCTTTTTCCATACAGAATAGATTGAAAATGTAATCAATACATGTTAGTTCTCTCCCTGACCTAAACAGACCCTAGGCTCACCTACTTTATAGCTGGCTACAAGCATGAATGCTGTTCATTTCAATGAATACTTTTAGCCAGTTAAGGGCTGGGCAAATTTCAGTCAGTTTACCTAGGTAAATCAGTGCTTGTTTAAATATGTTTTGAAAATTGCTCTCTGAATATACAGGAGCAATTCCCAGTTGCTCCTTCCTCATTAATTAGCACTATTTTATTGTAAAGCAGAAATAAAAAAAATGGTGCTAGCCCCAGTTCAACTGGAACCATTTCCTATTACTGCTCTATGGTGGTTCCTGCTTGGTGAACATCCTCATTGCAAGCTTCTGCTAACTCTGTATGCTCTGTTCAGGTATTTTCCTGTGCTTGTTTAGAATCTAGTTTGTTATTTATTTTATTGTTCAGTATATATTTCTGTTTTGGGAGTGTGTGTCCCCTCACTTGGTTTGCGGCTTGTCATACTGTGAGGGCTTGTGTGCATCAGTGATGCTGAGGGCTAAGCTATCGGTAGCTTAACTACTGGCAGGGTCTCCCAAGTTGGACAGGGCTCAGCTGAGGAGCCAAACCAAGATAAACCACCCATCTGGGCAGCAGCAGAATGGGACAGTGTTGGCAGAAGAGGATCACATTTCTGTGACAATGGCAACAACACTAGAATTACCTGCATGGAAGAAAGGCCTGGCAATCTACTTCCATATCTGGAGGAGTGGCCTAGTGGTTGGGGCAAGGTACTTCAGGCCGGAAGGTCAGGGGTTCAAATCCCACTAGAGGACAGCAACCTTGGGCCGGAAGGACTGGGGTTTCTAGTCCCACAGGTGCTCCTTGTGGTCTTGGGCAAGCCACTTAACCCTCCATTGCCCATGTTCCCTGTAAGTATTAGTGTATGTGTCTCATATCCCCGCGTGTTAAATGTATCCCCCAATTGTGTTGTGACCGCTTTGATTGAAGATTAAGGCGGTATACAAAACTGTCTAAATAAATAAATATCTTACCACGAAAATCCAATGGATAGTCACAACAAAACAAACTGCACTATAGTGCTGGAAGATGAGATCCCCAGGTTGGAAGGCACTCAACTGGCTACTGGGGAGGAACTGAAGACTTTTCAGAGTAAAGCCAGCATTTATGATGTGGTTGGACCAAAGCCCTCGGGGCATCTGACTGCTGATGTAGCTGCGCATAAAATGAGAGCCAGAAGCTGCAAAGCTGTCTTATATATTGGAACATGGAACATACAAAGCATGAACCAAGGGAAGTTGGAGGTGGTCAAGAATGAAATGGAACGTGTACAACTCGATCTGTTGGGTGTCAGCGAACTGAAATGGACTGGCAACGGGCACTTTGCATCTGATGATCACATTGTCTACTATGCTGGAAATGAAAGACAAAGATGAAATGGTGTTGCATTTATAATTAAGAAGAAACTTGCAAGAACTGTAATGAAATACAATGCAATCAATGAATGCTTAATTTCTATTTGTCTTCGAGGGATGCCCATCAACGCAATTATAATTCAAGTATATGCCCCAACAACAGCTTCTGAAGAGGATGAAGTTAATGATTTCTATGAATAAGAACAAGCTGAAATTGACAGAACATGCAAACAGGATATCCTGATTGTCATGGCTGACTGGAATGCAAAAGTTGGCAACAAAGAAGAAGGCAAAGTGGCTAGAAAATATGCACTTGGCAACAGAAATGAAGCTGGAGAAAGAGTGATAGAATTCTGCAAGACCAACAATCTATTCATCTCAAACACTTTCTTCCAGCAAAACAAGTGGTGACTGTACACATGAACTTCACCCAATGGATTGTACAAAAATCAAATTAACTATATTTATGGAAGTCAACAATGGAAAAGCTCTATAACATCAATAAAGACAAAGCCTGGAGTTGACTGTGGTCCAGATCACCAACTACTAATATGCAAACTCAAGCTAAAGTTGAAAAAGAGCAAGCCACTCATGAATGTAGCAAAATATGATCTTGAGAATATACCACCGGAATTTAAAGACTGCCTGGAAAACTGATTTGCTGCTTTAGATACAAATGACAGAGCTCCAGAAGAGTTACGGGATGACATCAAGAAGGTTGTGTTGGAAGAACATGAGAAGTCTCTACAAAAGGTTAAAAAGCAAAAATGGCCAAAATGGATGACTGAAGAAACTCTGAAAATTGCCCAGAAACGCAGAGAAGCTAAAGCCAGAGGAGAAAGAGGCAATCGCTAACGTGCAGCAAGACAAGACAATGAGAAGTACTACAATGATGAATGCAAGGAAATAGAAGCAGAAACTATAGTTTAGAGGAAGAACAAGATGGCAAGACTTTGACTTTCAAAATTTGGACACATCATGCAAAGAGAGAGATCATTAGAGAAAGACATTATATTTGGCATGGTAGAAGCTCAACGCAAAAGAGGAAGGCCAACAATGAGATGGATCGATACAAGCTGCAGATAATGCAGTGCTGTATCTTTCATCTCAACACTATCACCCCCCTACCCCTTAACCCACCCACCCCTTGCTTAGCACTCTTTCATAGACTTCCTCTGCTTTTTGACGCAAATACTCTGGTGCACCTGAAGCACTAGGACTCCCCCCCCCCCCACCTATTTCTCCTTGATTTGCATTTTCTCCTCTTACCACTCTCCATCATAAAGAACAAAATTACTGAAAATGTAGATAGTCATGGCTTAATGGGAGACAGCCAACATGGCTTTAGACAAGGAAGATCTTGTCTTACTAATCTGTTATGTTTTTTTGAAGGTGTGAATAATCAGGTAGACAAGGGTGAGTCAGTTGATATAGTGTATCTGGACTTTCAGAAAGCCATTGACAAGGTCCCTCATCAGAGACGTTTGGCAAAACTAAAAAGTCATGGGATAGGAGGCAGTGTACTATTGTGGATCAGGAACTGGTCAAAAGATAGAAAGCAGAGGGTAGGGCTAAATGGTCAATTTTCCCAATGGAGAAAGCTGAATAGTGGAGTACCCCAGGGATCTATGCTGGGTCCGCTGCTTTTTGACATATTCAAAAATGACCTGGAAATGGGAATAACGAGTGAGGTTATCAAATTTGCAGATGACACAAAACTATTTAAAGTTGTTAAAACCCATGAGGATTGTGGAAAAGTGCAAGAGGATCTTGATAAATTGGAAGATTGGGCATCCAAATGGCAGATGAAATTTAATGTGGACAAGTGCAAAGTTATGCACCTAGGAAACAACCCCAAACTATGGTTATACAATGCAAGGATCCACATTAGGAACCACCACCCAGGAAAAAGATTTAGGCATCATCGTGGATAACTTGTTAAAACCGTCCGCCCAGTGTGCAGTAGCGGCCAAGAGAGCAAATAGAATGCTAGGTATTATATGTGTAATTACACTACATGGAGATAGGTTTATTTCTGTTGATTCATCCCAGCTGGAGGTGTTTTTAGCTTCTAGATAAATGCAGGATTGATATTGTGGGTGAGGTATAATGGGGTGGAAGTAAAAAATTGGCTGTATGTTTGAGCAAAGTATTGCTTTATTACTGTATTTGTTTTGTTTCGTAATTGTGGCATTCCCCGTTATGTGGGCTAAGGATGATGTTTATTATTATTGGTTGTATAATACCTTGCTGTTTCTATTCTGGTTTCTTATATACTTGTGTGTAAGTATTTGATGTGTGAAAATCAATAAAATAACATATAAAAGCTGTTAATGTAGCTGGGTTTTAAAAAGGTGTGGACTAGTTCCTGGAAGAAAGGTCCATAAACCATTATTAAAAGGGACCCGGGATATCACTGCTTGACCCAATACAAGAATTGTGGAACCTGTGACTTTTGGGGAAACTGCTTGGTACTTATCACCTAGATTGGCCACTGTTGGAAACAGGATACTGGGCTTGATGGACCTTGGTCTGACCCAGTATGGAATATCTTATGTTCTTATGTTCCTATGGCTACACATCACTTTTTGTTCTTGATGTTAACTATCCTTAATCTTTTCCACTCGTTCCCTCAGCTCCATGGTCCTACTTCTCATCACCCACACCTTACTGACCCACCTCCACTACCATTTGGTCTTCAACCTTATCATCTGCCCTTGAGCTTCACCTTTTTCTTCCTCTCATCAAGTCATCTCCACTCTCACTGAGGGAACCTCATCCTCGCTTGCGTCATGCCGTCTTCTCTCTCCCCCATAATCTCCTACTCCTTCTCCTTCTCTCATCCATAGATGTTGACCCCAGCTCTGGCCCCCCCCCCTGACGTTTTTCACACTCCCAGGGCAGGTAACTGAGTAACCTTTCTAATCTTGTTCATATCCCTCTCCTTTCTCCTTCTTCTCTCCCTTTTCCTTGCACATTGTGGAATGCACATTCTGTCTCCAATAAACTTGTCTTCATTCATGACCTCTTTATCTCTAATACTCTGTATCTCCTGGCTCTTTCAGAAACTTGGCTTCTCCCTGAAGATTTAGCTTCAGTTGCTGCCCTCGGTCACAGAGGCTACCTATTTTCCAATACGCCTCGGCCCATTGGCCGTGGTGGCGGTGCTGGGTTCCTATTCTCTCATTCCTGCCAGTTCCAGTCCCTCCTTCTGCCTCCATCTAATTCCTTTGCTTCCTTTGAAATCCATGCCATCCACCTATTTTTTCCACTACCTCTCTGGGTAGCTGTCATTTATTGACCCAGAACAAGTCCTCCTCTATCTTTCTCACAGACTTTGAATCCTGTCTTTCCTTCTTTCTGGATGTGTCTTCCCCTTCCATTATTCTTGGGGATTTTAACATTCACGTTGATGTCCCTTCTGCCTTAAAGCTCCTTTCCCTAACCTCCTCATTCAACCTCCATTTGTGCTCTACTGCTTCTACTCACAATCATGGCAACTGCCTTGACCTTGTCTTCTCCTCCAGCTGCCCACCCTCAAACCTCTCCACCTCAGTTGTGCCCTTATCTGACCATCACCTGCTAACCTTCACCCTCAACAATCCCCCATCTTGGTCTTGCCCGATTTCCACTAACATGTTTAGGAATCTTCACACTGTCACCTTTCAGCTCTCTCCACTGCTGTCTTATCACCTTGTTCCTCCACTATGTCTTCTGAGTCCATTGATGGGGCAGTATTCTCCTATAACATTACACTCTTCTCTGCTCTGGATGTACTTGCTTCTCCCATTCTATGCCCTGTGAGGCATACCATACCTCAACTCTGGCTGTCCTCATTAACCCACTATCTACGTTTCTGTGCCCGCTCAGCTGAGTGCCTTTGGCTTAAATCACGTACCCTTGCTGACTGCCTGCATTTCAAATTCATGCTAACCTCCTTTCAGTCAGCCATAGCACTTGCCAAGCAAGAGTACTACATCCATCTGACTAAATCTCTTCTCTCTAACCCTCACCATCTCTTTGCTACTCTCAGCTCTCTCTCCTCAAGGTCCCTCCTACCCCAATCCCTCCTTCACTGTCTGCCCAGACCTTGGCTGACTACTACCATGACAAAGTCCAGATTAGCCTTGAATTCTCTGCAAGGTCACCTCCACCTCATCTTCCCCCTCTTCAATCCCAAATCCTTCCCTCACTTTTGGGCACCCTTTCTTCTTTTTCTGAAATCACTGAGAAGGAAATGTCAAATCTTCTCTCCTCCTCCAGACTACCTGCTCCTCTGATCCCATCCCCTCCCATCTACTAAGCTCTATCTCTTCTGCTGTCATCCCTTCCATCTGTCATATCCTTAACCTATCACTTTTCACTGCAATTATTCTTGTGGCCTTCAAACAGGCTGTGGATATACCCGGTGGTGGGATCCAACTGGTTTGGCCCAGTTCGTGTGAATCGGTTCCTGCCATGGGCTGTGTTCAGCGAGCTTGGCCAAAAACAGAGTCCCAATGCTGGCACTGGCCTTGTGGCACCCCCTCCCCCTTTGACTGCCAGTGGTTTGATGGCATCGGGGGACCACTGCATCGCAGGAAGCCCCCGATGCCATCAAACCACATGCGGGCAGGAGGAGTGGGCCGCTGTGCCACCAGGGAGCTGCTGCCCTGTGGTGACTGCCAGCGGCCTGAGCATGCAGCGGCAGCAATGAAAATGCATGCCATGCTGCTGCCCGCTTGGTCCTGTCAGTGGCGGGATCGATCTGAACCAATTTCTGTTCAGATCGAATTCCACCACTAGTTACACCTCCCCTCAAAAAGCCTTCACTAGATCCTACCTGTCCTTCCAGTTATCAACCTATCTCTCTCCTCCTGTTTGCTTCAAAACTACTTGAACAAAAGGCTCACCACCACTGTCTTGTCTTTCTTTTCTCTCAAGACCTTCTGGACCCATTGCAATCTGGTTTTCATTCTCTACATTCCACAGAAATGACTCTTGCCCCAAGTCTCCAGTGACTTGTTGCTTGCCAAATCCAAAGGCCTCTACTTGATTCTCATCCTTCTTGACCTTTGTGCTGCTTTTGACACTGTTGATCACCACCTTCTTCTCGATACTATATGCTCACTTGGATTTAGGAGCTCCGTTCTGTCCTGGTTTTCTTCTTATCTCTCCCATTGCACTTTTGTGTATGTTCTGGTGGTTCCTCCTCTACTGCCATCTTGCTTTTAGTTTCAGTGTACCTCAGGGCTCTGTCTTGGGACTTCTCCTTTTCTTTCTTTACACTCGGCCTCTTGGTGCACTTTCCTCTCACGGTTTTCAGTACCATCTTTATGTTGATGACTCTCAGCTCTACATTCTGTGCCTGAAATCTCTCCATAAATCCAGGCCCAGATCTTTGCCTGCTTATTCAACATTGATACCTGGATGTTTCACTACCATCTGAAACTAAACATGACCCAAACTGAACTCCTTATCTTTCCCCCTAAACCCACCTCTCCCCTTCTTCCCTTTTATATTTCTGTGGATATTACTACACTCCTCCCTGTTTACTCAGCTCAAACTTTGGGGTCATCTTTGATTATACACGCTCTTTCTCTGCACACATCCAACAGATAGCTAAAACCTATCGCTTTTTTCTCTATAACATTGCCAAAATTTGTTCCTTCATTTCTACACACACTACTTAGACACTTTCTGGGCAGACTAGATGGACCATACTGGTCTTTATCTGCCGTCATTTACTATGTTACAATGTTATCCATTCTTTAGTCACTTCCCTTCTAGACTACTACAATCTTCTCCTTGCTGGTCTCCCTCTGAATCATCTCTCCTCTTCAATCTGTTCAAACTCAGCTGCACGGCTAATCTTCCACCAGCCTATACATGCTCATATAATCCCTCTTCTCAAGTTACTTCACTGGTTCCCTATCCATTTCGTATCCAGTTCAAACTTCTCCTATTGACCTATAAGTGCACTCATTCTACTGCTTCTCACTACCTTTTCTCTCTTATCTCTCCCTACACCCCTCCTTGGGTACTCCACTCTTCTGGCAGATCCCTTCTATCTGTGCCCTTCTCTTCTACTGCAAACTCCAGACTTCGATCCTTCCACATTGCTGCTCCTTACACCTGGAACAAACTACCCAAGTCTGTGCGTCAGGCTTCATCTCTGGCCCTTTTCAAATCCAGGCTGTAAACTCACCTCTTTGAGTCTATTTTTGGATCCTGATCCACTTGGTTTCCTATGTGTTTCCTTGCCATTCTCCTAGATGTGTCCTTGTCCTCAGCAGTTGTGTTGTCTGTCTTGACTAGACTGTAAGCTCTGATGAGCAGGGACCATCTTTTACACGCATCTACGTACGCCTTGTAGCGTTATACAAATGATAAGTAGTAGTAGTAGTAGAAGCCACTGGAGATTGCTCCTGCCCCAAGAAGATACCACAGATGTGGTGAGATGCTGGGGAGGAGAGAATAGAGAGAGGGGACCTGGGAGGTTTTCAGTTTTGTTTATCATGGTGGAGGGAGAAGGACAGAGCCATGACCCAAGATTTCTTTTAAATTGCATTCATTTTCATTTCAAATAAAAAATATAAATGAAACATAAAACTGAAAAAAAACATTTTTCTGTCTACCCTAACCAGACGAGTTCCAGTCCCAGAACCACACTCTTTTGTATGTCTTAATTCAGAACCCATAGAATTCCAAAGATTTTGTGGCCCTGAGTAAAAGGAAGGCACATCTCCCTGCTCTACTGTGGTTTATTTATTTATGTAACATTTTTTATATACCACTTTATCTTCAATCAAAGCAGTTTAATGACAACAAGGGGGACACTTTAGGGTATGTTTAATAAAATGCATTCGATTTTAGAAGCTAATGTGGCAAAAGAGTGCAGAGAATGCGGCATTAGCTGCAAAAGCCATGCATTATCTATTGGGGGCATGCGCAGCCTTTCCCCCAGCAGATAAAGCACTGAAATTGCAGAGGGCGTGCTGCTGCAGTATTGCGGATGCAGCTAACAGCATCCATTAAGGTGGCGTTATGAGCACCCATGCTATCTGTAACTTTGCTGGTTACTACAAGCCTAGTATACTGGTAATAACCACGTACTGCAAATATACCCACTCTCCACCCATATCCTGCCCACTCCAGCAGTTAGCATGCAATCTGCAGATAATGCAAAAAAAAAATCTGTTTTATCTGCAATTTCCATGGGTTATCTGTTAACGCTCTCAGATAGCATGCACTATTTGTGCAATAACAGGTAGCGTGGCTTAGTAAGCATGCCCCTTAGGAGAACATTCTGGCTAGATTGAAGGCTTTTACAAGGCTTGCTCCTCTTTAATCTAGAAAAAATATTCCGGTGACAATTTCTGCTGTGCAACAAAATGGTACTGACCAGTGAGGTAGGAGCAACTGGGGGTTGCTTCTGCATGTTCAGAAAACAGCTTTCTGAAGCCATTTAACTGGGGAAATAATGATTTATCTGGATAAATTTAATTCTCTGAATATTGCCCAGCCCTGATGTAAACTTCGTTTGCAAGAACACGCTTCGCGGATAAAAAATAGAGTAAATTCAGCTCCTCTGGTTCAACACTGCATAGAATTTAACCATTCATTTTCTGATTTCCACTGGTGAATAATTGATTATGCCCCGGCGAATCCGAGAGGGGGAAATAGAGAACAGCGTCTTCAGTGGTTAGAACAGAATTGGATTTTTCGGATTGGCTCTTTAGAACCAAAGGGGCTGAACTTAGAGCTTGATTGGATGAGTTTGATATGATGTCAGAATAGGGGAGGGGTGTTTGTCTACAAAATCAGCTCGCTGTTCCTTTGAGTTTGATCAGCAAGTATGACTGCGTTAATGGAGAAGCCCAGTTTGTAAGAGGGATATATATCATCATAGCCTTGATTAAAGGAGCTGAAAGAAGAAGAGAAGCTCGGAGGAAAGGCGGGAAACTAAATACCTCTTTGGCTGGTCACAAGAATCAGATGAGTACAAAGATACTAGCAGATTTTGAGCGTTGAAGCAGAGCCGAAAACAAGTGTGCGGCTCTAAACGCAGTGCTGTGTTCATTGAGATCTGCAGGGTGAATTTTATATGGAGATGTGATTGTGAAGTAGCATTAGGCAGAATGCGATTACCTCACAATATTTTATACAGTGGTTAGGTTACCACCAAAGTGAATAAAAGGGAAGTTACGCTTCAAGAGGGAGAGATCTCTCATGGCAAAAACTTCCGACAAAAAAAGTAAAAAAGCAAAAAAGTAAAAAAGATATCAGTCACTTTAGGTTTCACTCAATAGGTAAGGTGTGATCAGCCCTGATGTAAGGCTTAGTATGTTGAGCAGAGCACTTTAAACTTAGATTTGACTTATGTTGGAGGGAGAAGCCCTCTCTAAGCAAGGTCAGCCAAAAATAACTTTGTCCACCACATTTTGGACGACCTGAAGCTTGTGAATCATTTTCTTGGCAGTGCAATAAACAGGGTATTACAGTAATCTAAGTGAGAAATTACAAATGCATGAATAATAGCTTTAAAATGACTTAAATCCAGAAAAGAGCATAATTGGTAGACTAGCCACAATTCATGAAAGCTTTTTTTGCAATCAAAGCGATGACTCAATTTCTAACCTGATGTTTTTAGGTTATTTATTGAGGGAAAAATCCTCCAAGGAGTTATCATTGAAATCTTGATCCATACAACCTTTGTCTTTGCTGCCGAGTTTAAGCATACTTAATCCCATCCAATTGGCTACCCAAGCAAGGCATGCATAGAAATAATATACCGACTTCTCATAAATCTCTCCAAAGAGAACATAACATTTATCTGTCACCAGCATATATGTGAAAAGAGAAACCAAGGGATAATGGCATCTAACAGATGCAAAAGATGTTTAACAATTCTAGGGGGGGGGGAGGGAGGGAATAACCTTTGGAACTCCACATGCCATAAAACAAGGAACAGATCTCAACTTGAATCGTCTATTAATCCAAAAAAAAAAAAAAGAACATCCCAACCTGGGAGTACCCACTATACCTAATTCAGTGATATGATCCAAAAGGATCATATGACCCATTAAAGTGAAAAGACACCGATATTTAGGTATTAAAGATTCCTCCACTCACCTGCATTAATAGATTTCCTGAGCACACTTTATTCCAAAACATAACATCAAGATCAGGGGAAGAAGAGAGGAAACAAAGATTGCTGAGTATGAACTTACTTCCACATGAACTAAGATCAATTGATGACACCTGCGACTTTAAGAAAAAGTTGAAAAAACACCTTTATATTGAAGATTATATATCTCTCTAACTTAGCGCCCACTCATAACTCTAAGTATCCAAGCCACTCATTAATAGACTCACTATCACTTGAACGGTAAATAAACTTCATCTCGTTAACCCCTACCCCAAATGTCAGCCCTTAAATGTGCCACTATTCGATGTATCATAATTGTCTCTTTACTGTTTCCATGTATAATTGATGAGTTAAATGCAAACCGCTTTGATAACCTTGAAAGGCAAGATATAAAAATGTTAAATAAAAAAAAAAAAAAAGATATGGACAGGTCGAGAACACCTTAGCAAAGTCCTTAAGAGGCCAAATGTTGGTAAAGAAAACATAAGATGCAGAGCAGACTAAACATTTTTGCTGTCTATTAAGGACTGTCATAGGCAAATTAATAGGTTTATTCTTACACACGGACACTTAGGGACCCTTTTACTATAATGTAACATGTATTTAGCACAAAACTTGGCATGCATTAAGTGCAAAGCCTTCGCAGTATCTGCCAGGGACATGACCAGTATGTTTGCAACAGTTAATGCGTGGATGTGTACCCTGACGCACAGTCCTGTTACCACGGGTGCACTTATCTGCACCTATTGAGGTGGTATTATGTGCATCTGCTCTAATGGCAACATTGACAGCATGTGAATGTACCCCTGCACTAATTGCAATGTGCTTAGCACATCTACTTTCCATCCCTAACCCGACATTTGGCACTCTAACGCAAATTTAGCACTTAGTGCAAGAATCAGCATGCGATAACTGTTATGCCCTCAAAGTAAATATTACTGTGAGCCTGAGCGCACAGTTAGCACATGCCAAATCATGCATTAACTGCATAGCACACATTAGTAAAAGGGCTTCTTAATTGTTTTGCATGATAAAGTCCATATGATTTCTTTGTAAACTAAATATTTATAGAATCATGGTACTGTCCTTGTGTTATTTCCCAATGAGTTTGGAAACTAGCTTTTAATTAATTTTTAATTGTGTAATGCAGAATTCTCAAACATTATAAAAGACATTTAAAAATGTTTTGATGCCGATTTCTAATGCATTGCAAAAAGGATTTAAAAAGACAGGACTGCATAAGTTGCATATAACTGCCAGATGAAATGATCTTCAATACAGAGGTGTGAAGACTGGTAGAAGACTCATCAACAACCTTCACTATGCTGATGATAACTACATTATGGGCTGAAAGTGAAGACTATCTGAAACATTTGTTTCTCAGGATCAAGGAACATAGTCTTAAAATGGGCCTGCACCTTAATGTAAAGAAAACAAAGTTCCTGACAACTGCAAAAATCAATAAGTTCATCATTGATGGAGAAGAAATTGAAATAGTTGACAACTTTAAACTACTTGGAACAACTATCAATAAAGAAACAACAAGCAGTCAAGAAATCCGATGATGCATTGCTCTTGGCAGAATGGCTATGAAGGACCTAGACAAGATTCTCAAGAGCAGAGATGTCGCTCTCCATACAAAGATTTGACTTGTTCAAGTCCTGGTATTTTCAGTAACATCATATGGATGTGAAAGCTGGACAGTGAAAAAGATAGACAGAATAAAAATTGATGCCTTTGAATTATGGTGCTGGCGACGAATACTGTGTATACCATGGACTGCCCGAAGAACAAATCAGTCAGTACTAGAGGAGATCAAGCCTAAGCTTTCTTTAGAAACTCAGATGACAAGACTTTGACTTTAATACTTTGGACACATCATGCGAAGAGAGAGATCATTAGAGAAAGACATCATACTTGGCAAGGTAGAAGGTTAATGCAAAAGAGGAAGACCAGCAATGAGATGGATCCTTGCAGTAAAAGTAGCTATGGGTGTCACTCTATCAGTAATGAGTCACCTGACTGAAGACCAAACACAGTTTAGGACAATTATCCAGAGGGTCACCATGAGTTGACACTGACTCAATGGCACTGAAACAATAACAACAACAACAACAACGGTGTATATACTTTATCTTTTTTCACTTTTTCTGTTTATGTTTATTAAAATTTGATATAGTGCCCTTCAAGCAACTTATTGGAGCAGTTCACAATAAAAACATAAGAAAAAGAATCATGGCCAGGAAAGGATCACATTCACAACAAGAAAAAAGCAGGAGGGAAAAGATGAGGTGAGAAAGCTAGCCAGAAACAGAAAGAAGGGAGAGAGATAATCATCCACAGGGTCTAGTAGATCAGGTGATGGAAATGTCAAAAGCCTCATGAATTAGAAGGGTTTAAAGCTGGAACTCGAAACTGGCGAGGGAGGGCTCTAGAGGTAGGAGCTGAGAAAGTAGAAGGCCGAATGCTGCATCGGTTCATACCTGGCATGAGAAGCAGAGGGAAGATGGAGGTGGTTCAAGTGGAGTGAGCGTAGAGGACGGTGTGGGGCATGAAGAATGATGCTAGAAAAACATGGGAAGGAATACGTACCCGTGTGGAGAACTTTATGAACCAACATGAGAATCTTGAAACAAATTCAATACTGAACGTGGAGCCAATGAGAATGTACCAGTAGAGGAGTGATGTGGCCACAGCATGAAGCGTGAGTGAGATGGCGGAAAGCAGTGTTCTGGATGAGTTGAAGGCGGAGTTGGTATTGTGGAAGACCTGCATAAATGGCATTACAATAATCCAAATTAACAATGGTCTGTTATTCTCGAGAGTAAAAGGAAATCCCAATATAATCAAAAAATACTCTCACTTAGTTGCAAAAGGTAAAGATGAGAAATTATGTGTATTGTCTTATTTATGTCCTAATATTTCAAACAAAATACTGGTGGTTTTGGCTGACATGAGGTCTCAGAACTTGCGAGCTGTCAGAGGCTATTGTTTTATTAAAGCTCACCGAACCAAACCCTTAGCGCACATCACCGACCTCCAAACCAGCCTTTCCACCATAAATTTTTTTTTTTTTTTAAGTTTTTTTTCCAAACTAAAGCAAATAACTTGTGCAGTCCAAAGCAAACAGATCAGGCTGGCGTTTTTTTTAAATGAAGGTAACAACTCTGTTACTTAGCTTTTTCTGAAACAGCTTAATAGTTGATCAAGCTAGAGCCTGCCAAATCCTCAGATGTTGAAAGCTGGCATATTCCCGACGCCATCTAGCACGCTGTTCATATGCGTTTCACCTAAAGGTTTCTTCAGGGGAAATTCGTTCTTAGACGTACTAAAAACAGAACAAATTTTTTCAACCATAACTTTCTTCTATAGCCACCAAACAACTTCAAAAAATGGAAGAATCATTATCATACTGACAGTTCAAACGTACCTTTGAATATCAAACTGAGAAAACTCAGTAACTTGCAAAGTTCAGCTGTTGAAATTGGTAATTCGAGAAACCGCGCATGCGGGAGATTTAAAGAGCAGCTGATGCGTCAATCATTAAGCAACCAAGATCACCTGAAGCACGCTTCCCATTCTATGCGTGCATTAAGACCTCCCGGAATTAAAGTTTGCAATGGATCAGCTTGAGTCCACAAAACCTAAGTTTCGTCATATTTTAAGTACCTCTGAACGGTCAGTGTTGCAAGCTTTACAATCACGTTCCGATTTAATTATAAGACGTGCAGACAAAGGTGGTGGAATTGTCGTCTGGAGTCGGAATCAATATTTGTGCGAGGCCCATAGTCAGTTGTCTGACCCAAATGTATATCGACGATTGGACACAGATCCTACATTAGAACTAATTTTTGTTCTGTTTTTAGTGCGTCTAAGAACGAATTTCCCCTGAAGAAACCTTTAGGTGAAATGCATATGAACAGCGCGCTAGATGGCGTCGGGAATATGCCAGCTTTCAACATCTGAGGATTTGGCAGGCTCTAGCTTGATCAACTATTAAGCTGTTTCAAAAAAAGCTAAGTAACAGAGTTGTTACCTTCATTTAAAAAAAACGCCAGCCTGATCTGTTTGCTTTGGACTGCACAAGTTATTTGCTTTAGTTTGGAAAAAAACTTAAAAAAAAAAAAAATTAATGGTGGAAAGGCTGGTTTGGAGGTCGGTGATGTGCGCTAAGGGTTTGGTTCAGTGAGCTTTAATAAAACAATAGCCTCTGACAGCCCGCAAGTTCTGAGACCTCATGTCAGCCAAAACCACCAGTATTTTGTTTGAAATATTAGGACATAAATAAGACAATACACATAATTTCTCATCTTTACCTTTTGCAACTAAGTGAGAGTATTTTTTGATTATATTGGGATTACAATAATCCAGACTAGAAATCACAAAGGAAAACAGGTGGTCAAGGCAGAGGGAGAAAGAAAAGGACAAAGATCTGGCATAGGGTGAAGAGGGATTTGTGGACAGCAGAGGTGATATGATCATGAAAAGTCAGTGCCAAATCAAGAACTACACCAAGGTATCGGACAGAGGAAACCAAGGAGATAGAGGTACCGAGGAGGAGAGAGGCAGAAGTGGGCAAAGGGGCAGTACTAGTTAGCCAGGTGGCTGAAGTATTGCCAGGATTAAGGGCAAGCCGATTAGTGTGAAGTCAGTCAGCGACGTGAGAAGGCAGGGCCGGCCCGTCCATTGAGCAAGAATGTTTGTTTTTTGCACAGGGCCCCGTGTTTCAGGGGGCCCCGCGCAAAGAACATTCTGCTTTTTTAAAAATTAAATTTAAAAAAAAAAAAGCTGGCTGCTGCTGCTGCTGCCGCGGCAGCGGCAGAATGGAGTGTCCCGCAGGGCCCCCTCTGCCCGGCTGAGCTCTCCCTACCCGGCTGAGCCCCTCTGCGCCGGCTTTCAGATACGCAAAGGGAGAGTGTCTCCCTTGCGTCTCTGTTAAGCCCGCAGGGGCTGATGGGAAGCAGGGGCTGATGGGAAATTTCCCATCTGCCCCTGCAGGCTTAACAGAGACGCGAGGGAGAAACTCTCCCTTTGTGTATCTGAAAACCGGCGCAGAGGAGCTCAGCCGGGCAGGGAGAGCTCAGCCGGGCAGAGGGGACCCCGCGTGACACTCCATTCTGCTGCTGCTGCGGCGGCAGCGGCAGCAGCCAGCTTTTTTTTTTTTTTTTTTTTTAATTTTCCATGAGCCGATGGGGGGGGTTAGGACTGGTAATGAGCTGTGGGCTGATGGGGGCTGTCTGGAAATGGGGTGATGGGGGGTTAGGACTGGTAATGGGCTATGGTGGGGTTAGGACTGATAATGGGCTATGGGGGGGCTAGGACAGGAAATGGGCTGATGGGGAGGGGTTAGGACTTGAGGTGGGCTGATGGAGTTAGGACTGGTAATGGGCTGTGGGCTGTTGGGGGGTTAGGACTGGTAATGGGCTATGGGGGGGTAAAGACTAGTAATTGGCTGTGGGCTGATGGGGGCTGTCTGGAAATGGGGTGAGGGGGGGGTAGGACTGGTAATGGGCTATGGGGGGGTTAGGACTGATAATGGGCTATGGGGGGGCTAGGACAGGAAATGGGCTGATGGGGAGGGGTTAGGACTTGAGGTGGGCTGATGTGGTTAGGACTGGTAATGGGCTGTGGGCTGATGGGGGGGTTAGGACTGGCAATGGGCTATGGGGGGCTGACTGGAAATGGGCTGATGGGGTTAGGACTGGAAGTGGGCTGATGGGGGGTTAGGACTGGTAATGGGTTATAGGGGGGGCATAAACTGAAAAATGGGGTGGGTGATGGGGGGTTAGGACTGGAAGTGGGTTGATGGGAGGCTAGGACTGGTAATGGGTTGGGGGTTGCTAGGACTGGAAATGGGCTGAGTGGAAGGGGAGGCTTGAACTGAAGATAGCTGATGGGGAGGGGACTTGGAATGGAAATGGGCTGTGTGCTAAGGGAGCTAAGACTGAAAATGGGCTGATGGAGCAGCTAGGATAGGACTGGAAATGGGCTGTTGGGGGGAGCTAAGATTGGAAATGGGCTGTGGTGGGGGCTTGAATTGAAATGGACTCATGGAGGGGCTAGAACTGGAAGTAGGCTCATGGTGGGGCTTGGACTGGAATTGGGCTGAGTGGAGGGAAGCTAGGATTTGACATGGGCTGATGGTGGGGCTAGGAAATGACTAGAAATGGGCTGATGGGGGGCTAGGATTGGAAATGAGCTGATGAAGGGACTCGGACTGGAAATGGATGGGGGAACTAGGACTGGGAATGGGCTGATGGGGGGCTAGGACTGGAAATGGGCTGATGCAGGGACTAGAAGGGTATGGATGCTGGGTGAAATTGGAACTAGAAGGGAGCTGATGTTGGGGGAGGATTAGAATGGGATGGGGCTGGGAGAGTAAAATGGAGAGGGGGAAAATATTTTGTGTGGGAGGGATGAAAAATCTACAATTGGCCGGGTATTGGGAGAGTAAATGGGGATTGAGGATGGAGGGGTAAAATTTGTGTGGATGAAATAGGAATGAGGAAAGAGCAAAAGGAGAAAGATTAGTATGTTAAAGCAGATGTAGAGAGAGAGAATGGAAAAAAAAACTAGAAGAGAGAAGAAAGGACAAATGGACAGCAGACGATGGAGAGTTAGCAGAAAACATGAAGAAACCAGAAGAAAGTGGCTGGAGCAATTGCAACTGAAAAAAAATGCACAAAAGGTAGAAAGATATCTCTTTATTTTGAATTTATTAACTGGAATATGTCAGCTCTGGGAAATGTGCATCATTAACGTCTGCGCTTTGTTTGGTACAAGAGGAAATTAATTTATAGTTTTATTTCTACAGTGTTGTTATACATTCCAAGTTTGGCTTTTGGGGTTCCCAATTTAATTATTGCCTTCCTGTTTCTAAATTGTGATTCCTTTTTTGGTGATGGTCCATGTTCTGCATGTGTAACTGAGCTGAGGTATTCTGTTTATGTAATTCCTATTTGACATTGCCACTTGTTCTCTTTCCCCAGTATTCTCTGAAATGTATTGGTTTAATATTTGCAGTGTTGCCTTTTGATAGTTAGGGTATGGTGCTTTGTGAGTCCTGGTAGTGCTGTTAGGATACGGCGGGTTTGCTATGGGTTCTAAATGGGCAGCGTTTGTAGTAGTTTCTAATGTGCCTGGCGGTTGGCACTGGATTATAGTAAGGTAGAAATCTTTTGGTCTTTCTTTATCCATACACTCATTAAGAGACATGTTTACTAAAAGTTAGTGTATGGTAACATTATGCAAATATTTATGCAAATAAGGCCACTTATGCAAATGAGGCCCCGCACCGAGTCTCCGCACATGGCCCCGCACCCCCCTTGAGCCGCCCCTGGAGACAGGGAGATGTTGAGATGATAGAGATCAGGTGAAGATGGATTAGTATGCAGAAGAAGCCGGATATCATCAGCGTAGTAATATGCGGAGACACCTAGTTAATGAATGAGAAGTGCGCGCGGGATGAGGAAGATATTGAATAATAGCGGAGCAAGAACAGAGCCCCATGGAACACCACAGTCCAGAGGAAGGGAAACAATGGATGCGCTATATAATTTAGAAGCATGGGGCCTGATATTTATAATGATTACCACAGTTAGCAGACCTGCAAACCGCATTAATCCCCTTGTTAGTGTGCTGAATATCTGTGGTTAACACCATTAGGTTCCCTGATGCTAACTGGCTAACATCGGGGGCATTCTGGGGGCAGAGCAGGGTTGGCACCCAGGGATAACCAGTCAACAGCAATATTCGGCCACTGCCCATTTAGCCCTCAGTGGTGAAAGTCAGGCACAGTAAAGGCTAGCCTAATTTTCACCACTGCAGCTAACCGGGCAGTGGCTGAATATCACCACTGCTTGGTTAGCTGCCTGGTTATCTGGCTGAACCGGATATTCAATGCCAGTGGCTGAATACGGCCCCAGCATTGAATATCCGGGTTTACAGTTCAGCAGCGACAGCCAGCCACTATAATCACATTAGCTGCCGCGGCTGAATATTGGACTCATATTTACTAAAGGTCAATGCGCATTAGCAAACATTATCATGCATTAAGTGCCACCAGGGCCCATTTATTTCTGTGGACACAGCAGCACTTTGTGCATGTTAACGTTTGTTAACGTGCTTTTAACTTTAGTAAACATGCCCCTTTAGAAACTGTTTTACTACCCTATCACCATATTAGGGAGCTGAATGAGCTGCATGATTTGAGTCATTTAATATCCTTCACAGATATGTCACAGCTGCTCTGATGCTATGAATGACATTGAAATACTTAATGGCTTTTGAATGCCGGTTCTCATCCCTATTGTATCGTGGTACGCTAGCACTGCCTTTCTTGTGAAACATGAAACAGTAGTTTGTACACTTAAAAGCATATTTACTGAAGTGCACTGACAGTTAGTGCAGGGTTTACAGCATGCTAAATGTTGCATTAACTGTTACCATGTGCTACGCAGCCAGCATGGCAAAAATCCCATGCTAACTTCTTAGCGTGCGACAAGGCGCAGACTGGGTATTTATTGCACATTGTGGTTAGCTTGGGAGTGAATTGCGCGTGCTAATCATCAATGTTGCAGTTAGCATGGGTCCAGTTCAAGTCACCTCAATGGGTGGCGATAAGTGCAACGGCCTTACATGCAATTGCTAGTTTAGCATGCAGGGGTACTTTACAGCGCACTAACTGCCAGGGAACATACTGGGCATGCCCCCGACAGTTGGCACAGGCCAATTTCTCTTTCACGCTATGTTTTGTCTTAACGTGCGTTCCCTTATCACACTTAAGTAAACATGTCCCTTAGATACATAGAAATAAAGGCCAGCAATCAAGCTGTCTGTAATACCTGCTATGTACCAATAAAACTCTGTTAGCAACAACTGGCTATAAAGTATGAAAAAATGTGCCAAATTGTACTAGGATGGTCTGCATTGGGATGAGGAGATTGGAAGACAGTAAACATAAGTCCAGGTATCACAGACTGAAAATTCACTGAGCAGGTTAAGTTTTGCAATCCTACCTGACAACCTTGTTTGAATCAGAGGGTCTAGAATGCATAAGAGAGCCACTGCAGTATATAAGGTCTCAGAGCTTATTTAGCTGTATGTTTTAAATTATGCCCTAATAAAAATGTTTTTGTTCCCCTTTCTTCTTAATTAGGTCATTTTGGAGAAGACAAGCGCAGCTGAAAGATGTTAGACCAAGCTCCATTAGAAGTTCATTCCCACAGCTCATGTCAAATGTGGATGCAGCATATGAGGCCACAGACAAAGGCACTGCATACTTCTTCAAAGGTACTTGATAAACCTTCTGTAACTGACAGCATTCATGGCCAGACTTAACACTCCCTAACCTGAATAAAACGGACACATCATATGAGAGGACATACTTATTCATCAAAGGAAAAAAACCTCATATTCATTCATCCAGGAAGAAAATGTAAACTTTAGCTTAAATGTAGTCCATGATCTCAGGGGTCAGTACTCAATGATGGCAGCCAATGCTTTTAAAGCAGCTGGCCATCACCATTTTAACTTAAACCCGAATATTCAATGCTAGTGGTCATATCCGGCAACCAGCATTGAATATCTGTGTTGCCTGCTTGGCGATTTAACCAGGTAAAGTTAGGCCAGCCTTTTATCTTCCTAACTTTATTTATTTATTTATTTATTTTATTTTATTTAAAGTCTCTTCTATACCGCGCTATTCAGCATCAGTGCGGTTTACAATAAACAACGAACATACACATTTCCAATAGTACTTTGTGTTTACATTAACAATATATACAGTTTACAGTTAAGGATAACCAGTTTTGACTGAATATTACAGATAGCCAGTTATCTTAGGGTGCTGCCCTGCTCTGCCCCCAGAACACCCCGATGATAGTCGATTAGCATCAGGGCGTTTAGATTGGCTAGCCGGGCAAGTGACACTGAATATCCTAGCGAGCGACATTTATGTGGTTTGCAGGTCCGCAAACCACGTAAATGCTTTTGAATTTGCCCCCCCCCCCCCACTTAGTCTTTAAAAATCAGAATGTGAAACAATCCTGAAAAGGCGGTCAAGGATCATATTCTATCTTACTGTAGTGCATATCACATTTCCTCTCTTTCAGGCCCTCATTACTGGGCAACTAGAGGATTTCAAATGCAAGGCTCCCCTCGGACTATTTCTGACTTTGGGTTTCCAAGTAAGGTGCAGAAAATAGATGCGGCTGTCTACCTAAAGGATTCTAAAAAGACACTTTTCTTTGTGGGGGATGAATATTACAGGTACATTGATTGAAATTATTCTTTAAAACAGACTGTTGAAGTTTCCCCTGACTTTTCTGGCAAAGAAGCAATGCTGGGCTCTATAAGACAAGCACATGTTTCTTGACACTGTTTAATTTTTTGTATAAGTTAATGTTTGAGTGCTCCATTTACTATTCTAACCAACTAATAAGCCATCAGGACTGGCACTCTACAGTTCCTCTTACTTCATAGAGTTATCTTCTGCACCATCTTGTTCGAATTTCATAAAATTCTAGTGTGTGTTCGTAAAATAGTTTTCTAAAAACATATTTTGTTTGAAAGAACTTATTATTATGAATTGTATCAGTGTATTCAATAGAACAAAATTCACTATTTTTGCCCATGGTGAGAACAAAGTATATAGACATTCAAAGTGAGAGTGATTTGGTGACTGTTCGACTACATTTTTTAGATAATTTAGGAGGTTTAAGTACATATTTCATTTTGAGCCGAATCAGCAGGTAAAATGCCTGTTGAGTAAAATTTAAAAAAAAAAACTGTCAGGTTTATCTGTAAGTACTGCGGTTAACATGTTGGCTGCAGTATTTAAATAAACCACTCATATTCAGCACTGCTATCCAGATACAATCAATGCTGAATATATGTAACAGCACTCGCTTTGGCTGCTATTTAATTTCATTTATTACATTTAGATATCGTACATCATAAATATATCTATACTATGGGGGTCATTTTGAAAGCCCTATTCATGCTTTGGATATCCGAAAACGAGCACAGAGACATCCAAAGCACAGAGATGTCTCCAGAGCCATTTTTAGAAGCCAGCTCTGGGGACATCTCCAGTATGAGGACCTCCAAGTCTGAATGGGGACATGGTGAGGCGTGGCTGGGGTGTTCCCAGGAACAAGCAGCACCGGCAGATTTAAAAAAGAGGGAACCTGTGTGGTCTAGAGGCTACTACCCCCCCCCCCCCCTGCCCTTGAAAGATGCAATTACTTTAATTTCACACATTACCTGCTATAAAAAGTCCTAAGATATAGGGCCTGATATTCATTTGGGTGAGCTATGTACCACATTGGCACATAGCCCTGCCCTCTGACCCCTAACCCCCCCAATCAATGCCATGGCAACAGCATTGAATATCCAGGGTCGTCACACAAGCCCCAGAGCCACCAAGACTAATTGGGTAGCAGCGATATTGCACAGCTACCCGGTTAGCATCCCGCAGCTAAAATTGGGCCAGCCAAAAATTCACCTAGTGTTTGCCGTGGATCGCTAAATGGGTAGTGGTGCAATATCGCCACTACCCATTTATCGGTACTCCCCGCTTCTGCTCTGTCCCGGAATGCCCTTGACACACCCCAATGCAAATTGGATAGCATCAGGGTGCGTTGGGGACATAGATGAAGATATTGAATGGCATTAACCATGTAAGTGCCATAGAATATTCCCGTTTAAAGCATTTACACGGTTTACTAGGCATGTAAATGCCTTTCAGATATTGGGCCCATAGTTTATTTGACATTGACTGGTCATACCTGTTGGTTCCTTTATTTCTGGGCTGGGGACCCTTATTCCCATTGCACTGAGGATGCTTACATGACTTCAATCGATCCATGTCTGATGTCTCTAATATTTTAATATTTTATATTTTACACTTTATAGATTTATAGTCTGCTTGAGATAAGGCTTGCCTGCCTACTGTTTTCACTCACTGTTGATTATTTCCTCTGCTAATAAGTTTCCCTTTCTGATAATCTCAGTGTCTTTTAAGACTTTTACTTATTGGTATCTTATTCTATTTTATTTATTCTTCTTGCTTTCATTTCTTTTTACCTTTATTCACTTACTACCTATTATCCCTCTCCTTCTAATGTTATTTGTCCTCTCTGCCATTTCTTATGGCTCCACGACATTCTTTGCTTCTTTTTCTGATCCTCCCTAACCTTCTTCCCTTATTCCACCAACCTAATACCGCTGCTCTTTCACACCCTCTCCACCCTCCTTATTTCATCCTGCACCCTTTCCTCAGCTCACCTTCTCCTTCCTCTCATTCATCCCTCTCCTTCCTCTCTAAAACAACCTCATCCCCATTTCCGACGTGCTGTCTCCTCTCTCCTTCGCACTCTTCTTCGCCTTCTCCTTCTGTTCTCTGGTGTCATTTATCCCAACCATGGTCACCTTTCTCTTCACTCTCATTTTCATATTAGTTCCTCTCTCCACCACCCTAATCTCATCCACATCCCTCTCCTTTCCCCCTCCTCTCTCCCCTTTTCTCATGTACTTTATGGAATGTTCATTCCATTTCTAATAAACTTCCCTTTACCCATGACCTCTTCATTTCTTGTGCTTTCCATTTTCTCGCTCTTACTGAAACCTGGCTCCTCCCTGATGACTCTGCTTTGGTTTCTGTCCTCTGCCATATCAGCTATCAGTTCTCCCAATCTCCTCATCCCAATGGCTGCGGCAGTGGTGCTGGTTTTCTACTTTCTCCTTCTTGCCAATTCCAATCCTCCCTTTTCCCTTAATCTCATTCCTTTCCCTCCTTTGAAGTCCTTTCAATATGTCTTTTTAATCCTATACCTCTCTGGATCGCTGTCATCTATAGACTCCCTGACAAGTCATCTACCTTCCTTACTGATTTTGACTTTTGGCTGTCCTTATTCCTGGATTCTTCTTCCCCTTCCCTTATTTTTGGTGACTTTAATTTTCATATTGATAACCCCTCTGGCCCCTATGCATCCAAGCTTCTTTCCCTTACCTCCTCTTTCAACCTCCAGCTTTGCTCTTCTGCCCCCACTCATCAACTTGGTCACTGCCTTGACCTCATTTTCTACTAGAATTGTTTATGTTCTAATTTCCATGTCTCCGCTCTTCCCTTATCTGACCATCACCTGTAAAGTTTCACTTTTCATTACCCCCCCCCCCCCCCAATCTCGCCCTATCTCCTCCTATCTTTTTAGGAATCTTCATACTATTAATCCACTGACGCTATCCACTACTGTCTCATCTCTTCTCTCTTCCACTTTGTCTTCTAAATCTGTTGATGAAACCATAACTTCCTAAAATTATGCATTCTCCTCTACTAGGGATATCCTTGCTCTACCCATTCCATGTCCTGTGAGGTGGACCTCACCTCAGCCCTGGTTGTCTTCAACTACCTGCTACCTATGTTCCTGTGCCCACTCAACTAAGAGCACTTGGCTCAAATCCTGCTCTCTTTCTGACTTTCTTCACTTACAATTCATGCTTTCTTCTTTCCAGTCCACAATTGCACTAGCTAAGCAAAACTATTTTCTCCATATGACTAACCATCTTGCCTCTAACGCTCACTGTCTCTTTTCTACTCTCAATTCTCTTCTTAATCCACCTCTACCTTCAATCCCTCCTTCTCTCTTTGCCCAAACCATAGCAGACTATGTCCATGACAAAGTGCATAAGATTTTTCTTCATTTCTCCACTAAATTTCCTTCACCCCTTCTTCCCCCTCTCCATTACCAACCTCTATCACTCTTTCATCCTTTTCTAAAATGTCTGTTGAGGAAACCTCTCTTCTTCTTTCCTCCTCTAACCTCATTACTTGGTCTTCTGATCCTATCCCCAACTATCTCCTCAACTCCATCTCCTCCTCCTTCATCCCTTTCATCTCACATATTCTCAATCTTTCGCCTTCCATTGCAACCTTCCCTGCAGCCTTCAAGCATGCTGTAATCACTCCTCTCCTCAAAAAACCCTCACTTGGCCCTACTTGTCCTTCTAATTATCGACCCATCTCCCTTCTCCCATTCATTTCCAAAATTCTTAAATGTGCAGTTCTCCACTATGGTCTCAAATTTCTATCTTCTCAAGCCTTCCTTGATCCACTTCAATCTGATTTTCATCCATTTCATTCTACTGAAACAGCTCTTGCCAAAGTCTCCAGTTATCTGTTCCTCACTAAATCCAAAGGCCTTTACTCAATTCTCATTCTTCTTGATCTTTCTTTTGCTTTTTATTTATTTTATTTTTATTTAGACAGTTTTTGTATACTGCCTTATCCTTCAATCAAAGCGGTCACAACACAATTGGGGGATACATTTAACACATGGGGATATGAGACACATACACTAATACTTACAGGGAACATGGGCAATGGAGGGTTAAGTGGCTTGCCCAAGACCACAAGGAGCAACTGTGGGACTAGAAACCCCAGTCCTTCCGGCCCAAGGTTGCTGTCCTCTAGTGGGATTTGAACCCCCAACCTTCCAGTCTGAAGTACCTTGCCCCAACCACTAGGCTACTCCTCCACTCCACTTTTGATATTGTTGACCACCTTTTCCTCCTTGACACCTTATCCTCACTTGGTTTTAGAGCCCTTGTATTGTCTTTGTTCTCTTCTTACCTCTCCAAATCACTCTTTCATGTTTGTTCTAGAGGTTCCTCCTCTACTGCCATCCCTCAAACGTCTGTTCTGGGACCTCTCCTTTTCTCTCTCTATACCCAGTCCATTGGTGCTCTCCTGTCTTCCCATTACTTTCAGTATAATTTTTATGCTGATGACTCTCAAATCTATCTATCTACATTTGACTTTTCTACTTCGCTTCAAACTCGTATCTACTTGCTTATCTGACATTGCTGCCTGGATGTCTCATCGCCGCTTAAAATTGAACATGGCTAAAACTGAACTTCTTATTTTTCTCCCTAAACCCTTCCCCCCCTTCCTCCTTTCTCTATCACTGTTAACACTCTTCTTCCTGTTTCCTAAGCCCGCAACCTTGGGGTTATCTTTGACTTCTCTCTTTCCTTCTCCACACATATTTAACATATAGCTAAAACCTGTTGTTTCTTTCTCTACAACATTAACAAAATTTGTCCCTTCCTCTCTGAACACACTACTAAGGCCCTTGTCCACTCTTTGGTCATCTCCCATCTTGACTATTGCAACCTCCTCTTGCTGGTCTCCCTGTGTCATTTCTCTCCTTTTCAAGCTATCCAGAACTCTGCAGTGTGACTAATCTTCCACCAGCCTTGAAACACTTCTATAACCCTCTTCTAAAATCATTTCACTGGCCTCCCTTCTGTTTCCTTATCCAATTCAAATTTCTCCTTCTAACATATAAATGTATTCACTCTACTGCCCCTCATTACATTATCTCTCTTCTCTTTCCCTACATCCCTCCTTGTGAACGTCGTTCCTTCTCTGGATTTCTTCTCTCTATGCCCTTTTCTTCTGTAAACTCCAGACATCTTTCTTTTCACCTTGTTTCTCCTTATGCAAGGAACACACTTCCTCTATCTTTATGTCAAGTCTCTTCTCTCCCCCTCTTCAATCCATGCTAAAGGCTTACCTCTTTGAAGCCACATTTGGATCCTAATCCTTTGTTCTTGTCTCCTTCCCTATTTGAACCCCCTTGTTTCTCTTGTATTGTTCTGTCTCTCTTGATTAGATAGTCCCTGCTCATAGATCTTACAATCTTCTTTATATGTTTGTACAGCATTGCGTACATCTTGCAGCACTATATAAATGATTAGTAGAAGTAGTAGTAGAAGTAACCTGGACGTCCCCGCCTGATCTCAGAAACATCATGGATGTCAGATGCTGCGTCTAAGTTTAGACTTACTCAAGGCACAAACAGGCATCTGAAAAGTGCTTGTTTGAGCTAAAAAGTATCCAGGGGGGTGTAGAGAAGATAGCACATCATCATCCCTACTATTCAGCATAACAGTAGCAGAAGTGTGATTTGAACCCTGGGCTGTACCATTTCTAGCCCAGTATTCTAACCATTAGGCTACCCTAGATAGCCAGGTCCTGACATTCAGCTCTGGGGACATCTATGTAGTTATCTCCAGTAGACATCCATATTGAGCATGTTCACATTTGTGCAATCATGTCTGCACCTGGACGTGTCTGCTTTTTTTCCAGATGTTCTGGCTTAGATGTCCCAGCTTGCCCTTGGATGGATATTCTAAAATTCCCCTCCACATATAGGGCCTGATTCTGTTCCAGATGTAGATCCCCTCTGTGTGCCCAGTCTGAACTGGATGCACAGAGGGGATCGCGATTCTGATCCCACGGGGCACATCTAGCCCCACAGGATGAGAATCGCGAACAGTCCTGCACATGCAGGCTGGGACTGCGATTCTGTCTGGTCTGCATATGCAGGATTGCACCTGGCTAACTCAGTCAAGGCTCTTCAATGGAGCCATGGTGCCATGGCGTCATCTTGCCATGGCACCGCGGCTCCATTGAAGAGCTGCCATGACGGCCGCTGGAGAATAAAGTTAATTCCTCACAGCCTGACCCCCGATATAGCCTCTAAGCTTTAGAAATCTTACAGGCAGATAGCAGCAGCAGAAGCAACAGCACCTCAGAGCTCTAAGGGTGGCATGAAGGCTCCATGGAACAATGCAAGGGGTATGTGGGCAAATGGTGGCAAGAAAACCCCTTTCAGGAGGAGCTAAGTGGCCAAACATTGGCAAGGATATCCTACAGCACAATGAGAGGGGCAAAATAGTATGAACAGTGGCATGAACAGCCCAAGCACTGGGACAGAGACACAGCAGCCAAAACACCTGAGGCGACATAAACAATGCCTGCTCAGGGGAAGATAGATAAAATATATATTATTTTGGCTCATCCAAACTACATCCATTACATATCCCCTTGAAATCTGTCTCCCGGCCATCTACACATGCAAATGCTTCTATTTACATGCATAACTGCTCCTAAAATGACCTCCAAAAGCCGTATGTCCAATTTTCTCAAGCACAAGGCACACCTACCGTTTCAAGAATGCTATGTGCACCCTAGACTCCATGGAGCTATCAGTGTGGATGTAAGAAAAGACTCATATGAACAGCCACAGAAGCACTGAAAGCCCTACCAGAGACAGGAGGGGATCAAAGAAGGAGACTCGAGGGGAAATGGGAGGAGGCATGATGTGTAATGTGTGTGCTACACAAAGCAGTCCCCAGCTATCCATGACCAACATGCTGCCTGTTTCTTCCCATGCTCCAGGGTTCATGCTAAATCTAGGAAGGGCGAGGCATGTGTGATTAGTGCTCAGACAGAAAGAAGCTCCAGCCATCACTGGTGTCTCTTGTTGCTGTAAGATGCTGAGAGCAGAGCCCATGTTCTGGTCTACACTTAAGCATCAGGAAGTGGTGACTTTTTTATCAATGGCATACCTTATATGGTCTGAAGGCAAACCAATGTGCTATGGTACACTGGTTGGGAAATATTACACTAAAATTTTCATATTATCTCTCTATTATATTAAAGAAAATTAAATACATCTTATGTCGGGCTTGTAATTATGGAAAGAAAAAAAAAT
The DNA here is from genome assembly GCA_033557465.1 of Ichthyophis bannanicus. Lineage (NCBI taxonomy): Eukaryota > Metazoa > Chordata > Amphibia > Gymnophiona > Ichthyophiidae > Ichthyophis > Ichthyophis bannanicus. Next base: position 169,545,886 of record CM066035.1, on the reverse strand, counting down.
CACATGAAGGCATGGTTTTATTCCATGCTAAGTACTTGAAGGATTTACACCATACTCGCTTTGCATTTGTGCTAACGCCCAAGGCAATGATTGAGAAGCAAGGCAGTAAGAGCAGGGTTATAACATCTTAAGACACAAGGAAGCAGAAAACAGAGAGAATTCCACTCTGGATATTTTTCTGCATCCTTTTATCCTACAGCTACTATCCTGCATCCTAGCCCAAAGGTTGCAGGATAAGAGATATGGGCACTTCAAGTGAGTGAGTGAAGGCCAAGTTACTAGGTGCTGTGGTAAAATACCCCAAGTGATTGCTAAGACAGTAAGGACTATGGCTTCACTGCCCTCAATGAGCCTGATCTCAGAAGCTAAGCAGCATTGGGCCTGGCTAGTACTGGATGGGTGGCTACCTTGGAACACCAGGTGCTGAAGATTTACTGTGTGCAAGAAAGGCCTGGCACCTTGCTGATAACACCCAGAACTAGGTCACCAGACATCAGAATTGACTCAGTAGCACACACTTTCTTTTTTATCTTTAAGACAGTAAGAAGAATGCTGACAAAGACACCAAGAAGAGAGGCATAAATGCCATGACTACCTTCCCTACTACTACTAATCATTTGTATAGCACTACAAGGCATACACAGCGCTGGGCATATAGATGTAAGACACAGTCCCTGCTCATCAGAGCTTACAATCTCATCAAGATGAAAAAACATCGCAAAACTAGGGATTAGAGAATGGCAAGATACACATAAGTAGTGGGCAACAGAATGATGAGCATCAGATCCAAAAGCAGCCTCGAAGAGGTAAGTATTCAGTCTGGACTTGAATAGGGCCAGAGAAGGAACCCAATGCACCGACTCAGATAGTTTGCTCCAGGCATATGGAGCAGCAAGGTGGAATGGCTGAAGTCTGGAGCTGGCAGTGGCAGAGAAAGGCACAGATAAAAGGGATCAGCCAGAGGAGGGGAGTTCCCAAGGAAGAATGTGGAGTGAAATAAGAGAGTTCCAAGCACGGTAACAAAAAGAGAGGCATCAACACAGCAAAGTGATGAATCATGAGAGTGACAGAGCAGCAGAAACATGCTGGGCAGCAGCAAGAGTGACATGAGCATCCCAAAGCATCAAAAGAGAGACAAAGCAAAACAAACAATGGCATAATGAAAACAAGGTACCAAAAGAGGCACCCAGTGAACCCAAGAAAGAAGCTTGGGCAGCATCAAGAATTGAAACAACACAGAAGGCCCTGAGAGCATAGATGGCTCTCAGTCCTCCTGACACTCACATGGAAAGTCAGAAAAACCCAGCTGTGTTAGGGCTTCCTTAATGAAGACCATCTTTTCCACTAACCCAAGTGTCAGCCCTGAATGATGTCAGCTCATGATGTCCAACACCACTGAGAATACTCACTCACTAGGCATACTGGTCGGTGAGCAGGAAGGAAAATGTAGGCAACCTTGGTGAGGTCTGACCAGACTGCAGCTTTGTGGGCCCAGTAGGCTAAGGGTTCTTTGGCTGAAATCTTGATGGGCTCTGCAAAACTGTAAGGTAAGCTTAAGGTTCAAAGCTTAAAGTTTCTGGTATCATTGCTCATTGTGCTCTGTGCACACTATGCATCAGTCAAGTCACCACCAAGGTGGTGCTCTGCAGTCCAGATGAATTAAACTCCACTCTTGGTAATGCTGGTAAGCTGGCCACCATCTCAACCGGCTATTCCAGTACTAGAAGTCTCATAGTAGTTCAGTTCAGTGATTATTTAATTAAGCAGACTAATCATTATTATTCCAACTGCTTGCATAAATTGCCAGTGCTTAATAACACTGACAATAGCAGTGTCCCACTCTTCGTATAGCCTCCTGCAACAGTTCCAAATGGCACAGTTCATGCATTCCGTTTCAAGAATTAGAGTTGCAAAGGCAGCACTTTAAAGCCAGAGAGTCTTTACATTCCCTGCCACCAGCCAGCAGCTGTCTCAGTTCCAAATCAACAGGAGAAACTGTTCCACGCACATACTTCTCTCTTCAAGGCTGGTAATTACTTGGCTGCCTCTGATGCTGTTCACTGCTTCCAGACAAGTTCAGCAAACTCCAGCCATGGCTCTACTGCCTCTGTGGTCATGATGCTCCTGCACTGGAGAAACAGCTCCCTCTCCCTCTCCCTCTCCTATGGGGTTTATTCTGCACACAGCAGGGCAGCAATCAACAAGGTAAGTTCAGCAATGGTTACTGGGCTATATCCCCAAACAGTCTCTAAACTTTATCCCCTGACAGTTTTTCAAATGCACATAAGTAAAGGAGCCGTCCATAAACTCATTAGATTGGGGAATATTCCAGTAGGGTTTATTCCATGTCCAGCCACTCTCCACTCAGTCAGCTGTTCTTCACCCACTCCTGGGTTTCTTTCCCTGCTAGCCCAGGGAAAATGAACTCAGTATTCTCTGTTCTAGGAAACTCCACTCTCTCCCAAGTGTACTCCCCATCTCTCTCAATCACCTTGGGCTTTATCTGTGACACAGGCCTTCCTATTCCTACCCTAAGGTATTCTGGGATTGTAGTGTGCACTATGTACTTTGTGTACCTGGCCCTGCCACAGCTGCTACTGGGGCAGACAGTACTTTTCTTAATTGTATTTTTTAAAATCTTTTCTCTATCAGTAAACTCTGAGAAGAGGAGCTTCTCAGCCTCTATGCTCATTCTCCGAAAGTTCTCACACAAGTGACTGGCTAGAAAATGGTGGCAGTGATAGTTTCAGTTTTTCACTTTGAGACAAACTAGGACTAACTATTTGGAAATTTGCTTGCAAGGGTTTGGTTCTGCTCCGCATTCCCCACAGGCTTCAGGATGTCTGGGTTGAAAAGTAAAAATGTGATAATCCAAGATGGCGCTGGCCTGCTCCTCTTTTCAGCTCCTTGAACTGTTTCAATTTCTGTTTTTGACTTCTTATTGAAATGGGTAAGAGGGAAGGGAAAATGGGGGGGTTTCTCCTCGCAATCAACCTTCTCAACTCAAATCACAATTGCTGAGTTCATCGGGACTCATTGTGAGCCTATATTGCAAGGCATTCTTGCTTTTGATAGAAATAGAAACATAGAAACATAGAAACATGTTGACAGAAAAAGACCACATGGCCTATCTAGTCTGTCCTTCCATAACAACAACTACAACAGTCCACTTTTTACCTTTAGAGATCCTCTGTGTTGGTCCCATGCTTTTTTGAATTCAGTTACTGTCCTCATCTCTACCACCTCCACTGGGAGACTATTCCATGGATCCACTACTCTTTCTGTAAAGAAATATTTCCGCATATCAATCCTGAATCTATCTCCCTTCACCCTCATCCCATGTCCCCTCGTAGCAGAACTTGCTTTCAATTGAAAGAGGCTCTCTCCCTGAACATTTATACCACGGAGGTATTTAAACATCTCAATCATATCACCTCTATCCCGCCTTTCCTCTAAGGTGTACATATTAAGATCCTTAAGTCTGTCCTCATATGCTTTATAATGAAGCCCACTAATCATTTTAGTAGCCACCCTCTGCACCTACTCCATCCTGTTCACATCCTTTTGAAGGTGCGGTCTCCAGAATTGCACACCATACTCCAAATGAGGTCGCACCAAAGACTTATACAGAGGCATTATCACCTCCTTTTTTCTGCTAGCCATTCCTCTCCGTATGCACCCAAGCATCCTTCTAGCTTTTGCCATCGCCTTTTCTACCTGTTTAGCTACTTTAAGATCATCAGACACAACCATGCCTAGGTCCCGCTCTTCTTTAGTGGACAAAAGTACTTCACCTCCTATACTGTATTGCTCCCTTGGATTGCTGCAGCCCAAATGCATGACCTTACATTTTTTAACATTAAATCCCAGCTGCCAAATTCTAGACCGTTCTTCAAGCTTAGCTAGATCCCTCCTCATGTTATCTACACCTTCCTGGGTGTCTACTCTATTGCAGATTTTGGTATCATCTGCAAAGAGGCAAACCTTACCCGACAGCCCTTCCGCTATATCACTAACAAAGATGTTAAAAAGAATCGGACCAAGGACAGATCCCTGGGGCACACCACTGGTAACATCCTTCTCCTCAGAGTGAGCTCCATTTACTTGTACTCTTTGTCGCCTTCCACCCAACCAATTTCTAACCCAAGCAGTAACTTTAGGGTCCATCCCTAGGGTGCTCAGTTTGTTTATAAGTCGCCTGTGAGGAACAGTGTCAAAGGCTTTACTGAAATCTAAATACACCACATCTAGAGCTCTCCCGTGGTCCAACTCCCTGGTCACCCAGTCAAAGAAATCAGATTTGTCTGACAAGACCTGCCTCTTGGTGAAGCCATGCTGCCTCGGATCCTGTAATCCGCTGGACTCCAGAAACCTCACTATTTTCTCTTTCAGCAGCGTTTCCAATAATTTACTCACCACCGAAGTTAAACTATCCGGCCTGTAGTTTTCAACCACATCCTTACTTCCGCTTTTGTGTAAAGGCACCACATGAGCCTCTCTCCAGTCCTTTGGCACCACTCCCGACTCCAACGAGGCATTGAAAAGGTCAGTCAGTGGAGTTGCTAGAACATCCCCAAGTTCCCTCAGTATTCTAGAGTGTATCCCATCCGGTCCCATCGCTTTGTCTACTTTAAGTTGAGCTAGTTTCTCACGAACACAGTCTTCTGAAAATTGTTCAAGATGTCCCTCGCTTCTGTTCTTATTTGTGGGTGTATTCTGAGGTCCTGCTCCTGGTTCTTCATCTGTGAACACAGAACAAAAATATTTGTTAAGCAATTCCGCTTTATCCTTATCAGCTTCTACATATTCCCCCCCTGCACCCTTGAGTCTGACAATACCACTTTTGATGTAAAGAGGGGAGCTCTTCTGAAGTTTGTAAAGGAGCTGCTGCTTACGTTTAGCTCCACATTAACAGGAGTGTTTGCTTGAGGGCTTATCATCGAGTCCAGTGATGCAGGTAGAATGACAGTTGTGATTGCGAGTGAACTGATGATTGTATGTCTGTTGCCTTCTCTGACCTTTTTCAAATCCAGGCTGAAAACTCACCTCTTCGCTGCCGCTTTTGGATCTTGACTCACCTGATCTCCTTTGTGTTTCCCTTCCATTCCCCCTAAATGTATCCCATGTCTACAGCTACTGTGTTGTTTGTCCTGACTAGATTGTAAGCTCTGATGAGCAGGGACCATTTTTTACATGTATCTGTGCAGCGCTGCGTACATCTTATAGCGCTATACAAATGTTCAGTAGTAGTAGTAATAGTAATTCCCATGGTTGCAGGTTGGGCCAGGTAATAGAGTTGCTGAACAGGCTGGGTTAACTCTCTCCCCAGAAGGTAGATGTGCATCCTAACTGGTAAAACTTGATTGGACTCTATCTGGCAAGCAATTATTTCATGGGAGAAAACTGTGGGAAATTTAGATGTCTCTCTAGGAGATGTTCAAAAATAGATGGGCAGATTGGGAGGTGCGATACAAGAGCATATGGGAAAGATTGGAGCCCTATATTTGCTGTGAGCTATTTGTTCCACAGTAATGTGTCCTCAATAGACTCTTAACTGGAGCTTATAAAGAAGAGACAGCAACACTTGAACATAAGGGCTCTTAACTTTCCCAGAGTCCCATTCATAAACCAAGAAAGATGTTCAAAAAGTATCTTGCAGAGGCTTTCAAGGTTGCAGTACAAGCTGTACTCCTCTCAGTTAAGTTTTCTACCTTCCTATTAAAACACATGAAATAAAGAGTGAGAAGGAAATCAGAATATGGCCAGATCGGTCACAAGTCTCAGTGTATAGTCTATATATAACTGTGTTAACATATGTTATCTGCAAAATTTAATTGACAATAGCTATCAAAGTTAGGGAAAGGCAGTTATATAGCTGGCGAACATCATTGCTACCATGCGTTAATGGCTAATCACAAATGCAGACTGCAGTTAACTGCACCTCTACAGGTCCCTTTAACTATGCCATGTTATCTGCTGCATAAGCAGTTAATGCTTGTTATTGACACTTGCATTAACTCTAAAGTACAGGTCCTGCCCCTTTCCTACCTACTTTTAAGAATTTCCACATTAAGTGTTTAACACAGTAGTTAACTCGTGCTATTAAACCCGAACCTTAACTGTCTTTTTAAGTTCGTGTTATGTTAACATACATTAAATCTCCTGTTAAATACCTAACATAATTTAGTAACATGGCCTCTAAATCTGTTTTTGGTGTGTTGTCTTATCCATGCAAAAAACACTTGTCATTTTGCACAATATGTTTGTTGCATAGTTCCTTAGGATAAAAATGATGAGTCATTTTCCCATTTAAGCCTTAAGAACTGATGTAGCTTTTACCTGGTCTTTATAAGATATCTCAGGCACATACTAGGTGTGAAACTGTGGTAAGCATGGCATGCAGTGAGAAGGGGTTTTCTTTAACACACATAGGCCAGACAGCAATTCAGGGAAAACAAAAGCAGCTTTACTTCTGTCCCATCCACAAGCTGGCTGTCCTGGCCCTTCCTCTATCCCCAAAGTTCTTACCTCAGAACTCCTTTGTACGGCTTGCCTTGGAAGGACCTCTGGCTCCATGGGCCTCTCTCCCTCCTGCAGCCTGCTGGGTACTTAACCTCTGCCTCTAAGCCATGCCCTTCCAGCCCTGAACTCTGGGCTGCAGACTCTCTTAGTTTAAATGGGACTCTTGATAATCCCTTTGGAGAGGGACGGGTAAGGTTCTGTATGCCCCATTATAGAGACTAAGGACCCGAAAAGCTGCTCAAAGAGAAAATAGTGAGGTTTCTGGAGTCCAATGGTTTAAAGGATTGGAGGCAGCATGGAGTGACCAGAGGAAAGTCTTGTCAGACAAATCTGATTGATTTCTTTGACTAGGTGACCAGGGAGTTGGATCGAGGGAGAGCCCTAGATGTGGTATACTTGGATTTCAGTAAAGTCTTTGACACTGTTCCGCACAGGCGACTTATCAACAAACTTAGCACCCTAGGGATGGACCCTAAAGTTACTGATTGGGTTAGAAATTGGCTGAGGGGGAGGCGACAATGGTGCAGGTAAATGGAGCTCATTCTGAGGAGAAGGAGATTACCAGTGGAATGCCGCAGGGATCTGTCCTTTGTCCGATTCTTTTTAACATCTTTGTTGGTGATATTGCAGGAGGGCTTTTGGGTAAGGTTTGCCTCTTTGCAGATGATACCAAAATCTGCAATAGAGTAGGAACCCAGGAAGGAGTAGATAACAAGAGGAGGGATCTAGCAAAGTTTGAAGAATGGTCTAGAATTTGGCAAATGAGATTTAATGTTAAAAAATGCAGAGTCATGCATTTGGGTGCAAAAATCCAAAGGAAGGGTACGGTATAGGTGGTGAATTACTTCTGTCCACTAAAGAAGAGCTGGACTTGGGCATGATTGTGTCTGACGATCTTAAAGACATAAAAGCTAGAAGGATGCTTGGGTGCATAGGGAGAGGAATGGCTAGCAGAAAAAAGGAAGTGATAGTGCCTCTGTATAGGTCTTTGGTGCAAACTCATTTGGAGTATCACACCTTTAAAAGGATATAAAAAGGTTGGAGTCGGTGCGGTTAGTGATCTTTTTTATAAAGCATATGAGGACAGATGTAAGGATCTTAATATGTGTATTTTAGAGGAAAGGTGGGTTAGAGGAGATATGATAGAGATGTTTATTGAATATCTCCATGGCATAAATGCACAGGAGGAGAGCCTCTTTTGACTGAAAGCAAGCTCTGCTACGAAGGGACATAGGATGAGGGTGAAAGGGGATAGACTCAGGAGTAATATGGAGAAATATTTCTTTATGGAAAGAGTGGTAGATGCATGGAATAGTCTCCCAGTAGAGGTGGTAGAGATAAGGACAGTATCTGAATTCAAAACAGCATGGGACAAACACAGAGGATCTCTATGGGAAAAGAGGAGACTATTGTAGTAGTTGATACAGAAGGGCAGACTAGATAGGCCATGTGGTCTTTTATCTGCCGTCATGTTTCTATGTTTCTACATTCTTTTGGGCAGGCTATGCACTGCTATGGCGCACAGCCCTGCCCGGTGACTCTTAACCCCAGATATTCAATGCCAGGGTCATGTGCAGCCTTGACATTGAATATTGGGATTACCGCACGCCGGAAGCTGCATTAGATAAGTGGGCAACAGTGATATTGCATGCTGCCCGGTTAGTTCCTGCACCGAAAGACAGGTGAAGGTTTTCCTTGCCTATCTTTTCGGCACAGATCGCTAAAAGGGCAGCATGCAATATCGCTGCTGCCCAGTTATCGCTTGTTGCTGCCTCTGCTCAGCCCCACAATGCTGCCGACATGCCCCGATGCTACCCGGATAGCATTGGGGCGCATAGGGGAGTTCGAAGGGGATACTCAATGGCACTAACCGTGTAAGTGATGTTGAATATCCCATCTAAGTCATTTACATGTTTTACTGGGCTCTAAACCGTGTAAATGCCTTTCGAATATTAGGCTCTAAGAGTTTAATGACTCAGCTACCCATCAGTGTTGCTATTGCCATGTAAAAATGCATTTTTAAATGTGTTGCAACAAAAATTTAAGCCATGGCTTATGACCAGTTAATTCAATAGATCCTATATAGCTGCCTAGGACATCATAGTAAAACAACAGATATTATAGGAAGTCAAAGGATTTTCTATTCTAAAAGACAGTGTGGATTTATTACCAGGACTACTTTATGCTTTTGGGCAAGTCACTTTACCCTCCATTGCCTCAGCTATGAACTAACTAAGCCCTCTGGGGAGAGGAAAATCCTTAATGTAACCAAATATGATTCACCTTAAGCTACTACTGAAAAAGGTGTGAGCTAAATTCAAAAAGATTATTTATTAAGAAAAAGTAAAGTGTGCCACTGAATTTAGAACAGCTGGGTTGCCAGGAGTCAGCATTGACTTGACACATACACATTCAATTGCTAAAATGCTATTGGAATAGAAGACCGTCAAGTTGTCAGAATTATGAAATTATGGGGCATGTTTACTAAAGCACACTACCTGGGTATTGCTTTAGTAAACATGCAGGGGTAGTGAACAATTTTGGTGCCATGCTAAAAAATCCATGCTGTCTGGGCACACATCTGTGTGGTGCCTGGGCATGGTGTGGGCATTAACATTGCAGCGCTACTAGCATGGGCCTTGAAAGTCCACCCTGCCAGCGCTTGATAGCGAGTAACAATGGGTGATGGTAGTTGCTCTCTGTGGCAGTATTAACACCACAAACTGCACTATATTTAGGGGGATGGTTGTCTCCACCCCTCCTGCATCTAGCATAGTGCCCTGCATTCATAATGCGGCTCACAGCAATGTGTTATTAGCATGGGGTTTAATAAACATGCACCTATTATTGACTTCTTAGGGGGTTAATCAAAAGACAAAGGACATTAAACATGGCTGGCTTAACCATTAGATGAGGTGGTTGCTCAGATAGCAGTTCAGAGGAACCAAAGAACAGCTGCAGCCACATTTCCCGTTAGCCAAACAAAATCAAAGGACCATCTATGCTTTCGCTACACTGATGATTCCTAAATGGCACTGGCAGTATTTCCTGTGGTGTGAAAACAATGATAGTCTGTACCAGTGTTCCCACTAAGCTGTGCTGAGTCCTCTGCTGGCATTCCTGCCAGTGGGGGGGGGGGGGAGGGGGGGGGTGGGGAGGGGGGGTAGGGGAGGTGCAAAGCGACCGTGAAAGAGATCACACTTAGGATCGCACAGCATCAGCAGGCCCTCGGGACCTGCCTATGCCACACGATCCTAAGCATGAACACTTTCGCAATCGCTTTGCACCTCCACCCACCGGCAGGAATGCCGGCGGAGGACTCAGCACAGCTTTGCAGTAACATTGGTCTGTATCTTCAAAGAATCCCTAATTAACTGGAAAATAAATACCTAAATTTACAATTTATAAACACCTAAGAATAGTAGAAACCTCAATATTTTCCATGCATTGAGAAAAGTCAAAAGAAGACTAAATAATGTTGAAAAGGAAGAGGAAGCGAAAGAAAAAGGGCATGTTACAGAAAATGGCAAGCAAACCCTAATGAGGAAGACAGAGATGAGAACAAACATTGCAAGTTAGATGCAAAACACTAATAAGGCAAGCCAAGAGAGATTTTGAAAAGAAGTTTGCCATAGAAGCAAAAACTGATACCAAAAACCTTTTCAAGTACATTTGAAGCAAAAAGTTCATGAATGAGTTGGTTGGACTGATAGACAACAAAAGGATAAAAGGAGTGCACAGTACAGTTAAAGTAAGCAGAAAAACTAAGAGACATGTATACTAACTGCACTAACCATTTGCTAAGAGTGCTATATAAACAGTTAGCACTGAGTCCCATGCTAAATATCCCATGCTAACAGGTTAATGCACAGCTGTGACAGAGACTGGGTGGGTTTGGGGCAGAACATGGAAGCTCATGGCACATCATGTACAGCTCAGGCGCACTGTTGCCATTACTGCTGTTGCACTTATTGCCATCTTGAGGAGTGAGTTAGCATCAAGCTATTGGCAGGGAGACGTACATACACTATCTCAAAATTAGCTTGGGTGTCCGTGCTAATTTGACAGCACATTTGCATGCTTCCAGCACGCACCTTAGTAAAAATGCTCCTAAATGATTTCTCTGACTTGGTCTTTACTGAAGAGGATGTTGGTGTTATGCCTTCATTAGAAACCATTCATGGTGATGATTCAGAGCAAATAAAGTACATCGCTCTAAGTCTAAAAGATGTAATTGATCAAACTGACAAACTTAAAAGCAACACATCTTCAGAAGCCGATAGTATTCACTTGAGCTCTGAAAGAGCTCAGACATGAAACTGTTAAACTGTTAGTAGTAATCTATAGCATATCATTTAAATGATCAAAATGCCTTAGGATTGGAGGATGGCCAGTATAGTGCCAATTTTTTAAAAGGGTTTAGAGATGATTCAGGAAGCTAAAGCATGGTGATCATTACATAAAGCGTAGTTACTCACCTGTAACAGGTGTTCTCCAGGGACAGCAGGAATCAGTCCTCAACTATGGGTGAGGTCAGCACAGACGGAGCCCTCGTAGAAGCATCCCTCCAGCTTTCAAAGAAACCCTTTGGGAGATGCCACCACACATGTGTGGTCCCCTTCCTGCCCAAGGGTGCCATCTTGCTCAGTCAGATGACATAGCTAAAAGATTTCAAAAATAAAGATGGTAAAAGAGCAACTCCAAGGGGAGGATTGAGGGTTGTGAGGACTGATTCCTGCTGTCCCCGGAGTACACCTGTTACAGGTGAGTAACTATGCTTTCTCCGGGAACAAGCAGGAAGTCAGTCCTCACATATGGGACCCCCCAGCTACAGGCTACTGAAAGCCCATAGCAAAAAAAGGGGGTCCCTCATGGGGAGCCGCAAGCAGCAGCAAATTAGTCCATATACACAGACCACAGTAGGACCCCTGTGTCCGATGAAAACAGCACTCCAGCAGCCTGAACACAGAAGGGTCGGAGGGTAGGAGTTGCCTAAACCCCGAAGAGGTTATGGAGCACAGCCTGGCCAAAGGCACTGTCCCATCGGGACTCTCTTTCCAGGCAGTAATGGGCTAAGAAGGTATGGACTGAAGACAAGGTGGCGGCCTGGCAGATGTCCACCATCGGGACAGAATGCAAGTTTGCCATCGAAGCCTCCATGGCCCTGACATGGTGCGCTGTGACGCAGCCTTCCAGCGGGAGCCTCACCTGCTCATAAGCAAGGGCGATACAGTCCGCCACCCATGTAAACAGCGTACTCTTGGTCACTGCCTCCTCCAGCCTACCGGGGTCCTAGGAGTTGTAAAGCTGAGAAGCTTTGCGGTGGCTCTGAGTGCGTTGGATATAGAAGGATAAGGCCCTCTTACAGTCCAAGGTATGAAGGACAGTCTCCACCCTACTGGAGTGAGGTCTTAGAAAGAAGGTAGGGAGCACCACTTCCTGGCTGAGATGGAAGGGCAATACTACCTTCGGCAGGAATTTGAGGTGCGTGCGAAGCACCACTCTGTTCTTGTATAACCTGGTATAAGGCGCCTCCACCACAAGGGCCCGGAGCTCGCTAACTCTGCGAGCGGAGGTGAGCGCAACCAGGAAAAAAACCTTCCAAGAGAGGTAGCGAAGGTGGCAGGTAGCTAGAGGCTCAAAGGATGGGCGAGTGAGCTGCCCCAGAACTACGCTGAGGTCCCATTCGGTTGCCGGAGGGCGAACCGGAGGCTTCGATAAGAGCAGGCCCTGAAGGAAACGGGTCACCAACGGTTGGACCGAGAGGGGCTTACCATCCACCGGATGGTGATATGCCACCAGGGCACTCAGGTGCACTCAGATGGAGTTAGATTTGAGCACGGACTGAGAGAGATGGAGAAGGTGCTATAACACCAGAGCCGCTGGGCAGGAGAAAGGGTCAGCCCCGTGTTTGGCGCACCAAACAGAGAACCTGCGCCATTTGAGGGCATAAGTCTTCCTAGTGGAGGCCTTGTGAGAGGCCAGGAGGATGTCCTCCACCTCAGCTGGAAGGTTGAAAGGGGCCAAAGTCAGGAGAGAGACAACCTCCTGAGATAGGAATCCCGGGGTAGTCCCCAAGAGGATGGGGACCTGCATGGTCAACTGCAGAAGCAGCAGGAACCACAGCTGCCTGGGCCACCGAGGGGCTATCAGGATGAGCGATGCCCTGTCGCGGAGAGTCCTGAACAAGGTCTTGGCGATCCGCGGTGTCGGAGGGAAGGCATACATGAGGCCTTCTGACCTTAGACAAGTAACGCATCTGCTGCCACCCTGTGGTCCAGCTGCCACTCGTGCGGCTGAAAAACCCTGCTGAGTCTGTCAGCCAGCAGGTTGTCCTGGCCTGGCAGGTACACTGCCCGTAGGAGGATATCCTGTTGGATTGCGAATGAGCAGAGGAGCAGTGCCTCCTGACAAAGGGATTGAGACTCCATGCCCCGTGCTTGTTCACGTAGAACATCGCTACCTGTTTGTCTGTCTGGACCGGCACCGGCTGGTGACGCAGGTGGTGACAGAAGACCCTCAGGGCTAGGTGTATGGCTCGGAGCTCCAGGAGATTGATCTGATGGGTGCTCTCGTCTGGTGACTAGTTGCCCTACGTGTGGAGATCTCCGCAGTGGGCTCCCCAACCAAGCAGTGGTGAGGATCCTTGAGTGGATTGGGGCCTGAAAGAGCATGCCTGCCTCGAGATGCTGGGTGACTGCCACCAGACCAGGGAGTCTGCCAACTGGCAGGTCACTGAAACTCTGTCCTGGAGGCAGCCTGTGGCCTGAGACCATTGGTCCCGGAAACACCACTGCGCCATCCTCATGTACTACTACTACTACTACTACTAAGCATTTATAAAGTGCTACCAGGCACACGCAGCCCTGTACAATAAAAACACAAAAAGACAGTCCCTGCTCAAAAGAGCTTACAATCTAAAAAGGCAAAGCAAGAAAAGGAGTAAAAAAAAAGATAAGAACAAGGGCAAAGAGACAAGAGCAGGAGAGACAGGACAAAGGAAAGAGGTAAGAACAAGTGTAAGAGGAAGAAAGAAAGGTGAAATAAAAGAGGGGAAGAAAGGAGAACAGCAAAATCAAGAGCCAAAGGCAGAGGCAAAAAGATGAGCTTTTAACTTGAGTTTGAAGAGGGGCAAAGAAGATGCCTGACGTATAGACAAAGGAAATTTATCCCAAGCGTAGGAAGCAACAAGGTGAAAAGAACGGAATCTGGAGTTGGGAATAGAGGAGACGGGCATAGCAAGAAGCAACTGGGAAGAAGAACGGAGTACACAAGGAGGGAAATAGGGAGAAATGAGAGAAGAAAGGTACTGAGGAGCCACAGAGTGAATGCACTTATAGGTCAGAAGGAGAAGCTTAAAGTGAATACGGAAATGGATAGGGAGCCAGTGAAGAGATCTGAGGAGAGGAGTGATGTGGGCAAAACGAGGCTGACAGAAAATCAAACGGGCAGCAGAGTGCTGAATAGAATGAAGAGGGAAGAGATGAGACTGAGGGAGACCAGCAAGAAAGAGGTTATAATAATCAAGGCGGGAGGTGATTAGGGAATGGATGAGGGTTTTAGTAGTGAGCGCAGAGAGAAAGGGGCGGATTTTGCCAATGTTGAAGAGAAAGAAGCAACAGGTCTTAACGATGAGTTGGATAAGAGAGGAGAAAGAGAGCGAAGAGTCAAAAATAACACCCAAAATTGCGAGCAGATGAAACAGGTTGGAGAACAGAGCCATCAACAGAGACTGAAAAAGAAGAAGGAGAAAGGGAAATTTTAGGAGAAAAAACGAGAAGTTCAGTCTTGGCCATGTTCAATTTCAGGCGACGATGGAACATCCAGGCAGCAATGGCAGAGAGACAGTAAGAGATCCGGGACTGGAAAGCAGAAGAAAGATCAGGAGTAGAGAGATAGATTTGGGAGTCATCAGCATAGGGATGGAACTGAAAACCATGAGAGAAAATAAGCGCACCAAGGGATTGGGTATAGAGAGAAAAAAGAAGGGGACCCAAGACAGAACACTGGGGGACACCAACCGAGAGCGGGGTAACAGAGGAGGAGGAACCACCATAACATACACTAAAGGAGCCATGGGAGAGCTATGAGGAGACCCAGGAGAGAACAGAGTCCCTAAAGCCAAGCGAGGACAAAGCGTCAAGGAGAAGATCATGGTCAACAGTGTCAAAGGCAGCAGAAAGGTCAAGGAGGATAAGGCCAGAGTAAAGGCCTTTAGATTTAGCCAGCAACAAGTCACTGGAAACTTTGACAAGAGCAGTTTCAGTAGAGTGCAAAGGACGAAAACCGGATTGTAAGGGATCGAGAAGAGCATGGGAAGAGAGGAAGTCAAGACAACGGTGGTAAACCGCACATTCGAGCAGTTTAGAAATGAAAGGAAGGAGAGAGATGGGGTGATAATTAGAAGGACAGGAGGGATCAAGTGAGGGTTTCTTAAGGAGAGGCGTGACCACAGCATGTTTAAAGTCAGCCGGGACAGTAGCAGTGGAGAGCGAAAGTTTGAGAATATGAGAAATGGAGGGTACAACGGTAGAGGAAATAGAGGAGAGGAGATGGGAGGAGATAGGATCAGAGGAGCAAGTAGTGAGCTTGGAGGAGGAGAGAAGAAGAGCAGTTTCATCAATAGAAATCGTGGCGAAGGAAGAGAGGGTAGGATGAGAAGGGGGGAGAGAATGAAAGCAGGAAAGGGAAATCAGGGATTTAGAGGGAACCTGGAGAGTAATCTTATGGATTTTATCATGGAAGTAATCAGCCAGAGCCTGGGCAGAAAGGGAAGGAGGGATCAGAGGCGGAGGCACTTTGAGGAGAGAATTGAGAGCAATGAAGAGACAGCGAGGATCAGAGGCATGAGAATTAGTCAGGCGAACAAAGTAATTGTGTTTGGCAAGAGCTAAAGCAGATTTGAAAGAGCAGAGCATGAATTTGAAATGAAGGAAATCTTCAGGGGAGCAGGATTTGAGCCAGGTACGCTCAGCAGAGCGGGCACAGGAGCAAAGATAGCGAATAGTGGGAGAGAGCCAGGGCTGAGGTAAGGAATGCCTTACAGGACGAGGGATGAGAGGAGCGAGAACATCCAGAGCTGAGAAGAGCGCAGCATTATAGGACATCACTGCCATATCAACAGACTTGGAGGACAAAACAGAGGAGAGAGAAGGAGAAATGGTAGAGGAGAGAACCAGGGGATCAATGGCAAGAAGGTTCCTAAAAAGAATGAAGGAGACAGGATGAGGCTGGGGGGGGGGGAGGGAGGTGAAGATTAAAGTAGAGAAGGTGATGATCAGATAAAGGAAGAACAGTATTACTGAAGTTAGAGGGAGAGGAGCAAGAAAAGAAAACCAAATCCAGACAATGGCCATGAAGGTGAGTGGGGGCAGAGGAACAAAGTTGAAGGCCAAATGAGGAGGTAAGAGAGAGGAGCTTCAGAGTAAGAGGATCAGAGGGGTTATCACCTCATGTGGAGGTGAGCGTTTGGGGTGACATGGACCATGGAGGCCATGTGCCCAAGGAGGCACAGAAGAAGCCAGGCGGGCACTGAGGGATGGCACTGTATGTCCCGAGCTAGAGACCTGAGCCGATCGGCTTGGTCCCTGGGCAAGAAGGCCTTCAACTGGAGAGTGTTGATCTTTGACCCGATGAACTCCAGGCACTGAGTTGGGAGGAGGTGAAGCTTGGGGTAGTTTATGACGAAGCCCAAGTGTTGCAGAACCCAGATGGTGCACACGGTGGCCTGCTGCACCTCGGAGGTTGTGCCTCCCTTTGAGCCAGTTATCCAGGTAGGGAAAGATGAAGACACCCTGGAGCCGGAAGAAGGTGGCCACGATGGCCAGGCATTTTGTGAAGACTCTTGGGGCAGAGGCTAGGCCGAAGGGGAGCACCCTGTATTGAAAGTGCCTGCCCCCTATTACAAACTGCCTGGGGTTGGGGTGGATGAAGATGTCGGTATAAGCATCCTTGAGGTCAAAGGAGCATAGCCAGTCTCCCAGCTGGAGGTATGGCAGCAGCGTTCCAAGGGAGAGCATCTTGAACTTCTTCCTCACCAGGAATTTGTTGAGGTTGTGCAAGTTGAGGATGGGCCTTCAGCCCCCCCATCCTCTTTGGCATGAGGAAGTATCTGGAGTAGAACCCCTTGCCCTTGAGATGGTGGGGCACTGGTTCCACTGCCTTGTCCTCTAGAAGACCTGCTAACTCCTTCATAAGAAGGTCCCAGTGGAGGGGGCTCTCCTGGGAAATGAGGTGTCTGAGTCAGGTGGAGGAGGTAACCCTCCCTGACTACTTTTAGTGCCCAGGAATCAATGGTGATGGTCACCCACCTCTGGACATGGAGGGCCAGACATCCCCCTGTGGGCTGCTGATCTCCAAAGGATAGAGAAGCTATGCTCAAGGAGTCAAACGTTCCCCCCTGGCTGGGTCAGGGCTGGTGCCTGGGGTTTTAGAGCCTTCTGCTTATGCGGGCCATGCCTATGTCCCTTGGCCTGCTGACCCTGTTGGGGAGACGGAGAAGCCTGATAAGGTGGGTAGTTTTGGTAAGCAGCCCCCTTCCTCGGGTAAAAGGGCATTTTACCTGAGCCCTTCCATCAGGGAGGGGTAGTGGTCATTTTAGAGAGCCTGGTCCTCGTCATGAACTTGGTCTCCAGCACGGCAGCCTTGTCGGTCATGGGTTTGCCAAAGAGGTTCTCTCCTTGGCATGGGACATCGATCAATTTGTCCTGAACCCACTGCTCGAGGTTGGACGACTGAAGCCAAGCTTGACGGCGTGTACCAATGCCTGCCGCGGCTACCCATGCCGTCAACTTGAACCCATCATAGGCCTCTCGAGACATGAATTTGGAGCACTCACGGTCAGCCTTGGCCAGGTTCTTGAACAGCTGCAAGGTTTCCTCAGAGAGACCAGCCGAGGACCCTGTGAGTTCCTTCGCCAGGTCTCTCAGGTACATGCCCATGTACCGTTGGTAGGCCTGGATGTGGCCGTTGAGCATTGAACCATGGTAGCACTTTCTGCCGAGAGCGTCCAAGGTGTAGACCTCCCTGCTGGGAGGCACCGAGGAGTGCAGCTTTTGGCTTTTCAGCCGACGCATGGTCGACTCCACCATCATGGAGTTATGCAGCAGTGCTGACTTCTGGAAGCCTGGGTTTGGGCAGACTCAATACATTGAGTCGAGCTGTTTGCTCACCACCAGCACCTATGCCGATGTCTCCCACATTCGGAGCATGAGCCGTTCCAGGATGGGAGGAATGGGCACCGTGAGCAATTCCCGACACCTCGGACGAGCATCTTGGACTGTGGGACTGGGCCTGGGGAGCTCCCGGCTGGTCAAAACCATGCAAAGATGCTGCCTTCGAGGGTTTCTTCTTCTTTCTGGGTTCCCTCGAGGGAGATCCCTTTTCTGAGGATCCACGACAAGGCTCGGGTTTGGAGAGTTCCACCCGAGATATCGGGGCCTTAGACGAGGCCCTGGCCTTCGGAGGCATCAGGGACTCGGGGAAAAACTTATCATACTGCTGCTGGTGGCTCTTGAGGACCTTGCTGGACATCCTCATGCAGAGACTACAGGCCACCAGGTCGTGGTCTGGCCCGAGGCAGCGAAGACAGCAGTCGTGTGTGTCGGTCAAAGACATGATTTTAGAGCACCAATCACACTTCTTAAAGCTACCGGTAGCTGGGGGGATGCCATTGCTTAAGGTTTACCTGCCACTCCAAGCAGGTTACCCCTCTCTATTTATGAAGTTATTTATTTTTGCTTTGATTCCATTCACCTGCTTTGTAGTGATCCTCTGTGTTTTTCTCATGCCTTTTTGAATTTTATCAGTGTTTTCGCTCCCACCACCACCTTCAGGAGGGCATCCCAAGCATCCACCATCCTTTCAGTGAAAAAGTGTTTCCAGATGTTTCTTTTAAGTTTACCTCCTTGCAGCTTGATTTCATGTCCTCTAGTTCTACATCTTCTCCATCTTTCAAAAAGGTTTGCTTGTTCATTGATACCCTTTAAGTATTTAAAGGTCTGTATCATATCCTGCCTCTTTCTTCTCTCCTCCAGTGTATACATATTTAGGTCATATTTAGGTCTTCATGTCTTTTCTTATATGGATTCTGGTGCAGGCCCCATTTTGGTTTCCCTCCTCTGAACCATATCAAGTCTTTTTATATCCTTTGTGAGGTATAGTCCCCAGAACTGAACACAATACTCCAAGTGAGGTCTCACCAAAGACCTGTACAGAGGCACTAATACCTCCTTCTTCCTACTGGTTATTCTCGTTATGCAGCCTAACATCCTTCTGGCTTTGACCATCACCTTGTCACAGTGCTTTACCACCTTGAGATCCTCAGGCACTATCACTCCGAGGTCACCATCTTGGTCTGTACACACCAGCCTCTCATTCCCCATTGCATACAGCTTTTTGGGGTTTCTGCATCTCAAGTGCATCACTCTGCACTTCTTTGCATTAAACCTCAATTCCCATTTAATTGATTGTGGATGGCACTGAATATCTGGGTAGTGCAGCCAGTGGCACCACTACCCATATAGCAGTGATATTCAGCACCACTAGTGGGGTAATTTCCTAAGGCACACCTAGATTTACGTGCATGATTAGATTTAATGTATGTTTTACTGCTATCCTACTTTCAGTCGGTGTACCCCAGGGCTCTGTCTTGGGACCTCTTCTTTTCTATCTCTTCACTCAGTCCCTTGGTGCATTCATTGCCTCCCATGGTTTTCAGTACCATCTCTATACTGATGACCACTGTTCCCTCTAAGCTGTGTGCGTGTGTGCGCGCACATACCTCGCCGAGCGAGCACACATACTTTACCACAGAGCGCACAAAAATTACGGCTCTGATTCTGATAGAAAACACAGACGTCTTAAAATGTAAAAGTTATGATTGTAATTACTAGAAATTTCCCGCTTCATTTAGTAATCGTCTATTTTCATTTAATTTGATTAAAATCAATGTGGTGTACATACTGTATTCTGACGTGTAGTCAAATTTTAAAGGATATAACTCCGAGTGTCGTTATGTGGCACACAAAAATTTAACCTTCCTTCAAAAGCTGCACACAGCTGATATTTTATGCGCACACAGCCTACAGAAAATTAGAGGGAACATTGCTGATGACTCCCAGATCTATCTCTCTGCACCTGAAATCTCTCCGAGAATCCAGGCCTGAATCTCTGCCTGCTTATCTGACATTAGTGCCTAGATGTCTCACCACCATCTGAAACTGAACATTGCCAAAAGTGAGCTCCTTATCTTTCCCCCTAAGCCTATCTCCCTTCCTGTTTTCTCAATTTATGTGGCTAATACTCTACTCCTCCCTATTTCCTCGGCTTGCAACCTTGAGATCATCTTTGATTCCTCCCTCTCCTTCTCCATACACATCCAACAGACAGCTAAAACCTGTCACTTGTTTCTCTATAACATTGGCAAAATTCGTCCCTTCCTTTCTGAACACACTACTAATACCCTCATCGATTCTCTAGTCACCTCCCTTCTAGACTATTGCAACCTCCTCTTCTCCGGTCTTCCTCTAAATCGTCTCTCCCCTTTTCAATCTGTTGAAAACTCAGCTGCGCGGCTAATCTTCCGCCAGTGTCGCTATGCTCATGTCACCCCTCTTCTCAAGTCACTTCATTGGTTCCCTATCCATTTCTGGATCCAGTTGAAACTTTTACTATTGACCTATAAGTGCCTTCATTCAGCTGCTCCTATCTACCTTTCCTCTTTTATCTCTCCTTACACCCCTCCTCGGGAACTCCGCTCTTCTGGCAGATGCCTTCTCTTTGTGCTCTTCTCTTCCACTGCTAACTCCAGACTTTGATCTTTCTGCCTTGCTGCTCCTTATGCCTGGAACAAACTTCCTGAGTTGGTATGTCAGGCTCCATCTGCGGCCCTGTCCAAATCCAGGCTAAAATCTCACTTCTTTGAGAATGCTTTTGAATCCTCATTCCCCTAGTCTCCTGTTTACCTCCTATGTGTTTCCATACCATTCCGCTAGATATATATTAATCTCCACTTGTATTGTCTATCTTGATTAAACTGTAAGCTCTTATGAGAAGGCACTACTCTTACATGTCTTTGTACAGCGCTGCATACACCTTGTAGCTCTATATAAATGATAAGTAGTAGTAATAGTAATGTTACATGTGTAAATCTAGGCATTTTAATCATATACTCACATAAATGGTCATGTGTGCAGTACAGGGATGGAATTTGGGTGGAATATGGGTGGAGCACAAAGTTACATGAGGGAGGAGTGGCTCAGTGGTTGGGACAGGCTAGCTCAGGCTGGTGGGCCAGGGATTCAATTCCCACATATGGACAAGTAACCTCAGGCCAGAGGGACTGGGGTCTCTTGTCCCATGGCCACTTCTTGTGGCCTTGGGCAAGCCAATCAACCCTCCATTGCCTCAGGTATGCTTAGATTGTGAGCCCTCCGGGGACAAGGGAATAAATAGTGTCTGTTAGCATATATCTGTAAACCGCTTTGACCTAGTGAAAAGCAGTATATAAGCACAGCTAAATAAACATGCATAAATGATAAAATACTATAATTTAAGTGTGTGATTGAAAAATCTAGATGTAAGCATTTACAGCAGCCATAGGGCTAGTGTAAGTGCTCACAGCCCACATTTTTGCCTATTTTTGACAACTTACACCCCTACTTTATAAAGTATTTATTTATTTACACTTTTATACCGCACATTGGTAAACCACCCAGCACAGTGTAAAGTACGTCCATAACTTATAAAATAAGCATGAAAAATGCACATTAAAACATGCACTAATCTAGGAATCCCTTAGAAAATTACTGTCCATGTGGATAGTCTATCCAGGTAGCCTTGGAGCAGCTTTTTTGCTGTCCTAAATTGTGCGGAGAGTTATCCCAGTAGCGGTGCTGAATATCACCTCTATACTGATGGTCTCTGGCTTCACCCATGGATCACCCATAAAGTACTCAGGTGGTGCTGAGATACTGTCAAGGCAGTCTTTTAGGGTATTCAGATACTTCTGAGGTGGTCTGTAAGGGTTTTCAGTGACACTATCTATATAGTGTTGCTGAATACTGTGGTCAGCAGTACTTATCTGGATAGCAGATGCAGCTCATTAGATAGTGCTGCTGAAGATTGACCCCAAAATTACTGAACATACAGATAGATAGACACAGCTTGATGGGAATGAGTCAGCATGGATTCAGCAACGGCAAGCCTTGCTTTACCAATTTGCTAGATTTTTTTTGAAAGTATAACCAAACATATGAATAAAAGTAAGCCAATTGATACAGTGCAGTTGGATTTTTAGAAGATATTTGACAAAGTCTCTCATGACAGACTTCTTTGGAAATTACAGTCATGGGATAGGAAGCAGTGCCCATCTGTGGATGGCAAACTGGCTAAAAAGACAGGAAACAGAAAGTAGGTTTAAATTGTCAGTTATCCATATGGAAAAGTGTCACTAGCGGAGTGTCTCACAGGTCGATATGGGACCTGTGCTGTTTAATATACTCATAAAACATCTGGACACAGAAGTAAATGAGCGAGGTGGTCCAATATGCAGATGACACAGAACTATTTAGTCATTAAAAAGACAAAAGTGAGGATTTGTAGAAGGATCTAGTGAGACTAGAAGACTGGGCAACTAAATGACAGATGAAATTTAGTGTGAACAAATCCAAAGTGATGCTCATGGGAGAAAGTAATCCCAGCTACTGGTACAAAATGTTGGATGTGGAGTTAGGAGTCATCATTCAAGGAAGAGATCTTGTAATCATTGTGGACAATACATTGACATTTTCAGTTCACTGTGCCAGGGCTGCCAAAAAAGCAAATAGAATGCCAAGGATTATTGGAAAATATATGGAGAATAAAACTGAGAAAATCATTATGTATCTGATAGATCTACAGTATTGTGCACCTTGTGCATTTGTGTTCTCCCATCTCAAAAACGATATAGCACAATGGTTCCTAAACTTGTCCTGTGGGACTCTCAGCCAGTTGGGATTTTTAGGATATCCACAAAGAATATGCATGAAATGAATTTGCATGTAGTGTCTCCATTGCATGCGGATTTGTTTTATGCATATTTACTGTGGATATTCTAGAGATCCCCCATGACAGATTTGGGAACCAATCATATAGCAGAATTAGAAAAGGTTCAGAGAAGAGCAACAAAAGAAGATAAAGGGAATAGAACACTTCCTATATGAAAGAAGGGTAAATGGGTTAGGCCTCTTCAACTTGGATATAAGATGACTGAGAGGGGATATGATAGAAATTTATTAAATTATGAGTGGTGTAGAATGGGTAAATAGTAGCTCAAATATATCTTCAAATATTTTGAATACTTCAAATCTGCAAACATTATTATGAATCTGAAGTAATACAAGCAAACTGGAAAAACTTCATTATCATTTAATCAAAGTTAAATATTTACAGGCCCAAAATAAATTCAAATAGAGCGTAAGTAGGAAATAGTGAGGTTGGATGTCTGGGTTGGACGTTCAACCTGCGCACAGCTCCTGGACCTAATTCTGTGCTCTTGGCTCCCTGCACGTACAGGGCTGTTGTGCATGGGTGCTGGATGGGGGAGGGAGAGGGCAGCGCTGGGCGGAGTGAGGGTGGAGCGAGGGTGTGGCCAGGCACAGGGACATAGAGAGGCCATTCAGGTCAGGTCTCTGTACGTCCCCTAGCGCTGAGATGGACATCCACCTTACCCCACCCAACACTTATTCCCTGAAGGTGGAATAAATGCTGGGCGACATGCTGATGATGAGCTGCAGGCCCTCAAACACCATCATGTGGCCATGGCACAACACCAGCTGCAATTCATGGCTTGGGGCTCTGCTGAGGATCAGACGGTAGGGTGATGCGGTCGGTAAGCATTTCTCCTTCCAGGTTCCCCAGCTGGATGTGCCAGTGCCATGGCGACGGGATGCCACTGCACTGGCATACCAGCAGGAATGTGCTGTGGCTGGGCAAGCAGGCCAGTAGACACCCCCCGCACCAGAATGGGTTGCCTGACAGGACGTCCAATTCCCCGATTCTACCATTGTGGGTATGTCTGGGCTCTGCGGCGGCAGAATCGGGCCTATTTCCTGAACGTCTTGTTTTTGCACGGCCAATGCGGCTGGATGTGTGGGGAAACAGAATCGCCCTCTATAGCTGTTGGTGGCAAGGGCTCTCCACATACATTCAATGTTGTCGCCTAGCTGTATAGCAGTGCTGAATAAGCCTATTTTTTAAATGTGGCGGTCAGCATTTTAGAAAACACCCACATTTCTGAGTTCAAATACGGACCCCCATTAAATTTAACACGACATTTTTATGAACTACTTATTTTTTTATAGAGTCATCATTATAAAATTCCATATTTCTTTTTCCAAGCTATGATGAATCAAAGAAAAAGATGGAAAATGACTACCCAAAAAATATCGAAGAAGAATTCTCAGGAATAGGAGACAAAATAGATGCAGCAGTAGAAGTAAATGGTGAGTATTATGTTTTAAACACCTATTTGATTATGTAATGCTAAAAAAAATTACATTTGGGGGTTAATTTTATACAGAATGTGACAAATTAAAAACAGGTTGATATCAAATAAAACTTGATTAAGGGACCTATTTACTAAGCTGTATTGGGTGCTTAATACTGTTTAATATGTGCTATCAGCATGGTTCCACATTAACTCTTATTACATAATCAGCTAAGGTGGCAATCCCCATTGGGGGGGGGGGGCTGGAATGGTTGGGGAATGGACATGAATTGCTCCTTGCAGCTAAAATGGGGATTGTTACTGTGAGTTAACTACTAACATGGGAGAAAGTTACAAATAAAATTGTTTTGTTCTAAAAATATTATTGGTCCTGGCAACTCAATGATTAGATTGCGTTCTATGTGGTGCCCCAGGCATTACAGATCCGGCCATTTGAACATATGAACAGCTGGTATGAAGAAACATGGAGAGCACAAGTTACAAATGTGTTTGTAGTAGTACTAGAGATCAAGGAGAGGCTTTGAAAGAACTAATGAATAACACAAATGTGACTACCAGGAATGCAAATAAAGGAGGTGCAGTAATGATTCAATCAAGAGAGCAGTACAACACCTAAGCCCTCAGACAATGGCTGATACTAAATACTATTGAAAACGGAATGTAGATCTGACCTATGAACTTAAAAGGGACATTAAAGCTCTGATTAAGGAGGCGTAAGAATTCGAATACACAGCTCGAAGAGACTCTGCATTGTCTAGATTTGTAGATGTTATTTTAAGACCAGTAGCAGCAGCTAATGAATCTCACTTCATATGCTGAGTAAGTTGCAACTTAAGAGGTGTAAGATTTAGATGATTCTAGTTGGATGGTCACATTAGATTTTGTGGCATTGTATACTAACATCAAACAGGAGGAAGCATTACAGAAAATTAAAAACATTGATTCATAGCAGCATATGCTGAGAAGGCTTCCCAAATAATGTTCCCACTAAGCAGCTTGGAGCTGCAGGGGGAGGGGGGCAGGGTGTGCAACATGATCATAATCACAAGGCACAGGTAGGTCCTGAAGATAGGCAAATCCAGATCTGCCTATCCTATGGGACCTGCCTGTGTGTTTAACTGTATTTGGATAGAGTGGAATTCATAAGTATTAGGACAGCCTGTTTACCCACGTTTTGCTATATGCCAGCAATAGCATTTTCTTGAGGCCAAAATATAGTGGACTGGGTAATGAAACCAATCCTTTCCTCAGTGCAGAATCAAGTCCCACATGAGAGTCACACATTTCAGTTGTAAAGCTTGCTCTTTTTGTGTGTAAACATTGGAATGGGAAAGTTGGACTGACCACATTACAGGAATTATTTTCTGGCTACATTTTATACTGCATGTGAATCATCTTAACGTTATTTATTTGATATCATGTCCATGTCTGCTCTTCACATTGGTAAAACTAGAGGACAGTTTAAAGTCAGGTTACAAGAACATCAATCTCATTTAAAAACAAATACTTTGACAGTTCTACTGATTTATGAGGAGAATGGACATCCTTTATAACCTCTGAAACAGAGAATTGTGGATAATTATGTACCCACTCAGTTGGTGAGGTGGTGAAAGTGATAAAAGTTTGACTTGTCATGAACAGTGGTGGGTCTTTACATTGAACTACATAACCCCATTTGGAATGAATGCAGAGCTGGACTGGGGTGCATTAGTGTGAGAGGTTGATGATTGATTATGAGTTCATCAGCTGACTGGTCATTAAATACCAGAAATATGAAGAAGGAGAACAAATTTGTTATTAGAAATGAGTCATCATGTGATTTGATGATAATATGAAAGTTATGATGGATGAAGTCAAGTAAAAAAGATGTGTTTTTCCCTGAGACAGGACTGGGAAACATTGGAGGGGCCAAAACATAGTGTTATGTTAGTTGTTTGCAATGGGGTTCAGTTTAGAAGCTCTATTCGTGCTCTGGACTTGTAAAAATGGGCATAGAGACATCTAAAGGACAGAGATGTCTCACAGCCATTTTAGAAGCCAGCTCTGGGGTTGTCGCTAGCGTGAGGACGTCCAAGTTTGAACAGGGGCATGGTGGAGGCATGGCATTCCCAGGAACCTAGACATCCTTGCCTGATTTCAGAAAGATCATGGATGCCCAGTGTTGAATCTAACTTTAGGCCTGCTCCAGGCACAAACAGGCCTTGTTTTGGCTGAAAAACATCCAGAGAGTATAGAAAAGAAGGCACTTCATCATTCCAAGTGCACAGCACAACGTCAACAATAGCAGCAGTGGGATTTCAACCCTGGGTGCCCTGTTCCTAGCCCGCTACTCTAACCATTAGACTATCCTATTTATTTATTTAATGATTCTTTTATACTGCTTTTCAGAGTTATCAAAGTGGTTTACAATTAACTCAATATTTTACATAAAACAGAATGGCTAATATATTATTAATAAAATACATTGAAGAAGTTAATATAGTATAATAGACAGTCCAAACTATGATACATTGTTAAGATGCGAGTAACTATATTACATTGAACTGTATCTTGAAACTATGTTACATTGTTAAAGACTCTTACAATTTCAAAGTGGTTGGTTCACTCTTGAGAAAGGGAGATTTGGGCAGCAATAGGATGGGGAACTGTAACTTGTTTCTAAAATGCAAATTCAAAAAAGCATGGGACAAACACAGAGGATCTCTAAAGGTAAAAAGGGGACTGTTGTAGTTGTTGATATGGAAGGACAGACTACATAGGCCATGTGGTCTTTTTCTGTCCTCATATTTCTATGTTTCTATCTTTTATTGCATGGAGCTCAGCCAGCAGCGAGTTCCATAAAGTTGGACCGTACATTGAGAATGCCTTATGGCAGGTTGCTTGTAGGCTCTTGGTCCTATGAGAGGGAATTGTGAGGAGGTTTTGATGTGAATGCCTTCTTGATCTGGATTCTGGAGCTTTCTGTATTAGTGAGATGAGACATCCAGCTGTTTGGAGGTGTGTGGTTTTAAATGTGATCATAAGTGCCTTATATTTTATGTGGGATGATATCGGTAACCAGTGTAAATTTTTGAGCAATGTGGTGATGTATTCCCGTTGTTAGGCTCCTGTGATAAGTCGAGCTGTGATGTTCTGGGCTTGCTGCAGAGCATGGATAGTGTGTTTGGGGAGTCCTTGAAGGATTGAATTACAATATTCTAGATGTGGAGTAATTATGGTCTGGCATACAGTGTGGAAATAGTTGTGGTCCAGTAGAGGTCTGAGGTTCCGAAGGATTTTCATTTTGTAGTAAGTGATCTCCAGGAACAAGCAGGAATAAGTCCTCACATATGGGTACGTCGGTACCGACGGAGCCTGAGCGGGAAAGCTCCCCAGCTTCCCAGAAGGAAGCTTTTGGGGCCTCCCACTGCACATGCGCACTGCCTTCCCGCCTTCCTGACCAGCTCTCCTCAGTTTCTCTTTTTCCGCGGAGCCAGCAGGTCGTGTTCCTGTCACCGCTGAAGAAATTCTTATTTTAGTTTGTTTCTTTAGACCGCGTACCTGCCTTCCCCATACCGAAACCGGTACCGCCGGTCTTTCTTTTCTTTTCTTTACAAAAAAAAACAACAACAAACTTTTATTTAGCAACTTGGTGACTTCGGTTAGGCCTCAGGCCTACACAAATTCTCCTCATGGAGAAACCAGCCCCTGGTTTCAAGAAGTGTACCAAGTGTAGTGCTGTTATTTCAGTCACAGACACCCATGATTGGTGTCTTAAATGTTTGGGACCTGACCACTCCATTCCGGACTGCCCATCCTGCTCCCAAATGTCTAAACGTGGTTTGCAGAACCGGGCCAACAAATTCCATGTGCTGTTTGCTTCAGATAATCCAGCATCACAGTCATCCAGGTCTTCCTCTCCGGATGGATCTCAGGTAACCAAACCTTCTTCGAGCAGGTCCTCAAAGAGCAAATCTCCTTCAAAGCATCGAGAGGCTCTCACTTTTGAATCTGAGGATCCTGCCCCAGCCAAACAACCCCGGCGGGAAGCTCTGGCTTCCAAAGCACCATCTATGGGGTTACAGGTTGACATCGATGGCACGGCCTCGACTGATCACCTGTTAGACTGCTCTGGGGTACCGGCCCATACCGGTACCGACATCCAGGCAGCAGTGGCGTCTATGAGCAATACTGTTCAGACCATGCAGCAGGCCATGCTGGCTTTTATTACAGCTGCGACGCCCTCGGTACCGCGTTCAGCGGTACCGGGTCCGGTTCCGGTATCGTCTCCCATACCGGAACCGAGACCATCGACTTCCAAACGCAGATCGGTTCCGCATGCCGGATCTGGGTTTTCACCCGATACCAATCCCATACCCGGTACGCCCGATGTCGATACCGATCGGTATGCGTATCGTGCGTTGGAAGCAAATAGAGAATACTCTGATTCTTCAGAGGATTTTGACTCCTCTGAGGACTCTGATGAGCTGTCTCTAGTTCTTCATGAAGACCCTTCTTCCCCAAAGAGGAGAATGTCTCCACCAGAGGATTTGTCCTTTCAAGACTTCATTATAGAGCTAGCTAAAGGACTTTCTATTACCACATCCTCTGAAAAAGAACCTAGGTCAAAGAAATTGGATATTTTAGGATACCCTAAGGTTCCTAAAGAGGCAGTCACCCTGCCTATCCATGAAATCCTTCAAGAACACTTGATGGACTTATGGGAGGCTCCTCTAACGTTGTCTCCTTACTCTCGTAGGTTGGACACCATGTACCGGGTCCCTCCTTCTCCTGGGTTTCAAAAGACTCAGCTGCCTCACCATTCCATTGTGGTGAAGTCTGCGCTGAAAAAGATTAAGAGCACCAAAAGGCACTCTTCTACCCCTCCAGGGCGAGAATGTAAGACCCTAGACTCTTTTGGCAGGAAAGGTTTCCAGGCTAGTATGCTTATAGCCAGGATTAATTCTTACAGTCTGTATATGGGCATGTTTCTCAGGGAACTTGCCCTAAAGGTACGGCATTTTGCCCCCTTTATCCCTGAGGATAGAAAGGAGGAGTTCATTTCTATAGTGAAACAGCTTCTAGATGTTTCTAAGTTCTCCAACAGAGCAGCCTTTGATTCCTTTGAAGGTGCCGGTAGAGCTTCGGGCATTGCCATTGCAGCCCGACGACTTGCTTGGCTCCAGGCCTCTGACCTAGAACCCTGGGTCCTGGACGGCTTACGGAATCTGCCCTGTATAGGTGAGAACTTATTTGGTAAAGACTGGCAAATTAAAGCCACTCAAATGGACGCCGAAAATGCTACCTTAGATAGACTTTCTAAGTCTACCTCTACTCCTGCCAAGAAAAAGTCTTTCAAGAGGCCTTACTACAAGAAGGCCAGATTTTCCACAAATACTGGCCAACAATCTTCTCAGCCTCGCTTTGCTGCTAAACGTCAGCAGCCTAAACAGGCAAGATCAAAGCCTGCAGTGTCTGCCACTCCTCAGCAGGCTCAACCCCCTCAGGGGTTTTGACTTGCCCCTAGAGAACTTAACCTTTCTGGCTCTAGAACAACCAGAGCCTCTCACCATTCCCGGAAGGTCAGCTCACTTTGCTCCCAGATGGGGGCAAATTACATCAGAGCAATGGACCCTCTCTATCATCAGGGAGGGCTACAAACTTCATTTCTCCAACCTTCCTCCATATACCATGGTGAGGCATTTCAATTCTCCCCCATCTCTCCTGAGCCTGTTGGGTCAGGAAGTCTCTTCTCTCCTTGCCCAAGGGGCAATAGAAGAGGTTCCTCTTCTTCAACAAGGGACAGGATTCTACTCCCCTTATTTTCTCATACCAAAGAAGACAGGGGGATTCAGACCTATCCTAGATCTGAGAGAATTGAACAAATTTCTGTACAAGGAGAAATTCAAAATGCTTTCTCTAGGCATTCTCCTTCCATACCTTCAGAGTCAGGATTGGCTTTGTTCTCTAGATCTCAAGGATGAGTATACACATATACTCATCCACCCATCCCACAGAAAATATCTAAGATTTCTGTTTCAGGGAAAACATTTCCAGTACAGAGTACTTCCCTTCGGTCTAGCCTCTGCTCCAAGAGTGTTCACCAAATGCATGGCAGTTGTTGCCGCATTTCTAAGAGGTCTGGGAATTTTTGTATTCCCATATCTGGACGACTGGCTCATCCGAGCTCCATCTCAGTCAGAGGCCCAGATTTCCCTGGACCGCACGAGGCACATTCTGCAGTATCTGGGACTGGTGATAAACCTTCCCAAGTCTCAACTTATCCCTACTCAGTCTCTGGAATTCATAGGGGCCCAGTTGGACACCACCACTGCAAGGGCCTACCTACCTCAAGTCCGGGGCCAACGTCTGGTGTGCTTGGCCTCCCAAGCTCAGTCCAGCAGTCACTTGACAGCCAGAGAAATGCTGCGACTTCTGGGCCACATGGCCTCCACGGTTCATGTGGTGCCCTACGCTCGTCTTCATATGAGAGCAGCTCAATGGACCTTGGCCACCCAGTGGACTCAGGCATCAGGAGCGCTCTCCGACCAAATACTCACCTCAAAGCGTCTGTTTTGGTCCCTCCAATGGTGGATGTCCACCAAGAATCTGTTGTTGGGGGCCCCTTCCAACCTTTGTTGCCCCAAGCAACCCTCAAAACAGATGCCTCCCAAACAGGGTGGGGAGCCCATCTTCAACACCTCTCCACTCAGGGTACTTGGTCTCCGCAAGAGACCACCCTTCACATCAACCTCCTGGAACTGCGAGCAATCTTCTTTGCCCTCAAAGTCTTCCATACCCTCCTAGTCAACCTGACCATCCTAGTCCAGACAGACAATCAGGTGGCCATGTTCTACATAAACAAACAAGGAGGGACAGGCTCTCTGTCGCTTTGCAACGAAGCTCTCAGATTATGGGCCTTCGCCAGAGAGCATCAAATTCATCTTCTGGCAGTCTATCTTCCAGGGGTTCAAAACTCTCGGGCAGACAGACTCAGTCGAGTTCTGCTTCCACACGAATGGTCCCTACATATGGACCAGATACGCAGAATCTTTCAGGAATGGGGAACCCCGGACATAGACCTCTTTGCAAGTCCGTGGAATGCCAAACTTCCCCGGTTCTGTTCCAGGAATCCGTGTCAGGGAGCTCAGGCCAACGACGCCTTTCTCCTGCATTGGGGTCAGGAATTCCTATATGCCTTTCCACCCATTCCTTTGATTCCCAAGACTCTGTTCAAACTCCAGAGAGATCACGGATCGATGATCCTCATAGCTCCACGCTGGCCACGCCAAGTGTGGTTCCCTCTACTTCTGCATCTCTCCCAGGGACCCTCCCTGGACCTGGGAGCTGCGCCAGACCTTCTGTCTCAGGAGGAGGGGACTTTGTGGCACCCAAACCCCAAGTCCCTACACCTCAGAGCTTGGTTACTGAAGGCCTAAGCCTTCATGACTTCAATCTTTCTCAACCAGTGAAAGATATCCTTCATGCCTCTAAGAAACCCTCCACGAGGCGTTCCTATGCTTTCAAATGGAAACGCTTTTCCATTTGGTGTGCTCAACAGGGTCTTGACCCTCTAGCACTTCCTTTGAATTCTCTACTAGACTATCTCCTGCATCTTTCCAATGCAGGCCTTAAGACGAATTCAGTAAGAGTCCATTTGAGTGCTATTGCAGCATCCTTAAAACCTATAAATGGACAACCTGTCTCCTCTCATCCGCTTGTTGCAAGGTTCATGAGAGGCCTGACTCTAACTAAGCCTCCCATCCGACCTCCTCTGGTAGCATGGGACTTGAACCTAGTTCTAGGTCAGCTTATGAAGCCACCTTTTGAACCGTTGGTTTCTACCTCCTTGAAATTTCTTTCCTGGAAGGTCCTTTTCCTTATTGCAGTCACTTCGGCTCGCCGCATCAGTGAACTACAGGCCTTAGTGGCTCATCCACCTTATACTAGGTTTCATCATGATAAGGTGGTCCTTAGGACGAATCCCCACTTTATGCCCAAAGTGGTCTCGCCTTTTCATCTTAATCAAGAGGTATATCTACCTGTCTTTTTCCCGGCTTCTCATGCATCCAGTGCAGAGAGGAACCTTCATACTCTAGATTGTAAAAGGGCTCTCGCCTTTTACCTCAACAGGACTCAGCCACATCGAAAGTCTTCCCAACTTTTTGTGGCTTTTGATCCTTCTCATTTGGGACTTCCAGTCTCCAAACGTACACTTTCCAATTGGATTGCTCAGTGTATTTCCTTTGCTTACCAGAGTAAAAACATTTCTCTGGAAGGCCATGTCACAGCTCACAATGTGAGAGCCATGGCCACTTCTATGGCTCATCTTCACTCTGTATCCATAGATCAGATCTGTCGAGCCGCCACCTGGGCCTCGGTTCATACCTTCACAGCCCATTACTGTTTGGACAAGGACTCCCGCCGGGATGCCTTGTTTGGTCAGGCTGTCCTCAAACACCTGTTCCATACTTGAACAACTCCTGCCCACCTTCCCAGGATGGATGCCTGAGATCCATATGAAGATGGCGAACCCTTGGAAGGGGATCTCCCAGGCATCTTAGCTAGGGAGTCCCCATATGTGAGGACTTATTCCTGCTTGTTCCTGGAGATAGCACAGTTACTTACCTGTAACAGGTGATCTCTGGGAACAGCAGGAATTAGTCCTCACAACCCACCCACCTCCCCTAGGAGTTCTATCTTCTATCTATCTTCCTTTCCTCTCTCTATTGTCTCAGCTATAAACTCGAACTGAGGAGAGCTGGTCAGGAAGGCGGGAAGGCAGTGCGCATGTGCAGTGGGAGGCCCCAAAAGCTTCCTTCTGGGAAGCTGGGGAGCTTTCCCGCTCAGGCTCCGTCGGTACCGACGTACCCATATGTGAGGACTAATTCCTGCTGTTCCCAGAGATCACCTGTTACAGGTAAGTAACTGTGCTGTACCTGTGTCTTCTGGGGAAACTGTGAGGTACTTGTGACCTACATTAGCCACTGTTGGAAACAGGATACTGGACTTGATGGACCTTGGTCTGACCCAGTATGGCATATCTTATGTTCTTATGTTCTTAAGCTGTTATCTGGACAACCACAGCACGCTGCTGATTATCTCCACATACCACTCAGCACTATCCAGATAGTGCCGGGATGGAGAACGAGTGGTGCCCTCAACTATCTGGATAGCAGCAATGTTCAGTCGCTGTCTGAATGATTTCTACCCTTATGAGGACAGTTTATTTGCATAACTTAGAACAGAAAAAAGTAGTCCCAAATGCTAATGGGATAGTTGCTGGTGCTGACCACAGTATCCAGATACTCAGCACCAGCGACTATCTGAATGCCAGCACTGAATATCCGGATGATATTTAAATGATGTGGCTGACAGTTGCAGCACTTAAATATAAGGGGCCCGATTTTTTAAGGCATTTACATGGGTAACTGCTCTAGCTACCCATGTAAGTGTTTTATCTGGGATTTTCGAAAGGGACCTACATGGGTAGTGCCCTTCAAAAATCCTGGATAAGTCCCTAACCCGCCCAGATGCTGTGCCGTTAGCATCAGGGTGTGTTGGGGGCATTCTGGGGTGGAGCAGGGATGCAGGGGCTAAGTGAGTAGCATCGCAAATTGGTGCTACCTGGCTAGCTTCTGTGGCTTCCAGATTGTGCGGCGAGACCCAGATTTTAAATGCCAGTGTCGCATATGACCCCGGCATTGAAAATCCGGTTGAGATGGAAAAGGGGTGGGTTATGCACCGACACGGCACATAGTACCATCCAGATGAAAATCGGGCCCAAGGTCTTTTGAATATCGAGTCTTTTGGCTATCAGGACCTAAGGAGCATGTTTAAAGGGTGGTGAGATTTTGTACGTATCATGCGTTATGTGCAGAAATTAATGTGCACTAAAGTGCAAAGCCTCCACAGTAAGGGCACGGGGTGTGGCCGTTTACCATGCAGGACAGACACATGGGTACAGTGTTAAATGCCTTAGCAGATAGTATGGGTGCATGGTACGCTGGACCTGATGCCAAAATATTTTTAAACAAACTGAAAAGTGTACACTTGCAGTGTGACACAGGGGCATGTTTCCCCAATTAGCAAAATGAGGCATGCGGGGGGTGCGTGTCTGTGTGTCATAGGAGATGTCAGGGAGTTTATGTATTATGAGAGTAGTTAGGGGGATGTGTGCATGTATCTGTCTCATGGTGGGTGTTGGAGTGTGCGTACATACAAGGTGCATCATGGGGGATGTTGAAGAGTGATACATGCATGTCTTTCTGTCATGTGGATATTGGGGGGGGGAGGTTGTGATAAGGGGTGTTGGTATGTGTTTGCATGTGTGTATATATGTGTGCCATGGGGAGCTTTAGGGTGTATATATTTGTGTGTGCCATGGGAGGTGTTGCAGTTTTATGCGTGTATGTGTGTGTGTGTCATGTGGAGTGCTGGGATGTGTGTGTGTGTGTGCATGCCTGTGTGTCTGATGGGGGGGAACATGCGTGCATGCGTGTGCACGCGCACGCACATGTGTGTGTTGAGGGTTTCCGACACCTACCCTTCAATATCCTCCCTCCTAAACCTCTCTTTTTCCTTCCCTTCGCCCAGCTGTGCATTCCTTTCCCTACCTGTCACTCCCTCACTTGCAAGTCTCAGTCCCTCCTGTAACCCCACCCCTCCCTAGTGCTCCACCCCTTTTCTCCCTCTCTCCTCTCTAGACTCACCAATTCCCTCGTGCTTTTCTGCCTTTCTTCTCTAACTCCACCTCTTCTATTTAAGCCCCACCACCTTTACCGGCCCCTTCCATCCTCTCAAGCAGACAGGCCACAGCCCTGTCCCTGGCCTTTTCAGTGTGCAGCTCTACTTTTCATGCCAGACAAACCCAGGGACTGTCGCCAGTCTTTTTAGGCCACAACTCCACTCTTAGGCCATGGGACCAGGGCTACTCTCATGGACCTTTTTTGCCCCAGCTCCGCTGGTGAGACCAGGGACTCCTGCTAGCCTTTGTGGCCTACAGGACCACGTTTCAAGCTGGTGGGACCCAGCAACTCCTGCTGGCCTTTTCAGCCCACAGCTCTGCTCTTCAGGCCAGTGGGTCTCATGAGATTCCTGATGACTTTTCACACTACTGTTTTGAGGTAGTGGCAGATTTGTTATACCATACGCATCTGTTTGAGCATGCACAAACAAATGGATGCATACGGACTGACAAACCCAAAACCAAGAAAAATGAACCTTCCCCAATAGGCACTATCACTTATGTAAAACGTGCCTAAAAAGCGGCTTCTGCAGCCAGTGTGTCAGGGAAATCTCCTTTCAATTTCCCCCAAACCTAAACATCCAAACCTAAATGATGAAAACCCCCTAACCTTAACACCCTCCACAACATGAAGACCACCCCCCCTTCATAACTCCATACTGGTAAGTGTTGCCCCCCCCCCTCCTCAGTAAAAGAGTAGTAGAAGGCATAAGGTGCCAGAACATGCCTTTCTCTCCAAAGAAAACCCCTGGATATAGGGGTAAAGGAGAATACCAGAACAGCATTGATTATAGAGTTCCAAGCAACGATTCTGCTAATCGCAATGAGAGGGAGAAGATCTTCAAGTACCAAGAAATACAGTCAGAGGCCAAGAATATATGGCAGAAATATATTGAGTTATTTCCCATTGTGTTGGGTACTACAGGCTTGATTAAGAAGAATTTCCAAGCACACTCTGATAATTACCCATACACATTACATCTTATGAATCCTAGACATGTGGTAGTGGCACGATGAAAGTACTACACTGAACATTAGCAGTAAATTTGAGAGACTGAGATCACACTCCACATACCCTGGCTTAGAAGTGAGGTTAATGACTATCATGGTATGCTCAAAAATAACCAATTAACGCACAATACTGCACTAAGGAAAAGCAAAAAGTATACTAACCAAATAAATTCCTTAGAGTAACCCAAATATTCCACAATTATTATAATAAACTCTCTCAATACACTCCCAACATAAATAAATTAACTCTCTGTTAAACAAAATGCAAAGGGAGAAAAAAACTCAGGATTACTTCATAATTCCACTATTTGGTGAAATTAATCACCATAGGGGAATACATAGTTCTTACATCACCGGTTTGAAAAAACTCCCTTTACAATAATTATACTATAATATTTCCAATTTTAAAAAAAGTACTTTTTCCAAATCATCAATACAACTTAACTCATTAACCAGTATTATTCATTCAATTCAGCACTACTACCGTGCTCCATAGCTCAAAATAATCTATAACACATCTTCTTAAACAGGCACCACAAGCTCCAAATCAATCTCTAGGGATCTGAAACAAAACAGATAACCCTAAAAACTATTGTCATCTTCACTATAAAATGAATAGCGCAATATCTACTTATCTGTAAACTTTAATTGTCACATTCCAGATGCATCACCACCTGCATTTGATTTTTTTCACCCAACAAAGATCTTCGTTTCTCCTTCATAAAGGCTACATCAGGGGCTTCATCTTACTACAGACAATAGCTGCAGGAGACAACTATAGCGCCTGACGTAACCACATTTAAACGAACCAGTACCCATTCAGAAAACTGCTCTCCACAAACGTCATTCAAAGGGAGGTGTTTATACCTTTAAAGAACAACATCAACCTAAAATGCAGCCCAACTATAATATATACAGTAGAGCTCCACAGTTAACTCAAACAAAGCATCAACCAGAAACCTCATACAATCTCTCCTCCCCTAATTTCCCAATACGTCTCCACTTATTGAGAAAAAAAGATTCCATTCGATTTTATCATTTAAGTCCATTAGGTTCTAGAGTGCCAAGTCTAAAGATCCAGTGTTGCTCGCGTTGAAGAAGTAATTTTCCTCTATCTCCTCTTCGAATGTCCCACAACACCTGATCAATTACAAAAACACCGTAAATCTTCAAACGTGTGAAACTCAATACAGTGTTTAACCAGAGATGTCTCCACTCGCATTTTTGATAAACTATATTTGTGCTCTGCAAGTCGAGTTTTCAATTGGTGAGTTTTTCCAACATATAATTTTGAGCATGGGCATTTAAAAATATATACTACATATTCTGTTGTGCATGTAGATGACAAATTGAACATATATAATTTATTATTAAGCAAAAAGGAAGTCCCTTCTTCCATAATGCCACAAAACACACAGTTTCCACATTGGACGTGTCCTGTCTCCTGGATCTATTCGTGCCGGCTGCAGCCCCCGACTAATTTCCCTGCCGGTTGTGCGGGGAAGTTAGTCGGGGTGGGGAAAAGGCGGCCCAGAGGCGGAGAGTGGGCAGGCAGTGGGCGGTCGCCGGCCCTGGACATACAGGGCCGATTCTAATGTTGGCCCTGTATGTCCAGGGCCAGCGAAAAGGCCGAGGAAGTTATTCCATCTCCGAGGTGGAATAACTTCACTGGACATGTGTTTTTTTGTGGCCCGGGGCATGGAATGGGCTGGTGGGGCCACGGTTTATTCTCCGCAGCACAACCCTGGCCTTAGGAGGCCAGATCGGGGGTCGGGATGCGGGAAATAAACTTTAGTCTCTGACGGCCGGCATCACGGTTTTAAATGGAGCCACAGTGCCATGGCAACATGACGCCATGACCCCGTGGCTCCATTTAACTGACTGAGCTATCCGGGCAGTGCCTGTACATGCAGGCCAGGACTGAATCAGTTCCAGCCTGCATGTATAGGCCTGATTGTGATTCTTATCCCGTAGGGCTAGACATGCCCCATAGAATCGGAATCGTGCTCCTATTTGTACGTCCGGCTTAGACCAGATGTACAAAGGGGATGTACGTGTGGGTCATAATCAGGCCGTCAGTGTTTATGAATTTAATTAAGAGCATCTATGCATCTAGTCTGCAAAATGGCTTGGATACACATGTAAGTGGTGACATTTACAGTTGTGGTCAACATTAATGGCACTCTTGCATTTTAGGTATGTTATGTATAATATCTTGAGAAATAATTGGAAATATTCCAACTGTATATCATCATAATATTTTAATAGTATGTTCAAAGGTATACAGCAAAAAAAGGGATGACTCTGCAACTTAGACGTAGTAATTTCTGAGAAAAAAACTAAATATGGTCTGGACAGGAATAATGGCACTCTTCACTAATATTTGGTTGCACAACCTTTGGCAGTGATGACAGCCTCCAAACATTTCTTGTAGCCATCTATAAATTTCATACTTCTGTCTGCTGGTAGTTTATTGTTTATTGTTTATTCACATTTAATATACCGCTCCCCATAGCATCGGAGCGGTTTACAAAAATAAAATTAATTACACAGGTACACTACCAAAAAACTGCCTCCAGTTCTGCAACTGATTCCTATAGATTTTGGGGTGCTGAATCCAGGAAAAATAGCCAAAATGTTCCATCACGTCACGTTTTCTTGCAAAATTAGATTTCTTACCCATATAAGGAATGTTCACATAATTTCTTTTTAGCCGACTGCAGTTTATTTTCTTGGCCCAAAATAGAGGTTGTAATGGTTAACTAACTAGAAACACTCCCTCATGATATTTTAGAGTGTTTTGTATTCATTTTATACATTAACAGGACAATTGGGAGGCGGGGGGCTAAATCCAGTACTCGCGCTGGCGCATGTTCTTTCCTGTTCGCCTCGCCTCGTTCGCTTGCTCAAACACGGTGGTTGCGACATGAACGTTCCTGTCAAATTTCAGTTTCTTGCAAGTTCATTATTACCTTTTGTTTGCTCAGTCATAATCCAGCTTTATTCCGAAGTGGTTCACTACAGTTGTAGTTTGCAGTGCTGTGTATTTGTGATGGCTCACAGAGCCAGAGGTTGCGTCAACTCTCCGGACAGTTTTTTGTTTTATTTGTGGGGAATATACCGTGAAAAAGCGGCAGAGGAACATTTCTGCATTTATTAAAAAAGTATATTTCGCCTATTTCGGTTTGAAGTTAGGCGATCAAGACAAAGTGTGCAAGACATGTGAGGAAGATCTACGCTTATGGATGAAAGGTAAAAAACAAGCATTTCGTTTCGGAATACCTATGATGTGGCGTGAACAAAGAGACCACAGCAGTGACTGCTATTTTTGCTCTTGCATTGTGAAGGGATACAACTTAAAAAATAAGAACGTAATAAGTTACCCCAACCTTCCCTCAGCAATTAGGCCTATGCCTCATAGCAACGAAGTACCTGTGCCTGAACCACCAAAATCTTTGGATCATATTTGTGTGGACGGTTCTGATCATGATGAGACTCATCAGATGGCTTTTCCCGATGAGTCCAGTACTTCCGAGTTTGAAACTGAACCAGATCCGAAACCTGAACTTTTCTCTCAAGCTGAATTGAATGATTTAGTCCGGGATTTAGGACTCCCAAAAGATGCTGCCCAACTGCTAGGTTCTCGGCTTAAACAGAAAAATCTATTGTCACCAGGAACAACTTTTTATTGGTACCGCAACCGCGAGACACAATTTTTGAAGTATTTCAGCAAAGAGGAAGATTTGGTATTTTGCAACGATATATACGGAGTGATGGAAAAGTTTAAACTCAAGTATGATCCTGCTGAATGGCGGCTGTTCATTGATTCGTCAAAAGACAGCATAAAAGGTGTTCTTCTTCATAATGGCAACACATTCGCTTCAGTTCCTATTGCTCACTCTGTTATTCTCCAAGAAAAATACGAGAATTTGGCCCTGATTCTTCAGAAGATTCGTTATGATGAGCATAAGTGGATGATTTGTGGAGACTTTAAAATTCTATCCATGCTATTAGGGCAGCAATCCGGTTTCACCAAATATCCCTGCTTCCTTTGCTTGTGGGATAGCCGGGCCCGCAACCTACACTGGGGGAAAAAAGACTGGCCAATTCGGGAGTATTTGAGACCCGGTGAGAAAAATGTTCTTCATGAGAGCTTGGTACCTCGTGATAAAATTCTATTACCACCTCTCCACATTAAGTTGGGTCTCATTAAGCAATTCATCAAGTCCCTTCCAAAAGATGGTGAGTGCTTTCGGTACCTTTGCTCAAAGTTCCCCCGACTTTCTGAAGCAAAGCTAAAGGAAGGAGTGTTTGTTGGCCCTGATATAAGGAAACTCATTTCAGATGGAGCATTCGCTGAAACGATGTCTGAGAAGGAAAAAGAAGCCTGGGATTCCTTCAAGGATGTTGTTCTCAAATTCTTGGGGAACAGGCGGGATGAGAACTATAAGGATATTGTTGCCAGGATGCTCAATGCCTTCAAAGAACAAGGCTGTAACATGAGCCTGAAAGTCCATTTCTTGCACTCCCATGTGAACTACTTTCCCGAAAACTTGGGGGCGTACAGTGAAGAACAAGGTGAAAGGTTTCACCAGGACATCAAGGACGCAGAGAGAAGGTACCAAGGAAGATGGAACACCACTATGATGGCTGATTTCTGCTGGTTGCTGCTGCGGGAAACCCCAGATGAAAAATACACCAAGCAGCGCACCAAGAGAAGCATTCGGGGGAAGAAGAAACGGGCCCACCAGGAGATTGATTGACCCAAGAATGACTTTAAAATCTAAACTGTGTTGACAAATATCGTGTTTTTACTAAACTTTGAAATAAAAATTTGCTAGTTATTACCACAGTGTCGGATCTCATTTATTAGAATTTTATTTTCACACCATCGGGTGTTTGTCTTCATGTATTGCAATGGTGCGGTTTGCGTTTTCTATTCTTACATACATACCTGTACAACATTTTTTGCACATTTCTTTGCTTTGCTTTGTGTCTAACCTCGCTCTTATATGCTCAATGTTTGTGCACATGTATGTGGCTGTTTTAAGTGCAGACAATTTTGCTACCATTACAGTGTGTTTTGTTGACATTACTCTATTCTTATGTGCTGCCTTGTTACAATTTTCTTTATTCTTATTTGAATAACTACTAAACAATTAGTATAAAGAATTCATCCAAGAAACTTTTATCTCGATCGCACTCAATCTGTAACGTTCACCTCAAACTGCTAACCCAATGTAGCAAAAAATCTGTACGTGATGGAGCAAATTGGTTACCAGATTTGGATTCAGCGCACCAAAAAACGTAAAAATCAATCGAAACATTAGAGGCAGTTTAAAAAAAAAATTTTTTAGTGTACCTGTGTTATTGAAAAGGAAAAAGGAAAAGGAAATTACAATAGCCGGTAGAGAGAGAAAAGAGACAAAGGCAGAAAAATCATGCAAAGCAACAGAGAAAAGACAAGGAGAGGAAAATTCAAGGGGGGAAAGCTAGAGAGAATAGATGAGTTTTTAGGAGAGAGCGGAACCTTGGATAGGATTCTTCTGTGCGGAGGTTGGTTAGAAGGGAGTTCCAGAGAGAAGGCCCTAGATAGTAGAATGCTGATTTTCTGGTAGATTGCAGATGAGCTCTGGAGGGTGCTGGAAGATGGAGGCGGTTGATGTGAATGGACCGGAGACTGCATGTAGGAGTATGGTAGAAGAGTAGATCTGAAAGATAGGCAGGTGTAGAGAGATAAATGGCTTTGTGAATTAAGGTAAGAACCTTGAAGGATATCCGAGAGTCAATTGGCAGCCAATGGAGGTGATGGAGCAAAGGAGTAACATGGTCCCATGGTGAAGCGTGAAGAATCATACGAGCGGCTGTATTCTGAATTAGTTGGAGGCGGCGTTTCTGGTATTGGGGGAGTCCGGCAAAAACAATATTACAGAAATCTAGCCTGGTGATGATTAAAGAGAGAAGCAAAATAGTGATGGCCTGAGTGGACAGGAAGGGGCGGATGGCACGAATTTGGCGGAGCGCAGAAAGGAACATCGAGAGACGTGAGAAATGTGATCATGAAAAGTAAGAGCGCTGTCAAGGAAAACTCCAAGATAGCGAAGAGTAGGGACTACAGTAATGAGAGAGCCTGCAAGAGATGGGGCGAGTGAAGGGGCAGGAGAGGTGTGCGGGAACCAGATTGCAGCAGTCTTTTGAACATTAAGCACTAGACAATTAGAGGAAAGCCAAGAAGAAACAGTGGACAGACAGTTCTCCAAGGGAGAGATATCAGGGTGATATGGTGAAGTATGGTACAGCAGAAAAATATCATCAGCATAAAAATAGCTTGAAATCCCAGATTGCTGAATAAGAAGGGCCAATGGGGCAAGAAAAACATTAAACAATAAAGGAGCCAGAATCGAACCCTGGGGAACACCACAGGGAAGTGGATAGCGATCAGATGAAGAGAGGGTGGAAGAGACAGCAAAAGACCGATGACTAAGAAATGAGTGAAACCAGTGAAACACCGAACCACGAATGCCCGCATCCCGAAGGCGAGAGAGAAGAAGGGTGTGGTCCACCAGGTCGAAAGCCGCGGAGAGGTCAAGTGATACTGCTAAAGTGATGTTACCTTGGTCATGAGAAGTATGGATTTCGTTCAAGACAGCTGTGATTGTAGTCTCCACACTAAATCCGTGTCTAAAGCCAGATTGCCTGGGATGAAGGAAAAGTGTAGTGGCCAGGTAATGAGAGAGCTGTGAAAAAACTACCTTTTCCAGCAGTTTAGAAGAGAAAGAGAGATTGGAAACTGGGCGATAGTGAGCAGGGATAGAAGGGTCAAGAGTGGGTTGTTTTAATAAAGGACGAACCGTGGCATGCTTCCAAGGGGTAGGGAAAAGACCAGATGACAAACTAGAATTGATGATAGTTAGAAGAGGATGGAGAAGTGTAACGGGAGGTTCAGAGAACCAAGTAGAGGGAACAGGATCTAAATCACAAGTAGTTTTACGGGTAGTAGAGAGTAGTTGGAGCAATTCAGGAGATGAGACGGGAGAGAAGGTGGACCATATATGGGAGAGACAGGGAGAAGAGGGGGGAGAAACAGGAGGTGGGGAGGCAGGGCCTGGGAGCATTGGGGGAGAGAAGAGCGAAGATCCTGGATTTTAGAGGAAAAGAATGTCGCCAGGGAGGTGGGGCTGGGAGCTTTGTTGGAAAGAGAAGCGTCCTGAGTAGAAGAAGACTGCAGGCGAGAAAGAGTATTCAAAGTCGCAAATAGCTGACGAGATCTGTTTGGGGCAGCTGTGATTGTAGAGGAATAGAAAGAACATTTCGCCTGGTGAATAGCAGACCGGTAAAAAGCATGGCAGGATTTAAATTTCTGATAAGAAGCTGCGGAAGGCGCCTTACGCCAGACCCGCTCGGCTCTTCGTAAATGGGAGCGGAGTAGGAAAAGTCCAGCATGGTACCAGGACTGACGAGAACGACTCCGAGATTTGACGGGCCTAACAGGAGCAACCTGGTTGAGGGTGTGCGACAGCTCAGTATTCCATAATGTGCCCTGAGAAGAGGGCGAAAGGGAAGAAAAATCACACGGGAGAGGAGGGAGAGCAGCGGAAAAAGCTTGCAGGGTAGAAGGGTGGAAGCAACGGGAGGAACGAGCGGGAGGGGAAGAGGGAGGAGGGGCAGGGGGAGGGGCCTGAAAGGTAAACAGAAGGTAGAAATGGTCCGACCAGGGTATGGGAACTGCAGAGGGAGAGGAGATAGAATACGGAGCAGATAGAGGGGAGATGACTAAATCAAGAATGTGACCCACAACATGAGTGGGTAGAGAAACATGCTGAAATAAAGAGAGGTCATGAAGTAAAGCAGAGAAGGCGACATCCCTGGCAGAGGTAGGAGAATCAAAACGGATGTTAAAATCACCCAGTAGATGTAGCTGAGGAAATTGAAGGGCTAAGTCAGAAATAGAGGACAAAAGAGAGTCCCAAAGGACGGGCGAGGAGGACGGAGGGGAGTAAATGAGGAGAAACTGGAGAGCAGGTAGGCCACTCAGCTGAAGTAGAAGGGACTCAGGATAGGTTAATGC
This sequence comes from Ichthyophis bannanicus, assembly GCA_033557465.1. Lineage (NCBI taxonomy): Eukaryota > Metazoa > Chordata > Amphibia > Gymnophiona > Ichthyophiidae > Ichthyophis > Ichthyophis bannanicus. Next base: position 169,502,071 of record CM066035.1, on the reverse strand, counting down.
GGCAGAGGAAATCTTAGAAAGAGGAACCAAGGAGCGGTAGATTACTGCAACCCCACCCCCGGACCTAGTAAGACGCGGGACAGATATAGCTTCATAGTCAGGGAGAAGGCAACGATGAAGGAGGGACTCCTCCCCCTCCTTGAGCCAGGTCTCGACTAGGAAAATAATGTCAATACGCTCGCGGACAATGAGGTCTCCCACTCTTCAACTGCAATTTGTTCCAGCTCATGAATGTTTCCAGGATTCCTTTTACCAATGGCTGATTTCAGCTCTTTCCAAAGATTCTCGATTGGATTGAGATCAGGACTCATTGCTGGCTAGTTTAAAACAATCCATTTCTACCTTTTTAACTATTCTTTTGTACTTTTGGATGTTATAAGCTCTGATTAGCAGAGACCCTCTTTTACATGTGTTTGTACAGCACCGCATATGCCTTGTTGCACTATGCAAATGATCAATAGTAGCACTAGTAGTATGTTTTGAGTCATTATCCTGCTGGAAGACTCATGACCTTCGACCCAGACCTAGCTTTATGACATTAGATAGCACATTTTGCTCTAAAATCCCTTGGTTGTCCTCTGACTTCATGATCCCTTTAATAAGTTCCAGGCCTCCAGTTCCTGAGGCAGCAAAACAGGCCCACAACATTATGGATCCTCCACCATATTGAACTGTAGGAAGGATGGTTTTTTTCCTTCTAAGCTTCATCTCTTTGCCTGTAAATGTATCACTGGTCTGCATTGCCAAAGAACTCAAGTTTGGTTTCATCTGTCCACAGAACATTTTCTTAGAAGGATTGTGTTTTCTCAAGGTGGGTTTTGGCAAAGATCAGGCATGCCTTTTTATATCTGTCTTTGAGCAGTGGGGTCCTCCTTTGGCTTCACCCATGAAGTTCTTCTTTGTTCAGTGTGCAGTGTATAGTGCGGGTTGAAACCACCACTCCAGATTGCTCCAGGTCAGCCTTAAGCTCTTTGGATGTTATATGTGGTGTTTTTCCAATAGTTTGCACTAACCTTCAAAGACTTCTTGGATTATTTTTCTCTTCTCACCACATCCTGGGAGGTTCTTGATAGTTCCATGAGCAGAAAAATTCTCAATAGCATTGCAAACTGTAGACACAGGAATCCCAAGGTCTTTGGAGATGGCCTTGTACCCCTTTGAAGTCTGATGTTTGATGATAATGGTTTTTCTTATGGTCTCAGGCATCTCTCTTCTTCACCATTGTGAAAATGGAACAGGAAGTGAATGTGGCCATTTTAAACATTAGAGCCATGATTCATTGTTTGATTCAAATCATGTGTTTACTGATATTGATCACAGGTGTGTCTAATTTTACTGCAGTGGGAATGTGGTTCTTCTGCTCAAACTGGTTTGAATTGTTTATAAGGGTGTCAATAATCATGTCCCCCAATGGGGTGATGACTTCCCCGCTGTCATGGATGTTTCTGGAGACTTACATGTTTATTTTAGTCAGCCAATCGCTTCAAGGGCAGTTGCTCATAATGAGATATTTTGGCATTTCTGGGCTTCTTGGTTTCTTTTGGTGAATGGCCTGGAAGAAACTTCGCTGTCTGTCCCTGCTGCACCTAAGGCACAGCTAGATTACAGCTTGAAACATGCATGTCGTCTGTGGGATTCCTTATCAGAGGATTAGACTTGATTCACACCTTGGTCGAGCTGCCGAACCACGGACTAGCAAACACATGTCTGTGGTGTTCTCCTGGGAACTAGAAATGAGTAAAAGGATGTTGCAGTCATGCAAGAGTGATGTTTTCCTCTCCTGACTGTTTATCCACCAAAAAATATTGTGTGAGTCTGTGATTTTGTGGGGTTAATCTTTATTGAGGGTGAATAATCATGTCCTGGCAATGTCCCAGTTTTTATACTATTTTCCACTATTTCCTTTTATAATAGGTCTTGTTTTATTTGATTCTTTTATATAGTCCAAAATCATTTCACTGGCCACTTTTTTTAGGAGCTATTGGACATTAAGGGGTTGAACTGCAGGGGTGCCAATAGTGTTGGCCATAACTGTACCCGTGGTGTTGTGAAACACTGGACTTTATATGTGTAAGTTGCCTGTTTTCCTTGATAATATTTCTGAGACGGCTCCTCCAGCTGCACATGGAGGTGTATTTTAGAAACGGCTTATGTTTAGCAGAGCTGCTCCTAAAATGCTGTCAAAACTGGCTACGTCCTAACTTTGACATCTCAATTCTGATCTCCATGTCCTATCTAAAATGTGACTTTGTGTGTCTCCTTCAAGGGATAGAAAACTTGTCTGTGCAAAAAGTTTGAAAATTCTTTGCACAATATTTTAAAATTCTGCATGCTGTATTAGTGATTTTAGACCTGATATTTCCCCTGCCTTTTTCTTCTTCAGTTCTCTCTCACTCCAACCACGGTTTGCTCCTCAATCCCCAAGTCTCTCTGCCGTACAATGTTCTCTCCCTCTAACTTCTAGCAAGATCCCTAATTCTCTGTCCCTAAGGTCTACCCCACCCCATACACATATCCCAACCTCTCTTCCTTTTTCCCCCTTCCATGCAACTTACCCTTATCTCTTATTTACGTCTCCTTCTTCCTTCCCAGGCACATACTCCCATCTCTCTTTCTCCTCAACCCCCAGGCACACATCCTACTCCACCTTTTTTCTCCCCTCCCCCCCGCCCACAACCTCGCCTTTCATTCTTCCCCCACCCCCAGGCCCACACTTTCACCTGTGACTTTGTTGTCTGTTGGGACTGCTTGTGGCATTAGTGACTAGAGAAACTTGACTTGTGAATTTTTAGCTTTACTGTCATCTCTGTCTATGCAGGTGTCTTTTGAGCTATTATTTGTTTCTCTACAGTATATCCTGTGTCTTTCTCAAATCTGTCCTCCTCCCATCTCCAAGACCCATATAGACTGCCACTCCCTCTTCTCCCCAGCTGTGCCAATTCCAAACCCCCAGTGACCCACTCCCTGATCCTTGGTGCATCTGTCTCCCTGTTGCCCAGTGCCCTGTTGGCCACTGTCTGTGTGCACCTCAATGTTCTTTGCAGCCTTTGTGTCTTTGTGTGGTTCCCTACTTTGTATGTGTGTATGTGTTCATGCGCATGTGCATGTGTGGAGGTACATGTGCAGTGCTGTCTGTGTGGGAGTGGAGATGCATGTACAATGCTGTGGGTGCTGGTGGTGGGAGTCATTGTGTGTTGGCGGAGGGAGACATGGATGCTGGTGGTGGAAGTCACTGGGTGTTGGTGGTGGGAGGAAGGAGCTATGGATGAGATGAATACATGGTTTGTGCTGGCCATGATGCATGAGGCCCACAGGGAGCACATGAGAGCCACTAGGAGGCATCCATATCACAGGGTCTACAGGCTCAAGACCCAATTCTTGGTCATCATAGATGAGCAGTGCTTCACGAGGTTCCATTTTGACAAGGCAGCCATCCACTATCTCTGCCAGGAGCTAGAGCTGCTCCTCCATTCCACCATACAGAGGGGACTACCCATGCCCTTTACCACAACCTTCACTTTCCTAGCAACTGGCAGTTTCTAGTCTGTGGGACGGTTACCTATTGTGAGGTGTGGGTTAGAAAGGCCTTCAGAAACTGTGTGATTCACTGTGAGACCCTGACTGGCTAAGACCCTCAGTTGCAGCCAACACATTACTACTACTACTGAACATTTGTATAGTACTACAAGACGTACTGAGCGCTGCACAGGCACATGTAAAAGATGGTCCCTACTCATCATAGCTTACAATCTAGTCAAGACAGACAACACAATAGCTGTAGACATGGGATATGGCTAGAGGGAATGGTAAGGAAACATAAAGATCATTGGCTGGTGGACGTGAGGATCGCCTGGTAACATGCCTGCCTGGTGCGAAGGTAGCGGACCTCACGCACCGCCTAGATAAGGTCTTAGATAGTGCTGGGGAGGAGTCTGCTGTCTTGGTACATGTCAGTACCAATGACATAGGAAAATGTGGTAGGGAGGTTCTGGAGGCTAAATTTAAGCTTTTAGGTAGGAAGTTGAAATCCAGAACTTCCAGGGTAGCGTTCTCCGAAATGCTTCCCGTTCCACGTGCAGGACCCAAAAGGCAAGCAGAGCTTCGGAGTCTCAATTTGTGGATGAGACAATGGTGCAAGGACAAGGGTTTTGGATTTGTTAGGACCTGGGGAACATTCTGGGGAAAGGAGGGGCTCTTCCGAAGGGATAGGCTTCACCTTAACTGGGATGGAACCAGACTGCTGGCATTAATCTTTAAAAAGGAGATAGAGAAGCTTTTAAACTAGAAAATAGGGGAAAGCCGACAATCGCCCAAGAGCACATGGTTCGGAAGAAGGTATCCATGAAGGATACTACCAAAAGCAGAGAGGTTCCAAAAAAGAGTAAAGTAGCCCAAATGCCCTTGAGTATGGTGTAGACAGAGCATAAAGATTCCAAATTACCCATGCCTACCAATAGCCAGATTAATATTAATAAACTACAGTCTCTAAAATGCTTGTATGCAAATGCTAGAAGTCTAAACAATAAGATGGGAGAGTTATTTATTTTTATTTTATTTAGACAGTTTTTGTATACCGCCTTATCCTTCAATCAAAGCGGTCACAACACAATTGGGGGATACATTTAACACGCGGGGATATGAGACACATACACTAATACTTACAGGGAACATGGGCAATGGAGGGTTAAGTGGCTTGCCCAAGACCACAAGGAGCATCTGTGGGTCTAGAAACCCCAGTCCTTCCGGCCCAAGGTTGCTGTCCTCTAGTGGGATTTGAACCCCCGACCTTCTGGCCTGAAGTACCTTGCCCCAACCACTAGGCTACTCCTCCCCTAGTGGTTGGGGCAGAATATATAACACTAAATGACAGGTTAGATATGATTGGAATCTCAGAGACATGGTGGAAGGAGGATAACCAGTGGGACACTGTGATACCTGGGTATAAACTACATCGTAATGATAGAACTGATCATTCAGTGGAGGGGTTGTGCTCTTTGTTAGAGAGGTCATTGAGTCAGGAAGGATTAAAGTTTTGCAGGAAACAAAATTTGCTGTAGAATCTCTATGGATTGAAATTCCATGTATGAAGGGGAAGGTGATGGCAGTGGGGGTGTACTATCGACCGCCTGGCCAGAATGAACAAATGGATGATGAAATGCTCAAAGAAGTCAAGGAAGCTAACAAAAGTCACAGCACAGTAATAATAATGGGTGATTTCAATTACCCTGGTATCGACTGGGTCAGTGTCACAACAGGACATGGTAGGGAGATAACGTTCCTAGATGAAATAAATGACTGCTTCTCGGAGCAGCTGGTTCATGAACCAACCAGAGGGAAAGCCTTATTGGACCTAGTTCTTAGTGGAACACCAGATCTGGTGCAAGAAATAAGGGTGTTGGGGCCACTTGGCAATAGTGATCATAGCATGATCGCATTTGATTTAATTAGTGGAGGAGGGATAGTAAGGAAATCCACAGTACTACCTTTTAACTTTCGAAAGGGAGACTATGATAAAATGAGGAAAATAGTTAAGAAAAAACTAAAAGGAGTGGTTGCAAAGGTTAAAGACTTACATCAAGCTTGGGTGTTGTTTAAAAATACTATCCTGGAAGCCCAGACCAGCTGTATTCCACACATTAAGAAAAGTGGAAGAAAGTCCAAAAAACTGCCAGTATGGTTTAAAGGTGAGGTCAGGGAGGCTGTTGCTGCCAAAAAAGCATCTTTCAGGAAATGGAAAAAAGAGCCAAACGACGAAAACTGGAAACAGCACAAGCACTGGCAAGTTAAATGCAAAGCATTGATAAAGCAGGCAAAGCGAGAATTTGAGAAGAAACTTGCTACGGAAGCAAAAACATGAAATAAAGACTTTTTCAAGTACATTCGTAGCAAAAAGCCTATGAGAGAGTCAATTGGACCGTTATATGATAGAGGGGTAAAAGGGGCAGTAAGAGGAGACAAGGCTATAGCGGAGAAACTGAATGAATTCTTTGCTTCGGTCTTTAGTGAGGAAGATGTAGGGATGTTACCCAAGACTGAAGTGGTATTTAAAGGTGATACTGCAGAGGAATTGAGAGAAATATCACTACACCGGCAAGATGTATTACAACTATTTGATAAACTGAATAGTAGCAAATCACCTAGACTGGATGGTACACATACAAGAGTGTTGAAAGAACTGAAATATGAGATTGCAGACCTGCTATTAGTAATCTGTGAACTTTCATTAAAATCATCTGTAATACCTGACGATTGGAGCATCGCCAATGTAACGCCAATTTTTAAAAAGGGTTCCAGGGGTGATCCGGGAAACTTCAGACCGGTGAGCCTGACGTCAGTACCGGGAAAAATGGTAGAAACCATCATAAAGAACAAAATTACTCAGCATGTAGATAGTCATGGCCTAATGGGAGACAGCCAACAGGGCTTTAGACAAGGAAGATCTTGTCTTACTAATCTATTATGTTTTTTTGAAGGTGTGAATAAACAGGTAGACAAAGGTGAGTCAGTTGATATAGTGTATTTGGACTTTCAGAAAGCCTTTGACAAGGTCCCACATCAGAGACATTTGGCAAAACTAAAAAGTCATGGGATAGGAGGCAGTGTACTATTGTGGTTTGGAAACTGGTTAAAAGATAGAAAGTAGAGGGTAGGGCTAAATGGCCAATTTTCCCAATGGAAAAAGGTGAATAGTGGAGTACCCCAGGGATCTGTACTGGGTCCACTGCTTTTTGACATATTCATAAATGACCTGGAAAAGGGAATAACTAGTGAGGTTATCAAATTTGCAGATGACACAAAACTGTTTAAAGTTGTTAAAACCCAAGGGGATTATGGAAAACTGCAGGAGGATCTGGATAAATTGGAAGACTGGGCATCCAAATGGCAGATGAAATTTAATGTGGACAAGTGCAAAGTTATGCACCTAGGAAAGAACAACCCATACTATGGTTACACGATGCAAGGTTCCACATTGGGAACCACCACCCAGGAAAAAGATTTAGGCGTCATTGTGGATAACATGTTAAAACCCTCCGCCCAGTGTGCAACGGTGGCCAAGAAAGAAAATAGAATGCTAGGTATCATAAGGAAAGGAATGGAAAATAAAACAAAAGACATTATAATGCCTCTGTATCATCCATGGTACGACTGCACCTTGAATATTGTGTGCAATTCTGGTCGCCGTATCTTAAAAAGGATATAGCGTTATTAGAAAAGGTACAGAGAAGAGCCATCAAAATGGTAAAGGGGATGGAAGTATACTCCTATGAAGAGAGGCTACAAGGTTAGGGCTCTTCAACCTGGAAAAGAGACGGCTGAGGGGAGATATGATAGAGGTCTATAAATTAATGAATGGAGTGGAATGGGTAAACATAGATCGATTGTTTATGCTATCAGAATATAGAAAGAATAGGGGACATGTAATGAAGCTACAGGGTAAACTATTTAAGACAAATAAGAGAAAATATGTTTTCACTCAACGTGTAATCAAACTCTGGAATTTGTTACCAGAAGATGTAGTAAAGGCTGTTAGTGTAGCTGGGTTTAAAATAGGTTTGGACAAGTTCCTGGAAAAAAGGTCCATAAACCATTATTAAAAAGGGACCCAGGATATCAATGCTTGACCCAATACATGCATTGTGGAACCTGTGTCTCTTGGGGATACTGCTAGGTATGTATGACCTAGATTGGCCACTGTTGGAAACAGGATACTGGGCTTGATGGACCTTGGTCTGACCCAGTATGGCATATCTTATGTTCTTAGGTGAGTCAAGATCCGAAAGCAACAGCGAAGATTTGAGTTTTCACTCTGACTCTTTTCAAATCCAGACTGAAAACTCACCTCTTTGCTGCTGCTTTTGGATCTTGACTCATCCGATCTCCTTTGTGTTTCCTTAGCATTCCCCCTAGCTGTATCCCATGTCTACAGCTATTGTGTTGTCTGTCTTGACTAGATTGTAAGCTCTGATGAGCAGGGACCATCTTTTACATGTGTCTGTGCAACACTGCGTATGTCTTGTAGCACTATACAATTTTTCAGTAGTAGTATTGTGTTGGTTGCCACTAAGGGTCATAGCCAGTCAGTTGTCTCACAGTGAATCTCACAGTTCCTGAAGGCCTTTCTAACCCACACTTCATAAACGGTAGCCTTCCCACAGACTGTGTAGCAAAGACAGCAAACCATGATCTAATTTCATGAGGTGACCTGCTTTCCATCGCTACTGGAGGTCATCATTTGCACACATGTGGCCTTTAGGCTCTCAATGAGGGAGGGAGGTCACTTACCAAACGAGGAAGACATTTCACTCACTCAACATGCTAGTGGTCTGCAATGCACAGGGTGAGATAACTGATGTATTTCCACAGTTTCCAAGTTTCTTCCACAACTCCTACATCCTTACCCCCTCTGGCATCTATGAGAGGTTTCAGACAGAGATATCACTGGTGGATGGCTGCTAGGTAAGCTCCACACCAGCTGCCTCCATCTCCTAGACATGCACATGCTTGGAGTTGCACTGGGAGCCGGAGCATTCAACCAAAATAGCCAAGGGCTTCAGTGAAACATCCTAGTGCACACCCTAATATGTCTCCATCCTCCCTCTACCTATGCAGGTGATAGAGGTTACCTACAGAGATGGTGGCTTCTGAACCCCATTGTGGCACCTCACACTGAGACAGAAAAATTGTACAACAGAGCACACAGGCATACGTGTGCCATAATTGAAAGGATATTTGACCATCTCAAAAGCCGCTTATGGTGCTTTTACCGATCTGGAGGTGAACTGCTGCATGTTCCACAATCCTGCAATAAAGTGCTGACAACCCCTTTCTGAAGAACAGAATGCAGGAGGTCCAAGATGACACAAATGCAGGAGGTCCAAGGTGGGAGGATACTGGGCAACCATACCAATTAGTCATGGCTGCAAGAGATGAACTCATATACACAGGCACTTCATGTGAAGGTAGGTGTTTATCAGCTGACACACCAAATCTGTACAGTGTAGTGACCCATGCTCCACCATCCCCTTCCCACCTACAATGCCCATCCCTGCCCACACAACCACCCCCATCATCACATCCTAGTACTTACCCTGTGAAAGCTCCCACCCCCATACCATTGCCCCCATCCCCCCAGCACAAGGCCTGTATAATCCCCTCCCCATACCACAACCTTCAACCCCCCAGCACAAGCACTGTGCAACACCCTACCCCCACTCTACCATCCCAAGCACCCAAGCAGCAGTCCTGTACAATCCCTTAACCCCTACCAGCTGAGTGGCAGCACCACTAATTCACTCCCAAAATGTCTATCACCCCTCCTTCCCTATCCTCCCCCTACAAGGCAGTCCTCTGCCCCTTCCCCAAACCTCCCAGCAAATCCCTATTGCCCCTCCCAAGGATGCCAATAGAAAGATAGGGTTATTTCTTACTGCATCCCCTCCCCTGCCCCTAAGCACCTTACCCCATCCCCTTCTCCCAACCCTGACAATGTTGGCATGATAGTTTTCTCACTGGCCTCTGAGGAGCTGTTGGAGATATCACCTAGTGCATCACACCACTGGAAGGCCTCATGGAAGGGAGAAAAGTGAAGGTGTTCCCCCCTTCCATGGGGCAGAATATGAGAAGAGGGGGATGGTGGCACCGATGTGGTAGTGGTAGAGGAAGGTGCCTCTGCTTTGTTGCTCATGTATATGAGTACACTAGGAGCACAGATGGCATTGTGATAGTGCTCAGAGGTGAAATAGAGACCATGGCATATTGGCCTATGAAGTTCTGCAAGTCTCTGTGCAGCTTGAACTGTTACTTGCAGTTGTCTTTTCTCTAGGTGAATGTGGCATTTCTTCTAAGCATGTTGTGCCTGATGTTGGACATTGTGCTGCAGTAGACATTCTGCACAGTGCAGAAGTTAGTGTCTCCAGTGACTGGCACTAAGGATATCCTGGCTGTCCTCTACCCCTGTGTTTTTTTTATTTATTTATTTATTTATTTACATTCTCTTATATGCCATGCTATTCTGCATCAGTGTGGTTTACATTGAACAAACTGAAATTACATTGAACAGGGCATTATAACTTGGAGATAACTATTTTACAGGGAACATGGGCTATGGAGGGTTAAGTGGCTTGCCCAAGACCACAAGGAGCACCAGTGGGACTAGAAACCCCAGTCCTTCTGGCCCAATGTTGCTGTCCTCTAGTGGGATTTGAACCCCTGACCTTCCGGCCTGAAGTACCTTGCCCCAACCACTAGGCCACTCCTCCACTCCCTGTTCTCCCCTGATTCTCAAGCATCAGGTCCTCGGGCTCTCGGTTGCGGTAGTAGATGCCATTCAAGCACTCACAGATGCTCAACCAGAGTTTTTGTTTTTTATAGGCACTCAGACACCTTTGTGGCCCTTTCTAGTAAGCAGCCTTTAATTTGACACCATGAAGTAGCCTGAGGCAGCACTGATCAAAGCATTTCTACAATGGGGCCACACACAAATATGTTCTGGTTTTATAAAAGGTGCTTTGGAGTGGTGCCTGCATATCCTCAATTTGCATGTGTGTCATTCTGAAATAAGTCACAGGTGAGCATATGTATGGGATATAAAATGGGGGGGGGGAGGCATTTGTATAGCTAACCCACATGTTTCTGATTGCAAAATAGCCAACTCTTGGACAACAAGTGGGATATAACTTCAAACACCTCAGCTGCTTCCAATTTAGTTCTGGGATTTGGGTGCAGTGCGCAGGCTCTGGCAAGGGCTCACGTGTATGAGGGGTGCAATCTGTTTGTGGTGAGTTGGCTTGTCATCTAAATGTGCCACACCTGCATGTATTCACAGGAGCCTGCCCCCTCACAAAGGCTGGCTGTATGTTGGAGGAGAGAGAGGTGATGAGTGAGACTGCTCTGTGTGTTGCAATGTCAGATGCTAGAAGTTAACAATAATTTCTCTCCTTCCATTGCAGGTGGTCAGCTGCAGCAGGGGACAGTGGGACTTTAGGGAAGGGTAGCGAAGGGGTTTTACTTGTGTTTTTATCTCTGTAAATAGATGTTCACGATGGACTCCACAACCCATTTCACCATGTGCATAGGGACAGGAACAGAGCTTTTACTTGCTCTTCATCTCTGTAATAAATGCTGTGGGGCCCCCAAAGTCCATTTCACCATGTGCATAGGGGCAGGGGGCTTGAGTCTTGGCATAATTAATGTTTTGATGGCACTATTAGTAGATATCGATGTCTTGTATTTTGTGTACATCACCTTTTACATATATGTAATTTTTATGCATGTTTTTAGTATAATTAGCCTAGAATTATAGTGCAGAATCTAAAGTCTTTACCTAAATAAATAAATAAATAATTCCCATGTGTGCTGTGCACTCATGTCATCCATCATTATGTGGACCTGTATCTGTGGTGTGCTTCCACTGTGGGAAGACCTTTATTAAAGATGCCAGCTACACTGAGATCCTATATCCCATCTCCTTTCTTCAGGTGTGCTTGCATAGTGCATGGTACATTGCCATTCCTCTGCACATACCGTGGGCACAGTGGCTGTCCAGTTGAGGTGAACCACTGCAGGATGGATGGATAAGCAGCCTATGGTAATCAACTGACATGATGACACCTGGATGTTGGGTCCCCCAATCCACATCACAGTCAACCATAGTTAGGCACCATGCACCCCTGGCACGGAAGCCATGTCTTGCAGAGTACCTTGTGGCTGTTATGGAGATATTGTGTGCTACATCAGACATAGTGTTCCTACTGGCATAGCTGTTGGTGATCCCTCACCAGACCTGTGCCTGCATACCAGTGTGATTTCCCACAGGTCACCTCTTCCCCTTGATTGATCTGTGGATGGTTGCAGTAACCTTGTGCTACAGGGAGAGGAGGCCTTAAGTAAGGCGCTGTGTGCATGGTTTGTCCTAGAGAGTGGTTTGGGGGCATATAATTCAGTGTGAGGGAAGTCTGCTGCAGCTGGGGTCCCAGTTCCTTACAGCGACCATATGCTTGGCCAGGTGTCTCCAGGGTTCAATGATGTGGCTGTGGCTGATGTGGCCAATTGGGCTCTCATGCTGGGAAAACAGGTGCCTAAAAGCCCTAGGGCAGAGCCTCATTGCACATGTTGGGATCATGGGATAGAGGAGAACAGCACCTGCAAAGATAACACTGGACACATTGCCATATTCAAAACTATTTATTGCAGTACCCACCTGGACCACTCTTCTGTTTACAAACTTTCCATATTTACAGGGTGATGCCCTACTTCCCCCTCCCTCCCGAATGGAGTGGTTGGAGCAGAGATATAAGGCCCAAACCATCACATATATCTCCATTCTCAGGCCTTCCAGGTACATGACCATGAAGTCCTGTGACCTGGTGATTGCAATGAAGCCCTGATGTACCTCCCATCACAGGGACGTGAAGTTCAGCAGGATCTCAGGGTTCACCAAGACCCTGGAGACCTCATAGTAACACACAAGGTCCAACATGGAGGCAGGATCACCAGTTGCTACCTCCTCCCTCCCCCCTCCCATACCTCCCATTCCCCTCTCCTTCTGCAACTCCCCCTCCTTCTCCTGCACCTCCTCCATCCCTCATCATCTGCCCACCCACCTGCTCTATTTTCTGCAGAGTGGGGGCTCTTCAACACCACTCCTCTCCCTCTGCAAGCACTGGTGGGAACCTGCCAATATTCCTGAAGCCTTGGGATCTTTCTGCTGGCCATTCTGCCCCTGTACCTCCACAAGGGTGATGTGACATTGGGGGGGTTCTTTGTCTCCTTTGTCTCCTCCTCCTTCCCCCTTCAATGTGGTCACTATCCATGTCAAGGAGCCATTGCTACAGCTGGCATCTGCTGCTGACTTCTGCCTCAGTGGTGGCTGTGATTGTGGTTCTGATGTCACCCTCTTGCACACCATGCATCACTGCCACTGTGGGCAGTAGTGGTAGTGGTATCAGGGATGTTGAAAGTGGTAACTGCAGGGGTATTGGCAATGGTGGCAGCAAGGCTACTGACATAAGTGGTGGTGGTGATGGCACATCCATGGATGACACTGCATATGTGAAATAGATAGTGCCTGGTTAGTGTTATGCAATGAGAAGGTGTATGTCAAAGATGCATCCCTTAGGTGCTCATTGCTAGGGTCTCTTTGGATGAACCATCCACATTTTAGTATGTTATCCTTATGGCAGCAATATCACTATTTGATTGGTACTATCCTTTGCAATGGTACCTAGCCCATGCACATCCTGTCATCATTGTGGCCCACTGCTGTGTTCTTCATTATTAGGTTGTTGTACACCTTGGGACCCATGGCACAGGGTTCTCTGGATGGGCAAGCCATTGAACCTATACCTGTCATGACATCTGGTCCCGGTGTGTTAATGGAGCCTATACACACGGTGCCTGTGGAACTATACACTGCTTGCCATCAGTGTCCCACACAAAATTGTTGTCTACGCATGTGCCTGGGCATTGACAGTGATACCTGCACAGTGTTTCTGTGATCCACCTTCTCATGCCATTAGTATCTACCATATCTGGGCACCCAGACCTAGGTGGGCCCCAATACTGGCTCTCTCTGTCCATGTGACCCCTCCTGTGGGTCCCAGGTCCTTGCTACTGCCCCCTCTGCTGCCACTCCATGTGTTTGATGATACCAAGTCCTGTTGTGCATACCTTTGGCTTTCTCTTCCACATTTTCCAACTGAGAGTGAAGGAGTGGCCTAGTGGTTAGGGCAGCAGCCTGGATCCAGAAAGACCAGGGTTTTAATCCCACTGGTACTCCTTGTGGCCTTGGGCAAGCCACTTAACCCTCCATTGCCTCAGATACAAACTTAGATTGTAAGCCCTTTGGGGACAGGGAAATGCATATATTGAACCTGAATGCAGGATCATTCCAAGCTAGAACTGCGCCCTGTGTGACTAATGAATCTGGTGCCCCCACTTCGTCCAGTAACTCACTCTTTTTGAGATTCCTGGAAGCTCAGTGATGATATTGGTGCCCTTTCTACACTTGTGCCCTGTGCGGCCGCACCACTCACACAGCCCTAGGTACAGCCCTGCCTGAATCTTTTCCTGGAAAGGCATGAGCTACTAATATACATGGCTCTCTGCTACATGCTGCCATTCAGGTCTATATTCTGACTTCTGTGTGAGTCCATATGGTGCTCTGCTGTGCTGCTCCATGGTACCCTCCCTATGCTTTACATGTATGCTACATGTGTATTCCTTACCTTCCTGTTTCTGCAGGTCAAGCTAGAGTCATATATCTTGAAGGACTCCAAATCCTGTAGCAAGCAGAACTTCCTGTAAGGGAGAGGAGGAATACACATGTTTTGAGAACTAACCTTTTTACCAGGTCATCCCCTGCTTTCCTCCCCATATAGGTCCCTCTGGAGGTCCTGGAATGACAAGCCTTGGTCTGGGGGTCTTCCTTGCCTTGCTCTGTGAGAACTGTATCATATGGACATTGGGGATGCCAAGCAATAGCCCCTGGGCATATTTGGTGCCCATCATCTGTGACATCCTGGTGCCTCACATACTCTGTGTCTACTTGTGGCATTCATCTGTATTTGCTCTAATGTGACTGTGTGCCTGTACTACCTATGCCTATTTGATCATTGTGATTTGCATGTGTCCTGTTCTGGAGGGTGAGGCCTTACAAGGCATGTTGCATGCCTGCAGGCATGCCCTTGCCAGTCTGTGGCCATGGCTTATGGCATTTGCATAGATTTCCATTTGACATAACCTGCACATCATAGCATCCTTGCCATGTATCACCCATATCCAGCTGGTTCCCCTTACTGATTGGTTGATCTTGCTATGACATGAGTCACACCAGTGGTGGTGTATGTGTGTATGGAAGCCAAGGATATAATAAAGCAAGTACTTTAAGAGGTCATTTTCATAGGTGTCGCTCAGTTTTGCATGTGCTTCAATGCACACAAATGATAACTATTTTGTAAAGAAAAGCAGATATATACTTTTCTTTTTAAAATAGGGGCATAAGTCATAAGATACATGCGCAAAATCTAGGTGCGAGCACCTACACCATTCCTAGACTTGATATAAATATGCACACCTACATTTATAAAGAATGCACATAAGTTATAGTATTTTAGAATTTATGCATGCAAATTTGTGCTCTGCTTATACTCTGTCCCAGCTCCATCCCTGTGCTTGCCCACTCCAAAAGTATGTACCATGGGGCTGATGCACAAACTTGTAGAATATCGACTACTTAAAGTAACTGCGTAAGTGCCCATCTCTGCGCGCATGTCAATGAAAGCATTCTATAGTCCCCATCACACACCCTCCCCTTCAGCTCAACCATGCTCCATTGAGTGCATGCCTCACCCAGGACCCCCAACTGGGAAAGGAAGTCCACGTTCAGGTGAGTCCAATCAGCCCTTTGGTGACCCAAAACCAGTAGGGTTGGAGACTCAAAAACCACCACATAATATGGCCGTTGGACTCCTTATGTTGAGCCAGCCACTTGAGGAGTTGGTGGTCCATTACCAACATAAATGGATGGCCATAGTTGAGGTCATATCTGCCCATTCACCAATTAAATATCCCAGGTATTGAACATCCCGACCTCCCAGAAAACATTTCTTGTAATTGGCCATCAACCAGGCCTTCCGCAAGCTGGTCATCACAGCTTATACTTGGGTTAGATGGGTGGTTCAGTATCTGCTGTAGTGACAATGTCATCAAAGTATGCAGGCATATACTCCTTGTGTGGTCTCAGTAGGTGGTTAACTAGGCGTTGAAATGTGGCAGAAGCCCCATGTAATCCAAACGGCAGTACTGTAAACTGGAATAGACCTTGAAAAAGCTGTCTTCTCCTTGGCAGCCGGAGTTAAGGGCACCTGCCAGTATCCCTTGGTCAGATCCAAAGTTGATATAAAGCATGCTCCATCGAGTCATTCGATTAGCTCATCTACTCTGGGCATGGAATATGCTTCCAGTTTAGAAGCTGCATTGACCCTCCAAAAGTCAATGCAGAATCTGATGCTTACGTCAGGTTTAGGAACCAAGACAATGGGTGATGAACAGTCACTCACAGAATGTTCTATCACTCCCAGATTAAACATCTCTTCCAGCTCTTTGGCATAAGAACCTAAGAACATAAGATATGCCATACTGGGTCAGACCAAGGTCCATCAAGCCCAGTATCCTGTTTCCAACAATGGCCAATCTAGGTCATACGTACCTAGCAGTTTTCCCAAAAGACACAGGTTCCGCAATGCTTGTACTCGGTCAAGCATTGATATCCTGGGTCCCTTCTTAATAGTGGTTTATGGACCTTTCCTCCAGGAACTTGTCCAAACCTTTTTTAAACCCAGCTACACTAACAGCCTTTACTACATCCTCAGGTAACAAATTCCAGAGTTTGATTACACGCTGAGTGAAAAAATATTTTCTTTTATTAGTCTTAAATAGTTTACCCTGTAGCTTCATCTCATGTCCCCTAGTCTTTCTATATTCTGATAACGTAAACAATCGATCTACATTTACCCGTTCCACTCCGTTCATTAATTTATAGACTTCTATCATATCTCCCCTCAGCCGTCTCTTTTCCAGGTTAAAGAGCCCTAACATTTTTAGCCTTTCTTCATAGGAGTATCCTTCCATCCCCTTTACCATTTTAGTGGCTCTTCTCTGAACCTTTTCTAATAACACTATATCCTTTTTAAGATACAGCGACCAGAATTGCACACAATATTCAAGGTGCGGTCTCACCATGGAATGGTATAGAGGCATTATAATATCTTTTGTTTTATTTTCCATTCCTTTCCTTATGATACCTAGCATTCTATTTGCTCTCTTGGCCGCCGCTGCACACTGGGCCGAGGGCCTATCGTCAGGCCTCCGAGATCCAGTAGGATTGTTGCCAGATAACCACCACAGGGTCAGTAATGATATCATGACAAATGATGTGTGTTCATCCCGGGCAAGTGCAGAACACCTTTAGGTTCCGGTAGATCAAATATTCTAAATCTGGGCAGCAGAGAGCTGGTCTCCAATCAGAATTTTAGCTGGGTCCTACGGGGCTGAAATTTCTGGCCCAAAATCATCTCCCTGTATCACTATAGCTGTCACTGGAGTTCATTTTTTCAATAGGTTAATATGGTAAATTTCAGCTTTCTTCCATTTATCTGACTAGGCAATCTTGTAGATAACAGGCCAAACTTTCTCTTCCACCTCATAGGACCCCTGCCATTTACAGACTAACTTGCTCTCGGATGAGGGCAGCAAGACTAAAACTCTGTCTCCAGGTTGGAAAGCACTGTGCACGGCTGCCCAATTGTAGCCCCTGGCATGATCAGCTTGGGCTTTTTCCAGACTGAGTTTGGCCACCTCTCCAGCTTTCCTCAGCCAGTCTTGCATTTGTATAACATATTCCACCAAAGTACATCTGGCACGGGATTCTTCTTCCCAGGTTTCCCTTACCACATCTAATATGCCTCTTGGCACTCTTCCAAAGAGCAACTCAAAAGGTGAAAATCCCAAGGAACTCTGAGGTACCTCATGGATGGCAAACATCAAATAGAGTATGAGAATGTTCCAATTATTCCCATCCTCCTGCACAAACTTATTTAACATCTGTTTAAGAGTTTTATTGAATCGCTCAAAGAGGCCATCTGTATGTGAGTGATATTTGATTCCCCCCCCCCCCCTGGTTATATCTCTCACCGCTTTGACCCGGTGAAAAGCGGGATATAAATACAGTTAAATGAATAAATAAATAAATAAATAAAAATAAATAAACATACCGATGTTTGCAGCATTTTGACCTTCACCAAGGTACACACTTATTTCATCAGCTTGGATACAAAGGGAGTTCCTTGATCTGCGAGGATCTCATTGGGTAAGCCCACCAGTGAGAATACTTCCCAGAGGGCACTTGCCATTTTAGTAGTCTTCATATTCCTTAGAGTAATGGCCTCCGGGTATTGGATAGTATAGTCCAGTATGACTAAAATATACTTGTTGGCTCGGGTGATTCGCTCCAAAAGTCATACCAGATCCATTGCCACTCTCATATGGAGCTCCCCCTTTCTGAATTGTTGGCAGTAGGCCTCTGGTGTACATCCAGCCTGTTCCAATAAGGCGGCCTTGACAGCTGCATATGTATCTCACTCATTAGGGTTGTCATCCTAGAATGCCGCCTGACTGCTACCTATCAGAAAATTCCGCAAGTAAATAGTCCATGTTGCCTCTGGCCACCTGGCCATGCGGACATTTCGTTCAAAGTTCACCAAAAAGTGGCAAGGTTCATCTTCTGCCGTCATTTTCAGTAGCGCTTGCACCTTAGGGCTTGAGTCAACTGAGCAAAGGAATTCCTCTAACTCCACTTGCACCTGAATAAGATCTTTTAGCTGCTGCTGCTGATATTCTTGCTGTTGTTGCTGATATTGTTTTTGTTGCTGCTGCTGATATTGCTGTTGTTGTTGCCGCTGAACTTCTAGCAGGGCTTCTTGAAACTGCTGCTAATATTGTTGCTGTTGCTGCTGACCTTCTGCCAGAATCTGGAGGAGCCTCTCTATCCTAGCTTGTCACTGTACTCTTGCAACACCACCACAGCTTCCTCTCCTGCAGCTGAGTTAACCCTGCAGAATTCCAACTCCAACAAACGTTTAGCAGCCTCTAGTAGCCAAAACAAAGCCTGCCTGTCTGGCACTGACTATACCTTCTTCAAGTTACTTAACTAGGGTGAGGCTAACCCTCTTAGCACATACAAACAAACAAAAAAAATCTTGACCTGCTATAGAGGCCCAGTCATGGAGGAGCATGGATTTGCCCTCAGTCAAGTGCTTAGAGGAAATCCCCAAGCTGCTACCATATGTAGTAGTGTGGCATGCAGTGGGAAGGGGTTTTCTTTAAAACATAGGCCAGACAGCAGTCCAGAGAAAATAAAATCAGCTTTTTATTCTGTCCCAGCTTGTTAAACCTCCACAAAGCAAAACCCAGAACAGACAGCAGTTCAGGGAAAACAAAAGCAGCGTTACTTCTGTCCCAGCTTATTAAACCTCTACAAGCTGGTTCTCCCAGCCCTTCCTCCAGCCCCAGTTAACGTTCTTACCTCAGAACTCCTTTGCATAGCTTGCCTTGGAATTATTTCTTGCTCTACTGGCCTCTCTCCCTCCTGCAGCCTGCTGGACTCTTAACCTCTCTCTGTGAGCCACGTCCTCCCAGCCCTGAACTCTGGGCTGCAGACTCTCTTAAAGGGGACTGTTGATACTCCCTTTAGAGAGGGCTGGGTAACATTCTCTAGAGCCCATCACAGTCTGATACTAGTTTCACATAGGCGGCATCCTGGAAAGACCTTAGGGAGTATTGCCCCCTCATTTTCCTCACTGTGCCACCTCAGCTTGTGGCATAAAAAGCTTACTCCCATCTGTGTCCCTAACTGGATGGCCATGTTGCCAAGTGCTTTCAAAAGGAGACGTGTTTGAGTACAGTTAGGGACTCACAGACAAGAAAAGGTTATGGGATTGTTATTGCAGATAAGAAACACTAAAAAGAAAAGTACGTTTTGCTAGATGTTTCTTCTGGCATAAGAAAAAGCAGGAAAGCAGACCATGAACTTTACACTTTCTTTCCAGAGAGAACTTAATTTTGCTCCCTGCTTGTATGTCAAGAGCTGCTTAAATCTACAAATAACAGTTGCAAAACAGTTCTTTTTGTTTATATGACTGACAAGACCTGCATAATACCAGAGAGGAAGGAGAGACAGCAGGAAGAAGTAAAAGAGAAAGACTGCAAGGGGGAGAGTTAAGCAGGAAGAATGAAGAGATTGGAGATGAGCGATAGAACATGGAGAGGGAAAAGAGGCAGGATAAACATGGAAAGAAATGAATAATTTGCTGATTGAAAGAGACAAAAGTGTGCATCGGAGAGGGCAGAATCACAAACAGCATACAGTGCTAGAGATTTCTGTAAGCACGGTGGTGCTGTTTAAAGTAATTGCCATCACTACAAGTCCTGGAGAGGGGCAGCAGAGGTGGCAATGGAGGCAGGCGAGGGGTCAGGGGAACACCAAAAATGAGGTTCGCCTAGAGCACCTAATATCCTTGCACCAGCATGGGAAGTGGTACAGAAATCCAGGACCAACCCAACCTGAAAAATAAATCAGACAACAAAGTAAAAAAGAATGAAATATATCTGTTTGGAAAATGTGCATTTCTTATGTCCTTGTATTTTTTCTGTACAGGAACATATGCATTTCTGTTTTTCTTTCTTCGGTGTTTCTCTGCTCCTGGAGCTTGGTTTCTTGGGTTTTCTACTTCATTTTTCTATTTGCATATTTGTTGATAATTTGCAGTGTCATATTTTTTTCTGAAGTGATGGTCTGTTTATATTTTGCATGTGTAATTAAAATGAGGAATTATGTAAGTATGTGTAGAAATCTGTAGCAGTTCTGCTTGCTTTCTTCTCCCAAAAGTGCTGATTTCTTATAGGTAGGGTTAGTGCAGTCAGAGTTGATGCTGGAATGATACGTCTCTATGGTGAGTGTTTAGTCTGTTGAGCTAACAGCCAGGGGTGGCTCTATAATGAGGCCGAGTGAGGCAGTGGCCTCAGGCGGCAACTTTTTGGGGGCGGCAAAAAATGCCCCAAAAAGGCCGTCTCACTCTGCCTTCAAAATTTAAACAAAACAAAAAAAATGGTTGGAAGAGCTGCTGCCACTGCTGCAGCAACAGAATCAAGAGCCCCATGACCCCCCGCTGCCCTGGAAGAGTCCTGCCATTCTTTTCCTGGCACCGGCTCAGCTTTGCAGAGCTACAAAGAGAGAGTGTTTCCCTTCTTTCCCGCAGCTCTGTTAAAGTTGAGCCCGCCGGCACTGATGGAAATGCCTGTTTCCCATCAGCGCCGGTGGACTCAACTTTAACAGAGCCATGGGAAAGAAGGGAAATGCTCTCTCTTCGTGGCTCTACAAAGCTGAACTGGCAACGGGAAAAAAATGGCAGGGCTCTTCTGGGGCAGTGGGGGCTGTGGGGCACTTGATTCTGCCACTGCAGAAGTGGCAGCAGCTTCTCCAACCGTTTTTGTTTTTGTTTAAATTTCCCTGCATATCAGCTGAGAAGATCTGGGACTCCACTGAGGGGGGAGGGGGGAGGGAGGGTAGCACTGGAAATAGTAATGGGCTGATGGGGTGGCTAGGACTGGAAATGGGCTGATGGGGGGTTAAGAATGGAAATAGGCTTATGGGGGCTAGGACTAGTAATGGGCTGATCGGTGGGGTTAGGACTGGAAATGGGCTGATTAGGGGGGGCTAGGACAGAAAATGGGCTGATCCAGGGGCTAGGACTGGGAATGGGCAGATTAGGACTGGTAATGGGCTGATGGGGGGCTAGCACTGGAAATGAGCTAGTAATGGGCTGATAGGGGGGGCTAGGACTGGAGTGGGCTGATAAGGGGGATAGGACTGGAAATGGGCTGGACTGGAAATGGGCAGATAGGGGAGGGGAGAAGAGTGCTTCTGGGGCTAGGGCTAGGGGCTAGAGCTACAAATGGGATGATGCGGGGGATCTGAAAATAGGACTGGAAGGGAGAAGATACCGAGAGAGTCTGCCAGGGGAAGGAGGGGGCAGGAAGGGAGCTGACACAAGGGAAAGAGGGGGCTGGAAAGGAGCTGATATGGGGGAGGGAGAAGGGGTTGGAATGTAGCTGACACCTGGAATGTATTGAAGGGGGACTGGCAGGGAGCTGACACTTGGGGATAGGAGTGGTAGGTGGCTGGGTAATTGGGAGGAGGCTGGAAAGTAGCTGACATGTGCAAATGGCACTGGAAGGGGGATGGGCAGAGGGTAGGGTGACTGGAAAGGAGCTGACTGGGGGGGAGTGGCACAGAGAGTGGACATGAGCTCATACCTGGGATGGTATTTGGACTAGAAGGGGCTGGACAGTGGGAAGGAGGGGAACTGGAAGGGAATGGACACCAGTGGTAGTCATGGGAATGCAAGGCGGTTGATATTGGAAGGTACTGTGAGGGAAGGACTGGAAAGGGGGGCTGATACTGGGGAGGGGAACTGGAACTGGAACTGGGCTGATGGAAGTAAATGAAGAAA
This sequence comes from Ichthyophis bannanicus, assembly GCA_033557465.1. NCBI lineage: Eukaryota > Metazoa > Chordata > Amphibia > Gymnophiona > Ichthyophiidae > Ichthyophis > Ichthyophis bannanicus. The sequence goes on along the minus strand of CM066035.1, from coordinate 169,480,004 downwards.
ACAAAAGAAGAGATAAGAAATGGCAGATGGACCATAGATCACAGAAAGAGAGCTAAGAGAAGACAGGAAAACAGAAGCCTCAGATTGGGTCCAGCATGATCAAAGAATAAAATGGTCAGACAACAAAGGTAGAAAACATAATTTTATTTAATTTTAGTTATTGGATTTTGTGCTATTTTTATATTTTACACAGTATATTGGGAACTGCATCTCTTATTTATCTGATGTTGCACTGCATGCAGAGTCTGGCTTCTTGGGGTTTCAGTTTAAATTTTGTTTACATATTTTTATTTTTACTTTAGATTGTGGTTACTTATTCTGTACTTGGTGAGGGTCTGTGTTGTGAGTGTGTGACTGAGGCCAGGTGTTCTATTAACATGGAGTTTGTACATAAAGATCTGTACTGTACTGTAGTAATTTGACTTGTTCAGCTTTTCAAATAGGTGTATGGATGTTCCAGGGCCCACTGTAGCATTTATAGTGCCGCTTTTTTTGGATGGGCTTGTTATGTGAGTTTTGGAAGTTGGTGCTGTTAAGGTATGGTATGGTAGATTTTCTCTTACTTTGTTGCAGGGTTTTGTATTAGTTCACAATATGCCTGGTACTGGAGAATGGTGGTTGTTGTTGTTGTTAGTGAAATTAGCAGAATCAGATTTTTTTTAAAGATATTGAGTCCTGTGGGTGAATGTCCTGGTTCTGCTCTGCACCCACTGTTGAATGGGGTTCTGTGGATGCAAAATATATGTTGAAAAAGAAAAAGCAAGAACCATAATGCAGTTTATAACAACAAAATAAAAATGAGCTATAATTTCGTTTTATAAACTGTGCTGTTGGTTTTCACTCTCTTTTAGTTCCTTGGTGTGCAAACATCTTGCATTTCCTCCATATAATCTAATCGGCTTTTTGGTTTGGTTCAGTCCCTGATTGGAGTTCTGCAAAAGCCCCATCCCCCTCTATGGGGTTTGGGGGGGGGTGCCATCTCATCCTTCGCCTCAGGCAGCAGATTGCCTTGAGCCACCCCTGCTAACAGCACACACTATTTGTAATCAAGTCCCATGTTATTCAATGGGACCTAGTTACATATAGTATGTGCTAGCCTTTAGCCCAGCTTAGTAAACATGCCCCTAAGGGATTTGTTTACTTAGCTGTGGTAGCGGCTTCCATGTGATATCAGAGCAGCTCCGATATCGCATGGAAGTCACTACCGCAGCTAAGTAAACAAACACCTTAGTGTCTGTTTGCAGGGTTTTGGATAATTTACACAACATCTGGCAGTGGAAACAGCTGTGTTGTTGCTCGTACTGATGTGACACCAGAATTTGAATAGAATATATTAAGTTTTAAAGTGAAAAATCCCACTTCTACTTTCTACTTGTAGTTGGGAGAATTTTATTGGTTGGTTTGGGAATGTCCCATGTGAATGAATTATATTTTATATGATTTACATAAATATTTATAAGAATGACATTAAGTGTAAATGTAAAGTGAGAAATTGGGGCAGGAGCACAAGGGTTAGGTGAAATTAGACTTACCTGCTAATTGTGTTTCCTTAAGGAACTCCAGTCTAGTCCTAGACCTCTGGGGTTTAAGCACCTCCTCCCACAGCTTTGGAGACTGAGCATGGCACACTTTTCAGTGACACCAGTATAAGTAAACCAGGGACCGCCTTCACGATCCAGTAACCTACTAACAAAGCAGACTCACTAGAGCAATAAGTAAGCAGAAAAAATTATCAAAATGTTATAGAACTATACAACTATGTAACTGAACCAACTCTTATGTACCCTTGGTATGTGCCCACTTACCAGACAGTCGTAAGCAGGATTCTGTTTAGACTCACGTCGCGAAGACATGAAGCCCCTTCTCCCCCATTTGGAGATTGTAGCCCAACTACCTCCTCAGCCATAGCGAAGAGTCAACTGATACCTTACTTCAGGCTACCGTCCACCACCTTAGAACTGGGAGGGATATGGGACTAGACTGGAGTTACTTAAGGAAACACAATTAGCAGGTATGTCTAATTTCACCTTCCTTAGCGTCCCTCCAGTCTAGTCCCAGACCTCTGGGGATGTAGCAGAGCAGTAAACACTTTAACGGGAGGGACCTTGCAGACCAGCCTGAAGTACCGCCGATCCGAACCTCGTATTCCCCTCAGACTGCACATCAAGCCTGTAATGCCTAACAAAGGACGACAACGACGACCACGTAGCCGTCTTACAAATTTCCACTGCATGTACTAGACTGCACTCTGCCCAGGAAGTCGCCTGCGCCCTAGTCGAATGCGCTCACAAGCCCCGCGGAACAGCCTTGCCCCTCAAAATATACGCCGACGCAATTGCCTCCTTAATCCACCTTGCAATAGAAGACTTGGATGCTGACTCCCCTCGCTTAGGTCCTCCAAACAAAACAAACAATCTATCCGTCTTCCGAAACATGGACATCCGCTGCACATACGCCCTTAGTACACGACCGACGTCCAACCGATGTAACCTACTTTTAGCCTTATCCTTGCCCGCTCTCTCAAACACTGGCAAGGATACAACCTGATTCACATGAAACATGGACACCACCTTGGGCAAGAAAGAAGGAACGGTATGCAAAACCACCTTCTTAGCATGGAAAGGCAAAAAAGGCTTCTTACACGATAACGCCTGGAGCTCCGAAATTCTTCTCGCCGACGAAACAGCCACTAAAAATACCACCTTCAACGTAAGATCCTTCACAATCGCGTTTGCCAATGGCTCGAATGGCGCCCCTAACAATGCCTCCAATACCAAGTTGAGATCCCAAGTCGGCACCGAAGTCCAACATGGCGGTCTCAAAAGAGTCGTTGCTCTCAAAAATCTTCTAATATCCGGATGAGTTCCGAGCACCACCCCTTGAACCTTTCTGCGATAACAAGAAAGCGCTGCTAACTGCACCCTTAGAGAAGCCGCCGCAAGGCCTTTATCAAAACCATCCTGCAGAAATGCTAAAATCTGAGATATAGATGCTCTCAAGGGCAACACTTGCGTATCCGCGCACCACGCCTTAAAGATGCGCCAGACTCTGATATACACCATTGAGGTAGACCTACGCCTGGATTTCAACAAGGTCGAAATGACTGCCGCCGAGTAACCCTGGGTCGTCAACCTTGCCCTTTCAAGAGCCAAGCCGTAAGCGAAAACCGATCCACCTGAGGCATACTCAACGGACCCTGCAACAGCAGATCGTCCCTGACCAGCAATCTCCACGGAGGTTCCATGAGGAGACGCACCAGATCGGCATACCACGGTCTCCTGGGCCAATTCGGAGCAATCAAGATCACCAGGCCCCTGTGCCTTTCTATGCACTGCAGGACTCGACTGACCAGCACCCACGGCGGAAAGACATAGAGGAGCTGATCCTCCAGCCACCTTTGAATCAGGGCATCCATTCCCTCTGACATCCTTTCCCTTCTTCTGCTGTAAAACCTGCCTGTCTTTGCGGACTTGAACGTCACCATGAGGTCCATCACCGGCGGCCCCCAACGATGCACCAGAGACTCGAAGACCTCTGGATGCAGAACCCACTCTCTGGGGTCCACCTTGACTCTGCTCAAAAAATCGGCTGCCACATTGTCCACTCCTGCCACATGTGCCACCGATAACACCTCCAGGTGCACCTCGGCCCAACCAAGCAGCTCCTCCGCCTCCTCCTCAAGAGCCACGCTGGTTGTGCCCCCTTGCCGGTTGATGTACGCCACTGCCGTGGCGTTGTCTGACAACACCCATATCGCCTTCCCTTGCAACAACTGCTGAAACTCTCTGAGCGCTAGCATAACCGCCCGCAATTCTAACATGTTGATTGACCATGTCTTCTCCAGATCGCTCCACTGACCTTGGGCAAACTGCCTCTCGAAGTGCGCCCCCCAGCTGAACAGACTGGCATCCGTTGTCAACGGTTTCCAATCCGGCGCTTCCAACGGCATTCCTCTCTCTAGCCGCCCCAGAGCCAGCCACCACTTCAAGGCCTGCCTTGTACGCCACGGATAGACTAGTTGCTGGGAAAGGCGATTGGACTGATGCGACCATCTCCTGAGAAGAGCTCTTTGCAAGGGCCACATGTGCACTCTCGCCCACGGCACTAATTCCAGCGTGGCCGCCATTGTTCCCAACAGCTGCAGATAATGCCACGCCAACGGAGCCCTTTTCTCTAAGAAACCTCTCACCAACTGCCTCAGCCGCAGTGCCCTGGAGCTTGGTAGAAACACCCTGCCGTTCCTTGTGTCGAAACGCGCCCCCAGTTACTCCAACTCCTGAGATGACTCCAACTTGCTCTTCGCCACATTCACTACCCATCCTAGGCTCTGTAGAAACTGTACCACCCGGAGGGTCACTCTCTCGCTTTCGACCTTCGACTTTGCTTGAAATAACCAATCGTCCAGATACGGGTGCACCAAGATGCCCTTCTTTCTTAACGCCGCCGCCACCACCACCATTACCTTGGTGAAGGTGCGTGGCGCCGTTGCCAATCTGAACGGTAATGCCTGGAATTGAAAGTGCCCCATAGGGATGGCAAAACGGAGATACTGTTGATGCTCCAAGCGGATCGGAATATACAGATATGCTTCCGAGAGATCCAGGGACGTGAGAAACTCTCCTTGTCACACCGCTACTATGACAGACCTCAGTGTTTCCATGCAAAAGTGCGTGACTCTTAGGCACTTGTTTACACCCTTGAGGTCTAGAATCGGCCTTGAGGACCCCTCCTTTTCTGGCACAACAATATATATGGAGTATCGACCGGAACCGCACTGGCTTGCTGGCACCGGTACCACCGCCTTGAGAGCAAGCAAGTTTTCCAAAGTCTCCCAAACCGCTCGCAGCATTGACTTTGTCTGGCAAGGAGACAGAACAAAAGCTTCGTGTACCGGTCACAAAAATTCTAGGGCGTAACCTCTTTGAATCACTTCCAATGCCCACTGATCTGACATGATCTGGACCCAGGCAGGATAAAACTCTTTTAGTCACCCCCCCATGGGCACTACCCCCGCCTGGGTCCTCCTCGCTTCATTGCGATTTCTTGAGGTTTGAAGAAGAGGAGGAAGCCCCAAAACCTCTACCCGCTCCTCTGAACCCTCGAAATCCTTGGGATCTATAAGGGAACCGCCCCCTTTGAAACTTACCAAACCGCACCGGTCGAAATCTACGAAACTCCCTCTATTGGCTTCTAGAAGGCGCCTGAGGACGATCCTGCTTCTGCTTATCCTCCAGCAGCCTTCCACCTTTAGACTCCCCAAGGTTTTTTACTAACTTATCCAAGTCTTCCCCAAAAAGAAGCTTACCTCAAAAGGGGAGCTTAGCGAGCCTCGCCTTAGAAGCCACATCTGCCGCCCAGTTACGCAGCCACAGATATCTGCGCGTCGCCACCACCGACGCCATACTCTTTGACAGCCCGTGAATGAGATCATACTGCATATCTGCCAGATATGCAGCCCCTGATTCCATTCGGGCTGCTTCCTCCGACACCTCTGTCTCCTGAGACGCAGACACGCCCTCACCACCCATGCTCCACAAATGGACGCATGCATGGAAATCGCATTGACCTCAAAGACCTGCTTCAGCAACATAACTAACCTCCTGTCCTGTGCATCTTTCAGGGCAGAACTGCCCTCCACCGGAATCGTGGTCTTCTTCGTAACTGCCGACACCACCGCATCTACCCTAGGAGACCTGAACATCTCCTTATCCAGCTCCTGCAGCGGGTAGAGTTGCGACATCACTCTGGACCCCTTAAGCCCTGTTTCTGGCGTGTCCCATTCTTCCTGTATCATTTCCTGAAACACTCTATGTATGGGAAAGCTCTCTAAGACTTCCGCACTGCCTGCAAGAGAGGGTCCTCCAAAGAGGAATCCGCCGCCTGTTCTGACACCGGCATGTTATGCGCCTTCAGCGTCTCCGAAATCAGTGCGGACAATTCCTCCTGCCTGAAGACCCTAACGACCCGCGCCTGGTCTTCCGGCTCCGCTATTTCACCTTCTTCCAAATCCATATCTACGTCCGAATCCCCCCCGCCTGCTCCGTCTTATCTACCGCTAATCTTGTCCTTTTACAAGAGACGCTATCCGCTCCCCCTTCTAGGAGACTTTATGAGCATTTCCGTCCCCTGTCCTCCTCTGCTGTTTCGACGGCTTGCTTCCCCAGAGCCTGCTGCAGCAGCGCCATAAAATCCTGGGAGAAAATCGTCACCAGTCCCCCCTGCAACCCAGGCTGGGAACCGACTGCCTCCGGCTTCTTAGAAGACCCTGGCAGGAGACAAGGGCTCCGGAGAACCCACAGCTTCCTCCCTAATAAGCTGTGCTTCCGCCTCATCTCTCCCTGCCTCCACCTTCTGAGTACAATCTCTACAGACCCCCTCCGCAGAGACTAACTCCCTCTTGGCCCCACACATCACGCATTGGGGCCTAGAAGGCATTTTGGCACCAGCACAGCCCCCAAAACTACACAGCTAGTGCTACCGCCTGAGGAAACTAAAAAACCTAATCTCTTGGGGGGGGTTTCAATAACCGAAGCCCAAAACAGACTCCGGAAAATTGTAGATCAGAAAACTGACGAAAAACAAAGACCCTTACAGGTTCCCGCGTGACTCCCACGTGCCACGGGCCTGCCTGCTAGCATCCGCCCGCACTCTGACACAGCCACGCCGTTTGCACACTGGCTGCACGCGCCCTCCAAAACCGCTGCCGAATGCAGCCGCAGCCAGGAAGCCGAGTCCTTATGCCGATTGCTGCTTTCTGCCCCGCTCACATAAAGCGCCACAGAAAACAGCGCAGATTGCTTCACCGGGCCACCTCAGCTTCGGCGACGCGGGAACAGGTCTCTCGCACTTCTGCCGGCCACGCAATCACACTCCTCAATGGCTCCTTACCCACTGCATGGGTTCGTTAGCCGGAGGCCCCAACAAGAACATAAGAACATAAGATATGCCATACTGGGTCAGACCAAGGTCCATCAAGCCTAGTATCCTGTTTCCAACAGTGGCCAATCTAGGTCATACGTACCTAGCAGTTTCCCCAAAAGACACAGGTTCCGCAATACTTGTACTGGGTCAAGCATTGATATCCTGGGTCCCTTCTTAATAATGGTTTATGGACCTTTCCTCCAGGAACTTGTCCAAAACGTTTTTAAACCCAGCTACACTAACAGCCTTTACTACATCCTCCGGTAACAAATTCCAGAGTTTGATTACACGTTGAGTGAAAAAATATTTTCTTTTATTAGTCTTAAATAGTTTACCCTGTAGCTTCATTGCATGTCCCCTAGTCTTTCTATATTCTGATAACGTAAACAATCGATCTACGTTTACCTGTTCCACTCCATTCATTAATTTATAGACTTCTATCATATCTCCCCTCCGCCGTCTCTTTTCCAGGTTAAAGAGCCCTAACCTTTTTAGCCTTTCTTCATAGGAGTATCCTTCCATCCCCTTTACCATTTTGGTGGCTCTTCTCTGTACCTTTTCTAATAACGCTATATCCTTTTTAAGATACGGCGACCAGACTTGCACACAATATTCAAGGTGCAGTCTCACCATGGAACGATATAGAGGCATTATAATATCTTTTGTTTTATTTTCCATTCCTTTCCTTATGATACCTAGCATTCTATTTGCTCTCTTGGCTGCCGCTGCACACTGGGCCGAGGGTTTTAACATGTTATCCACAATGACGCCTAAATCTTTTTCCTGGGTGGCGGTTCCTAATGTGGAACTTTGCATTGTGTAACCATAGTTTGAGTTGTTCTTCCCTAGGTGTATAACTTTGCACTTGTCCACATTAAATTTCATTTTCCTGGTATATCGATTTTTCTTTCAGTTCTTCTGTGGCATCACCTTTAAATACCACTTCAGTCATGGGTAACATCCCTACATCTTCCTCAGTAAAGACCGAAGCAAAGAATTCATTCAGTCTCTCCGCTATCGCCTTGTCGCCTCTTAGTGCCCCTTTAACTACTGTATCATCTAATGGACCAACTGACTCTCTCACAGGTTTTTTGCTACGAATGTACTTGAAAAAAATCTTTATTTCGCATTTTTGCTTCCACAGCAAGCTTCTTCTCAAATTCTCCCTTTGCCTGCTTTATCAATGCCTTGCATTTGACTTGCCAGTGCTTGTGCTGTTTACAGGTTTCATCATTTGGCTCTTTTTTCCATTTCCTGAAAGATGCTTTTTTGGCAACAACAGCCTCTCTGACCTCACCTTTAAACCATGCTGGCAGTTTTTTGGACTTCCTTCCACTTTTCTTAAAGCGTGGAATACAGCTGGTCTGGGCTTCCAAGATACTATTTTTCAACAACACCCAAGCTTGATGTAAGTCTTTAACCTTTGCAACTGCTCCTTTTAGTTTTTTCTTAACTATTTTCCTCATTTTATCATAGTCTCCCTTTCGAAAGTTAAAAGGTAGTACTGTGGATTTCCTTACTATCCCTCCTCCACTAATTAAATCAAAGGCAATTATGCTATGATCACTATTGCCAAGTGGCCCCAACACCCTTATCTCTTGCACTAGATCTGGTGTTCCACTAAGGACTAGGTCTAATATGGCTTCCCCTCTGGTCAGTTCATGAACCAGCTGCTCCAAGAAGCAGTCATTTATTTCATCTAGGAAGTTTATCTCCCTAGCATGTCCTGCCGTGACACTGACCCAGTCGATACCGGAGTAATTGAAATCACCCATTATTATTACTGCGCTGTAACTTTTGTTAGCTTCCTTGATTTCTTTGAGCATTTCATCATCCATTTGTTCATTCTGGCCAGGCGGTCGATAGTACACCCCCACTGCTATCGTCTTCCCCTTTTTACATGGAATTTCAATCCATAGACATTTTACAGCAAATTTTGTTTCCTGCAAAACTTTAATCCTTTCTGACTCAATACCTTCTCTAACATAGAGCGCAACCCCTCCACCAATTTGATCAGCTCTATCATTATGATATAGTTTGCACCCAGGTATCACAGTGTCCCACTGGTTGTCCTCCTTCCACCATGTCTCTGATATTCCAATCATATCTAACCTCTCATTTAGTGCTATATATTCTAACTCTCCCATCTTATTTTTTAGACTTCTAGTATTTCCATACAAGCATTTTAGAGACTGTATTTTATTCATATTAATTTGGCTATTGGTAGACATGGCTAATTTGGGATCTTTAAGCTCTGTCTGCTCCGTACTCGAGGGCATTTGGGCTACTTTACTCTTTTTTGGAACCTCTCTGCTTTTGGTAGTATCCTTCAAGGATACATTCTTCCGAACCATCCGCTCTTGGGTGACTGTCAGCTTTCCCCTATTATCTAGTTTAAAAGCTGCTGTATCGCCTTTTTAAAGGTTAATGCCAGCAGCCTGGTTCCATCCCGGTTAAGGTGAAGCCCATCCCTTCGGAAGAGCCCATCCTTTCCCCAGAATGTTCCCCAGTTCCTAATAAATCCAAAACCCTCATCTCTGCACCATTGTCTCATCCACGCATTGAGACTCCGGAGCTCTGCCTGCCTTTTGGGTCCTGCACGTGGAACGGGAAGCATTTCGGAGAATGCTACTCTGGAAGTTCTGGATTTCAACTTCCTACCTAAAAGCCTAAATTTAGCCTCCAGAACCTCCCTACCACATTTTCCTATGTCATTGGTACCGACATGTACCAAGACAGCAGACTCCTCCCCAGCACTATCTAAGACCTTATCTAGGTGGCGCATGAGGTCCGCTACCTTCGCACCAGGCAGGCATGTTACCAGGTGATTCTCACGTCCACCAGCCACCCAGCTATCTACATGCCTAATGATCGAATCACCAACTATAGCGGCTGTCCTAACCCTTCCGTCATGGGCACATGGCCCTGGAGGAGCTTCCTCGGTACGAGAGGGTTTTACATCACCTGGAGGACAGGTCCTAGTTACAGGGTCACTTCCTGCCACACCAGGGTGATGCTCTCCTGTCACGTGACATCTCTCCTCCATGGCAACAGGGATGCTGCCAGACTGGAGGTGGGACTTCAGGACTATATCCCTGTAGGTCTCGTCTATGTACTGTGAGACTAAGCCGGTCTTAGGCGGTTGCCTAGACATGGGTATAGCCTGAAGTTGTGGAATAAAGACTCTGTCGTCGTATCCAGAGTGAAAATTAAGGTTAGGTTTTATTCCCTTTCCCTTGAGGATGTCTTCAAATAAGGACAACATAAATTGAACGGTTGCTTCACCGGTGTAAAGGATTCTTACAAACAATAATTATGCTTCTTCTTCAGCAAAGAGAGTCCATCACATTCCATATGTGCAAAAACACAATTCCTTTCCTGCTCCCTTTTAACACAGAGATTCTGTGTCATCTGCTACCCACAAAGCACATTCCATGGGCTCGGGGATGTTTTCTGGGATAGAGCTTTCCCACTGCATAAGGTCGGGACCTGGTCCTGTATATGGGCACTGAGTACTTGTGAAACTGCTCTCAGAGCTTTGCCCTCGGGAGACCTCAGCTTCTGATAGTTGGAGCTGCTTTAGGGCGTCAAAGCTGGCAGGAGCTATGCTGGGGATTTCCTCCCACGTCCTATGCCAATAGGGATTCTCTAGCTTGCCGTAAGCCCGGCTTCTCCTATAAGGACCCACTTCTTTCCCTTTACAAAAGACAGGGTACTTATCTCTCTTCGGGGAGAAGATGGTTTCCAGCCCTTCTTCCTCCAGCCAAGGTTTTCTCTCTGACTGGCTCCTGCTTTTCTCTGTGAGCATCGGTTGCTGTGCCTGGCTGAGCAGCACTCACTTCCTGTCTTCAGTGAGCTTCCCTGTACGTGACCTTTGCTCTCTGTTGGCTTGGCTGCTTGCCTCGGTACGAGGACCCCTCTGGCTGGGAAGACTTTGCCACTGTCCTTCCTAGCTCTCTAGAGTTTTTCAGCCTGCCTTTCTTCTGCTCTGATTCTCCAAGGCAACGTGTCTTTCTGAAACTGCTCTGGAGTTCTTGTCTCACCTTCTCTCTGAGACTGACTTCTCAATCTCCTGGACCGCTTTTCCTCGAGCTCAAACTCCAACTCTGGCTGCAGCCCTGAATGCTGAACTCCAGCCTTTTCCTCCAGATGCTTGAACTCCCTGAGCCTGAGCCCTCGCATGAACTCCCTAGGCCTGAGCTTCCCGGGCCTGAGTCCTTCGGACCTGACCTCCCTCTGTGTGATTTCCCACCTGGTTTTATCTCTCTGCTCATCAGACGTAGAACGTGATTCTGGATCCAGGTGAGCCTGATTGGGACCCTGAATTCTTACTGCGTCACTAAGGCCATGAGGAAAGTTTGTTTCTCCTTTCCCTGCCTTTCTGCATTGTGTATGCTGCAACTGTACGTGTGGCTGTAAGGTAAGCTCTTCTTTTATTTTACTCTTTAATATCTCAGGGTCTGTGCTATCTAACTCATGACAAGTAAGCTCTTCCTTTGCATTACTCTTTAATATTTCTGGCTTAGTGCTGTCTACCTCATGACATATCCCCCCTTTTAAGCTATTTCGGGCTGAGGGACATGTGTCCATACAGCACGGAATACGCGACAGTGCATCCGCGTTAAGGTGGAGCTTGCCTGCCCTGTGTTTTACGGTAAAATTAAATGCCTGCAGGGCCAAGTGCCAGTGAGTGAGCCGCGGATTATGATTCTGCATAGTACCCAGCCACTTCAGGGGTGCATGATCAGTTACCAGTATAAATCGGCGACCCGTGAGATAAAAACGGAGGGCTTCTACCGCCCACTTAATCGCCAGGCATTCTTTCTCCACCGTTGCGTAATTAATCTCTGCCCTGGACAGCTTCCTACTTAAATATAGAATGGGGTGCTCTACTCCCTCAAATTCTTGTGATAGGACGTCCCCGAGACCAGATTCCGAGGTGTCCGTCTGTAGAATAAATGGCCTGTGGAAGTCTACTCCTCGCAAAACTGGGGCTTGACATAGCTTCCCTTTTAACAGGAGGAAAGCCCTCTCCGCTTCCGCTGACCAGACCAAATTATTTGGGGCATTTTTCTTCAACATGTCGGTTAAGACCGCACTTTCGTCCACAAACCGCGGTATGAACCTGCGGTAATAACCAACCAAACCAAGGAAACTACGAAGGTGCTTCTTGGTTATTGGCTGTGGGAACTTCTGGACACTTTCTATCTTACTGCCTAATGGTCGCACCATACCTTTCCCGATCATGTGCCCTAAATATTTCACCTCTGCCCCAGCGAATAAACATTTCGCCGGATTAAGGGTCAGACCGGCCTGTCGTAGGGCTTTTAATACGGCCTCTACCCTAGGCAGATGCTGTGCCCAATTTTCACTATGTATCACAATGTCGTCCATACAGGCCATTGCATATTGTTGGTGGGGATGTAGCACCTGGTCAACTAAGCGTTGGCATGTCGCCACTGCCCCATGTAAACCAAATGGCATTCGCCGAAATTGAAACAAACCGAGGGGTGTGCTAAAAGCTGTTTTTGGCCGAGATGCACGGGTAAGCGGAATCTGCCAATACCCCTTCGTAAGGTCAAGGGTGGTCAGATAGCGTGCCTGCCCTAACTTGTCGAGCAACTCCTCGATCCTCGGCATGGGGTATGCATCGAAAAGGGAGATGGCGTTGACTCGACGAAAGTCTATACAAAAACGCAGGCTCCCATCCGGTTTTGGTACCAAAACCACCGGACTGCACCAGGGACTTTTGGACTCCTCGATGACTCCCATTTTTAGCATATCCCGTACTTGTTCTACCACCTCCCTCTTACGGGCCTCCGGCAGGCGAGAAGGCCTTTGCCGTACTATTTCCCCAGGAGGGGTGTGAATTTCATGTGCTACCAGCCCTGTCTCTCCTGGCAATGGAGTGAGGACGTCCCTAAACCCTGCCAGCAGTTGCGTTACTTGGTCTCGCTGCCGTTGTGACAACTCTTCTCCCATTCTCGGAGCTGGGTTTTCCTTACATTCCCGGACCTGGGGTCCTAAGTCGTCTTCCCCCTTTTCTTCCGCTAGGGCGGCCATAGCTATAACCTCCTTTTGACCCGTGGAGCCAAAACCACCCCCTCCTCGGCTGGTGGTGGTCAGGTATGGCATCTCCTTTACCTCGGGGAACCCAACCCGCTCACATATGAGTTGGCCTACTCTGTCCCCTACCTTTACGCTAAAATCCTGCTCGCCAAAGTTGAAAAGTAGGATTTGCATGACCCCCCTGTAATCGGGGTCAATAACCCCCGCCCCAACATCGATAAAATGTTTGGCCGCGAGCCCAGACCGGGGTGCTATCCTCCCGTAGCAACCTGCTGGCAACTGGATTTGTAGCCCGGTGCTTATTAATACTTTTCCCTTCTTGGGAACTACCTCCTCTACTGCGCTGAACAGGTCGTATCCGGCTGCAGCAGCGCTGGCTCTTTGTGGCCCTTGGGCGTTTGGGACTGCCTTACAGTACTTTAACACAAAGCCTTCCTTTTTGGCTACATTAATATTCTCAGGGGTTTTCTTACCTGCCTCTCCTCTCTTGGGGTTTGCAAATAAAGGCCCAGGGATTAAGGTAATTAAGGCTTCTCCTTCCCCTTTTCCCTTCCGCCGTTCTTGGGCCTCCCTCTTTTCCTGCTTGTCTTCCATCTGGGGTTCAGCTTGGCCTGTCACCTGCTGGGCGTAGGGCCCACTAGGGGCGCTCTCTTCTTCACCTAGTAGGCCTTCGCCTATCCCTTCATCGAATAGTGGCCAATCTCGGCCTAACACTAGGTCAAAAGGGAGACGGGGAACTAAAGCAACTAAAACCTCTTCCCTAACACCCAACCCTTTTATGGACAGCTTGTAAAGTGGGTAAGGGTTAGCCACCCCATGTATGCATTTTTTTTTGGCCACGCCTTCTGGTTGATTAGGGGCGGATTGGTTGCTGGCCTGTAAGCGTCGCCAGAACCGTTCTGACATCATAGTCTGGTCCGCCCCGGAATCAAGTAGGGCCTCGGCCTGCACACCATGTACTTCCACATCCAGGCGGAAGCCTCCTTACTTATATTTTGCTTTTTCACCGATTAGTGCTGTGCGCTCTTTGCATTCATACCTCTTGTGACCCCTCCTCCCACATTTAAAACATACTATGCGAGAGTCATTCGCTATACCTTTACTCCTACATTTTTCTGTAGCTGGTACGCTTAATCTTGGGTCTTTCATTACTCTGCTGAAGTTTGCCATGTCATGCGAGTTGCTAGCTCCTCTGTGCGATCCATGGGCTACCTGAGCCTCCATGAATCTTTCTGTTAAGAGAGCAGCCTCGTCTGTCGTCTGGCAATTCTGGAGAGTGAGGAATGACCTTACCTCCGCTGGCACAGCTTCGGAGAACTGTTCTAACACAAGCATATCTAAAATGCTTTCTATTGTCTTCCCTTCAGGCGTGAGCCACTTCCAGACTAGGCTATGTATCCGTTGGCCTAGTGCCTTCGGAGTTTCACCTTGGCGGATTTTTGTAGCTCTCAACATTCTATGATATACCATAGGTGACAGGCCTAGCCTATCCCATATGGCTGCCTTAACATTATTATACTCATTGGCCTGGGCGGCTGGCATAGCCTTGTATGCCGCCAGGGCTTCTCCAGTCAGGGAGGTAGCTAGGCGGACTGCCCATTGTTGCTCGGGCCAGCCTGCACCACGAGCTACCCGCTCAAAGGCTTCAAGGAAATCGTCAATATTGTCTTTTCCTGACCACTGTCCAAAAGACAAAATTCCACATGTTTGTGGGCCTACCCCACAAAAGTGTCCTTCAATTCTTTTCTCTGTCTGCCGCTCTTGTAGTACTGCCTGCAACAAGTCCGTCAGCGGCTTTTGCTGCATCTGTATTGCTGCTAGGGCTTGTTCTTGGCACTGCTGGGCAAGTTCGCGCTGCTTCTCGAATTGGAGCCCCATCCATTTCAAGATGGCTGGTGGAGTCTCCATGATGATAGCCTGTAACAAATCAGAAAAAACACCAAGTGCGGAAACCCCTTTTTTTTTTTTTCTTTTTTTTTTTCAAATGTTACTACGCTGGGATTTTCAGTCCCTCAGATACCTCCTCAGAATCCCACCCTGGCTGTACCCAGATACGATTACCTGAGTCAGGTGGTGATTCTGGCCTTGAGAAGGTCCTTGACTGCTCCTGATCCTGAAGTTGTCTGGGCGTGTTTCACCGCCATCCTGGTTGCATCCTCTGGCGCTGGTGACTCCGTCCTGTTGTACGGTGTCCTTCTTTTCTGGCATCCAAAGAACTACGCCATTTGTGAGACTAAGCCGGTCTTAGGCGGTTGCCTAGACCTGGGTATAGCCTGAAGTTGTGGAATAAAGACTCTGTCGTCGTGTCCAGAGTGAAAATTAAGGTTAGGTTTTATTCCCTTTCCCTTGAGGATGTCTTCAAATAAGGACAACATAAATTGAACGGTTGCTTCACCGGTGTAAAGGATTCTTACAAACAATAATTATGCTTCTTCTTCAGCAAAGAGAGTCCATCACATTCCATATGTGCAAAAACACAATTCCTTTCCTGCTCCCTTTTAACACAGAGATTCTATGTCAACTGCTACACACAAAGCACATTCCATGGGCTCGGAGATGTTTTCTGGGATAGAGCTTTCCCACTGCATAAGGTCGGGACCTGGTCCTGTATATGGGCACTGAGTACTTGTGAAACTGCTCTCAGAGCTTTGCCCTCGGGAGACCTCAGCTTCTGATAGTTGGAGCTGCTTTAGGGCGTCAAAGCTGGCAGGAGCTATGCTGGGGATTTCCTCCCACGTCCTATGCCTATAGGGATTCTCTAGCTTGCCGTAAGCCCGGCTTCTCCTATAAGGACCCACTTCTTTCCCTTTACAAAAGACAGGGTACTTATCTCTCTTCGGGGAGAAGATGGTTTCCAGCCCTTCTTCCTCCAGCCAAGGTTTTCTCTCTGACTGGCTCCCTGCTTTTCTCTGTGAGCATCGGTTGCTGTGCCTGGCTGAGCAGCACTCACTTCCTGTCTTCAGTGAGCTTCCCTGTACGTGACCTTTGCTCTCTGTTGGCTTGGCTGCTTGCCTCGGTATGAGGACCCCTCTGGCTGGGAAGACTTTGCCACTGTCCTTCCTAGCTCTCTCGAGTTTTTCAGCCTGCCTTTCTTCTGTCCTGATTCTCCAAGGCAACGTGTCTTTCTGAAACTGCTCTGGAGTTCTTGTCTCACCTTCTCTCTGAGACTGACTTCTCAATCTCCTGGACCGCTTTTCCTCGAGCTCAAACTCCAACTCTGGCTGCAGCCCTGAATGCTGAACTCCAGCCTTTTCCTCCAGATGCTTGAACTCCCTGAGCCTGAGCCCTCGCTTGAGCTCCCTAGGCCTGAGCTTCCCGGGCCTGAGTCCTTCGGACCTGACCTCCCTCTGTGTGATTTCCCACCTGGTTTTATCTCTCTGCTCATCAGACGTAGAACGTGATTCTGGATCCAGGTGAGCCTGATTGGGACCCTGAATTCTTACTGCGTCACTAAGGCCATGAGGAAAGTTTGTTTCTCCTTTCCCTGCCTTTCTGCATTGTGTATGCTGCAACTGTACGTGTGGCTGTAAGGTAAGCTCTTCTTTTATTTTACTCTTTAATATCTCAGGGTCTGTGCTATCTAACTCATGACAAGTAAGCTCTTCCTTTGCATTACTCTTTAATATTTCTGGCTTAGTGCTGTCTACCTCATGACAGTACCTCTGTCTTTCTTATGTTTTCCAAGTTTGCTACTCTAGCCTCTAGAGAACGGACTCGTTCCCTGAGAGCAAAGAGCTCCTTGCACCTAGTGCACACGTAGGACTTCTCACTAACTGGGAGAAAATCATACATGTGACACAATGCAAAAGACTTGAAAGCTCCCATCTCGCTGCTGGACTGCTGTCTGCATCTTAGTTTTAAGTTTTTGTTTATATCTTTAAGTTCTTTACTTACTAAGGGTTGCTATGGATATTTATACCAATAAAACTGTACCTAATACGTTTAATATACCTTGTTCACCTGAAGCTTAATTAATCTCAGGTCCTTAGTGTATGACTGATTTGGGTAATGAGCTTCACCTGAGAGCACCTCCTGTCTTTTAAGATGTGTAACAAGCACTCCCGCACGCTTCCCTGATCACCAGGCCTTCAGGAAGGGGGGAGAGAGCGGGATCTTTTGTCCTGCACGCTGCCAAAAAGCCTCCTCCAGACTGCTGACATCCAATTATTATTATTATTTTGGTTTTTTTTAAAGGAATATACACCAGCTAATCTTCCCTAACTCTCTAATATTATCCAACTCCTTAATCATTCCTCCAGTGAGCCCCTGACCTCTAGGCTCACGCCTCCTCCAGCTGCCTTGGAGACTGAGACTACTGGATCAGGAAGATGGTCCCTGGTTTACTTATACTGGTGTCACTGAAAAGTGTGACATGCTCAGTCTCCAAAGCTGCGGGAGGAGGTGCTTAAACCCAAGAGGTCTGGGACTAGACTGGAGGGACGCTAAGGAAGGGCTAGGTTTGTTTGCATGCCTTCCCCCCCCCCCCACCAATTCAATAGGCATTCCACTGCCCTTACTCAGATACCTGCTTACAGACACTATGGTTGTTAAAAGTGCATAGAACAGCAATCACAACTTTAGAGGTTAGAAGGGTCTGAGTATTTGTCCAACCATGGAATGGTCTTCACCTCAGTAACAGGAGGCCTAACACATCAAATATACTTTTTGGGCCTTATTAACAACAAGAAAAAAGTAGTAATAAATCACCTTTGTGGGTTTTCAAATGTTTGCACATGCAATATTCGCTGTTTTATGATTTTTAATGTGTTAACATCAGCAAATGCAAATAATTTTGCATTAAAATTGCAGAAAGATGTTGTTTAACTTTGAACCATGTAGAGGTTGTGTCAGTTTCTGTTCATTTAGGGCAGGCCTTGACAAATTTTGTGTGGATTTAGGAGCCAGGCCAAAATCGTAGGAGCCAGTGCTTGTGACCTCCTCGTTCCCCCCCCCCCTCCCCGCCTCTGGTTCTCTCACACTGGTGTCTTGAGACCAGCACCAGAGTTCACACGCCATTCTTCATCTTTAGATAACAATAGTCACAGCTTCAGAAGTGTTTCTGTGGGTGTGTGGTACAACGGTGGTGGGCCTGTCTATGTGTGGGATCTGGAAGTGGGTGCCTTTATGTGGGTGGGGTGCAAAGCTGCGGTGCATGTGTGCGTGCTGCAGAGTTGGGGAGCCTTTGCATGTGTATGTATGTCATGTGTGGTGCAGAGGTGAAGTGTACATGTGTATGTGAGTGTGTGTGTGTGCGAGTGTGTGTGTGTGTGTGTGTGTGTGGTGCCTCTGTATGTGTCTGTCATGCAAAGGTGGGTACATGTGTTTGTGTGTAGTGTGGTGGTGAGGTGCTAATGTGGTAGGCTATGGCCTTTAAACCAGGCCTAGATCCTAACCCCCACTTGAGAGTAGTGCTGAGGGAGAACCAAAGTTTAGAAATCTGCTTTAAAATTGCTTTTGGAATTCCCCTATTTTCTCCTCATGCAGGTTGTGTAAGTTCTTTATGCTTGATTTGCTCTGTCCTTGCATTCTCTGAGCTAGAATGTCCTTGAAGTAGAAATGTATCTATGTCTAAGACTATGCCTTTGTTAGAATAAGTCTGAAAGGGGGAGCAAGGAGCCAGGCCCAGAGAGGGTCCCCGATTGGACAGGTGCAGGGGGCGTTGGGACCAATAGAAAGTTTGCCTGTATCAAACGGTGAAATTGTATATAATGAATCTGCTGCTGTATTTCGTTGCTCATTCTTTTCTGACACTAAAGCTGTCCGTCTGAGCCTGTGCACAATAAATTGGCTTGGATCCTGCAACTGACTCCTGGTATTATTTATTGCATGCTTATCAGCTGCTACAGATTGTATGTATGTTCTGGGGTAGGGTATGCACCCTTTGACATATACAGATTGTAATTTTTGCTCCCATGCATTCATTCCTTTACATCTACCTTGCACTCTTCTCTCCCCATTTCAACCCCTCCACACTCTCGGTTCCCCTTCCAGACTCTCTCCCCTTCTCCCTCCCCGCAACACTCCCACCCTCTGCCCTCCATTCCCCCATCCTCCTTATTTTTTATATTTTAAAGGTACTGCCTCTTCAAATTTTTGATGCCTGTCTCCCATCTTAATTTTTTTTTCTGAAAGCTCTGATCCCCAACATGAGGGATCTTTGCCATATCTAAGCTCCGATTGCAGCAAAGATCACTCCTGTTCAGCCCACGGGGATCTAATCTTCTGCAAACAGAATAGGAGGAATCTTTGCCATAATTAGGGCTTAGATTCAGCAAACAACCTGTGGGATCAGATTCTCGCAGGCTGTCTGCTGCATCGAAGTCCTGATTGCGGCAAAGATTGTTCCTGTTCTGCCTGCAGCAATTCAGTCTCCTGAGGGCAGAACACGAGGGGGAAGAGCAAATCCCAGGCACCAGGTATACATTTCTGGTTGCCATGATAACCTAGTGCCTGGGCTTTGTAGAGCCCTGATCTAGGGTTTAAATGAAACATACAATTTTACCAGGTGCACCTAAACATTTTGCATGTTTCAGAAAAAGTGAATTTGATTACAGATAAATTACATTAGGGCACTAATATTTTTTCTTTTCTGAAAATAAAAACTTTAAAGAACATTTTTTATGTACCACATATTGTATGTTTGGCAATGATGACTGATGAATCAAAATTTCCTTATCGTCACTCCAGTCCAGTCCCTTCACTTCTGGGTTACGCAACCCTTCCAGCAGCTTGGAGGCTGAGCCCAACCTTTTTGGGGGATGGAGCAGTACAAATACCACTGGGACCACCCACCCACTCCAGTATTCTCAGCCTCCAAGCAGCTGGAGGGTTCCGTAAGCCTGGGGCTTACTGGAGTCCTACCTTGATTTCTTAATTTCCTTAATTTTTCCTAATTTTGGCTTAATTTTACTTAATTCAGTTATTTAATTTTGCTTTTATTTCTTTAGCGTTTTTGGGGGCTCTGCTCCTTTAAGAATTGCCTCTCTCTCCCTCCCCCCCCCCCTGGCTCTGACGCGGCTCGCAGAGCAAAGCCTCGGGTCTGCAGCAGCGAGGAGGTGCTCTGCTCTACCCAGATTCCTGCACTTCAGCTCTGCCGTCTTCGGGGAAAACAGCCTCGCGCCGAAGCCCTGAAGGTGGCTGAGCGCTAGAGGCTGCAACGACAACCGGAGGGAAGCCAACCATCCCGGCCCGACGCTGCTGACCGCGGAGAAGAACCGCGCGGTGCCCAGGTTATCTCACGGTGCGATCAGACGGCGATCGCACTCGTGCTTCAGAGGGGGCTCAGCGCCGGTCTCAGTGTTGGAGAGCAGGCAGGCGCCAGAGTCCTTTTTCCCTGAGCAGGCTCCACATGGTGAGGCCTACCACGTGTAGAGCCTTTTTCATCCTAGGCTTGTGTCTCTGATCTCGTAATTTATTCTTGGTAATATAGTTGCATCACTGCACCTGCACTACAACCACTGCTGATATTTGGAGATGATGTTGGCATAACTTTTCCTAAGGTGACTTCCCTAGATCTCTTCTAAACTGCTCACTCACTCTGCTCAGCACTACCATGGGAATAAGTAATTCAGGATTGTCTAGAAAAACTATGGTAATTTTATTGCAACAGCAGGAGCACCAGTGCAGCACAGAGAACTAAATGCCACAGGTCGGCTAGTAAAAGAGAAAGGAGAAAGAAAGAGCATTCATGTGCACCAACCCTGCAGTGACCCACCTCCTTTCCCTGCGGCTCCTGTACAGGCCACTTCCTGTGTAACTTGAAGCAAGTGCCAGCAGCGAGGGGATTCAGTGACAATTCCCTACTCTTTCAGATTCTTCATGGTTGTTGGTATGGTACTGCAGCTGTCTCTGGGAGAATCAGAGTAAGTTGAACTCATGAAATAATGAAACAAGAAGGCATGAGGGAGAAAAACCAGGGGTTTAACTGGAGAAAGGAAGGGAGAGAGGGAAAGAGAGGAAGGGATGAAACTGGTGAGAGAAAGGACTGCTTTAAGAATTGAAGAGGGGAGGCAGAGAAAACTGAAGACTGAGTTGGAGGCATGAGGAAGAGAGAGAGGGTTGATCCAGGGATGAAACTGGAGAGTGAGAAGGAGAAAGGGAAAGAAGACTGTAACTGTACTGAGCCTCCTCCCTCCCTCCAGTAAATGGATGCTTCCCTAGAGTGTAGGGATGTGTATTCATTAACATGCATTTGGTTAGTTAGTGCTCCTTAAAAAATTTAGTATATGCACAATAGATTTAATTTACATTAACCTATCTATTAATGCGTGTTGAAGGTAATTTTATAAAGTCATTCTCATGCATACAGAGACAGATATGCATGTAAATGACCTCTCAGAAAATACAGACCAGCATAAAAGTATGTGTTTTGGCATGAAGGTGCATACTTTCCCTGTACATGTTGTTGTTTTAAGTGCTGCCAAGTCACTGTCAACTCATGGCAAACCTCTGGATAATTGTCTTAAACTTTGTATGGTCTTCATTCAGGTGACTCGTTGTTGATAGAATGGCATCCATAGTTGCTGTTATTGTATTGATCCGTCTCATTGCTGGTCTTCCTCTTTTGGGTTGAACTTCAACCTTTCCAAGCATGATGTCTTTCTCTAGTAATCTCTCTCTCTCTTCACATGATATGTCCAAAGTATGAATGTCAAAGTCTTGTCATCTGAACCTCTAAAGAAAGAGTAGGTTTAGTTTTCATATATGCACATAGATTATAACATGTCTTAATCTACACATACATGCATAAGGTATATGCGAACATTCACACCTGCTTGTGGCACGTCTAAGTGATCGTGTCTACATTCAAGGGGAGTTCTCTGACACATATGCTAGTATTTTATAAAGACAAGTAGGCGCTTACTGTTTTTTATAGAATAGTTGCTACATGCACCTTAACGTAAAGAAGACAAAGATCCTGTCAACTGACAAGATCAATAAGTTCATCGTTGATGGTGAAGAATTGAAGTAGTTGACAACTTTAACCTGCTTGGATCAATAATCAATAAAGAAACAACAAGAAATCAAGAAATCCGACAACACATTGCTCTTGGCAGAAAGGCTGTGAAGGACTAGACAAGATTCTCAAGAGCAGAGATGTCTCTCTTCATACAAAAATTCAGTTTGTCTAAGCCATGGTATTTTCAATAACATCATATGGATGAGACAGTTGGACAGTGAAAAAGATATACAGGAAGAAAATTGATGCCTTTGAATTATGGTGCTGGCAAAGAATACTGTTTATATCATGGACTGCTTGAAGAACAAACCAGTCAGTACTAGAGATCAAACTTAAGCTTTCTTTTTGAAGCTCAGATGACAAGACTTTGACTTTAATACTTTGGACACATCATGCAAAGAGAAAGATTGAGAAAGACATCATGTTTGACAAGGTTGAAGGTCAATGAAAAAGAGGAAGACCAGCAATGAGATGGATCGATACAATTACAGCAGTTATGGATGCCACTCTATTAACAATGAGCTGCCTGACAGAAGACTAAACAAAGTCACCATGAGTCAACACTGACTCGATGGCATTTAACAACAACAACTCTTGGTGCCATTATAAAATTACCCTCTTTACATTGTAAATGTTATTCATATGGCCTACTTGGCCATTTATCTTATATGTTTATCAGCTGAATATTGATGCTTAGATGTAGACATTGGACATCTAAGTAATGTCATCACCCAGAATACCTCAAATCCCACCCCTTTTTGAATGGTTAATTTAAGCTGTATAAAAATTTGTACATCCAAAATTATGCATTCGAGTGGCGCCAAATTTTTTTTAAATAAAAAACACTTATGTGATTGACCCTACCAGCCCACTACCATCCGCATAAGTGTTTTTGAATACCAACCCAAGTGGTATTTATATGATAAAATCCTATCATCTTTAATTAGTTAATTTAACATTATAATCTGTAATCCTTTAATTATTTTCTTCACCACACCTTTGCAGGCCTAAATCATCTGTCCCCATGAGGGTGTGCTGTATATCAAAGTATTTAGTAGACATTATACTTCAAAAAATATAGAAAATGCATTTCTCTCTTGCTACTACCATTAATCAGCAGTACATCCTTCCAATGCCTTACAAAATCTGTGAACGGTAGGCAAGCAACTTCAGCAGTGTCGCTGTTGTTACATGCTTTTGAGTCCTGATGACCCTGTGGATAGCTGTCCATCTTTTGACTATCCCCTGGGTTTTCTTGACAAGGTATAATCCAAAGTACATTGCCTGGCCTTTCTTCCATATAGTAGACCTACAACACCTGGTATTCAATGTACTAACCAGGCCTGACCATGCTTAGCTTTCGAGATTAGATGAGATAACAGTGGTCCTACAGGCAGCTTAAGCTCCACCTCTCTCTCTGGTCATGTTAGAAGGCATACAGGCCATCCATAGAATGAAAACTAGTTTAAATGACTGACACTATGCTTTTTTTTCCTAATTTTTCAGGCTTCATTTACTTCTTTTCTGGTCCTAAAGCCTACAAATATGACACTGAAAAAGAAGACGTAGTTCATGTTGTAAAATCCAGTTCCTGGATTGGATGCTGAAGGGATGTTGCTTTTCAGTAGAAAAATATATGGACTCCTGTAGAAAATGGAAAGAAGTAATGGCCAAAGCCAAGGAAATTCAAATTGATTGTTTCTCGGATTGTTTTCTATCAACGGTTAACCTTTTGTAAAATAATAACTCATGTCACGTAAAAAGTGATTTCCTTAAAGTGTTCAAAAGTGCTTAGGGTCTAAAGAGAAAATGCACGTCATGCTCTTGGTAGCATTTCTAAAGTTCACAAAGTTTCAATTTGTTTTACTATTAAGTTAATTTAATTTGTCAATTGCTTAAGTTTTATAAGTTTTAAGCAGTTTTTCTATGAATGACAATTTTTTGAATGATGTCACAATTAGCACTAAAGCACTCATTTTTTGTTCAGTCAAAATATGTTTCATTGTGGTTCCATCCACTAGAAAGTTGCATGAAGATGTTGATGTCTTTGGAACACCTATTGATGACTCCTTGACTGTAAAAAAAAAAAAAGCCATCCACAGACTCTCTGTACTTGGTCAATTTCACTGAAAATGTGTAGCTTTTTATGGTGGACATCATACATATACTATTGAATGTCCATCAAAAATCCTCTTCAAATGTTGCTCTTTCTTCTCCTTCCCCTCCCCCCTCCCCCCCCCCCCCCGAAACCCCAAGTATGGCTTTTTTTTTTTTACTCTATTTACATTTTCACCACAAAAAAACATGAAAACCTAATCTGAATCAGTGTACTTTTATTTAAAAACCTGTGTGATCAAAGGATTCTCACTTAAGCCATCCTCAGTTTCCAGCATGTAATTTGCAGACAGCTTAGTCCAGATTTATCTCCTTATCTCAGCAAAACTGAAGGTATGTGAAATAAGTCCTGGTGAATTTAGAATGTCTCCTAAAGCAGGAGTCATCCCTTGCAAAATGACACAAACCAAAACATGCTTAGATAATGTTCTACATATCAGAGACACTTCAAGTATTAAAGCAGAAGGAGAAGAGGAATGGGGGCAATTTATATGGGTTTGTTTACATGCAGAGTCTGTTTTACATATGACAGAGGGCTTTTATAAAACTGCTTGGCTGTATAAAGTACCTATAAGTACATACAGAGATATTCATAGCGTGTAGTTTGGCCTAAGTGGGGGCACATTTCACAATGGGACGTTCAAGTGCAATTTAGGATGTCAAAGCCAGGAACACTGAAAAAAAGCAGGCACATGCAAGTTCAGGCATGATTATGGAAACGTGGACGTGCCCGAAATGGATGTCTATCAAACGTCTATATAGACATCCCCAGGATGACATTTCAGAACAAAGATGTCTAATAGCATAATGGTTAGAGTTAGTGGCTTAAGAGCAGGGTGACTAGTGTTTAAATCCTAATGTGGGCCTTTGTGTTCTAAGGCTAGTCACTTAATTCTACACTCTCTGGATGTTTTAAAGTGAAAACAAGCACCTTCCTAATGCCTATTTGTGCTTGGAGCAGGTATAAACATGGATGTACCTGCAGATCGAACGGGGATGTGTAAGTCCATTGCTCCTCCTGGACACACCTCTGCCACACCCACTTGCCTACTTGGTGTCCCTGCACGGGAGACATCTGCAAATGTCATTTGTGGAATGGATACAGAGACGTCTCTGTGACTTTGACGTCCACTTGCACATCTTCAGACATCCAAATAATAACTAAACCTTTCAAAATGACCCTCATAGTTTATAAAAAATGGGTACATGCATACTATACATACACATCTTTATGCCATCTTTGCAGCATTTGCATGCTATTGGGGTTGGTTGTGGGTGCCTATTTTATACAGATACATGGGCGTCTATGTTGTTTTTATAAATGAGGCATGAGGTTCTTTTTTGGATCTATCACATAGGTAACCTGAGAGAAAAGTAACCCCTACAAGAACAACTTTATTCTTTATAATGTCTGACATTATCACTGTGCACAAGAGCATGTCATTAGCATAGGGTCATATGCCTTGCTAACATATTTATATGCATTTATAACTAAAATGCATATTAAATCCATTTCCAAATGAAACATATCCACCGCCCTATGTGAAATTCAATAAATACATTGCAAATTAAGGGTCTTATTCACTAAAACTTTTCTCCAATTCTGTGTCTATCAGAAAAAAGAACTTAGCAAATGAGATCCCAAATGCTTCACATAAAGGTTCTTCAATATCTTTCTGTTTCTGAAATTATAATTCATGCTCATTCAAACCTCTATATGCATAAAAGGATTTGTTCAAACCTTTTATGACATAGAAACATAGAAACATGACGGCAAAAAAGACCATATTGCCTGTCTAGTCTGCTCTTCCATATCAACTACTATAGTCCCTTTTTATCCCCTTAGAGATCTTCTGTGCTTGTCCCATGCTTTCTTAAATTCAGGTGGAGGCCAGTTCTGTAGGTGTATGTCTGGGCTGTCCAGATGTCCAGTAATCTAGATGGCCCCCACAGGAGCAGAATTGCGGCATAGGGCCTGGACATCAAGGATGTGCCCCGATTCAGGCACCCTGGATGTCCAGAGCTCTGCCCAGCTAGCTCAGCCTGGCTTCTGCATGGAGCTGCGGTACGGTGGATTTGAAGCTCTGTACATCTGAGGTCCCAGACCCTCCTCCAGCCTGCCCTTGTCCCTCCTCCAGCCCGCCCCCATGCAGAGCGCCCCACACATCTCTGCAGTACATGCGGAGAGCTCTGTGCTTGGAATCAGCACCCTGGCATTTAGCGGGGATGTACGTCCATACTGGATGTACATCCCTGCTGAATGCCGATCAGAATGATTCCCATACTGTCCTTGTCTCTATTACCTTCACGCATCTACCACTCTTTCTGTAAAGAAATATTTACGCATATTACTCCTGAGTCTATCCCCTTTCACCTTCATTCTGTGTTCCCTCGTTGCCGAGCTTACTTTCAATTGAAAGACGGTCTCCTGTGCATTTATGCCACAGAGGTATTTAAACGTCTCTATCATATCTCCTCTAAAGCAGTGGTTCCCAACCCAGTCTTTGGGTACACCCATGTCAGTCAGGTTTTTAGAATACCCACAATGAATATGCTTGAGAGAGATCTGCATGCATTGCTTCCACTGTATGCATAGTAGTTCTATCTCATGCATATACCTGAAAACCTGACTGGCCTGGGGGTACCTGAGGACTAGGTTGGAAGCCACTGCTGTAAAGTATACATACTGAGATCTTTAAGTCTTCCCCATATGGTTTATAACGAAGACCACTGACCATCTTGGTAGCCACCCTCTGCACCAACTCTATCCTGTTTATATCCTTTTGAAGGTGTGGTCCCCAGAATTGCACACAATATTCCAAATGAGGTCTCACCAAAGACTTATACAGAGGCACTATCACCTCCTTTTTTTCTGCTGGTCATTCCTCTCCCTAGGCAACCAAACATCCTCCTGGCTTTCTTTGTCACCTTTTCTATCTGTTTAGCCACTTTAAGATTTAATCAGAAACAATCACACCCAGGTCCCTCTCTTCTTTTGTGGACCGAAGTACTTCACTCCTTATACTGTACCGCTCTCTTGGATTTTTGCAACCCAAATGCACGACCCTGCATTTTTTTGGGTTAAATCTCAGTTGCTAAATTCTCAACCATTCTTCAGGCTTAGCTAGATCTTTACTCTCCTTCTTCCTGGGTGTCTACTCTATTGCAGATTTTAGTATAATTTGCAAAGAGGCAGATTTTGGGTGTTAATGTAGTGGAAAAGAGAGAATAAATCATTTTGCCCCATGCAGTCTTTTCTAGTGGCTTCTGCCAGGCCACACTGGCTGCATAAAGGAGGCTATTCTATTATGAGCCGCCTAATGTTAGGCACCATCAATGCGCAGAAATCACCTAATCTTAATGACTTACATTCTGTAACAATGTGCTTCAGGGTAATGGTGTGTAGTTTTGAAGTAGCGAGCATGAGAGTGGAGCTTGGGCATAGCACAAATTTATGCACGTAAGTTACAAAATACTATAACTTATGTAGATTTTCTAGAAATCTAGTCACACACATTTACACCAAGTCTAGGGTTGGTGTAAGTGGCCGTGATTAGATCTGGTATATACATCTTGCCACTGATGCCCCTATTCTAGAAAGTATGCGCACACCTTACTTTATAGAACAGATGCAAAATACATGCATGACAATGCAAATTGAACTAGGTGACATAGAATTACCCGCAAAAGGTTGTCTTTGGAGTACTTTTAACTATTTTAAAGAAACAAGATAGCATATTTCTCTTAAATGTTGAAGTTTAATTTGGTGTAACTGTTTTACTGGACATTTACCCCAAGTTCCATTTCTTTTTTTATGGAGATAAACAATGTTAGTAAATTATTGATGGGTAACATATGATTTCAATGTGAGCGTCACATCTAGTGAAGTCTGCATGCACAGCAACGTTCCCATAAAACTGCATGGTCCGCCAGCTGTGCTGCTGCCAGTAGGGAGAAGTGCTGCGATATCAACTAATAGCACAATATCGCAGCACCTCCCCCTACTGCCAGCAGTACGGCTGGAGGACTCCTGTGCTGCTGGGCAGGAACACTGAAACACTGCTCAATCTATTTATAAATTTAATGACAGCAATCATAATCATGTATTATCAAAGTAAAATAATGCTATAATTCCTTCTCTATGTTTTTCACAACACTCATTATGTATCACTTATGGATTTCCCTTAATTACAATACATGGTTATTCAATGCTTTTGTGTTATATTACAGCACAAGAGGATCCAATGGAATTCAACTACCATATGGATTAGGATATTTTGAACTTGTATCAAACTATTTTATTCTATGTTTTATGTATCAAAATAACTTCACAGTATCTTTGTGTGTGGTTTTACACTCACTTCAGTACTTATACTTTGTATTTCATAACAGTATTTCTATTTTTAGTATCTTAAGACACCGATGACCTAACCCACAGGATTTCCAGTGGGTTTACAACCGTTTTGTGTGAAAATGTGCCACTCATGCAAATGAGCTGGGTACCAATTTTTTATGTGAAATTTTCCCAAAGGGTCCAGCAGAAAAAGACAACTACACCTTAATAAGGTGCAGTTCTATCTTTTTTTTATGAAAACCAGCTTACAAAAACATTTTTTGCATGCTGGTTTTCAGTCAGTTCAGAACTTACAAGCTACTTTGCATGAACTTGAATCACAGTAGCTCATGAATTTTGAATCTAAATTCAATTTCACACATAACAAATTAAGCAAAAATAAACAGAGAATTTTTTTTTACCAAAGCACCGATATGCAATTCCCTGGGGATTGTGCATTTTTACATGTGAAGCATATTCGTAAAAATGTTTTGCTGGATAGTGCATTGGCCTCTTAGTCTGACGTTAACGCTGATTTGCCTGTTTGATAATTTGTTGTTTATTTATCGTCTTCTGTACCACACTGATTTATTAAATAAATTATTGAGAATTTTTGTTCATAGCTTTTATTGCAGATGTTCATTGTAAAGTATTATCACCTGCAGTCATTTAGAGGGCAGTTTCCAAAGGTTTAGGTGCCTAACTTATAGCAGAGGCATAGACTAGTGGTTAAGGCAACAGCCTAATACCCATGCAATCTGCATTTGATTCCCACTAGCAATCCTTGTGGACTTGGGCAAGTCACTTTACCCTCCATTGCCTCAGAAAAGAAAGCCTGGCACTCTACTTTCAGTCATACCTTTCTAAGAAAGCCCAGAAGCTGCTGGGTTGCCAACATTGATAACTGGCATTTAAAAAAAAAGGCTGATGTGATTAAGAGAACCTTTTACTAAACTGTGGTAATGTTTACCATGGGATTCTGGTCGTGCTAACAACCCATGATCATCACTTCCATGCATTAAGAGCAGCTCGTAGTGCTTCGGAGAAGAGAATCAGCATGCTAGTTAGTGACAGCAAACGCATGGGATTTTGCCATGTGCTAGCTGCCAAAATTTCCAAAAGAAGATGCATGCAACGCCATCTCAAGAGGTGGAGCTAAGTGCAACCATGCTACAAGCAGGCTGGTAGTGTGACTGCCATCCAGCATTTCAGTGGCTGTAGTGACATCCATGCTCTCCCTCCAGGCACAATTAGCCTCTAAACAAACTTCCCCTTGCCACAGGCCCTGCTACTCTGATCCCTCCAAGCTTTCCCTCAACCAATCACACCCCTTGCAAGCACCCCCACCCCACCAATCACAAAACCCCTGATGATAAACACCCCTGCTGGTCCAACATCCCCTGCCCCAGCACCCCCCCCCCCCCCCGTGAAAAGCTCCAATTCTCTAGGCTGGCAAATCATCAAAGTCCCTCACCCGCAGACCCCCATAAACCTCCCTACATTCACGACCTTTCCACCCATCCTGATTCCCCACCCAGGTCTTACTGAGTGGTCTCTCCCTAGTGCCCTAGTGGAGATCAACTGTGTACTCAAATGTACCCCCGTACAACCAATGACTCAAATAACCCAAGGTAATCAAAAAAGTCATCAGTAAATTTAAAAAACGAGCTACCGCTTTTTTTTTTTTGTCAGGACCAAGAGACTAGGGCTGGAGAGGAAAAACTCTCCGCTCAGTGTCTGAAGAGCCCTTTTGTTCAAGTGAAATAGTGTATAAACACCTATCCCTTAAAAGTGAGGTAGTGGAAGAACACTTATCTTAATGCCATGGCGAAGAAACACGCTTCATAATAACACCGGGTTGAATAATGCAAAACAAGCATGTTTTGGGACCTCGAAGGGACCCTGCTTCAAGTGTATTCCTGCTGAATAGTAAGAGTGATCGCTCTTGATTACACTAGTGGAGATCAAGGCAGGGGCGGACCCTCTCTGCTCCTGCCCCCAGCTGATGAGACTTTCAATATGGCGACCTTTATCCCAGCAGGGTGGTTTGTGGCAAGGGGAGGTCAGAGGGGGTAGGAAGATCATGGCCCCTACCGCTTGGCTGTCTGTGCTGTCAGAACCATGCTGCCTGCCTTGGCAGGTAGCGCAGGTAATCTCGTGTTACCCATTAAGGCAGAATAGTTTGCGTGCTACCCATTAAGGTAAACAGCACAAGTACCGCACGCAATAAGTGTGCAGTAAATACAGGACAGATGCTGGGCATATCCTCTGCATTTATCACACTTACCTCACCTTAACTTTACCGGTAAGTCCAAATACTTACCGCACTTTAGTAAATGGGCCCCATAGTGTATTATTTTAGAACAAACCTGTTATTAAGTCATCAGCAAAAATACAAAAGCATTCAATTTATTCACCAGCACTAGAAAATTGCCAAACATAATCCAGCACAATCCAAAAAAAGAATAAAGTTACACTTGCCAATGCCTAACCCAAATCCCTTCTACATTTCCCCTTCTTTCCTACCCCCACCACCTTACAGCTTCTCGGTGCTTTCCAAAAATAATCCCAAATATAACCTAAAGTTTAAAAACAGCTGGAGTGTCTTCTTAAGAGTTAAGCAATAGATTTCAAGATTTGTGTGGGAATGAATCCCAAAACCCTGATTACACTGAGGAGGATATCATCTCCATTTTTTCATATAACATCAGGCTGAACAATAAATTTCTCCACTGGGTCATGTTGGAAGCTTCCGGTAGTCTCCAATTAATCAAAATAAATTTCTTAACTAACAGAAATGCTTTCCCTCCCCCCTGAGAACCAACACTACCAGAAGATGCTCAAATAATTGTATTTCTGTCTGCGGGGGGAGGGAAACTTCCAGAAGTCCTGTTATATAGTGGGTCACTAAAGTCCATAATTGCTGATTCACCAGACACAACCAAAAAAGCATGACCCGGGATAGTTACCAACACTCCACATTTGAGAGAGATATCCTTGCTAGCAAATGAGGCTTGACAAGTTCACCTTGGAGATATATACATCCACATAACAATTTTAAATTGTTGTTCATATGATAAAATATTGGTTGACAAGGTTTTGATCGCTTTTAGAATGTTTTCAAACAATGTAAAATTCAAAGTTAGGCCCAAATCCTGGCTCAATTTATCTTTCAAAGTGATATAACCATATGCCGGAGGCATACTGAGTCAGAATTCACTGATACTTTAGTACTTCCTCCTCCAAAAGGAGTAAACATTCATTCAAAACCTCCACTATTTCTGACTGGAGATTCCATTGAGTTAATGGCCTTATGTAATGTTTAAACTAGTAATAAGCATTAAAAACCATACTTGGCACCACAAATATGATACAAAAATCTGCACAGGAATGATTGCTCAAGAAATCTGAAATATACTTCAGTCCCCTGGAGCCCCAGCAAGTCACCACTCCAACCTGCATTGTCTGGTGGGAAATCTTCATTCCCTTGCCGCAGCAATGGAGCAACCCAAACATCTACATTGAACATTTTGCATATCCAGGCCCACGTCTTCCTTAGAGGCCCGAGTAAAGAGTGCCCAACTACATCTCTAGGAAGTCATAACACAGGGGCAAGAAAAAGATATCACAATAGCCGGGGGAGCCAACATTGTTTTTTCCATGGCCAAAGGAATGTAATGTAATATATTTTTTCATAAATCAGTTAAATGCCTCATATTACAGATGATATTGTAACATTTGATATCGGGGAGCTGAAAAGAAGGGAGATCCAAGATGTGTCATCATCAGAAGACATCGCTCGACTGTCTGCGAGGGGGTGAGTCCCAGAGGATAGGGCGGATTCCAGCAGGACAGTGTAGACTTCTTGATATGTAGAAAGATGAGTGGAGCTAGATGAAGTGACCAGCTTGCAGCAATCTATGCAGTTTATTTCACCAGTTTCAGAGGAGTCTGCGGCTCGACCTCAGTGGGGATCTGTGTTGCTGCCTTCTACTCTACAAGTGCACCCTTCAGTGATTACTTTAGATGTTATCTGGCAAGCAATAGTGCATATGGGCTCTGCTTTGGTTCCTCATGTGAACACCCCAGCTGACAGGATTCAGCAGTTGGAAGCCAGGGTGAATAAGAATGCTCATGATCTTCAGTTACATTAAGTACTGGTTTTAAGGAACTTGAACAGAAGTTTCAATGTGTTTGTTCTGTCCAAATTACACTTGTTGCTAATCTTTTTGCTAAAGTTAACATAAGAACATAAGATATGCCCTACTGGGTCAGACCAAGGTCCATCAAGCCCAGTATCCTGTTTCCAACAGTGGCCAATCTAGGTCATAAGTACCTAGCAGTTTCCCCAAAAGACACAGGTTCCACAATGCTTGTACTGGGTCAAGCATTGATATCCTGGGTCCCTTTTTAATAATGGTTTATGGACCTTTCTTTCAGGAACTTGTCCAAACCTTTTTTAAAACCAGCTACACTAACAGCCTTTACTACATCTTCCGGTAACAAATTCCAGAGTTTCCAAAGTTGAAGCTTTGGAGAATTATTCTAGTAATTCTAATTTGTGAGAATTGAATTTTCCACATTTGCTAACAATTTCTATGAAGGATATGTTTATTAGATATTTAACTGAGACTTTGGGCCTATCTGATAATTTAATATCTGTAGTAATTCATACATATTATTTTCCAACCTGTAAGCATCGAGTTTCTTCTACTACTACTATTATTTCTCAAGAAGAAACTTCTGTAGACTCTCTTTGGTCTTCAGAGTTACCTCAGACTGTTAATGTTTGAAGATAAGATAGTGAATGCAGCAACTTTGGTGGTGACTTTTATGTCTACTGCAGACAGGGATAAGATTTTGAAAACTTATTTTAGGAAACATGATTTTAAGTTTCTAAACTTTTTGTTAACATTTATCCTGATGTAACTAGGAAAAGTAAAAAAGGAGAAAACAGTTTTTGTTACATCCTGGAGTGTTACAGCTTGGTATTATGTTCTTTTTGAGGTTCCCTTGTAAATGTATCATAAAATAACAGTATGTGAAATATGGTTTTTATGACTCTGGACATCTAACTGCCTTTAACGCCACTAAACTAATTTCCTACTTGGAGCTCGTTCAGATCCCTCCAGTATGTTGCGTGTTTTGTTTTGAACTCCTGATTTGTGTATGTAGCTGCTATTTCCTTTAAGCTCAACCTTTGGGCTCCCCCCCCCCCTCCTTAATGTAAATTCCACTTGGCATGGACTTTAGCTGATTTAGGTTTTTTTTTTCTTTTCTTTTTCTAAGATTTGTTTAAGCTTTTCTCATGTTTGATTTAACTGATACTGCTTTTCTGTATATGGGTATTTGCTTAATTTGTATTAGGAAAATTGCAAAAATAAAAAGATTGATTAAAACAAATAAGATCGAGGAACCCTTGGCCTAGTGGGTATATGAGTTGCTGAAAGGAGAGTTTCAACTACTTCTTTTGCCAAAAGTATGCTCTGAGAGCTTTGTTCATTATGCTGGCATCTTTCTGCTGCATGAAGAGGGCGAGCATTTCAGTAAAAAAAAAAATTCTTAGGAAACAAAGCAATACAGAGATAATAGAAAGTCCATTGGGTTTTGTAGAATTTGCTCTATTTGTCTCATCAAGGCTAGACATTTACTGATAAAGGGACACGATGACTAAAATGCACTAGCGCTTACTGCAGGGTTAACTACACACTAAGCATGCTATGCTGACCGGTAGCTTGGGGTAGCATAATAAATGTCACATGCTAACAGCTTAGCGCAGGATGGGTGGGACCTGATGGGTTAGGGATGGAGTGTGGGCATTGATGGCATAAGACAGTTAGCGCAGGCGTCATTGGCACATATTAGCCGTGAGTGCTACCATTAGTGTACCTGCAGTTACTGCCTCTTCAATGGGTGGTGATAAGTGCACCCACATTAGGCGTGCTTGCCAATTAGCACAGTCGGGTGTGTCTCCCTGAGGTAACTGCAGCCGGACACGCCGGACATGCCTCCAACAATTAGCATTGGTCTAAACCACTTCCTGTGCTATCCTTTGTTGTTGCCAAGTGCTAATGTAGCGCAATTTAGTAAACATATCCCAAAGTCTCCTACGATCTTTAGTAAGGACTATGCTTGAACATCACATCTATCCTCTTGCCCGTTTCAAAGAAAACTGAGTGCCTCATATGGTTTCCGAAGCACCTCCCACGTGTATGGCTTCATACTTAAATTTATTAAACGTTAAACCTGGTATTAAAGCAAAAGCTTCAAACTCTCGAAGGATCTCTCTCAAAGAATTACCTGGATCAAAAGCAGCATGAAAATAACAACAGCAAAGGCAGTGTATTAAATCTGAATTTCACTTACTTGAACCCCTTTTACCAATGAATTGTTCTTAAATTTAAGCAGGAAAGGCTCTATAAAAAGCAAAAACAGCAATGGGAAGAAAGAACATACCTATCTAATGTCCTCTCAAATGGAAAATGTGCAAAGGTAAACCCAATAGCTACAACTGCCACCATGGGGTTTGTATAGAGCAGGGGTCCCCAAGTTTTTCATGAGAAGGGCCACAGAGGTCATTTCCAGAGCTGGCCCAAAGCTATCTGATGCCCTAGGTGAACCTTGAGCCATGCACCCCACTCCCTCACAGCATCTCCCCTTTCCTAGCCCCTAGCATCTTCTCTTCTTTCCTTCCCAAGGTGTTCAACATCTCTTTCTCTTCTCAACCTCTTCCCCAGGTGTCTATCTTGTTCCCCTGTCTTCCTTAACCCCTCCCCCCTTCTCCAGGTGTCCACCATCCCCCTTGCCTTCCCTTCAGTAATCCTGAATCTTTCCTCTCTTCCCTTTCCTTCCTTTTGCCGCCATTGCCATCCTACCTCAATTTTCAATCAGAGCCACAGCTACTAGTACATTCAGAATGGTGACAGGCCTTCTTCCACTCACACTCACTCTGTCTTTGTAATGAACTATCTTGAACTTCTTAACAATAGAACTTATCCCCAATACATTCCAAGAAACCCAACATAAACTCCAAGAGCTTATATCCACTTTAATGTCCCAAATACTTACAAACTTTCCTCTATATTCATGACTGAGATGAGTAGCCCCCATCACAGCTAATTCTGTCCACTTTCACAAACACTACATATAGCTCATTGTCACACCCCTTTTTGTACTGAGCAATTGCCTGTTTCCAAAAATAAACTTTCCCCATAACTCAAATACCAAAAGCATAAATTAGTTCCATATTTCTAATTCTCTCCCTTAATCTCTACTGGGATTGCTATGAAGACACCCAGAAGACACATACTAATGCATGCCCCCAACTGTCTATCCAAAACATCTACCCAAGCTAAGTTTGACAAAAATCCTTTAAACAGTACAGAAGTTAAGGAGAACAAATCGGTGACTCCAATAAATAATTCTAATTTTCGAGTTCAGCTTCTGATACTATAGTATGTCAACAATAACCACAGGTAGGCAAGCGAATTCACAGCCCTGCTGGGCAAAAGAAATTCTATGATGCAATTCCATGATGTAATTCCCAAAATTACATTTGTTAACCAATTGTAATATCCCAATTAACCTCCAAGTTATATATCCCTGTTCGATGTAAAGCTTGTTGCTGTAACTGTTCCATGTAAACCACTTTGAATGTATGATAAAACGGTACAGAAGACCTGTTAAATAAAATAAATAAATAAATCTTAATGACTTGCAAAACTCTCACACCCTTTATTATTTCCAGCCAAGTTGTCTAGTGCATATGCAGTTAGAGGTTCATTCCGATGCACTACCACATCATCCCACAGCCCATTAGACAAAATTAAGGTTGGCTTAAGTCATGTGGCATTTTCATTTCTTCAGTTAATCTCATTTCCAATGCATATGCAAGAAGAAAAGAAAGTTTAATGCACGTTCACTCG
Source organism: Ichthyophis bannanicus (assembly GCA_033557465.1). NCBI lineage: Eukaryota > Metazoa > Chordata > Amphibia > Gymnophiona > Ichthyophiidae > Ichthyophis > Ichthyophis bannanicus. The sequence goes on along the minus strand of CM066035.1, from coordinate 169,443,682 downwards.
TCTCAGTGATGCTCACTGCCCAGGCTCAAATTTAGGCACAGGTAACATAGGCAACTACTTCTGGTGACAAATTTTGATAGGCATCAAAGCATTGCTTCAATGCATCTATCCAGGTCTGCTCTTTGTCTTGCAGCATCCCCGAAATTAAACTAGCATGGGACCTGCCTGTCTTTGCACTCTGACAGGTCCTGCAACACTATGGGGTATGTTTACTAAACTGCAGTAACGTTACATAACGCGCGTTAACCAACATTAACGATCGTAAAGCTCCGCGGCGCAGTAAAACACCGCAGAAGGTGGAGAGAGGGCGGAGAGAAGGGGTCAGTGGGCGGAGAGTGGGCGGGGAGAGGCTCCCTGCACACTAGCGCACTGATCTGAAGAGCTGAATCCAAACGCGATTGAAAACCTGCCGTTGAATGCACATTACAGGGGAGAGAAACCATTTAAGTGTCAGCAATGTACAGCCCAGGCAGGGAAACCAAAATAAAGTGATAAGTGTGATACATGTGCACAGAACAAAAGAGCACATAAACACTGAAAATGACCCCAACAAACTGGAAAAAAACCATAACCAAGCTGGCCAATAGTGGTATCAATGAGAAACATCAACCCCTCCCCCCCGAGTAAGCTCCATAGAACAGATATAAATCATGGAAGGGTCTATACTCCGTCCCTATACAAGGTGAATGAGCCCACAGTGAAATAGCGCTGCTCAGGGTTTTCCCCACCATCGGACAGGGTTCCTATGGCGTGCACATGTCCCGCAACATCAGGACGGGCATGTCAGAATGGCAACTGGACAGATGCCGGAGAAGGGGATACAGAGGGCCGCAGGCGGCACATGCTGTGGTGGAGCTGGGCCACAGTGCAGACTAGGGTGATGCCTAGGTGGCCCATACAAATGCTGAAACAGCAGAGCAGCCAGACAGCAACTGCTGAAGGCCCAACATGGGCACGAGTGTGTTTCCCACAGTGTCACAGGGGATAGTACCCAACAGCTACCCCCAAAGGGCACGGAACATTGGCAGGCGGGGCTGGGGGGAGCATGGACGTCTATGCAGGCACCCCTACCCCAGAACCCGCACCATAGGCAGCCGCCTACCTGCACACTGGATGGCCTGAGACTGCGGACCACCAGCACCACCAGCAGAAGGGCATGTCAGCATGGTGGCAGAGGGATACTGGTGGTGGAGGGGGCAGTGGCAGCTGCCCAGAGCAGACCGTGGCCTAGCCCTTTGTAGGTGGGTGCCGTGTACTGCAACAGACGGGTCCTGTCTGACGAACAGTCATGGTATCACCAAGGAATGTACTGAGTCTGTGACAACAAGGTGGTGCAGTGCACAAAACCAGTGTATTCAGAAGCAGAGGGTCACAGGTTCAAGTCCCAGCAGTGGCTCCTGCCAACCCAGTCCCCATATTTTACCCACTACTACAACGTGCTAATGCAGACAGCACCTTTATTGCAGATGAGGTAAACATGCCCAAGACACCTACATTTTACCCTACAGAGCATGGACACCATAAACATGCACATTACCTAGAGCAGAGTCTCCCAAATGCAGTCCTGGAGGGCCAAACACCATTCCGGTTCCATGCTGCCTCTGATAAAGATGCCTGTGCTGCATTTCTATGCGCCACCCCCATGGTATGCAGATGTATCTCATGCATATTCATTATGGACAGCATTAAAACCCAAACAGTGTGAATCACCGCAGGACTGGAGTTGGGAACCTCTGCCGTAAAGCAGCAGCCAACAGGGGCAGACACACCCGCACCCACAGGCCCCATTATCCAAAGCCTCCTGGAGAGGCAGGACTTTGGGCTCTGCGTGCATCTCCCAATACTAGCACTTACATACCTTAGTAATGCCACCCTAAACCTGGGAATATGGTACACATCTATCAAAAGGTTACTATGATTACAGGCAGATAGCAATTCCTAGGTTAAGTACAATTATCTGAGTGAGCTGCATCATAGCAACCTTTCTGATGTTTGTGGAGTGTGCTACAGGTCTTGTGTCTGACAGTGTATACCAAACTGGGGAGTGGCTCCTACAGTATTGCGTACCATAGCCATGCCTGCACTGTGCCCAGGACTGGTGTGGTGGCCTGGGCTGCCCAACACCTCTATAGTTGCACAAAGCTGGCATAGGTGTGGGGAGTGTGTGTCTGTCTATCCAGTGTGTGGTGGCTGCCAACACCCTCCACAGCCCTCACTGCTAGCACTGTTGCCAGTATTGGCCTGCCAATGTGCATAATGAGGAGCACGGTACTGTGGGAATAGCCTGGATAGGGTGGCCTGGCCTGGCCACATCTGCACAGGGCATAGGGCAATGGCTCGGACATTGTAGTGCCCGGTACCACCTGCACGGACAGGGTGGCCATAGCATGTCCTGCTGGGAGGTCACTCTCACCCTGACTGAGCAGTGACCATGGCATGGCTAGTTTCCCCCATAGTGCTATATAGCATTTCTCTCATGTGATATTTATGGGTTTTCTTTTGGGGCCCAATCACTGACTTATCTGCTTGGTGTGTATGCTGACATCCCCATTCTGGGTACATGCATCTTCTCCAGGACCATGCACTATGGACTAGCTGGCGGACTGTCTGCAGCTGGTATGTGTCTTGCTGGAACACCTTGCAGGGTGCAGCGGCTGGAGGCTTGCTGCTGGAGAATGTCAGATAATGGTGGGGGGCAGCTGAGCATTTCCAGGCCTGCTGTCTGTCTGCTATTGCGTTATGGATGTGTACCGCTCTGTCTGTTCCCCAGCAGGACTGGGGTTGATGGTCCCCTCTACTGCTACCATTGCAGGGAGGTAGACTGTGGATCTATTGGTGGGTGATCCTGTTTCCCACCCTGAGCCCCAGAGGGTGGGTTGTGTGGTGGTACATAATCTGCCTATGGGTCCATACACCCCCCCCCCCTTCACCTACAGCAGGTAACCATGGCACCAACACAGGATATGCACTATTCTGGGTGCATCATCACCCATAAGGACTAGACATGACCGAGACATACAGCAGGACACAGATGTATCCTAGGTGTGTCTAACGGAACTACCTATCACACACTGATGGGGACCTGCAGCATGGCGTATTTCAGCCATGAAAGGTGCTGTGGACCTGGTGCTGGGCGCCCCACCTCAACCTCAGGGTGGGCACAGTACCCGCACAATGTGACTGTCTGTGGCTACTCTGTAGCAGTGCCACACACGGTCTGTTGCCCCTACCAGGCCGAGGTGCTGTTGGGGTGCATACCCAATCTTGTGCCCATCTCTCGACTGCTGATTTGCATGTACAGTGCATCATGGGTACGGGTGGGTTAACCCTATCCTGGTAACCATAGCAGACAGTTTGTGTGGTGGCCTGCAGTCCTTCTGCAGCCAGCCAGGGCTTTGTTCACAGCCTTATAAGGTGTCCTATAGGGGACATTATAGGGTGCCTTGGCGGACAGTACACTTTATAATGTGCCCTATGGAGTGCGTTATGGGGTGCCTTATGCGGCACCTTAGGTTATGCCACCGTGAGGGTGTGTTTGTTGGCAGCACTAATTAAAATACATGTCAAATGCCTCAACAATCACTACTTAAATGTAAAGGGTGCTGCCTCAGCCAGTCTTATACATTAGGCCCACTGGGGAATCGAACCCATGACCCCTGTACCATCAGTCAGTGTTGTAACCATTGTGCTACAGCTCTGTTGCTGTGCTTGTATGCCTGCGCGCCTTCTTAAGATTAACATGCGGTAACGTGCCCTGTAGCGCTCGTTCATTTATGGTGCCTTGTAACGCGCGTTCTCGGCGTGTTCTCGGTAACGATGTACTGCCCATGTCCTTATTTGGGATTTTTTGTCTCTACCGTGGCTCCTAACGCGAATCACACTAACGCAGTTTAGTAAACATACCCCTATGTGTCTGTCATGAGTTTCCATGATAAAGCACAGTTACTTACCTGTAACAGGTGATCTCTGGGAACAGCAGGAATAAGTCTTCACATATGGGTACGTCGGTACCGACGGAGTCTGCGCGGGAACGCTTCCCAGCGTCCAATCAAAGAGCTTTTGGAAGCATCCCACCATGCCTGCGTGCTGCCTTCCTGCCTTTCCCAACTGCCTCTCCTCAGTTAAGTTTTAAAGCTGAGACAAAGAGAGAGAGAGAGGAAAGGAAAGATAGATAGAGATACAACTCCTGGAGAGGTGGGTGGGTTGTGAAGACTTATTCCTGCTGTTCCCAGAGATCACCTGCTACAGGTAAGTAACTGTGCTATCTCCAGGAACAAGCAGGAATGAGTCTTCACATATGGGGACTCCCAAACTGAGATGCCTGGAGTCCCAGCATGTCATAGGTTGGAACATGCTATCTCCCACAACACCAGGCATCTTGAGGATGGAGGGTAGGAGTTGAAGAGAGAAAGGTGCTGTGGAACAGTTAACCTAGCATAGGATTGCAGACAAGGAGTCCATGTGTGGATGATAATTGTCATCAATGATATTGCAAAGAAAAAATATTGCAATATGGACCTCTCCTAACTGGACTTCAGAGAAGTATGGAGGTTCATGGGATCTACTGGGGAACCCAGTAGAGGAACCTCGAGAAGGACCTCACTGCAAGTGGAGGTAGTAAACCTGTAGGAAAAGTGATGGAGGTCAGAATCCTGAAAGGTAACAGGTAACCCCAGTAGGAAAAACTGGGGTAGTACAAAAACGGTGGGCCTTCAGCGAAAGGCTTTATGATGAAAGCTGAACTCTTTTGGCAGGAGAGTGGCTCACTCTTAGGAACAAAAAGAGAAAGGCTAACCGATTTGGACAAACAGGCCCAGTCCTTGTGGGGAGAAAGGGTATGGGAATCCCTTGTATCCCAAAAGAAAGGACAAACTCCGGAGGCATTAGAGCCTGTGATTAGCTGAAGATCCACAATGTCTCTCCTGACTGAAGTCAGCTGGGAGAGATATTGGAACATGGAGAGCTTCAGGGGTACCTAACCTTAAGGTTATGGTAGGTGTTAACTACCACCAAAGTGGTTGTGAGTGTAGGACCCCAAAACATGCTGGATAGCATAAGTATGGGTAAAGCCCATCTGTCAGAATCATATAGCTATATGAGCCTTGACAGTCAGGTAGATAAAGCAGAATACATATCTACCGATAGTAAAATATCTCGACAGATACATATAGATATAGATATATATAGATATACATATATATATATATAACATATAGATATATGAGAATATATCTATAGTAAGATATGAAGGGCATAAAATACACACAAATGATGGACCTAGACATCTGTAAGATGTGTGCTATAGGTATGAATATATAGGCCTCTATATGGAAGTCTGCAAGAAGCAGACAGAGATATGCCTACAAAAAGGTATTCACATAGGAAAATGTGGAGAGGAAAGATTCACCTAATAACAAGAAGGTGGAACCTACTTGAGAAGATATAAAGAGAATCAATTCCCACTGGTTATGGCTACAGGGATGCTAGGTAGTAGAATAACCAGGATGGTTACGTGAAAAGAAGAGGATGATATCAGTCTGCAGCCAGCAAGTCCCGAGTATTCTAGAACCCTAGCATGGTAAGTGAACAGAAGACGCATAGGAATGAGATACCATGCTGACCTGCTTAAGGGCAAAAAGGTATCATGCGTTCTTACCATGAGGACGAGCTGGAAGGAGAAAACTTATTCCCTACTGGAAATATATGGACCAAAGCAGGGAATTAGCAACTCCTTAAGCTTTCACATAAGAGGAGGCCTATGTCCTTTATATTAAAAAGGAGAACTTTTCTAGTCATGGGAGACATGACTGAAAAAGCCTTTTTCAACCATCTAGTATAGCTGTTGGAGAAAAAGCCCCCCATGCTCTCTAGCAAGGGCCCATAGTGGAGAGCTTCCCTGTAGGATTGCAGAGAGCATGATGCAGGAGAATGAGGAGATAGAACTGGCTGCAGGGGAGCCAGTACCTATGTCAACTATGCTGCCAAACCCAGGGGAATGGAGATGGCAGAAAGAGAAGACAATCCAACAAGCTTCTAGTGAAAAAATTTCGAAGACAGATGACAGCACTGACTTGGAGCCACTACTAAGACCAGACAGAATGTTAGTGGAGGACAAATCTGGTTGCTGGTGGACAAGAACAAGTGGTCCAAACATTAAGGCTCCTGCATTGGCAGCTGCTTGCCAGACAGCAGAAGAATGGTACTGTTTAAAAACAGAAAGAACAGACAAGACAAGAGTAGAAAACTCTGGATGTGTCTGATGAACTGCTTCAAAGCAAGATTGAAAAAGAGGAGTCAACTCAGAGAAGAGAACTCCACACTGGAAAAGTAAGAAAACTAGAGAGGCTGAAGAAAAAGCCCTCCAGTGAAGCAATACCGCTCTTACAGAGGAAAAACCTGGTAAGAGGGTAAAGAGAATGGAGCTGAAGAAAACTTACAAAGTAGTAAGTTTATAGAAAGGAAAAAAGACATGCTGGCACAGGAAACTATCATTTGATAGTGGATAGACCTCTTTCCCTAGCAGGAAAAAGAGGAGAACCCTGTGACCTAGAAGCATGAACATCCTGACAGCTCATAGAAACATAGAAAGAATGGATGTCTTTCGGGAAGAGATCCATGTTTAGGATTTAGAATGACAGCAGTGGATTGTCTCTATTGAGAAGAGCAACTGCAGATTGTAATCGCAAGAGTCAGAAGCATCTGATGGATTGATCAGAAACCCTGTGGTTGCAGGGTTTGCTGAGCCTGGTGAGAGGTTGAACTCTGCAGACCAGGAAGATGCTTCCCCTGTTTGGGAACATCTGTATGATGGGCAGATGATGCATAAAACCTTCTTCTCCTATGGGAAGAAAGTTTGGCAGGACATTTCCTACCTACTGGGACAGAAGAAGGTGCAGAACAGCCCCTAGGAACAGGTAAGTCAGTGGAGAACTGAGTAACCTGACGTAAAGACTCCTTGTTGAAAAGATTGTCTCCAGTTCAAGGAGTATGTCCCAGTCTGTGCTGTGCCCATTTGTCCAAGTCTGAAGCTTGGAGCCAGGCTCTACGTCATGCCCCTATAGTTATAGCAGAAGTCCTGCTAACAGACTCAAAAGAGTCTAGGGAAGCACGAGTAAGAAACCAAGAGACATTCTGGAGATGCTTGAGCAGTGAAGAATAGTTTGCACTCTTGGATCCTGGAAGGGAAGGAGTCAAAAGATGTAATTGCTTTGTGACCTCCTCAAGAGATAGACTCATATAGAAAATATATGAGAGAATTCTTGCAGAAAGCATAGATGACTGGAAGGTTTGACGTCCAAAGGCATCAAGTGTCTTAGACTCACGACCTGGCGGATAAGAAGAGTGCTTTTTCTTGCTCTTTACCCGCCTCATTGCTGATTCCACTACTATGGAATGATGAGGAAGTTGAGTCTTTTGAAACCCTGGAGAGGGGGGCACCTGATATAAGAGATCAGTTGCTCTGGAAGATGGGGGTACCCTTAAAGGTGTTTCCCACATTCCTAGAAGGAGATCCTGCAAGGAATGATGCAAAGGAAGCATTATGTTCTCCTTTGCTTTGGTAGAAAGAGTCCTGTGCAGGATCATGTCCTGGGATAGGAATGGCAAGAGATCTTGCTATATCCAGGAGGAAACTCTGAAAAGAGGGTTCCCCAACAGGAATTTCCCTTGGACAGGTTAGATCTGAAGAACTAGCCTGAGCAGCGACAGAGCTATGCAGATATATAGGAATAGAAGATCTTGCACAGTGCAGTGTGGAATGCTTAAAGGATGGCCACCGGTACTGGCTGTCAGGAGCAGCGACCGTCATTACCACATTGTCCATGCCAGGTATCGACTCCAAGCTTGGCATAGAAGGGAGCGATCCTGTTGAAAAAAGCATGGTAGGAGTTGGCCACGATGCTACTGTGGATACCGGTAGCGATGCCAATACCAGTACCGATGTTGGAGTCGAGCCCAACAAAGACATCGGAGCAGTCATCGGTGACAGTTCAATCGGTACCGAGGTAACCGAAAACCTCCGAGTACTATCCTTGGTACCGAGCCACCGGTATTGATTGGTGTCGTTACCAAAGTGTATTGGTACCGAGTCTTCCAGACTAGAGAGCGATTCTAAACTCGGCATCGATAAGCGAAGCATGGAAGGCACCGACAGTAAAGGTAATGAGGACATCGGTACCGACTTCGGTACCGTGTCTGATACCGGTGAATGAAGGTCAGCTAGTGGCAACTCAATTGTCCTCGGGGGAACCGAGAGTTGCGGATCCGAATCATCGGAACCGAGCCTTCGGTACCGCCGAGAGCCGGTACCAAGGCGAGTCAGTACCCAGTCCTCCAGACTGGAGAGCGATTCCAGACTCGGCATCGAAGGAAGCGAGGCTATCAATGCACGTCTGGAGGGTACCGACGTCGGTGGTAGTATCGGTGCTGGTACCGATAATGAAAAGTCAGTCTGGAGTGTATCCACCGGTCCCGAAGGCACCGAGGACGCCAGATGACCATCCCTGGTGAGGAGTGTTTCATCCAACACCAGTGCCGATGTCGGGGTATCGGTACCGCTTGAAGCGGATGCCACCACTGGACACGGCTCAGGTATGTTCTGTGAGGGGTGAACCCCAGGAACAACCTGAAACCCCTTATATGCTTTGGAGACCGAAGACTCCCGCCGGGGTTTTGAAGCCAGTGGGCTCTCGAGGGCAAGGCCGGAGCCGTCTACATGCTGTGCATGAGACCTACCACTCGAGGGCTGGCTAGTCTTAACAGACTGTTTGTGGGTTACCTGATCGTGTGTAGAAGAAGAAGGGGAAGGTGCCCCGAAGCTGGAGGGAAACCGTGTATCGAGGAAACCTCGATATTGAAGACCTCTTCTCACCAAACTGTTGTCAGGACCCAAGCAGGTTAGACACCGACTTTGAGGGTCTAAAAATAAAGTTGTACCGCCACAGTTTGAACATTTCTTGGAGAAAGTGGCTGGCGATTCCATGAAGGAAAAAGAAGAGGCCTAAAAGGCCTAAGACACCGTGAGACACTATGAAGAAAAAATATTCCTTGAACAAGGAAGATTTTACAAGAAAAGAAAAGAAAACACCGGCGGTACCGGTGGCGTCAGGAAGACAGCCGCGACCACAAGAAAACTAAAGAAATGAAACAAGAATTTTCTGCGGTGACAGGAGGACGTCCTGCCAGCTCCGCGGAAAAACGAAAACTGAGGAGAGGCAGTTGGGAAAGGCGGGAAGGCAGCACGCAGGCGTGGTGGGATGCTTCCAAAAGCTCTTTGATTGGACGCTGGGAAGCGTTCCCGCGCAGACTCCGTCGGTACCGACGTACCCATATGTGAAGACTCATTCCTGCTTGTTCCTGGAGATTGTGAAAACTGTGAAAGGGGAAGAGGTGCAGCATTGCAGAGCTTGTTAAGAGTATGAAGACAGGCAGACTCCATGCTCATTTCATTTCAAGAATGCTGCAGTTAGCATGGGAAGGAACAGGAAGGCGAGGAGAAGACTGAGGGGAGGATTCAGGCATCAGCGATTGGAGTGGGGAGTAGCTGCAATAGCAGAGAAGGGAAGGGAGCAGTGGTGATCTGGAGTGGGGGGGGGGGGGGGGGGGGGGGGGGTAAGGTTGCTAACTGGCTCCAGATGCTCCTGCAGTTCTGGGTTTAGCCTATTGCATGCAAAGAAATGTAATTCTGATTTCTCCATTGCACTCCATAAGAAAAGCAAGACTACAAGTCCCTGCATGCAGTGGAGTAAACCTAGGACTGGATCAAGCCTGTCAGGCACATCTGGAGCTAGTTGGCAACCCTAGGGGAGATGGAATTCTGGTCCCTGCCTTAGCATTTCAAAAAAGATGCAACATTTATTTTATTTATTTATTTAGAGAACATTTGTATACCGCTGCTTCCAGCGATCAGCAGCGGTTGACTATACATATCAGGAGGGGTAATCAACAGTTAATACAGAATGATTGCATGCCAAGATTCACACTGGGTTCACACTGCACAAAAATCTGAAACAATATTTACAGGTGCAATTACATATATACATATTGTTACAATATTTACAACTTGCAGTTATATATATACAATCTGTTACACTAATTACAACTAAACTGGGGGGAGATGCATTAACCTAGATGCATTACATGGTGTTCAAATCCCTTAAGGTCATATTGTAAAGTCACTCTAGAGTCATGGATACGGTTGACCCTTTGTGTTCCGGTTATTATTTACTCTGTTAGATTATAGTGAGTTATAAACAGGTGGGTTTTGAGCTTTTTCCTAAAGTCTGTTAGGTTGTTGATTGCACGCATGCCATGTGGCAGTTGATTCCATAGCATGGGTGCAATGTAAGAGAATGCTCTGTTGCTGGTGTGTATCTTGGCCGTTCTAGAAAAGGTATAGAGAAGGCCAACCACAATGATATAGGGAATGGAATAATATCCCTTTGAGGAAAGGCTAAAGAGGTTAGGGTTCTTCATAAGAACATAAGATTTGCAATACTGGGTCAGACAAAAGGTCCGTCAAGTCCAGTATCCTGTTTCCAACAGTGGCCCATTCAGGTCACAAGTTCCTGGCATGGTCCCAAAAGGTATAGATTCCATGCTATTTCTCTCAGGGATAAGCAGTGGATTTCCCCAGTCCACTGTAATAATGGTTTATGGATGTTTCCTCCATGAACTTGTCCAAACAGTTTTTAAAACAGTTATACAAACAGCTTTTACTACATCCTCTGGCAACAAACTCCAGAGCTTAATTGCACCTCCTCTTACCAAGAAAATTTACCTAGTTTCATGTAACTCTACATATAGCTGCATTTAGTTGCTTTGTACATAGTTCCCATGTTACTGTTTCACTGTTCATGAAACCTGTTTAATGTATACCCAAGTTTTATTTTACCTGTTCATTGTAAGCACTGATCAATTGAGACGTGTGGTTTTTATGTTCATTGTAAACCGCACTGATGTCGAATAGCGCGGTATAAAAGAAACTGTAAATAAATAAAATAAATAAATAAATTAAGCATTGAATGAAGAAATATTTTTTCCCAATTAGTCTTAAATGTACTACTTTGTAGCTTCATTGCAGGTCCCCTAACCTTTATACTTTTTGAAGAAGTAAAAAAACAATTCATGTTTACTTGTTCTTTGCTCATTTTATAGACCTTTATCATATTTCCCCTCAGCCATCTCTTCTCCAAGCTAAAGATCACTAATCTTTTAAACCTTTCCCCATAGGGATATCCTTCTATCCCCTTTATCATTTTGGGTGCCTTTCTCTATACCTTTTCTAGTTTCACTATATCTGTTTTCAGATGTGGTGACCAGAACTACATGCAATACTCAAGGTGTGTTTGCACCATGGAGAGATACAGAGGCATCGTGATAGCCTTGGTTTTATTCTCCGTACTTCTCCATACCACCCTAACTTCTCCCTCTATGGCCAATGCACCTTTCACTCCCCTTCTGCCCTTAAACATTCCTCACTCAATGACTTCTCTTACGATGTAAATATGTACATAGTTACTTGATGGTACTTCATATTCTCATTTTATAAGAGTTCAATTTTAACTAAGTTCTGTTCTATGTAAAACAGCAGTGCCATGCTGTTACGTTTTTGTTACCTGTAAACCGTCTTGAATTGATGAAAGACGGTATATAAAAACTTAAATAAATAAATAAATAAATTCTCCATTCCTTTCCTTACAGTTTCTAGCATTCCAGTAGTTTTCTTGGCTGGCATTGCACACTGAGCAGAGGATTTCAATGTATTATCCACGATGACACCTAGATCCTTTTCCTGAATGGTGGTTCCTAATGTGGAACCTTGCATCATGTAGTATATTTTGGCTGTTATTTCCTAAGGATGTCATTCAGAACATGAATAAGGGGTTTGTACGTGCAGCAGAGACGTTTATGTGCCAAAAACGTCCCAACAGTATTCTGAAACACTGCTGTCATACACGTCCATGGTGCTAGCTTGGGGATCTCAGAACATGCCCAGAAGGGACGGAACGGGGCATGGTCAGCCACGGAGACATATAAAGCATATTCAGGAAAGGCCCATGTATATAATCCATTTTGGACCTAGTCCTTAGTGGAAAACAAGATCTGGTGCAAGAGATAAGGGTGTTGGGGCCACTTGGCAATAGTGATCATAGCATGATTACTTTTGATTTAATAAATGGAGTAAGGAAGGCAAGGAAATCCACAGTATTACCTTTTAACTTTTGAAAGGGAAACTATGATAAAATGAGGAAAATATTTAAGAAAAAACTAAAAGGAGTAGCTGCAAAGGTTAAAGATTTACATCATGCATGGGTGTTGTTTAAAAATACTGTCTTGGAAGCCCAGACCAGCTCTATTCCACGCTTTAAGAAAAGTGGAAAGAAGTCCAAAAAACTGCCAGCATGGTTTAAAGGTGAGGTTAGAGAGTCTCTTATTGCCAAAAAAGCATCTTCCATGAAATGAAAAAAGGAGCCAAATGATGAAAACTGGAAACAACATAAGCACTGGCAAGTTAGATGCAAAGCATTGATAAGGCAGGCAAAGAAAGAATTTGAGAAGAAGCTTGCTTTGGAAGCAAAGATGCATAATAAAGACTTTTTCAAGTACATTCATAGCAAAAAACCTGTGAGAGAGTCATTTGGACTATTAGATGATAGAGAGGTAAAAGGGGCACTAAGAGTGGACAAGGCCATAGCTGTGAAACTTAATGAATTCTTTGCTTCAGTCTTTACTGAGGAAGATGTAGGGATGTTACCCATGACTGAAATGGTATTTAAAGGTGATGCCGCAGAAGAATTGAAAGAAATATTGATACACCGGGAAGATGTATTACAACTATTTGATAAACTGAACAGTAGCAAATCACCTGGACCAGATGGTATACATCCAAGGATGTTGAAAAAACTGAAATATGAGATTGCAGATCTACTATTAGTAATTTGTGAACTATCATTAAAATCACCTGTAATACCTGAAGATTGGAGGATGGCCAATGTAATACCAATTTTTAAAAAGGGTTCCAGGGGTGAAACTGACGTCAGTACCAGGAAAAATGGTAGAAACCCTTATAAAGAACAAAATTACTGAACATGTAGATAGTCATGGCTTAATGGGAGACAGCCAATATGGCTAATCTGTTTTGTTTTTTTTGAAGGTGTGAATAATCAGGTAGACAAAAGTGAGTCAGTTGATATAGTGTATCTGGATTTTCTGAAAGCCTTTGAAAAGGTCCCTCATGAGAGACTCTTGGCAAAATTAAAAAGTCATGGGATAGGAGGCAATGTACTATTGTGGATCAGGAACTTGTTAAAAGATATAAAGCAAAGGGTAGGGCTATATGGCCAATTTTCCCAGTGGAGAAAGGTGAGTACACCAGGGATCCGTGCTGGGTCCACTGCTTTTTAACATATTTATAAATGACCTGGAAATAGGAATAACAAGTGAGGTAATCAAATTTGCAGATGAAACAAAATTATTCAAAGTTATTAAAACAAAAGTCGATTGTGAAAAATTGCAAGAGGACCTTGATAAACTGGAAGACTGGGCATCCAAATGGCAGATGAAATTTAATGTAGACAAGTGCAAAGTTATGCACCTAGGAAAGAACAACCCAAACTATGGTTACACAATGCAAAGTTCCATATTAGAAACCACCACCCAGGAAAAAGATTTAGGCGTCATCGTGGATAACATGTTGAAACCCTCTGCTCAGTGTGCAGACACAGCAAAGAAAGCAAATAGGATGTTAGGAAACGTAAGGAAAGAAATGGAGAATAAAACAAAGAATATTATAATACCTCTGTATCGTTCCATGGTGCTACCACACCTTGAACATTGTGTGCAAAAAATACAAAGAAGAGTCACTAAAATGGTAACGGTGATGGAAGGATACCCTATGAGGAGAGGCTAAAAAGGTTAGGGCTCTTCAACCTGGAAAAGAGATGACTGAGGGGAGATATGATAGAAGTCTATAAATTAATGAATGGAGTGTAATGGATACTACTACTACTACTGAGCATTTATATAGCGCTACCAGTCGTATGCAGCTCTGTACAAAAAACATGTAAGAGACAGTCCCTGCTCATCAGAGCTTACAATCTAATCAAGACAAACACAGAAGGCGTAAACAGGGGTAAAAACAGGGGGAAGGAGAAGAGGAGTTCAGGTGAATCAAGATCCAAAGGCAGCAGCGAAGAGGTGAGTCTTTGACCTGGATTTGAAGAGGGTTAGCGAAAGTGCCTGGCATACAGACACAGGTAGTTTGTTCCAGGCGTAAGGTGCAGCAAAGTGGAAGGAGCAAAGTCTGGAGTTAGCAGTAGGAGTGGAGGGCATAGATTTATTTATTTATTACATTCTCTTATATACCGCGCTATTCTGCATCAGATAGAAGCAGTTGGTTAGAGGAGTGGAGTTCACGGGAGGGGATGTAAGGAGAGATAAGAGAAGAAAGGTACTGAGGAGCCGCAGAGTGAATGCATTTATAGGTCAGCAGGAGACGTTTGAATTGTATGCGGAGACGGATAGGGAGCCAGTGAAGTGACTTGAGAAGAGGAGTAATATGGGTATGACGAGGCTGGTGCAGCGGAGTGTTGAACAGATTGAAGGAGAGAGAGATGACTCAACGGGAGACCAGCAAGGAGTAGGTTACAGTAGTCAAGACGGGAGGTGATTAGGGAGTGGATAAGCATTTTAGTAGAGTGTTTAGAAAGGAAAGGGCGGATTTTGCTAATGTTATAGGGAAAGAAGTGGAAGGTCTTAGCTACGAGATGGATATGTGTGGAGAAAGAGAGGGAGGAGTCAAAGACAACCCCCAGATTGCGGGCCGAGGAAACGGGAAGGAATACAGAGCTGTCTACAGAGACTGAGAACGGAGGAAGGGGAGAGGAGGTTTTAGGGGGAAAGATAAGAAGTTCAGTCTTTGCCATGTTCAATTTCAAGCAGCGGTGGGACATCCAGGCAGCAATGTCAGAAAGGCAGGCAGAAATCTGGGTCTGAATTGCTGGAGAGAGATCAGGCATAGAGAGGTAGATCTGGGAGTTATCAACATACAGATGGTAATGAAAGCCATGGGAAGAGATAAGTGCACTAAGGGACTGGGTATAGACAGAGAAAAGGAGAGGACCTAAGACAGATCCTTGGGGTACACCGACTGGGATAAATGTAGATCAATTGTTTACGCCATCAAAATATAGTTGTGATCTAGATTGGCGACTGTTGGAAACAGAATACTGGGCTTGATGGACCTAGGTCTGACCCAAAATGGCATATCTTATGTTCTTATGCTCTGCGTGGTTATCTGATAATTTTCTCCATCTAAAGCCTAACAAATCAGCAGCTCCCTCTCCCCACGGTTCTCTGATTCCATTAGTCAACTCCCTCTGGTATCTTGGTATAATTCTCAACTAAGCTTTATCCTTCCAGGCCCACCTTTCTCTAATCTGTCGTTGCTTTCTTTCACTTTGTCAGATATGTGCTGTTTGCCCTTTCCTCTCCATTAAATCTCTGATCACCTTACTTCTCACATTAGTTATCTCTAAGATCCTTTACTACAATATTGTCTACCTTGGACTCCCCTAGTCCCAACTACACCACATTCAACTCATCCAAAACACAGCAGTCTGTATTTTTGCCCATGCCTCCCGCTTCGAAAATATCACTCCACTTCTCATCCAGTACCACTGACTCCCAGTACAGTTCCGCATCCAATAAAAACTGCTTATTCTGGTTCATTGCACTTAACACTCTGGTCTTCTCTGTTACCTCTCCGATACCTTGATTCTTCACTCCTCACACTACGCCATCCGTGACAGTCATGCCAAACACTTGCACCTTCCCTCCGCTTCTCAAGCCCAATTGACATACACTCATTCATCTGCCTTCTACTTCATTGCCCCTGCCTCCTGGAACTCCCTTCCCACTGCCCTCAGGTTAGAATCTTCCTATCCTAAATTTAAAACCCTTCTAAGGGAGGGAGTGGTCTAGTGGTTAGGACAAAGTACTTCAGGCCAGAG
Organism: Ichthyophis bannanicus; assembly: GCA_033557465.1. Classification (NCBI taxonomy): domain Eukaryota; kingdom Metazoa; phylum Chordata; class Amphibia; order Gymnophiona; family Ichthyophiidae; genus Ichthyophis; species Ichthyophis bannanicus. The sequence continues at coordinate 169,427,672 of CM066035.1, read as the reverse complement.
GGTCAGGGGTTCAAGTCCCACCTGGAGACAGCAATCTCAGGCCAGAGGGACTGGGATTTCTAGTCCTATAGGCACTCCTTGTGGTCTTGGGCAAGCCACTTAACCCTCCACTGCCCATGTTCCCTGTAAGTATTAGTGTATGTGTCTCATATCCCCTCATGTTAAATGTATCCCCCAATTGACCACTTTGACCCAGTGAAAAGCAGGATATAAATACAGCTAAATAAATAAATAAAGACACATCTCTTTAACACCGCCTTTGATTTGCTATTTCCTGGATCGCCCCTCCCCTCTGCTTTCTCTTCTTCTTTTTTCCCCTTCCCTCCTAGTATGATTAGTTTTAACTGCCCTTTAATTTTATTGCTTTCCTTTCTGTCTTCTTTTATCTTTGTTTTTTAAATTTTTTTGCACACCATCCTGTTGCTTATGTGAAGGGCGGTCAAGCAAATTCAATAAACATAAACATAATCTTCCATTAACCAGTTGGGAAAGCTCCCTCCCCCCACCCCTTCCCAACACTTAAGCCCTAGCCAGCCAGTCAGGAAAGGTCCTCAGTCACCCCCCAACCTCACCCAAAGGCCCCTGAGGCCTTAAATTTTATTTTCCATGCTGGTCTAGTAGCAATGGGAACAGAAGCGGTTCCCCAATGCACCTGACTCCTTCTCTGGTGCCTTACAAAATGGCACCAGTCTTGCAGTAAGACATCTTAATGCTAGGGGGCAACAAAGAATCTTATTGCTAGGGGGCAGCATTCCTTGTATGTGCTTGATTGCTTGCTGCCTTTGGGCATTCTACTACTACTATTATTTATCATTTGTTTAGCACTACAAGGTGTACGCAGTGCTGTAATATTTGATATTTTCCCTTGAGATAATTACCATTGAATTTGGAGGGGGTTTTTTTTTGGGGGGGGGGGTTGCATAATGTTTTTATTAACTGGAAAAGAACAGTACAACAATCTAACACCACTTTGTACAATCCAATATAACAAACAGTTTGACCTCTGACGAAGGCTACCTAGCTGAAACTTGACTGAGTTGGGCATTTTCCAATAAAGATATTTGTTATAATCCCTGGTCTACCTCCACTTTTTGTGTGTGGATTGATCATTTTTGTGGAGTTTATGCTTTCTGTTTATCTTCTACTTGTGTCATTTCTAATAAGAAAAAGATCATGTTGAAGTAGATTCAAACATATTGTAACACATTCTTTTTTCTGAGCCCCAACACTTAGTCACTAATTGGTTTTCGACCAAAAATGAATCACCATGTTCTTAATTGCAACATATTGTCAGGATTATAAAAACAGAGGAATGTCAGAGGTGGAAACAATAGCAAGAAAGAGAGGCCACTTTGCTCTCCTGTTGGTGCTGGAGGTGGGATGAGTCTGCAGTATTCTTTTTCTTTCATCTTGATGCTGCACGCACTCTCGTTTTCTGTGCCTCGAACTTTTAAAACAGATAATGGCAGGATCCAAACAGCTGAAAAGCTAACAGAGAATGACCTGAGATTTGCTAAGGTTTGTACTTTTTTTTTCTTTTATGTAACAGGAAGATCTGTTTGACCCTAAGGTGGCCAAACAGGTAAAAGAAAATGACAGCAAAAGGTGGAAGAATGCTTGGATACATAGGGAGAGGAATGGTCAGTAGAAAAAAGGTAGTGTTAATGCCTCCATATAAGCCACTACTGATACCTCATTTGGAGCACTGTGGGCAGTTCTGTGGGCTGCAGCTTCAAAAAGATATAAACCGGATGTGGTCAATGCAGAGGGTGGCTACTAAAATGGTCAGTGGTCTTCATCATAAAGTAAATGCTGATAGACTTAAAGACCTCAATCTGTATACTTTGGAAGAAAGGCAGGAGAGGGGAGATAGGACAGAGACGTTTAAATACCTCCATGGTACAAATGCGCAGGAGGAGAATCTCTTTCATTTGAAATGAAGCTCTGCAATGAGGGGGCATAGGATGAGGGTGAAAGAGTGGTGGATGCGTGGAATAGCCTCAAAGCGGAGTTGGTGGAGACAAAGATTGTATCTGAATTCAAGAAAGCATGAGATAAGCACAGAGGATCTTTAAGGAAGAGAAGGGGATTGTAGAGCTTATTAGTTGGTATGGATGAGCAGACTGGATACACTGTATGGTCTTTATCTGCCTTAAATTTTCTGTGTTTATACTTCTCTCTAACTTTTTTTCAGGTGGTTTAAGGGCTAGAGTTTGGGACTAAGAATCAGAGCTTCATGGGCTGGAAGTTTTTCTTTCTCATTCATTCTCTGACTTTCATCTCCTTCAATATAACCAACTGTAAGTGGCCACTGAATGGAGGAGTAGCCCAGTGATTAGAGCAGCTCCTTAATAGCCAAAAGATTAAGGGTTTCATTCCCACTGGTGCTTCTTGTGACCTTGGGCAGGTCACTTCACCATCCATTGCCTCAGAAAAAAAGGCCTGGCCATCTACTTCTGGTTATATGTTGCCAAGAAAACCCAGAGGTTGCTAGGAATCAGCACTGACTTGATGGTACTTAAAAAAAAGTGGATAATGCTGTTCTTAAGTACTATGTGAATATAAGCCACTATGTGTGTCCTGAGGATTAGGTTAAGAGCCCTTGGATTAGAATGATATGCATGCACAAAAGTTGCAATATGATATAACTCTAAAAGGAGTACAGTTGAATAATTAGTAAGCAGAATCCATTATGGGACCTATGTATAAATAGACTTTAGCATTAAATGTGTTAGCTAATTCCCATCTATAAAATGTATTAATGTAACTATCCTACATGCATATTAGCAATATCAACAGTAGCACAACTGTACATGCACTATCTATCAAATATAATGGGCTCATTAGGTCTCAATAGTGGATATACCTAAGCGAGTTAGCATGGGTTATTAAGACAGGAAAGTGAATTACATCTCAGAAGGTGCAGTTAAGTTGTTTGCCAGTAGCTTTCTTTTATAGCGGTGTGCAGGCCAAAAAAAATGTTTTGTTTTGTTGTATTGTTTTCGTCTTCTCGTCTTTGTATCGATTTATTTCAATAGGCACACTATTGCCACTTTAGTTTCAAAATAAAATCACATACCCATTCTGAACTTCTCTCAGAACAAAAATATGGATCTCAGTGCCCTGTGCATCCTCTCCTAATGAACACTGGAATGATGTGGAACCTCCATAGACCGTCATGCCCCAACCCCAAAATACATTGACTGCTCTACTGAGCCTCCCCATAACACATTGTCCTCTGCATGTGGATCAGAATGTCAGTAACACCATTTTGGATTTACAACAGCCAGAGAGAAAGCCATGCCATCCTGCTCGTCAAGATTCTTAGGACTTTTTGAAACATGAATGGGGATCTAGAGTGGGGATTTTGCAAGCCCAAAGGTTTCTTTGGAGACTAGGGGGAATTGAAGATACTCAAAGTGTTTGAAGGATGGGCAGTGTGAAGATCCAAAAAGACTGTCAATGTATTTGAGGGAGGATAGTGTAGCATTCGTGGTGCTCCAGAGGGTTCTTGGTATATTTGAGAGACGCTGTGAGGCTCTAGAGGGTCATCAATATTTGGGGGGAAGGTGGAAAGAGAGGTCAAGAAGTCCTAAAAATGTTATTATGTGTATGGTAGGAGGATTAGAGCAGGCATCAAAAGAAATCTCATGGTACTACCATTAGGGGTCAGACTGCCAAATAAGGACCTTACTCTCTCTAGCGCACAGTTAAAGGAGAGTTTTGAGAGGCATCAGACCCTGTGGGTCACCAGGGAGTTGGGACACTTTTATTTGCAGCTTGGAAAAAATAACCATAGCTCTTGAGCTGTTATTTTTTCAGCAAAAGGCCTGCAAAGCCTTTCTCACACACTCATTTCACATTTTTATACATAAATAACTTCTTTGCATGATTCTGCTTTGCAACAGCTCTTAATGCCAAATTTACATTAACTTTTCCACAAAGCAGGCTTCATAAGACAGTTTACTATTGCAAAGCATAATAGTGCAAAACGACTGATTTTTGCAGTTTTTGTATAATTCCAGGCATTTTGCACTATTTTTAACATGAAGTGCACGTTAGAAAAGTCACTTCACACTTCATTACACATGGGCCATCCTTGTCCTTCCAGTGTTTGCCCTGTAGTTTGGCTTGTTTCTGTGAGGGCATAATGAACGGAAGATGAGATGTGGCATGGCAGCCAGTCCAACAAACACATTGACTGAGCAGTCATTGGAAATCTGAAATTCTTTTCCTTGTCACACTCAGGAATATCTGCAACATTTCTATCACGTTGGCAAAGATGTATCAAATCGGGCAAGGAGAAGTACTGATTCAATTACAAGCAGACTGAAGCAAATGCAAATCTTTTTTCATCTGAATGCCACTGGCCTGCTGGATTCAAAAACTTTGGCTACAATGAAAGTACCACCACGATGTGGAGTGCCTGATGTTAACAATAACAGAGCACGTGGTCAAAGGAATCGCTGGTCTAGGAATACTTTAACCTACAGGTAAGATAACCGCTTTGAATGGCTTGGTTCCAAGAAAGACAGTATATACAGTTCTATAAATAAATAAATAAATAAATAAATAATGCAGTGAGAAAGCTGACGTGGTACTGTTTCAGCAAGAATCAATCAAACAATCCAAGCAGATGGATGATGCACCGGCAGGGATAATCGACAAGCCGTTTTAATTTTATCAATCGCAACAAATTAAAAGCATGACAGTTCCATGCAGTGGTGGAAAAGAGAAGCCCAAGTCCAATACATTCAGATGTTTACAAATGGGCTAAAAAATGCGCAAAAATACCTATAACTGAAAGATCTATCTCCTGGACTTCAGAAAAACGTTGCTGTTCACCAGATAGGAGATCTGGGGATCAACATATAAAGTGGGTCATGTTAAAAACACTATTCACAATGTGGACATCTGTAAACTCACATGCAGACATCCAAATCACAGAGATGTCCTCGGAACCATTTTAGAAGCCAGTTCTGTGGATATCCCCAGTGGGAGAACATCCAAGTCCAAATGTGGGCATGCCAGAGGTGTGGCTGGGGTGTTCCTAAGAACATGGGTGTCCCCGCCTGATCTCAGAAATACCATGGATGTCCCAAATTGCGCCTAAACCTATAGCTGCTCTAGGCACGAACAGGCATCCGAAAAGTGTTTGTTTAGTCAGGCAAACATCTGGAAGGTGTGGAGAAGGAGCTACACTGCTACCCCCTGTATTTTACCATATGTCAATGAACACCAACATGGAATGGGAGCATGTTTTCACTTTGCTATGGCCATGGATGTCCCCTTATGCTAGCTTGCCCTGACCCAAGTATCCATAATAGGGACGTCTATGTGCCTGCCCACTTGCACATCCAGGTTGGGGATATCTATGTTCCTGAGATAAGCTGGAGATGGACGTCTCTGGTGTTTTTCTGCATGGTCTGCCCTGGACGTCTCCATTTTTATTTATTTATTTATTTTATTTATAGTCTCTTTTATACCACGCTATTCGATATCAGTGCGGTTTACATGCAACAAACGCGTTTATACGGGCAGAGATGTACATCGTATTTACAAATAACAGGTGATTCAACTTGGATAACCAGGGTAACTATTTACATATTTATGGTACTATATCAGTACATGTCACAGTTTAATCAAAACGCATTATTGTGTGTGAGGCGGGTTGGGGCGCCATTCCTCTGGGTAGCACTTGAGGAAGAGGTGGTGCTTCAAAGCCTTCCTAAATTGTGTTATGTCAGGGATTGCCCGAATGTTGGGTGGCAGAGCATTAGACTTTCTTTCTAAAATCCCCCTCAAAATGCAAAAACAAAACTCCAATACTACACAAAAAAGTAAAAAAAGAATGAATAAAAAAAGAAAACAAGAAAGGAAAGATGCAGAAAAAATAGGAAAGTGAAAAGAAAGAATAGGGAAGGAAGGGAGGAAAGGGAAAACTGGGGAAAGAAAAATAAGGATGAGGAGAAGAAGAGAAGAAAGAAAAAGCATCATCCTGTCACAATAAAATGTCATGCTCGCTATCCCATGATACAAGCATGCTAAAAAAAAGTGGCTGTGATTGGAGTGGGGTAGTTGTCTACTAGTTGCAGCAGTGGCCTGGTGACAAAAGAAACCAGGGTTCAAATCCCACTGGCACTCATTGTAGCCTTGGGAAAGTCTCTTAATCCTCCATTGCCTTCTGAGGACAGGAAAATATCTACAGTAGCTGATTGTAACTTGCCTTGAACACTACTGGAAAGGCAAGAGTTAAGAACTAAAATAAATCCAAAATCAGGAGGGTCAATTGTGTTATTACCAATCACTTGCATCAACGGACCACTAGTCTGATTTTAAAGGCAGCTTGCAGTGGTATTTTATTTTGTGTAGTCAGTCAAAAGGACACTCTTTGGGGAACCTGACAGGTACGTGTTATCTGGATTGGCCACTATTAGAAACAGGACACTGGGCTTGATGGGCCCTTGGTCTGACCCAGTATGGCATATCTTATGTTCTTAAGTCTTTTATTTGGTAAGTCATTAATTTTTTCTTCCTTTTTTGCTGTCTTTGAGGTGTTTGGAAAGTGTGTATAACAAAGCTTGGCAGTGGTGAGGCTGGTACTATTTAACCTTGAAATATTTATTTATTTATTTATTTTTCTTATATACCGCGCTATTCAGCATCAGCGCGGTTTACATGTAACAGTAACTGTTCAGTGAAGACAATCTACACTGAACTTACAATATAACAGAAATGTACAATTTTAACTTACAATATAACAGAAATGTACAATTTTAACAGCATCTACATTACACATAAGTAGCTAACTATTTACATGTTGGCTTATCTGAGAATTGCAGACGATTCAGGTGGATGCGATGGCGCCGCGGTTCCATAGGAAAGCCCTGACTGAGCTAGCCGAGCAAGGCCTGTACATGCAGGCTGGACAGAATCGGGGTCCCAGCCTGCACATACGGGCCTGGTTGCGATTCTGATCCCGTGGGGCTAGAGGTGCCCCACGGGATTAGAATGCGGCTCCCTCTGTGCGTCCGGTTCCGACCAGGCTCACAGAGGGCCAGCACCATGTCGGAATCGGGCCCAATATGTATACTTTGGAGGAAAAATGGGAGAGAAGAGATATGATAGAGACATTTAAATACCTCCATGGCATAAATGCAGAGGCGGAGAGCTTCTTTCAATTGAAATAAAGTTCTGCAATAAGGGGAAAGGGGATAGACTCAGTAGTAATTTGTGGAAATATTTCTTTACGGAAAGAGTGGTAGATGCATGGAATAATCTCCTAGTGGAGGTGGTAGAAGTGAGGACTGTATTTGAATTCATGAAAGAATGAGACAAACACAGAAGATCTTTAGAGGAAAAAGATGGACTGTAGTAGATTGCATGGAAGGGCAGACTGGATAGACCGTATGGTCTTTATCTGCCGTCACGTTTCTTTGTTTTTATCTTTTGAAGAATGGCATTTTCTGGAGTTCAGGAGATAGATCTTTCAGTTATAATCCTTGATGCAGGCTTTTTTATGCTGAGACAAGTTAGCCCATTTTTGAACATTTGAATTTATTGGAGTCAGGACTTCTTTGTTCCTCCGCTGGATGGTTTTAATTTGTAGTGATTAATGATTATATTAAAACTGCTTGTTGTCGGTTTGTCATCTGTCTGCTTGGATTGTTTTAGTTGATTCTTCATTGGTAGGTGTTACTACTGGATATGGTACATTGTGGCAAAAACACAACTTTTGAAAAGTGTGAAAACATTTTAAGTTATGAAGATAGTCATCTCAAACCACTTTTACAAAACCGCCTCTTATTCAGGGATATAGGGGAGATCAAGGTTTAGATAATTGGATTGAGCTTTCTAATCTGTGGGAAAAGTTGGTAGATTGGACCTACATTATGCTATTTTAAGAGAATATTGCTGGGTAAAAAGGATCCCAAGAGGACTTTGTATTTTAAAAGATGTTTATAGATAATGACTATTTTATTAATAGTTGGAATGCTATTTTAAATATTCTCTGGACCTTATGATTTTATTGGTTTTTACCTCAAAGAAGAAAAAGGTGAAAGTGAAGAAAACTGTAGAGCAAAAGGAGAAAGCTCTACAGAAGTATTCTGATTATGAAAAGTTCAAAGAGAAAATTGATGGAACTGTGGAGGAGTTTAAAAAGGGAATAAAAAAATCCAAATATGAAAAATTAGATGTGATGAGGTGGATTACCAAAAAGGACCTTGGCTTAAGGCGGGACCTTGGCATACTAAGAGCGAACTTTTCTAGTACTCAGCAGTCAGAGCATGAAGAACCTAGAGAAGAGGGCAGGAGCTGGAAAAGAATTTGGAGCTCAGAGGAAGGTTGTCCTTCTCCTCCCTCTCCCTTATACTGCCTTTTCTCCCTTCTTCCTTTTTCCTCAGCTCATTTTTTATACAATCATTAAAGGCAGAAAAGAGATAGGAGTCTCTCTAATACGAGGGGAGAAAGAGGTTGGGAGAGACCTAAGAACATAAGACATGCCATACTGGGAAAGAACAAGGGTCCATCAAGCCCAGTATCCTGTTTCCAACAGTGGCCATTCCAGGTCTCAAGTACCTGCTGGGTTCCCAAAGGTATACACATTCCATGCTGCTTGTCTCAAGGGTAAGCAGTGGATTTCTCTAGTCCTCTTTAATAATGGTTTACGGACTTTTCCTCCAGGAACTCGTCCAAACATGTTTTGAGTCCAGCTATGCTAACAGCTTTTACTACATCTTTTGGTAATGAATTCCAGAGTTTGATTACATGCTGAGTGGAAAAATATTTTCTCCGATTCATCTTAAATGTGCCACATTGTAGCTTCATTGCTTGTCCTTTAGTCTTTTTACTTTTGAAGGAGTAAACAATTGATCTATGTTTACCCATTCTGCTCCATTCATTATGTTATAGACCTCTATCATATTTCCCCTCAGTCGTCTCTTTCAAAGTTGAAAAGATCTAAATGTTTAAGCCTTTCCTCATAAGCATATCCTTCCATCCCCTTAACCATTCTGGTTGCCCTTCTCTCTGCCTTTCCCAATTCTGCTATATGGAGCGATACAGAGGCATTATAATATCCTTGGTTGTATTTTCTATTCCTTCCCTTATGATTCCTAGCATTCTATTTGCTTTCTTGGCTGCCACTGCACACTGGGCAGAGGGTTTTAACATACTATCCATGATGAAACCAGATCCTTTTACTGAGCGGTGATTCCTAATGTGGAACCTTGCATCTTGTAACTGTAGTTTAGGTTGTTCTTCCTTAAGTGCATAACTTTGTACTTGTCTACATTAAATTTCATGTGCCATTTGGATGCCCAGTCTCCCAATTTTTCAAGGTCCTCTTGCAATTTTTCACAATCCTCTTGTGTTTTAACAATTTTGAATAATTTTGTGTCATCTGCAAATTTGATCAACTCATTCATTATTCCCATTTCCAATTCATTTATAAATATGAGGAGGGGGTGGATAAGTCTCTGGCTTTGTAACAAATAAAACAAAACTGCACAGAGATAATTCAGACCTCTGGAACTGAAGTGTACCCATAGCTTTCTGTTTCGTTAAAAGGCCAGAGATATATCAACCCCCTACCTCGTATGTTAAAAAAGCAGCAGGCCCAGCACAGATCCCTGGGGTACTCCACTATTCTGCTTTCTCCATTGAGAAAATTGTCTATTTAGCCCTACTCTGTTTTCTATCTTTTAACCAGTTCCTAATCCACAAAATACACTGCCTCCTATCCCATGACTTTTTAATTTCCGCAAGAGTCACTCATAAGGGATCTTGTCAAAGGCTTTCTGAAAATCCAGATACATGATATCAACTGGCTCACCTTTATCTATCGGTTTATTCAGACCTTCAAAAAAATATAACAGATTAGTGAGATAATATTTTCCTTGGCTAAATCCATATTGGGTTTCTGCCATTAAGCCATGACTAACCAGTCCAGAACATGGTGTAAACACAACCAGTAGTCTTTATTAGATATAAAATTCCTGGGGTACACCACACCTAACCCGACACAGCCATGTTTTGGCAATGCCTTCTTAAGGGGTTATATAGGTATTCTAGAGAACATAAAAATGGATTATAAATAAAATGAATAAAAAGCACAGACACAATAAAAACAATAAAAACTCTTAAGAACAATGAAAACAAGTTCAAAGTACCTCTAAAAACACGAATGCCATCCTGAATTCATATAGAACATGAGTCTTTAAAGCAAAGCACTCACAGATACAAGTAAATGTTTTAATAAACAACAATCATATATAAATAAATGTCAACAATTAAAATTGTAAGAAATAATAAATTATTGTAATATCAAGATAAAACTAATATAGTGTAGAAAGCTTGATCCTTTAGAGTGGAACAGATGTGTACACAATTAAATGTAAACCAATGAATAAATAATAATAATTAAATAAACAAAAACACATTGATTTGACAATTGAACCATATTAAATGATAATGTTAAGACCATCAATATGAAAGAATAAAGAAACCAGATAAATGTAATTCACCAACTATAAACCTTGTGTAATCTCTTCTATCCTATTCGGATAAACCTATAAAGGGGACAATTAGAAAGAGAGTATGTAAACGTAGAAATTATGTATGTCCAGGCCCAATCATGAGTGGTATGGAGAAGTATAAGGATACATTGAGTAGTTAGGACCTTGAAAATTGTATTTTAAAATATATACAACATACACTTGGTATCTGTTGACAGGGAAGAGTTTAAACCTTTTATAACAAATATTTAATCCATTCGTGCAAACTGCAAACTGGCGTATTAATCCTACGCAGATCAACAGTATAGGAAACAACTTGCCAAGACAGACATCCACTAATTTTAATGTTCAATATGGGGCCGTTATAGTTAACATTGTCGGCAAAGACATTTTGAATGACAGTACATTACAGTATAACGATAGGAGTCGACACCGACTCAATAGCACTTAACCTAACATTATATCTTTTTACATTGGATTCTCTAAAGCTACTGTCTAACCACTTTCTAACCATATATGTTTCTATAAAACATGGGAGACAACTGTTCGCTTTAATGTTCAGTAGGGGGCCAATATAGTTAAAAGTAACGGCGACGACATGGTGAAGCCGATGTGTCTTTGAAACATTTCATTCACAAAAAAGTAGTGCATGTTGTGTATGTTTCTATGGAACTTAAGTGAGATATAAAGATTTTCAAAGAAGTAATATACCTTTTGTGCGGTCATATAAAGTTCTGTGATCCAGAAACATTCCTTTCGATAAAAAGCGTTTCTGAAGGACAGAGGGGCATTTAAATTATGGAACTGGTGCCAAACGTGATGTGTCTCGTAGGCAAAATTTTTTAACAAAAAAAGATTATTAATTCCACACTTGGTTAGTAAACTTTCCAGTATAACATTCTATTTAGGCTTTATTTATAAAAAGGGAGGGGGAGGGAAAAGGGGAGGGAAGGAGGGGCATTCTCTTTTCCATGTATATTTAAGGTTAAAGTACTGTACATATTACAGAAAGTGGATGCCATCATTAAGGTAGTACCACACATAGTAAACAATAGTCAAACTTTGGCCTGAGGCGAGAGATGAACTGGTGCTCTCTCCCGCCACCCTGGCTGCCCAAAATAGAGGACAAAACCAGTACAGAGACGTGGAATACTCAGAAGGATGAAACAATTTTATTGAAAAATCATATGCCACTGGCCCGACACAGGCCGTGTTTCGCTGCCTTCATCAGGGGCTTGAAGTGGACTTAAAAGCTAAAAATACATAAATAAACACAGTAAAAATAACAATAAAAGATTAAAAGAACAGTAAAATCATATAAACCTTAGGATGATATCATAAATATATTAATAACGTAAAAATCAATAAATAAAGATACATATAAAAAGAACTCATAATCAATGACCATGCAAGCTTAAAAAATTAGGTTGTATATAAATAAACTTAAAAGAACAATAAAATTAATTATTAAATAACATATAAAATGGTTTAAGATGATTAGGTAGAAACGTTGAAGATAAAGGACAAAAGGCACACATACCTGCTGATATCCTTGAAACTATATTTTTTATACGATACCTTTTCTGGGAGAGGAAGAGAACATGTATAAATACCACATATGAAGAAACTGCATCTAGTTATCAATGAACATAGATAGAGGCAAGGTGCACTTAAAAAGTGGTAAGGTGCACATCAAGAAGAAAGGACAAAGCGCACATAAAAAGGGGGGAGTGTATCAGTGGAGGCTCCAATGAAAAAATCATGGTGAACAGTGTTTGCCGGTGCCGCCAGATTGAAGAGATAAAAAAGCAATTTATAACTCTTTACCTGTAAAATTTAATCTCCAACGCGTGTGAAGAGGAGCGGGCTCCTATACACTGTGCAGCAAATTGGAATATCACTAAGAAACCACCGGCGTATACACTAAGAAACCATAAAAACCATACTATATTACATATAAAACATATGTACAAAACATATAAAACATATAAAACAAATTGATAATCCCATAAGTGGACAGTAAAAATTCCCATTTCTTACTGATCCGTCAAGATAATGGCATTGATGTCTCATTGCTATAAAATATAAATAACACCAAGCACAAGCCATAAATCCAGTCGCAAAAGAGAGGATCGAAAACCATCCAATCAGTAATCCAAACTTTTTTTAAAAAAAACAAATCGCTACCCCGAAGGGATGACAATAAAAGCTACTAAATATTTTTTAATGATGTATAAAAATCGCCGCCACGAAACCACACCCCTAATAGTGAGAATTTGAAAAAACGATCTGCCTAAAACAGGGCTCAAATTACTTCATGATGAAACCCTTTGTAGGAGGAGGGGTGTATATGGCAGCACCACAAAGCCATATACACCCCTCCTCCTACAAAGGGTTTCAAATTCCTACTATTAGGGGCGTGGTTTCGTGGCAGCGATTTTTATACGTCATTAGTATGGAGCTATAAACACACCCTTGTGCTGGAGCGCATGCGTCGGCGTCTTTTCAAGATTTGATTTCTCAGCATCCACGAAGGCTGGACCGTGAAAAAGCTGTAAGTTTTTATAGAAGAGTCCTGCGGTGTGCAGGATTGTTTGTCATATCCAGTCTTGACTTTAGGGATCCACTTCATGACACAGTTTAATTAAAGAGACCCCTGCTAGGGTATATATACATAGTTAGACATTTTATGTTTTTTAACATGTTAATTCGTCGATGAAGCGGTGTGTTTTACCTTTAAAAACTGCCGACGGAATGTGTGTCTATATAGTTTTTAACTTTGAATTTGAAGTCTCTCTTTTTAAAAAATATTTGGTAGCTTTTATTGTCATCCCTTCGGGGTAGCGATTTGTTTTTTTAAAAAAAAGTTTGAATTACTGATATTCCAATTTGCTGCACAGTGTATAGGAGCCCGCTCCTCTTCACACACGTTGGAGATTAAATTTTACAGGTAAAGAGTTATAAATTGCTTTTTTATCTCTTCAATCTGGCGGCACCGGCAAACACTGTTCACCATGATTTTTTCATTGGAGCCTCCACTGATACACTCCCCCCTTTTTATATGCGCTTTGTCCTTTCTTCTTGATGTGCACCTTACCACTTTTTAAGTGCACCTTGCCTCTATCTATGTTCATTGATAACTAGATGCAGTTTCTTCATATGTGATATTTATACATGTTCTCTTCCTCTCCCAGAAAAGGTATGATATAAAAAATATAGTTTCAAGGATATCAGCAGGTATGTGTGCCTTTTGTCCTTTATCTTCAACGTTTCTACCTAATCATCTTAAACCATTTTATATGTTATTTAATAATTAATTTTATTGTTCTTTTAAGTTTATTTATATACAACCTAATTTTTTAAGCTTGCATGGTCATTGATTATGAGTTCTTTTTATATGTATCTTTATTTATTGATTTTTACGTTATTAATATATTTATGATATCATCCTAAGGTTTATATGATTTTACTGTTCTTTTAATCTTTTATTGTTATTTTTACTGTGTTTATTTATGTATTTTTAGCTTTTAAGTCCACTTCAAGCCCCTGATGAAGGCAGCGAAACACGGCCTGTGTCGGGCCAGTGGCATATGATTTTTCAATAAAATTGTTTCATCCTTCTGAGTATTCCATGTCTCTGTACTGGTTTTGTACTCCTCTGACGTGGGTTCGTGCCCTCGTGTTGGACTGCCCAAAATAGAGGGGCATCCTCAGAGCTCTAGTCAGGGAACAGGAGGTCTCCTCACTCAGAACTCTGGTTAAGTGATTTCCCCAAGAATAAAGAAAGCAATATATTCCCAGTCTATATAATTGAAAATAAAGACACTTTGCAATGATGTTCATATGCGGCAGAAATTGTAGCAGTTTAATTATGTATTCTGGGAATCTAGTATAAAATATATCGACTCCTGATGCTGCACACTGCACATAGCACAGCTAGGGTATTAAAGGTAAATATATGTTCAGCAAAAGACAAAGGAGATACAAGGTAGTCACACATCAAAAGAGCAAAAGCAAAAAGAACCACGGCACAGTATATAACACTAAAATAAAATTAGTTATAATAATTTTATTTTAGTGTTTTAAACTGTGCTGTGCTTCTTGCTTTTTATTTTTGAATATATATTCTACATCCAAAGAAACTACTTTTCCAATAATGGGCATTGCGACCATACCAAGCTAGCAATGTGCCCTATGAAACAAGTGATCCTGGTGCCCTCATTTCCACCTAGCTGTATACAGGAACTCACTTTTGTCAGGTTTCCTGGAAGCTCAGTAATGACATTAACGCCCCTTCTGTACTGGCGCCCTGTGTGGCCGCAGCTCTCGCACAGCTCTTGGTATGGCTCTGATGGGCGCAGCACCGAACCAAGGCATTTCCCACAGAACTCAACATACAAAAAATAATTTCTGATTCTGTTGTCATTTCACCTCCACCAATACTGGGCATAGTGTGAAGTAATAGAAAATCTTACAAAAATTACTCAGGACCTAGAGAAAAAAATCTATAACACCATAACAGCATCAACGTCCTAAACTTACACAGGGGGCCTACCCAGAAAAAAGCAGTGCCATAAATATGGCGGTATGCCCTAGAACATCCATACATGTATTCAGAAATCCAAACTGTCACCAGTGGTCTACCCTGGGTCCTAAGGCATGCAGAGTAGGGCCAAGCTGGTGAATATCCTGGGCTGGGAAGTGAGGCAATGCAGGCATAGTAGTGCACTGCCTTCTGGGTGACGTAGTCCCACACACTCCCCAAGCACAGAAATAGATGTAATCGAGTGGTTTTAAAGCAAATGAGGTTTTATTTCCCCTTCCCGGGGGATTGGTAAGCACAAAACTTAAGACAAAATATCCATACTTTCTGGCATAAGGAAATTAATTCAGGAAGAGAAGAAAAATAGCTTCTTTTTCTTCTAGCTTTTCAACACACCATCCTTTAACACAGGATTCCCAAAACAGTTTCTTTTAAAGGCACGAAGGTTTACTTTGCTTTCAATGCTGTGCATATAGCTTTGTATATCCAAGTCAGCGCAGAGACTCTATGTTATCTGCTATGGACAGTGTACAATCCATGGGTTCACCAATTACACTTTCGTCTACAGATTCTATTTGCATATCTTCCAGCCCTTCCCCCACTGAGTACGTAGGAACACAATCACACAGAGCTTTAAAACAGGTATCATTATTACTGAGAGAGTCCTGGAGAGCCTGGCAATCCCAGAGAAAACTTGTATCTGTAGTTTTCTCCTTATCCCTTCTAAAGGGCTTACCTTCAGGCTTCTGCCTAATAGGTTTCCTTAGCAGTGCTCTTTCAGCATTATCAAAGTCCATAGGCCTGTACCTCTCTCTCACCGGAGTTTCTGGGCACTCCCAAACTGACCTTTTCGATGGCTTCTCTCTCCAATGGCCCTCTGTATAAGGCTTTAACCGAAAGTTGCTTCCCTGTGGTCTTTGGGCTTGGCCTCTCTGTAACTCCCTAGCTGGAGCATTCTCTGCTCTGTCCTCGTGGCTGCTTGAGTCAGATTCAGCTTCTCTGCTCTCAGACCTGCTGATGGCTCTGCTCCTCTGCACCCTCTCTCTCCTTCCTTCTCTTACGTCTGTTCCTGTTCTTGTTCCCGGGCTTGTTCTCGAGCCTCCGCTTGTTCCTGTTCCTGTTCTCTCTCTTGTCCCCCTTCTTCCTGATCCTGATTCAAATGAGTGCTTTTTATCTTCCTTTCCCTTAGGGCTTAGCTTCGCCCCTCCCCCACCCAGGTGTCTACTATTGAGCTCAGAGCACGGGGATAATTTGTAGCTTGGGCGGGGCTGCTGCACTCGTGACTGAGTTTGTTTACATCTCCCCTGGCAACCTGTAGCCATGTGTTTTGCTTGCCTGTCAGAATCTGACGTAACCTCCTCAGTTTCATCTAGCTCCATATCAAGGGACGGGTCTTCCCCATTACAAAACAAATCGGATTACTACCAATCCCTACATAGAAACTCTATGCTAATGTTTATGTTTGCCGTTATTTGATATACCGCAGTATCTGCACACAAGCAATGTGGTTTACATAATACACTATGTGAAAAGGAAAAGAATGGCAGCTTTAATGATAGGAAAGGAGAGCAAAGAGAGAAAAATAAAGTGGGAAACGGTCGAGGTACTAGGAGAGGGGGGGGGGAGAGGAGGGGTAGGGGTTGGCTCTGCCTGCCCACAACCAGAGAAAAGGTACACTTTAGGAGTTCACATTTGGTGTCCCAAATGCTGATTCAAATAGTTAGGTCTTCAGTGCTTTTTTTGAAGCATTTAAAGTTTAGCTCAACCCGTAAGGGAGTGGGTAGGCTGTTCCAAAGAGAGGGGGCTGAAACAAAGAATGTGGATTTTTGAGTGGATTCATATTTGACTGTAGACGGAGATGGAATATGCAGTCTGATACCATGAAGAGAACAAACAGCTCAGGCTGGGGTGTTTAGAGTTATTAAGGAAGAGAGGTATTCAGGAGCTGTGTCGTGAATGGCTTTGTAGGCATCAGAATCTTGAACAGAATGTGTGATCAGATAGGGAGCCAATACAAAAAGAGTCACCGAGTCCAAACACTAAGCAATGAAGGGGAGGTGATGATTAAATTTCCACAACACCTAAACACATATAAGACAACCAACTAGAGAAATCTGCCAATATTATTCAAATGTCTCAGACAGGAGGGGATGTGAGAGAAAAACGTTAGCCAAATAGGCAGTAAGCCACAAGCCAACAACACCCGCTTTCCTCGGATATCATTCATAGGCCAAAATGTGTTTTACAATTTTCTAAATGCATTTAAAAACACTAGAAAACACAAGGGTTCAATTCCCACTAGCACTCCTTGTGACACTGGGCAAATCACTTTACATTGCCAAGAAAACCCAGAGGCAGCTGGGTCACCAGGAGTCAGTACTGACTTGACAGCACTAAAAAAAAAATATAGACAAAAATTGAACTGAATTGAATTGAGCTCAAACATTGATTGTACCACAATCATATCCACTTCCTGGTACTAAACCCTACTGTTACCTCACAAAAGCAATCAAACCTCTAAGTGATTAAACTTCCCGACTCCTGCAACAACACCACTGTTACCTTACAGGAATACCTCACTCACTGTAAGCCTACTAGCACTAACTTAGCATTTATTAAAAGATACCATTTTCAGCCACAACACTGTTGCTATACCTTTCATCAAGATAGCGTTATCTTTTCCAGGAGTACCATCTTTTCCCAGAATGACCTTGGCCAACTCCTACTCAGTCATATCATGGGTCATCCTCTCCTTATTACTTACCTCCTTATTTACCCCTTCATACACACTATCCCTGACCCATTCCACCCACATCCCAATAATCCACTTTCCCAGACATCTACACATCCCACCACATTATCCTTATACCCATCATAACCCCCACTACCGTACTTGCAGACTCAAACCTATCATTATAAATCCAGACCCTATCGCTAACTCTTCCTCTGACCCACCCCATCCCCCTCTCAAATGCGCCCTACTCAACGCTCGAACAGCCAGAAATAAAGTTCCCCTACTTGCTGACCTTATCTCTGATTATGATCTTGATATATTCTGCCTTACTGAAACTTGGTTCCAAGATACTGACATGGTCCTAATAAACCAATTATGCCCCAATGCATATTCAATCAACATATGCAACAGAGCACATAGCAGAGGGGGAGGTGTAGCCATCATATCCAAATCTAACCTACAACTCTCCACTACAGAATCCACCTCTACCAAAGGTATGGACTCCATTACTGTCTCCAACTCCTCACTCTCCCTGCACCTCATATATCGGGCTCCCCAATCCGACCCTTCTGATCTCTCAACAATCCTAGACACAGCTTGCTCCCCCCAATCTGCCTCTCGCCCCCTCATAATTTTAGGCGATCTAAACCTAAATGCCACATCTCCAATACAGTCCTCCTCTTTCCTCCAAGCAATGAATGCCCTCAACTTCTCCCAAATACTGGAACACCCTATGCACTCCAAAGGAAACATTCTTGACCTTATATTTATTCCTCAACACTCTCTAACCATTGATCAGGTTACACACACCATTCAACCAGTACCCTGGTCTGATCACACACCCTCATCCTCTTCTCCCTCCCTTACCCCACCCACAAAAATCAACTTCCCATCCTGGCTCAACATACCCGTAAGTTCAAGCATTTCAACGCGGCCACCTTCCTAGAGCAAACAATCCCATCTCTTGACCTCTTATTTGATAAAAGCTCTAACCAAGAGACTCTTATTTCTAAATGGAATAAGACCCTATCAGAAGCTTCTCTACTCCCACCTAACAAACATCCTCAAAAGATCATTAGAAGAGCACCCTGGTTCTCCACACACCTAAGATCTCTTAAAAGAGAACTTAGACGTCTCGAACGCAAATGGAGACGCTCTAAAGATACAAACGCACTCACTTCCTATTTAGCTAAACTCAGAACTTACTGCACTGAAACCCTCAATCATAAAAGAGAATACAATGAAAATATTATTCAACGTTCACTTAACAAACCTAGAGAGCTATTCTCTATTACCAAATCCTTAATTAATGAGCCCTTGCATCAAGACCAGCTTCCAAAAATAACTGCACAGGCCTTTGCCAACCACCCCATTTCCAAATTCCACCCTCCTCTTTCTACTAACTACCAACCCCCATTCACTACAACTCCCAACCACTCGAGTCTACCCCCCAAAACTCCTGGAGAGAATTCGAGCCTCTCACTTTAGAAAATGTAACCAATGTAATAAAGGACTTAAATGCTTCTACATCTGCCCTTGACCCTTGCCCCGTACCCTGGATTAAAACTACTAGAAGCTCCCTAAGTCCGTACATTATGTATATTATTCAATCATCCCTCCAGACTGGCTTGGTACCACCACCTCTTAAGAATGCCACTATCCGTCCCATTTTAAAAGGAACAAAACTTGACCCATCTTCTCCCACATCTTACAGACCCATCTCCAGTATTCCATTCTTAGCTAAGATAACCGAAAAACTGGTCCAAACCCAACTCCAGAACTATATTGACGAACACTCCCCCCTCGACCTATTCCAGCATGGTTTCAAAAGGAACCATGGAGTCGAAACCCTTCTTACTTCCCTACTAGATTCCTTATACCTCCACATCCAGAACCCCTCTCAAGGATGTCTTCTCATATTCCTTGATCTATCAGCTGCTTTTGACTCCCTCCCTCACCATCTACTCCTAAGCAGACTTCATGAAATTGGGCTCAGAGACACAACTCTGAACTGGTTCCATTCGTACCTAGACAACAGAACCCAACAGGTTCGTATTGGAAGTGACACCTCCCTCCCATTCATCTTAAAACAAGGTGTACCCCAAGGATACAGTCTCTCTGCTCTATTATTTAACATCTTCCTCCAACCAGTATGCAAGATCTTCCAGAAATATGACATTCAGTATCAACTATATGCCGATGACATGATGTGCTTCACCCCTTTTAACCTTTCCAATCCCAACTTCTCTAAACTATCCGAATGCCTGACTAGCCTGAAAACCTGGCTTTCCCAACATAACCTCTTGATTAATCAATCCAAGACTGAGGTTCTCCAGGTTTTCTCCAATCCCACATACAGCCCTCCAACCACCCTTACTATTAGCGATCTAACACTATCTGTAAAGAACCAAGTTAAATATCTTGGTATTATCCTGGATCAGAACCTTTCATTCACTGACCATATAAAGAGAACCACTAATATAATATACGCAAAGCTCCGTACTCTCCGGAACCTTAAACCCCTTCTAAGCCCCAACTCCTTTCGTACGGTCTGTCAAGCCCTCACTATACCTTTTCTTGATTACTGCAACCTTATCTACCTTGGCCTCCCTAAGATTTCTATCCAACCTCTCCAACTTGCTCAAAATACTATTGCTCGACTCATAACCAACCACCCCAGACGTTCCCACATCACACCTGTCCTTTATGATCTCCACTGGCTCCCCATCCAATACAGAGCTAAATTCAAGGTCCTCACCTTGATACATAAAATATTATCCAATGAGTCTGCTCCGTGCCTCTCCCCTCTCCTTCCCTCATCCAATTGTAACAGAACACGCCGTTCAATCACCAAAAACTTACTGGCCATCCCCATAAAAAAGAGACTCTGCAAACAATCTACAAGTAACAGGGCCTTCTCCCTCTATGCCCCATCCCTTTGGAACACCCTTCCTCATGAACTTCGGAACTGCTCCTCCCACGCTGAGTTCCGCAAAAAGTTAAAAACCCACCTTTTCATTGAGCATTTCTCCCTTCCACCTTAGCTTGAACCACTACACCTCCCTCCTACCCCTTCTGCAACACCCATTTACTATTCATATGGCCCACTGTAAACTCAAGTATAAATAATTGTAAATTCATTGTGTAAATAGTTGATCTTCGATCGATCATTGTAATTAGTTATGTTCACTTACATATATACTCATTGTTATATTGTTCTATGTAAAAGGTTGAAAAATACCGACTGTTTTGTTCTCTGTAAACCGTCTTGACTGGTAGAAAGACGGTATATAAAACTTGTTAAATAAATAAATAAACCCCAAGAAGCCAGATCCTGCATTACTGGCACAGTCAGGATTGATTTTTGGATGAGGCCTGGGATTAACATGCATGGGCATAAAACAGTGCAAATGTTGACACTGCCTCCAGTTAACCTCTCATTCAAC
Source organism: Ichthyophis bannanicus (assembly GCA_033557465.1). Lineage (NCBI taxonomy): Eukaryota > Metazoa > Chordata > Amphibia > Gymnophiona > Ichthyophiidae > Ichthyophis > Ichthyophis bannanicus. Next base: position 169,406,432 of record CM066035.1, on the reverse strand, counting down.
TGTTTTTCTACCACTGACTAGGTACTGTAGGTCTGATGCTGAAGTGGATTGACTACACCCCCACATACAGTACAGCACCAAGGAAAGAAAGAGATACATATGCTCCTGTATGGTGCAAAATCCCCTCCCCCTATTCCCAGCATCTCCCATCTCATTCTCTCTCACCCCCCAATGTCCAGCATCTGCCCTGTCTCCCTTCATGTCCATCATCTGCCCTTTCTCCCCTATTTTCCCCTCATGCCCAGAATTTGCCCTCCATGCCCCTGTACCCAACATCTGCCCTTTTTCCCTCATCTTCTCCATGCCCAGCATACACCCCCATGCCCAGTGTCTGCCCTTTCTCCCTTTTCTGCCCATCTCCTCCTTGTGGCCACTATCTACCCTCTAAACCCCACTCACCCCATGTCCACATCTGTCCCCCACACCATCCCATGTCTTTTTGCCCTCCACCCCACATATGTCCCCTTCCCCGTGTCCAGCACCTATTGTACACCTCTCAGACCTCTGCCTCCACTGATATTCAGCACAGACTCTCTCCCTGCCTGCTGCCACCACCATTTTTCTTGACATCTGCAGCAGTGGTAGCTTTAAAAAAAAAAAAAAGAAAAGTATGCCATCTTCGGGTCTGACTCAAACTATAAAGGGCATGCTGGCCCTGCCCCCTCTGATGCAAAGCATGCATTAGAAGGGTTGGGACCAGTGAGACCTTTGAAGCACGCTGGAGACATGAAAATCTTGCGCTTTTGTTTGTTGTTTTTTATTTTAGCTGCTGCTGTTTTTTACCAAATTTGTATCACTGACAGAGGGAGGGAGAGTAATGCCGCCACTGACACAGACCCAGGAAAAGTGGAAACTAATCCTCTGAAGAAAATGGGGTGTTTTTTTAAAGGAAAAGGCAGAGTGAGGCAGCGGCCACAAGGGTGTTTTGGGGGGTGGTTTTGCCACTTCCCAAACTTTGCCGCCTGAGGCGGCCCACTCACTCTGCCTAATCATAGAGCTGCTCTTGATGCAGTACAAGAATTGAAAATGAATGATAAGATTGTAAAAAAAAAAGGCAGACAAGTGTGGAAGGATTGTGATCTTGAACAAGCATGATTATATGGCTAAGATTAATAGACAATTAGCAGATCGCATGCTTTATGTTCTATTAAAAAAGGGTCCACTGTTGAGTTACAAAGTGAGTTACACAAACTTTTAGAGATAAGGAAATAGGCTGGCTTCCTCACACAGAAGAGAGATTATCTTAAAGCTCATAAATCAATCACTCCGACTAGATATATACTGCCTAAAATTCATAATTTTTAGATTATCCACCTGGTAGACCGATAATGTCAGCGGTTGGCTCCCCTTTGAACCCTCTGATGAAATTCACAGACTTCTTTCTCTGGCCACCATGGCCTCTTACATAAGAGATTTAGCTCATATGCTGAAAAGTTTAGAAAACATTGAGATACAGCTTTCAGATTTTTTTATTAGTCACATTTGACTTGAAATCATTTTACATTAATATATCAAAGGAAGCAGCTTTTGATGTAAGCTCCCTATTGAGAAAAAGTATGTCTCCACGTTCCCACTAGTTTTATTGTTGAGCTTGCTAGGTTAGCTTTAACAAAAAATTTCTTTGCATTTCATGGACAATTTTACCAACAAAGAAAGGCAACAGCCAATGGGAGCCACTATGGCACCTGACATAGCAAATCTATATGTTCTGTCACAGCCCCTCCTAGTGGCAATGTGCCAAAGGGTCAGGGTGGACATTTAAATTTTGTTGAAGAAAGAAAAACTTTTAGACCAAGTGCATTCTGGTCCTTGTAGTCCCTCTTCACAAGAAATAGATGTGTGAGCCTTGAGCAGGGTGAAACAAAAGGTTTTTATTCTCTTGTTACGCAAAAGGTTCTTCAGGAAAAAAAGTAGAATTACCTTACTTCAGGTTTAGTGTCAAGGATATTTACAAAAGGTCAGCACCTGTTACAAATGCTTCACAGTTCTCTGTATCCAAGCAAGTTTCTCAAACAGCAAGAAAAACAAGACAAAACTTCTTCCTTCAGTGTTAACAGAAACAAAAGGTACTTTAAAACATGTGCTGCTGTTATATCTCAGTAAGAGATTCCAGGCTCTCGGTAATACACAGAGAACAGTCCATTGTTTCAAGCATCAACGGTTCTGGTTCTGCAAACTCAATTTGCATGGGTTCTAGCTCACTCGTGGTATCTTCTAATCCTGAGCTTTCCTTAGTTAACACAGGTTGCAGTTCAGTATTTCTTTCCCCCACTTTCCAGCCTTGCTGGCCTGGGTTTAGCAAATAACTATTAGGGCTTTTCCCCTATACCTCTCTGTACAGGGTTACAAAGCTTCCTCCAGCTTTGTTTCTTCTCAGAATGGCTTTTTAGGTTATCAGCCTTCCTAGGACCTGGCATCCATTTAATAAATGAAGTAGCACTGTACCTTGGATCTCTGTAGCGTTTGCTGCTGGTGTTCTCTCCACCAGAGACTCTCCCTTTGTCACCATCTTCCTTGAAGACTGGCTTCTGGAGCTTAGCTCTGCTTTTCCATGTATCCAAGCTTCTCTGCTTTGAAGTGTATGAGGTTCCTTCCTCAGGTCCTTCCTTCAAAGATCCTTTCTCTCTCTCTCTCAAAGGACCTCCCTCGAGTTCCTTCTCAGATCCTTTCTCGAGTTCCTCCTTAGATCCTCTCTCGAGTTCCTCCTTAGATCCTCTCTGTCTGCTTCCTTGTGAGCACTGCTTAAAAAGGCGTTCTCTAACTGAGTTTCCTGGCTTTCAACCCAGGTGCCTTTGATTAGGTACTGCATTGCTACAACCTGGGTGTGTCAGCTTAACTTCTGCAGCCTCGTGCCTGCTCCATCTAGTTGCACTTCTAGGTAACTGCACCCTCTGTAACTCAGTTGCTTCATAAGAAAGAGAGTTTTTTTCTACATACATCACTTCAATGGCTTCAGCTCCATCACAGTTGATGAATCTGAGGACACTTTTTTAGCTAATCAACTACATTGTCACAATGCTCTTTATGGAAGCTTTAAAGGCAACCAACCTTTTTGTTAAAAAGGTAAATAAAGGCAAAAGGAACAGGAGACCGCTATGGTTTTCGAAGGAAGTAGCTGAAAAAGTGAAGAAAAAGAGGGAGGCCTTCATGAAATACAAGAGATCACAGAGAGAGGAAGACAGGCATCTGTATTTGGAAAAACGTAGAGAAGCTAGCAAAGTAGTCAAGAAGGCAAAGATTCAAAAGGAGGAGGAAATAGCCAATGCAATAAAATGGGGGGATAAGACATTTTTCAGATATATTAGTGAGAAGAGGAAGGGCAAAAGTGGTATTGTCAGACTCAAGGGTGCAGGGCGGGAATATGTAGAAGCTGATAAGGATAAAGCGGAATTGCTTAACAAATATTTTTGTTCTGTGTTTACAGATGAAGAACCAGGAGCAGGACCTCAGAAAACACCCACAAATAAGAACAGAAGCGCGGGACATCTTGAACAATTTTCAGAAGACTGTGTTCGTGAGAAACTAGCTCAACTTAAAATAGACAAAGCGATGGGACCGGATGGGATACACCCTAGAATACTGAGGGAACTTGGGGACGTTCTAGCAACTCCACTGACTGACCTTTTCAATGCCTCGTTGGAGTCAGGAGTGGTGCCAAAGGACTGGAGAGAGGCTCATGTGGTGCCTTTACACAAAAGCGGTAGTAAGGATGTGGTTGAAAACTACAAGCCGGTTAGTTTAACTTCAGTGGTGAGTAAATTAATGGAAATGCTGTTGAAAGAGAAAATAGTGATGTTTCTGGAGTCCAGCGGATTACAGGATCCGAGGCAGCATGGATTCACCAGAGGCAGGTCTTGTCAGACAAATCTGATTGATTTCTTTGACTGGGTGACCAGGGAGTTGGACCGCGGGAGAGCTCTAGATGTGGTGTATTTAGATTTCAGTAAAGCCTTTGACACTGTTCCTCACAGGCGACTTATAAACAAACTGAGCACCCTAGGGATGGACCCTAAAGTTACTGCTTGGGTTAGAAATTGGTTGGGTGGGAGGCAACAAAGAGTACAAGTAAAAGGAGCTCACTCTGAGGAGAAGGATGTTACCAGTGGTGTGCCCCAGGGATCTGTCCTTGGTCCGATTCTTTTTAACATCTTTGTTAGTGATATAGCGGAAGGGCTGTCGGGTAAGGTTTGCCTCTTTGCGGATGATACCAAAATCTGCAATAGAGTAGACACCCAGGAAGGTGTAGATAACATGAGGAGGGATCTAGCTAAGCTTGAAGAATGGTCTAGAATTTGGCAACTGGGATTTAATGTTAAAAAATGTAAGGTCATGCATTTGGGCTGCAGCAATCCAAGGGAGCAATACAGTATAGGAGGTAAAGTACTTTTGTCCACTAAAGAAGAGCGGGACCTAGGCGTAGTTGTGTCCGATGATCTTAAAGTAGCTAAACAGGTAGAAAAGGCGACGGCAAAAGCTAGAAGGATGCTTGGGTGCATACGGAGAGGAATGGCTAGCAGAAAAAAGGAGGTGATAATGCCTCTGTATAAGTCTTTGGTGCGACCTCATTTGGAGTATGGTGTGCAATTCTGGAGACCGCACCTTCAAAAGGATGTGAACAGGATGGAGTCGGTGCAGAGGGTTGCTACTAAGATGATTAGTGGTCTTCATTATAAAGCATATGAGGACAGACTTAAGGATCTTAATATGTACACCTTAGAGGAAAGGCGGGATAGAGGTGATATGATTGAGATGTTTAAATACCTCCGTGGCATAAATGTTCAGGGAGAGAGCCTCTTTCAATTGAAAGCAAGTTCTGCGACGAGGGGACATGGGATGAGGGTGAAGGGAGATAGATTCAGGAGTGATATGCGGAAATATTTCTTTACGGAAAGAGTAGTGGATCCATGGAATAGTCTCCCAGTGGAGGTGGTAGAGATGAGGACAGTAACTGAATTCAAAAAAGCATGGGACCAACACAGAGGATCTCTAAAGGTAAAAAGTGGACTGTTGTAGTTGTTGTTATGGAAGGACAGACTAGATGGGCCTTGTGGTCTTTTTCTGTCATCATGTTTCTATGTTTCTATGTTTCTATAACGATGATGTTTTTATGCTACGGCAGGGGAACTGCCAACAGTTATATTTTTTTTTCAGCTGCATTACCAGAGTTTTCATGTTAACAAGTCAACATTTGAGACTTAGCAGCATGTTTACGAAGCCCCACGCTGGTAATACATGTCTGGGCTGTGTTACCAGCGCAGGACTTTGAGTTTATGCTTTATAGTTTATAATTTATTCTTTTTACTGCCTTTTTCAGGGTATGCAAAGTGGTATGCAAATTTAAATTTAAAAGAAGTCAAGGGGGTGAAAGGAACTACAATCAGTCGACAGAATAAGCGAGTAATAATCAGAGAGAATCGTACAATGATCGCACACAACAGAAAAAGCAATCACTCTAATGAGTCAGGCATACTAGTATAGTCTTCCAGAGGGGTCACTACAATTGTACCTCTTGTTATTCTAATCAGGGGGCGGGTACAGTCACTGTCCTACAGTTACCACATTTCAGTGTGGCAAAATGGCCATGGATGTAGCTAACGCTACTCATTGACATGGTGTTAGTTGCATTCACGCTATTTGCACCAAGTGCAGGTAGCGTGGGCAACAAACACCATGGTTACAATCTCCCTTAAAACTGCTATCATACCTGCCCCGCTGAAAAACAGTGCCATCTGCCCCATCCTGAAAGGAAACAAACTCAACCCCACATCACCAGCATCCTACAGGCCTATCTCATGTATCCCCCTATTAGCAAAAATAACCAAAAAATCTGTACAAAACCAGCTTCAAAACTACATAGATGACCACTCCCCCCTCAATCCCTTCCAACATGGTTTCAAAAGGAATCATGATGTGGAAACCCTGATCACTTCCCTCTTCAACTCGATAGTAACGTACACCCAATCTCCCGACCAAAGATGTACACTAATCTTCCTCTCTTTATTTCCCCTACGCGTTTCGGCCTTACAGCCTTCTTCAGGGGGGTATTGTAAGGGTGCAAACCTCAAAAAACAATAATAATTAAAACAAATTGTTAAACATAGTTAAAACACAAATGAGATGAGGAGGACAGGACCAAAAACATGAATATGACTACCGATACCTTTCTCTGTATAAGACTTCTATTAAATATGGACCATATGTCACTAAAAGAAGAATAAAAACAATGAATAATATATAACAGGTAAAATTATAAAAGATAATATAGACAATTTAATAAATGATAATAATACCATATACAACTATTAATAAATAGTCTACTTTTTAAAAAAATAAATAAACAGAACATACTTAAAATGGTGAACACATACAAACATGAGTAATGTTCTATTGTTAATGTTTAAATCTCACAAGTATTGAACCATAAAAGGTGCACATAGATTCACAGCATGGTTTATATTTATATTTTATCTTTGTTATCATTATTTTGATGTCTATAGATGTTAGCGGTATGGCTTTCTAGTTATCTTATTATCATTCTTAGATTTATGTATTATACGTCTTATTGATTTTATCTTATTTTTATATTAACTTTTATATTTTTTTATTAATGTTTTTTAACTATGTTTAATAATTTGTTTTAATTATTATTGTTTTTTGAGGTTTGCACCCTTACAATACCCCCCTGAAGAAGGCCGTAAGGCCGAAACGCGTAGGGGAAATAAAGAAAGGGGTTTTTAAACCTGAAAACTCTGCCAGTCTTGGTGTCTGTTCTTTGTCCCTTCGTACTTTACAGATACTTTGGTTGCTTCCTTGAGTCTTCCACTAATCTTCCTCGACATATCCTCAGCCTTTGATTCTCTCCCCCACAGACAGCTCCTTGACAGACTCTATGACATAGGCCTTAGAGACACAACACTAAATTGGTTCACTTCATACCTTGAAAACAGAACACAACAAATACGAATTGGCAATAAAACCTTCCAACCATTCACCCTTCCTCAAGGAGTCCCACAAGACTCCAGTCTCTCAGCACTCCTCTTTAACATCTTTCTACAATCTATATGCAAAATATTCCAAGAATACCACATACAATACCAACTATATGCCAACGATATAATGTTCTTTGTCCCGTTTAACATATCCAAGCCAAACCTCACCAACATCAGCAATTGCTTTTCTAAAATAAGACAGTGGCTCCACCACCACAACCTTATAATTAACCAAGCCAAAAAAGAAGCCATCCAAATCTCCTCCAAGCCATCCTTTGTCCCCCCCATCCTCCATTCTCTTTGGAGATTCACAATCACAGTAACGACACAATTAAAAATACCTAGGCTTAATAATAGACCCAAACCTCACCTTTCATGAACAGATAAAAAGAACAATCAATTCCATTTACTTCAAGATACAAACGCTAAGGAACCTCTGTCCATTACTAAACCCAGACTCCTTTCGAACCGTCTGCCAGGCCCTTACAACCTTGACCCTTGACTACTGTAACCTTATATACCATGGTCTCCCAAAACACCCCCTCCACCCCCTCCAGATGGTGCAAAATACTCTCGCACGTCTAATAACAAGCTCACCACAACAAGCACACATCACCCTCCTTCTAAAGGACCTTCACTGGCTCCCTATACAAGCTAGGATAAAATTCAAAATCATTACCTTAATTCACAAAGTTCTACACAATGAATCTGCTTCATGCTTACTCTCGCTCCTTTCTAAACTAAACTCTACCAGACCATGTAGATCCAACACAGTAAACATCCTAAGCATTCCAGCACAAAAGAAAAAATGCACTCAATCCACATGCAATTGTGCCTTCTCCCTCTATATGGAACGTCCTCCCCCCTGGCCTAAGAGGCTGTAATGACCATTCAGAATTCTGTAAAAAGCTAAAAACCTTCCTCTTTTCTGAATACTACTCACTGCCCCCTGAAACCCTAGAACCCCTTCTTACTCCTAATTAGCTCTCATTAAACTAGCAAAATCTCCCTACTCTCCCCCATCTCCCCACCTACATCCCCCTATCCTAACCCCCCTAACTAATGTAAATAGTTGTTTAAATGTTCAACCATTGTTAAAATTGTTTTTGTGTTCCATGTAAAAAGTTACAAACACACTGTTACTTTTGTTAGTTGTAAACCATTTTGAACTGCAGAAAAAGGGTATATAAAAAATGTTAAATAAATAAATAAACACCCATGCTGGCTGCACCATGGTGGGAATCTCCCATTTCATCCAGTTGCTGCCCCGATGCATGGGGTTTTTGGCACATGGCCCCACAGTACCTTTTAGTGTGGTAGCCAAACCATGCGCTAAACCCTGTGTTACCAGGTAGCATGCTTCAGTAAACATGCTCCTTAAAAAATGATGAACCTCCCAGAAAAATTTGAGTCACAGGCATTGCATATGGTTTCAAGATTTAAAGAAAAAGGTTATCCAAATAAATGTATTGCTAAAGCCTATTATTGAGCAAAAAATTAGGAGAGAACAATGTTGCTTAAGAACAATGTAAAAACAGTAGATTCAAGAACAACGCACTATTCGTTTTTCTCAAAGATAGTAAAAAGATTTTTAGAAAACACTGTCACGTTACACAAAGTTTAGATTGTTTTAATGAGAAATCTATCATTTTTGCCCACACAGGAGGGCAGCACTTGAGAGATAAACTTATAGACTCTGCCCTCCAATTACCCAGAGAGGCCCCAAGAAGGTGAGCCACTTCAGGTGTGGGAATTGTATATTTTGCAAGCAGATGTTTGTTATGGACTGTTTCACTCTCCCTGGCATGACATGACAATTTAGGTTTGATTTTTCTTCAGATTGCAATATAACGAATGTGGTTTATGTTATTACTGTATATGTCTATGTCAGTTATTGTATATTGAAAAAACAAAGAGAAAACTACGCACTAGACTCACTGAGCACACAGGTTGCATAAAAAATGGGCAATTTGAAGTTCTGTTGGTGGGACACTGTCAAGAATTTAAACATTGTTTTAAAGACCTAAGGGTATGTGTGCTATAAATGATGTCTGTGTCCTGGCCAGGTGGTGATTTAAACAGGAGATTGTTATAGGAAGAGCAAAAGATGATTTTCAGTCTCAATACTGTTCAACCTTATGATACTGTATGAATCAAGAAATTGATCTAAAGGGCCTTGTTACTAAAGGGTGCTATGATATTGCACCTGACGTACCAATAGTGCCAAACCATAGCACATTAGGTACAACAAGTCCCGCATCAACTGTCAGGGGTGTTGAAAGTCTGTTTCCAGCAGTTAACATGTGTACCCTGCCCTAATGTAGCATACAATTAGCATGGGTACACTTACCTCAACCTATTGAGGTGGCAGTACGTGCACCCATGCTAACAGGATGTCTTGCAGTTAGCACAGAAATGCTGACTGCAAGGCGCTCACCCTGCTCACTCTCCACCTCTAACCCTCTCACTTTATTCCACAACAAGACATAGGCAGTTAGCACCAAAATGCAGAAGTGTCATGGCACTGCACAAGTTGAAAAGTGTATTTCAATGTGCCTTACCACACACTAGAACCCACACTAACAGCTAATGCCATTTAGTAAAAGGACCCCTCAGTGTATTTTTATAGTTTTTGAGGGGGTATGGTGACAGTGAAACATCTGAATTTGTTTTATCTTCTCTCTGTTTTAGACATATGTCTGCTGCAATATTTTGTTTTCAGATATATTTCAATGTGGTTTTGTATTTTATCTTATTATTTAATCTTTTTGCCTTATTTATGTTTTTTATTTATTTATTTACATTCTCTTATATACTGTGCTATTCTGCATCAGTGTTGTTTATATTGAACAAACTGAAAATTACATTGAACAGGGCATTATAACTTGGAGATAGCTATTTTACAGGGAACATGGGCTATGGAGGGTTAAGTGGCTTGCCCAAGACCACAAGGAGCACCTGTGGAACTAGAAACCGCAGTCCTTCTGGCCCAAGGTTGCTGTCCTCTAGTGGGATTTGAACCCCTGACCTTCTGGCCTGAAGTACCTTGCCCCACCCACTAGGCCACACCTCCACTCCAAAGAGTGAGTATGGTGAGCTCTGTGCAGTTAGCTTGGGGTGCAAATCTGCACAAATAAAGTCTTCTAGAGACCTTTACAAAGAGGCCTTCTACCTAGGGGGCAAGAGACCTGTGAAACCTTTTCAATAGGTGTTAACACCAGGTGGCAGATCAAAAGGCCATTTTGAAAGACTCCTCCTATCCAAGCAAGGACTGTTAATTACCCAGGAAGTTGGTCACAGCTTACTTCAGCAGCACAGGCATAAATAGCTCAACCAGAGCTCTGTGATCCTCTGTCTTGAAGGACTAGAAAAAGGGACTGTTACTTCTGGAGAGAGATCTGCAACTGTGAGTATATACTTCTGGTAATTTTCTAAAAGGAATTCTTTGTATTAAAGCTAATTAATCTGTGAATCCACTATTTTTGTTAAATCAGTCAGGGCCTAGTAGCAGCAGTTTAAGTTTAAATTTAAAAAACAGAGGAGAACTTTCTGGTTACATTTCATACCCATCAGAGAGCTTGTAGTTTAAATTTAATAGTCACTCAGGGCCTAGTAACAGCAAAGTACTTTTAGTTTAAATTTAAAAAAAGAAGAGAGCTTTCTGGTTACATTTGGAACCAAGCAGAGAGCTTGTAGTTTACATTTAATAGTCACTCAGGGCCTAGCATCAGAAAATTACTTTTAGTTTTAAAACACAGAGGAGAACTTTCTGGTTACATTTCATACCCAGCAGAGAGCTTGTAGCTTAAATTTAATAGTCACTCAGGGCCTAGCATCAGCAAAGTACTTTTAGCTTAAATTTAAAACACAGAAAAGAGCTTTCTGGTTACATTTGGAACCCAGCAGAGAGCTTCTAGTCTAAATTTAATAGTCACTCAGGGCCTAGCATCAGCAAAGTACTTTTAGCTTAAATTTAAAACACAGAAAAGAGCTTTCTGGTTAAATTTAGAACCCAGCAGAGAGCTTGTAGTTTAAATTTCATAAGAAGTTAGAGCCTAGCAGCAGCTAAGAGCTATAATTTAAATCAAATCAGAATATAGCTTACCTCAGCAGCACAAGACAGGGTACTGTGTAGCAGCCCTCTTTTAATAAGTGTTATTTCCCTCCCTCCCCACACCCACCCACCCCTGGGATAATCGTAGCTTTATAGGTACTTACATATCTTAAAAGACAGGAGGTGCTCTCAGGTGAAGCTCATTACCCAAATCAGTCATACACTAAGGACCTGAGATTAGTTAAGCTTCAGGTGAACAAGCTATATTACACGTATTAGGTACAGTTTTATTAGTATAAATATCCATAGCAACCCTTAGTAAGTAAAGAACTTAGATCTAAACACAAACTTAAAACTAAGATGCAGACAGCTGTCCAGCAGCGGGATGGGGGCTTTCCAGTCTTTTGCATTGAGTGTCACATGTATGATTTTCTCCCAGTTGGTGAGAGGTCTTACGTGTGCACTAGGTGCAAGGAGCTCTTTGCTCTCAGGGAATGAGTCCGTTCTCTAGAGGCTAAAGTAGCAGACTTGGAAAGCATAAGACAGACAGAGAGGTACATAGACGAGACCTACAGGGATATAGTCCTGAAGTCCCACCTCCAGTCTGGCAGCATCCCTGTTGCCATGGAGGAGAGAAGTCAAGTGACAGGAGAGCATCACCCTGGTGTGGCAGGAAGTGATCCTGTAACTAGGACCTGTCCTCCAGGTGATGTAAAACCCTCTCGCACCGAGGAAGCTTCTCCAGGGCCATGTGCCAATGAGGGAAGGGTTAGGACAGCCGTTATAGTTGGTGATTCGATCATTAGGCATGTAGATAGCTGGGTGGCTGGTGGACGTGAGGATCGCCTGGTAACATGCCTGCCTGGTGCGAAGGTAGCGGACCTCACGCACCACCTAGATAAGGTCTTAGATAGTGCTGGGGAGGAGTCTGCTGTCTTGGTACATGTCGGTACCAATGACATAGGAAAATGTGGTAGGGAGGATCTGGAGGCTAAATTTAGGCTTTTAGGTAGGAAGTTGAAATCCAGAACTTCCAGGGTAGCATTCTCCGAAATGCTTCCTGTTCCACGCGCAGGACCCAAAAGGCAGGCAGAGCTCCAGAGTCTCAATGCGTGGATGAGACAATGGTGCAGAGATGAGGGTTTGGGATTTGCTAGGAACTGGGGAACATTCTGGGGAAAGGAGGGGGCTCTTCTGAAGGGATGGGCTTCATCTTAACCGGGATGGAACCAGGCTGCTGGCATTAACCTTTAAAAAGGAGATAGAGCAGCTTTTAAACTAGATATTAGGGGAAAGCCGACAGTCGCCCAAGAGTGGATGATTCAGAAGAATGTATCTTTGAAGGATACTACCAAAAGCAGAGAGGTTCCACAAAAGAGTAAAGTAGCCCAAATGCCCTCAATTATGGAGCAGACAGAGCTTAAAGATCCCAAATTACCCATGTCTAACAATAGCCAAATTAATATGAATAATATACATTCTCTAAAATGCTTGTATGCAAATGCTAGAAGTCTAAAAAATAAGATGGGAGAGTTAGAATATATAGCACTAAATGAGAGGTTAGATATGATTGGAATATCAGAGACATGGTGGAAGGAGGACAACCAGTGGGACACTGTGATACCTGGGTACAAACTATATCGTAATGATAGAGCTGATCAAGTTGGTGGAGGGGTTGCTCTCTATGTTAGAGAGGGCATTGAGTCAGAAAGGATTAAAGTTTTGTAGGAAATAAAATCTGCTGTAGAATCTATATGGATTGAAATTCTATGTAAAAGCGGGAAGGCAATGGCAGTGGGGGTGTACTATCGAGCGCCTGGCCAGAATGACCAAATGGATGATGAAATGCTCAAAGAAATCAAGGAAGCTAACAAAAGTTACAGCACAGTAATAATAATGGGCGATTTCAACTACCCCGGTATCGACTGGGTCAGTGTCACGTCAGGACATGCTAGGGAGATAAAGTTCCTAGATGAAATAAATGACTGCTTCTTGGAGCAGCTGGTTCATGAACTGACCAGAGGGGAAGCCATATTAGACCTAATCCTTAGTGGAACACCAGATCTAGTGCAAGAGATAAGGTTGTTGGGGCCACTTTGCAATAATGATCATAGCATGATTGCCTTTGATTTAATTAGTGGAGGAGGGATAGTAAGGAAATCCACAGTACTACCTTTTAACTTTCAAAAGGGAGACTATGATAAAATGAGGAAAACAGTTAAGAAAAAACTGAAAGGAGCAGTTGCAAAGGTTAAAGACGTACATCAGGCTTGGCTGTTGTTGAAAAATACTATCTTGGAAGCCCAGACCAGCTGTATTCCACGTTTTAAGAAAAGTGGAAGGAAGTCCAAAAAACTGCCAGCATGGTTTAAAGGTGAGGTCAGAGAGACTGTTGTTGCCAAAAAAGCATCTTTCAGGAAATGGAAAAAAGAGCCAAACGACGAAACCTGGAAACAGCACAAGCACTGGCAAGTCAAATGCAAGGCATTGATAAGGCAGGCAAAGGGAGAATTTGAGAAGAAGCTTGCTGCGGAAGCAAAAACGCAAAGTAAAGACTTTTTAAAGTACATTCATAGCAAAAAACCTGTGAGAGAGTCAGTTGGTCCATTAGATGATAAAGGGGTTAAAGGAGCACTAAGAGGCGACAAGGTGATAGCAGAGAGACTGAATGAATTCTTTGCTTCAATCTTTACTGAGGAAGACGTAGGGATGTTACCCATGACTGAAATGGTATTTAAAGGTGCGGAAGAATTGAAGGAAATATCGATACATTGGGAAGATGTATTATAACTATTAGATAAGCTGAAGAGTAGCAAATCACCTGGGCCGGATGGTATACATCCAAGGGTGCTGAAAGAACTGAAATACGAGATTGCAGACCTGCTATTAGTAATCTGTGAACTATCATTACAATCATCTCTAATACCTGAAGATTGGAGGATCGCCAATGTAACACCAATTTTTAAAAAGGGTTCCAGGGGTGATCCGGGAAACTACAGACCGGTGAACCTGACATCAGTACTGGGAAAAATGGTAGAAACCATCATAAAGAATAAAATTACTCAGCATGTAGATAGTCATGACGTAATGGGAGACAGCCAACATGGCTTTAGACAAGGAAGATCTTGTCTTACTAATCTGTTATGTTTTTTTGAAGGAGTGAATAATCAGGTGGACAAAGGTGAGTCAGTTGATATTGTGTATCTGGACTTTCAGAAAGCCTTTGACAAGGTCTCTCATGAGAGACTTTTGGCAAAACTAAAGAGTCATGGGATAGGAGGCAATGTACTATTGTGGATCAGGAACTGGTTAAAAGATAGAAAGCAGAGGGTAGGGCTAAATGGCCAATTTTCCCAATGGAGAAAGGTGAATAGTGGTGTACCCCAGGGATCTGTGCTGGGTCCGCTGCTTTTTGACATATTCATAAATGACCTGGAAAGTGGAATAACGAGTGAGGTTATCAAATTTGTAGATGACACAGAACTATTTAAAGTTGTTAAAACCCAAGAGGATTGTGGAAAATTGCAAGAGGATCTTGATAAATTGGAAGACTGGGCATCAAAATGGCAGATGAAATTTAATGTGGACAAGTGCAAGGTTATGAACCTAGGGAAGAACAACCCAAACTATGGTTACACGATGCAAGGTTTCACATTAGGAACCACCACCCAGGAAAAAGATTTAGGCGTCATTGTGGATACCATGTTAAAACCCTCGGCCCAGTGTGCAGCAGCGGCAAAGAGAGCAAATAGAATGTTAGGTATGATAAGGAAAGGAATGGAAAATAAAACTAAAGATATTATAATGCCTCTATATCGTTCCATGGTGAGACCGCACCTTGAATATTGTGTGCAATTCTGGTCGCCGTATCTTAAAAAGGATATAGCGATTTTAGAAAAGGTTCAGAGAAGAGCCACTAAAATGGTAAAGGGGATGGAAGGATACTCCTATGAAGAAAGGCTAAAAAGGTTAGGGCTCTTTAACCTGGAAAAGAGACAGCTGAGGGGAGATATGATAGAAGTCTATAAATTAATGAACGGAGTGGAACGGGTAAACATAGATCGATTGTTTACATTATCAGAATATAGAAAGACTAGGGGACATGCAATGAAGCTACAGGGTAAACTATTTAAGACTAATAAAAGAAAATATTTTTTCACTCAACGTGTAATCAAACTCTGGAATTTGTTACCGGAGGATGTAGTAAAGGCTATTAGTGTAGCTGGGTTTAAAAAAGGTTTGGACAAGTTCCTGGAGGAAAGGTCCATAAACCATTATTAAGAAGGGACCCAGGATATCAATGCTTGAACCAATACAAGCATTGTGGAACCTGTGTCCCTTGGGGAAACTTCTAGGTACATATGTCCTAGATTGGCCACTGTTGGAAACAGAATACTGGGCTTGATGGACCTTGGTCTGACCCAGTATGGCATATCTTATGTTCTTATGCACTAGCTGCATTCCGCATGATTAGCACAGGTTCATCTGATATCCATGTTAATGGCATGCATCAGGGGACAGGGCTCTGTGTTAACTGCTGGGAAAATGAAGACCAGACCTCTAACAGTTAATGTAGTGGTATTTCACCAAATACGCTATGGTTTGGAGGTGTGGAAGAAAATGTAGGTGATGCAGTGATGGAGCCCTTATGTGTGGTAGATAATATTTCAGTGGTCATTATCTTTATTCTTTCTGTTTTTTAAGGAAGGGGTTTGTGTTGCCATTAAATCTCCATTCTGCTTCAGCTTTGAATAACAAATTTTATTCACCAGCTTTCCTGAATAATTATTCATCTCAACTTTCTTTCTGATCTCAGAATGCATGAATTGACCCCACTGTGTAGAAAGTGGCAAAGAATGTTCTCGTCAGGGCCATCCCATCCACTAGGTGAACAAGGCAGTCACCTAGGGTAGCAGTCCCTAGTGGACAGCATCACTAACCCAACCCCCCAGGAAGCAGCAGCTGAACTGCTGCTTGAACACCTTAGCAGGCTATAAAATGTCCATGCATGTGCGCGCATTTCTGGCCTGCCACTCCTGTCCATCCTCCAAGAAAGTTGCATCGGAGGGGAAGCAGGAGCGGCAGGCCATGAGCACACATGTGCACGGGCACTTTAAGGCCTGATGCAGAGCTGAAGTGGCAGTTCAGCCGCCGCCATTTCAGCACAAGGTGCGGGCAGCATGGCGGGTGCAGTCTTTTGGGGGTCGGTGGAAGAAACCCTCATGCTGCCACTGTTTCTAGTCCTGCCTGAGAAGCAGATAAAAGACAGTGAATTGCCCAGTAGTCATTACTGACCTTTTCCAAAGATTTTATCTGAATCTGAGGTGGTAGCAACTGTAGCTATGTTTCTTTGATCTTACCAAGAAATTCCATATTGAAAAGCTATTTCTCTGAGGTGCCTGTGTACCAACATGCAGTATCCGGATAGCAGGTGGTATCAGAACCGCAGAAAAAGTAGCATGGGACTCCATGATACCCGGGTAACATGCATCTGGGTGGGATTGGGGCATTTCCACTGCAATGCTGCTAGCGTGGAAGCCTGAGGTCCGTGCTACCTACTCTCAGTGCAGGTAGTGCGGGTACAACTACATATCAGTGGGTGGCATTAATTGCTCCCATGGCAATCCATAGTAACTGCAGGGAGATAGCTGTACCCGCCCCTATGATGTTAGCGGAAAGCCTCAAGCTATTAATGCAGCCCAAACCTGTGTTACCAGTGCAAGGCTTAGTAAATATGCCCCTGAGTTACATAGAAACAGAGAAATATGACGACAGAAAAAGACCACATGGCCTATCTCGTCTGTCCTTCCATATCATGTTGTTATGGTTGTTGTGTTATAATGTAAACCGCGCTGATGCCAAATAGCGCTGTATATAAGAATTTGTAATAAAATAAATAAATAAATAAATATCAACAACTACAACAGTCCCCTTTTTACCTTTAGAGATTCTCTGTGTTTGTCCCATGCTTTTTTGAATTCAGTTACTGTCCTCATCTCTACCACCTCCACTGGGAGACTATTCCACGGATCCACTACTCTTTCCGTAAAGAAATATTTCCGCATATCACTCCTGAATCTATCTCCCTCACCCTCACCCTCATCCCATGTCCCCTCGTAGCAGAACTTGCTTTCAATTGAAAGAGGCTCTCTCCCTGAACATTTATGCCACGGAGGTATTTAAACATCTCAATCATATCACCTCTATCCCGCCTTTCCTCTAAGGTGTACATATTAAGATCCTTAAGTCTGTCCTCATAAGCTTTATAATGAAGACCACTAATCATTTTAGTAGCCACCCTCTGCACCGACTCCATCCTGTTCACATTCTTTTGAAGGTGCGGTCTCCAGAATTGATTAGGTGTCAGCAGTTCCCAAAGCTGAGGAAGTTACTAGAGTTCAACTACCTACTCTGCTCAAGGAGTTATCAGGATTTAACCTTAAGCATTAATTTAGAAAAGTAGACAATTATAACTTTACTTCTAAAAACTACTAAAATACAGTCAGTAACCTTTTTCTGATTCCACAGGATATCAACATATACATCAAGTCTGCCTTCTTCCATGGTGAATTCTCTTATTATTTCTGCTTTAAAAGTTTGGAGTGATGCCAGTCCAATAAGATTTGAACCGGCCTATGGTCCCAATGCAGATATAGTTATTAGCTTCACAAAGAAAGGTATTTAGGGAGCTTTCTTAATGCATTTATTTATGTCATTTTTTTGTGGGCTCACAAAATATGTTACTTACTTCATGCACTTTTTCTAGCTCATGGGGACTCGTTTCCATTCGATGGCCCAGGGGGAACCCTAGCACATGCATTTGGACCTGGAGAAGGAATTGGAGGTGATGTTCATTTTGATGAAGATGAAAAATGGACTGCTGAGACTACTGATAGAGGTATATGATTTGAAACTCTAGGGTGTAAGTTTGTGAACATTCGTTTGAATGCCTAAAGGGGGTGATGTTAGAAGCACTGTTCATGCTTTGGATTTCTGAAAACAGGCATAGAGACGTCCAAATCACAGAAATGTCTGCAGAGCCAGTTTAGAAGCCAGGTTTATAGATCTCCTCAGTATGAGGCTGTCCAAGTCTGAGCAGGGCATGGTCAAGGCATTCCCAAGAACTTGGATGTCCTCACCTGATCTCAGAAATGTCCTGGACATCTGGAGTTATGTCTAAGGTTATGTCTGCTCCAGGCACAGACAGATATCTGAAAACTGATTGTTTTGTCTGACATTGTCTGTAGGGTGTGGAGAAGGAGCTACACTGATAGCCCCTTAATTTTACAATACATCAACAAACACTGACAGGGAATGGGGGTTATGTTTTCATTTTGCTACACTGCTGGACATCCCTTTATCCTAGCTTGCACGAGATGGAAGTCTTCACCGCACTGTTTCCTAAGGGGGACATCTATGTGGCTGCTGGTGTGGACGTCCATGTCAGGGATGTCCATGTTATAAAATCAACTGTAGATATAGACGTCCCTGGCATTTTTCTGCACATTCTGCCCTGGATGTCCCCAATTTGACTTGGGATGTCTTTTCTAAAATGGCACTTAAAATGTTTTAACAGCGCACAACTCTCTCGTATATGCATATTTCTACAAATTAATGTGCATATAAATTCCATACACAAAAAAGACTTAGAATGTGTATGAGGTATTCATTTAAAACTAATGTTTGAAAAAATACAAAAGAAAATCATATGAATATTGGAAAAAATCGGGAATATAACTTTTTCTGGTCAGGTACATACCTATCAAAGTCTTAAACTTCTGCCTTTCAGTTCAATTTGTTTTACATATTTCTATGTAGAAGAACAATATTAGTAAAGATATATAAATTCAGAGATAATAGTTACAGCAATAACTCTTCTAGCACTAGAGATAACTGCTACAGAAGCATTGCACAGCATTACAAGGGTTTGCTAGAGATAAATGGGCGATGTGAGGAATGGTAACTGTAAGGTACACTTAAGAATAACCCTTTTCCAAAACCTCACTGTAAAATAGGGCATATCTGGGAACAAGTGGTCAACATGCAACCCATGGTCTCACTGAGGTTCCCTCAGTAGGAAAGAATCTTGCATTGGGGCCCTTAGAATGACATACTCAGTCTTATACTCTTGAAATTATCATTATTATTATTATTTTAATCAGTTATTGAGTGCTACCATGTCTGTACAGTGCTGTATATGCTTGGTAGCACTCAATAAATGATTAAAATAATAATAATAATGATAATTTCAAGAGTGCTACCAATCTAGAAGACAAACATACAGTACAATACAATACAAGAAACACAAGGGAAGGAGATTATGAACCAAAGGCAGCCTCAAAGAGGTGATCCTTTAGCATGGACTTGAAGAGGGAAAAAGAGGAGATTTGATGTAAAGACAGGGGCAACTTGTTCCAGGCAAAAGGAGCAGCAAGGTGAAATGAACGAAGCCTGGAGATGGCACAAGAAGAAGGGGGCATAGAGAGAAGGAAGGGGGAGGAGAAACGGAGATCACGAGGAGGGGTATAGGGAGAGGGGAGAGAGGAGAGCGGAGAGAGGAGAAAGGAAAGGTAAGGAGGGGCAGCAGAGTGAAAGCATTTGTAGGTCAAGATAAGTTGCTTGAACTGAATATGATAGCAGAAAGGGAGCCAGTGAAGGGATTTCAAAAGAGGGGTAATGTGAGTGTAACATGGCTGGTGGAGAATTAACCGTGCAGCAGTTTTGAAGAGGGAAGAGATGATACTGAGGAAGACCAGCAAGGAGGAGATTGCAGTAGTCAAGATTGGAGATAATTAAGGAGTGAACAAGAGTTTTAGTAGTATAATCAGAGAGGAAGGAACAAGTCTTTGTAATGTTGAAAAGAAAGAAGCAACAGAATTTAGCAACTTGTTGAATATGTGAGGAGAATGAAAGAGAGGAGTCAAAAATGACCCCAAGGTTGTGAGCAGAGGAAACTGGAAGAAGAAGAGTAATATCAACAGTGATGGAGAAAGGAGGAAGGATGGAGGATGGTTTAGGAGAAAAAACAAGAAGCTCAGTTTTAGCCATGTTCAACTTCAGACGACAATGAAACATCCAGGCAGTGATGTCAGACAAACAAGCAGAGATATGTGCCTAAAGTGCAGGAGAAATATCAGGCAAAGATATATAGACTTGAGAGTCAACCAATAAAAGTAATACTGAAACCTATGGGAAGAGATGAGGGCACCAAGGGACTGGGTATAGAGAGAGAAAAGGAGTGGACCAAGTACAGTCCTTGGGGTACACCAACCGAGAGAGGGATGGCAGAAGAGGAGGTACCATGTGAACAAACACTAAAGGAGCAATTAGAGAGATACGAAGCAAACCAGGACAGGACACAGTCTCTAAAACCGAGAGAGGATAATGTGATGAGGAGGAGAAAGAGGTCAAGAGTATCAAAGGCAGCAGAAAGGTCAAGAAGGATAAGAAATGAGAAAAGGCCTTTAGACTTGGCTAGGAACAAGTCACTGAAGACCTTGGCAAGAGCTGTTTCAGTGTAATGAAGAAGACGAAAGCCAGACTGGAGTGGATCAATGAGGGAATCTGAGGAGAGAAAAATCGAAGCAGTGACGAAGAACAGCACATTCAATGAGTTTGGAGGTAAGGGGAGAAGGGATATGGGATGATAATTGGAGGGAGCAGTAAGTCAAGAGAGGGTTTTTTTGAGGAGTGATCAAAAAGCATGCTTATAGGCAGTAGGGAAATTGGCAGTGGAGAAAGGTTGATAATATGAGAAATGGCAGGGATAATGGAGGAGATGGCATTCAGGAGCTTAGTGGGGATGGGATCAGAGGAGCAGGTGGCTGGTTTAGCTGATGAAAGAAGAATGGAAGTTTCCTCATCAGAGATACTAGAGAAGGAAGAGAGGGTTGGAGAAATTGTAGGAAAGAGTTTAAATTGAAGAGGGGAAATTGGAGTTGAAGAAGAATTAGAAGAGAATTGAAGAATAATCTAATTTTATCGTGGAATTAGCGAGGATTTGGGCTGAAAGAGAAGGGGGAAATGGAGGAGGAGGAGCCTTAAGAAGAGAATTGAGAATAGAGAAGAGATGATGGGGGTTAGAAGCCAGACAGTAAAGCAGGTGAATAAAATAGTTTTGCTTAGTGAGTGAGATTACAGACTTGAAAGAAGTAAGCATTAATTTAAAGTGAAAGAAATCAGAAAGGGAGCGGGATTTAAGCCAAGTGCGTTCAGCAGACCGGACAGAGGAGCATAAGTAGCAGGTAGTAGAAGAAAGCCAGGGCTGAGGTGACACGTATGCCTCACAAGGCATGTGATGCAGGAGCAATGGTATCCAGAGAGAGAGGTATTATAGGAGAATATAATCTAATCGACAGACTTATAAGACAAAGTGGAAGAAAGCAGAGAAGAAACAGTAGTCGATAAAGACTGTGGATCAATAGCATGAAGATTCTGAAAAAGATAGGAGGAGATAGGGTGAGAATACAGTGGGGAGTGATGAAGAGAGAAGCTTAAGAGGTGGTGGTCAGATAGTGGAAGAACTGAGATGCGGAAATTAGAGAAAGAAATAATAAAAGCTCCATGCTGTTGCAAAATAGAAAGAGTTTACTGATGTATAACTTGCTGTCTAGTGATCGGCTGGTGAAGAGTATATTTTCTTCTGATAATATCAATAAAACCAATTTAAATAATCATTTCAACAATCCAGATATATATGGAGGCCTCTCTTGACATTTAATACTCCTTTCAGGATATTCCAGGAATCTATTTTGCTTTTCCTTGGATTCCCCTTGGTAACTGATTCCTCTAGAATCACTGAGAATGAATAGGATAGAACATCCCAAATAAGATGATTAGTCATCACTCTTTTGGGCTCTTCTCCTCCATTCTGATTATATCAATGCCACTGAAAAGCTCCTTTTGCATTCTTCCCTTTGTAGTAGACTTTCCACAGTTTTAGACATACTCAGCACTCCCTGGTTCATTATATCCTTTTCTCTAAACTTCATAAATCACTTGAAAAACTACCATATATCCCAGCAGAGGATTCTATGGTATTTCTCCACTCCAGAAATTCTTCTTTCTATTCTGTCCTGAAGCCTCTCATGGACTGCTCCTTGAGCTTATTTTTTGAGAACCCCACCTTTCCTTTCTAGAACTCTGGTTCTACCTCAGACTTTCAGATCCTCTGTTTTTATTACTCCTCCAAAACCCCAGGCACTACCCATTGAGGTGTGCCTATATCACCTGCTCTCCCTACTCTTTTACTAGTTATGTGCACCTTGGTGGCTCTGGTAGAAGCATATATTAACCTGCAATCACCTCAGGAGACCCGTGCAAGGGGCCTGTGAGTACCCTTACATCAGTAAACAATAAATTACTTTTCATAAAGGTTCAACTCCAAACAATTTACAGTCTAATTCAAACTGCAGATATGTTAAGAGAGCCAGTTTAACCATTAAATAAACTAGGCGGGTGCCAAGGCTGCAGCTTCTGGAGTATATCAAAGAGTGGCTGCAGTCACACAAATTGCAAGACCCATCAGCCTACACTTACACCTGCAGGGTAGAATGGCCATTTTCAAATATCCTAATTTCCGATGCTATTGGGCTACCAACTACAGGGTAAAATTTGGGTGCTGATGAACATGGGGTGGCATAGTGCACCAAGGTCTTCATTGGGTGAGTTTAAAGAAATGTAAAATATCCACTCCACTCAGAAAGAAATGTCAATGCTGAGGTGTGCATTTATTTATTTCTAAGTATTTATTATATCACTTTTAGTGCAAATGTTACCTATCAACGTGGTTTACAGGTTAAAAAGTCAGCTTGTTAAAGAAAAGAAAGTGTAGAATAGGAAAGGGGTGAAGGAACGTGCTCGAGGCCGCGGGCCGGGTCCCGCGGCTGCCAGTAACCTGGGCCCGGGCCCGGCCTCGGCCTCCACCTCGCTGTCGGCGGGGGGGGGGAAGGGTGTTTAAAACGGAGCGATTTCATCGGCCGGCTGGGGGGCGGCGCTTGGCCAGCGAGGAGCCGCGTGGCCGTCTCTTTCTGGCCGCGGCGCCACAGGAACGGTCGCGTTCCCGCCCGCCCGCCCCCTTTGATGGTGGTTTGGAGGTTGTCGCAGCTGGGGGGGGTGGGGGTACTGAGCCAGCGCTCGCAGGAGCGGCGCGGGCTTGACCTGGTTTTGAGCAGTGGGGGCGAAGTGCTCCTTGGGGTGGGGCGAGAGCCCGGTTGGGGGTCTCGACCCGGTAGCGGGGGGTGGGTGCCGGCACTGTTAATAAACATACTGCCAGCTTTGAAAAATGATCCCCTTGTTCCTAACTTTTTGAGTAGGTAAGGGAGGTCATCATAGAAGGTTTGCATGGCATTTGCTCAAGTAAATAGTAGGTTTGCATGTGTAAATAGCCCTACACATGTAAGTAGTTATTTTTAAAAAAGCTACTTATATGGGTATACTCATGGCATGCACATTTTTGTAGACGGCATGCTTCAAGTGTGGTTTGAGGGGGCATGAAAAGCATGCATTTATTTCATATTTTCTGATAGCAATATACCTACTTTAAACATTTTGCATGTTGGCATTTACACTTGCTCAAAGTCATGTGTGTCAGCTAACTGTGCATTTGAAATTAGGCTTTGACAGAGTGATTCAAGGGACAATTGTGCTTACCACTGATATTATGGTGAAAACTCAAATTTTAAAATGCACATAAAAGAATCATTCAAAAGACATTTAAGGAGATCAACTGGTAACAACTTACAATTCCTCTTTAAAATTTCTTTCCAAAATCAGAAAAATTATTCCTTTTTATGCAGTCAGATAGATCACCTTCTGTACCTCCCTGAGCTATTTCCTCATAAATTTTATCTTTCTTTATCTTTATTAACATTTGATATGCCACCCTAGGCATCAGAGTGGTATACAACGTTTCAAAAAACATCAGAACGAAATGAAAATAACGCTATTATTGACAGGAAAGATAAGGCAGAAACGAGACAGATGGGGTGGTGAGGGTTAGTTAGGGAGGAGAGAGGGGCAGATCATAGGCAAGCTGGAACAGAAGAGTTTTGAGTAGGGATTTAAACCAGAGGGGGGAGGGCTCTGCATGTAGGATGGCAGGTAAGTAGCTCCATAGGGTAGGGGCAAGGAAAAAGAAGTCAGAGTGTTGTGTCTGTTCTAGGTGCGTTTGTGAAACTGAGGGAAGAGCTAAATGATGGGTGTACAGGGATCTGAGAAGATGATGGGGGAGTGGAATTGGAGAAAGTTGGCTAATTACCTGTGTGGAGTATTTGTGTGGATTGCTTGGTGTGCTGAATTGAGAATTTTGTAGTTGATGCGGAATTTTATGGGGAACCAGTGAAGGCAAATGAGAGTGGGCGTGATATGATCATAGTGAGAAGAGTGCGTAAGGATCCATGCTGCCGTATTTTGGCAGCAGAGTTGGTAGCAAGGAAGACCTGCAAGTGCACCGTTACAATAGTCAAGTTTAGAAATCACCAGCAACAAAAGGAGAGTTGTGAGGGAGGGCGGGTTGAGGGAACAGAAAAAGGCATGGATCTCGTGTAAAAAGAAGAAAGACCGCTGAATCAGGGAAGACAGATGATCATGGAATGTTAGCAAGGAGTCCAAAATGACGCCCTGATAGTGAAGAGATTGAACTAAGGATACTAGAGAATGGGACAGAAAGGGGCTAATGAGGGTCTAGGGGTATTGAAAGTAAGCCAAATGGCGGAACACTTGGAGGCTTTAAAATGCAAATGCTTTGTGAGGAGCCAGTCATAGACAGCAGATAGGCCAGCACTGAGAGTCATCAGATCGGGGGAGTGTGATTTAGAGTGAAAAAGGAAGCAGATATCATCAGCATAAAGATAGGCAGAGATGCCAAATTGCTGGATCAGCAATGCAAGAAGAGCCACAAAGATATTGAAAAGGAGAGGGGCCAACACCGACCCTTGGGGAATACAGCAAGTGAGAGGAATGGGGGGAGAAGTAGCTATGCCACAAACTATGGAGAAGGAGCAAAAGGATAGAAAAGACCGGAACCAGTGAAGAACAGAGTCCCAAAGCCCGCAGTCGGAAAGACAAGATAGCAACAGTGAATGGTCCACCAGGTCAAATGCTGAGGATAGATCCAAAGAAGCTACAAGTGAAACATTACCCTGATCATGTGCAACATGGACTTCATTGAGTAGGAACAGAATAATGGTTTCTGTACTGTGGCAGGGGTGAAATCTGGATTGGCGAGGGTGTAGAAAGTGAACGGAGTTGAGGTATGAGGACAGCTATGCGAAGACCAATTTCTTAAGAATTTTGGAAAGGAAGGAAAGATTTGAGATGGGGCATCAATTAGCTAGGACATCAGGGGCAAGGGAAGGTTCCTTAAGAATGGGGCAGATAATGGCGTGCTTCCACAATGAAGGGAAGACGCCAGATGTGAGACTAGAATTATAGATGGTAAGCACGAAGGGAAGGAGGGCTAGTGAGGATTCTGTGAGCCATGCTGAAGGGATGGGGTCAGAGGGACATGTGGTTTTGTGAGAGGAATTGAAGACCTTTAATAAGGCGGCTGCAGTGGGGTGAGGATCGACTCGAGGCCAAAGGACCTCGAGGATTGGCTCTGCCTCCGGCAACATCTTGGACGTCAAAGGCCCGGTGGTCTGGGTGGATGAACCGGTCGTGTCAGACAACAGCGCCCACTGCTGGTCCATGAAGGCAGACAAACTGCACTCCAGGACCGCCATTCTGGACTCCAGGCCAGAAGGCTCCACAGCCTTCAGCGTGGGTACTGACGGACTTGGGCCCGACGCCAGCTCTCCCGAAGACCAAGGCCGGTCCA
The DNA here is from genome assembly GCA_033557465.1 of Ichthyophis bannanicus. Classification (NCBI taxonomy): domain Eukaryota; kingdom Metazoa; phylum Chordata; class Amphibia; order Gymnophiona; family Ichthyophiidae; genus Ichthyophis; species Ichthyophis bannanicus. Next base: position 169,380,571 of record CM066035.1, on the reverse strand, counting down.
CAGTCGGATCCTTCTCGGAGACCTTCACAGGCCACTCTTTCTCCGACGCCTCGGGCAAATGCCTCAGACTGCAGGGCTGGGCAGGGGGGCCCCTGGCCGGTCGGAACCATCCCAGGATGCTGCCTTCGAGGGTTTCTTCTTCTTCCTGAGTTCCCTCGAGAGAGACCCCTTTCTGAGGACCCTGATGAGGCTTGGGCTCGGAGCATTCCTCGCGAGATGTCAGGGCCTCAGACGAGGCCCTGGCCTTCGGAGGCACCAGCAACTCAGGGAAAAATTTATCGTGCTGCTGCTGGCGGCTCTTGAGGACCTTACTGGATATCCTCTTGCAGAGACCGCAGGCTGCTGGGTCGTGATCAGGCCCTAGGCAGCGGAGACAGCAGTGGTGTGTGTCAGTCAAGGACATAATTTTGGAGCACCGATCACACTTCTTAAAGCCACTGGTAGCCTTGGGGAAAAAAGCACCCCTGTGAGGTCGAAGACTCTCCAGCCTGCCAGCAGGAGAAAAAAGGTGCGAAGATGCCGGGAAAAGAAAAACTACAAAATTGAACCGAATGACACTGAGGCAATGAGGTCGGCAGGTGGGAAGAGTACCGGTATGATACCGGAGGTGAGTATGAAACTCGGAGAAAAAAAAATCAACTTTTTCCGGGGACAAAGCAGACAACTTCTGAAGGGCTCCATGGAAAAAAGGAGACTGAACAAGATGGCACCCTTGGGCGGGAAGGGGGACTGCGCATGCGAGATGGCATCTCCCAAAGGCTTTCTTTGAAAGTTGGAGGGATGCTTCCGCGAGGGCTCCGTCAGTGGCGATGTCACCCATATGTGAGGACTGACTTCCTGCTTGTTCCCGGAGAATAGAGGAATATGTAATTTTTTTAAGCGTAACTATTTATTTATTTGTTTGTTTTATAAACATTTATGTATTAATTTTTCAGCAACAGCTATTCGAAGTGATCCATAGTTAAAAAAATCCAATCATACCTAAAACATATAAAACAATAATATAAAGGCCAAAGAGTTTCCTCCATGTGTTATGCCTGAGAAAAATGCTTAATGGGGTTACTATTGATGTACTTAATGTGATACTACTTTTCTCTCTCCTAGGATTTAACCTTTACCTGGTTGCTGCTCATGAATTTGGTCATTCGTTAGGGCTTTCTCATTCTTCCAACCCTTCATCCTTGATGTATCCAAAATACAAAACACGCAACACATATGGATCTCCACTCTCCAATGAAGATAGGCAACTGGTAACAAGGATGTATGGTAAGACAATATATTTGGTTTACCCACTAAATGCTATTTATAAAAAAAACAATTGCAGTACACATCTACAGGAAAATCTGAGAATGAAACAATTCAGCTGCTGTGGCTACATCTTTTATACTTTATATGGTGGTGTCTTATGTGGGAGAATGAGACAACAAAGCAGAGTAACAGGTACCTGCAGCACCGTAACTAAAAGTCAAAGGAGCTGATACCCATGCTGGTGGTCAAACAGGACTTTATTAAACTGTGATGCATTTCGTCTTCTTCAGGAGAACACAAGCCTCAAAAGATATATTAAAAACATAAATACAAAACACCTTAATACACATATTAAATTATGTATGAAGCATCAAAATCAATATATATATATATATATATAAATTATATAAATAAATAAATAAATAAAACATATATTGCATACCTTAAAATATAACAAATCAAATTATATAAAACCATATTTATAAAAACATAATTATAAGACCAAAGCATAATATTTAAGAGGCTGACGAAGAAATGTTGAATAATACAAAAATAACCAGTCGTACTTATTACCAATATGTAAAATGCCATGAAAAAACATAAAGGGCTTATTCATGAACAAATGAAAACCCTAGCGGCAATGCTGGAGTGAGATGAAGAGGATCAAAAGCAGGGAGGGAAACTGCTGTAAACTAAATCTGGCATACAGAATTTTGTAGGGAATGACTGCAACATCCTTTTGAAAGCACAAGGTCCCATGTCCAAGATTCGCTAAGAAGAAGATAAAGGAACTTGTGTTAAAAGGTAGTGTAGGAGTAAAGCTGATCGCATCATAGAAGGGTAAATTTATCTCCATCCCAAAGGGACTCCCCCTTGTTGGTGAGAGGGAACATGGGCACAGACATAATAGTTTCCTGTCAGATTTTTAATCATTTTTACATGCAAATTTTCTTTCCAGTGCCCAAAATACTCCTCCCTGCCCCAGGTAGCTTCCCTCGGGGAGGGAGTGGTAGAGAATAGTGTTTTACTACAGAACCACCACTTAGTTCTAAGTTGTCTTGGTAGATTTTGTTGTTTGTTTTTCAGTTTTTAAAGGAGCTATTGCCCACAACTGGACAGTCCAGATATGCATCCAGGAAAGAGCCCACTACAATTTTACAAATGAGCTGTTAGCTCAGTGCATTCACAGGAGGTGGAAGGAGGAAGGAATTCCACTTCTTCCAAATTGGGAGGGCACTCAGTATAATCTCTTTCCTCCTGATAGCTATACCGGCTCTTACCCAAAGAGTATGGAAAAACATAGTAAATAATAACAGCAAGATTACAATGATAACAAAGGTTACATATACAGCTATAAATCCAGTCCACTCTCGACTTCCCAGTTTGCCAGCTAGCAAAGGGGATTCTGCATCATCAGATCTGCCAAACAGATAACAGCGTTCAGTCATTAGTGTATCTTCTTCAGCTTCACTTTCAGGTCAAGACCCACTACGGTCTCTGAAAGCCACTTGTCTACAGGAGTTTTCTCCTCTCCCTTACCAGCTGCTAGGACCTTGGCTGCTCCGGTGTCAGCTACTTCTCGTCCTTGTCCTGAGGCCTGGTCTGGAGATGGAGAATACTTACAGTGGGTGTAATGGTTCCAGGATCCTTTAACAGCTACCTTCAGTCAGTGTTGTCAGAAGAACTTGGTACAGTCCCTCCCACGGTGACTGTAGCATATGCAGGCGATATGCCTTTAACAGGATCCAGCCTCTGGGTTGAAAGGAGTGAGATGAGACATCTAGCAGAAGGGACTGGAACTACTGAGCATACCTGTGGAGGAAAGAGAGTTGCTTCTGCTGCTGGGAGATATAAGAAGTCAAGTGTGAATCTTGCAATACGAAACTGGGTAGTTCTGATGGTTCAGGTGCGTACAAAGTAGGAGGTCTTCCATATAATAGTTCAAATGGAGAAACTTTCAGTCTACCCATCGGGAGAGTCTTGATGTTAAACAAAGTCAAAGGCAAGGCTTCTAGCCAAGACAATTTAGTTTCCTTACAGAGTTTCAACAATTGCTATTTTAAAGTCTGATTCATTCTTTCAATCTGCTCTGAACTCTGAGGGTGCCAGGGAGTATAAAGCTTTCAAGTAAACCCTAAAGATTCTGACAAACTCTGAATAATTTTAGAAGCAAATTCAGGTCCCTAGTCTGAGTCTATTGGTGGTAGAGGACCGTATCTGGGTACAATCTCTTTTAGTAACACCTTGGCAACTTGCTATGCTTTTTTGTTAGTAGTTGGAAATGTTTCCACCCATCCAGTCAATTGATCAACAATAACTAACAAATATTTAAACCTTTTTACAGAGTTTAAGTCAGTAAAATCAATCTGCAATCGTTCAAAAGGAATAAAAGCCCATGGTTTTGCTCCTGGAAGTCCTCTTGGCTCTGCCTTCGGACTGCTGCTTACACACAGCAGACAATCCTTAGCAACTCATTTTGCTAAAGAGTGGACACTGGGAGCAAACCACTGTCTGTTATTTGATTCTGCCATCTTTATCGAACTCTAGTGAGTTCACTGATATAACATTCTCAGAAGCTGTAACAAATAGGGCATGTGAATTGCTGCCCTGCCATCTAAAGTAATCCATGACCCTTCAGAATTTTGATTAAGATGGAATTTGTGTCAACTATAGTGTAGCCGGTATGGCAAACACCTAGGACAATTTTAGAACTTCCATCACAAAACAGTGTTAAATCAGGATTCTCCAGTGGGATGTCTGAAAGATCAAGATGAGGTTTCTCAGCCAACTGCACAATTTGGCAGCAGTCATGATGAGGCTCACCATCATCAGGGTTAGGCAACAGGGTAGCAGAATTAAGGGCATTTGTTCTGACAAAGGTCAAATTGTTAGGGGTGAGATTGGTTTGTTTGGCCCCTCCAACAAAAAAATTGCTCTGTTGCCCAACAGTAATAATAGAAAGCAGTATCTAAGCTGATAACTAATTTGTTTTTTATTCTGCCAGGCTAATGTGTATTATGTCTAAGAAGCAGGAAACAGAAATCATAACATCTCTGTTGTTGTTTTGCCATCAAGTCAGTATGAACTCCTGGCAACTCTGTGGATAGCTGTCCATGTTGTGACTATCCTCTGGGTTTCTTGGCAAGGTGCAGACTGAAAGTAGATTTCGAGGCCTTTCTTCTTCACAGTATGCCTACAGCCCCTGTATGATGGCTTTTCTTTCAAATGCTGTTCTTCAAGAAAACCTGCAGTTATTGTAGGATAACACCTTAACAATTTATTGTAGATGCAGAATAAGGAAGATGAATAAATTAGAAAAGTGATAGAAAATCATTAAAAATTTCTTTTGCTATAATAATATAGGGCCAGCATCCAGCTCTGGAGGAATGCATTATCCAAACCACCCATATTTGCGTTACTTTTTCCCAAGATGGTTGAGCATGGATGAGAAATGCAACACAAGCTTGACATTTGATGCTATAACCACTCTAGGACAAAGCCTTGTGATCTTCAGAAAAAGGTAAACACTATTATGAGCACATTTTAAATCAAACTAGCATGGTCTTCTAATAATATTGAAGATTTATCACACAGTATGTACAAAAAGCCCATATTCATATTAAAAGGTAGACTACTAAAAATACATTTGCTCACATTTTGCACCGGAGTATCCTGAACCTATTTAGAACCTTTCATTAAAATGGCCTGCTGCACATTTTCAGCCCTGCTCTTATTTAAATGGTGACACCTTCATTTCACTAAATTCACTACTTTTTGCCGTAAAGCAAAGTATTGGCCAAATTTACTTTGATGTATGCTCCTTCACTGAGAACAGAATTCACTCCTTGCCATTCCATCTCTAGGTCCATCAATTTTATTATTTATTTGACTAGTTTTCTATACCACTTTTCTCCAGGTCAAAGCAGTTTACATGAAACAGTAACAGTTTTACAGAAAACAAGGAACTGAACACATGCTAGCATAGGGTATAAAAGTATTCATGTTCTTCAACTGAAAGACGGAAGGGGAAAACATTGCTAGGTTACTAACTTCTTACCAATAGAGGCAGAATCTTGTCTTTGGTCCTAGGGTGCAAGGGAGGTCTGCCCTCAAGGTTCAGGCGCCTCTGGCATTCAGCCAGAACGATCATTTTATAAGGAGGAGTATCTGCACCCCACCCACCATTACCAGAGGCAGGGCCGAACCGAGCGTGGATCGCGCCCTGTGCAACTTGAACATTGGGTGCGCAGTCCCCCCTCCCCCTGTGATGGGAGAAAAGAGGCACGCCCAATGTGCAAGTCGCTGGCACGCTAAGCAGATCTGTCCCTCCCTGCTCTGACGCCACGTCAGAGGAGGGAGGGACCAGACCTACTTTGCGTGCCACAAGAAGGCTTAAGGGGCACATTTCAGCTGTCTGCCATTGCCTGCCGCCGCTGAGAGAAGAAAAAGTGGCGGCGGAAGACAACAGCAGACTACTGAAATATGCCCCTTAAGCCTTTGCACCCTGTGCGGCCATACCACTCGCAATGGGCTAGGTACGGTCCTGACCAGAGGAGAGTTTGAACAGGCTCGGAGCCACTGCCAAGGGGCAGAGGGGAGCTCAGCCCAGTAAGAAGTTCCAGGAATGTGCCTGCACATCACTGGAGTTAGGGGACAAGTGGAGCAGAAATGGGGTGAACTACATCTTCAGCAGCTACCCTTCCAGAAGAAAGAAATCCAAGAGATGCTGTATCCCAGGACTGTCAGAACAAAGGGTGTCATCACTCACAGGTCAGGGGAACTGTAAACGCCACACCTTAACATTTAGGTACTCTGGGGAAGGACATTAGTAGAGGAGACAGGGAAGTCTCCCATAGAAAGTAATTGGACTGGTCAGAGTACTTAAGTTCTGGAGAACATGTATTAAAGGAGAGTATTCAAACAGGGAAGAGTGTGTGGAAGAAACCAAGTGCTCAAGATTAAAGTGCAGAGAAATGGGATGGAATAAAATATAACACGCTCTAAACCAGTGGTTCTCAAACCAGTCCTCTGGGACCCCTAGACCAGTCAGGGTTTCAGGCTATCCACAATGAATATGCATGAGATAGATTTGCATACAATGGAAGCAGTGCATGCAGATCTATCTCATGCATATTCATTGTGGATATCCTAAAAAGATGACTGGTCTGGGGGTCCCAGAGGACTGTGTTGAGAATCACTGCTCTAAATAAAGAGTAGTTACTCACCTGTAACAGGTGTTCTCCAGGAGCAGCAGGAATCAGTCCTCACATATGGGTGTCATCGGCGCCGATGAAGCCCCAGTGGAGCATTTCCCCAGCTTTCTATGAAAGCCTTTGGGAATGCAGGCACGCATGCGCGGTTCCCTTCCCGTCTAAAGGTGCCATCTTACCTCAGTCAAATGACATAGCTAAGAACAGCACACAAAAATGAAAAATAAACTATGTACAACTGCAACTCCAAGGGGAGGAGGGAGGGTTGTGAGGACTGATTCCTGCTGCTCCTGGAGAACACCTGTTACAGGTGAGTAACTACTCTTTCTCCAGGACCAAGCAGGAAGTCAGTCCTCACATATGGGTGACTCCCTAGCTCTGGGCTACCGAGGAACCCAGGCTGAACAAGAGTACTCCCTCTAGTCTCAGCAGCAAAGAAAGGCTTTTCAAGGACACAACCTCCACCGGTAGTCCAACAGAGGGCAGGAGGGCAGGAGTTGCCTAAACCTCAAAGAGATTCCGGAGTACTGCTTGGCCAAAAGCACTGTCCCTACGGGACTCCCTCTCCAGACAGTAATGGGCCGCAAAAGTCTCGCTTGAAGACCAAGTTGCAGCCCTGCAGATGTCTACCAAGGGCACAGAGCGGAGATGAGCCACTGAGGCAGCCATTGCCCTAACACGGTGGGCCGTAACCCGACCCTGCAAAGGAAGGTCAGCTGCCTTGTAAGCCCAGGTGATACAGTCAGCCACCAAGATGGACAAGGTACGCTTGGACACAGCCAACCCCAACTTATTAGGGTCAAAAGATACGAAGAGCTGAGTAGCCCTCTTATGCCCCTGCGTATGGTCAAGGTAGAAGGATAAGGCCCTCCTACAGTCCAGGGTATGCAGGACTGCTTCAGCCTGGCTTGCATGAGGCCTAGGGAAGAATGTTGGAAGAACCACCTCCTGATTGAGGTGGAAAGAGGAGACAACCTTTGGGAGGAACTTAGGATGAGTCCTGAGGACTACCCTGTTCCTATAAATCCTGGTGTAAGGCCTATCACAGACCAGGGCCTGAAGCTCACTCACTCGCCTAGCCGAGGTAAGGGCTATCAGGAAGAGTGTCTTCCAGGATAGGAAGCGTAGTGGACAAGTAGCCATCGGCTCAAAAGGTGGGCGAGTCAGTTGCTGCAAGACACATTCAACTCCCACTCAGGGGCAGGAGGATGGATTGGAGGCTTGAGCAAAAGCAAGCCCCTGAGAAAGCGGGACACCAAGGGGTCACTGGACAGAGAATGTCCCTCCACCAGTGAGTGGTGAGCTGCTAGAGCTGAGAGGTGGACCCGAACAGAATTGGACTTAAGTCCCTGATTTGATAAGTGCAACAAGTACTGAAGCACTACTGGCACAGTACAGGAGAAAGGATCCTCTGTACATAGCTGACACCATACAAAAAACCTTTTCCATTTGAGAGCATAGGTTTTCCTAGTGGACTGTTTTCTAGAGGCTAGGACAACCTCCTCAACTTCCTGAGGTAGGCCCCAGGGAGCCAAAACTACCCTTGCAGCCTCCAGGCCATCAAATTGAGAGCTTTGAGATTGGGGTGCAGAAGGGAACCCTGCTCCTGCGAGAGAAGGTCGGGTTGCAACCCCAGAAGCAGTGGGGGATCCACCGTCAGTTGAAGCAGAAGAGGAAACCAAGGCTGTCTCGGCCACCTGGGAGCCACCAACAGGACCGAGGCCTTGTCCTGAAGAATTTTGAAGAGAGTTCGGGCCACCAAAGGCGTGGGAGGAAACGCATACAGGAGGCCCTGAGACCATGGAATCAGAAAAGCATCTGCTGCTATTCTCAGAGGATGCGGTTGCCTGGAGCAGAACTTTGGCAGTTGATTGTTCAGTGGGCTGGCAAAGAGATCTACCAAAGGGAGACCCCATTTTAGGAAGATCCTCTGAACTACTGAAGGATGCAGCTGCCATTCGTGGGGCTGCAGAATTCTGCTTAACCTGTCGGCCAGGTAGTTGTCCTGGCCTGGAAGGTACACAGCCTTGAGGAGCATGTTGTGCTTGAGGGCAAATGAACAAAGGTCCTGAGCCTCCCGACAAAGGATTCTGGACCCAGTCCCGCCCTGTTTGTTCACATAAAACATGGCTACTTGGTTGTCTGTCTGAACCAGGACAGATTGATGAGCCAGGGCAGGAGAGAAAGCTTTGAGTGCTAATCGAATAGCTCTGAGTTCGAGGAGATTGATCTGCTGTGCAGCTTCCCAAGGAGACCACAGGCCCTGGCTGCACTTGCCTAGACATTGAGCTCCCCAGCCCTACAGGGAGGCATCTGTGGTCAGTGCCACCGTGTACCCAGGAATCTGAAAAGGCACCCCCTGCAGTAGATTGGGTGGGTGTAGCCACCAGTTGAGGGACTTCAGAAATTGTCTGGACACCCTTATCCTGTCTCTGAGGCTGCCTGTGGCCTGTGACCACTGAGTCTGAAGGCACCACTGTGCAGGCCTCATATGGAGCCTGGCATTTGGGGTCACATGCACTGTCGAAGCCATGTGGCCAAGCAGCCTCACGCAGAGTCTGGCGGAGACCAATGACCTGCTGAGAAACTGATTTGCCAAGGCTATCAATCTTTTGGCCCTGTCTTCTGGCAAGAAAGCCTTTGCCAGCAGAGAGTCCAACCTCGCCCCTATGAACTCCAAGTTCTGGGAGGGGAGCAAAGTGGACTTTGCGAAGTCTATGACAAACCCCAGGCTTTGAAGAAGAGCAACAGTTCTGAGGGTGGCTTGTTGGGCCTCCTGGCACATCTGACCCCTGATGAGCCAGTCGTCCAGATAGGGGAAGACAAAAATTCCCTGATTCCTCAGGTAGGCCGTCACCACTGCCAGGCACTTTGTGAAGACTCTGGGGGCGGAGGTGAGGCCAAAAGGCATCACTCTGTACTGATAATGGTTTCCTCCCACAATGAACCTGAGGTACTTTCTGTGGTCTGGATGAATGAGGATGTGAGTGTACGCATCCTTTAGATCTAAGGAGCATAGCCAATCTCCCTGCTGGAGGTAGGGCAGAAGTGTTCCAAGAGTAAGCATCTTGAACTTTTATTTCTCTAGGAACTTGTTGAGGTTCCTGAGGTCCAGAATGGGTCAGAGGCCACCGGTTCTTTTGGGTACCAGGAAATAACTGGAGTAGAATCCGTGACCTTGCAAGTGGGGAGGCACAGGCTCCACCGCCCTGTCCACCGACAGACCTTGAAGCTCTTGAAGGAGAAGGTCTGTGTGCAGGGGAGGCCTTGGAGGCTCCCCTGGAAAGTAAGGAGGAGGCAGTTGGTGAAAATGCAGTGCATAGCCCTTGTGGACTATGTCCAACACCCAACTGTCCCCGATGATGAGGGGCCACTGGTGGGCAAAGAGTGCGAGGCGACCTCCTGTGCAGGGTTGGGAGAGCAGGGATGGAGAGGCTACGCTCAAGGAGTCAAAAGCCCCCACCCTGCTGAGTGGGAGCAGGGGCCGGAGGCTTGGGGGTCTTCTGCCTACGGGGCCCATTACCCTGCCCCTTGGCTTGCTGACCCTGGGGTGCAGCTTGGGCAGCCTGATATTGAGGGTACTGTTTGTAGGCAGTGCCCTTCCTCGGGTAAAAGAGCTTTTTACCCGAGCCCTTCTTTTTATGAGAAGGGGCAGAGGTCTTCCTAGACAGCCTTGTCCGTGTAAGGTGCTCTGTTTCGAGCTGAGCGGCCTTCTCGGTCATGGGCTTGCCAAAAAGGTTTTCACCTCGGCAAGGGACATCGACGAACTTGTCCTGAACCCATGGCTCGAGGTCCGATGACTGCAGCCATGCCTGGCGTCGAGCTGCGATGCTGGCTGCTGCAACTCGGGCCGAAGCCTCGAAGCCATCATAGGCGGCGGGGGACATGAACTTCGAGCAGTCCCAAATCCCCGAGGACAAGGACTTAAATCTCTGCAAGGGTTCCCCGGAGAGACCAGCAGAGAACCCGGCCAACTCCTTGGCCAGGTCCCACAAGTACATGCCCATGTACAGCTGGTACGACTGGACACGGCAAGCAAGCATCGAGCCCTGGAAGCACTTTCTACCGATGCCATCAAGGTTTCGGGCCTCCCTGCCAGGAGGCACCGCGGAGTGCATCTTCTGGCTCTTCAGACGATGCATGGCCAATTCCACAACCATAGAATGGTGTGGTAGCTGTGCCTTCTGAAAACCAGGCTCTTTCTGAGTTGATAGATCGAGTCGACTCGCTTGCTCAGAACTGGCGCCGAGGCCAGTGCCTCCCACATATGGAAGAGGAGCCGTTCCAGCATCAGAGGAACCGGGACAGTAAAGGCCTCCTTCGGAGGAGAGTCATACTGCAGAGCCTCGAGCTCTTCGGCTCTTCGGCTCTTCCTCGGGGTCCGCCGGAATAGCCAAGGCAGTGGCTATATCCCGGATGAACTCCGAGAACCGAGTATCCTCCGGAGGGGATCTACTCCAGGGCTCAGACTGCGGTGAGTCCGACGGGACGCACCGAGTCTTGAACGTATCGGGAGACTCCTCGTCCTCCGTCTCCCAGGTGGACTCGTCCGAGGAGGAGTCAGGGTCCGACCCTGCGGGGCCCTGGAGCACCCGCCCCGACGCCGGAGGCACCGGCATCGACACCCTCGGTCCCGAATGGGAGGTCGAGGGAGACCGCGACCGAGGTCGACTTCGAGCCATGATGGACTCGAGTATCGGCTCGGTCTCCGGGGTCGACTTCGAAGTCGATGTCCCGGTGGTCGGGGAAGATGCGCCAGACAGGCTGGACATCAGTGCCCGCTGCTGCTCCATGAAGGCAGACAGTCTGCTCTCCAAGGCTGTCATCCTGAGACTCAGCTCGGGAGACGCAGCAGCCACCGACTCGGGCCCCGGCAGCGCCGGGCCCGACGTCGGCTCTCTGGGAGGAGAGTCCTCAAGGACTATGGGGCTTACGTGTCCAGCAGACTCCGGCTCCACGCGAGGAACTTTGGCAGGCTTCTCTTGTTCCACGGGCTCGGGGCGACGGTCGGGAGTCTTAGACCTGGCCCTCGAGGAGCCAGGGACCTCCTCCGACGACTCCCTCGCGAGCTGCTTCTTCCTCTTCCGTTCCCGGTTGGAGGACCCCCTGTCCGAGGAGCTTCGATGGCGCTCAGGATCGGAATCCCGAGATGTCGAGGCCTCAGACGAGGTCCGGGCCCGGCCGGAGGCTGAGTCTGAGAAAAGCCTTTCTTTCTGCTGCTGGCGACTTCGGAGTGCCTTGGAAGATATCTTCCCACATGACTTAGGGTCGTGATCAGGGCCGAGGCACCGAAGGCAGCAGTCGTGTGTGTCGGTGAGAAACATTAATTTCTTACACCAATCAAACTTTTTAAAACCACTGGAAGCCATCGGGGAAAAAAGAGTCCCCGCGAGGTCAAAGGACCGGCCTTCCAGGGAAAAGGGAAAAAAGGGCGCAAATGCCAGCCATGAAGAGCAAAAACCGAAAAAGAAGAATCGGGCTCGATACCGGTGTACCGAACCCAGCGGGAGGGGAACCGGCGTCGAACCGGGAGAAAAATAGCGAAAATCGCCGAAAAAAATCTACTTTTAATCGGGAGAACAGGACACATGTCCGGTGGGCTTCTCGGAAAAAAAGAGACTGAGGTAAGATGGCACCTTTAGGCGGGAAGGGAACCGCGCATGCGTGCCTGCATTCCCAAAGACTTTCATAGAAAGCTGGGGAAATGCTCCGCTGGGGCTTCATCGGCGCCGATGACACCCATATGTGAGGACTGACTTCCTGCTTGGTCCTGGAGAAAAGATGAGAATAGCATGTTTTGGTCATAAAGTTCTTTTTCATGCCAGTTGTTAATGTTACGTTTGATCAGTGACCCTAAATTTTAAGTAAACCCTTGGTTCAGACTACCCTTTCTGGCCTGGACTCATTTGTTTGAGAAGGGTGTGTGTGAGAAATCATGTGCCAAGAGCCTCAAGGCTTTTGCTAGTCCCCACCAAGAGAACCTCGATATTTGAAAATCTATGAACTGCAGAGAGACAAGTAAGGTGCTTATAAAACGGAGGTGTTCCCTTGTCTGCTAAACAGTTGATGAAGAAACGGTGAGGGCCACACAGAAAGGGGGTTACACCAAAGGACCGTTTTACTAAAGGTTTTAAAGCACATTAGTGAAGTTAATGCACATCAAGTGCCCATGGCCCTTTTATTTCTATGGGCACAATAGCACTTAACATGCATTAACTTTATTAACGTGTGTTAACCTTTAGTAAAAAGGCCCCTAAGGGACATCCAAGTAAACTCTACACCTTGCACATGCCTTTCTTCCCACTTTACTTAAGAAGTAATGTACAAGAAGACTCTATAAAATAACCCCCTTTTGTTGGTCTAATCAAATACACCATGGGGGTCTTTTACTAATGGGTGCTAAGGTGTTGCACGTAATGCGCCAATAGCACCAAAACCAAGGCACATTAGGTGTAACACCAACGCATTAAGTGCATATCCCTGGTAGCTAATGCAGAGCCTGTCCCTTGGCGCATGCTACTTTGGCGTAGGTGCACCTAATGCCACCTATTGAGCTCACTATATCCATTCTCTGCCCCTACTCTGCCCATTCACGACCCTAGCACGAGTAGCACAGTTAGCACGGGAATCATCCTGCACTCTCATGGCACTGCTCTAGCTGGCAATGCACGTCCCTGCACACCTTCAGCACACACCAGAACATGCACTACCACTAGCACCCATTATTAAAAGACTTCCTAAATTTCTATTGTAACACAGATTTACTTGGAATACAGAAATAAAAGGGCCGTGGGCATGTAACATGTGTTAACATCATTAACATGCATTAAAACCTTTAGTAAAAGGTCTCCTAAGTGTAATGTGCAGTTAGAGCTTCCTGTCTGATGCTCTCAGAGTAGATCACAAGGCAATGTGCGCCTTTGAGTCAGGGCTGACTACTGATGACTCGGTCACAGTTACTATGAAATTAGTAATTTACCTCTGCTTTTATGGCAGTTGTTCAGCTAAGCCCAGATCTGTTATTCACCTTCCAAAACCCAAAATGATTTGGGACGAATAGATGCCTAAGAGGTTGATATTCAGCAATCCAGTCATTTTTAAAGTTATCCCAATAGGTTTATCTGGATAGTTTTAACTGGGTTTTTAGTGGGACTTAACTAGTTAAAGACCATGTTTACTAAAGGTTGTCATGGGTTAACAAATCCAGCAAACAGTGGTTGCTATAAGTAGCATTATTAGAAAAAAAAAACACCCCAATGCATTTCGGCTGAACGCCTTCTTCAGGGGGTACTGGCCTCAAATGAAAACATAAATAAATAAAATCATAAAAGGCATCAAAATCATGAAAAGAAAGCTCATAGGTTAAAATGCACATATTTTGAAACAAAATCCAATCAATAAAACAATATAAAGCTTCAGAATAACAATAAAAACCTATAAAAGCAGGAAGGCTGGTGAAGAACTGCTTAAAACATAAATGATTACAAATGGCAAGGATGTGTGTGAACCAACACAAGTATAGAGAGGGATACAGAGGAGATGTGCGGGGAGCTCTGGGCAGAGGCGGGAGGGGGTGGGCCAGAGGAGTGTGGGCAGGGCATAGGTGGGCCCATGACCCTGAAAATATGGGGCCAATTCCGGTCATGGACCTGTATGTCCGAGCTAGAGGAGATAGACGGGGGACTGATTCCACCTTGGAAGTGGAATAAGTCCCCCCGATGTCGGCAGCCATCAGGGCAGGACTCCTCCCACCAGGTGAGCAGGGCAGGAGAAGCCCCGCTGCCCAATCCCTGCCTTGGCAGGCCCTTCCAGGTGTCAGGAGGCGGGAAATAGCTGTTTTGGAGCTGTGCAGGGCAGCGAGGCTCCTGCATGGCGTCCCGGTGCCATGGCACCGAGGCGCCTTGCAGGAACATTGGGAGGGTTAGATGGGGTGAGAGCTGTACGTCTGGCGTAACAGAATTGGGGCCCATCTGGCCCATCCAAGCCCTTTGCCCCAATTCTGCTCCTGCAGGAACGTATAGCTTCCGCGGGTGTAGAATCAGGTGCAAATCCGGCCCGTCCAGATTTTGGATGTCCAGATGGGCCAGACAGGCGTCGATCAGAATGGGCCTCATAGTGTTGGCATGTATCATATTCCTATAACAACACTATTGTAAAAAATATATCATTAAGTGAAAGGCACGGTCATTCCAGCAAATTAAAAATATAAAGAAAATTATGACATAAAACACATTATTACAGTTACCAATCTGTGAACTATTGAAGTGAAAACACGTGTGTGGACAGAAGGGCAGATAGGCGGCAAAGGAAAAATATCCTGAGAACTCACTATGTTGCTGCTTGTAGATAGTATGCCAGTGAGTATATGGAACCACTTTTGGAAAAAAAGAGATCCTAAGAGAGCAAGAGTCTATGAGTTACACATGTCAAACTGCGAGAAACACAAAATGTGAATTCAAAGGGAGCTGCACTTGCCTTCAGATGGATCACGACGCATTCAAACACCAAACTGATTGAGAACTGGAGTGCAGTCTGCCAGTGCTTAAAACAAGCCAAGTTTCGTGTCAAACAGGGTCAAAATTCAAACCCGATGGAGAACGGATGAGCGCAAATAACAAAGCAAAGCTAAAAAGAGGATGTGTATGTAACCATTGAATTGTATGTATCATGTACCAGGGATAATAAAGGGGACTAGAGGAGCCCCTGAACACTAATAAGATCCAATCATGAGCTATACAAAAAAGGACAATGTCCTTGGAGAGAGGTTAAAAATGAGAGAATATGCAATACTGTAATTGGTGGTGCCAGGACATCTTGTAAAAACAAAACAAAAAGGTCTGAAATGATGTAAACCTGGTTCAACTACATGAACTATATATGATGTAGTTGAAACTGAAACAAACAATAAGTACCAATGGGTAAAATCATACGGTAACACTGGAAAAGCCAGGACAAACTGTGCCTGTCATTATAGGAGTAAAATAAAACAAAAGCTGTTTTTTAAAAAAAAAAGAGCCGTTTAAAAAATTAAAGAAAGACACTGCCGCTAATGCACACTGAACGAACAGAATTGATAAAAACATGGGGAGTAAAGCCTGCAATAATGACACCATAAAAAATAGAACTGTTAAAACTAAAATATATCTGTGGTTGTGTCCAGAAATTTAGGAGAAAACAACACAATTATAGAAACCTGTAATGTGCATAGATAAATGGAGTTATCAAAAACGTTAAAAAGGTAAAACAATAAATAATAGCTCATTGAAAAGGACCAGACACCAGTAAAATCCATTAAGAAACACTGGGCTGGCTGGAAATAAAAACATGATGTTAAAAGAACCAAAAACAATGACAGTCTAAAAAAAGTAAAAACGGACTGTGACCATTAGTGTTAAAAGTAATCAGAACCATTTTAAAACATCCATGTGGAAAGGGGTCAACTTAAAAAGAACATAACTTAAAAAATGACACTGATGTATACTAATAGCTAAAAGATGAGGCATAAAATGATGACAGGGTAAAAATACTTGGCCCAAAATAAAACCAACTGGGTGCGCTGGTGCTTAAAATAGAAATCTAGAAATAGGATAAAAATGGAAGCATAAAAACCTTATATAGAAAATGGAGGTAGCCAAGTGAAGATAAAACAAAAAGAAAGAATAAAAACAATAAAATCAGAGAAGGATACAAACATGACCCTTGTAACTAAAAGAACAGTTTAAAACAATAAAAACTACATGCTTTTATGGTGAATTGACAGAACGAAATCAGAAACAAAAGGGATAAAACTAAGTGTAAAAATAAAATAAAAAGAAAGTCATCCAAGGGGGTAGCCATGGGTATGTTGTGTGGTGAAGAAAAAAAGGTTTATGAATCATCCAGGGATTTGTTGTGTGGCAGAAAAAAGAATCAAATCTTGATTGTAGATCACCCAAAGGAAGGGTCCCAGGTTAATGTCAAAGAAAACTTCAAATTCCCAGAGACAAGCAATAAGATCAGACAATAATACAGAACATAGTAGATAAATGATCAGTCAACCCTGCCTTGTGATTGAAATGTAAAACTAAGCAGGGGAGAAAGGGGGGAAGGGAGGGAGGGAAAGGGAAAAGGGGGAGGAAGGAGGGAAAGAGAAGGGGGAAGGGTGACAGGAAAGGGAGGGGAAGGAGGGAGGGGAAAGGGGAAAAGGGAGAAAGAGAGGGAGGAGGGGGAAGGGGAAGAGGGGGTAAGGAAAGGGAGGTAGGAAAGGGGAAGAGGAAAGGGAGGTAGGAAAGGGGAGGAGGGAAGGAAGAAGAGAAGGGGAGGGAAGGGGGAAGAGGAAGGGGATAAGGGAAAGAGGGGATGGGAAAGAGGAAGAGGAAGGGACAAAGAACAGCAAGGAAAAAGATAAAATATAAAAATTAAAACTACCTAAATAGAGCATACTTTGGACACATCATGCGAAGAGAAGATCATTAAAGAAAGACATCCTGCTTGGCAAGGTAGAAGATCAACGCAAAAGAGAAAGGCCAGCAAATAGATGGATCGATACAATAATAGCAGGTATGGGTGCCAGTCTGTCAACAATAAGCCTCCTGACTGAAGATTGAACAAAATTTAGGACAACTATCCGGAGGGTCGCCAAGCATCGACACTGACTTGACGGCACTTAACAACAAAAACAACAACAACAAATAGAGCAAATCATAAAAAAACAGAAAAATCATATTCTAAATTTAAACCATGGGGATATACTGTATTAAGATTAAAAATGAATCTTTGTTCTAAACATAGCAATAACTTTTCTGTATTTCCTTCTCTCCAATGTGGTCATAATACTCTCAAAACTAAAAACTTAAGATCTGCAAGAGCGTCTTGCTTAAAATAACTGGTTAAAGTTAGATGGATAAACTTATCTCGATAGACTTGCTATATCTGTGGCTAGACTTATGCAAATAATCTTAGTCAGACAGTGTTTAATATTCATATTATTTGGCTAAGCTTTAACTATGCCCTTGGAACACCCGAAGTGCCATCTTCCCTTACCAGGTTTAATTTTGATGGCCAGACAAATGTTCACTAGAAATGTAGAAACAAAGTAAGAGGCTTTCCAGGGGTGTGGATACAGGTTAAACAGGCAGTGCTGAATAGCAGCATTGTCCAGCTATACTTAGCAGGATAAGTACATGTACAGTGGAGAGCTAGCCTACAGCTATCCAGATAATTTTATCTGGATAACTTTGCCGCTAACCAGGCTACTGAATATTGGCCTATTTACATTTAATAAAAAGCCCTGTGCAACCAATGGCTTACCAGCCTTCCATCCCTCTCCTCCCTGTTTCTTTGGCTCACAACCTTGTGGTCATCTTTGACTCCTCCTTCTACGTCACACACATCCAACAGCTAAAACTGTTGCTTATTTCTCTATACACTGACAAAATTTGTCCCTTCCTTTCTGAACATACTACTAAGACCCTTATACAACTCTAGTCACCTTCTGTCTAGTCTATTGTAACCTCTTTGCTGGTCTTACTCTGAATCGTCTCTCCCACTTCAATCTGTTCAAAACTCAGTTGCACGGCTAATCTTCCGCTAATGTTGCTATGCTCATGTTACCCCTCTGATCAAGTCACTTCACTGGCTCCCTATCTGTTTCCACATCAAGTTCAAACTTCCACTACTGACCTATAAGTGCCTTCATTTGGCTACCCTTCACTATCTATCCTTTCTTATCTCTTCCTACACTCCTCCTCAGGTACTCCGCTCTTCTGGCAGATCCCTTCTATCTGTGCCCTTCTCTTCCACTGCCTACTCCAGACTTCGATCTTTCTACCTTGCTGCTCCTTATGCCTGGAATAAACTACCTGAACCAGTATGTAAAGCTCCATCTGTGGCCCTGTTCAAATCCAGGCTAAAAACTTCACTTCTTTGAGACTGCTTTTGGATCCTGATTCCCCTTAGTTTCCTGTTCACCTCCTATGTGCTTCCATACCTTTCCTCTAGATATATCCTAGTCCCCAGTTGATGTGTGGTGTGTCTTGACTAGACTGTAAGCTCTTATGAGCTGTACAGCACTGTGTATGCCTTGTAGTGCTATACAAATGTAGTAGTAGTAAAACTTGGGGATGGTTCGATCTCTTTCCTCCCTTTCTCCCATTCAAGAAATTGCCCCCTAGGAGCATGCAGTTATAAAATACCCTCTAGACTCGTTTCTAATTACTGCTCATTTTCCCCTATTTCAACATAGGTTGCTATTTAGGGAAGGGGGAAAAGTGTTATCCACTGTAAACAGATTGCTCAGTTCTTTAGATATAGGTCTGTATAAACTCTATCTGTGTGCATTCTTGCACATACATTCAGTTTGGGCATCTAAAAATCACATGTACGTGAGCATACCTATGAATTAATATGTATACAATTGATTTGCATGTATAAAATGGTCCTACTGCATATACAAGATGCACATTTATTTTGATTTATCCTGTTGCTGTAAAGCGATCCACTGTATCTGTCCCATGCCATTTTGAATTCTGTCACTGTATTTGTCCCCACCACTTCCATCGGGAGGGCATTCCAAGCATCCATCACCCTTTCAGTGAAAAAGTATTTCCTGACATTGCCTTTCAGTTTACCCCCTTGCAGCTTCCTGTTATGCCCTCTAGTTTTACAGCTTCCCCGTCTTTGGAAGAGGTTTGTTTGTTCATTAATACTCTTACGTATTTAAAGGTCTGAATCATATCTCCCCTGTCCCTCCTCTCCTCCAGAGTGTACATATTTAGGTCTTCAAGTCTCTTCTCATAAGTCTTCTGATGCAGGCTCCAAATCATTTTGGTCGCCTTCCTCTGAACTGCTTCCAGCCTTTTATTTATTTATTTAACCAGTTTTGTATACCACTTTATCCTTCAAACAAAGTGGTCGACAACACAATGGGACTACATTGAACGAGAGGGGAGGGGCGACGAGACGTACATACAGACTTCAGTCAGTTGCGAGATATGGTCTCCAAAACTGAACACAATATTCCAAATGAGGCCTCACCAGCGACTTGTACAGTGGCATTAATACCTCTTCCTTTCTGCTGGTAATTCCTCTCTGTATGCAACCCAGCATCCTTCTGGCTTTTGCCACCACCTTGTCACACTGTTTCGCCACCTTAAGATCCTCAGAAACAATCACTCTGAGATCCTTCTCCTGGTCGGTGCATACCAAATTTTTCACCCCTTATCACATACAATTCCCTTGGATTTTTGGTTCCCAAGTGCATGACACTGCACTTCTTCACATTAAATCTTAACTGCCAAGCATTAGACCATTCATCCAACTTTTCTAGATCTTTCCTCATGTTCTCCATTCCGTCATGGAAGTCTACTCTGTTGCAAATTTTCGTGTCATCTGCAAAAAGACAGACTTTTCCATTCAGTCCTTCAGCAATATCACTCACAAATATATTGCACAGTACCAGTCCCAGGACTGAACCCTGGGGCACACTGCTAATCACCTTCTTTTCATCTGAGTGAGTTCCATTTGCCATCACCTTCTGTCATCTGTCAGTCAACCCATTTCTGATCCAGTTCATCACCTTGGGACCCATCCCTAAGCTGTTGAGTTCATTGATAAGCCTCCTTTGAGGAACAGTGTCAAAGGCTTTGCTGAAATCTAGGTAGATCATATCCATCGCATGCCCTTGATCTAGTTCTCTGATCACCCAGTCAAAGAACTCATTCAGATTTGTTTGGCAAGATTGTCTTTGGTAAAACCATGTTGCCTCGGATTATGCAAACTGTTCGTTTCGAGGAAGTCCACTATTCGATCTTTCAGGAGCACCTCCATTACTTTTCCCTTTCACCGAGGTAAGGCTTACCGGCCTATAGTTTGTCACTTCTTCCTAAGTACCACTTTTGTGAAGAGGTACCACATCAGCCCTTCTCCAGTCCTGTGGAACTTCTCCTGTCTCCAAGGATCTATTAAAAACATCATTTAATGGCCCTGCAAGAACCTCTCTGAGCTCTTTCAGTATCCTGGGATGTATCCCTCCTGGTCCCATAGCCTTGTCCACTTTCAGTTTTGCAAGCTGTTCTAACACATCATCTTTTGTGAATGATGTGGTATCTGCTCCATTCCCATTTGTATATTTGTCAAGATTTTCTCCAGTAAAAACAGAGCAAAAGTATTTGTTTAGCATTTTCGCTTTTCAATGTCACTTTCCACGAATCCGTTCCCAGCACTTCTGTGTCCTGCAATTCCACTTCTGATTTTCCTCCTCTCCCAAATATACCTGAAAAACATTTTGTCACCACACTTCACTCTTTAGCCATCTTTTCTTCTGCCTTTGATTTTGCTGTCCTTATTTCTTTTTTATCTCTCTTTTAGTTGGATCTTGTATTCTTTTCTGTGGTCCTCTGTTCATGAGCTTCTGAATTTTGTGAAAGCTGTGCTTTTTGCCTTTATTTGTGCAGCCACTTCTTTGGAGAACCAAATAGGTTTCCTTTTCCTCTTGTTTTTATTTACTTTCCTTATGTATGTATCAGTTGCACCTATTCTTGCCTCCTTTAGTTTAGCCCATTGCAATTCCACTTACCTTATCCCCTCCCAACCTTCCAACTCCTCCTTCAGGTACTTGGCCATTTTACTGAAGTCAGTGTTTTTGAAGTCTAGGACTTTGAGTTTGCTGTGATTGGATTCTACCTTGGCTTTTATCTCAAACCACATTGTGTGATGATCACTGCTGCTCACATGGGCACCCACCTGGATATTTGACAGGCTATCTCTGTTGGTGAGCACTAAATCCAGCATGGAGCTCTCCCTGGTTGGTTCCATCACCATTTGTTTAAATAATGCATCTTGGAAGGCATCCACAATTTTTTTTACTTCTTTCCAGATTTGCAGAAGGAACACTCTAGTCCACATCGGGTAGATTAAAGTCACCTAATATGATCACTTCCCCCTTCATGGCTATCTTTGCAATATCAACAATCAATTCACTATCCATTTTTTTGGTTTGAGTTGGAGGCCTGTAGACCACACCAGTATGGATGACAGTGCCATCTCCTCTTTCCAACACAATCCATAGCACTTCTTTTTTTCCCCGTGTCCCCTGCATTTCAGCAGCTTTAATATTGCTTTAGACATATAGGGCTACTCCTCCTCCTTTTCTACCCTCTCTATCTCTTCTAATTATAGCCAGCTATGGCTATATCCCAGCTATGGTTATATCCCATTCATGTGAATCGTTAAACCATGTTTCTGTAATGGCCATAACGTCCAAGTCCATTTCTACCATAAGACTTCCAGATCAGGAACTTTGTTGGCTAGGCTTCGAGCATTTGTGCTCATTGCTTTCCAATATTTGTTGATTGGCTTGCCTGCGTTTTGCATGGATTTTGTTCTACACGCCCCTTCCCGCTTGCCATTGATGTGTTTCAAAAGTGTGGCTGTTTCCAATGTTGTTTTGCTTTTGCTGGGAGTGACATACTGACCTGTCCTTTTCCATCCGTCACTCTCTTTCCCTAGTTTAAATGCCTGTCCACATACTGTCTGAACTTTTCACTTAGGATCCTTTTCCCTGCGATGGAGAGATGTAGTCCATCAGCACAGTACAGTCTCTTGTTGATCCATCTATTTTCCCAGTCACCTATAAATCTGAATCCTTCTTGTTTGCACCAGGTTTGGAGCCAAGTATTAAAGTTGTTTATGCAATGCAGTGTTTCTGCCCCCTTACCATGAACAGGTAGAACTTTTGAGAATACTACAGCATTAATAATGGGCTTGAGTTTCTCTCCCAGAGTCTGGAAGTCCCTTTGAACTGCAGAGACACTGTTTCTAACCAGGTCATTTATACCCAAGCAGATGACAATATCAGTTTTAGAGTGCTCACTTTCTGCTCTAACTATACCAATAATTTGGTTTGTATTCCTGCTGGCTGAAGAACCTGGGAGGCATTTGACCATCCTCTATCCTTTGAACTGTGTTCCCAAGTTGGTACCTCTGATGATGGAATCTCCAAGTAGCAGTAGTTTTCTGTTTTGTGATTTTTTTTCTGCCTATTTGGTACTTTATCAGTAGATTGGCACTGACTCTCATTTAAGGGCACTTCAGTTTCCACGGATTGGGCATCCTCATTATCCAAGGCAGAGAAGGCCTTATGCAGGGATATCTCTTGATGTCTAGGGTGTCTCTGTGTTACAGGTCGCAACCTACCAGAGTCCACTGTGATCCATTTGTTCCTGGGCTGTTTGATTCTTTGTGGGAGCGATGGTAGATTTTGTTCAGTTTGTACCCTAGAGGAGGTGTGTTTATGCAGATAATTCTTCCCTTAGTAGAGTCAATTCTTTATGCATAGCAGCTAACTTGAGGCATATAGGGCAAACTCCTGGGTTCCATTCTTCTCAGAATGAAAGCACCATAGCTATTGCACTGAATACACAACATTCTGATTCAGCTGTCCTAGGATGAGAAAAGGAGAAAACGTGGGTGTAAGACCTAATTAAAGGACAGATGTCAATGTATATGATGACTATATAGGCAATGCAACCCTGGGTAGGTGAGGTGAGGGGTAGGGTGGGCAGAAAGTTAAGTGTCTCTGACCAGTAGACCTTCTATGAACTGAGGGCACACACAGATATCTGATTTAAAGGCTATGCAAGGAACGTAGGCAGGCTGAAGATTCCTAAAAACCTATATTCACCAGTTAAAGTTTAACAGAAAACAGGCAATTATAAAGTATGAATGCCTTAGCTGAGTGTGTAGTCTCTTGAAGTTCTGATGGGCAGACTAGTTCAGGTATTTGGTCAATTGCAGAGCTGATTCAATTCAATTAGCCCCACCCTGTGAAGCAGACTTGTAACAGACAATGGAAATTGAAATATTCAGACTAAAATCTTACTTCTATGTATCAGCCCACTATGCAAAGGTCCCTGTAACCTTAAAATTATAACTTTGCTTCAAAGTTAAGTAGGAGACCTAAGTAGAAGACCAGATCTCTGCAAGTTTAAAAGCAATGTATATTTCTATTCCAAGTAGCTATATATCATAAGTGTCCCTGGCCACTAGACCTTCTATGATCCGAGGGCACACTCAGATATCTGATTTAAAGGTTATGTAAGGAACGTAGGCAGGCTGAAGATTCCTAAAACCCTATATTCAACAGTTAGTTTATAAAAAAATAGGCGATTATAAAGTTTGAAAGCCCTAGCTGAGTGTGTAGTCTCTTGAAGTTCTGATGAGCAGACTCGAAAAACGTGAAAAAATACACAAAAATCAAGAAAAATTTAGGAAATCTGCAAACAAGCCAAACTTTTTTTACTTTGAAGATCCCTAATAAATTTAATGAACTTTAGGTCTTCTTCCAACTAAGTTGTATATATATTTAGCAGTAGCAGCTATAAAGAGTCCGCAAGTTACCATCAGTCACTGACATATCCAGGATGATCTTTTTCATGATAAGAAAATTGTGGATCAGACAACTGCAAACATCAACAATGAAGGAAGGATTGATCAAAAACTACTTACCACATATTAAGTCAGATATTGATGCTGCCTATGAGGTCCCTTCACAGAAAACAGCAAACATTTTCAAAGGTAAAAAATCATATTCATCCTCATTTGGAACTTAAGGCAGGATTTTTATTTAAAATAAATGATTTATAATCTATACCAAAGAAAATATAAATGTTTGAATGCTATCTTCTGTTTCTGTATTGACAGTAATCAGCACCCCTAGCTTGTGTTGTTTCCATGGCAAACTTAACAGGATTTGCACCTAGCTGCCTTTCTGCCCATCACCAACTGTCCCTTCTCTTTTTCCCTCCCATGCTTAGCTCTGCTCCCTCCATTAGGCAGCCCAGTGGCTGCAGATGGCGTGCCCCCCCTCCCACCCCCCTCTGCCCAGCTAGCCTGGCAGATGCTACTGGTCTGTTTCCATTCACCCAGGCCAGCTCACTTCTAACAGGCCAGCCTAGATGCTGCTTTGCTCCTGCCATGATCCAAAGAGGGGAGGAAACTGAAGGAAGAAAGGAAAGAGGTTGGAGAAATTAGTCTGATGGATGACTGGAGGGATGGGTTGTAGCAAAGTGGAGGGATGTGAGCTTTCAAAGGAAGGAGTGAAGCCCCTGAGCCCACGCCATGATTTATGCAATCCAGGGACAGGAATGAGGAATATGTGAAAACTGCACTGATGTATCAGTGACTCTTTGTGTGGAATTGTCTGTGACTTCCACAGCAAGATTATTCACTGTTGCAAGCTAAGTATTTTAAAGCTTGAATTGGCAGTGCTGCTTTTCAATTAGAAGGGCTCCTAAAAATAATTTCCCCTAGTGAAGACCTAGGAGTTCTAACAGTCCCTACTATGATGACCGAAGAGTTCTAGTTGGATAATAAGGTTTCGACCTGTCTGCTGGGTATTTAGGTTATCCCAATATAATGCATACAGAGGACTTTAAACTGTAGTTGGTATTTAATGCATTACACTATTGTTTTGTATTGAATTATATTTTTTGTTAATTATGTATTGTAGCTGATATTATAAACTGTGCTGAGCATTTGCACATGTGCAATATATTAAAGCAAATAAATAAATTAAATAAAACTGCATCCTCCATACCACTGCAAGCCAATGCAACTATTTAAAGAAGGGAGTCACATGATCCCATCTATGCACCTTCAATATTAATCTAGCTGCTGTATTCCATGCTGACTGGAATCTCTTCAGCTTCCTTCCTGGAAGACCCATATACTGTATAATGAATTACAGTAATCCGACCTACTGAGCACCAAGGATACTACTGATGTCACCAAATTGGCTAGGGATAGCAAGGAATCATTCATAACTGATAAAAACAGGACTTAACTACCGAGTCTATTTGTTCTGACTCCTAAACTCTGAACAGACTCACTAAGCGGCAACAAATCATCCCTGAATTTAGGCCTATAAAGTAGGTCATTGTCTACACGTGAGACCACATGATCACAGGTTTATTCACATTTAAACACAATGCATTTTCCTGAAACCCAGGCAATTATTAACCCTCTCCACTTCTTCCTCCTGACTCCCCTGAAAAAAGGCTAACATCTGAATATCATCCGTAAAAACATAAAACTCAATACTCCACCTATTCAACTGCCATGCCAGTGGAACAAATAAACATTGACCAATATAGGAGATAATACTGATCCCTGTAGGACCCCCAGTCTCAATGGGTACATGGATGAAAGCTTACCTTGCCACACTACACATTGCGATCTTCCCTCAAGTAAAGACGTAAACCAAGCTAATGCCGTAACACAGAAACATAGAAATATGACGACAGAAAAAGACCACATGGCCTATCTAGGCTGTCCTTCCATATCAACCACTACAATAGTCCCCTTTTTTCCTCTAAGATCCTCTGTGTTTGTCCCATGCTTTTTTAAATTCAGATACTGCCCTCATCTCTACCACCTCCACTGGGAGACTATTCCACGGATCCACCACTCTTTCCGTAAAGAAATATTTCCGCATATCACGCCTGAATCTATCCCCCTTCACCCTCATCCCATGTCCCCTCGTAGCAGAACTTGCTTTCAATTGAAAGAGGCTCTCCCCCTGTACATTTATGCCACAGAGGTATTTAAACATCTCAGTCATATCACCTCTATCCCGCCTGTTTATATCCTTTTGAAGGTGCAGTCTCCAGAATTGCACACTATACTCCAAACGAGGTTGCACCAAAGACTTATACAGAGGCACTATCACCTCCTTTTTTCTGCTAGCCATTCCTCTCCATATGCATCCAAGCATCCTTCTAGCTTTTGCCGTCGCCTTTTCTACCTGTTTAGCTACTTTAAGATCATCAGACACAACCATGCCTAGGTCCCGCTCTTCTTTAGTGGACAAAAGTACTTCACCCCCTATACTATATTGCTCCCTTGGATTGCTGCAGCCCAAATGCATGGCCTTACATTTTTTAACATTAAATCCCAGCTGCCAAATTCTAGACTATTCTTCAAGCTTAGCTAGATCCCTCCTCATGTTATCTACACCTACCTAGGTGTCTACTCTATTGCAGATTTTGGTATCATCCGCAAAGAGGCAAACCTTACCCGACAGCCCTTCCGCTATATCACTAACAAAGATATTACAAAGAATCGGACCAAGGACGGATCCCTGGGGCACACCACTGGTAACATCCTTCTCCTCAGAGTGAGCTCCATTTACCTGTTCTCTTTGTCGCCTCCCACCCAACCAATTTCTAACCCAAGCAGTAACTTTAGGGTCCATTCCTAGGGTGCTCAGTTTGTTTATAAGTCGCCTGTGAGGAACAGTGTCAAAGGCTTTAGTGAAAAAAATACACATATCTAGGGCTCTCCCTCGGTCCAACTCCCTGTTCACCCAGTCAAAGAAATCAATCAGATTTGTCTATCTATTCGAATGCCATTGAAAATCGGACTAACGAATTTTTCCTACAGACATCCTAATTACATGTTTTAAAGAATGACACTCATTTGGATTTGTTATTATTATTGATGATTTAAAATAAATGTTCTCTTTAATTAGGTTCCAATTTTTGGAGCATTACAAATCTTAAAGTGAGAAAAAAAACCACCAAGATCTCCAAATTAGGATTCCCTGTAGGTGTTGACCAAATCGATTCTGCAGTCCATATTGAGGAAACAGGAAAAACACTTTTCTTTGTCGGAGAACACTACTGGAGGTATGTATATAACCATTGCATACTGTAAAAATAATGAAATCCCACACTTTATTAGAATGTACTTCTAAAAACTGTATCATCTGGGCTGATTCGTGATCCTGGGTCCAACTGGTGTATGAAGCATTACAGAGAAAGGGGGTCACAGGAGGAGGAAGTTCCAGTCTCTTTATAACATGGCACACTTACTAGCAGGGTCCGTGAAAGCATATGTACCAGATTCTCAAAGAATCTACAGTCTGTTGTACTCAGAGAGGCGGTTCACTGCAAGAGCAGGGCTCTATTGGGAGGTGGGCAAAGGCTGTAATAAGGGGAAGGAATTTGAATGAGGACAAAACATCCTGTGGCTAAAAAATAAGAACCTTATTATGTCACTATGGGGCAGGTTTATTAAAGTTTTTAGGTAGTGTATGTTGAGGGTAGAAATCAATGAGTGGTACATGCAATAGTCATGTGCTGTCTGTTGGTGGTGTATACAACATGGCCCCAACATATGTCACACTGATTCAAACCCTAGCATGCGCCTACAGCACATGCACATAATACAGATACACTTAACTGCCTTTATTGTCATATTTAAGTCCAGCCTAGAGTCCTAGCTTACTGTGGTGACTTTATATACTCAAAACCTTGTTCGTTTTTACCATGTTTTCCATAATAAATACGAACTATTCGTCACCTACAACCCCTACTGGAGCCTGATGACTTCCGGATGATCTTTCAAGCACTGGTAACCCCCCACTTCGACTAAGCCAACACCATTCTGCATGGACTCCCTAAGAGCATATTGAACCCACTACAACTAGCAATGAACACCGCTGCCCGGATCCTGCATGGAGCCTCCAGAAGAGATCACATAACTCCAATCCTGAAACACCTCCACTGGCTACCGATCCACTGAAGGCTCACCTTCAAAGTACTACTGCTGACCTTCAAAGCCATTAACAATCTGTCCTCCACCTCCCTCATGGACCTTGTCCACCCCACTCTTATGAACAGATCCAGAAGGTCTTCTACTACCAACACACTCACAATCCTCAATGCAATAACAAAATGCTCCCTTGCAACAAAGAACAGAGCCTTTGTATACTACGCACCTGCACTCTGGAATGCCCTCACAACCACTATCAGAACTATTACTGACCTCGCGCAAGTCAGGAAGGCACTAAAGCACCATCTACAGTATTCCTTCAACATTATGCCCACACCAGTGACCTAACACAACCCACCATACCCTCCCACCCATCACGATGACACCACAAGCACACATACGTCATGTTGACTTTCACCCATGTAAATAGTTATTCAGAGCATGTCAGGGTGACAGTAATATACCCGTGGCACAATTGCTCAATTTGTATATAGTTACCCCTGTTTGAACCCCAAGTTGAAATACCTGTTTTTTGTAAAGTTCAATGTATGTTTTCAGCCTGCATTGAGCCTCTCACTAAGGGGAGAGAGTGACTCTGGAGGTCTTAACCAAAAAAAAGATTGTGATGGTAACTGATAAGTAGAAGAAAACAGAAAATATGTATGCCAGTGGGAGGCAAAGCTCAAGGTCTAAGCTAAGGGAACAAAAAGGCCCAAGAAACAATAGAAAACATGCTTAAATAAAACACCCTGACTAGTGATCCCTACATATAAAATATTTGCAGTTCAAAAGAAGGAAAATTAAAAGCACCATCAAAGATAAAGTAGTTCGAAAATTGAGTATACAGCTCAAAGTCCTTTGCCCTGAAGTATTCCTTTGGTTTTCCTTTGCTATCCTCCTTCATTGTTCCAATATGAATCCCTCGCTCCTCGTTCCCTTGTTATAAGAGACTGCAGTTCACCCAGTGGTGGGATTCAAACTGGCTGGGAACTAGTTCGGGCCATCCCGCTATCAGTCAGGACATGCGGCTGGCAGCATGTTGCGGGAGCCACATGCCTGGACCACTGCCATCCTCCCCACCATAGATTGATGGCATTGGGGGCTTCTCCCAATGCTGCAATCCCCCTGATGCCATCAATCTACCATCGGATGGGGGGATCCCAACACCACAGAACCGGCGTTGCAACGCCGTGTTCAACCCAGTTCAGCGAACACGAGTGCCAACAGGAACCAGTTCATGCAAACTGACTGAATCCCACCACTCAGTTCACCCCTTCAGACAACCAGGTACTTAAATTAGGCACCAAGAGTATATAATGCTCTGGACAGTATGACAACACCAAACACCTGAAACCATCAGAGTTACAGAAAGTATTTCCCTTAGAGGAAGAAATGTAAAAATGGGGGAATTATTTGCCTTTCTTCTGATAGAGAGGTCCTTTCTGCCTCCTTCCTGAGCCTTCTCAGATATCTTGCAGGATGCTTTGAAGGACAGGGCCCCTTCATGGGTCTGAGTCTTTTTTTTCCTTCCTTCCACTGGTACTCCTTTTACTCCCTTGATTTAAGCTTGTAGCATAGGCAAATCGAGCCAGTTTATGGGATAGCAGCAGTCTTTAGCAGGTGGTCGTCTACGATGCAGCACCATCAGCTCTGTAGAGTCCACTATGGGCTCTGACAGTCACTGCTGCTTCTCTGGACTTGTTTGAGCAGCTTAATACAGAACCCTTTATACTTCCCTGATTTCCCTATTTAGACACTCTCCGTTTGCTTTTCTATAACTAATATGGAGCTCCTTTCAGCCTTTTATTTACTTACATATTGTAAACCACTTTGTATGCTTGCAAAAAGCGGTATAATAAGTCTAATAACCCATAAACCACAAATTTGCAAAACTAGGAGAGGACTGCTCCTACCCATTAACTGACAGGCAAGCTCATCTTCCATTATCTCATACAATCTGGAGGTCAGACTAACAGGAAGGAATCTAGAATGTTCCTCTTTGTGGACATAAAGGACACATTTTGATGGTCCTGCTAGATACATTTCTGAAACTGATATTCTTGCATGTGTCTTGATAATAATAGACTGCAACCCCCTCAGAGGCACAGCCATATGTCAATCTAGTAGTGCTACAGAAATGATAAGAAGTTGAAGTAAAAATACTAATATGTTATAATATTTTCCCTTCAGCTATGATGAATTTACCCATACTATGGATAAGGGCTCTCCAGAGAACATTGCAGGATCTTTCCCTGGTGTAAGTGGCAAAGTAGATGCAGTTTTTGAACTAAATGGTAAGTTTGAATCAATACACTTCATGAATCAGGTACAAGAAAACTGAGTCTAGGAACTAAAAAAACGATTCAGATACTCTCCAGAGAGATTTACCATATTTTCAAAAGGTTGAATAAAGCGTAGTTACTCACCTGTAACAGGTGTTCTCCAGGGACAGCAGGAATCAGTCCTCACTTATGGGTGACGTCGGCACCGACGGAGCCCGCGCGGAGCAATTCCCCAGCTTTCAAAGAAAGCCTTTGGGATTGCTGCCACGCATGCGTGGTCCTCTTCCTGCCCAAGGGTGCCATCTTGCTCAGTCAGGTCCCTTAGCTCGAGCCCTACCAAGCAGATGGCAAGGGAAGGACAAAAATCTAGCAACTCATCAGGGGAGGCGGGAGGGTAGTGAGGACTGATTCCTGCTGTCCCTGGAGAATACCTGTTACAGGTGAGTAACTACGCTTTCTCCAGGAACAAGCAGGAAGACAGTCCTCACTTATGGGACTCCCCAGCTACAGGCTACCGAACCTGTAACCAAAAAAGCCTCCATGAGGGCATGAGCAGAAGCCGATGCTCGAAGGAACCCGAGTCCTCCGGTCCTCGAGGCAAAGCCCTCGGTAGCCATGAAGAAGGGTCGGATGGCAGGAGTTGCTTATACCCCGAACAGGTTACAGAGTACAGCCTGGCTGAAGGCGCTGTCCCAGCGGGACTTCCTCTCCAGGCAGTAGTGAGCAGGAAAGGTATTTGTGGAAGACCAGGTTGCAGCACGGAAGATGTCCATCAGGGGCACGGAGTGCATCGAGACCACCGAGGCCATCTTGGCCTATACCCCATGTGCGGTGACTTGACTATTGAGTGGGGCACCTGCCTTCGTATGAGCAAAAGCAATGCAGTCCACTACCCAAACCGAGAGAGTGCGTTTGGTAACTGCCTGTCCGGGTCTATTGGGATTGTAGGTCACAAAGAGTCGGCCTGACTTGCAATGAGTCTGGGAGTGCTGCAAGTAGAAGGCGAGACTTCTTCTGCAGTTGAGGGTGTGGAGAGCCGCCGACGCCTGGTCAGCGTGGGGCTTTGGGAAGAAAGTCAGCAGGACTATCTCCTGGTTAAGAAGGAAATCTGAGACGGCTTTAGGCAGGAACTTAGGATGGGTACGGAAGACCAACCCATTCCTACAGAAGCTGGTGTAAGGGGCGTCAGCCATGACAGCCTGGAGCTCACTGACTCGGTGGGCTGAGGTCAGCGCCACTAGGAAGGCCACCTTCCAGGACAGGTGCCAGAGCAAGCACGTCGCCATTGGCTCAAAGGGTGAATGGGTGAGCTGCATGAGCACCACATTCAGGTCCCATTCCACCGGGGGAGAACGGATGGGTGGCTTGGAAAGCAGAAGACCCCACATAAAGCAAGAGACTAACGGCTGCCCGAGAGGGGCTTTCCTTCGATGGGGAGGTGGTTTGCTGAGATGGCACTCAAGTGTACCCTGAGAGAGTTCAACTTCAGCCCTTCCTCAACCTCCTCCGGAAGGGCCAATGAGGCTAGGGAAACCCGTTCAGCCGCCAGGCTGTGACGGATAAGGAGGCTAGGTTTGGATGCTGCACCCGTCCCTCCTCCTGTGTTAGTAGACCTGTGGCAGAGCCCAGGGGAACAGGAGGCTCCATCGAGCAGGACTGGGAACCAAAGCTGCTGAGGCCACGAGGGGGCTACGAGGATCAATGATGCCCAATCCCACTGAACCTTGAAAAGGGTCGTCGCATTGAGAGGGAAGGGAGGGAATGCATAGAGCAGGCTGGATGGCCAGTCCAGAAGGAATGCATCGGGACTCTTCCTGCTCCGGTGCAGTACCGGCCCACAAAAGTGGGGGAGCTGTACATTCTTGGGACTGGCAAAGAGGTTTATTGCCGGCATCCCCCAGTGAAGAAACAGCCAGCCCGCTACCTCTGGATCCTGCTGCCATTCATGGGAGCGAAGAATTCTGCTGAGCCTGTCCACCAGGACATTCTCATGACCCAGAAGGTAGGTCGCCTTGAGGGACATCTTCCATCAGATGGCGAAGGAGCAGATGAGGACAGCTTCCCGGCAGAGGGAGCGCGATCCCTTGCCTCCATCCTTGTTGATATAGAACATCGCCACATGGTTGTTGGTCTGCACAAGAACCGATCTTCCTCTGAGGTGTTCCTCGAAGGCCCTCAGAGCCCACCGAATTGCCAGGAGTTTGAGCAAGTTTATCTGCTGCTGAGACTCCTCGGGCAACCATGCCCCTGCGTGCATAGCGACCCGCAGTGAGCTTCCCACCCTAGCAGGGAAGCATCTGTCATCAGTACTGCAGCGTGCTGCGGGGCCTGGAAGTGCAATCCCCACAGGAGGTTGCGGGGGTTTTGCCACCAGCTCAGAGACAAACGGAGGTCAGAAAGGACGCTGACGAAGTCTCTGAGGTGACCGAGGGACTGGATCCATTGGGCACTGAGACACCACTGAGCCGTCTGCATGTGCAGGCGGGCGTGGGGGACCACATGCACAGTAGAGGCCAAGTGACCCAGGAGACATAGCATGGTCCAAGCAGTGACCTGGGGAGTGCTTTGTATGCGGGCCGCCAGAGCTCAGAGGCGGTTGGCGCCATCCATCGGTAAGAAGGCGGTTGCCTGCTGAGTATCGAGGTACACCCCGATAAAATCGAGTGCCTGCACTGGCTTGAGGTGAGACTTCGGGTAGTTGACCAAGGACCCCAAGCTCTCCAACAGAAGGATGGTGCATGCCATTGCTCGCCGGGCTTCTTTGACTGAAGAGCCTGTGACGAGCCGGTCATTAAGGTAGGGAAAGATTGGCACACCCTGACGCCGGAGATGGGCGGTGACCACGACGAGGCACTTTGTAAAGACTCGCAGGGTAGACGCGAGGCCGAAGGGGAGCACCCTGTACTGGAAGTGCTCTCCCTGCACCCTGAAGCGCAGATACTGCCTGTGCTGGGGTGGATTAAGATGTGAGCGCAAGCATCCTTTAGATCCAAGGAGCATAGCCAGTCACCCTGCTGGAGGAAGGGCAGCAGAACGCCAAGGGATAACATCTTGAATTTCTCCCACACTAAGAACTTGTTCAGCTTGTGGAGGTCGAGGATGGGCCGTACACCCCCCGTCTTTTTCAGGACAAGGAAGTACTGGTAATAAAAGCCCTGACCGCGAAGATGTGGAGGGACCTTCTTGACTGCCCATTGGGCAAGGAGAGAGTGCAATTCCTGCTGCAGTAGAAGCTGGTATGCGGGGAGCGAGGCGGCTCCACCAGGGAGAAGGGAGGTGGAAGCCTATCAAAGCAAAGGCGATAGCCATCTCAGACGACTTGGAGAACCCAGGTGTCTGAGGTGATGGAGGCCCACGATGGGGCGAAATGCGACCGGTGTCCTCCCACTGGCTGCTGCATCGCTGGAGAGCGAGGGGCTATGCCGATGGCGTCAAAATGCTTGAGCGGGTTGTGGAGGTGCCAGAGTTTGGGCTTTTGGCCCTTTTGGCTGGTTGCTTATTTCGGGGCAGAGTTCTGGTGATGAACTCCGTCTCTATCTCTGAGGCCTTATCCTCCATCGGCTTGCCGAAGAGCTGCTTGCTGAGGCAGGGCATGTCCAGGAGTTTTTCCTGCACCCATTGCTCCAAATCCGAGGATTGGAGCCATGCCTGGCGGCGGGCCCCAATGCCCGCAGCTGCCACCCGAGCTGATGACGCGAACCCATCGTAGGCCACTCTGGAGAGGTATTTAGAGCAGTCTGCGATGGACTTCAACAGAGTGCCGAATCTATTGAGGGGCTCTCCCTCGAGGCCCACAGAGAAACCTCCAAGCTCCTTGGCTAAATCGCACAAGAATATACCGATGTATAGTTGGTATGCCTGAATGCGACAAGAGAGCATGAAGCCTTGGTAGGCCTTGCGGCACAGGACATCAAGGGCTTATGACTCTAGGCCGGGCGGTACCGATGAGTGCGATTTTGGGCTATTTGCTTCCTCATGGCCGATTCCACCACCAAAGAGGTGTGTGGAATTTGGGTCTTCCTGAAGCCTGGCCCACGTTGTACCTTGTACATAGTGTCAAGGCACTTGCTCATGATGGGGACTGAGGCAGGGGCCTCCCACATGTGGAGCAGCAGCCGAGATAGAATAGGAGGAACCAGCAGATAGAATAGGAGGAACCTTGGGCAGGACTCGTACTGAAGAATATCAAATTCTTCAGCACGAGGGTCCTCCTCGGCCTGAGTGGCCAGGTTAAGGGCCCGTGCCATGTCCCGAACAAACACCAGGAAGGAGGTGTCCTTGGGTGGCGAGCAGCACTGAAACGCGGGCAGGGAGGGGTTCAACAGAAGATCCCGGTGGGTATGGGTTTCTGGGAAGGTGTCCCCATCAGACTCCCACTTCGAGAAATCGGTCGAGGAGTCCGAGCCAGGCAGATTCCTCTGTCCAATGGCCAGTGCCCGCTTGGAGCTGGAGGCCCTGGAAGATCTTGCCTCCGAGGAACGGGAGGGTGAGCGAGACTGACGTCGAGGGCCCTCACGAGGCCCACGGCTCTCAGGGGTTTCCTGGATGGATTTCGGTGTCCCACGCGATGGACCTACGGTCTCTGGTCATGGGTCAGCAAAGCTGGCCGTGACCACCTGCTGGGAAGCAATGAATGCAGAAACACTACGTTCCAGCACCAGCACCAGCATGTGGGACTCCCACACGGGTGTGGGGCTCTGCGACGCCAATCCCGGGGTCACCAGGTCGGGCATCTAGGAGGAAAGGGGGTCCTCACTGGGACAGCCCTCAGGAGACCGGGCGCCTTCACTGGAGTCCTCCGCTTCCATGCAGGGTAACTTGCGAGGCCGCTCCCTGTCCAACTCTCGGGAACGCCAAAGGGAGCTAAGCGACCGAGCACGGGAGTGCTCGCACTTGTCAGGAGTCCCCGACAGCCACTTCGAGGCCTTCTTCTTTTTGCGCCGTTCCACCTCAGAGGATCCCTGGTCAGAGTGCCTTTGAGAGCACGGGGCCACAGGGGGGACCCCACCAGGGGAGAGACGACCGAGGGTGCCACCGGGGATTCTGAGGCGGCCTTTCGGAAAATGTCTTCGGACTTCTGCTTACGGCTGAGCAGGGCCTTAGAGGAAATCATTTTCTTGCAGAGTGAACAGACCTCCGGATCATGGTTGGCTCTGAGGCACCGCAGACAACAGTCCATAAGCGACATGTTCCTAGAGCATTTATCGCATTTTTTGAAGTCGGTGGCCATGGGGGCAAAAATGGCCCCTGCAAGATCGAAGACCCACGCAGCCAGTGGTTAGAGGAGAAGAAAAGGCATGAAGCCCGTGACAAAAAATGAAAAGGCGAAAACCATCCCCAATAGCTCTAAAAATGTAGAGCAAGGGAAGGACGAGTAGAGAACTGGTGCAACCGGAAAAAAAAAAGGCCTGTAGGCCCAAAAAACGAAACTTTTTCCAAGGGACGAGGAAGTGCGTCCGATGGGCTCCGCGGAAATAGGGAGACTGAGCAAAATGGTACTCTTGGACGGGAAGAGGACCACGCATGAGTGGCAGCAATCCCAAAGGTTTTCTTTGAAAGTTGGGGAATTGCTCCACGCGGGCTCCGTCGGTGCCGACGTCACCCATAAGTGAGGACTGACTTCTTACTTGTTCCTGGAGAACATTGCTGCAGCATCTGAGCAACTCTTAGCAAAGGGTTTAAATGCCCTTTACAGAAAGTTCAGGCCAGCTACAATCTCTATGACATAATTTATTTATTTATTTTATTATTTTATTTTTATTTAACACTTATTTATATACCGCATCTTCCAGCGATCAGTTGCGGTGTACAATTAACAACAATTAACAATGCAGAGCTTGTTTTACATAGAACAATTATAACTTTTTACATAGAACATCTTAACTTGTACAACAAAGGGTTTTAAAAGACTAAGCAGAATAATTCAATAAATCAACTAACACAGTTTGTGTTACAATTTAAACAGAAGTACTGTCCCTAAAACAGTTGTAACTATATACAAGTGGGTATCAATGCATAGGAATGGGATGATTATTCATTTATGTTTGTACGTATTGATTGTAGTCTATAAAGTACTAGTGTCATTCCTGAAGAGATTGCGTCTATAATGCAGGTGCAGACATTACACCTGCTCAAGGACAAGTGTAAATGTCCTTGCACAGATTATTGAAAGAGGTGCATAAATTAACATATCTGATAATCTATGTACTTACTTTTCAATTCTGCCCATGTTCCACCCAAACTGTGTCCCTAGCAACGCCTACAGTAAAAATATACTATTGTGTGTACTTTTGAGCCTAGTGCCGTGTACGTTTGTGCCCAGTGACCTTTAATAAAAGCTGTTTTACGTGCATATAGTACCATATATACATGAAAATTACTTCCTTTGCTATCCTCCCTTTGCTATTACCCTTTTTGGATATGCAAAGTTGCTTGATGATTTCAGAGCCACGCAGAGGAAGCATGCAGATCGGCATGATCTAAAGGCAAAAAAACCCCAAGAGTATTTGCACATGTAACAGTAGATATAGCAAAGTGTGCCGTAACTTCACAAAAATGGGTTCCACATGGAAAACATGCAAAATGCCAAAATTTGTCATTTTCTGCCATTTTCCATGTCAAAACCATTTTCTCAAACTCACATCACAAAAATGGGCTTTGCAGTAGTAAACTTTCAAAGATAGCACTCTACACACTAGAAACCTTTCGAAAAGCTTTTTCAGGGGTTGACCCTCAAGATATGGACCTCTCTAACTTTGAATGTGAGACAATTAGCTTCTCAAGTATATTTTAGAAGAGATTTGAAAACACTGTTATTTCAAAAAGTTTTAACTGTTCTTATCGATGGAGGGATATATTCAGCAGCCCAGCTAGTGCTGATAAAATGGCTGGTTGTCGCCCCTGAACTCTAAACCCGGATATTCAGTGCCGGGACCGTATCCAGCCACTGAAATTGAATATCTGTGCAGGCAGTGGTGATATCCAGCCGCTGCTTCGTTAACTTCAGTGTTAAAAGTTAGGCAAGCCTTTCAGGTGCCTAGCTTTTACCACCAAGGGATAACCAGATAGCAGCTAAATATTGTTTCTAACTAACTATCCTCCAATCCGCCCCTGGAATGCCCCAACAGTCTGTGGGAGATTGGGGGCAGTGATGGCCACTATACAGTTAGCAGTGATATTCAGCCTCTAACCAGATAGTTAAACTGGTTAAAGTTAGGTCATCTGAATAGCTGTCCTAACTAACTGTTTTTTGCTATCCAGTCACCGACGAGCCTGATATTCAGTGGAGGAAACCAGATATTTTCTGCCGCTGAATATCTGGATTTAACTACAGTGGCAGCAGCTCAGAGCTCTAAATAGTCTTACTACTTCCACTGAATATTCCCCTCTGATCTCTAAAATCAGTACCTGAGGGGAGATGAGTAGCTGAGTTCTGGACATGCTGGAAACAATGGAGTAATCTAAGGGGTAGCCTGAGATATATAGAGCTTCAGAAGTCCAGCTGCAAAATCACAAAGGCATAAATGACCATGCCGAAGTCATGATTAGAAAGGAATGAATGCAGTATCTGAACAAGGGGAACCTCAAAAAAATGTCCTCTTAGCAACATCACTGACACATGCGTCAAAACTGAGATGTAGCGAGAATCACCCCAAGACTAATAAGTGTATCAAATATACCAATAAAAACCTTCTGTTTACTTGATGAAAAGATTGCTTGCTTGTATGGCTATATGGTAAACATTCAATAGACAGCTCCTGCAATCAGGGCCGGCCCGTCCATTGAGCAAGAATGTTTTTTGCACAGGGCCCCGCGTTTCAGGGGGCCCCGCGCAAAAAACATTCTTCATCATCCCAAGTTTAAAAAAAAAAAACAGCTGCTTCTACCGCAGCAGCATCAAGAGTGCCGCCGCAGGGCCCCCCCTGCCCGGCAGAGCCTCCCTGCATCGTAGGCTAGCGTTCAATACCCGAACGCGGACTTCTTTCAGAGCCGCGAGAGTTTCCTTTCTCGCGGCTCTGTTAATCCTGCGGCTCTGTTAATCCTATCAGCCCCGGCGGGATTAACAGAGCCGCGAGAAAGGAAACTCTCGCGGCTCTGAAAGAAGCCCGTGTTCGGGGATTGAACGCTAGCCTACGATGCAGGGAGGCTCTGCCGGGCAGGGGGGGCCCCACAGCGGCACTCTTGATGCTGCCGCGGCAGAAGCATCTGTTTTTTTTATTTTTTTAATTTGGGATGATAGGGGGGAAGGGGGTTTAGGACTGGTAATGGGCTATGGGGGGGGGGGCTAAAAGACTGGAAGAGGGCTGATAGGGGAGGGTTAGGACTAGTAATGGGCCCTGGGGGGGTGGGTGCAAATACAGGAAGTGGGCTGATGGGGGGGTTATGACTGGTAATGGGCTATGGGGGGGTTGACTGGAAATGGGCTGATGGGGGGGTTAGGACTAGTAACTGGCTATGGGGGGGGGCTAAGACTGGAAATGGACTGATGGGGAGGTTTAGGACTGGTAATGGGTTATGGGGGGTGCTAAGACTGGAAGTGGGCAGATGGGGGGGGTAGGACTGGTAATGGGCTATGGGGGGCTAAGACTGGAAATGGGCTGATGGGGGGTTAGGACTCGTAATGTACTATGGGGGGGCTAAGACGGGAAAGGGGCTGATGGGGAGGTTTAGGCCTGGTAATGGGCCATGGGGGGCGGCTAAGACTGGAAGTGGGCTGATGGGGAGGGTTAGGACTTGTAATGGGCCATGGAGGGTGCTAAGACTGGAAGTGGGCTGATGGGGAGGTTTAGGACTGGTAATGGGTTATGGGGGGGGCTAAGACTGGAAATGGGCTGATGGGGGAGGGTTAGGACTGGTAATTGGCTATGGGGGGGGCTAAGACTGGAAATGGGCTGATGGGGAGGTTTAGGACTGGTAATGGGTTATGGGGGGGCGCTAAGACTGGAAGTGGGCTGAGGGGGGAGGGTTAGGACTAGTAATGGGCCTTGGGGGGTGCTAAGACTGGAAGTGGGCTGATGGGGAGGTTTAGGACTGGTAATGGGTTATGGGGGGGCTAAGATTGGAAATGGGCTGATGGGGGTTAGGACTGGTAATGGGCTATGGAGGGGTTAGGACTGGTAATGGGCTGTTGGGGCGGTATAGGACTGGTAATGGGCTATGGGGGGCTAAGACTGGAAATAGGCTGATGGGGGGCTAGGACTGGAAATAGGGTGATGGGGGGGTAAGGACTAAATGGGCTGATGGGGAGGTTTTGGACTGGTAATGGGTTATGGGGGGGCTAAGACTGGAATTGGGCTGATGGGGGAGGGTTAGGACAAGTCATGGGCCATGGGGGATGCTAAGACTGGAAGTGGGCTGATGGGGAGGTTTAGGACTGGTAATGGGTATGGGGGGAGCTAAGACTGGAAATGGGCTGATGGGGGTTAGGACTGGTAATGGGCTATGGGAGGGGTTAGGACTGGTAATGGGCTGTTGGGGGGTTAGGACTGGTGATGGGCTGTTGGGGGTTAGGAGTGGTAATGGCTGATGGGGGGGCTAGGACTGGAAATAGGGTGATGGGGGGTTAGGACTTAATGGGCTGATGGGGAGGTTTAGGACTGGTAATGGGTTATGGGGGGGCTAAGACTGGAATTGGGCTGATGGGGAGGTTTAGGACTGGTAATGGGTTATGGGGGGAGCTAAGACTGGAAATGGGCTGATGGGGGTTAGGACTGGTAATGGGCTATGGGAGGGGTTAGGACTGGTAATGGGCTGATGGGGGATTAGGACTGGTAATGGGCTATGGGGGGCTAAGACTGGAAATAGGCTGATGGGGGGCTAGGCCTGGAAATAGGGTGATGGGGGGGTTAGGACGTAATGTGCTGATGGGGCGGTTAGGACTAGTAATGGGCTATGGGGCGGCTAGGACTGGAAATGGGCTGATGGGGGGTTAGGACTGGTAATGGGCTGGGGGGCTAAGACTGTTAATGGGCTGGGGGGGTTGCTAGGACTGGAAATGGGCTGAGTGGAAGGAGGGCTTGAACTGCAAATAGCTGATGGGGACGGGGGCTTGGAATGGAAATGGGTTGTGAGGGGGAAGGAGCTAGGACTGGAAATGGGTGAGTGGAGGGGGGCTAGGACAGGAAATGGGCTGATGGAGGGGCTAGAATAGGACTGGAAACTGGCTGTTGGGGGTGCTAAGATTGGAAATGGGCTGTGGTGGGGTTTTGGATTGAAATGGACTCATGAAGGGGCTAGAACTGGAAGTAGGCTCATGGGGGGCTTGGATTGGAAATGGGCTGAGTGAAGGGGAGCTAGGATTTGACATGGGCTGATGGGCTGATGGGGGGCTGGGATTGGAAATGAGCTGATGGAGGGACTCGGATGGGACTGGAAATAGATGGGGGAGCTAGGACTGGAAATAGGCTGATGGTGGGTCTAGGATAGGAATGGAAATGGGCTTATGGGGGGCTAGGACTGGAAATGGGCTGATGCGGGGACTAGAAGGGAGCGGATGTTGGGTGGGACTGGAACTAGAATGGAGCTGATGTTGGGGGAGGATTAGAATGGGATGGAGCTGGGAGAGTGAAATGGAGAGGGAAAAAATATTTTGTGTGGGAGGGAAGACAAATCTACAATTGGCCGGATATTGGGAGAGTAAGAGGGGATTGAGAATGGAAGGGTAAAATTTGAGTAGATGAAATAGGAATGAGGAAAGAGCAAAAGGAGAAAGATTAGTATGATAAAGCAGATGTAGAGAGAGAATGGAAAAAAACTAGAAGAGAGAAGAAAAGACAAATGGACAGCAGACGATGGAGAGTTAGCGGAAGACACAAAGAAACCAGAAGAAAGTGAATGGAGCAATTGCAGCTGAAAAAAAATGCACAAAAGGTAGAAAAATATCTCTTTATTTTGAATTTATTGATTGGAATATGTCAGCTCTGGGAAATGTGCATCATTAACGTCTGCGCTTTGTTTAGTACAAGAGCAAATTAATGTATAGTTTTATTTCTACAGTGTTGTACATTCCAAGTTTGGCTTTTGGGATTCCCAGTTTAATTATTGTCTTCTTGTTTCTAAATTGTGATTCCTTGTTTGGTGATGGTCTATGTTCTGCATGTGTAACTGAGCAGAGGTATTCTGTTTATGTAATTCCTTTTTGACATTGCAACTTGTTCTCTTTCCCCAGTAGGTCATGTATTGTTGTTCTCTGAAATGTATTGGTTTAATATTTGCAGCGTTTCCTTTTGATAGTTAGGGTATGGTGCTTTATGAGTCCTGGTAGTGCTGTTAGGATACGGCGGGTTTGCTATGGGTTCTAAATGGGCAGTGTTTGTAGTAGTTCCTAATGTGTCTGGCGGTTGTCACTGGATTATAGTAATGTAGAAGTCTTTTAGTCTTTCTTTATTCATACACTCATTAAGAGGCATGTTTACTAAAAGTTAGTGTATGGTAGCATTATGCAAATATTTATGCAAATGAGGCCCCTTATGCAAATGAGGCCCCGCACCGAGTCTCCGCACATGGCCCCGCACCCCCCTTGGGCCGCCCCTGCCTGCAATGCACTTCATGGCCTGAAAACTCACCACAATATACACCACACCAACATAGGGCAGCAAGGATAAGGCTAGTGAGACATAGAGCCCCCCACCCACCACCTCCCCATGCCCTACATAAAGGCTCTGTTTGTGCAACGCCTGTCCTACATATCACATGGCATACCACCACATCTATACTCATACAAGAGGCTCCACCTCCATAAATGCTCCTCATGGCAGGATCTAGGAACTCTTCAGACACATGCACCATCCTCACTGTATCACAGAAAACCTCTCTCACTGCCTGTCTTATCAGCTCTGTGGAGAAATACTGCATGTCATTAAACTAGGCCTGGATTTAGGCATCGCAATGGAGACAACTGCCTCCAGTGCCAGATTTTGATAGGTGCTGGAGTATTTCCTTAACTGCAATGCCTCAATTTGAGCTAGATGCTGCAGGTCAGTGATCGCATCACTGATTGGCTCTGGCTCCCCCACCCGATCGGTTCTACCACAATGTCCTGCTTACCTGGACCCAAGCAGCAGCTACAAGTTTGTTAATTAAATTCAGTCCAGGACTACCCAGGCCCTGTAGCATCCTGCGGGGTGTTGGTGGGAGATGTGTTGGACTATGGATTGTCTTTGACATTTGCAATTTTGTGTTCCTAGTGATGCTGCCAGTCTGAACTTTACAATATTTTGTCAGTTCAGATTCATGGAAATCTCAAATTTAAAGAGAACATCTCAGTTTAATTTTGTTTTGTGGCCTGGCAGCTTCACTATTGCTGATTTCTCATTCTATATCTTCCCTCCTCATCATTAACCTGGTCACAGCACTGACCAAATAAATCTGGTATGCAAATTTGTATGCAGATGAGGGCCTGCACTGAGTCTTTGGACATGGCCCCACATCACCCTTGGGCCACCCCTAACCATGTGAGAGGAAAAAAAGGGATGCCACAGGGCCTGGGCAGCTCCGGGCTAAATTTAATCAACAAACTTGCTGCTGCTGATTGGAACCAGGTTGCACTGGTAAGCAGAACATCGGGACAGAACCAGCCAGGTGGGGGGAGCCAAACTTATCAGATGGGGAGCCAGATCCAATGGAGGGGAAAACTCCCCCCCCCCCCATTATTGTCTATGGGTGCCAACAAAGTAAATTTGTCTCTACATTAAACATGTAGGCATTGTGGCATTCACACAGAAATGTAAATATCTGGAATCAAAAGCCATTGAATGGAATAGATTGCTGTATGA
Source organism: Ichthyophis bannanicus (assembly GCA_033557465.1). Taxonomy (NCBI): domain Eukaryota; kingdom Metazoa; phylum Chordata; class Amphibia; order Gymnophiona; family Ichthyophiidae; genus Ichthyophis; species Ichthyophis bannanicus. The sequence goes on along the minus strand of CM066035.1, from coordinate 169,337,527 downwards.
GGTAGAAGGTTCTTGTAGCTGTATGTCATTTCGGCAGTCACTTAAAACTATTTTGTTAGATCGAAATTGTGTTTAAGACTTGGGATGTAACAATATTGTAATAATGTTGGCAATTTTACAATGATTGTTATCCGCTTAGAACTAACTTGTATAGGTGGGCTATAGATAGCTGTATTAAATATTTAATTAAATAGCAGCTGGCTCAAACTCTTCCTCTCTCTTTTATAAGGGCTCCTGTTGATTGAGAGCAATAAGCACAGGTGTCCTTCGGTTTTGCAAGTGAGCGTGCACAGATGTTGTCCCTTGAAATAGCATTACGGAGTCACAGGTCTGGTTTGTCCACTAGGTGAGCTAGGTGGCTGCCTAGGGCGGCCAGCCTGGGTGAGCGGCGGCAGTGGCAGTGGCACACATAGGCAGCGGTGGTGGCAGTGGCACACATGGGTGTCCCGCCACCTGCCCCAGCTGCCCTGATTCTGTTTGGGGGGAGGCAGGCAGCAGCAGCATTTCCAAAAGTGGCAGCAAAAGGTTGCCACTTTTTAGAAATACTGCCGCTGCCCACCTCCCCCTTCCAAGACAGAATCAGCGGCAGCTGGGGGGTGCAGTGGTGGCAGTTGGAGGGGGGGGGACGGTGGCGACTGAAGTGGGATGGCGAGGCCAGGGTTTCTGCCTAGGCTGGCAGAAATGCTTGGGCTGGCCCTGGTCACAGATCATATATTGCCAGTCAGAGGGTTGTTTTATAGCAGGGAGCCTATGATAAGAAGTCAAATAGGTGCCTACTTTAGTCATTATTTAAAAAAAACAATCTAGGCAGCTATGTGCTTTTAGAAAAGGCTAGTGTAAAGTGGCAGACAGTACATTGTGAATACAGGCATAGACATTTATGGTTTATGGTTTATTAGGTCTATCTCAGCGGTTTACATTCAATTAAAATAAAATAACACCAAAACACAAATTAGATGGGAATGCCATTATTTAGGGGCCTTTATACTAAAGTGCTCTAGGTTTTGACACATAACCCATGTTTATGGTGTTGGACTGTTCTCTGAGCTTGAAGGTTGGATCGCAGATATTTCATCACCATTCGAGGGGACATCATCAGTGTGAGGTACCAGATGGTAATGTGCTTGAATGCTTGCGTTTGTACTTATATTGGGGTTGGTGGTGACTCAGCACTTTGGTTCACAGGGATTGATTGGTTGGTCTCCCTGAGGTTTGCTGGGGTGTGATTATTGTTTCTGAGCCTTGTTGGTGATAACTCAGCTCTTTGGTCTGCAGGGATTGGTTGGTTGATTTCCCTGAGGGTTGCGGGGATGTGGATGTTGTTCCCGGGTGTTGATGGTGCCTCAGCTCTTTGGTCCATAGGGATTGGTAGATTGGGTCTATGTCAATATGTCTGCTTATCGATTTTGTGGCGGAAAACCAGGCTTCCAGAAATTCTCTCTCTCTTTTCATTTGTGCTTGTGCTATGATTTTGGTTGTATTCCAGTTGAATTGGTGTTCTTCCGCATCTTCATGGATTGAGACTAGGAAGAGTGGGTCATGTCTTTTGCTGGCTAGTTAGTATTTGTGTAGCCTGGTAGATAATTTTCTTCCTGCTTGGCCAACGCAGTTCTTGTCACAGTTACCGCATTGAATTTTGTACACGATATTTGTCCTTTGATCTTTCTCTGGTTGTCCTTTTGATTTTGACAGGATTCTTCTCAGAGTCACAGTTGGCTTATGGGCTACTGTAATGTCGTGGTCTCTTAGTCTCGCAGTCATTTTGGAGGTATTCTGGATGTAAGGGAGGGTGAATTGTTGGGGTGCACTTTCAGTCTGGAAGTTGGGACTTTTTGGCTGCAGGCATCTGCAGATGAAGTTCTGTGGGCATCCGTTCCTTGCTAACTTTGTATAGGTGTTTCTCTTCTTCCGTTTTAGCTTCTATCATGTTGCAGTGGGATTCTACTCTTCTGAAAAGTGTTTTTGTGCAGCTTTGTTTGCGGCACTTCAGGTGGTTGCTGTAGAAGTTCAGGATTTGGTCCATGTGTGTTGCTTTCCTGTAGGCTAATGTATGGAATTCACCATTTTTTTTCTCATGACCAGAACATCCAGCAATGGCAGTTTGTTGTCTTTGGCCATTTCCATTGTGAACTGGATGTCCTCAAAGATGCTGTTGCCTAGTTGGAATGTTTCTTCGATTTTGTTGAGTTTTATTATGTTGAAGGTTTCATCAGTATACCGTACCCACAGTTTTGGGTTTACTTGTGGGAGTACAATGCTTTTGAGTTTTTGCATCACAATCTCAGAAACTAGGCTGGATATGGGGGATCCCATTGGTGATCCTTTCAATTGTTCATAGATTTGTCCATCGAATTTGAAGTAAGTTGATTGGCACAGTTTGAGAAGTTCACATATGCTTTGTGTTGTGAACGACCCTGTTTGTGTCATTTGGTCATTGAGTAGGAATGCGATTGTACTGAATGCCTGTTTTTGGTCAATAGATATAAATAGTGCTGTGTCGTCTCCATCTTCTTTGATCTGATAGTCTTTTAGTTGGTTCAGAAATTGTTGAACAGTGTTTATAGTGTTGTGACCCATAGGTCAGGTGTTTGAGGCTTCCCCACATGTCTTTGGCTAGATTGTAAGTTGATGACGATCGGCCGGAGTGGTGCGCCTTCTTTGTGCACTTTTGGAAGTCCGTAGATCTGTGCAATGTTGGACTCGGTCATTCTCATTCACTAGCATTCTCCTCTTGTGATCTGCTTCGATTATTCAAGTTTCATTAGGGTTTTGTTGATCCTGTTGGTGAGCTTCACAGTCGGGTTGTTGTCAGTGAGCCGGTAAGTTGATGTGTCCTGTAGTAGTTGTTTCACTTTCCGTATGTACTCTGCCCTGTCCAGTACCACTGTCATGTGTCCTTTGTCAGCTGGGAGAATGATGATGATGTGGTCAGTCTTCAGAGATTGGAGTGCTTGTTTCTCTTGTTTAGAGAGTACATTGAATTTTTGGTTTCATTTCAGAGCTGGTACGATGGTTTGGCATAAGTATTATTGGGTATCCTCGCCAAGGTGATTTAATTTGAGTAGGTTTTCAAGGATCACTAGGAATTCTGTATTGGTTGTGTTGCTGAGATTAAAGTTGAGTCCTTTTATGAGAACTTGTCTTTCGTGGGTTTTGAGTGGCTGGTTGGATAGCTTTCTTATCCATTGTTCTTCATTGTTGTGGCGGTCGTTGCAGCAGAATTCAGATAATTTTTTTTTTCTGTAGAGCAGTACATTTTCACTCTCTTGTGTTTAGTGCTCTGTGCTCTATTGCCAAATCTAGGTCAAGGTGAGTTGTGGTCCCATTGTTCTTATGCATTCAGACCTCTGTTTGGTCAGGTTCATTTTGTATTTTCTGAAGCAGCTGTGGGCATTAGATATCATCAGTTGAATTATTCATTGGCCGTTTTGTTGTGCCATTGTCCAAGCTTTGGTGTGGTTTAATGGCAGTTGGTAGCTGACGCTGTGGGTAGGATGTTCCATCGCAAGCATTCATGCAGGAAGAACAGTTGCTCGTGTGTGGCGGCATGCCTGCAGGCAAATTTCTCCCATCGCTGAACAGTGCTGAGGGTTGGACTCTCAAAGGAGTTAGAGATGTTTGTGAATACTGGTAGCTCAGATTGGTGATCATGGTGTTGGATTGTTCTCCAAGCTTGATGGTTTGACTGCAGACGTTTCATCACTATTCGAGGGGGAATCATCAGTGTGGAGTTCCAGATAGTAGTGTGCTTGAATGCTTGCGTTTGTACTTATATTGGGTATGGTGGTGACTCAGCTCTTTGGTTCGTAGGGATTGATTGCTTGATTTCTCTGAGTATTGCTTGGGTGTGGTTGCTGTTTCTGAGCCCTGTTGGTGATGACTCAGCTCTTTGGGCCAAAGGGCTAAGAAACAGCATCCACACCCCAGCATAGGTGTGATGTGGTTGTATTTTGTTGCTTTCTGTATAATTTGTGTGGTTGTGGGCAGGGCTGTTTGTAGGGGGAGAAGAGAGAAACGGGGGAGCCTGTGGTAAATAGCATTATAGCAGTCAAGGTGGGGGAGGGTCATGGCTTGTAGTATTGTGCGAAAGTCGTGTGGGTCTAGGAGGGGGCAAAGATATTGTAGGGTCCTGGTCTTGTAGTATATTGCCTTTGTGGTTTTTGCTGTTTGTTGTTTGAGAGAGAGGGTTTGGTCCAGGATGATGCCTAGGTTTTTATTTGCAGTTGAACCTTTATTTGGATGGTGTTTAGCATGAGATGGGCTGGTGGTGTGAAGTAGAGATCTTTTGTTATGAATACTGCTTCAGTTTTCTTGTAGATGATGGTGAGATTGTTGTCTTGGAGCCATCTGGATATGTTGAAGCATTGTAGGAACTGAGGGTTGGTAGGGTGTTTGGTGGTTATTGGTCCATACAGCATGATATCATTTGCTATATATGTGGAAGTCGATGTTGTGAGATTTTATAATTGAGCAGAGTGGTTGTAGGTAAATATTAAAAAGATGATGTTTGCACCCGAAACTAACCTGTAATGACTTATGAGTTTTTAATATAGTCAGCTGAAATTATGTTTAGACAGCAAGCTATTGTGATTATCTTGTGATTGAAAGATGAAATTACTTCCTAAAATTGATTGATAAAAAGCCCAGCTCTAAAGGAGGATTTTTGAAGATGGTCAGGAGAGAAGCACTGCTTGTCCAGGCCTCATTGATTACCTTCCTATAGAGCTCTAAATTGTGACATTAATACTGTGTGTTCTGTGTCTTTCTTTGCCGCTGTTAGAAGGGCCAGGTGATACAAGACCGATAGAAGTGATACCCTCCTTTGCAGGGTTCGACACTTATCTAAGAACTAATTCCTCTGCCTCCACACTTCCCACCCTTCACTACTGAGAATAATCTTTGTTAATCAAACATCTTCTGTGGTTTATTTATTCAACTAATTTCAGTGTGCCTCCTCTGTTTATGAAAAAGTGAGTGTATTACAGGGCAAATTGAGAAATTCAGAATATTTAATTAATTCCAGCTGGAAACTACTCCCTATGATTTCCTTGCTGTGTAACGATACTTATGTAAGCAAATATAACCCCTAGTAAAATGTTAAAGATCATTAAGATATTCAAATTGTTTTCTTTGGTCATTTTTCTTTCAAGTTTAACCAGACACATTTTCTATCATTTATGTATCCGCAGGTTTTCTACACTTTTTTATTGGACCTAATTCATACAAGTATGACTACAATAGTCGGAAGACCGTTGAAATTGCCAGTGCTAATACATGGCTGGGATGTTAGAAAATGATCATCTGTCTGATCAGCAACTCAAGCAGCTTTCATTTGATTGCGTGTGGCGCTTAGGTGGCTTGCAGTAGCTTGTCTCATGGAAGAAAACAACTCATCCAGTGCAACCTTTTTCAAACTACCCATATCTGGGCAACTATTTAGTTCAGATAATACAGAGAAAGATGTTCTTGCAGAAGAGGATAGAACCTTTGTGAATATACTTATTTTAACTCCCATTCAGCATAATAATTTAGGGCATAGACTGTTTAGCTGGAAATGTTCCAAAGTACTGGAACTATCTGGACTGGATCATAGCTTGGTGCCCAATGAAATTTGGGGTTTCTTCTTTTGTTATTGCATTAGGAGGCTGATGTACTAAATGCAAAAATTTTCACAAAAGGGGCTAGACGTGTTAAAGTGCAAGAACAGTAGCAAATGTACAAAAGTGAAAAATGCTGACAATTGGCGGTTTTTAATACACAAAGTTCCTTTTGTGAAAGTCTCACAAAGGTGACAGCTTTGAAGTGAACATTTGCACATTATTTAAATTGAACATTAATGAGCCTCCGTGATGCAAAATCTTTCAAAGCAGTTCATTAATGCTCCCGTTGATGAAAACAGGCAAATGAGAAAGGCTTTGAGGGTCTGTTCTGGCAAAAAAAATCTACACCTCATTGAGTTGTAGTTATCTTTTTTCTGAAGGCCCCTGGTGCTGCTGTTGATGTGCAGAGGGTCCTCTGGAGGTGTCAAGTTCCTGGTGAACCAACAGGTCCCCCAGAACCCCCATTCCCACCATAAGTCAAAATATAGAATAAAAATTATGGTGCTTTTCCAGGCTACACCCCTTTTAGGTTCTACTGTCTTTCCTAAAACAAAACATTTGGCTCTATCATGTTGACCTTTGCCCTCAGGTTTACCCAAAGTCCATTTCATGTAAGAAGGAGGATTCCCTTCTCACTCCCATCCCAACAGTATTATTCTGCAAATTGGCACCATGTGACCCCCTAACAATATGCTTGACATACTGCTTGGGGTGACACAGCACCAATTTCCACTTTCCATTTTCTACCAAGGCAGAAGCAAGCGAGAATCATTCCTGCCCCATACAAGAAATGGACTTAGGCAAAGTCCAACAGCGAAAGGAGAGGGAGAATGGGGGAAGCCAAGATGAGTCAGACTTTTTGTTTAAAAGGGGGTAGGCTGTAAAGAGGGAAGGGGCATCTTTTTGCATTTCCATGAGAATGAGAGGGTTTCTGAAGGCTCACAGACCTATTTGGGACTTGAAACAAGGGCCTCTCATGGGGTTGTACAGCCCCTTTAAGTCATCATCACTGTCACACAAAGAAGGGCATTTTAAAAAATGTAATGCGCACTGCCACGGCACATTTCAGCAGCTGGACTCACTCACACATTCCTCTGCTAGGATTGTGAAAAATGTACAATTTTTGTAAACAACCTTGGACAGTGTGATGAGGAGAGTAAGGCTGAGCCCAGGGAACTAGAGGAAAATCAAAAATCTACCTTTAAGGAAAGAGACAGGCAGCGAATCCATAGCTTGTAGAGTGCAGGAAAAGAGAAAAAACACGCAGTTGCTGAAGGCAGGCCACACCCAAGCTCTGCTAACCTAAGGGCAGGCTTGGAAACTAATGAAGAACACCTGAGCAGGGAGCAGTGCACGATAGGAGAAAAACAGCTTTATAAACCCAGAGGAACAGGAAGGAAAGGGAGTTCACCAGAGAGTTCACCGGGGAGTTCAACCAGGAATTTGATTGGGGATTCGATCAGGGAATTGACCGGGGAGTTGGAGTTGACCACAGAGACTGCTGGGGAGAGAAGCACCCAAGAAAGACCCAGAGAGTTCAATGGGGAGGAGACCGGTGGAGACGTCTGTGGGGACTTCAGAGGTGAAGGCAACACCCCAAGAGAAAGTCAGGCTTGCAGGAAAAGTACAAGTAGTTCTGAAGCCAGCAGAGGTGTGGCTGGGAGAATTACTGGCCAGCAGCAGAGTGCAGTTTCTACACTTCGTGAACCAGCTCTAAGGGTTCAAGCTCCCAGAAGGTGGGTGAACAAAAGTACAGCTAACAGTGACCTGAAACAGTTAGAGGCACTGTGGCATTTAATTCAGAAAAAGAATCTTCACCTTCCAGGTGAAAACCTTGCTTGTAGGGGAAAGCCTCAGTGGAGAAAGGTTCAGGAGCTTTTGGAGTGCATTGAGCCAGAAGTGTTGCATGGAGCTTTAGAGTCAGACGTACAGGCAGGAAATCCAGAGGAAATGCAGGTAGATTGTTCTGAACCTGTTTCTATGTCTGAAGATTCATTAATGGACTGTTCATGGTGTCAGAGAGCTGAATAAAAGCTTCTGGAGAAAGAAAACCCTGTAACTTGAAAACCCCAAAACATTAAAGAAACAGGGAGAGTTACTCTAGCCAGGAAAGCTAAGAACCCTGTTTAATGCAGAGAAGACATTTACTTTTGTTTGAAAAAAAAAGGGGGACATATTTGTTTGTTATATATATTGAGAGACAGCTGCATGTGTTAAGAGAGCCTTCTAAAGCAGTTTCAGTCTTTGGTTTCATGGAATTTCCTGAGGAATATTGTTTGGAGAAGAATCCTGTTGCCTTCTGTTAAGCCTTAGTGTTTTTGGAAAAAAAAGAAGAAATAAATTCCTGTTTGCCTTTGAAAAAAAAAACCTTCGGTTTCCATACTTCTGTTTTTGAATAAGTAACACAACTACAAGTCCCAGAAGCCCAGGCTCTGGACGAGGATAACATAATCTATAGGCCGCGGCCTGGGCTAGGGTCCCCCACAGGTGGTGTAGTTTTTGGATCTTTCTTTTTTTTTTCCTTCCTGCGCATGCGCCAGAAGAAGAAGAAGGATTTTCAAGCACCCCAGGATTTCCACCCAAGACAGTGCTAACTGCAAAAGCCGTGTGGAGGAATACAAGGTTAAGCACAGCTGGAGGTCAGAACCGGAGTCACGGAGGATGAGCGGTGACCTTAATTTCTGAAAGCTGGAATCTACACCTGTATCAGATAACCCATAGATAAGGGGGTTTAAAAGAAAAGGATATCAGTGTGGTGGTGCAGCAGCTAATCTGTAGAAACCAGAGAAGGAGCAGAGCTGGTATTCTTGAGCCGCACTTGGTGGTGTTTCTGTCTTTTCTTTTTACAGAGCAGCCGCAGCCATGGAGTGCAAGGAGCTACTACAGTGGATGGCTAATCAGTTTGAGAAACAACGAGAGATGTCCATTCAAGCCCAAGAGCAGACTGCAGAAGTAATGCAAGCGCAGTAGAAGCCTCTATTGGACATGATGGGAGCGTGGCTGGGAGCTCAGGAGAAAGCAGCCGAATCAGCACGGACAATTCCAGGTTCTTTAGGAACATTATATACATGTGGTTTAGGGCCACAATCTAGTGGAACATTTTCATTCGGACAATTAACCGAGAGTGATGATATTGATGACTTTCTTGAGGCGTTTGATAGGGTGGCACACATAATCGGGTGGCTTAAGGAACAATGGGCTGTACGCCTGGCCACCTCGCTTACTGGTGAAGCATTGGCGGCGTACAGGGCCATTCCTGCAGCCCAGGCTAACGATTATGATGAGCTGAAGAAAGCCATAAGAGACCGCCTAGGTTTAACACCCATGGTATATCATCGTCTGTTAAGGGATACTAAATTGAAGCCTGATGAGACACCAAAAGCTGTCTGCCAGAGAATCAACAGCTTGGTATTAAAATGGTTAACACCAGAGGCAAAAACGGTAGAGTCTATCATAGATAGCATTGTCCTAGAACAATTTATGGCCGCAGTCCCGAAGGACATACAAACCTTCCTGATTTTGCATAATTGCCGGAACACAAATGAAGCAACCTTACTCGCCGAACGCTTTATGGAAACGGAATTGGCAGGTCAAGGGAAAGGGAGTGCTTCCAAAAGGGCAGATCCTGTATTGTCAGAAAGGAAGGTAAGGCCAAAGGGGGATGATATGAAAATATGTATGCCCATGTTTAAAAACTACTCCATAAGAAAGAAATGTTTTTCATGTGGTAGTGAGGGACACCTGAAGAGGGATTGTAACGCGAGGGCCGCCTTGATAACTGCCAATACTAAGGAGATCAGGGAAGGTTTTCTCTTATCGGTGGAAGTACAAGGCATTGCTACTGAAGCTTTGTTAGATTCAGGAGCAGATCAAAGCATGATGTCCAGGAAACTCTGGCAAAAGATTGAATCTCGCTCTAATAGGGTCCCGAACCAACCTGAGGGAAAGGTAAAAATCAGGTGCATCCATGGGGCATCATCATTTTATCCCATACATAGAGTCTTAATAAAAGGTTTAGGGATTAAAAAAGAAATTCCCATAGCAATTGTACCCAGATTACCCCATGCCCTGGTATTGGGGACGGATTGGCCCCAATTCCGGAAAGGACTAGAAGAGGGTCTACATCCTAGGGTGGGTATGGTATCTACCAGAGCACAGTCCAAGGCCATAGAGGAGGAAGATGAACCTCCAGATGAGACCTTGGAGGATCTACCATCCCATGAGGACCTGATAACTCCCTCTGTAGACAAGAGTAAGAAGGGAAGAGCGGAGAAACGCCAGGAGAGGCAGTGTAGGTTACAGCGTAGGGCTGAGGTAGGGGCCGGACAAGAGATACCTTGGGTCCCGGCTGAATTAGTGGAAAAATTCCCGTCTTTCCCCAAGGAGCAGCAAGCTGATCCCGCTCTTTTACGGGCTTTCGAGTATGCCCGAGGGGGGTCAGAAACCTTACCTAGATTTTTGTTGGATGGAGATGTGCTATACAGGGAAAGTTTAGATCCCCGTACCGGGAACATCCGTAAGCAACTGGTAGTCCCTACAACGTTCAAAACTTTAGTTTTAAGACTAGCGCATGATCATCCGGTAGGAGGTCACAAAGGAGTACACGGCATGTTGGACCAGATATTAGCCCGCTTTTACTGGCCCGGAGTCTTTAGAGAGACCTCGTGATTTTGCGAGTCGTGCCCTTCATGCCAGCGGGTCACCTTGATTCGTCCGCCGGAGGTGCCCTTGTTTCCCATGCCCATGATATCTGAGCCCATTCATAGAGTGGCCATGGATATAGTGGGACCACTGATAAAGATACCTCGGGGGTTCCAATACATGTTGGTCATAGTGGACCAAGCCACAAGGTTCCCGTGGGCCATTCCCCTACAGAATATATCCGCAAAAAACATAGCCTCCGAAGTGGTAAAGTTATTCTGTGAGGTAGGATTTCCACACGAAGTCCTGATGGACAGAGGCAGTAATTTCATGTCACGGTATCTAGCCCAAGTGTGGGATGCGTTCGGCATATGTCATGTTAGAACTGCTGCCTACCATCCGCAGTCGAATGGGCTGGTGGAGAGGCAAAATCAAACGTTAAAGAAAATGCTAAGGAGGGGTTTAGAGGGTAACATGTAAGAGTGGGATTTGATGCTCCCTTTTGTCTTGTATGCTTGTAGAGAGCAGAAACAAGCATCTTTAGGCACTTCACCTTATGAATTAATGTATGGGCGGGCACCACGAGGCGTCTTAGATATTCTGCGGGAGCAGTGGGTTGAGCCTGGGGTAGAGGAAGTAGGAATACCCCAGTTTTTGAGGGATCTAAGAGGACGGCTACACCAAACCTCCCAAGCGACGGAGGAAAATTTAAAGGCCAGCCAGACGCGCCAGAAAACTTATTACAATAGACGTACCAAGCCTCGCCAACTGGAGGTAGGAGAAAAAGTAATAGTAATGGTAACCGGGGCTGGACCTAAGTTTGAAAGTCAATGGAAGGGGCCCTATAAGGTAGTCAAACAGGTGGGTCCTGTGTCTTACTCAATAGAAAACAGAAGGGGTCGCCAACAGGTTTATCATATAAATGTACTGAGACCCTGGCATGACCATATAGTGTTGGCTCAGTTAGCCATGAGAGAACATAAGACCGAAAAGGTACAGACAAGCCCTAGTATCCCAGTTAGAATTACGAGCTGTGCGGCTACTTTAGCGCCAGCCCGTAATATCTTAACGGGGGGGGGGGATATGTGATGAGGAGATTATGGCTGAGCCCATGGAAATAGAGGAAAATCAAAAATCTACCTTTAAGGAAAGAGACAGGCAGCGAATCCATAGCTTGCAGAGTGCAGGAAAAGAGAAAAAACACACAGCTGCTGAAGGCAGGCCACACCCAAGCTCTGCTAACCTAAGGGCAGGCTTGGAAACTAATGAAAAACACCTGAGCAGGGGGCAGTGCACGATAGGAGAAAAACAGCTTTATAAACCCAGAGGAACAGGAAAGAAAGGGAGCTCACCAGAGAGTTCACCGGGGAGTTCGACCAGGAATTTGATCAGGGATTCGAACGGGGAATTGACCGGGGAGTTGGAGTTGACCACAGAGACTGCTGGGGAGAGAAGCACCCAAGAAAGACCCAGAGAGTTTACCGGGGAGGAGACCGGTGGAGACTTCCGTGGGGACTTCAGAGGTGAAGACAACATCCCAAGAGAAAGTCAGGCTTGCAGGAAAAATACAAGTAGTTCTGAAGCCAGCAGAGGTGTGGCTGGGAGAATTACTGGCCAGCAGCAGAGTGCAGTTTCTACACTTCGTGAACCAGCTCTAAGGGTTCAAGCTCCCAGAAGGTGGGTGAACAAAAGTACAGCTAACAGTGAACTGAAACAGTTAGAGGCACTGTGGCATTTAATTCAGAAAAAGAATCTTCACCTTCCAGGTGAAAACCTTGCTCGTAGGGAAAGCCTCAGTGGAGAAATGTTCAGGAGCTTTTGGAGTGCATGGAGCTTTAGAGTCAGACGTACCGGCAGGAGATCCAGAGGAAATGCAGGTAGATTGTTCTGAACCTGTTTGTATGTCTAAAGATTCATTAATGGACTGTTCATGGTGTCAGAGAGCTGAATAAAAGCTTCTGGAGAAAGAAAACCCTGTAACTTGAAAACCCCAAAGCATTAAGGAAACAGGGAGAGTTACTCTAGCCAGGAAAGCTAAGAACCCTGTTTAATGCAGAGAAGACATTTACTTTTGTTTGAAAAAAATAAAAGGGGACGTATTTGTTTGTTATATATATTGAGAGACAGCTGCATGTGTTAGGAGAGCCTTCTAAAGCAGTTTCAGTCTTTGGTTTCATGGAATTTCCTGAGGAATATTGTTTGGAGAAGAATCCTGTTGCCTTCTGTTAAGCCTTAGTGTTTTTGGAAAAACAAAGAAGAAATAAATTCCTGTTTGCCTTTGAAAAAAAAAACCTTCGGTTTCCATACTTCTGTTTTTGAACAAGTAACACAACTACAAGTCCCAGAAGCCCAGGCTCTGGACGAGGATAACATAGGGGCATGTTTACTAAAACCCCGGTAATGTGCGGGCCACGGTAGAGTGCAGGTGCCATATAAGGAGTGGGCGTTCCGTCCTGAAAAAGGAAAGGCGGAATTTACATATGCGCTAAGGTGCGCGGTGCCCATGTGCGCCCCGCACCTTAGCGCATGAGATAGCTGCGCGGGAGGCATAAGTGGCGCACTGAAGTGCAAGAAAAAGAGCAGAGCCACAGCACAATGGTTAAGACACTGACCAATGATGCAGCGATCAGGGGTTCAATCCCCCACAGTGCCCAATGAAGACAGCTGGCTGAGGCATTAATTTATGAGGCGCAGAAATACTGGGCTGCATAAGGCGGTGCGCTAATGTTTTGGCATATTAATACTGGGCGGCATAAGGCGGCGCGCTGATGTTTATGGAGGCACTATAATACTGAGCGGTATAAGTGGCGCGCTGATGTGCAAGAAGAAGAGCAGAGCCACAGCACAATGGTTAAAACACTAACCAATGGTGCAGGGATCAGGGGTTCAATCCCCCACAGTGCCCAATGAAGATGGCTAGCTGAGGCATTACTTTAGGAGCCAGTGTAATATTGGGCAGCATAAGGAGGTGTGCTGATGGCCATAAGGCGGTGCGCTAATGATTTTGGAGGCATTGTAATGTTGGCAGGCATATGGCGGTGCGCTGATGTACAAGCACAGGAACAGAACCACAGTACAATGGTTAAGGCACTGACCAATGGTGCAAAGATCATGGGTTCAATCCCCCATGGTGCCCAATGGAGACAGCTGGCTGAGGCATTATTTTAGGAGCCATTTAAATGATGGGCAGCATAATGCGGCGCGCTAATGTTTTAGGAGGCTTTCTAATATTGGGCGGCATAAGGCGGCGCGCTGATGTGCAAACAAAGGAACAGAGCCACAGCACAATGGTTAAGACACTGACCACTGGTGCAGGGATCAGGGGTACAATCCCCCAAAATGCCCAATGAACAAGGCTGGCTGAGGCATGACATATTAAGGGGAAGATTGCTTTAGGAGGCATTTTAGTCATATTTTAATTATCACTACTAGCAAACGCACTCCCAAAGCGTGTTAACAGAAGGTGCCCTATAAGGCACATTGTAAAGTGCACTGTCAGCCAAGGCACCCTAGAATGTTGCTTATAGGGCGCTGTAGAGGGTGCCGTATGAGGTACCGCAAGGTCAGTGTACTGGTTTTTATGGCAGCACTGTGCAGTTTAAGGAATGAAAAGCATAAGTAGGTGCGCTGACAGGCAAGGAGGAGCAGCAGTGGAGCACAATGGTTAAGGCACTGACTGCCGATACAGGGGTCATGAGTTTGCTCCCCAGTGTGCCTAATAGGTAAGGCTGGCTGTGGCATCAGCTTTGCATTGTACATATTTTGTCCTGCAGCACTTTAATTTTATGTTATTAATTGCTGCCAGCAAACACGCCCTCACGTGCCGTAATTGAAGGTGCCGTATAAGGCACCCTATAAGGCACTCCATAGGGCACATTAGAAATTGCACTGTCCGCCACAGCACCCTAAAATGTCCCCTATAGGGCACCCTATAGGTTGCGTCACAGGATATTGTATAGTGCACCTTATATGGACGGGAACCATAAGGTGCCCTATAGGGCGCCCTATAAAGCACACTCAGAGGCACCTTATGGGTACAGTACGCTGAGGGTGTTTTTGCTGGCATCAAAATATGTACATTAAAAAAGATGTGTTGGACAACCCTATCAAATAACCCCACTGTGGGTTTGAACTCATGACCTCTGGCTTCAGAGGCAGTGAAGTAACCATTGGGCTACAGCTCTATAGCTGCTAGCAATCCCCTGGCTGGCTGCAGAGAGCATGCACGTCACCACACAGACAGTCTGCTGTGGTCACCAGGATAGGGTTAGCCCACTCATACCCACGATGCACTGCAACATGCAAATCAGCTGTCCACAGATTAACACAAGATGGGCAATGCACCCCCACAGCACCTTGGCCTAGTAGGGGGTACTGACCGTGTGTTTTACTGGCACAGAGTAGCTACACACCGTCACATTGTGCGAGTACTGTGCTCACCCTGAGGGTGCAAGGAGGCGCCCAGGACCAGGTCCACAACACCTTCCATGGCTGAAAGAGGCTATGCTGGAGGTCCAAAACAGTGTTAATGTGTGAGATAGGTAGTTTCTGCACAAACACCTTGGATATCTCTGTCTGTTTCAGTCAGGTGTAGCCCCCATGGACCACCACCCCCCTCCTCCAGGGCCGAGGGTGGCAAACAGGGTCTCCCATCAATAGATCCACATTCTACCTCCCTGCAAAGGTGGCAGTAGAGGGGACAATCAACCCCAGTCCTGCTGAGGAACAGACACCCCACAGGGCAGTCAATGCAGCTCTATACATATCCATAACACAATAGCAGACAGACATCAGGCCTGGATATGGTGAGCTGCACCCCACCACTATCTGATATTATCCTGCAGCAAGTCATCAGCCACTGCACCCTGCAAGCTGCTCCATCAAGACACACACCAGCTGCAAACAGTATGCTAGTTAGTCCACAGTGCATGTTCCTAGTGGAGATGCATGCAACCAGAACTGGGATGACAGCAAACAGGTAAATCAGCGACAGGGCCCCAAAAGGAAACCCATATCTATCACATGAGAGAAATACTATATAGCACTATGGGGGTGCCTAGCCATGCTGTGGTCACTGCACAGTCAGGGTGAGAGTGATCTCTCAGCAGGACATACTGAGGTCACCCTGTCTGTGTAAGTGGTGGCCGGGCACTAAAGTGTCCCAGTCAGTGCCCTATGCCCTGTGCAGATGCACCCTGGCCAGGCCACCCTGTCTGGCCTATACCCATGGTACCTTGCTCCTCATTATGCACATTGGCAGCACAATACTGGCAACATTGCTGGCAGTGTGGGCTGTGGAAGGTGTTTGCAGCCACCACACACTGGATAGACAGACAGCCACCCCCACACCTATGCCAGCATTGTGCTACTATAGAGGGGTTCAGCAGCCATACTCACCACACCAGTCCTGGGCACAGTACAGGCATGGATATGTTACGCAATACTGTTGGGGGTCACTCCCCAGGGCGGTAAACACTGTCAGAGACCAGACCTGCAGCACACACCGCAGACATCAGAATGATTGTTATGGTGGAGCTCAATGAGCAAAATGTGCTTAACGTAGGAATTGATATCTGCCAGTTATCATGGGAAACATTTGATAGCAGGTGTAGGGTGGCATTGCTAAGGTATGCAACTGCTAGTATTGGGAGATACAGGCAGGGCCCAATGTCCTGCCTCTCCAGGAGGCATTGGCCAATGTGGCCTGTGGGTGTGTGTGTGGGTGTGACTGGCCCTGTTGGCTGCTGCTTTACGGCAGAGTTTCCCAACTCAAGTCCTGGTGTTCCAAACACTGTTCGGGTTTTCATGCTGTCCCTCATAAATATGCATGAGCTACATCTGCATACCATGGGGGTGGTGCATAGATATGCAGCACAGGCATCTTTATTAGAGGCAGCATGGAACCTGAATGGTGTGGGGCCCTCCAGGACTGCATTTGGGAGACTCTGCTCTAGGTAATGCGGCTGTTTATGGTGTCTGTGTTTGGTGTGGTAAAATATAGGCGTATTAAACATGCGTATGTTCTCAGCAATAAAGGTTTGTCCTTACTATCACGGTTTAGTTGTGGGAAAAATATGTGGACAGGATTGGTGGTAGCCCCAGCTAGGCTTTGAACCTGTGACCTTCTGTTCCTGCACACACTGTCTGTGTGCACTGCACCACTGACATGCTGCATTCCCTGGGGAGTCCATGACTGTACATCCGACAGAGCCTGTCTGTTGCGGTGGACGGTGCCAGCCTGCACAGGCCTAGGCCACTGTCTGCTGTGGTTTGCAGCCATTGCCCCCTCCACCACCTGTACCCTTCCGCCAACATGCAGACATGTCCCTATCTGGGAAAAAGCATATGACCTGATTGAGTTGTAGCACTCCAGGACTGAATTTGGGGGACTCGGCTGTAGGTAATGCCCATTGTTATGGTTTGTGTGCGGTGTAGGGTAAAATATAGGTGTTGGAACCATGCTTATGTTCTCTGCAATAAAGGAGTGTCTGTACCATCACTGTTTAGTGGTGGGTAAAACTATGGGGACTGGGTTGGCAGGAGCCCCAGCTGGGATTTAAACCTGTGACCCTCTGATCCTACAGGCACTGGCTGTGTCCGCTGCACCACACTGTGACCACAGAGACAGTGCAGTCTCTGGAGATAGGAAACCTGGCCGCACGAGTCAGACACCCTGCTCTGCACAATTTTACTGTGGGCTCGTTTACCTTGTATGGGGACAAAGGTGCAAATAAACCTCAGAAATGCCCTCCAAAATAGGGGAAAAAACCAAGACCAAGCTGTGCAACAGTGATATCAATGGGCAACCTGAAAAACACTCCCAGGAAAGCTCCATTTAAATGCAGTGCTTTTGAAAGAGTCTACGGAGCGTAGACCCTTCCAAAAATCATTTCCTTTTTTTGGAGCTTTCCTGGGAGTGTTTTTTATGGTTTCCCATTAATATCACTGTTGCCCAACTGGATTATAATTTATTTGGAATTTGTTGTGGTCATTTTCAATTTATATTTGCTATTTTGTTCTGTGCACATGTATCACACTGCTCACGTTTTGCAGGTTTCCCCGGTTTTGCTGTACATTGCTGACGGAAATGGTTTCTCTTCCCTTTAAATCGGCTCTAACGCGAGGTTTTCACTTGCGGTAATTTTTAGGTTGTTTTTCAGCCCCACTCCTGTGCGGGGAGCCTCTCCACGCCCACTCTCCACCCATTGACCCCGTCCCCCTGCCCCTCGGGAGCCTTCCTCCGCCCTCGCAATGCCTTTCCAAGCCTCTATCGCACATCAGCGCGCCACGCACTTTTGCGGGCGGCGCGCATGTGTACGGCGGGAGCACACGCATGCGGGGCACCAAAAACGCACTATTAGCTAAGGTACCTTAGCGCACGCTCAAGTGCGCCCCGCAAAATTGCGCGGTTTAGTAAACATACCCCATAATCTTTATTTAAAGACTAACAAGGGCAGCCCTACGCCTATAGGCCGCGGCCTGGACTAGGGTCCCCCACAACAGTTATCTTCTTTCCACTGTCTCATGAAAATTCTTTCCATGAGACCTGACAAATTTTTCATGCTAAGGTATGGCAAAACATCTGATTTCCCATCTATGATCTATGTGCATTGATATTGAATTAGGGAATTATGGGGTAATTTAATTTAATTTAATTTAACAACCTCATTTAAAATCTACCTTTACAATCATAAGATAAATAGAGTACCATAACATCAAAACTTAATATAAAATACCTGAAATTATATCATTCCATACATTCTTTCAGATATTTCCCAAACAAGCAGATCTTCAATAAATTACATAATGAAGATGATTTGTAAGATCCCTGTTCCACAATTTTGCGGCAGCCCTTGAGAAACACCTATCCCTAATCCTCATCTGAGAGAAAGAAGAAGCTACCAGCAATATCAAAGCACAATGAGTAGAAGATTTCAGAGTTCTTGTAGGGGAATATCTCTTCAACCTATCTGACAAATAAACAAATCCAATACAATGAATGGCTTTCAGTTCTAAACACAATATCTTAAACTATACACCACCCTCTTCTGGCAACCAATTAAGGGGGTCACTCTTTTGGTGTACTGACTATGTTAGAAAGAATTTTCTTGTGTATATTCCAGTATTTGTATGCAAAATTCCTTTTAGAAAATTACTCCCACACAAACTAGTATGTGCGTGGCAAGAATGTGCTTATGCATGTTTGGGGTAGATGTTGGTGGTGTGTTGGTATAATCATGATTTACACATGTTTATTTATAAAATACACATGGCCCTGCGTACATACACCTGTTCCCAAGCTGGTGTAAATGTACCAGGGTTCATTATAGCTGCAATTTCTGATTGATTTGTGCTAGTATTTTATGCATTTTACAATTTAACAATTCACAATCAATGTGAAAAGGGAAAAACAAACTTAGGAAATAAATTAAATTTCCCACATCAATAATAGGAAAAAAGAAAGTTCATCTAATTCAGCCAACAACTGAACAGGAAAATAGAGATCCAAGATAAAGGGGGAAAAAATTAAAGCATACCACAGACACCTCACTTAGCCAACCTCCCCAATGCTCCAAACTATGGCATCTGTGTTACAGGAGACATAGGGGCATGTTTACTAAACATTCCTAACGTGCGGGGCCGCGCTAGTGTGCCTGTGCCATATAAGGAGTGGGCGGTTCAGGCAGAAAATAGAAAAAAAATGGTAGTAAGCAACCGGACGTGTGTGCGTCGCGCTAATGTGCGGGGGTCGACATTAGCGCGTGGAAAGGCAAAGTGGCGCGCTGCTGAGTATACAAAACAACAGAGCTGTGGTACAATGGTGAAGACACTGACCAATGGTGCAGGGGCCATGGGTTCAATCCCCCAGTGTGCGCAATGACAACAGTCAGCTGAGGCAGTAACTGTAATGATTAACATTGTTTTAGGAGGCAAATTAATTTGGAACGGCATAAGGCGGCGCACAGTTATTTTTGGGCGGCAGAAGGCGGCGCACAGTGCTTTTTGGGCGGCATAAGGCGGCGCACAGTTATTTTTGGGCAGCAGAAGGCGGGGCACTGGTCCCCTTGGGCGGCAGAAGGCGGCGCGCTGATAGGCACAAGGCGGCGCGCTGATGCACAAGCACAGGAACAGAGCCACAGCACAATGGTTAAAACACTGATCAATGGTACAGGGATCAGGGGTTCAACTCCTCACAATGCCCAGTGAAAAATGCCTGCTGAGGCAGTATGTATTATGTTGAGGAGTGCTGTAGGAGGCTGTATAATTATATTTTGTTAACACTACTAGCAAACGCACTCTCCCAGCATGTTAACATACGGCGGCCCATAAGGCACATGTTACAGTGCACTGTTCGCCAAGGCACCCTTGAATGACCCCTATAGGGCAGCATGTATGTTGCGACACAGGATAATGTATAGTGCACCCTATAGGGATGGCAACCATAAGGTGGCCTACAGGGCGCCCTATGAAGCACCCTCAGAGGCACCTAATGGGTATAGTAAGCTGAGGGTGGTCTTGCCGGCATAGACATATGTACAGTAAATAAAAATAAAGCTGTGGACAGCCCTACCAAAGGGCCCCACTGTGGGTTTGAACCCATGACCTCTGGCTGCACAGGCAGTGATGTAACCATTGCGCTACAGCTCCATAGCTGTAAGCATGCCCCTGGCTGGCTGCAGATAGCCTACACGTCACCGCACAGACAGTCTGCTGGTGTCAACAGGATAGGGTTAGGCCACCCGTACCCATGATGCACTGCACATGCAAATTAGCTGTCCGCAGATGGACACAAGATGGGGAATGCACCCCCACAGCACCTCGGCCCTGTTGGGGGAAGTGACCGGGTGCACCCACACAGCACCTTGGCCTAGTAGGGGGCACTGACCGGGTGTTTTACTGGCACAGAGTAGCCACACACCGTTACCTCGTGCGGGTACTGTGCTCACCCTGAGTGTGCAATGAGGTGGCCAGGACCAGGTCAACAACACCTGCCATGGCTGATGGAGGCCAAGCGGGCGTTCCAAAGCAGTGTTAATGTGTAAGATAGCTAGTTTCTGCACAAACACCATGGATATCCCTGTCTGCTGCCATCAGGGGGCACCCCCCCCCCCCCCCCAGTGGCAAACATGGTCTCCATCAAGGGATCCACACTTTACCTCCCTGCAATGGTGGCAGTTTTGGGCAACATAAACCCCAGTCCTGCTTTGGTACACCACCACCACCACCCCACCCCCCCCCCCCCCCCCAGGCAGGCAGCTCCATACACAGCCATAACACAATAGCAGACAGACATAAGCCCAGGGTATGGTAAGCTGCACTCCACCACCAGATATTCCCCTGCAGCAAGCCAACAGCCACTGCACCCTGCAAGCCATTATAGCAAGACATTTACCAGCTACAAACAGTCTGCTGGTTAGTCCATAGTGCATGTTCCCAATGGAGATGCATGCACCCAGAACTGGGCTGTCTGCATACACAGCAAGCAGATAGATCAGTGACTGGGCCCCAAAGAGAAACCCATATCTATCACATGAGAGATCTACTATACAGCACTATGGGGGGGCCTAGCCATGCTGTGGTCACTGCACAGTCAGGGTGAGCGTGATCCCCCAGAAGGACATGCTTTGGCCACCCTGTCTGTGTAGGTGGTGGCCGGACACTACAATATCCCAGCCAATGTCCCTGCCAGGGCCCTATGCCCAGTGCAGATGCATCCTGGCCACGTCACCCTGCCCTGGCTATACCCATGGTACCTTGCACCTCATTATGCACATTGACTGGCCAATACTGGCAACAGTGCTGGCAGTGCGGGCTGTTGAAGGGGCTTGCAGCCAACACCCACTGTATAGACAGACACACACTTCCACACCTCTGCCATCATGGTGCTACGATTGAGGGGGTAAGTAGCCTTGCCCACCAAACCGGTCCTGAGCACGGCAAGGCATGGATATGGTACGCATTACAGCTGGTGGTCACTCCCCAGGGTGGTAAGCACCGTCAGAGGCCAGGCCTGGAGCATGCCCCGCAAACACCTAACAGATTGTTTGGATGGGGTCAACTATCAGTATGTACGTAACGTATGGATAACTGCCTGCCTGTGCTCCTAGCAAACGTCTCCGAGCTGTGTACCGTATACCTCAGGTGTAGGGTGACATTGGTAAGTTATGCAAGTGCTCATTTTGGGTGCTGCATGCACGGTCCAATGTTCTGCCTTTCCAGGAGACATTGGCCAATGGGGCCTGTGGGTGTGGGTGTGTCTGCCCTTGATGGCTGCTGCTTTACGGCACAGATTCCCAACTCCAGTCCAGGTTTGCATCACACTGTTCGGGTTTTCCCTCTATCCCTCATGAATATGCATAGGCTACATCTACATGCCATGGGGGTGGTGCATAGATATACAGCACAGGCATTTGTATGAGTGTCAGCATGGAACCTGACTGGTGTGTGGCTCACCAGGACTGCATTTGGGTGATTCTGCTCTAGGTACTGCCCCTGTTCATGGTGTCTGTGCTCAGTGGGGTAAAAGATAGATGTCTTACCATTGCATATGTCCCCGCCATGAAAGGTGTGTCCTTACTATCACTGTTTAGTTGTGGGGAAAATATGTGGGCAGGATTGGCAGTAGCCCCAGCTGGGCTTTGAACCTGTGACCTTCTGTTCTTGTATGCAGTGTCTGTGTGCACTGCACCACTGTGTAACCACAGATTGGTTGGATTCCCTGGACTGTCCATGACTGTGGATCCGGCAGGACCTGTCTGTTGCAGTGGACTGTGCCAGCCTGCACATGGCTAGGCCTCTGTCTTCTGTGGTTAGCAGCCACTGCCCCCTGCACCACATGTACTTGTCCGCCAACATGCTGGCATGAACTTCTCTCAGAAAAAGCAGTTGACCTGATTGCAATGTGGCAGTATGGGACTGCATTTGGGGGACTTGGCTGTAGGTAATGCCCATTGTTGTGGGGTGTGTGCGGTGTTGGGTAAAATATGGGTGTTTTCCCCATGCATACAGGGGTGTCTGCGCTATCTTTATTTAGTGGTGGGTAAAATATAGGGACTGGGCTGGCAGGTGCCCCAGCTGGGTTTTGAACCTCTGCCCTCTGGTCCTAGAGGTAATAACTCTGTCCGCTGTACCACACTTTGGCCACAGAGACAGTGCAGCCCCTGGAGGCAGTACGCCTGGCAGGATGGAGTCACAAACCCTGCTCTACGCAATTCTACTGTGGGCATATGCACCCTGTCTGGTGACAAACGTGCACATAAACCCCGGAAATGACCACGGGAAATGTGGGACAAAATATCACCACGCTGGGCAACAGTGATATTAATGGGCAACCATAGCAAACACTCCCAGGAAAGCTCCAAAACGTGGAAATGTTTTTTGGAAGAGTCTCCTCTCAGTAGACCCTTCCAAACTTCATTTCGTTTTTCTGGAGCTTTGCTGGGTGTGATTTCTGTATTTGCCCATCACTATAACTGTTCCCCAGCTGAATTACTATTTTTAATAGTTCTGTTGTGGTCATTTTCTATTTTTAATTTCACTTTTGTGCTGTGCACATGTATCACACTGCTCACGTTTTGCTGGTTTCCCCGGTTTTCCTGTACATTGCTGACGGAAATGGTTTCTCTTCCCTTTAAATGCTTTCTACCGCGAGTGTTTCACTCGCGGTAGTTTTTACATGCAAATTCGGGCCCGCTACTGTGCGGGGAGCCTCTCCCCTCCCACTCTCCACCCATTGACCCCGTCCCTCCGCCCCTCCGGAGCCTTCCTCCGCCCTCCTTTCGCCGTTCCACGCCTCTATCGGACATTTGCGGGCCCGCACTTGTACGGGGCCCGTTAGTGAGCCGCGTACCTGTGCGGGGGTGACACGCACGTGTGCGGGGCGTTTAAACGCATTTCTACGCGTTTCAGTGCCGCGTTGCCGTGCGCTATTTTGCGGCGCGCTATTTTGCGGATTTTAGTAAACATGCCCCATAGACTGCATACCTTCCCTAGACACAAGAAAATCAGCCAACATTTTAGGATCAAAAAAAGTAGAAATCTTAGCATTATAAGTTACCTCACAAACAAAAGGAAATCTAAGGACAAGCTTCAGCTCCAGAGACTGAGCCCTGGCCCGTAAGGCCAGGAACCCCTGTCGCCATTTCTGAGTGTGCTGAAACATATCAGGAAAAATACATATAGAAGATCCTAAAAAAGGCTTATTGATGGCATTAAAATGCAATTTGAAAGCTGCATTTTGATCAAATTCCAAGGCAAAAGTCACAATAAGTGTAGTCCTCTGGGTAATAACCCCTAGCGATGATTCCAGAAATTTAGTCAAGTTGGCAGCGACCAAGTTTTCATACGTTGCTGGTTGGGGGGAACCACCAGTCTGCAGTATATACTGGGCCCTCACCAGTGGAGGCAAGTTCCCAGGGTCCATCCCCAAACATTCAATAAGATACTTCCTGGCCATTTCAAGAGGTGGGACCAAAGGAGACTTAGGAAAATTTAGTAGGTGCAAATTATAATGCCTTACTTAATTTTCCAAATATTCCATATGACGGGCCGAAATAGTGCAGCCCTTCATCATCATATCAGTCAAAACCTGTTGCTTGGCCACTATAGACTCCACAACATACACTCTCCCAGACAAATCCTTCATTGCCTTACAGTGATCTAAAACAGCCTGGGAGACTACTTTGATATCACTAAGAACTTGAGTTGACAAAGTTTGAAGGGAAGAATTGAAGCCCTGTATCACAGTCCACAGAGACTCCATCATCACTGCCTTAGGTCTTTGTACCTCTCCCACATTTCCATGGAACACCGACTCACCCCACTCAGCCACAATGGACTCCACAGATCTCACTGGAGCTGCCAATCCTCCACCACCTACTGTCCCCTCATGAGAAGGCAATGCAGCTGCCAGTGCACCTCCAGGAGAAGTCGCTAAGCCCACCTCTTGGGACCTCGACTGCTCCACAATACTGGCTGAGGACAGGCTTTCAGGATTAGTAGGTGGTGTCCGCATCACAGGGCTCAAAGAGACGCCATCATAGTTGTCCAAGATACTCCCCCCTGGGCGAGGCAGAGGGGGTTGAAACTTGACACGCAGGTAAGACAATGAAGGAACACTGTCTGAGAGACCCAGTCTCTCCTTCCCCTTCCTTTTCTCTATAGCTAGAGGAAAGGAAACCTCCAAACATGCAGGCAGCAAGAGCAACTCTCAGGTGCGTCTCACACCACGGGCATCCAAAAGCAATATCTTGGATCTCATGGAGTTCTTGTGCTAGTGTTTATAAAAACATATGGAGCCTGATTCCGAAAGGGGCATGTCTGGACCATCCGGACGAGCCCATTAGGACCCGATTCTGTACCGTGGGAACAAAATGTTCCCATGGCAAAAGGAATCGGGCCCAAGGACAGCCTGGCATGCCCCTGCATGTCTGCCGGGACATCCTCCCCATAAGCACCCCTGGATCCCGTGGCTTAAACCCCCCTCTTCCCCGCCACCCAACCCACGACTGGCCAGCCGGGGCCTGGATCCCACCTGCACCCGGCCCCAGCCCCGGGGGATCCCCGAACTCGATTTCCCCGCCGGTGCTGATTATTTCACCTTTCACCGAGGTGGAATAATCAGCACGTCTCCTCTGACCATGCAGGATGTACAGGGCTGTGTCCTGAATCGACCCTACATGTCCTGCTGGCTTGGCCGGCCCCCACCCCACCCATATCCTGCCCCATCCCACCCCCTGCCGGCTCTCCCCGTCCTGCTGCTCTAGCCGTGCAGGAGGAATAGGGTCAGGACAGCTTGCAAGACTGCAGTCTGGATGTGCAGCCTCGCAATTTGTGACTCAGAATCGGGCCCAAAGGTCCCTTTATAAGAAAGGCCCTCATTTGGCCTTTCCACCTAGGCAATCTGTCATAAAATTTCTCTTATTGTGCACTTAGCACAGGCACACATGTGCAGTCCAGGAGCTCTCTAAGTATGTGAGAGGGAAGCTACAGCTCCAAGGCCCTATTCATTGACACAAGGAATATGTGAAGTATCTACATGCAAGTTAAACATGACAGCAAGTCGGCATGTTTCCACAAACTTTCTTTACTAGTTAATTTAATAACAAAGATATTGCTCTAAATGTAAACAGAGGTTTTGAAACAGGAAAATGCCTCCAAGCAAATGTCTTGTACAGAAAAGAGGTGTGCAGTCTGATCTCCGTGTTAACTGCCAGGGAAATGCTTTCCACACCTCTGACTGTATAATGCCTTTTTATTACACGTTGTTATGTTATGATGTTTGTAAATGGCTGTGTTTACATTGTTATGCGATCACTATTGTGGATGTTTGTTGTTCTTCAGCTGGCACTAAAGGAATAGATGGATTCTGAATAAATGAAATAAAATGAAAATGAAACATACAGAGAGTAACATCATAACAATGTGCCTATGTGAAATGCCAAAAAGACATCTATTTTATTCCTATGTTAAAAGGGGATATAACTGCCTATATGCCTTTATGAAATAGGCTGTCAGCACTATCCCTAAAAACAATTTACACATGCTCCAAAGAGGGTATAAATGTGTCTATGTACTCTATGCACATACATGTGTATTTATAAAATATGCTTGTCCGTTGCAACTTCACTCAAGCTTCATCCAAATTATACTCTTGGGGATGTCTAGGCACGGATTGCATAAATATTGGTGTAATTTTATGATGTGCCTGCTTTTTACTTTTTACGAGTGTATACCCTTGTGCAATTTTATAAAAACCTTTTTCTGCATGTAAAATGCACTTTGTAAGTGCGCTTTCAGTTCTTTATGTGACTAAAACTTTGAAGTGCATGCAAATAGCTTGCAAGCATCTATAACTTTGACTTAATGCTGGTACAATTTCTTTGCACACTTGAAAGAGTTCTAACACTCATACAATGTGCACCAAAAAAATGAATATTTGAAATAAACCTGAAAAAATGTCCCAAAACTGGGAAAAATGGCTTTAAAGAAACTTGAACCAATCTTTTTTTAGCCATTTGAACCCTTATAAGACAACATCTAGTATAACCTCTTCAGCAACAGGAAAACTGCTAATTAGAAATGAATCATTGTTAGATCTGAATTTTAAGGATTAAATTCTAAAGCAAGTTCAAGTCCCATCTTTTTCTTGTTTGGTACTGGTTCTACCCTGTATATCACACTCTTCAACTGGTTTTCCAAAATTTTCAAATGAACTTCCAATATTATGTAACATACAGTGTAAAAAATTGTAGGTGTTGTGTTAGTCCCACTTTAATACATATAAATAAGTGTTATCAAATAATGCCACAATACAAACTCTACCAGTACATATTACAGCATTCTCCAGCTACCCATGTGAGAAAGACATTCACGATACAGGGTCACATGCATAGAAACATACAAACATGGCGGCAGAAATAGAACACATGGCCTATCTACTCTGTCCTTTTTAAAAAATGTCTTTATCTATATTTTCCAACAAAAAACAAACAGAAGAAATTACAAAATTAAAATACACAACTCGCCTTTATGACATAAGATATTTAAAGACAAAACACAGCCCACCCCACCCTGTCCCTCCCACTATCTTACGATCATCAAGGGATCAAGTAAGAGAAAAGAAAAGCACAGGACTTCTGCAATCCTACAAGGTCTGCAAGGGCTATAAAGGGCCAGAACTCCACAACAGAGAAACATAGCAGCATGTTTCCAATTAGGAGCAACGGGAAGAGCCACTCTCCAACATGGAGCCAATTCAAACTGACAGTCCCTTTATAAGGACGAGATGCCAATTTGCTGATTGAAAAACGACTCCAGATCAGGGGAGAGTGCAGCAACTAATACAATTTTTTATGTTTAATCCCAATGCAACTCAATGTTAAGTCAATCTTTCATCACATGGTAGCAGATATTAATGCCCTTAACGTTTAGGTACCCAATCCCAAAGAAGAACATGCTAAATATACCTCCAAAGAAGCGGTCAAAGGTACAAAAACAATTCAGTATTGTAACCTTACATTTAACATTATAAAACAGCTTCTTAAGCACTTTTAAAGTATGGCTGCAGTTATAGCCCAGAGAAAACGAGCAAAGGCCCCGTCATATGACCAAACGCAATGAACACCCACTTCTAAAAGGAAAATAAAAGAAAAAAAGAAACAGAAAACATTCCGGGGGGGCTATATAACACCCAAAATACTTAGCGGGTGAGCCCACTCGGACAAGATAGACAAGGAGGGCTCAATGACCCAACGCTCCCATATTCCTGCAATACTCCGAATATCACATCTTGCCCACCTGACATCTTAAAAGTTGAAATAATGTCTTATAAACAAAACAGCATAAATATCCCAGGAGATAGCAGTGTAACAAGCTTATATGTCGCTTCTGCGTGAATAACACGTCTTCCCACGATCTCAGACCAGTTGAATGCCCAAATGACAAGCATCATAAAACTGTGACAAATAGAAGATACAATATGTCCTTCAATGCATCATCGCCGACTCCTTATCCTCCAAAAATGCACATAAATCTTTAGGATCATCAAAGGTCTTGGTCTGGTTATGCAGCGTGACTCTCATGCGGGTAAGATATAGCAGTCCAAAACAGGCCTTCAGTTGTATCAAGCGTGGACGCAGCACAAAAGACTCTTTCTCCGATCCACCGTCGCCTTCACAAAGTCCGGAAAGAACAGGAGTTTATGCCGCTGATATTCCAAAGCTGAGAGTGCTTTGGCTGCTCCCATTATTTGCAACACTTGTTGAAAACGTAGAACTTTCAGGATAATTGGGCGTGGACGCTTGTTCATGGCCCCGGGCTGCACAGACACTCTATGGGCACGCTCAAGTCTCAAACGGCATAGTGAAATGCAGCTGTAACACACCTGGAATCATATCCTGTAGAAAGGATATCAAGTCATGTCCCTCTGCTCCCTCAGGCACTCCCAGTACCCTTATGTTGTTTCGCTGTGAGCGATTATTGCCATCTTCCACCTCTTTTTGCAATGAGCGAATCAACTTGGCCTGCTTCTCAAATGGCCTCAAGACTCTCCCCATGCAACACCACCACCTTGTCTACCTTCTCCAAACGGGCCATATTTGACCTCAAGCGAAGATCTCAAAGCATTGATATCTTCCTTCATCGCGCTTAGCGATTTTCCATTAGCTATGACCATTTCTTTGACTGCCTGAATCTCAGCCAAGATCTTCTGCAAGCTCTCCGGGCCACCTGGAATGACCGCCATCTTGTGAGGAGAGAGAGGTTCCGTCTTGGTTCTTTTTACACTAATGTTTCGAGATAGTTGGAAATCGAACCATGTCTGCTTGGAACCTGACATATTCGGGATTGAGTGGCAACCACGTAGTTAGGAATTATATGATCAAATATTGCAGAAAAACAGGATTCTTGTCTTTGCCCTCTGGAGCATCGCTCTTACACGTCCATCTTGACCAGATGTCAGGCTCCAGCCCCTAGTCTGTCCTTCTATATCAACTACAAAAGTCCCCTTTTTACCTTTAAAGATCATCTGTGTTTGTCCCATGCTTTTTTGAACTCAGATACTGTCCTCATCTCTATCACCTTCACTGGGAGACTATTCCATACATCTACCACTCTTTCTGGAAAGAAATATTTCCGCATATTATTCCTGAGTCTATTCCCTTTCACCTTTGTAGCAGAGCTTGCTTTCAATCAAAAGACTCCCCTCAAGTACATTTATCCCAAAGAGGTATTTAAACATCTCTATCATATCTCCTCTATCCCGCCTTTCCTCTAAAGTATATTAAGATCTTAAGTCTGTCCTCATATGCTTTATAATGAAGACCACTAACCATTTTAGTAGCCATCCTCTGTACAAACTCCATCTTGTTTATATACTTTTGAAGGTGTGGTCTCCAAAATTGCACACAATACTCCAAATGAAGTTGCATCAGAGACTTATACAGAGACACTATCACCGCCTTTATTCTGCTGGCCATTCCTCACCCTATGCACCCAAGCATCCTTCTGGCTTTCACTATTGCCTTTTCTACCTCTTTAGCTACTTTAAGATCCTCAGACACAATCATGCCCAGGTCCTGCTCCTCTTTTGTGGATAGAAGTAGTTCACACCATACACTGTATCGCTCCCTTGGATTTTTGCAGCACAAATGCATGACCCTGCATATTTTTAGCATTAAATCTCGGCTGCCAAATTTTCGACCATTCTTCAAACTTAGCTATATCCCTCCTCATGCTATCTACTCCTTCCTGGGTGTCTTCTCTAATGCAGACTTTAGTATTGTCCGCAAACAGGCAAACCTTACCCGACAGCCCTTATGCAATATCAGTAACAAAGATATTATAAAGAATTGGACCAAGGACAGATCCCTGCGGCACACCACTGGTAACCTCCTTCTCCTCGGAGTGAGCTCCATTTACCTGTACCCTTTGCTGCCTTCCACTCTAACCCAATCTGTAACTTTAGGGTCCATCCCTAGGGTGTTCAGTTTGTTTATAAGTCGCCTGTGCGTAACGGTGTCACAGGCTTTACTGAAATCCAAGTACATCTAGGGCTTTCCCTCAATCCAACTCCCTGGTCACCCAGTAAAAGAAATCAATCAGATTTGTCTGACAAGACCTGCCTCTGGTAAACCCATGCTGCCTCAGATCCTGCAGTCCATTGGACTGCCTGAATGCAGTATATGTGATTCAACTAAAAAAATGTAAAAAAAAGATGCTGCATCAATGAAGCAAGCCAAAATTTAAGAACACACGGGCATAACAATCATAGGGCCCAATATTAAAAAAAAAAAAGCTGAGTTCCTAAATTTAGGCTCCTAAGTTAGGTCCCAAATTTGTGTCCTATTTTCAGCCACACTTAGGAGCTTACATTTTCAGCTGAAAATTCATCCTAATTTAGGAGCTTAAAATTAATGGGCCCTATATTCAGTGCTGACGGCTACTGCTGCTAATGCGGCTAGCCATTGGCATTGAACATTAAACTCAGATATGCAATGCTGGGGTCAAATCTGGCCCCAGCATTGACTATCTGGGTTTGCCACATAGACCAATCGCTAACTGGTCAGTGGCGATATTGAGCTGCTACCCAGTTAGTGATAAGCGGTGAAAGTTAAGCCAAGGTTTCCTGTGCCTGGTTTTTGCCACATATCGCTAACTGGGTAGCAACTCAATATCACCGCTGCCCTATTAGCGATTGGTACCATCTCCACTTCAGAATACCCCTGACATGCCCCAATGCTAAGAGATTAGCAGGTCTAAATGTAGGAGCATAGGGCCCGATATTCAGTGACATTTACACAATTTGCAGATCTGTAAACCACGTAAACACCATATTATTGATGCTGAATATCCTGCAGAATTGCATCTATATGGTTTGCAAGTCTGCAAAGTATGTAAATGTCACTGAATATTGAGCCCTATACTCCTACATTTAGGCCTGTTATTCATTTGCCTAGATTTATGAGCCTAATTTAGGTGCCTATTGCTGAAAATCTGTGCAAACCTCCTAACTTCTTTTCCCTACCCTAAATCCATCTCTTTTGCCACCCACTTTTTATGTTCCTAAATTTAGGTGTTTAGTGAAATTTTCAGAAAATATTTAGGCACTCGCCCCTAGTAAATTTTCAAAGAGGCTAATTTAGGAGCATACTTGTCAAAGATAGGGCCCATCTGTTTTAGAGAAGATCAGAGTGATATCTCAGGAAATCACTGTGAAACAACTA
The DNA here is from genome assembly GCA_033557465.1 of Ichthyophis bannanicus. NCBI lineage: Eukaryota > Metazoa > Chordata > Amphibia > Gymnophiona > Ichthyophiidae > Ichthyophis > Ichthyophis bannanicus. Next base: position 169,306,563 of record CM066035.1, on the reverse strand, counting down.
AATCAAATCACTGTAAATCTGAAAGATGACTCGGAACAACCAAAGCAAATCACTCTAAGTATAAAAAAGATGTAATAGAGCGAACTGAAAAACTCAAGAATACAAATCACTAGGATTGGATGATATTTACCCAGAGTTTTGAAAAAGTTCAAACATGAAATTGCTGACCTGTCACTTGCAATCTGCAACCTATCATTTAAAACAACCAATCCGTGAAAACTAAAGAGTGGCTAATTTAATGCTGATTTTTAAAAAGGGTTCTAGGGGTGATCTGTAAAACCTGACGTCAGTGCCAGGCAAAATGGTAGAAGCTATACTACAAAATAAAACTACTGACCATATAGACAGACACAGCTGGTTGGGAAAGAGTCAGCATGAGTTTAGTAAAGGGAAGTCTTGCCTTTCTAGATTGTTTTTGAAGGTGTAAAGAAATGTGAAAAATGGTGAGCTAGTCTATACAATGTAGTAGCATTATTAGACAGTATTTGATAAATCGCTCATAATAGACTCCTGTGATGGGAGGCAATGCCCAATTGTGGACTGGAAACTGACTAAAAGACAGAAACAAAGAGTAGGACTAAATAATGAGTTTCCAGATGGAAAAGGATTAATATTGGAGTGCCTCAACTGTCTATACTATAATCTGTATTCTTTAATATATTCATAAGTGATCTTGGGTAAAGAGTAATGAGTGAAGTGATCACATTTGCAGATGATGCAAAATGATTTAAAGTTGCTAAAACAGCAAAGGATTGTGAAGAATTGAAGAAGGGTCTAAGGGGCATGTTCACTAAGGTGTGCTAAGGTTCTGCAGGGATTGTGCATTGAGAGTAGAAATCAGCATGCAGTACATGCAACAGCAGTGCATTACCTATTGGGGGCATGTACGGCATGGTCCCAGAAGATACCACACTGATTTGGACCCTAATGCATGCCAGCAGCAATTGCACTTAATATGCCATCCATTGAGGTGGCATTAAGCGCACTGGTAAACAGACTCTGGAATCTGTTACCGGAGGATGTAGTTAAACCTGTTAGTGTAGCTGGGTTTAAAAAAGGTTTGAACAAGTTCCTGGAGGAAAAGTCCATAAACCATTATTAAAGAGGACCAGGGGGATTGGCCACTGCTAGAAACAGGATACTGGGCTTGATGGACCTTGATCTGACCCAGAATGGCATCTTATGTTCTTATGTTCTAATTGTAACATTGACAGTGAACACACGCTGTCAACCCTTGTGCTGACCACACTGTGCAGGCATGCTCACACTCCACTCCTACCCTGCCCATTTCCTCCCCCTCAAGTGCTAAGCAGATAGTACAGAATTAACCTGTTAGCATGGTCCATTAGTGTATGCTCAAGCATATTACCAGCTAGTACAGCTTAGCAAATATGCTCCTAAAAACTGAGCATAATTGTCAAATGAAATTTAATGTGGACAAGATGCAAAATGATGCAAATAGAGAAAAATATTTTCAACTGCAGATGCAAAATGCTAAGAATGGAATTAAAAATTACCATCCAAAAAAAAGATCTTGGAGTTACTGTGCATATCACTTTGAAATATTCAGCCCAGTGTGCCTTGGCTGCCAAGAAAAAGCAAATCAAATATTAGGAATTATTCAAAAAGAGATAGAGAACAAAACTACGAATATCATTATCCTTCTTTGATGGGGTCTATAGAATGGTACCTGTCCATCTCCAAATGGAGTATCAGCAGTCCAGAGTCTGCAGTCGAGTTCAGGGTTGGGAGAATGTGGCTCACAGGGAGAGGTTAAAAACCCAGCAGGCTGTAGGAGGGAGAGAGGCCCGTGGAGCCAAAATTCCTTCCAAGGCAAGCAATGCAAAGGAGTTCTGTGGTAGGAACTTTAACTGGGGCGGGAGGAAGGCCCGGGAGAACCAGCTTGTGGAGGTTTAACAAGCTGGGAGAGAAGTAAAGCTGATTTTGGTTTTCCCTGAACTGCTGTCTGTTCTGGGTTTTGCTCTGTGGCGGTTTAACAAGGTGGGACAGAATTAAAAAACTGCTTTGTTTCCCCTGAACTGCTGTCTGGCATGTGTTTTAAAGTAAACCCCTTCCTACCACATGCAACACTACCACACCTTTTGTATAGGTCTATGGTGCAACCACATCTTGAATATTATGTACAGTTCTGATCACCCCATGTCAAAAATGACATAGCAGAACTAGAAAAGGTTCAGAGAAGGGTGATAAAAATGATAAAGAAATTAGGGTCAATAAATAGAAAACAATAATAAAAATATAAAGTGATACATTTGTATTGGACTAAAATTTAATGTATGTTTAACTACCTTTTCTGCCCTGAAGGAGTTTTTAGCTCCTGGAACTAATCAACAATAAATATTAAATTTGCTACTTGTGACCCGGAATGGCCATTGTCTGAGAGAGAATGCTGGGCTTGATGGCCCTTCTCACTGGCTCAGCATGGCTTTGCTTATATTCTTCTTCAGACCATCTCTACTGTATTGCTGATTTCTCTTGTTTGGAAGGAAGTTTAACTCCCAAAAGTTATCTACAGATGTATCAAGCTAGTCTAATCGAAAGGAGTCAGCAACAATTTTTTGTTGACCCTTATTGCAACATAGAGTCAAAGACATGTTAAGATGCACCGTGATTTGTTAAATGCAGTTTGTGTTGAAGCACCGTCCCAGTTTTTGTAAATAATAATAATAATGACAATAATAAAATGCCTTAAACCCCCCCTAATGGATATACTGATCCAACTATTACCACACAGTCAATAACGACATACCCATGCTGTTATTAGGGATTTCAATACTTCTGAAAAATAGATGACTCATGTTCAGACACACATATTCATCTCTATAAAGCCAGGGAGCTGGGAAGGGCTATGCTATTGTTTCACTCGCAAGCATGCAGTTCACTTGTCTTGTCGTCTTTATCTTGTCAAATTCTGGATTTTATGCGTGTTTACCAGTGCAAAAAGAATTTAAAAGCATAACTCAGCAAGATGTTTCCTTTGCAGAGGTAGGTTTAAGTATTTTTTCATTCTGTTTCTCAAAACTGAAAAACATCAGTTATTCAAAATGCTCATATTAGGAAAATTATATTTATTAAGGGGGGTCATTTTAGAAACTCTATTCATAATTTGGATATCTGAAAATAGCCATTGAGATGTCCAATCCCACCCATGTGCCAAGAGTCATTTTAGAACATCTCAAGTGTATACGTGGAATGCCAGAGCATTGTCTGGGGTGGTCCGGAAAAGATATGGGCATGTGGTCAATTTTAGAGTATTACCCCATATGTACCCTCCAGCAGGTATTGTCTATACCTGCCCCTGGTGATGAGTGCACATTTGAAAAATGATCATTTCGGCCAGCCATCGACAGTACAGGGAAGGAGAGTATGATCTCTCATTCCCTCAATATGTTTTGCCAACTTAAAAAAAATGTTGCAGGTAAATATGGAGGCATCATTCTCTACCACTGCACATCTGTTTGCAAAATGGACATCCAAGGCATGTATGTGGTGATGTCTACACAAGCTTATTCTAAAATACCAGCAGCAGCACATTTGTGTGGCTGGTACCACGGACATCCAGATCTTGCATGTGCACACTTCTAAAACTGTCCAGGTTTCGTCACATGTCTGAGACTTTATACCGCACGTTGCCGCTGTCTTTATATTATGATGGATCGGTTTATCTTTTTGGGGCGGAGACATGTCTATATCAAAAAGCACTTACACATGTCCACCATCACGGCTGCCCCTTCCACAGAATTTCAGACCTTTTGGCATGTGAATCTCATATTTCACCTAAAGAGCCTTTCTAAAATGTGTGAGACGTAGTTTGGGTAGAACGGGGTGACACAAGGAGAACCTCATCATTTGCGCCCCCCATGGTGCAACCCCTACCCGCATTCATTGCCACTGCTGTCACTCCTCCCTGGGACCTGCAGCTGCGACAATGATAGCAAACTGCCCCATTGTGCTTTTCCTTAATCTTCAGCGCCACGGGGCTATTTGCTTTTGCCCCTCTCTGATTCCCAATGACAGCATAGGAAGTCAGTATCAGGAATTGGAGAGGGGCAGACGCAAATAGCCCTGTGGCACCAAACCTTAAAGTAAGGCATCATGGGGCTGTTTGTGGCAATTGCTGCCACTGTAGGTCCCAAGAGGAGTGACAATGGTGGCAATCGGCACCCCTGCAGGGTCAGCACTCTAGGCGACCATCTAGTTTGCCTAATGTGTAGCGCCAGCCTTGATACACATATTTACACCTTTTTGGGAGCAAGTGTAAATGTGTGTACTACTGGAGGTCACTGTAAGAACCTGTTTTATAAAGGCATATGGGCATCTATGTAATCTTTATGAAATAGGCATTAAGTAGGTGTCTTTTTGGACTTCTCATGTAGGTATCCTGTTATAAAATTAGTCCCATGGAGAGCAGTTAGCCTTTCTGAAAATTGTCCTCCTTTGCCCAGCTAAAAATATGCTAGGACTTCCACAGGGGGAGGTGTTCCAAGATTAGAGAGAGGACAGTATTGGGAAATGACGCGAGTTGAATGTAGTTTCAAAGCAATGCGCATTCTTTTTTCTGACAAGAATTCCCCACAGAAAAAGCAAGTGCAAAACCCGCTGGCACTCTATGCCGAAAGGCAATTTTTGAAATATTTACTACAAGGTCTTTCAATACATAGTATTCATGGATTTTGCAGATACAGGGCATCAGGGCTTAATATGTAGACAAAAAGGAAGTGGAACAGTGGCGATGGAGGAAAGCGCGGGCTGAGGGCAAAAGTGACAAGAGAAGAGGTGCTGTTCTCTGCTCCAGGCTTACCTCTCTGTCCTACCCCTCCCTGCACACCACTGGAGCACAACATCCCTGCTCCTCTTGCTCTATAGTCTGAAAAGAAGTAGTGGAATTGTGTTCCAGACCATTCCCCCAGAAATTAAGCCCGGAGGGTCATAAAATGAAGCTGCAAAATAACATGGGACAGACACAGTGGATCCCTATATAGCAAGAGGATGAAATCAATAAAACTTAAATTTCTTTTATATTTCAACAAATAGAGGGGGCTGGCCTGTATGGAGCAGCGGGTACAACCACTCTAGCCACCTTACTGGGCAGACTAGATGGACCGTACTGGTCTTTATCTGCCATCATCTACTATGTTATCATATTACTGTCTGAAAATTGCATTCTTTTTGGTTAACTATGGATGTTATTTAGTGCAATCTTTTTAGAGAAACACATTTTAGGCCATACAGTAAGTTAATAAAAGCACAATATTTTTTAGAACAAGAACTATCCCTGTAGGGAGAAATACAGTCGTTTGGGATTAAAATGTTGCATTAAGATGTGAATTGGTCTCATGGTGTTCTTGTTAATGAAATACACTGTAGTAGAGCATTAACCAGGCTTGTCATGAATAAACACCTCACCTGTCATGTTTTCTATTGTATATTATACATCCCAACAGAGAAACCACACTCTTATTTCTAAACCTCTACTATTAACCTCTACTCCGCAAGAAATGGCCAGCTATCTCAGACCTGATAACCCTCTATGATCTCGACATACTTTTGATCACAGAGACATGGCTATCTAACTCTGATACGGTCCTCCTCAACCAGCTTTTACCCCACAATTTCACAATCCACACCTGCCATAGAGCCAGTTGGAGAGGTGGAGGATTGCTCATCCTCTCCAAAACGGAGCTCCAATTCCAATTGATCAATGCCACCAGCACAATGCAGCTCGATACAATCACCATAGCCAACAAGCATTGCTCCATCAACCTACTCTACAAAGCCCTGGCAGCCTCCCCAGATGATCTCTCAACCATAATCGACCTTGCTTGCAATGCTCTGAACCCATGCACCCCAAGCTGGTTACTAGGCGACTTTAACCTGCCAGCCCTGCAAGACACACACGCCACAGCCTTCCTCGAAGCTCTCAAGGAGCTAGGGTACAAGCAACTAGTTAACGAACCTACCCACGTGAAAGGAAACAGGCTGGACCTGGTCTTCACTCCACACGCAGCTGTTGACTCATCCCAAGACCCCGCACTGTCCATCACCCCAGTCCCCTGGTCTGACCACAGCCTAATCAGATTCCAAATACCCTTGCACCACCACTGACACAAAAGCCCTATAAGTCCAGCCGACATCCCCAAAGCACCAAAACGAAGATTCCGACACTTCGACAAAGAAGAAATCCTGAGTAAAACCCTCCTGCTCCTCATCACGATGACACCCTGCCTAGAGGAAATGATCTCCAGCTGGGACAATAGCCTCAGCGCCATTGCTCAACTACCACCCTCAAACAATCCTCCAAGTAAACGAAAAGCCGCACCCTGGTACTCCAGCGAACTGCGAACGTCACTCCTCCACCTAAGGAAGCTGGAAAGACGATGGCGCCGGTCACGCTCCACTGAGGACCAGAGGGCATATAATGCACACCTAACAAAACACCGCAAAGCAGTAACAGAGAAAATGAGGCAATACCACACAGACCTCCTGAAACGATCTCTAAGTAAACAACACGACTTGTTCAATCTTGTCAAAGACTTAACAAAAGAACCATCCCCCAACCTAGCAAGCGAGCTCCAACCTCAGGAATTCGCAGACTATCTACAATCAAAATCAAGCCAAACCAACAAGACCACATCCCCCACCCCCTCAAACGAGCACCTCGCCCAACGCTGCTGACCACCTTTTCCACCCCATCTAAGAAAGGCATTGAGGATACCATTGCTGCCATCAACACCACCACAGCACCAAACGACCCCTGCCCAGCCTTCTGGATAAAAGTGTTACGCGGCGAACTCAGCCCGTTCCTAGCCAGACTCACGGAACAGTCATTCTCAACAGGAGCATTCCCGCGAAGGCTCAAACACACTTCCATCAGACCACTACTGAACAGCAATAAGCTGGACCCCCTGAAGGTCAGTTCGTACAGGCCAATATCAAGCATCCCACTACTTGCCAAGATAATTGAAAAGGAAGTCCAATGCCAAATCCAACACCACATTGAGACCGCCGCTCCTCTGGACCCCTGCCAACACGGATTCAGGGAATCTCATGGTGTGGAAACCCTCCTTACCACCCTCTTCAGTACCATAATCGCTGGAATCGACAACACCTGACAAGGGTTTGCCCTAATCTTTATGGATATAGCCGTGGCATTTGACTCCGTAAGCCACAAGCTCCTCTTGATGCGTCTCAAAGAGAAAGGGATTCTGGACACAGCCCTAGGCTGGTGCAAATCATATCTGACTGACAGATGGCAGCACGTACGATCTGTTGCTACAATATCAGAACCATTCCATCAGAGGCAGGGTGTACCGCAGGGATCCTCCCTCTCAGCCCTGATGTTCAACATATACATGCAGCCCATCTGTGCCCTTATCCGATCTTTCAACGTTGCCTGCCTGGTATATGCCGATGATGTATTGCTCTACATGCCATTCTCAATGGACCAGCCGGACCTCTCCCCACTAACAAACTGCTTTGATGCCGTATCCAACTGGCTCCACATGCAAAACCTATGAATAAACCACAAAAACCTTTTCGTTACGAGGAACCAAGGCTTGACCCCTCCCGCCTACTTAAAGGTCAAAGAAGCCGAGCTGCTAACCAAACCCACAATCCGCTACCTAGGAGTCACGTTAGATCAACGTCTGGATATGAAGACCCACATAAGCAACACAGTAAAAGCAGTTTACCATAAGATTCGGACACTACGGCATCTCCATCCCATGCTAGATCCAGAGGACTTCTGGATAATCTATCAAGCACTGGTAATCCCGCATTTTGACTATGCCAACGCAATTCTACAAGGACTCCCACAGACCACCTTGAATCCACTCCAACTCGCAATGAATGCCGCGGCCAGAATTCTACACGGTGCTTCCAGGAATGATCATGTAACACCAATCCTGAAACACCTCCACTGGCTCCCCATCCACTGCAGACTCGCATTTAAAACTCTATTAATGACCTTCAAGGCCATCAACAAGCTCTCCTCCACCTCCCTCACGGAGCTAATCCATCCTACGCCCCCTAACAGATCCAGAAGATCTGCAGCGGTCAACATTCTGGTAATCGTGAAGGTAGTAACAAAATGCACCCAGGCAATGACAAACAGGGCATTTAGGTTCTATGCACTCAGAGATTGGAACTCCCTGCCACCCAACATCCGGGCTATCGCCGACCTTGCCCAATTTAGGAAGGCTCTAAAGCACTACCTCTTCCTCAAGCACTACTATGATGACAGCCACAAACCCTTCCATCAGGATTGCCCCACTAGCACACCCAGCACGCGATGAGGCAACCACACCCATTGGCGCCACTATCAACCATGCACACCTTGTAAATAGCAAGATGTATATAGTCTCGACCCATCGATAGCCTGGCATGGACCAGACTTGATATCCAACCTGTAAATAGTTACCCTAGCGATGTCCAAGTTACAGCATCTGTTTCATTGTAAATACAGCGCAGCCTAGGCCACACTGTATAAGTTACTGTTGTATGTAAACTGCACTGATTTAAATAGCGTGGTATAAAAGAAACACTAAATAAATAAATAATAAATAAATATTATGGCTTTGTAAAACTTTATTCAGAGCACTTATTGTTAAGCTGTTTTTGTGGACAGATGTAATCCTCTTTCTCTGGCCAGGGTACAAATGATTTTGTATTCTCAGTGGAGCTGGGTAGCAGAGACTTATTCCCATATTTTATATAGTTTCATAATCTCAGCTCCATGACATGTGGAATCATCCTCCATTAATGACTCATGCCTTACTTATGGTCTTAACCAAAAAGATGCCGAGAAGCGATGATTAAAAATGTTGATTTAAAAAGAATAATCAATGTTAGTGAGTAATCAGTATTAGCTGACCCCACCCACTGATGGTCAATCAGGTTGCTCGATATCTGCTGTGCTCAGGTTCAATGAAGTCAAGAGGAGATTTGGATCAGTTGACTTAGGAGTGGCTAATCAGGATGGTAAATTTACCGGGAGGAGCTCTGCTAGCCACAGCTAAATCAGTCAGATTTTATTAATTGGGCACAGCAGCACTTTGATTAAATATAGTCATTAGGAGAGCAATTTTCAAAAAGATCTAGCCTACTAATTACAGAAAGGCCGATATTCAAAAGCACTTATCCGATTAGCAAGGATTTGCTAACCAGATAAGTGCCAGTCAGCGGCGCTATCTACATAGTGCCACTGAATATTTCCTCTGATGGCCTCGGCACTATCCAGAAAGTGCCAGGTTGGTGTATGGGTGAAGTTGGGATGGCGTTTGCAATTATCCAGTTAGCAGCGATATTCAGACTGCTAACAAATGGCATAAAATTAGGCCACAAAAAAGGCAGGCCTAACTTTATGTGAGTTTGCTATCCAGATAGCAGCTGAATATCGCTACTGTCTAGATAGCACTGACGAGGAACCAGTCAAGGAAACGTGGCAGGAGGTCCAAAGATTGCCTTTATTAATCCACGGATACGGTGTGCCAACCCGACACAGGCCGTGTTTCGTACACCACTTCCTCAGGGGTTGAGAACTCACACTGTGACCAGCCAAATGGAACCACGCTTTGATTGGCGGGACCGTGGAGAACACCTGCCTCACATATGCGATGTGAAATAAATTCTGAATCGTGTTGAAAGAACGTTGTCAGCCGGTGAATACCGAACAACTTTGAAACACCGTATTCACCGGCTGACGACGTTCTTTCAACACGATTCAGAATTTATTTCACATCGCATATGTGAGGCAGGTGTTCTCCACGGTCCCACCAATCAAAGCGTGGTTCCATTTGGCTGGTCACAGTGAATTTATTTCACATCGCATATGTGAGGCAGGTGTTCTCCACGGTCCCGCCAATCAAAGCGTGGTTCCATTTGGCTGGTCACAGTGTGAGTTCTCAACCCCTGAGGAAGTGGTGTACGAAACACGGCCTGTGTTGGGTTGGCACACCGTATCCGTGGATTAATAAAGGCAATCTTTGGACCTCCTGCCACGTTTCCTTGACTGGTTCCTAGTAGCCCACGTGGCGGCTTGCTGTTTTTTGGTGGACCCTAGATAGCACTGACGGCCAGCAGTGAAACCAGATATTCAGATCTGGAGGATATCCAGATTCTAGCACCGAATATCCAGTTTCAATTTTAAATACCTCAGCTGGGACTTGAAAAAACCCTACTGTGGAGTTTAAATCTGAGGCCCAGTCTTTACATAGAATTACCTAGAGCAGATTTTCAGCTTGGATGGGACCGCTCCACACCAAGTTAAATGCAAATTGAGGATTTCCAGACCAGGATTAATAAACTACGGAATTATTTTGAAAGCAATGGAAGCAGCAAAACAGATACTATTTTGACCAAGTACCTTTCGTGAATCTCCAGAGAGAAACTACCTTTGTAAAGGTACTCAGCTACAAAAGTACCTTTGTATTTTGTAGTGGGGAGATTGCTAAAAATTGTCCTGAGGAGGACATTTTCAGACCCCATAGGGGATTTGCAAATCTTTGTGTACAAGTGAGTTAATTTTCAAGAGAAATGCTATGCAGTTTTGCCGTCAAAAAATTCAGGGACAGTAGCTACTTTTCTGTGCATAAATTTTCCACCTGCTTCACAGGAACTGGTAAAGTACACATTGGACTAACCAGAAAACAACTGCAAGGAAGGGAAATATAATATTAAAACGAACGCCAACCTTCCTAAACCCCAACGTTCCTTACTATTCCAACATTGAAATAAATCGCTAATTTAACAAAGGCAAACAGGCCTCAGAGAAATCTTACCCTTCACTTGGCGAACCGAGTCACCATAGGGTTAGATGGAAAATTCCACATCACGGGCCAAAAAGCCTTTCACTTTTCTATTATAACAATTTAATTACACCAATTATCAATAATCAAATTAAACCTAATTAAAAATCACCTAAAAGTACTTTTTTGGGATTTCAAAAGAGTTCATTATCTTAACCACACAACTGAAAAGTGTGTACAGAATGCCCAATACGGGTGCTATCAGGCCTCACCCGAGGCTCCGTAACCTACAAAAGATAAGGAGAACCTTTCAAAGTAAGTTATGATAACATGAAAAATGTAAATAGCATACTCAACTTAAGGTTCTGCTGAAATCTCCCACACACGCTTGACATCAAAGCCGCGCACACTTTTTCAATTCCTTAATAGCGAATCCAATAGCCTCAGTTTGGGCCATGTTTACTTGCATGCTATCTGCCACCCTGCCTATAGCAATAAAATGGCCACTGCAGTAAGTAGCATGTGCTAACATTTATCAAACATGGCTGATAGTAAACTATGCCCAGGAATTATCCTTATACATACTTTACCTTCCCCACTCAAATCCTACCCCTGACCCCATCTCTTTTTTTCCTCCACCAACAGTACATAGCATACATACTTTTGACCATTATCTACCTGGAAAAACATCTTTGAAAATTGTCCTCCCTGACTGCATATTTATTTAGCAATGCTCGTATACTGCTTTTCACCAGGTCAAAGTGGTGCACATTCAGGTATGGTACATATTTCTCTTGTCCCTGAAGGGCTCACAATCTATATTTTGTACCTGAGGCAATGGAGGGTTAATTGGCTTGTCTGAGGCCACATGGAGCATCTGTGGGACTAGAAACCCCAGTCCTCTGGCCTAAGGCAACTTGCCCCAATCACTAGACCACTCCTCCCTCCACATATATATATGGAGGTCATATATTTATTAAATCATTAGACCTTTATGAATTCATTATAAAAATATATATCAGCATGTATCTTGGAATATCTTATTCAATACTTCATATTCTTATCCTAAAATAATGTATAAAATCTACAATTAATGAACACAATTCCCATAATATAGACTTATTGTAACATACTTTTATAGAAATACCTACAGCAGTTTTACAGCATGGATGGACTCTCTCCACATCGAAGAAAAAGATATATTGGGTTTTTCCAGAGCAAGATTAAGAAACTACAAGAGTTTTTTGGCCTAAACATTACTGGATCAATGAACCCTGAAACACTGGCTTTGATGAAGGAACCAAGATGTGGAGTACCAGATGTGAAAAATTATGAATTTTATGCCAATAGATCCAAATGGACATGGAATCCCATAACCTATCGGTAGAGTATGTGTTCTAAAGGTACTCTTTCATGCACTTTCTAAACAAAGGGGCATATTTACTAAAGTACGCAAGGGCTTTGCAGGCATCATATGTTGAGGCTATAAATCAATGTACGATATGTGCAAAAGTTGTGTGCTTATTTGTTGGGGCCGTATATAACATGGCCCCAACAGATACTGCACTGATTCAGACACTAACGTTTGCCAGTAGCAATGTGAATGAAGCTAATGCCACCCATTCAGGTGCATCCATGCTAGCTACAATATTGACAGAGAATACATGTCAACCCCCGCAATCATGACGATGTGGAAACACACCTGTGCATGGCCCCTCTCAGCCCATTTCCTTTCCCTTCATACGCTAAGCAGATAGTGCGTAATTAACCCTGCACTGTCTATTTAGCTCATCGGTAACTATTGGTGCGGCCCATTAGCACGTGCTGAAGTACACGTTAGCAGCACAGCTCAGTAAACATGCCCCAAAGTGTTTGTTGATGGTATCTCTGTGCATTGTTCCCTGTAAGTATTAGTGTATGTGTCTCATATCCCCTCGTGTTAAATGTATCCCCCAAATGTGTTGTGACCACTTTGATTGAAGGATAAAGTTGTATACAAAACTGTCTAAATAAATAAATAAATTGTCAAACTTTACTGAGTAACTGAAAGCATGAAAACAGATTGAGCTGCTTTATGGTATATGCTGTTAAGTTTCCTAATAAAATGTAATTTATTAACAAAATGAGCAAGAGAGATCATAGTATAGGTAGGATGGGGAGGATAATTTGAAATATACTGCCAGATAGTAACTGGTGAAGAATGTATGGATAAAGCAGCCAGCTCATGTACTTGTCCAGACAGCAGATAAGTGATTTGGATAAGTTATATGGATGTTGTTGTTGTTAAGTGCCGTCGAGTCGGAGTCGACTCATGGCGACCCTCTGGATAGCTATCCTAAATTGTGTTTGATCTTCAGTCAGGCGGCTCATTGTTGACAGACTGGTACCCGTAGCTGCTGTTATTGTATCGATCCATCTCATTGCTGGCCTTCCTCTTTTGTGTTGACCTTCTATCTTGCCAAGCATGATGTCTTTCTCTAATGATCTCTCTCTCCGCATGATGTGTCCAAAGTATGAAAGTCGAAGTCTTGTCATCTGAGCTTCTAAAGAAAGCTTAGGTTTGATCTCCTCTAGTACAGACTGGTTTGTTCTTCGGGCAGTCCATGGTATACACAGTATTCGCCGCCAGCACCATAATTCAAAGGCATCAATTTTCTTCCTGTCTATCTTTTTCACTGTCCAGCTTTCACATCCATATGATGTTATTGAAAATACCATGGCTTGAACAAGTCGAATCTTTGTATGGAGAGAGACATCTCTGCTCTTGAGAATCTTATCTAGGTCTTTCATAGCCATTCTGCCAAGAGCAATGCGTCGTCTGATTTCTTGACTGCTTGTTGCTTCTTTATTGATAGTTGATCCAAGTAGGTTAAAGTTATTCACGATTTCAATTTCTTCTCCTTTGACGATGAACCTGTTGATTATGCCAGTTGTCATGATCTTTGTCTTCTTTACATTAAGGTGCAGGCCCATTTTGAGACTATGTTCTTTGATTGTGAGAAGCAAATGTTTCAGATCACCTTCACTTTCCGCCAGTAATGTGGTATCATCAGCATAGCGAAGGTTGTTGATGAGTCTTCCACCAATCTTCACACCTCTGTTGTCTTCATACAATCCTGCTTCTCTGATGATTTGTTCTGCATATAAATTAAATAGGTAGGGGGAAAGTATGCAGCCTTGTCTTACACCTTTGCTTATTTTAAACCATTCTGTTTCTCCTTGTTCCGTTCGAACTGTTGCTTCTTGATCAATGTACAGATTGTGCAAAAGAACGATCAGGTGTTCTGGTATACCCATGCTTCTTAATGTGGCCCAGAGTTTCTCATGGTTTACACAGTCAAAAGCTTTGCTATAGTCGATAAAGCACAAATAGATATCCTTTTGGTATTCTTTAGTCTTTTCAAGGATCCATCTCACATCCGCAATGATGTCTCTCGTTCCTCGCCCTTTTCTGAACCCTGCTTGCACTTCAGGTAGTTCTCGTTCCAGGTATGATTGTAGTCTCTTTTGAATAATCTTCAGTAGAATTTTGCTGGCATGTGGGATCAGAGCGATTGTGCGATAATTTCCACAGTCAGTTGGATCACCTTTCTTTAGTACTGGTATAAACACAGATCTTTTCCAGTCAGTTGGCCATGATGCTGTCTTCCATATTTCTTGACAGAGCCTTGTAAGTGCGGTAACAGCTGCATCAGATTGCTGTAATACTTCTATGGGAATGCAATCAATGCCTGGTGCTTTGTTCTTTGATAAGGCTTTCAAGGCTGCTTCAACTTCTTCTTTCATCACCAATGGTTCCAGATCACAAGGTACAGGTTGAAACGGCTGTTGGTCCACTTGATCTTTAGCATATAAAAACTCTGGATATTCCTTCCATCTTTTCTTGATCTTCTCAGCATCATTCAACATAGAACCTTGAGCATCTTGTAACATTCCAATTCGAGGCTGGAACTTTTTCTTTAACTCTCGTAGCTTTAGGAAAGCTGATCTTGTTCTTCCTCTAATAGTTTCTGCTTCTATTTCCTTGCATGCGTCATTGTAGTACTTTTCCTTGTCCTGTCTTGCTGCACGTTGGAAATCTCTGTTGAGTTCTGTGATTGTCTTTCTTTCTCCTCTGGCTTTAGCTTCTCTGCGTTTCTGGGCAATTTTCAGAGTTTCTTCCGTCATCCATTTTGGCCGTTTTTTCTTTTTTACCTTTTTTAGAGACTTCTCGCTTTCTTCCAACACAACCTTCTTGATGTCATTCCATAACTCTTCTGGAACTCTATCATTTGTATCTAAAGCAGCAAATCGATTTTGCAGGCAGTCTTTAAATCGATTTTGCAGGCAGTTATATGGATAGCAGACTGAATATTGCCATTATCTGGATAAATTCCAGGACCATCCTGGCTCCGCCCACACCCTCAGCATAATTTCAGCAGGACTATCAAGATAGTACTGCTGAAAATATCTGGATAGGACCACCCAGGGACACTTATCTGGATAGCAGGTGTTGCTATCCAGGTAAGTACTGCCGAATATCGAGCGGTTTAATTCCACTGTTATTGTATCAAGAATGAACAAAGTCTTTTTCACTTCTTTGACTGTCACTTTACAGGACCCTTTCCTCTCACTTTCCCTCTCCTTTCCCCCAATTTGGTTTTAGGAAAGGAATCAATAATTCATTTTGTGGATAAAGCAAGCCTGAGATTTAAGCTCTCACTTTTTCCGAATTGTTCTCACTGTTGACATGTTTTGAAAGCTCACCCTACTAAGCAGCTTCCACTTTAATGAATCTACATTGAATAAATTTGCTCTGCAATGCCCCTCATCAAACGTCCATGCAGATTTCACAATAGTACATGTGAAGCACGGATATATTTACATTGGCTGTAGAAAGTCCATGCCCTTTGAAACTTCTTCACATTTTGTTCTGTCAGTGCATCAGACTTTCATGCATTTAAATCATAAGGCCTTTTTTCCATTTTAACACATAGAAACAGAAACATGACGGCAGAAAATGACCACATGGCCTATCTAGCCTGCCCTTCCATAAGAACCACTAAAACAGTCCCCTTTTTTCCTTTAGAGATTCTCATCATATGCCACATATTTCAAAGAAAAAATATTACATTGGAGAAAAAAAGCATGTACTCAGAAAACAAAACTGAAATGCAACAATTGGCTAAGGCGGTCATTTTAGAAGCCTTATTCACAATTTGGACATCCGAAAACTTGCACATGGAAGTCCAAATCGTGAAGATGTCCACAGAACTATTTTAAACCTGTGTTTCAAAATGTCTCTGCAGTGTGGACATCCAAGTAGGCAGGAGATGTGGGAAGGGATGTGGGGTGGCAGACAAAGAACCCTCGGTGACGTCTGCAACAGCATCCAAGTTTAAACCTTCTCCAGGCACAAATAGAAATCTGGAAGATTCTTGTTTGGGCCTTAAAACATCTGCAGGGTGTAAAGAAGATGGCACTTTCCTGGAACTCTCCACCATTGTGATATTTGTAGTGTGATAGGAAAATTTCTGTTGTTTGAACCACACTGCATGTCTCTTAGACGTCCCTGGAATTAAATACTATTCTGAAGACATTTATTTATTTATTTATTTTAATTTCTTATATACCGCACTCTTTGAGATCAGCGCGGTTCACAGAGAATACAACAAAACCAGAACAACAGGCTGTTCCGTATTACATATAACAGGGGTATTCAACTTGGAAAAACATGGAATAACTATTTACATGGAATATGCAATCTGTTAACTAGATAACATACTCGAACTATGTACATGAATTGGCACGCATGTTGGGAGCAAGGAAGAAAGAGAAAAAGAAAAAGTGGTTGGATATGTAGGGGGACTATTATGTTAACTTCATATGGGGTAGTATTTGGTAAATAGGTTGAATTTAAGGGCCTTTCTGAACTGGGCTAAGTCGGATGTCAGAAGGGAGGGAGTTCCAGCATTTTGGTGCGCAAAACAAGAAAGCTCTGTTCGCTGTTGATAGATTGCATGTTGTTATGGCCTTTGGTAATGCTAAGGAGTTTAATGCTGCCTGTCTTCTTTTTCTGTTTGGTGGTACAGATTGGATGAGCTCAGAAAGTGAGTTGGAAGATATACCGTTGATGGCCTTGAATGTGAGAATCAGGGTTTTGAACATCAGCCTTCCGTGTATGGGGAGCCAATGGAGCTGTTTGAGGATAGGTGTGATATGTTCACTCTTGGATGCTCCTTGAAGAACCCTTGCAGCAGTATTCATAGCGAGCTGTAATGGGCTCAAGGTGGATTGTGGGAGTCCTTGAAGAATTCAGTTGGCGAAATCAAAATGTGGTAAGATTAGTGCTTGGTAAATGGTTCTGAAGTCCTCTGGGTCAAGTAGGGAACGTAGGTGCTTGAGTGTGCGTATCTTGAAGTACACCGCTTTTACGATATTATTTATGTGTGGTATCATGTTGAGCCGATGGTCAAGTGTTACTCCAAGGTATTTTATTGCTTCCTTACTGCATAGCTCAGCTCCCTTGACATTTATATGTGATGGTGGGGTGAAGTTGGGGTCTCTGGTGATAAAGAGAACCTCAGTTTTCTTGTGCTGAATGCAGAGGTTCTGTGACAGGAGCCATTCTGAGACTGCATTGAAGCAATTTGTTATAGGCAATAAATCCATTTGCTTTGTGGAAAATGGCATGTAGAGTAGGATATCATCTGCGTATACCATACATTTCACATTGAATGATCTGATGATATTGCAGATCGGCTGCATATAGATGTTGAACATGAGGGAAGAGAGAGAGGACCCTTGCGGAACGCCTTGTTTTTGGTGGAAGAGTTTGGATTCTCCTGTTGCGGATTTTACATATTGCATTCTGGTGTCAAGGTATGATTTGCACCATTCGAGTGCTGAGTTGCAGATGCCTTTTTCTTTCAGTCGACCGAGGAGAATCTCATGGTTTACCGAATCGAACGCTGCTGCTATATCCAAGAAGATTAGTACAACGCCTTGCTGTAGGTTGTCTATGGTGGTGAGAACATCATTGAATAGAGTAGTAAGCAGTGTCTCCACACCATGGAATTCTCTGAAGCCGTGTTGAGAATGGTCCAGGGGGGCTGCGGAATCTATGTGGTCTTGGATTTGCCTTTGTGCCTCTTTCTCAAAGATCTTTGCTAGAAGGGGGATACTGGCTATTGGCCTGTAGGAATCGGGCCGTTTAGGGTCTAGTTTCGCGTTTTTTAGCAGAGGTCTAATGGATGTGAGCTTTAATGCAGATGGTAAGGAGCCAGATGTAAAGGAGAGGTTAATGATTCTTGCAATGAAAGGGCTAAATGTACTTCGAAGATCCTTTATCCAAAAGGCTGGGCACGGGTCGGTTTGTGCAGTCATGGTGTGTCTATGAAGATGGTCCCACAAGCATCCATATTTGTGAAATCGTGTCCAAACTTGGACATGCCTTGCTTTTTTTTGGACGTTCTGACTTGGACATAATTTGCAAAATGTGCTTTCATGTGTTTACCCCTTGGAAACATACTTGGTAGAAGACATTTTAGTTGCAACTATAACTGTGAGTCTGTTAGGATAGGTCTTCATCAACTTTACACATCTAGATTTGTCATATTAGACCATTCTTCCATACAAAAAAGGTAAGTTCCTTGGAGAGCAATGATGGACAACATTCTTCAAGCCATGCCACAGATTTTTCATTGGATTGAGGCCAGGTCTCTTACTGGAAACTCAG
The DNA here is from genome assembly GCA_033557465.1 of Ichthyophis bannanicus. Classification (NCBI taxonomy): domain Eukaryota; kingdom Metazoa; phylum Chordata; class Amphibia; order Gymnophiona; family Ichthyophiidae; genus Ichthyophis; species Ichthyophis bannanicus. Next base: position 169,288,080 of record CM066035.1, on the reverse strand, counting down.
AGGACAATTCTATTCTGGCTATCCAGCCCTTGTGCGGCCCCTAAGAATCAGGGCGTACAGCGGTAGCATCCGATTCTGATCTCATGGGGGCTAGATGTACTCGCAGGATCAGAATCGAGTCTACCAGCCTGGACGTGCAGGCTGGACCATGAATCTGAAGGGCCGCACGCCCAGCATATCCCCAGCTAACTCAGCCAGGCTTCTGAATGGAGCCACAGTGCCATGGTGTCCCATCACCATGGCACCGCAGATCCATTCAGTAGCCGCGATCACCGACCGCAAGACCCAACATCGTTTCCCTGCAGCCCGACTCCCAATCCAGCCTCCCATGGCCAGAGTCAGGCTGCGGGGATCCCCCTGAGCCCCCTCACCTCGTCGCTGCCCCCCCCCCCCGGCTCAGGTGTCCCCCGACATCCCCTGATGTCCAGGGGGAATTATTCCACCTCTAAGCTGTACGTGGAATCGACCCTGTATGTCTGGTGTCATGGCCCGCCCATACTCCGCCCTCCCTCCACCTCCAGACTGCCCCCATCAAAGGCTCCCCGTTCAATAGCGCTGTTTGTATGGGGAGCCTTTGCACCGGGAGCAGCAGGGGAATGGATAGCTGGGAGGTACATCTAGGCAGGATATACATCCCCGCTATTCATGGCGCAGAATGACCCCCTTAGTGACACAGTATCATAGTAACATAGTAAATGATGGCAGATAAAGATCATCATGGTCCATCTAATCTGCCCAGTAAGGTGGCTAGAGTTGTAGAGTTACACCTGCTACTCTGTGCAGGTTACTTTCGCTCTATGCCTTTGCTTAAGATTGAACCTGCCACTCCAGGAAAGTTACCCCTCTCTGTTCATGAAGTTATATATATTTGCTTCGATGCCATCCTCTTGCTATATAGTGATCCTATGTGTCTGCCCCATGCCTTTTTGAATTCTGTCACTGGTTTTGCTCTCACTACCTCCTTTGGGAGGGCATTCCAGGCATCCATCACCATTTCCATGAAAAAGTATTTCCTCATGTTGCTTTTAGGTTTACCTTCTTGCAGCTTCATTTCATATCCTCTATTCTACAGTTTTCCCATCTTTAAAAAAAGGTTTATTTGTTCATTAACATCCTTTAAGCATTTAAACATCTGTACCATATTCCCCCATCCCTCCTCTTTGCTAAGGTATACATATTTAGGTCTTCAAGTCTTTTCTCATATGCCTTTGAACAGTTTCAAGTTGTTTTATATCTTTTGCAAGATAAGGTCTCAAAAACTGAATACAATTCTCCAAATGAGGACTCACCAGTGATCTGTACAGGGGCAGTAATACTTCCTTCTTCCTGCAGGTTATTCCTCTGCAGCCTACACCCTTCTGACTTTGGCCACTGCCTTGGTCACACTGCTTTTCTACCTTAAAAGCCTCACTCCGAGGTCCCTCTCTTGGTCCGTACACACCAGCTTCTCACCCCCCCCCCCCCCCCCCATTGCATACAGCTCCTTTAGGTTTCAGTATTCCATATGCATCACTGCACTTCTTTGTTTTAAATCTCAATTGACAAGTATTAGACCATTCTTCAACTTTTGTAGATTTATTTATTTATTTATTTATTACAATTTCTTATATGCCGCACTATTCGGCATCAGCGCGGTTCACATTATAACACAACGACCATAACAACAAGCTGTTTGGTTTTACATCGAACAGGGGTACAAACTTGGATAACAGGGGTAAACTATACACATGAGATACTTACACGGCTAGAATTGAATAACAATATCATAATGAAAGTAAGATCTACTACTTTTACTGTTAATCATTTGTATAGTGCTACAAGGCTCCCTCCAATGTGTCCACTCTATTGCAAATCTTCGTATCATCTGCAAAAAGGCAAACTTTTCTTTTCAACCTTCAGCAATATCACCCACAAAGACGTTGAATAGTAGCAGTCCCAGGACCGATCCCTGAGGCACTTCACTACTCTCCCTCTTTTCTTCAGAGTGAGTTCCATGTATGTATGCACTGCTGTTAATTGCTATTGTAAATAGTTACTGATGAAACGTTCCATGTAAACAAAGTTATGTTCATTGTAAGCTGCTTTGAGAATTTGAAAAGCAGTATATAAAAAAATGTTAAATAAATAAAGTCACAACTACTATATAGATATATATAGAGAGAGAGATAGACAGGAAGCAAATAAAGGGTGAACTCATGGAAGGGAATTCTCTTAAAACAGGAGCATGTAAAGAACAAATGAAAATAAAAAAAATCATATGGAAGCTAAAAAGAAAATTGACTCTGGAATAAGATCAAGAAAGGATGTAGTGGAATCAATAAACAGTCAAGCGCTAGTCCTGGCTCTGGTGCTTCAGGCTCACAGGTTTACAAGCTGATTTCCAAATGGGTACTTCCCGTAGAGTTTCTCTTTCAAAGGATGGGTGGCAGATGCACCCTGTACCTTCCTTCCTCTAAGCCAGCCCCGCCTACTGTTTCACATGGGTAACTATACCTGTGCAGTTTCACAGTACACACATACATTTACCTGTAGGCAGAGGGGAAAGTCTCATTTTATACAGGTGAACATGCATGTCACGTATAAAATCTTTTCAAAATTGCCCTCCTCAGTGATGTGCTGGTTAAATACATTATGAGGATTATTTTAAAAGCCCTGTTTACAATTTAAACATATATAAGCAGCTAAAATACATGTGTAAATCAAATCCGCGCTGCAGTACATAGGGGTATGTCGGGAGTGCAGGGATGTGGCCTGAGTATTCCTCATTTCATGAGAGGAACACAGAAGGGGGGGAGAGGGCAACACTCTGCAGAAAACAAGAAGTCCACAAGCAGCGAAGGAGAGACACAGCCACACCACTAGGACAGTAAAACCTTTATTCCAAAGAAACCTTCAAGGTTCAAGACCTGACTTGGCCAAGTTTCGGTTTTCAGCCTGCATCAGTGGTAATACCACCAGAGAATCAGCTGTGAACAGTCTCCAATGATGGTATGAAAGAAAAAAATTTCCAGTAGCAGTAAACTGAAGATGCTTCTCACAAATGCCCTCGGGTCTCAGTAAGAAACCAAAAAAAAAATGACCAAGTTGAGTCTTGAACCTTGAAGGTTTCTTTGGAATAAAGGTTTTACTGACCTAGTGTGTAGCCGTGTCTCTCCTTCGCTGCTTGTGTATTCCTCATTTCATTGCAAGCCCAAAATTCTCCACCTCCAGATTTATACCTGTTGCCTGGCACAAACAGGTATTTGAAAAAATGTTTCTTTTGGCCATTCCTTTACAGGAGGGATTAAAGGGGATATCTTTCTTAATCCCCCCTCTGTTTAGTACCCCTTCCAAATGGACACGAGTCCTCTGTAGTTAATTAGTGGCATCAATGCATCAAGGATTGCAAAATGGCCAGATACCTGTGTAAGTGGCGACATAAACATGTACATTGTGAAAGGACTGTGCTCACACGTATACGTTGCCGGGTTTCCCCATTGATTTTTCCCAAATGTACATTTGTGAAATGGCAATTTTACATTAGCCTCACACATGCACACCCTCTCTTCGGAAACTGGCATAGATTTGCAGACGTTTTTTCTTCCATGTCCCTCCTACCACATAAACAGCCGTTCTAAAATAGGCCTTCACATGTCTGGCTTTGTTCATTCCATAACATCTTCTGGAGGTATCACTTAGTTTCCTATGCAAACCTTATGTGCCACTCTGCTCATCTCCCTGTTCTTTTTCACTGTAATCCCAAGAAAAAGCAGTATAATACATGATTAAACTAAACTAAACCATCATATGCCATTCCTTGCTGATGCATTAACTGGTGAAATCTCTAATTTTCTTTACTTTTTTTAATTTATAGGTTACTAAACTATACCAGTAAACTAACACCTAAACAGGTGGATGAAGCCATTCAAATGTCACTAAAGGTCTGGAGTGATGTTATACCACTAAATTTTGTTAAAACAGAAAACGAAGATGCTGACATTGTGATTACATTTGCTACTAAGGGTATTTTCTTTTACTTTTTAATACATTATTCATAATATGCATTTAATAAATCTGCACTACAGGGCCAGTATTTAAAAGCACTTATGTGGTCAGTGGTCATACAGACTGCATATGGTTTTATTTTTAAAATGTGCACATTTTATGTTACACTCATAAATTTGGGCACATAAGTCACTATCGGGCCTATTTACTAAACTATGTTAGATGTTTAATGTGGTTTTAATGCATTTTAAACACTTAGCATGCTGGCAAGCAGCTAACGCATATTAAATCCTAAGTTAACTTCCATTAGGGGATATCATATAAATGCATGGCAAAGGATGGGGAAAGGTCAGGGATTATGCTTTGCAGTTAATTTGGGTTAACCTTAGCACACATTTACTGCTAACGCTGCATGAAATGTGGAAGAGATAACTACACCTTCAAAGTTGCAATTAATTGCTTTCTGCGTTATTGGCTATTGGGGTCATTCGAGAACTCGAATAAGCCAGATAGTCATGCGGAATATAAGTTTTTCTCACTAAAATGTCTAGAATCATATTCTGAAACCATGGTGCCCTGCATATACATGGCACTAGAGTGGGGATCTCAGAACATGGGTGGGAAGGAGCGGAATGGGGGAGTGGCAAGCATATTCAGGAAAGGCCCATGTACTTCCTGAGTGTTTCGCGTGGATGTCTACGTTATACCAGCCAAACCATCAAAAAAGGACAAATCCCTATATGACAAGTCCCTACTGTAAAAAAGACATTTTTTTGTCAGACAAATGTCTGTGTGAGAACTTAACCCCTACACCAGACTACGTCCATTTTAATCATAGATTTTGCAGTAAAAGAACCTGTAACCAAGTTCTTTGGTGAAAAAAGAAGAAAACAGACACTTATCTGCAACTTGATGAATCAAATGACTAAAGAGCTTGGTTGCTGGTTGTTTTACAGCAAAATCTATGATTAAAATGGACATAGTCTAGTGTAGGGATTAAGTTCTCACACAGACATTTGTCCGACAAAAATATGTCTTTTTTACGATAGGAACGTCATATAGGGATTTTGCCTTTTGATGTTTTGACTTTCTATGGCTTAGGCCTTTCTCATTTAGTCCATTGAGATTTTTTATTTGGTGGTGAATACATTATACCTGTGGCAACGTGAAATAAGGCCAGGACTTAGAAAAACTTCTGCTCTGATCTTCAATGCATCCCATAAAGATGAAGGGCTGTGACACATCTGTATTGAACTGGTGTGTCTGCTGTCTGGGAGGGTACAAGATTCAGTTGTAAGAAATAGAATGCACAGGTGAGGGATGTTTGTCAGATTAAGGAACAATAAAAAAACACCTCTACAGAAATATAAAGCACTGCAATAGTCTTTATTCTGGCTATGCTGACATTTGCTGTTTGTGCTAAAGGAGCTATTCTCAGGGGAATGTAGATGTAGGAATGGTATGTGAGGTAGTATGGAGCAGAATTATGTTTGGCTGAGAAGTGCAGATCAGATGTGGTGCCCTGAGACGCCATGCCATTATGTCTTCACGGCAGTTGCTTATAGGTGGCAGAGGTATGTTATTTGTGACTGCAAGTGTGTGTATGTGTGTGGTTTGAGTGTTGCATGGAAGGATCTGGTGTGCTCATCTACAAATCTGGGAGGATATGAATGACTGGCCAGTACCTGAATTGTAGGGATGATCGCAGCATCACCAGCTGCCAGTGTGATCGTGAGAATAATAAGGGACCCTCAGAATGAGAGTATTCAACAGTGCAAACTGCACTAAGACATGCCCAGAAGCACCATCATTGGTCTCTAAAAATGCGATGATGGTGCCTCTGGACATGTATTAGTGCTGTTTGCATTGTTGAATGCTCCCATTCTGAGGGCCCTTATTAGTGACAGAGATATGCTTTGACATTTTGCAATGGAGAACCTCTTCTGATTTTTTCTGGTCCATACTTAGCATTGTACAGACTGTTTTCAGAGATGACCAATGCAAGCATAACTAAGGATGTCTTCTACTGCCATGCATGTTGTGATGGAAGGTATGTCATGACAAACATATCGCTTTCCACCTGCTTTTATACTATCTTAGAGTGTACTGAGATTACTTTGCAGTATTCTGGGCATGCAACAGACTGGTATATATAGCCTAGTTTGCATCAACATTTATGAATCAGCAGTATTCATGTGTAATTTGCATCAGCACAACACTGTTAGTGAAAGGAGCAGCTTAGGAGATGCACATTTTACAGAGGGCGTGGCTGTTCGTGGGTGCATAGCGGAGACGGGCAGGATCGAAATCATCCATCTTTTCCGAATATGGTGAGCGTGGGGATGTACAAAGCCATTTGCTGTGTATAGTTGTGTCTCGTACTCCATAGTCCTTTGGTCATACCACGCCAAAAACGTCTATGTCCCCGATTCTGAAACTGCGCATGCTTCTATCTCCGCGGTTGCAGAATCACATTTAAATCATGCACACTTTTGATTTGGATGTGCCCAGGGGCCGGTCGTGCATGTTCTGGAAATGAGCTCCACATCATTAACATGTTACCATGTGGCGGCATGCATTAACATCATGGCTGCATATCCCCACATACCAGGAATGTCCCCCACAAGTACTGCAAAGATTTTTCAGCTGTGTGTTTACTTTTGCGCTTAACATATACCGAGTGAAAAGCCTTAATGTGGCTCCTATGCACCCAAAGTTATGTACTTTAAAATAGAGCAGAATTTTTGGTGTGCCAGAGGCAGATCTAAATGTTCTGTTCAGCAGCAAAATTTAGCTGTCCAATGGATAATGTATGCATTTAACTCCAAACTCACAAATAGCAGGCATAAATTTATATGCATAAGTAGTGCATTTAAAGTTGCACATGGATTTTCAGTGAGCCAACTAATGCATTTAAGCTTACTGAAAATCCACACAACTTTATACAAATGAGCCTGATTCCATAGCATAAACGTCCGGCTTGTAGAAACATCTAACTCAGAGATGGGCTCAATATAAACATGATTCCGCTTTCATGGGGATAGACGTGCCCGAGGTTCTGGAACTGGCATCCTTGCATACAAACATGGCTTCGTCCATCCTACAGGACATGAGACATGGGTAGACACTGCTATTAGGTATAGATGTGTAGGCACTCACTATATTCTATAAAGGTATACATCTCTGCTCCTACCCATCTCCCATCTGCGTTCAACAACAGACCTTAAGGAGTTCAGGAAACTACTGAAGACAACCCTCTTTATAGAACACTACGGTGACATTACTTAAACCATGCAACAGACACCTCAATTCCCCCCACATGTCACTATAATTGTAATTAAGCAAGGAACTGATACCCATAGCATTGTAAATAGCGCACGCTGTAAATAGCACCCCAAGAATCAACGTCCAGACACACTCACACGCATACACTACTCACTGCATGTGCACACTAGACACTGTATCTTATTGATTGTTTGCTGTTCAGACCGCCTTGATTGCAGGATAAGGCTGTATAGAAATACGTTTAAATAAATAAATAAAAAATAAAATAAAGGTACAAGTGGTGGCCACGGCTCCTCTGTAAAACCTGAATCTCCTATGCTGCTGTGCTTACTGGCAATAGTTGGCTGATGCAAACCAGACATAAAAACCAATGTGAAATGACAGCTGATGCAAACTAGACTACATAGTAATCCCTGGAATGCCCACAAAAGTGCTGAGTTAGCACATTGCACTCTAATATAGTATAAGAGCATGTTCATCTAAACAGCTCCAATCCCATCCCTATCTAACATGATACCTTTTCAAGTAATATTACTATCACATGTATATAGTTCAATTTCTATTATCCTTTGTTACAATTACCCCTGTTTTCCAAGTTTTTCTTCCTGTTCCATGTAAAAACAGATATATGTATCTTATCTTATCTGATGTTTTGTAGTTCTATGTAAACCGCGCTGATAATAAATAGTGCGGTATATAAAAAATGTTAAATAAATAAATAAATATGGCCAGGAAGGTCATGACATACCCTGCAGCCAAAAGATGAATCATATGCCATGTTCAGGTCTGGGCCAAGGATTGTTGCCAGCCTAGGTGACCACCTAAGTTCATCGAGTGAATGGGCGGTCCTGACCAAGGTAATTGCAACTCTTTATCACTGTTATGAAATGTTTCTGATCTTTACCAGTCCAGAATATACACAATCAGAATCCCCTGATGTACACAATTGCACTAGCCCCATAGTTACAACATATCTGATATTATAAACTGCTCTGTTGTTTCCAACTAAGGGCGATATAGCAAGTTTTAATAAATGAAATGAAATCAAATGCTGCGATTTATCATAGGAGAGTCTTTTCCAGGCATACTGACATACAATTCGTACTGCAACATTTCCCTTTTCCATAACATAGAAATTGTTACTGTCCCCTAGATTTGCTCTTTTACCGCTGTTAAATGTTAAATATGTAAGCTATTAAATGTTAATTGTAATAGTTATTTTACTGTTCTCTGTAAACCGCTTTGATAATATGAAAAACGGTATATAAAAAAATGTTAAAGAAATAAATAAATACCACTAACAGCAGACGTCAGAATAGCCAGAATGATCACCATTGCACATCTGCATATTTCTGTAGGGGTGATTAATAATGTGGCTTTACCATACAATCTTCCCTCACCTCTGCATTCTGTTCTTTACAACTGCATCTTGTGTTCTTCCATACACCAGTTCAAAACATATTTGTCACACCCATTCATCAATATGGGTTGCAGTGAGGTACAGAGCAGAAATAAGTCCTAGCCTTATTCCACATTGCTGCTGGTATAATGTGAACATCCGAGAGAAATGCCAAAGACATACATGGGCCTTTCCTGAATACACTTTCTATGTCTCTGGCTGACCATGTCCCCCCGTTCCACTCCCTCCTGCCCATGTTCTATGATCCCCGTACTACTGCCACAGGTGTTGCAGAATATGGTGATAGACATTTTTGCTAGAAACACATCTACACTGCACGTCCAAGCAGCTCATTCTTGTTTCGGAATGACCCCCATAGTGGGTCATTTTAAAAGCTTTAGTCATGATTTGGAAGTCCAAACCACAGTGATGTCACTGAAGCCATTTTGCAAATGTCTTTTAAAGATGTCTCCAATGTGGGGATATCCAAGTGGGCAGGGGGCATGTCAATAGACTTAGACATCCCCACTCGATTTTAGAAATGTTGGGGATGTCTGCAATTCCATCCATGTTCAGACCTGCACCAGACTTGAATAGGCATTGGGAAAGTGATCATTTTGGCTGTAAAACATCCAGAGGGTGTAGAGGATTATGTGACTTGTCCAAGGTCACAAGGAGCAGCACTGGGATTTGAACCTTGGCTTTGCTGTGGTTCTAGCCTATTACTCCTTGGTTGTGAACACTATTCTAGGGACATCTATATAGATGTCCCCATAGATGTCCATATCAAGCACACCCACGTTTGTGAAATAGTGCCTGAACTTGGACATGCTTGCTTTCCTTCAGATTTTCTGGCTTGGATGTCCCAGATTACACTTAAGGATAATTTTATAAGGAGGCACCTACTTTTAGGCACTAACAATACATGTTGGTATTTTAGTCATTCATGTGCATAAGTGGCCACATGTGCGCTTAAATGACCTCTGATAAAATACCATCTAGAGTAAAATTATGCGCATTGATTGCATAGTGTGTATTTTTACTTTGGGTGTGCACAGGGGTGGAGTTTGGGCAGAACAGAGGAAGTGTAAGCAAGTATGATGTTCATTATCCAATACGATAATTGACACGTATGCTTGCAAAATGTAAACATGATGATTTGCACCAGCTCTAGGGTTCGTGCAAGCGATCACACTTTAAGAAGTGTCCTCTGCCACTTATGCTAGTATTTTATAAAGACAAGTTGACGCCTACTTGTTTTTATAAAATAGGATGTCTCCTGTTCACTTCCTATGGGCCCGATTCAGGGACACGGGAGCATCAGGACGGGGAGAGCCGGCGGAGGGGGGGGGGGGCAGGAGCAGAGCGAAGCGAGGGCGGGCCAGCCCAGCAGGACGTACAGGACCGATTCAGGTCATGGCCCTGTACATCCTTCCAGGCCCATGGGGACGTGCTGCTTATTCTACCTCAAAGGTGGAATAAGCAGCACAAAACCAGCGATTGGGCCTGGAGATCCCCCCCGGGGCCAGGGCCAGGTGCAGGGTGTCCCCACCACCCGATCCAGGTCATGGCAGGCAGGACCGGCCCGTCCATTGAGCAAGAATGTTTTTTGCACAGGGCCCCGCGTTTCAGGGGGTCCCGCGCAAAAAACATCTTGCATCAGCCCAGCTAGGCTAAAAAAAAATACAAACCGGCTGCTGACCCCTAACCCCCTCCCCCCCATCAGCCCACTTCCAGTCTTAGCCCTCCCCCCCCCCATAGCCCATTACCAGTCCTAACCCCCTCCCCCCCAATCAGCCCAGCTAGGCTAAAAAAATACAAACCGGCTGTTGCTGCCGCTGCCGTCGTGCAGTGGCAGAATCGAGCATCCCGCAGGGCCCCCCTGCCCTGCAGAGTCCTCTATGGGGCCTCAGTGTTGGCTGTCAGAGCCGCGCGAAGAGAGAGAGCTTCTCCTCTCGTAGCTCTGTTAATCCTGCCGCAGGGCTGATGGGATTTCCCATCAGCCCCACGGCGGGATTAACAGAGCCGCGAGAAAGGGAAACTCTCCCTTCGCACGGCTCTGAAAAGCCCATGTTGAGACCCCATGGAGGACTCTGCAGGGCAGGGGGGCCCTGCGGGATGCTCGATTCTGCCGCTGCATGACGGCAGCAGCAGCAACAGCCGGTTTGTATTTTTTTAGCCTAGCTGGGCTGATTGGGGGGGGAGGGGGTTAGGACTGGTAATGGGCTATGGGGGGGGGCTAAGACTGGAAGTGGGCTGATGGGGGGAGGGGGTTAGGTCAGGTAATGGGCTATGGGGGGGGCTAAGACTGGAAGTGGGCTGATGGGGAGGGGGTTAGGACAGGTAATGGGCTATGGGGGGGCTAAGACTGGAAGTGGGCTGATGGGGGGTTAGGACAGGTAATGGGCTATGAGGGGGGGCTAAAACTACAAATGGGCTATGGGGGGGCTAAGACTGGAAGTGGGCTGATGGGGGGGTTAGGACAGGTAATGGGCTATGGAGGGCCTATGGGGGGGCTAAGACTACAAATGTGCTATGGGGGGGGCTAAGACTGGAAGTGGGCTGATGGGGGAGGGGGTTAGGACAGGTAATGGGCTATGGGAGGGCTAAGACTGGAAGTGGGCTGATGGAGGGGTTAGGACTGGTAATGGGCTATGGGGGGGCTGACTACAAGTGGGCTGATGGGGGGGTTAGGACAGGTAATGGGCTATGGGTGCCTATGGGGGGCTAAGACTACAAGTGGGCTGATGGAGGGGTTAGGACAGGTAATGGGCTATGAGGGGGCCTATAGGGGGGCTAAGACTACAAGTGGGTTGATGGGGGCGTTAGGACTGGTGATGGTCTATAGGGGGGCCTAAGACTGAAAATGGGGCGATGGGGGATTAGGACTGGAAGTGAGCTGATGGGGGCCTTAGGACTGGTAATGAGCTATGGGGGGGGGCTAGGACTGGAAATGGGCTGATGGGGGGGTTAGGACTGGTAATGGGGTGATGGGGGGCTAAGACTGAAAATGGGGTGATGGGGAGGTTAGGACTGGTAATGGGCTATGGGGGCTAGGACTGGTAATGGGCTGGGGGGGTTGCTAGGACTGGAACCGGGCGGAGCGGAACGGGGGCTTGAACTGCAAATAGCTGATGGGGACAGGGGCTTAGAATGGAAATGGGCTGAGTGGAAGGGGGCTTGAACTGCAAATAGGTGATGGGGAGGAGGGCTTGGAATGGAAATGGGCTGTGAGGGGAGGGAGTTAGGACTGGAATTGGGCTGAGTGGGGGGGACTAGGACAGGAAATGGGCTGATGGAGGGGCTAGGATAGGACTGGAAATGGGCTGTTGGGGGGTGCTAAGATTGGAAATGGGCTGTGGTGGGTGCTTGAATTGAAATGGACTCATGGAGGGGCTAGAACTGGAAGTAGGCTCATGGGGGGCTTGGATTGGAAATGGGCTGAGTGGAGGGGAGCTAGGATTTGACATGGGCTGATGGTGGGGCTAGGAAAGGACTAGAAATGAGCTGATGGGGGCTGGGATTGCAAATGAGCTGATGGAGGGACTCGGATAGGACTGGAAATGGATGGGGGAGCTAGGAATGGAAATGGGCTGATGGTGGGGCTAGGATAGGATTGGAAATGGGCTGATGGGGGGCTAGGACTGGAAATGGGCTGATGCAGGGACTAGAAGGGAGCGGATGCTGGGTGGGGCTGGAACTAGAAGGGAGCTGATGTTGGGGGAGGATTAGAATGGGATGGGGCTGGGAGAGTGAAATGGAGAGGGAAAAATATTTTGTGTGGGAGGGAAGACAAATCTACAATTGGCCGGATATTGGGAGAGTAAGTGGGGATTGAGGATGGAGGGGTAAAATTTGAGTGGATGAAATAGGAATGAGGAAAGAGCAAAAGGAGAAAGATTAGTATGTTAAAGCAGATGTAGAGAGAGAATGGAAAAAAACTAGAAGAGAGAAAAAAGGACAAATGGACAGCAGACGATGGAGAGTTAGCAGAAGACATGAAGAAACCAGAAGAAAGTGGCTGGAGCAATTGCCACTGAAAAAAAATGCACAAAAGGTAGAAAAATATCTCTTTATTTTGAATTTATTTTAACTGGAATATGTCAGCTCTGGGAAACGTGCATCATTAACGTCTGCGCTTTGTTTAGTACAAGAGGAAATTAATTTATAGTTTTATTTCTACAGTGTTGTTGTACATTCCAAGTTTGGCCTTTGGGGTTCTCAGTTTAATTATTGTCTTCCTGTTTCTAAATTGTAATTCCTTGTTTGGTGATGGTCTATGTACAACTGAGCTGAGACATTCAGTTTATGTAATTCCTATTTGACATTGCCACGTGTTCTCTTTCCCCAGTAGGTCATGTATTGTTATTCTCTGAAATGTATTAGTTTAATATTTGCAGTGTTGCCTTTTGATAGGTAGGGTATGGTGCTTTGTGAGTTCTGGTAGTGCTGTTAGGATACGGCGGGTTTGCTATGGGTTCTAAATGGGCAGTGTTTGTAGTAGTTCCTAATGTGCTTGGCGGTTGGTACTGGATGATAGTAATGTAGAAATCTTTTAGTCTTTCTTTATCCATATACTCATTAAGAGGCATGTTTACTAAAAGTTAGTGTATGGTAACATTATGCAAATAGTTATGCAAATGAGGCACCTTATGCAAATAAGGCCCCGCACCGAGTCTCCGCACATGGCCCCACACCCCCCTTGGGCCGCCCCTGATGGCAGGCCAGCCATGGTTCGGGTTGCAGGGAAAAGGGGGGCCAAAGCCGCGGACGTCGGAGGCGCTTGTGGGGAGGATGTCCTTGCAGGCGACAGGGACATACCAGGCCATCCTCAGGCCCGATTCTGGTTATCAAAACATTGTCGCGGTCCAGAATCGGGTCCAAATTGGCCCATCTTGCTTGGGGCTGTCTGGATGGCCTGGACATGCTCCTACCTGAATCGGGCTCCACGTGTTTCCTTACCATTCCCCTAGATATATCCTTGTCCACAGTTATTGTGTTGTTTGTCTTGACTAGACTGTAAGCTCTGATGAGTAGGAATCATCTCTTACATGTTTCTGGACAGCACTGTGTATGGTTTGTAGCACTAGACAAATGATTAGTAGTAGTAGTATTGAGGTGCATTAAAATGTGCTTTAATTTGGCACCCTGTTATAAAATTACCCTCATCAAGTTATATGCACAGCATGCTGCTGTGTTTTGGCTTCTGCATATACCAAGTATCTTAATATATAAAAATTTAGACTGAGTTGTAACTACTGTGTGGGATTATTTGGGGCAAGTTAAACAGTACTTTATGAGATCAAAGACCAATTTATTGTAATGCATTTTACAATCATCTACAGCAACATAAACTTGAAAATGCTATAATGAGGATAGAAAAATGTGCTATTATTAACCTGGGACAAATATATTCACACTGACTCCTTTTGGTGTTATTATATTTCCCATTTGAAATCTGGTAGTTTTGCGTGCTTCAGCTCATATACAGCTATTGATCAAATAAGCTGGAGAGGCAGATTGCTTCAGGCTTCACACATAAAGAGGCAAAGGAAGCAAAAGCAGCGTGAGAAATAGGCATTTCCATTCTGTTTGTGGAAACTCCATATTTTCACGGAGTGACATCAAATCCATGGCTTCTCTGTAATCTGTGTTAAGTATGAAAAAAACATAGCCTTAGTTTTTATTATTCCAAGGCTTAATTTTATCTTCATGTGAACCTCTGTACCACTGTGGTCTGTATCCACACCCATATGGTCAGATTTAGTAGAACATATGTAATCCAGCAGCACTCTATACAAGGAAAGAGTAGAACGCACATTGCCCTTGTTTTGCTCTGTGGGAAGAAGGAAGAGATTTCTTGCAAATAATGCTAAAGGATTTAGGTAACACTATTTAAACACTGTTGTGTTGTTTTCCTTTGCAAAAGATACTTAACCTATTACCTTAGGTGTGGAATGTACAGAGGAAAAGCTCTTAAGATTAGGAGAGAGAGAGAGAGAGAGAGAGAGCTGTTAGGCAATCAGAAGAAGGCTGAACTCAATGAGTTTCTGGCAGGGCTGGGGAACTTTCAGCCATGTGCCACTCCCTGCCCCTACCAATTAACTTTCAAGCCCATAGGCCACCTCTGCATCTAAGATTTTGACAATTACCCCACTACCACCCCTCCCAGAACAATCCTGGAAAAACACATAATCGGACATCATGAGCTCAGTTTTCTGTGGCAGGGCCAGCACATAACTTTAAATGCATAAGAAATCCATTTAAAGCTATAAAGATGTTCAGTGGTGAAAAACATAATTGTTGCTACTGAAAATCCACATATAACTTTACACAGATTGCTTATCCACACAAGGTTGTACCTGCCACCACTTAGACGTTCAGTGGTTGAATTTCACTACTGAACATATTACTTTTTCCCACTCCAAACTGTGTCCCTTTTCAAATGGGCACTTCTCTTTCAAAATTGGGGTGGCACATACCCCCTGTACCTTCCTTCCCCTACCTATTTTTTATGTAGCTAACAGTACTTATATCCTTTCAAAATAGTGTGTGTGTGTGTGTGTGTGTGTGTGTGTGTGTGTGTGTGTGCTACCCAGCCCCTGGGTTTTCTTGACAAGGTGTCACCAGAAATCAATTGCTATGCCTTTCTTCCACACAGTAAGTCTAGAGCACCTAATATTCTAAAGTAATCTCTCATCCAAGTACTAGCCAAGTGCTTAGTTTCTAAGAGCAGCCAAGATCAGGCTCATTCAGGGCAGTGAAGCCACAGCTATTTCATGGTACACGCACATTTACCTATATAATATCAACCTGCAAACTTATTAAACTTTAAGTTATGTTTCAGAAATCATGTCACCATTCCTGGTGAATGTGTCATCTCTCATTTTTCTGGGTAGATTATTTAAAAATTAAAAGCAATCCATGCCACATTGGGCAAGACACAGAATGAAAGGCTTTCTACGCCTCCGGATTTGCTTTTGCGCTTCTTTACTCAGGAGTCCTTTAGTATATGTCAAGGAGATGGCTACCACCTAGCTGGTAGTCATACTGTAGATAGTGTGGAATTCGGTGGCCACTGCACTGCTCAGAGATGGTATAGCAGTCTGCAGCCTTTTCAGCCTGCGTAGGCAAATTCCATGTTCTTTATTATCTCTTTCCATTTGATCTGGAAAATATTGCTTAGAGATTCGATTAGATGGCCTGCCATATCTAGGTCAGTGGTTGATGCATCTTGTTCAAGGTAGGTTATATACACAGGACAGTACTGTATACCTACTGAGTGGCCCTGTTTGTAAATAGAACATCCATACCAATGAAAAAGCACAAAGGTACTCGCCAGAAGTCCAGAGGCACACCATGAGAAAATTTTATTGAGACCACATGGGTTAATCATAGAAAGCAGGAATACAAGTACCACAATTTATTTATTTAACATTTTTTTTATATACCGTTTTTCTGCAATTCAAAATGGTTTACAGAGAACACAAAGTAACAGTGTGTTTACAACTGTTTTACATGGAACGAAAAATAAGAACAATTTGAACAATGATTGAATATTTACAACAGAACTATTTACATTAAATTAGTTGGAGGGAAAGGAGAGGGATTTGTAGGGGAAGGAGGATGAGGGGGGGGGTTGTTGGTTTGAAAGAGAATTAATTTGAGTTAGGGTAGGGGAACTGGGGGTTTAGGGAGGCAGAGAGAAGTATTCAGAAACGAGGATGGTTTTAAGCTTTTTTCGGAATTCTGTGATCAGTACAGCCTCTTAGTCCAGGGGGGAGGGCATTCCATATAGAGGGGGCATAGAGGGAGAAGACTCGATTGCATGTGGATTGAGTGCACTTTTTCTTTTGTGCTGGAATGCTTAGGAGGTTTGCAGTGTTTGTTCTGCGTGGTCTGGTGGAGTCTAGTTTTGAAAGGAGCAAGAGTAAGCATGGGGCAGATTCATTGTGGAACACCTTGTGAATTAAGGTGATGATTTTAAATTTTATCTTAGCTTGTATGGGGAGCCAGTGGAGGTCCTTTAGAATGGGGATGATGTGTGCTTGTTGTGGTGAGCTTGTTATTAGGCGCACAAGTGTATTTTGCGCTATCTGGAGGGGATGAAGGGCATGTTTTGGGAGACCATGGTATATAAGGTTACAGTAGTCAAGGGTCGAGGTTGTTAGGGCCTGGCAGACAGTTCAGAAGGAGTCATGGTTCAGTAATGGACGGAGGTTCCTTAGTGTTCAGATTTTAATGTATATGGAATTAGTTGTTCTTTTTATTTGTTTATGGAATGTGAGGTGTTGGTCTATTATCAAGCCTAGGTATTTGACTTGAGACTTTACTGTGATTGTGTAGTGTCCTAGGAGGATAGAGGGGGGAGGAGCAACTGATGGGTTGGAGAAGATATAGACGGCTTCTGTTTTGGCTTGGTTGATTATAAGGTTGTGTTGGTAGAGCCACTGTTTTATCTTAGAAAAGCAGTTGCTGATTTGGTTAAGTTTGGTTTGGAAATATTGAAGGGGTAAAGAACATTATGTCATCTGCATATAGTTGATAATGTATGTGGTATTTTTGGAAGATTTTGCAGATAGGTTGGAGAAAGATGTTAAAGAGGAGTGCTGAGAGGCTGGAGCCTTGGGGGACTCCTTGAGGGAGGGTGAATGTTTGGGAGGTTTTGTTGCCAATTCGTACTTGTTGTGTTCTATTTTCAAGGTAGGAGGAGAACCAGTTCAGGGTTGTGTCTCTTAAGGCCTAAGCCATGGAGTCTGTTAAGGAAATGACTAAGGGAGAGGGAATCAAAGGCTGAGGATATGTCAAGGAAGACCAGTATGCACCCTTGACCGGGCGATTAGGTGTATGTAATTACCGAGTTGAGGAGGGAAGTGATCAAGGTTTCCACACCATGATTCTTTTTGAATCCATGTTGGAAGGGATCGAGCGGAGAGTAGTCATCGATGTAATTTTATAGCTGGTTTTGTACAAATTTTTCGATTATTTTTGCTAGTAGGAGGATACTTGAGATTGGCCTATAGGATGCTGGTGATGTAGGGTCCAGTTTGTTCCCTTTCAGGATGGGATGGAAGGAGTTGTTTTTTAGTGGGGCAGGCATGATTCCGGTTTTAAGGGAGGTTGTAACCATAGATTGAATGAAGGGGCTCAATGTTTCTTTTCTATTTTTAATCCATGTAACTGGGCATGGATCGAGGGCAGAGGTGGTGGTATTAAGGTTTTTGATAATATCTCCCAGGTCTTGGTTTGGCTTATCTTTTAGTAGGGCTTTGGCATAGTGAATAGTTCCCTAGGTTTGTTTAAGGAATGTAGGTTTATGTTCTCATTGTATTCTCTTTTCTGTTTTAGGGTCTCGTTGCAGTAGGTGTGCAGTTTTCCCGAGTAGGAAGTGAGGCTAGATGGGTCGTGTAGTCGACGCCAGCGGCGTTCAAGCCATCGGAGATTGGTTTTTAGATTTTGTAGGGATGTAGAGAACCAAGGTGCTCTGTTACGTTGTTTTGGGGGGTGCGGTTTGGGGGGTACTTGGGACACTGTGGTCAAGATGGTATTCCATCTGTTGATTTAAGCATTTAAGCTGATCTTGTGGGCAAGTGTTGATTCTAGTTGAGGTATTACTTGTTTTAGGAATTGGTTTATGTTGACTTGTCTAAATTTATGGGTCTGAGATGGTGGGGGAGGAATGACCCAACACGAGCCGTGTTTCGGCGAAAGCCTTCCTCAGGGGTCAATGAACTCTGTGGTGTATTCGTTTCTACTTAAAACTTATTTGATAAGCAGTCTCTCAAGCAATTGGCACACAGGAATGCTCGAGGCCGGTGCAGGTCAGTGCTTTCATGAATGGTAGCTAATGCTTTCATTAACATTAATACCCATTAGTACGTACGTCCATATGTGATCTTGTTGGTCTTTATCTACCATAAATTTCTTTATTCCTATGTTTCTATTATTTAAAATACTAACCTTAAACCTAATCTTTTTTTTTACATATAGGGGTAGATTCTGAGTAGGGTTTAGTAGGGATGTGCCTCAGGTTTGGATGTACATTCCTGCTAAACACTTGGGCCCGATGCCAGTTGCAGAGCTCCCTGCATGTGCAACCGAGATGTGCAGGGAGCTCTGGACAAGGGCAGGAAGGGGCAGGCCGGAGGAGGGATAGAGGCTGGGCGCTCGACCCAGACATGCAGGGCCGATTCCGGTGACAGCCCTGTATGTCCAGGCTGGGTGACTTAGATAGGGGACTTATTCCACTTCGAAGGTGGAATAAGGTCCCCTGATGGTGAAGAACATCCATGCCAGGAACCCAGGACAAGGTGAGCAGGGGAGGGGGTTCCCCGCAATTCAATCCCGGCCCCGGAAGGCCTGAATGGGGGTCAGGCGGCATGGAAAAAGCCTTTTTCAGGCAGTGCGGGATGATCGGGACTCTTGCATGGAGCCGCGGTGCCATGGCTAAGCTAGCCGGGTGGATTTCTGCACATCTATCGGGCCTGAATCAGGGCACATCCGGGACATCCAGGGCCTGTGCCCCGATTCTGCTCCCGCGAGGCCATCTAGCACTCACAGGAGCAGAATCAGGTGGATATTCGGGCCATCCAGATTTTGGACATCCGGATGGCCCGGCTGTACACCGATCGGAATTGACCTCATACTGTATACACCAAGAAGCTTTTTCTAGAGTGACAACATTTTGCACGTACCACCTGTAAGAAGCAGAATTTAGGAAGGAGCAAGTGCAAACCTATGGCTAACTACTGGAAGTGTTCCCAGCATGTTCCCATCAAGTTATCACACAGAAAGGTCCTTTACCATAGAATAGCAAGCACACCCTGAACAACAGCATAGAGGGGAGTAGCCTGCATGGAGTGGCATGTCATGCAAGGGTGGTAATTGTTATGTACTCATACGCTAGCAGTGGTGCTGATTCTATATGGTTATCTAAACAAGGGAAACATATAAACAAACAATTTTTGTCGGAACTTACACTTTGAAGAAACAATTCCTTCCAGCAAGAATCAGTACTCACATATGGGTGATGTCGGTGCCGACGGAGCCCTCGTGCAGAGCAATTTCCCCAGCATTCAAAGAAAGCCTTTGGGAATGCCTCGCGCATGCGTGGTCCCCTTCCCGCCCAAGGGTACCATCTTGCTCAGTCAGATGACATAGCTAAAAAGACGGCAAAAAGAATAAAAAGCAATAATAGGACTGCAGCTCGTGAGGACTGATTCCTGCTGTCCCTGGAGAACACCTGTTACAGGTGAGTAACTACGCTTTCTCCAGGAACAAGCAGGAAGTCAGTCCTCACATATGGGACTCCCTAGCTACAGGCTACCGAGAACCTATAGCTGAAAAAAGGTTCCCTCTAGGCAAGCCGCAACAGCAGCGAGAGAACTTTCTCCAAGAATGCATCCCCCACGGTAGCCTCACCCCAGAGGGCCGGAGGGTCGGAGTTGCCTAAATCTCAAATAAATTCCAGAGTACTGTCTGACCGAAAATGCTGTCCTGTCGGGACTCCCTCTTCAGGCAGTAATGGTCTGCAAAAGTCTGGCTTCGAGACCAAGTTGCGGCCCGGCAGATGTCTGCCAACGGAACAGAGCGGTGATTAGCCACTGATGCGGCCTTAGCCCTGACACAGTGGGCCATGATACGACCCTGCAGCTGAAGGTCAGCTGCCCTGTGCGCCCATGCAATGCAGCCACCCAGGTGGATAACGTGCGCTTGGAGACCGGTAGACACAGTTTACTAGGGTCATAAGAGATGAAGAGCTGAGAAGCCCTCCGATGCCCCCGCGTACTCTCCAGGTAGAAGGTGAGCTCCCTCTTACAGTCCAGGGTATGCAGAACTGCTTCTGCCTTGTTGGTATATGGCCTGGGAAAGGAGGTGGGAAGAACCACCTCTTGGTTGAGGTGAAACGAGAAAACCACTTTTGGGAGGAATTTGGGGTGTGTGCGGAGCACCACCCTGTTCTTGTAAAACTGTGTGTATGGCCTATCTGGCACTAGAGCCTGCAGCTCACTCACATGCCTAGCTGACGTGAGCGCTACCAGGAAGAGCAGCTTCCAGGAGAGGAAGTGCAGATGGCAAGTTGGCATCGGCTCGAAAGGAGGGCGAGTAAGTTGCTGCAAGACCACGTTGAGATCCCACTCCATCGCCGTAGGGCGGATTGGAGGTTTCAGCAGGAGCAGGCCCCTGAGAAACCTGGCCACCAAGGGGTGAGCCGAGAGAGGCTGACCATCTATCGGTGCATGGTTAGTCGACAAGGCACTCAGGTGGACCCTGACTGAGTTTTAGACTTGAGGCCCAGCTCGGAGAGATGAAGCAGGTACTGCAACACCTTGGGAACCTGAGATGAGAAGGGTTCCACAGCATGTTGGTGATACCACACTTGGAACCTGCGCCATTTGCAAGTGTAGGATTTTCTGGTTGATGGCCTCCTGGAGGCTAACAACACTTCTTCCACCTCTTCAGGTAAGAGAAGAGGCGCAAGGCCTACCCTCTCAGCAGCCAGGCCATCAAATGGAGGGATATGGGATTGGGGTGCACGAGAGACCCCTGCTCCTGGGTGAGGAGGTTGGGCTGCACCCCCAAGGGGTGAGGGGTTTCCACCGCCAGTTGAAGAAGAAGTGGAAATCAAGGCTGTCTGGGCCACCTGGGCGCTATCAGGATCACCCAGGCGTTGTCCCTGCGAATCTTGAAGAGAGTTTGTGCTACCAGAGGCGTAGGCGGAAAAGCATACAGGAGGCTTCCCAACCAAGGGAGAAGAAATGCATCGGCTGCTACCCTGAGGGGGTGCGGCTGTCTGGAGCAAAACTGGGGCAACTGACGATTCTGTGGACTGGCAAAGAGATCCATGGATGGGAGGCCCCAGTGGTTGAAAATCTTCTGGGCAACCTCCCTGTTCAGTTAGCCATTCGTGGGGTTGAAGAACCCTGCTCAGTCTGTCTGCCAGCACAACTTTTATTTATGTTACAGTGCTTTATATACAACCCCCTGAAGAAACTGAAATTCAGTGAAACGCTTACACAGCACAGAAGGTGGCGTTGTGGAAAATACTGAAAAAACTGAAAGTTAAGCACGGTTTTGAGTTTCATTCTACTCTTAAATGACAAATTGGGGAGAACACTACAAATATTGAAAAATACTGAAAGTTAAGTACAGCTTTAAGTTCTACTGATCTCAAGCAACAATATGATATATAAGAAAGAGGTCACTGATGCGAATTAAGGCATGTTCAGAAAAATACAAAACAAAGTCTGAATATTTTAAAACGCCTCATAAGTCTGAGACCTGTAAGTCGCTTGGATTGAAGAGATTTGTAATTATTCATATAAAAGAAGTCATTAGAGTTAAGATTATCTCTGCAATATTGATACAGTACACTTCAATGATTGATATCAGTGTGTGACTGTTTCTTTTGACAAACTGCATGGAGAGACATGTTGTGTTGAACTGCGAAGGAACAGAGATCCAGAGACTCCTGGCAAAGGATCTGAGACCCTGTGCCACCCTGTTTGTTTACATAGAACACAGACACCTGGTTGTCCGTCTATACTCAGACAGACTGGTTGGAGAGGACAGGAGCAAAGGCTTTTAGAGCTAAGCGAATGGCCCGGAGTTCCAACAGGTTGATCTGGAGTGTGGCCTCCTGAGGGGTGCACTGACCCTGAGCGCAAGAGCCCTGACAATGGGCTCCCCAGCCCATCAAGGAGGCATCCGTGGTCAGCACCCTGGTATGCACGGGGAGCTGGAACGGTACCCCCCGCAGGAGGTTCCCTGATTGTGACTACCACTGCAGGGACTGCACCAGGGGCTTGGATACTGCCACTCTGTAGGCCAGGCATCCCGTGGCCTGTGATCACTGGTCCCGCAGGGCCCACTGAGCTGTCCGCATGTGCATGCGTGCGAAAGGAGTAACATGAACCGTGGAGACCATGTGCCGAGCAGGCATAAGAACCTCCGTGCTGACACCTGGGGTACTTGGCTCACCATGCCCACCTGAGACAGCAGGCGGTCTGCCCTGTCCAGTGGCAAGTAGGCCCTGGCCTGCAGGGTGTCTAGCCTTGCTGCTATGAATTCCAAGTTCTGGGTGGGAAGCAAAGAGGACTTTGCGTGATTGATGACGAACCCCAGATGCTGAAGCAGAGCGATTGTGTGAGCTGTGGTATGGTGCGCCTCCTGAACTGACTGGCCCCTTATGAGCCAGTCATCTAGGTAAGGGAACACAAAGATCCCCTGGTTCCTGAGGAAGGCCGCTACCACAGACAGGCACTTGGTGAAAACCCTTGGAGCGGAAGCTAGACCAAAGGGAAGCACTTTGTATTGGAAGTGGTTTCCTCCTACCACAAACCTGAGGTATTGTCTGTGGTCTGGATGTATGAGGATGTGTGTGTAAGCATCCTTTAGGTCCAAGGAGCATAGCCAGTCTTCCTGCTGGAGGTAAGGCAGAAGTATCTCAAGTGAAAGCATCTTGAACTTTTCCCTCAACAAGAACTTGTTGAGATTTCGCAGGTCCAGGATGGGGCAAAGGCCTCCTTGTCTTTTTGGTATCAGGAAAAACCTGGAGTAAAAGCCTTTCCCCTGCAGATGGTGGGGCACCAGTTCCACCGCCTGATCCTTGAGAAGAGGAGGTTCCTCTGCAAGAGGGGTCCGAGATGCTCTCCTGGGAAATAGGAGGTAGGTACTTGGCTGAAATGGAGAAGATAGCCATCTTGGACTATCCTTAGAACCCAAGTATCGGATGTAATGGCTGGCCACCTGTGGGTGTACAGGGACAGCCGACCTCCTGTGCAGGGCCAAACCACTGGTGGGAGAGGAGCTATGCAGTGGGAGTCAAAACTCCCTCCCTCCCTGCTGGGCAGGAGCCAGAGCTGGAGGCTTGGGGGTTTGAGGCTTCCGAGGGGCCATTCCCCCGTTCCCTGGCCTGCTGCCCCTGCTGGGTAGCTGGGGAGGCCTGGTAAGTGGGGTAGTTTCTGTAAGCCTGTCCCTTCCTCGGGTAAAAGGGCTTTTTCCCCGAGGCCTTCTTCCTGTGAGAAGGAGCAGATGTCTTCTTCGAAAGCCTTGTCTGGGTTAAGTACTCGGGACTTGAGTTCAGCAGCCTTTTCAGTCATGGGTTTGACGAAGAGGTTATTGCCTCGGCAGGGGACATTGACCAACTTGTCCTGTACCCATGGCTTAAGGTCAGATGGCATGAGCCAAGCCTGGCACCTTGCACCGATGCCGGCTGCGGCCACCCGGGCCAAAGCTTCGAAGCCGTCGTAGGCTGCCCGAGACATAAATTTCGAGCACTCTCTGATCCCGGTGGACAGGGCCTTGAAGCGCTGCAAGAATTCCTCGGAGAGGCCAGCAGAGAACCCAGCAATCTCCTTTGCCAGGTCTCTTAAGTACATGCCCATGTACAGCTGGTATGTCTGGAAACGGCATGACAGCATCGAGCCCTGGAAGAACTTTCTGCCGAGGGCATCCAGGTTCCGGGCCTCCAGGCCGGGAGGCACCGAGGAGTGCGTCTTCTGGCTCTTGAGCCTTTGCATGGCCGATTCCACAACCATGGAGTTGTACAGCAGCTGCGCCTTTTGGAACCTGGGGCTCTTACAGACTCGATAAATGGAATCGACCCATTTGCTGAGGACCGGTGCTGAGGCCAGGGACTCCCACATACGGAGCATCAACTGTTCCAGCATCGAAGGCACAGGTACAGTAAGGGCCTCCTTCGGAGGAAAGTCATACTGGAGGGCGTCGAGCTCCTCAGCTCGAGGCTCCTCCTCGGCATCTGCAGGGAAAGCCAAAGCTTTGACCATACTCCCTAACAAAGTCCGAGAACCTGGTGCCCTCCGGGGGCGACCGTCTCCGAGGTTCCGAACCCGGGGAGTCTGATGGGACGTACCGGGTCCAGTGGGTATCTGGCGAGTCTTCCTCCTCCATCTCCCAAGCCGAGCCCTCCGAGGAGGACTCGATGGGCTCCGGCCTCGAGGGCTTTGAGCGCGCCCGTCCCGACGCCCATGGCCCCAGCGACGATGACCTTGGTCCTGAATGGGAGGTCGAGGGAGACCTTGGCCGAGGATCGACTCGAGCCCACATGGACTCGAGGATCGACTCTGCCTCAAGGTCGACTTAGACGTCGAGGTCCCGGTGGTCGGGGCGGATGCGCGGGTGAGACTGGCTATCAGCGCCCGCTGCTGGTCCATGAAGGCAGACACGCTGCTCTCCAAGGCCGCCAACATGAGACCAAGCTCAGAAGGCTCCGCAGCCCCCAGCTCGGTTCCCGACACCGGGACCGATGCCGGTTCTCTCGGGGAAGAGTCCATGAGAACAACAGGCATTACCTTGTCTGATGCCTCCAGCTCCATACGAGGTATTTTGGCAGGCCTCTCCGACTCGGCGAACCCGGGACGGCGTTCGGCACTCTGCGACCTGGAACCCAAGGGCCCCGGCCGATTGGAGTCTTCCAGAGATGCAGCCCTTGCGAGTTTCTTCTTCTTACGGTGCTCCTGGGTTGGAGACCCCCGCTCAGAGCCCTCCGACGGTGCTCGGGTTCAGATTCCCGAGACGTCGAGGCTTCTGACGAGGTCCTGGCCCGGACGGATCCAGACTCAGAGAAAATAGTCTCGTGCTGGTGCTGCCTGCTCCTCAACGCCTTGGAGGACATCTTGCCACACGGACCGCAGACCACCGGGTCATGGTCGGATCCGAGGCAGCTGAGGCAGCAGTCATGGGTGTCGGTGAGGGACATAAGGTTTTTGCACCGATCACACTTCTTAAACCCGCTGGCAGCCATCGGGGGAGAAAGGGCCCCTGCAAGGTCGAAAGGCCGGACTGCCAGTTAAAAGAAAAAGAGCGCGAACGCTAGTCACTAAGGACAAAAACAAAAAAGTTAGCCGGAATCGATACCGGTGTACCGAGCCGAGGCGGGAAGGGGAACCGGCGTCGAACCGGTATCAAAAACGGTAGAAATAGACAAAAAACAATCAACTTTTTCCGAGGAAAATGGGACGACGTCTGTCGGGCTCCACGGAAAAAAGAAGACTGAGCAAGATGGCACCCTTGGGCGGGAAGGGGACCATGCATGTGCGAGGCATTCCCAAAGGCTTTCTTTGAAAGCTGGGGAAATTGCTCCACACGAGGGCTCCGTCGGTGCCAACGTCACCCATATGTGAGGACTGACTTCCTGCTTGTTCCTGGAGAATACTTAGTGCACTTTAGTAAAGAGGCACCATAATGACATCCAGGTTCTTAGACAATGTCAGTTTTAACAATAACATGAAGCAAAGATGAGAGAGCTCGATGCTAAAAGGATGTTAATTTGCCTTTGCTTTCATTTGTATTCTTTTCTTATATGTCTGAGCTAAAAGGAAATGCTTCATATTTATACTGGTGAACTAAAGCTATCTTAGTAGTAATATTTTTTCCTAGAATGAATTTGCATTTTGCCCTGATTACTGCAAAAAATTAATTTGCCTTTTTGTTGTCTACATTTTTTCATCTTTTGGTTTTATTTCTAAATCACTTTACTTATTTGTCATGTGTTATTTCTTCTATTTAGCATTTTCTGCAACCAAAATTATACCTATTTTATTATGGAACACCCCGGCTTTTAAAATTGTCTTTCCCTAAAGGACATGCTTACCAAATTGTGTTAGGCTTTTGCAGCTAACACAGAGCGTTAGTGCAAATAATGCTGCATTAGCTGCAAAAGCCGTGTGGTATCTGATGGGGGCATGCATTGCATCCCCCTAGCAGATACCGCATCAAAAATGCAGAGACTGCAGTTAGAGAGTAGTTGGGATGCAGCCATTGAGATGGTGTTTGTTACACCTGCACTGTCTGCAGATCTGATGGTTGCCATACACTGTTGACATGCACGGTAATTACACAGTCCAGACACAACCACTCTCTGCCATCACCCCGCCCATGTGCTCAGCTGATGCACGTTCTGCAGATAATGAAGAAAATTGCTATGCAATCTGCCACGTTAACAGCTAACATGGTTCAGTAAACAGACCCCTAAGTCCACTCTTGCTATTGACACACATTTGTGTTATCCCTAAAAGAAATTCAGATGCAAGTCAGCATACTGTAGCAGTGCCCTGGTTTCCCTAGCTGTACAGTGGTGGGTGTAGTTAATTAAGAAGAATTTACAGACATAGAAAACTGTAACAGCATAAAACAATAGAGTTTAGCTAGAGACTTTTTATTTTATTTATTTATTTAACAGTTTTTATATACCGCACTATTTATCATCAGTGCGGTTTACATCAAACAACATACTACCTAGACAGGATAAAACTGACATAGGTTTACAGATAACAGGGAATATAAACTGGGTATGAACAGGGGAAAACTATATACATGGGCATTCATGATTTCTTGAATAACCAATACAAAAGGGTTGAATTGGCACATGTTTGGAACTTGTGAGTAATAGTGCAGATTTCAAGGCTTCCAACCTTAGCTACTGCCTACTATATATGTGCATCTTTCATATATATTCATAATTCAGTACATTCATAATGCGGTTATCTTAAACATTCTATCAAAAATGAGAGTTTATCTTTCATTATTGAAATCTTTCTTTTTATTTTTGCTACTAGATCATGGAGATTTCTTCCCCTTTGATGGGCCTCGTGGGACACTGGGCCATGCCTATGAACCAGGAGAAGGTATAGGCGGTGATATTCACTTGGATGAAGAGGAATTTTGGACCATGGGATATGTCAAAAAAGGCAAGCTCTCTTTGCTTCATGAATTTGCCTTAGTATCATTGCAAGGAATTAAAATAAAGAGTTATTTTTTTGGCACTCTGCTTGCAGAGATTAACTCACCTTGCATGAAACATCATTAGGAAATGTGTAATGTATACATACCTGATCATTAGGAAATGTATGTATAGATGCCTGATCAAGCAATAATATTCCTATCAACAGAACAAATCATGAAAAATAACTGTGTTTTCATAATCTCAGCTAAAACACAAAAAATATAGCATTTGAAACCTTTGTGCTTTTGAGACATCATTCTTTGATATGTCTGATGTCATAAAAGAGTCATAGCAAAGATTCGGCGGTGTAAATTCCACATAAGAGGCCTCCATATGGAGAGAAGATGAAATTAGACTTACCTGCTAATTGTTCCTTGAGGAACTCCAGTCCAGTCCTGCACCTCTGGATAGTGTACCTCCTCTAGCAGCTTGGAAACTGAGCATGTCACATTTTGATGACACTAGTACTTATTCCATGGGACCACCCACACTTACCAGTAACCTACTGACAAAGCAGACTCACAGGAGCAACAAATATGTAGACTGAAAACATTGTCCTTTTTTTTAACATAAATTCCCTTACAGCACACAAAACAAATCCCCTCCCTAATTGGAGAAAGAGAAACTCTCTCTCTTCCCCCCTAAAGAGGGAGCAAACCTGCCACCTGCCCTTGAGCAGACTTGAACACGAGACAGAAGACCCCTTTGGCATTACCTCCGCCTCGTCCTCCCCAGAGCTCGCGGAACCCACCCCTGCCCAGGGCCAGTAGCACCTCAACAAACACCCCTTTAGGCCCCGGACTCCAAAAATCTTGCACTCTAGGTGGGATCCGTGACTGGACTGGAGTTCCTCAAGGAACAACAATTAGCAGGTAAGTCTAATTTCGTCATCCTTATCGCCCCTCCAGTCCAGTCCCACACCTCTGGGATGTATCAGAACAGTCAACCTAATGGGAGAATCCTGCCAGGCTGGCCTGAAGCACCGCCGAACCAAAACAGGCAACCCCTGCCACCTGGACATTCAAATGATAATGTTTAGCAAAAGTGTGCAGCAAAGACCAGGTTGCCGCCCTACAAATTTCAACCAGTGGCACCAAGGCAAACTCCGCCCATGAGGCCGCCTGAGCCCTAGTAGAATGGGCCTGCAACCCCACCAGAACCTGCTTACCCTTCAAGACATACACGGATAGATCGGCTCTCTAATCTACCTAGAAATCGAGGCCTTGACCGCCGTCTCACCCTTCCACAGCCCTTCAAACAACACAAACAGTCAATCTGACCTGCGGAAGGCAGACGTCCTCCGCAAGTACCTCCTATGGATGCGATGCACATCCAGACAATGCAACCAACCACCTTCTGCGCCACTCCCCGCGTCATCCAGGGCTGGCAGAGAAACCGACTGGTTCAAATGAAACACTGAAACCACCTTGGGCAGAAACGAATACACTGGTCACAGCACCACCTTCTCCCTGGAAGAGGAGAGATACGGCTCTTGGCAAGACAGGGCCTGCAGCTTAGAGATCCTGCGCACCGAACATATTTCCACAAGGAACACTGTCTTAAGAGTCAAGTCCTTCAGTGAAGCTCGACTCAGCGGCTCAAAAGGCTCTCCACACAATGCTGCCAACACCAAATTGAGATCCCATGGCGGAACCACCGAACGCCAAGGTGGACGAAGGTGACTCACCGCTCTCGGGAAACGGGCCACATTCGGGTGCATCCACAATGCCACCCCTTGAATCTTTCCACAATAGCAGACAATCGCCGCCAACTGCACTGTCAAGGAGTTGGCCGCCAGGCCCTTTTTGAAAACCACTTGCAAAAAAGCCGAAATGTCGGGCATGGCAGCGGAGGACGGATGAATGAGCCTTTCCACACACCACGCTTCAAAAATGCACCAGACCCAAACGTACACCAGAGAGGTAGACCGCCACTGTGCCTTCAACATGGTCGCAATCACGGGGGGCCGATGATAAGGAACAAAGAAGAAGGCAGCCACTCCAAGATCTTCAAGTTGGACTCTTGCTCCATGGGGCCTCTCTGAAGTTGTCACTTGGGGGCTCTTAATTTGAACGTTTTCAACTGTACTTCATGCTCAACATGTTCACATTGCTCACTGTTGCACTTCCACAGAAGTAGCATGGTTCAATCATGGCTATCCTACATCCTCTAATAAGGGCATTGTGAGGATAATTTTATAGCAAGGCACCTAGTTTAAGTGGACAAATAAGTGCCTACTTAAGCATTATTTTATAAAGACCCTTAGGCGTTTATGTGTCTTTATAAAATAGGAACATAAGAATCAGATATTGTACTTTAAATGCAGGCAGAGACATTTATACCTGCCTGGGAGCAGGTGTAAATGAACCCATGTAAAGTATGTAAATACATGCATAGATTAAGATATTTCATAATCGTGTACTGGTGAACTCCATCCACGCTTCCTCCAGACTGCGCCTCTGGCTGCACCTACCAGTAAACTACACACATGCATGTCAACTTGCACATCTTCATGATAGTTGGTATTTTATAAGAAGCCTTTTATACACTTATATGGCCACATATGTGCTTAAGTCTTTATAAAATTATCCCCCAAACAGTGCTGCCACCATCTCTGCTTTACACATACTTAGTACTTGCACTAGGCCAGAGGTTCCCAAACCTGTCCTGGATCTCCCCAGCCAGTTGGGTTTTCCAGATATCCACAATGAATATGTATGAGAGAGATTTGCATACACTGGAGGCATGTTCATTGTGGATATCCTGGCTGGGAGGCAGCTTTGGGAAACTCTGCACTAGGCAAAAGCTTACATCTGTCTCTTCTCTAAAATACCCTTTCACATTTATACATCATAGACACTTCAGAACACATTCACCCAGGTCCAGCATCATGATGAGACATTAGTGGGCATTGCTCCCACAATCTCCTTCTCATGCCCCAGTCCACTTTCCCTCTAGTTCAGGATAAGTTTATTCCTGGACACCTCCCTGATTGAGCAGCGGTGCTATTAAGCTGAGGTTACCAGAGATTTTTGCAGGCAAATCTGGGACATTTATCCAAAATGAGTGTTTGGGAGGAGGGAGGATGAGACACCTTAGTTCCAAGTTTGAGCAATGAGGTATTGAGGAGTAAAGAATCGTCATTACCCTGCCCCTCCTCATCCATCCCATGACAGCAACACTATCACTTCCAAGCAGACAAATCGACAGAAACAGTGATGCCTTTCCTCCACACTGTGCAAAATATAAAGAAAATGGATGTAAATTCTATAAACTGACATATTCAAATCACTAAATTGAAAATAGTTTTTTTTCTACCCCCTCTGTCCCATTGCTGGAATTGGGGACAGGAGGCTGCCAAACAGGTGGGAATCGGGGACACAGTTCTAAAATCAGGGACAATCCCCAAACATTGGGGACATCTGATAAACTTAGACTAGGGTGCACAGCTGGAGACTCACCCTAGAGAAAAGGGAATGGGCCTGATAGAACAGAATGGAGAAACTTAAAAGAACAAAAATTATAGTTTTTTAAATGATTCCTCCTTCAATGACTGTAGTTTGTGGAGGAAAGGCAAGGAACACTGGTCATAAAAGAATGGTTATACATGTTATCATGTATTAATGAAAGAGCTCTGCATATGAGTACCAGCAGCTTTTTTACTACTACCACCACTACTACTAGTAATCATGTATAGCGCTACAAGGCGTAGGAAAAATACACTGCATTTTCTATGCTCTCCCTTTTCCAGGGGGAATTTAGTCTCTCTTCCTATGCCCCAGAAACAGTGCAGAACAAAAACTTAGTGCTGCAGGGTCCTGTCATAGGTGTAAACATAAAGCCACTCAAGAGCTGTTTAATTACACACAGTTTAGATGCAAAGTGCTTTAAACTGCAATGACTGGTAGTACATTCTGTTTGTATGGCTAACATGCTTTTAGAGTCACTGTATGGCTGCTGGTTAGGAGGAAGTGAAGGAAGAGGAGACAACAGTAAAAGCCAAAGAGAAGAGAAAATACAAAAGGAAAGGAAGGAAGAAAATGCAGGATAAAGGGAAGAGAGGAGGGCAGGAGGAAGCACTGAAGAAAACGGAGAATGAGAATGGGGAGAGGAAAAGAACAAGGAAAGGGGAGCAGGAAGGAAAAGAAAGGGAAGAGAATGAATAATTCACTGAAAGAAAGTAAAAGAAACATCGGAAATGACATAGAAAAGGCAAACGAGAGAGAGAAAAAGCACAAATCCTGAAGAAATCATGTTTAGAATCCACCTAGAATAGATTTTTTCTCAAACAGGTGTTAGCATATACTTTGCAAGCAGATGCATGTTTTTTAGAAAATATGTAGGTAAATCTCAACTTTGCCCAGGCTTCTTCCAAACTCCACCAGTGAGCACACCTATAGAAATATAGAAACATGACGGCAGAAAAAGACCCCATGGCCTATCTAGTCTGCCCTTCCATAACAACTATCATAGTGCACTTCTTTCCTACAATTGTGCCCCTTTTCCAGTACACACAGCAGCTTGCACCATGCACATATAAAGGCATGACCTAATCTTAGAAGAGCTATTTTCTGTAGATAAGTAGGCATTTTATGCATAGACAAGGTTTATAGAAATGACCACCTTTATCTGTGCTGTCCTTGTAAAATACAAAATGCAGCTGTACTTCGAAGGATCTCTCAAACCACCTCCAGAACACACGGCCTTCAAATTTTTACATGCTACTGCATCCACATTTCAGTAATGCCTTTTCTACAATTGCAGCTTCGACGTCTATACTGATCTACACATGTTAATCAGCTTTTCACATGTGCAAATGGTGCCCAACTCTTCCAAAATCATTTCCATAGTCCACAAGTAGTAAATTACAGATTCCTTTTCCTCAGATATTTGGAGAGTAGAGTTAATACTTTCAAGTTGGCAGCTAACCTTTTGGATGCTTTGGCAGGGTACGATTTGTTCAACGTCATTGCCCATGAACTTGGTCATGCCCTTGGACTGGGGCATTCCAGAAATCCAAACGCACTGATGTATCCCAAGTATAAATTTTTCCAGCCTAAGGGATTTCAGCTTTCCCTCGATGATTTAATAGGAATTCAAACATTGTATGGTATGTATTCTAGCTTTTGTATATCATTTCTAAAGATTTTCCATTAATGAACATAATTTTGAGTTCTTTTTCAGATGAACAGAAATAACTCCTCTTAATATTTTATGTCTACTTAATTGTTTCAAAACGAGGCAAGGAGAGGAGAAGACAAGCCACGGCCACACTGACGTGAACTTCTTAAGTTAAACTTTATTGAGGACCCAACTTAAACAAGTTTCGGCACTAGGCCTTCATCCGGGGTCAAAGGTTTGTTTAAAACCATCGAAACTCTTCCCAGTCTGAGGAGTGCACTAGACACAGGAAAATGTGTCTAGTGTACTCTTCAGACTGGGATTAGTTTTTTAGCACCATTCTCCCTGAGACGTTTTTTATGCAAAATTGTGACCGCTGATGAAGGCCTAGTGCTGAAAATTGTTTAAGTTTGGTCCTCAATAAAGTTTGACTTCAAGTTCACGTCAGTGTGGCCGTGGTTTGATCTCTCCCTCCTTGCCTCGTTTTGGACCCTTGCGGAGAATACCCTCTCCTTCGTTTACTTAACTGTTTCTACAAGTGCTCATTTTTCAAACATTTACTGGATTGAAATTTCCATGTTACAGAAATCTTTAAGGGGCCAATTGTCAGCTACCATGGTCAGCATTTTTTTAAAATGCGGCAGCCAAACATAATCTAGATATTCACTGCTGGTAGCCGGATAGAGTAGTCAATGCCGCATTATCTGGATAGTGGTGATATTTGGTGTACTATCTAAGTAGACTATCCAGATAAAGTTACATCAGCCTTTTTGCTGTCCTAATGGACTAAATATCACCCCTAGCCAGAAAATTTATTTTATTTATTTATTTAGCACTCACTTATATACCGCCACTTCCAGCGATCAGCAGCGGTTTGATTACATCTTTGGGGGTTGTCAAATCAAGACCGAAAGGTGGGGTTAATATATACATAGTTTTGGGGGTGAGGCACAGCACACAAGATTAGTGTCTTAGAGATTTGACTACACATATTTACATTTTTACATTTATACATATTTATACATATAGCAGTTCAACAGAGCATGATTAATTGATTGTTTCGCTTTATCGTACTGAGAGTCACAGCTGATTGTAGTGACTTTTGAATAGATGAGTTTTTAGTTCCTTCCGGAAAGCAGTAATGTCCTTGATTGATCTCAGCTCGAATGGGTGTTGATTCCAGATAGTTGGTGCAGAGAATGAGAAAGCCCTGCGACTAGTACTTGCTTTTACAGATCTGATGCTGGATGGGACTTGTAGTGTGCCTGCGTTGGTAGTTCTCCTGTCCCTGTTTGCTGGTTGCGTGCTGATAAGTGTGGAGGGGAATGAAGGGGCTATGTTATTTATCAGTTTGAACGTGGTTACCAATGTTTTGTATTGTATCCTGGCTGCAAAATTTTGTATTGTATCCTGGCTGCAAAATTCACTGCTGCACCCACATTCCACCCACGTATCACCCCAGTACTATCTGAGGGCACTGCCAAGGTGGTCTGTCAGATATCCAGTGGCACTATTCAGATAGTGCTGCTGAATATCACCAAACAGCCCTGGTCAGTGATACTTATTCGAATAGGAGGTTCTCCTATCCAGTGAATAGTTACCCCTAAAATGATATTTATTAGTGATGCAAAAGTCAAAAACTGCATTATGAATTTCTAAATTCTCCATGCAATATAAAAGCATTTCCATTTTAACTTGATTAATTGCATGTATACTGGGATCTGGCATCCAAAAGAGGCCACTAAAGATTTTATTCTCAGTCCACGGGTGCACCCATGTGACTGGCTGAGGAGTGCAGTAAAATCATGAGCTAGTTAAGGAATCTTCTTCTTTCATAACTACTGAGAAAAAGATGTTTATGAAATGGGAAATGGGCTCTGATGGTTTCATGCAATGTCTGTAACTTGATTTATAACATCATGGTCAGTATAGATCTATCAGATCAAATGAATATTTGCAACTTTCCTGCTAATATCACTACTTCTAGATCCATGGGGGATCAATAGGGGAGATGCTTAAAGCACTAGAAAATAATTACCTAACTACCTTCTAAAGTGACTTAAGTTGTGCATTACTGACGTTTTAAGTTCTTGCACAGAGCATGGCACCTGTCCAAGATTAATTTGCTCCTTGACCACTAATTGTAGTATTGCAAAACTACCACTAGGGGTTGCTGCCACTAATGCAGAGTGAAGAGGGACTATACCTGCCCTGGCTTACTTAGACTACCAGGGAGGGTAGTCTAAGTACTAAGCGAGTAAAGAGAAGTTACTCACCTGTAACAGGTGTTCTCCAGGAGCAGCAGGAATCAGTCCTCACATATGGGTGACGTCGGCGCCGACGGAGCCCCATACGGAGCATTTCCCCAGCTTTCAAAGAAAGCCTTTGGGAATTGCAGTGCACATGCGCGGTCCCCTTCCCACCCAAGGGTGCCATCTTGCTCAGTCTGATGACATAGCTAAAAGACAGCAAAAAATTAGCAAAAATAATCATATGACTGCAACTCCAAGGGGAGGAGGGAGGGTTGTGAGGACTGATTCCTGCTGCTCTTGGAGAACACCTGTTACAGGTGAGTAACTACTCTTTCTCCAGGACCAAGCAGGAAGTCAGTCCTCACATATGGGACTCCCCAGCTTAAGGCTACCGGAGACCTCAAGCCGAAAAAATGAGCTCCCTCTAGCTCGTCAGTACGTAAGGAAGGAATCTTCTCTGAGAACGCCCCCGACTGGTAGCCCAACACCAGGGCCGGAGGGTAGGAGTTGCCTAAACCCCAAAGAGATTATGGAGTACTGCCTGTCCGAAAGCACTGTCCCTGCGGGACTCCCTCTCAAGGCAGTAATGGGCCGCAAAAGTCTGGCTTGAAGACCAAGTAGCGGCCCGGCAGATGTCTGCCAATGGAACAGAGCGGAGATGAGCCACTGACGCAGCCTTCGCCCTGACACGATGAGCCGTGACTCGACCCTCCAACGAGAGGCCGGCTGCCCCATAAGCCCAGGCGATACATTCAGCGACCCAAATGGACAAAGTATGCTTGGAGACAGGTAGCCCCAACTTATTGGGGTCAAAAGAAACGAAGAGCTGAACAGCCCTCCGATGCTCCCGCGTACGGTCAAGGTAGAAGGATAACGCCCTCCTACAGTCCAGGGTATTCAGGACCATCTCAGCCGGGTTGGCATGTGGCCTGGGAAAGAAGGTCGGAAGAACCACCTCCTGATTGAGGTGAAAAGGGGAGACAACCTTAGGGAGAAACTTCGGGTGAGTCCGTAAGACTACCCTATTCCTGTAGAATCTAGTGTAAGGGGGATCAGACACTAGTGCCTGAAGTTCACTTACTCGCCTAGCAGAGGTAAGAGCTACCAGAAACAAGGTTTTCCAGGAGAGAAAACGGAGAGGGCAGGTAGCCATAGGTTCAAATGGCGGACAAGTAATCCGCTGTAAGACCACATTCAGATCCCACTCAGGGGCTGGCGGATGTAAAGGAGGCTTAAGCAGGAGGAGGCCTCTGAGAAAACGAGCCACCAAAGGGTGGTTGAAAAGAGGCCTGCCGTCCACCGGCGAGTGGTGCGCTGACAGAGCACTGAGGTGAACCCTGACAGAGTTGGACTTAAGGCCAAGATTGAAGAGGTAAAGCTACCAAGCACGAGAAGGGATTCTCGCTGTGCTGAGCACACCATGCTGAGAATCTACGCCACTTAAGAGCGTAGGATTTCCTGGTGGATTGCCGTCTAGAGGCTAAGACGACGTCTTCCACCTCTCTAGGCAGTAGTAGGGGAGCCAGGACTACCCTTTCAGCAGCCAGACCATCAGATGAAGGGACTGGAGGTTGGGGTGCAAGAGAGATCCCTGCTCCTGAGACAGGAGATCGTGTTGAATCCCCAGAGGAAGAGGAGTGTCCACCACCAGTTGCAGCAGAAGTGGGAACCACGGTTGCCTCGGCCACCTGGGGGCTATCAGAATCATCGAGGCCCCGTCCTTGAGGACCTTGAACAGTGTGCGGGACACTAGTGGCGTGGGAGGAAACGCATACAGTAGGCCTTGGGACCACGGAATCAGAAACGCATCCGCTGCTACTCTGAGAGGATGCGGTTGTCTGGAACAGAATCTCGGGAGTTGCCGGTTCAGAGGACTGGCGAAAAGATCCATGGTGGGGAGGCCCCACCTGAGAAAGATCTGCTGAACCACCAACGGATTCAATCTCCATTCGTGTGGTTGCAGGATCCTGCTCAGTCTGTCCACCAGGTAATTTTCTTAACCTGGGAGGTAGACAGCCCTGAGGAGGATGCCGTGATTGACGGCCCAAGAACATAGCCATTGTGCCTCCTGACAGAGGAGGAAGGAGCCTGTGCCTCCTTGTTTGTTCACGTAGAACATGGCAACTTGATTGTCCGTCTGGACCAGTACAGACTGGTGAGATGTGAGGTGGGAGAAGGCTCTCAGAGCTAGGCGTATCGCCCGTAGCTCCAGGAAGTTTATCTGCTGAGCAGCCTCCCAAGGGGTCCAGAGACCCTGAGTACATGCCCCTTGACAATGTGCTCCCCAACCTAGAAGAGAAGCATCTGTCGTCAGCACTTGAGAATGTGGAGGGGATTGAAAAACCATTCCGAGTACCAGATTCGGAAGATGAAGCCACCATTGCAGAGAGGAGACGAGCAGGGTGGATATTCTTACTGAGTCTGCAAGGCTCCCTGTGGCTTGATGCCACTGAGTTTGAAGGCTCCACTGAGCAGGCCGCATGTGCAGGCGGGCATTGGGGGTGACATGAACCATGGAAGCCATATTGCCCAGAAGTCTCAGGAATTGCCTGGCGGAGACCAGGGAATTGCTGCGAAACTGCCTGGCTAGATCCATCAACCTGTGGGCTCTGTCCACTGGCAGAAAAGCCTTCGCTTGAAGAGTGTCCAGCCTTGCTCCTATGAATTCTAAGTTCTGGGACGGGTGCAAAGTGGACTTTGCGAAGTTTATGACAAACCCCAAGTGCTGAAGCAGAACCACAGTACGAAGGGTGGCTTGACTGGCCTCCTGGGAAGACTGGCCCCTTATGAGCCAGTCGTCCAGGTACGGAAACACAAAAAGACCTTGAAGCCTCAGGTAGGCCGCCACCACCGCCAGGCACTTGGTGAACACCCTGGGAGCGGAGGTTAGGCCAAAGGGTAGTATTCTGTACTGGTAGTGGTTTCCCCCCACAACAAATCTGAGATATTGTCTGTGGTCTGGATGAATAAGGATGTGAGTATAAGCATCCTTTAGATCTAAGGAGCATAGCCAATCTCCCTGCTGGAGGTAGGGCAGCAGGATTCCAACGGTAAGCATCTTGAACTTTTCCCTCTCCAGGAACTTGTTGAGGTTGCGCAAGTCTAGGATGGGTCTGAGGCCTCCTGTTCTTTTTGGTACCAGAAAGTACCTGGAATAAAAGCCGTGACCTCTCAGGTGGTGGGGCACCGGTTCCACAGCCTGTTCCTTTAGCAGACTTGCTAACTCCTGAAGGAGTAGGCCCCTGTGCAGAGGGGGTTTTGGAGGCTCCCCTGGAAAATAGGAGGGAGGTACCTGGTGAAAATGGAGAAGATAGCCCTTTTGGACTATATGGAGCACCCAGGTATCTGATGTGACGGCTGACCACCTGTGGGCAAAATGGGCCAGCCGGCCTCCTGTGCTGATGTGAGCCAGCTGAGGAGAAGAGGCTATGCCTTCTGAGTCAAAAACCCCCACCCTGCTGAGCAGGGGCCGGTGTTGGTGGCTTGGGGGCCTTCTGCCTACGGGGCCCATGACCCTGCCCCTTGGTCTGCTGACACTGTTGGGGAGCTGCAGAGGCCTGATAATGAGGGTATTGTTTATAGGCAGATGACTTCCTCGGGTAAAAGGTCTTTTTCCCCGAGCCCTTCTTTTTCTGAGAAGGGGCAGAGGTTTTTCTGGACAGCCGAGTCCAGGTCAGAGTCTCGGTCTCGAGTTCTGCAGCCTTTTCAGCCATGGGCTTGCCAAAGAGGTTTTCACCCCGGCAGGGGACATCGACCAACTTGTCCTGTACCCATGGCTCGAGGTCGGATGACTGTAGCCAAGCCTGTCGGCGGGCACCGATGCCGGCCCCGGCTACTCAGGCCGAAGCCTCGAAGCCATCGTAGGCTGCCCAAGAAATAAACTTCGAGCACTCTCGAATACCAGTGGATAAGGCCTGGAACCTCTGCAAAGGTTCCTCGGAGAGACCAGCAGAGAACCCGGCAATCTCCTTTGCCAGGTCCCGGAGATACATGCCCATGTAGAGCTGGTATGTCTGGACACGGCAAGCAAGCATAGAGCCCTGGAAGCACTTCTTACTGAGGGCATCCAGGTTCCGGGCCTCCTGGCCAGGAGGCACCGAGGAGTGCATCTTCTGACTTTTCAGTTGATGCATTGCCGATTCCACAACCATGGAGTGGTGCGGTAATTGCGCCTTTTGGAACCCGGGGCTCTTGCAGACTCGATAGATAGAATCGACCTGCTTGCTTAACACCGGCATCGAGGCCGGGGTCTCCCACATGCGGAAGAGCAGCCGCTCCAGCATCGGAGGAACCGGTACAGTAAAGGCCTCCTTCGGGGGAGAGTCATACTGGAGGGCCTCGAGCTCCTAGGCTCGAGGCTCCTCCTCGGGTTCCACGGGGAATGCCAAGGCCTTGGCCATATCCCGCACGAAGTCCGAGAACCGGGTATCCTCCGGTGGGGATCGTCTCTGAGGTTCGGACTCCGGCGAGTCCGATGGGACACACCGAGTCTGATAGGTGTCGGGTGACTCTTCGTCCTCCGTCTGCCAGCCCGACTCCTTGGAGGAGGAATCGAGCGGCTCCGGTCGGGCGGACACCGATGCCATCCGCCCCGACGCCGAGGGCACCGGCGTCGACGACCTCAGTCCCAAACGGGAGGCCGATGGAGACCGTGGCCGAGGATCGACTCGAGCCCACATGGACTCGAGGATCGGCTTGGCCTCCGGGGTCGACTTGGAGCAGATGCACCGGTGAGACCAGCGATCAATGCCCGCTGCTGTTCCATGAAGGCAGCAAGGCTGCTCTCCAAGGCCGTCAACCTGAGTCCGAGCTCAGGAGACCCAGCAGCCCCCGACTCGGGCCCCGACGGTGTCGGGCCCGACGTCGGCTCCCGTGGAGGAGAGTCCACAAGGACTACAGCACTCACGTGTCCAGGAGATTCCATCTCGAGACGAGGTTGCTTGGCAGGCCTCTCCGACTCCGAAGACCCGGGACGGCTATCGGGGCTATGCGACCTGGCCCTCGAGGAACCAGGAGCGTCCACTGACGCCGCCCTCGTGGGTTTCTTCTTCCTGCGCTGTTCCCGCGAAGGAGACCCCCGCTCAGAGGAACCCCAACGCTGCTCGGGGCCGGAGTCCCGAGACATCGAGGCCTCCGATGAGGTCCGGGCCCGTCCGGACGCGGAGTCAGAGAAGATCCTATCCTTCTGGTGCTGCCGACTCCTCAACGCCTTCGAGGACATTTTGCCACATGGACCACAGATCATCGGGTCATGATCGGGTCCGAGGCAGCGGAGGCAGCAGTCATGTGTGTCGGTAAGAGACATACGTTTCTTACACCGATCACACTTTTTAAACCCGCTGGCAGCCATCTGGGGAAAAAGGGCCCCTGCGAGGTCAAAAGACAGGGCTGCCAGTGAAAAAAGAAAAAATGGCGTGAACCCTAGTCACAAAGGACAAAAACCGAAAAAGAGAGAGTGGGCTCGATACCGGTGTATCGGGCCCAGGCGGGAAAAGGATCCGGCGTCGAATCGAAGGAAAAGAACAAAAAACAGGGAAATCAACTTTTTCCTCGGCGAAAAACGAACTACATCCGTCAGGCTCCGCGGAGAAAAGAAGACTGAGCAAGATGGCACCCTTGGGCGGGAAGGGGACCGCGCATGCGTGCTGCAATTCCCAATGGCTTTCTTTGAAAGCTGGGGAAATGCTCCGCACGGCGCTCCGTCGGCGCCGACGTCACCCATATGTGAGGACTGACTTCCTGCTTGGTCCTGGAGAATGGAAAGGTTAGGGTTGAGTCCCCTGTAGAGGGATCTGTTTAGGGAGAATGCCTGGAGGAGGGGATCATTCAGGAGGATCTGGATTGGAAAGTTGTGCATGGAGGGTGCTGATCGAGGGGAAGGGTTATGATATCATAAATGGGATGCTATTCAGTGGATGATGTTGATAAGGGGAGGGGGGGGGTTGGTTGGGGGAAATGGATCATGGGAGCCACAGCAGCTGCTTTAGCTTTTTTAATAATGCTGGTGCCCACATTCCATGCCTTAGCAGGTCATGTGGGTGCACCTGTACTATCTGCTAAGGCATGGACTCTGCATCTCTGCATTAAGTGTTTGCCCTCTGATAAATGCTGGCAGGTGCTGGTCACAGGCTTTGTACATAACACACCTTAAACAGAAAGAAAACTGTATCACACAATAGTAAACAGATCCCAAAATGTGAGTTATGAAGAAAGATCATCTTTGCTGTGATCAAAAGTTACAGATTTTCCTGATGTTTCACGTGGCATTTCTTTGAAAACTCGTATTCCGGCTTTCTTCTTATGTTTCCCCTCAGGTGCCTTATTACTTATAAAAGTGATAGACTTAGGGTTTTTAGATCCTATGCAGCTTGAGAAATTTCTTTTTCAAAAAGCCTGACTTTTAGTTGTGGGCATTTTGAGTGGGATATTAGTGGGATCGTTAAAGACCAGGCTGGTAAAGTGGGAGGAAAGTTTACTCCTTGAGTTTCCCATTATTGTTTTTTTCTTTTTTCTTTGTACCCTCTCTCTCTTCTCTCATCCATTCAGTTCTTGATATGAACTTGGGTTTAAAAAAGGTTTGGACAAGTTCCTGGAGGAAAGGTCCATAAACCATTATTAAGATGGGACCCAGGATATCAATGCTTGACCCAGTACAAGCATTGTGGAACCTGTGTCTTTTGGGGGAAACTGCTAGGTACGTATGACCTAGATTGGCCACTGTTGGAAACAGGATACTGGGCTTGATGGACCTTGGTCTGACCCAGTATGGCATATCTTATGTTCTTATGTAACTTGATTTTGTCTTGTTCATTTGTTATTTTCTTGAGTTATATAGAGCACTGGAAATTTCTATTTGTTTGAAATGTATTTTTTTCAAAAATTACTAATAAAAAAGTAAGAAGCTTCATAAAGTTATGTACCAGCTATGCATGTAAATCATGAAATTTTAGTGATTGACAAATGTAAATGGGCCTCTACATTATACTTAGCCGAGAGTGCATACTTCCTCTGTGAGCACGTACATGGGTGGAGTTTGGTCAGAGCATGAGCAGAACACAAGTATGCACAAAAATTATAAAATATTATTTATTTAACAGTGTTTTTTATACTGCTTTATCACTTTTAGTGAAAGTGGTTTACATTGTAACTTAAACTTGGCAGTGTACATTAAACAGGGACATTGATAACTTGGATTCTTCTGAGGAAATGGATGGTTAAGTGATTTGCCCAAGGCCACAAGGCGTGCTAGTGGGAATTGAACCCTGGTCTCTCGAGTCAGTGCTCTAACCACTAGGCTACTCCTTCACTCCATTATAAGATATACATGTTCTTGACAAATCTAGGTGAAGACATTTACACCAACCATACTTGATTTTATAAACTAGGCATGAAACACATGCAGAAAAATGCATGTTAACTACTGCATGTGGGACTTTATAAAATTACTTTGTAGATGACCATATTACCTCATCTCTAAGGAGGGAGATGCTGCATTCCTGCCCCTAAAAGCTGACTGAGGAAGTCCATTCTATGGCTTTTATTATTCATCTGTCATATAAGGTTTATTCTACCTGTTGAGCTGAAGTAGTTTTTCAGACCTTTTTACATCAAGTGCTCAGGCTATCTTTAAAATTAGGGATGCTTTGTTTAAATTTTTACATTGCTGAGTTAAATGTTGAGTTATTTTTTTCTTGTTTTTGTAAAAAGCTTATATTTTAGCTCTTCAGCTTTAGTTTAAAGAGGGGCAAAGTTGATCTGAATATCAACCTTCAACCATTCGTTTTATTTCTTTCTCTCTGACCGGTTTTTGAGACAGGTACAGAAATATCAAACCATCTTTTGAAGATGTATAACCAGTATTTATTTTCTGCCCTATCCCCTCCTCTCTACTTCCAGGAGACCTCTTGACAGGGTGGCTTTATAAGGGTGGAATTAGTAACATACATAGTAACATAGTAAGCAAATATGCAATGTATGCCTTCGAGTCTGTACTGACTCTTGGTGACCCAGCAACTCCGGGGTTTTCTTAGCAGTGTGACCAGAATTAGCCAGATAAAGACCAGTATGGTCCATCAAGTCTGCCCAGTAAGGTGGCTAGAGTGGTTGAACCTGCTGCTCCATGCAAGTCATCTCTTTCTCTATGCCCTTGTATAAGGTTATTCCCGCCGCTTGTGGAGAAGTCATGATATTAGCAGGAAATAGGAAACTACCTCACACTGTAAACACCAGAGCCCATTTCCCATTTCATTCGAGAAAAAAAAGCTTATGAAATGGGAAATAGGCTCTAGTGGTTTCAGTGTGAGGTAGTTTGCTACTAGCCCATGATTTTACCACTTATGAGTTATAAAAATCTCTCCCCACACTCCTTTAATTTGTGTATACTCCAAATAACCTGGGGACAACTTGAAAAATCTGTCCCCAAAAGAGACCCTTAGCACCATGAAGTAGGGGTCTCTTGCATCTCTGGGGTGTTATATAAGTTTATGAACAGCAAAGAGTGCAGAGCTTTCTTTTCAGGGAGGATTCCAGGATTGCATGTTTAATAAAGGTTAACACACATTAAGGACACTTAGGGCCCCTTTTACTAAAGCTCACTAGCTGGGTAATGAACATGTTAATGAGCAGCAAAGAAGGTATTACGATGAGACCCTGGGCTATTGACACACACACCATAGCAATATAGCTGTTCACATGGGTGCACCTAACTCCTCCTCTATGGGAGTCATTATGTAAAGCTGCTATAGTGGAGCACATGCTTTAGTTGCCCGTCATATGTTCGCTGCCAGGAACAAACTGGTCATACCCCGACGGCTAACGCGGAGGCTTTGCAAATAACGCGTGTGTGTTCGATATCTGCAAATCTTTAATGGGTTTTAGTAAAAAGGGCCCTTAAAGCTCATTAAATGCTGCCATGACCCATAAAATAAAAGGAATGGTGCAGAACTTAATGTGCATTCACTTTCATTTTTCTAAGGTCCTCGAACTAGACAGATGGTCACTGTCAGTGTCCCCGAGAAGTGTGACCCTTCTTTATCTTTTGATGCAACAACGACCGTGGGAAATGGTTTTCTTTTCATCAAGGATGTGTAAGACCTCCGCTTTTCATACACTATGCATGTGTCCTGAAGTTCATAATTTGAGATCTTAAAAGGATGTAGGTGAGAGACCTTGATTATTTGGTGACCAGTGTTAAAACTAGAAGAGGGAAACTGACTGATTGTGGCTGTCATCCACAAAGAAAAAATAAATACTGTAGAGTAAAAGGCAACAGTAAGGAGCTCACAGGGCTACTTTTGAGCAATGGGATAGGTAAGAGATGCAAACATGGAGCCATAGGGAATGTATTTAAGGCATGCAGAAAGAGCTGAAAGGTTAGAAGCCAAAATACTCATAGCCTATGCAAAATATTCCAGATCTGGAAGCCCTAATGTTGGAGGCAAATTC
The DNA here is from genome assembly GCA_033557465.1 of Ichthyophis bannanicus. Lineage (NCBI taxonomy): Eukaryota > Metazoa > Chordata > Amphibia > Gymnophiona > Ichthyophiidae > Ichthyophis > Ichthyophis bannanicus. Next base: position 169,243,850 of record CM066035.1, on the reverse strand, counting down.
CGTTATTGTCACTGCCACAGAAATCTGTCTCAGTGTATTCTATTAATGGGATATAGTCATATGAGATTAGAATCTATTCAAGAATGCTAGGTGCTGGCAGAAAAGAGGAAGGAGTTGTCTTTATTTAAAAAAAGTAATATTGAAATACCTGAAATGCAGGGCACATGGAGAAGGAGGAGACACTATTGGCCATCTTGAAAAGAGGATATAGCACTTCTGTCTATACCAATATGGTCTATAAGCTTCCACAGCAGGCAATAGAACCAAGCAGAGGTCTGGTTGAAAACATTCAAACTTGGGAATAGAGAAAGAGTGGGAGATTTCAACCTGTCAGATGTAGAGGCTATACCTATGGTCATAAAATGGAGTCTGTCCAGAGAAGGGCTACCAAAATGCTGCAAATTCTGCATCAAAACCCTTATGAAGTGATACATAAGAATCTAAATATCGATATCCTACAGAAGAGGAGAGGAGAAACAGGAGCAATATAACAGCTATTTTCAGTGCCCTAAATATATTGAGGCCGATATTCAAAGCCAATTATGCGATGACTGGCAGCTCCAAATGCATAATTGGCCTGTCCATAGAAATTCAAAAATATATGGATAATATCAGGACCTTTCAATTGATAAATGTCCAGATATAATCAGTATCTTGTGGGCTGGATTGGGGACAGGCAAGGGCAGGCCAAAACATTATTCATTTAGCAGCGATATTCAGCAACCAAATGGATAATTTATCTATTTGCTTTAGGCCTGCTGAATAGCAGACCCAAACTAAACTGCTTATGCCAGCGAGGTCACCATACTGCATATATATTCATTGCTGCTAAAGATAAAGATTAAGTTAAATGCTGGGATTGGTGTTTAACTTAAGCTGATAACCACGTTGCCTGAAAAATGACCCGATTAATAATACTTAAGAGGTGAGCCTTTTTTTATAAATGGAAAATTTCTAGCAATGCATTGTGATACAAGGCATTGAAAGCAGTATACTTGGGAATAACACTGGGAAATCTGTTTCACAGAAAGAGTGGTAGATGCATGAAACTCCCTTTCAAAGCAAATGGAATGAAATTCGGGGGGGGGGGCGGTAACTTATGGGGGGAGGTAACTTTTGTAACAGGCTGCCTATAAAAATTCTGAAAAATACACCTATTTTATGCTGATTTTATAAAGGCAATGTAAGTGCCTATGTGCGTTTATAAATTAGGCTCCCACGTAGGGCCGGCACAACCATTAGGCTAACTAGGCGATCGCAGAGGATGGCACTTCTGTGGGGCAGCAAAGAACAGGGCATTCAAAGCTAAACAATAGGTTTTGACAACTAAGGAGGGGGGGGGGGGGCGGTGTAAGGCTTAAGATCTGCCCAGGGTGCCAATACGTTGAACCAATTCTGGAGCCAGCCTCGCTCCTACAATAACCCTAGGAAGGCACAAAGTTTCACCTGTGCAAATACATGCATGCACTCTATGAGGGTAACTTTATAAGGTGCCTCTAGATTATAAAATAGACATGAGGTACATATATAAAAATACACAATAAAGTAAGGTATGTACATACTTAATAAAACAGAAATGTAACATGTGGAAAACGCACGTTAATTCAAGCCAGGAACACTTATACCAGTCTTATGGCTGGCATGAATACCCATGCCTAGACTTTTCCAGAGCATATATAAATTATAAATATTTTATAATTTGTGTGCATAACTTTGCACTCTGCCCAAATTCTGCCCCTGAACATGCCCACATGAAAGTACATGTGATCAGCCCAACTCATGGACTTTCAGAATAGCGACTGCATCAAATATGCGTGCAAATGCCCATTTACATGTATGTATAACCAAAATACCTAGATTTACATATGCAAGCACATGAGGAAATTGATGCACAACTTATGAATATTTTAGAAAATATACATGTACATCACAACTCCACCCCTGCTCTGCCGAAACTATGTCCCAGGTTGGCCTATGCCCAGATCATACAAAATTATGCATGTTTTTATAACAGCCATTTTCCACATGTAAAACAAGCTGTATATGAAGAAAACATGGGCTAAGTACAGAGAATCATTGGCTTAAAACATTAAAGAAATAGCACAACCACTACCAATTGGTATGTATTTAAGCCATACTTGAATAATTCAACAAAGAGCCAGGGGCGGCTCAATAATGAGGCCGAGTGAGGCGGTAGCCTCAGGCGGCATCTTTTTGGGGGTGGCAAAAATTGCGCCCAAAATGACCGCCTCACTCGGCCTTCAAAATAATAAAAAAATACGGCTGCAAACCCTGCTGTTTCCCATCAGCGCTGTGGGCTCAGCTTTAACAGAGCCGCACAAAAGGGAAACACTCTTTGTTCGCGCGGCTCTGAAAAGCTGAGCTGGCACGGGGAGGGGGTTTGGTGAGGGCTCTCCCGGGGAGGCGGCCGCTGCTGCAGCGGCAGTGGCAGCATGGTTTGCAGCCTTTTTTTTCCCCCCAGTTCCATAAAGGTCTGGAGCTGGGCTGGTTGGGGGGGGGGGGTTAGTACATTGGCTGATGAGGGGTGTTAGAACTGGAAATGGGCTGATTGGGAGTGGGGGCTAGGACTGCTAATGGGCTATGGGGGGCTAGGACTGGAAATGTGTTGATAGGAGGGTTAGAACTGGAAATGGGCTAATTGGGAGGGGGGCTAGGACTGCTAATGGGCTATGGGGGGCTAGGACTGGAAATGTGTTGATTGGAGGGTTAGAACTGGAAATGGTCTAATTGGGAGGGGGGCTAGGACTGCTAATGGGCTATGGGGGGAGAGGACTGGAAATGGGTTGATGGTGGCGTTAGAACTGGAATTGGGCTGATCAGGAGGGGGCTAGGACTGTTAATGGGCTATGGGGGGACTAGGACTGGAAATGGGTTGATGGGGGCTTAGAACAGGAAATGGGCTGATTGGGTGAGGGGCTAGGACTGCTAATGGGCTATGGGGGGGCTAGGACTGGAAATTGGCTCATGGGGGGTTAGAACTGGAAAGGGATGATTGGAAGGGGGACTAGGACTGCTAATGGGCTGATTGGTGGGGTTAGGCCTGGAAATGGGCTGATTAGAGGGGCTAGGACAGGAAATGGGCTGATTGGGGTGCTAGGACTGGAAATGGATTTATTGGGGGGTTAGGACTGGTAATGGGCTGATGGGGGCTAGCACTGGAAATGAACTAGGACTGGTAATGGGCTGATTGGGGGGCTAGGAATGGAGTGGGCTGATAAGGGGGCTAGGACTGGAAATGGGCTGGAACTAGAAATGGGCTAATGGGGGAGGGGAGGAGGGTGATGCTGGCCCTGGAAGAAAACTAGGGGCTAGGGCTACAAATGGGCTGAATCGGGGGTATGGTAGAATAGGACTGGAAGGGAGAAAGATACTGAGGGGGTCTGCCAGGGGAAGGAGGGGACAGGAAGGGAGCTGACACGGGGGAAGGAGGGAGCTGGAAAGGAGCTGACACCTGGGATGTACTGAAGAGGGAATGGAAGGGAGCTGACACTTGGGGATGGGAGTAGTAGGTGACTGGGTAATGGTGAGGAGGCTGGAAGGGAGCTGACTGGGAGGAGGGAGGTGGCACTGAGAGTGGACATGAGCTGATACCTGGGATGGTATTTGGACTAGAAGGGACTGGACAGTGGGGAAGGAGGGGGACTGGAAGGGAATGGACACCAGTGGCAGTCATGGGAATGCAAGGCAGTTGACATTGGAAGGTACTGGGAGAGGAGGACTGAAAAGGGGGCTGATACTGGGAAGGATTACTGGAACTGGAAATGGGCTGATGGAAGGAAGTGAAGAAAACAAAAGAAGAGATAAGAAATGGCAGATGGACCACAGACCACAGAAAGAGAGCTAAGGGAAGATAGGAAAGCAGAAGTCTCAGATCTGGACCAGCATGATCAGAGAATAAAATGGTCGGACAACAAAGGTAGAAAAAATAATTTTATTTAATTTAGTGATTGGACTTTGTACTATTTTTATATTTTACGCTGTATTGGGGAACTGCATCTCTTATTTATCTGATGTTGCACTGCATGTGGACTGGCTTCTTAGGGTTTCAGTTTAAATTTTGTCTACATATTTTTATTTTAGATTGTGGTTACTTCTTCTGTACTTGGTGAGGGTCGATGTTGTGAGTGTGTGACTGAGGTCAGGTGTTCTGTTAACAAGGAGTTTGTAAATAAAGATCTATACTGTACTGTAGTAGTTTGACTTGTCAGCTTTTCAAATAGGTGTATGGATGTTCCAGGGCCAACTGTAGTATTTACAGTGATGCTTTTTTTGGATGGGCTCCTTATGTGAGTTTTGGAAGTTTGTGCTGATATGGTTGTTGTTGTTGTTAGTGGTTGTTGTTGTTAGCGAGATGATCAGAATCAAAATTTTTTTAAAATATTGAGTTCTGTTGGTAAATGTCCTGGTTCTGCTCTGCACCTACTGTGGATACAAAAAGAGTAGTTACTCACCTGTAACAGGTGTTCTCCAGGAGCAGCAGGAATCAGTCCTCACATATGGGTGTCATCGGCGCCGATGAAGCCCCAGCGGAGCATTTCCCCAGCTTTCTATGAAAGCCTTTGGGAATGCAGGCACGCATGCGCGGTTCCCTTCCCGCCTAAAGGTGCCATCTTAACTGTCAAATGACATAGCTAAGAACAGCACACAAAAATGAAAAAATAAACTATGTACAACTGCAACTCCAAGGGGAGGAGGGAGGGTTGTGAGGACTGATTCCTGCTGCTCCTGGAGAACACCTGTTACAGGTGAGTAACTACTCTTTCTCCAGGACCAAGCAGGAAGTCAGTTCTCACATATGGGTGACTCCCTAGCTCTGGGCTACCAGGAACCCAGGCTGAACAAGAGGACTCCCTCTAGTACCAGCTGCACAGAAAGGCTTTTCACTGACACAACCTCCACTGGTAGCCCAACAGAGGGCAGGAGTTGCCTAAACCTCAAAGAGATTCCGGAGTACTGCTTGGCCAAAAGCACTGTCCCTATGGGACTCCCTCTCCAGACAGTTATGGGCCGCAAAAGTCTGGCTTGAAGACCAAGTTGCAGCCCCGCAGATGTCTACCAAGGGCACAGAGCGGAGATGAGCCACTGAGGCAGCCATTGCCCTGACACGGTGGGCCGTAACCCGACCCTGCAAAGGAAGGTCAGCCGCCTTGTAAGCCCAGGTGATACAGTCAGCCACCCAGATGGACAAGGTACGCTTGGACACAGCCAACCCCAACTTGTTAGGGTCAAAGGATACGAAGAGCTGAGTAGCCCTTCTATGCCCCTGCGTACGGTCAAGGTAGAAGGATAAGGCCCTCCTACAGTCCAGGGTATGCAGAACTGCTTCAGCCTGGCTTGCATGAGGCCTAGGGAAGAATGTTGGAAGAACCACCTCCTGATTGAGGTGGAAAGAGGAGACAACCTTTGGGAGGAACTTGGGATGAGTCCTGAGGACCACCCTGTTCCTGTAAATCCTAGTGTAAGGCCTATCACAGACCAGGGCCTGAAGCTCACTCACTCGCCTAGCCGAAGTAAGGGCTATCAGGAAGAGTGCTTTCCAAGAGAGGAAGCGTAGTAGGCAAGTAGCCATCAGCTCAAAAGGTGGGCGAGTCAGTTGTTGCAAGACCACATTCAACTCCCACTCAGGGGCAGGAGGACGGATTGGAGGCTTGAGCAAAAGCAAGCCCCTGAGAAAGCGGGACACCAAGGGGTGAACCGACAGAGAATGTCCTTCCACCAGTGAGTGGTGAGCTGCTAGAGCTGAGAGGTGGACCCGAACAGAATTGGACTTGAGTCCCTGATTGGACAAGTGCAGTAAGTACTGAAGTACCACTGGTACAGTACAGGAGAAAGGATCCTCTGTACGAGGTTGACACCACACAGAAAACCTTTTCCACTTGAGAGCATAGGTCTTTCTAGTGGACTGTTTCCTAGAGGCTAGGACAACCTCCTCAACTTCTCAAGGTAGGCCCCAGGGAGCCAAAACTACCCTTGCAGCCTCCAGGCCATTAAATTGAGAGCTTTGAGATTGGGGTGCAGAAGGGAACCCTGATCCTGAGAGAGAAGGTTGGGTTGCAACCTCAGAGGCAGTGGGGGATCCACCGCCAGCTGAAGCAGTAGTGGGAAACAAGGTTGCCTCGGCCACCTGGGAGCCACCATCAGGACTGAGGCCTTGTCCTGAAGAATCTTGAAGAGAGTCCGGGCCACCAAGGGCGTGGGAGGAAACGCATATAGGAGGCCCTGAGAACATGGAATCAGAAAAGCATCGGCCGCCATCCGCAGAGGATGCGGATGCCTGGAGCAAACCTTTGGCAGTTGCTTGTTCAGTGGACTGGCAAAGAGGTCTATCGAAGGGAGACCCCATTTCAAGAAGATCTTCTGAACTACCAAGGGATGCAGCTGCCACTCGTGGGGCTGCAAGATTCTGCTCAACCGGTCGGCCAGGTAGTTTTCCTGGCCTGGAAGGTACACAGCCCTGAGGAGCATGTCGTGCTGGAGGGCAAATGAACAAAGGTCCTGAACCTCCCGACAAAGGAGTCTGGACCCTGTCCGGCCTTGTTTGTTCACATAAAACATGGTTACCTGGTTGTCTGTCTGAACCAGGACAGATTGATGAGCCAGGGCAGGAGAGAAAGCTTTGAGAGCTAGGCGAATAGCCCTGAGTTCCAGGAGATTGATCTGCTGCGCCGCCTCCCAGGGAGACCACAGGCCCTGGGTGCACTTGTCTCGACAATGAGCTCCCCAGCCCTGCAGGGAGGCGTCGGTGGTCAGTACCACTGTGTACCCAGGAATCTGAAAGGGCAGGCCTTTGAGGAGATTGGGTGGGTGCAGCCACCAGCTGAGGGAGTTCAGAAAGGGTCTGGACACCCTTATCCTGTCTCTGAGGCTGCCTGTGGCCTGTGACCACTGAGTCCGAAGGCACCACTGTGCAGGCCTCATATGGAGACTGTCATTGGGGGTCACATGTACTGTCGAAGCCATGTGGCCAAGCAGTCTCAGGCAGAGACTGGCGGAGACCAGAGACTTGCAGAGAAACTGGTTGGCCAAGTTTCAGCCTCTGGGCTCTGTCTGCTGGCAAGAAAGCCTTTGCCAGCAGGGAGGCCAGCCTTGCCCCTATGAACTCCAAGTTCTGGGAGGGGAGCAAAGTGGACTTTGCGAAGTTTATGACGAACCCCAGGCTTTGAAGAAGAGCAATAGTTCTGAGGGTGGCTTGTCTGGCCTCCTGGCACGTCTGACCCCTGATGAGCCAGTCGTCCACATAGGGGAAGACAAAGATACCCTGATTCCTCAGGTAGGCTGCTACCACAGTCAGGCACTTGGTAAAGACCCTGGGAGCAGAGGTGAGGCCGAAGGGCAGCACTCTGTACTGATAATGGTTTCCTCCCACAATGAACCTGAGGTACTTTCTGTGGTCTGGATGAATGAGGATGTGGGTATACGCATCCTTTAGATCTAAGGAGCATAGCCAATCTCCTTGCTGGAGGTAGGGCAGAAGTGTTCCAACAGTAAGCATCTTGAACTTTTCTTTCTCTACGAACTTGTTGAGGTTCCTGAGGTCCAGAATGGGTCGAAGGCCACCGGTTCTTTTGGGCACTAGGAAATACCTGGAGTAGAACCCGTGACCTTGCAAGTGGGGAGGCACAGGCTCCACCGCCCTGTCCACCAACAGACCTTGGAGCTCTTGAAGGAGAAGGTCTGTGTGCAGGGGAGGCCTTGGAGGCTCCCCTGGAAAGTATGGAGGAGGCAGTTGGTGAAAATGCAGTGCATAGCCCCTGTGGACTATGTCCAATACTCAACTGTCCCCGGTGATGAGGGGCCACTGGTGGGCAAAGAGGCCGAGGCGACCTCCTGTGCAGGGTTGGGATAGCAGGGACGGAGAGGCTATGCTCAAGGAGTCAAAACCTCCCACCCTGCTGGGTGGGAGCAGGGGCCGGAGGCTTGGGGGTCCTCTGCCTACGGGGCCAATTACCCTGCCCCTTGGCTTGCTGACCCTGAGGTGCAGCTTGGGCAGCCTGATACTGAGGGTACTGTTTGTAGGCAGTGCCCTTCCTTGGGTAAAAGGGCTTTTTACCCGTGCCCTTCTTTTTATGAGAAGGGGCAGAGGTCTTTCTAGACAGCCTTGTCCATGTAAGGTGCTCGGTTTCGAGCTGGGCGGCCTTCTCGGTCATGGGCTTGCCAAAAAGGTTTTCACCTCGGCAAGGGACATCGACCAACTTGTCCTGAACCTATGGCTTGAGGTCCGATGACTGCAGCCATGCCTGGCGTCGAGCCACGATGCCGGCTGCCGCTACTCGGGCCGAGGCCTCGAAGCCGTCGTAGGCGGCGCGGGACATGAACTACGAGCAGTCCCGAATCCCTGAGGACAAGGACTTTAATCTCTGCAAGGGTTCCCCGGATGGTCCAGCAGAGAACTCGGCCAACTCCTTGGCCAAGTCCCAAAAGTACATGCCCATGTACAGCTGGTAAGACTGGACAAGGCAAGCAAGCATTGAGCCCTGAAAGCACTTTCTACCAACGCCATCGAGGTTCCGGGCCTCCCTGCTGGGGGGGCACCGCAGAGTGCATCTTCTGGCTCTTCAGACGATGCATGGCCGATTCCACAACCATGGAATGGTGTGGTAGCTGTGCCTTTTGAAAGCCAGGGCTCTTTCGGAGTCAATAGATCGAGTCGACACGCTTGCTGAGAACCGGCGCCGAGGCCGGTGCCTCCCACATCCGGAAGAGAAGCCGTTCCAGCATTGGAGGAACCGGGACAGTAAAGGCCTCCTTCAGAGGAGAGTCATACTGCAGGGCCTCGAGCTCTTCAGCTCGAGGCTCTTCCTCGTGGTCCGCCGGAATAGCCAAGGCAGTGGCCATATCCCGGACGAACTCCGAGAACCTAGTATCCTCCGGAGGGGATCTACTCCGGGGCTCAGACTGTGGTAAGTCCGATGGGACGCACCGAGTTTTGAACGTATCGGTGACTCCTCGTCCTCCGTCTCCCAGGCGGACTCGTCCAACGAGGAGTTGGGGTCCGACCCCACGGGGCCCTGGAGCACCCGCCCCGATGCCGGAGGCACCGGCGTCGATGCCCTCGGTCCCGAACGGGAGGTCGAGGGAGACCGCGACCGAGGTCGACTTCGAGCTATGATGGACTCGAGTATCGGCTCGGTCTCCGGGGTCGACTTCGAAGTCGATGTCTCAGTGGTCGGGGCAGATGCGCCAGACAGGCTGGCCATCAGTGCCCGCTGCTGCTCCATGAAGGCAGACAATCTGCTCTCCAAGGCTGTCATTCTGAGACTCAGCTCGGGAGACGCAGCAGCCACCAACTCGGGCCCTGGTGGCGCCGGGCCCGACGTCGGCTCTCTGGGAGGAGAGTCCTCGAGGACCACAGGGCTTGCGTGTCCAGCAGACTCCGGCTCCACACGAGGGACCTTGGCAGGCTTCTCCTGTTCCACGGGCCCGGGGCGATGGTCGGAGGTCTTAGACCTGGCCCTTGAGGAGCCAGGGACCTCCTCCTCTGACGCCCTTGTGAGCCTCTTCTTCCTCTTACGTTCCCGGTCGGGGGACCCCCTGTCCGAGGAGCTTCGACGGCGCTCGGGATCAGAATCCCGAGATGTCGAGGCCTCAGACGAGGTCCGGGCCTGGCCGGAGGCAGAGTCTGAGAAAAGCCTTTCTTTCTGCTGCTGGCGACTTCGGAGTGCCTTGGAAGACATCTTCCCACATGGTCCACACGTCTTAGGGTCGTGATCAGGACTGAGGCACCGAAGGCAGCAGTCGTGTGTGTCGGTGAGAGACATTAATTTCTTACACCGATCACACTTCTTGAAACCACTGGAAGCCATCGGAGAAAAAAGAGTCCCCGCGAGGTCAAAGGACCGGCCTTCCAGGGAAAAGCAAAAAAAGGGCGCGAACGCCAGCCACGAAGGGTAAAAACCGAAAAGAAGGAACGGGCTCGATACCAGTGTACCGAACCCGGCGGGAGGGGAACCGGCGTCGAACCGGGAGAAAAAACAGCGAGGATCGCCGAAGAAAAAATCACTTTTATCCGGGATGACAGGACACACGTCCGGTGGGCTTCTCGGAAAAAAAGAGACTGAGGTAAGATGGCACCTTTAGGCGGGAAGGGAACCACGCATGCGTGCCTGCATTCCCAAAGGCTTTCATAGAAAGCTGGGGAAATGCTCCGCTGGGGCTTCATCGGCGCCGATGACACCCATATGTGAGGACTGACTTCCTGCTTGGTCCTGGAGAATATATGTTGAAAAAAAAAAGGAAGAACCATAACGCAGTTTATAACAACAAAATAAAAATGAGTTATAATTAAGTTTTATAAACTTTGCTGTTGGTTCATGCTGTCTTTTAGTTCCTTGGTGTGCAAACAGGACCATACCTAGCCCTGTGCAAACGGTGCAGCCGTCCAGGGTGCAAAAGCTTGGAGGGCGCATTTCGGCTGTCAGCTGTTGCCCTGCTGCCGCTGGCAGGACAATAGCAGGCAGCCAAAATGCACCCCCAAGCCTTTTTGCAGCACTTTAAGCAGGTCTGGTCCCTCCCTCCTCCGACACAATGTCAGAGCAGGGAGGGACAGATCTGCTTAAAGTACCGGCGCCTTTCAAATCGGGCGCATGCCCTCCACCTCCTCCTCCCCATACCTCCGTAGCTGCCTGCTCTTTCCCTGCTGCCGGCACCGCCTTGAAAAAAACAGAGGGCAGTGGCAGCAGCAAGGAAAGAACAGGCAGTGCTTGGGGGAAAGGGGGGGCATGCACCTGAGCTGCAATTCTCACAGGGTGCGATTGCAGCTCGTTACGGCCCTGTGTGCAAACATCTTGCATATCCTCCATATAATCTAATCGGCTTTTTTGTTTGGTTCAGTCTCTGATTGGATTTCTGAAAAAGCCATGCCCCCCCTAAGGTGGGGGGGACCATCTCATTCTTCGCCTCAGGCAGCAGATTGCCTTGAGCTGCCCCTCCAAAGAGCATTAGAGCTGCCAGAATGAATGGTAAAGTGGGTAATATGAAATTTTAAAAGCACTATCAACCACGCAGCATGGTCTCTCTGGCAGGCTATTATCACAGTAATTCACTAGTGGCTAGGTCTGTCCGGCAGGTTGCAAAGTACAGCAGTAACTAGAAGCCTTAATAGAAACATGGGTGCTCATGTACCAAGTTTGGCCAAAAGGTCAAGCAACAGCCACACTCTTTTTGGTAACTATTTATTTTATCTTATATACCATGCTATTCTGCATCAGTGTGGTTTACATTGAACAAACTGAAACTACATTGAACAGGGTATTATAACTTGGAGATAACTATTTTACAGGGAACATGGGCTATGGAGGGCTAAGTGGCTTGCCCAAGACCACAAGGAGCACCTGTGGGACTAGAAACCCCAGTCCTTCTGGCCCAAAGTTGCTGTCCTCTAGTGGGATTTGAACTCCTGACCTTCTGGCCTGAAGTACCTTGCCCCAACCACTAGGCTACTCCTCCACTCCACCATTTAAAAGATCTGAGGTTCCTATTCAAAAGTTTTGCCCAGCTAACTTTGGAAGTTAACCAAACATACCCTGAACTTTAACATTTCTCCTCCTTCCCAGAACTCACCAACTACATTTTGTTTGGGTGCAAAACGTCAACTGCACGGTACCTTAAGTTTGATAAGATAGGAGATAGGAAGCCAGTATTGTTCATAAAGTAATGGAGTGTCATAGTCATACTGTGTTGCACTGTAGAGCAGTTAAACAACGGTATTCTGAATTGTCTGTAGGCATTTCAGTTGAAGTTGAGGCACATCTGAGAGCAAAGAGTTGCAATAGTCTAACCCAGAGCTACTCAATTCCAGTCCTGGTGGCCCGCAACCCTGCAGGTTTTTGGGATATCCCTAATGATATGCATGAGATATATATGCATTAGAGATAGCCTGCCAACCTGACTGGTTTGTGGCCCTCCAGGGCTGGATTTGGAGACTCCTGCCTTACACCTCTGTCATTTAAGATTGTGAGTGGGCAAGGTACAGATGTTCTAGACATCAAAAGGGTAGATAGAATGTGTCACATTCCTCCTAGATTCTCAACACCACCAAAAAGTTGTCTAATAGACAATATTTTGGTGGTGGTGAGAAGCAAGGAGGAATGTGACAAATTCTAACCTTTTTGATGTCTTGGACATCTGCACCTTGCCCACTTACAATCTTAAATGACAGAGGTGTAAGGCAGGGGTCTCCAAATCCAGCCCTGGAGGGCCAAACACCAGTCAGGTTGGCAGGCTATCTCTAATGCATATATATCTCATGCATATCATTAGGGATATCCCAAAAACCTGCAGGGTTGCGGGCCACCAGGACTGGAATTGAGTAGCTCTGGTCTAACCTATGAAGGAGGGAGGGGACTGATAAGTCTCTGGTCTTGTAACGAAACAGAAAGCTAAGGGCACACTTCAGTTCTGGAGGTACCAAATAAAATGAAATTGCAGAGAAATCATTCGGACTTCCAGAACTGAAGTGTGTTTGTAGCTTTCTATTTCTTTAAAAGGCCAGAGATTTATCAGCCCACCCCCCCATGTATTTATCACGAAGTTGTGCAGAACAATATTTAGAGCTTGGTTATCTTGTTAGTCTGCCTACTTATAGTTACGTATACTGTGGGCAATTTTATAAAAGGCCTTTCTGTAAATTCTGGGTTGATGCTGCCTTTTTGTGTCTGACCATTTTTCCCTTTAAATGTACATGTTTTCATGGCTTTTGGCTCCCCTCACCTATATTCAGACGTTATAAAGTACCCTATAATGCTTCTTGTTTTTTCTCAGGGTGAACTGTTCCTTTTGAATGTAAACTGGAACAGTCACATACTGTTGCAGGTATGAGCAGCTTTGATGACGGAGTAATAACAACATTTGATTTTGGCTGCTCATATTTATGTCCAGACTTGATAAATGCCTGGATCGCCCTGCCTGCAACAGAGCTGTCCACACGTATTGCCAGTTCGTATGGGGAGCTCTATTCGTGGGCAGGAGGGGGAAGGCTGTGGGAGGAGTGAGGGCGGCAACTGGGGGTCGGACTGCAGGGAAAGAGGTATGTTGATTGCAACTGGGGAGTGCAGCCCCTGAACGGAGCCATGGTGCAATGGCGATGGGACACCATGGCACTGTGGCTCCATTCAGAGGCCTGGCTGAGTTTGCCGGGTACATGGCTGGACATGCAGCCGATCAGAATGGGGTCCAGCCTGCACGTACAGGCCATAGACCCAATTCTGATCCCACGTGCGAGCCCCCGAGGGATCAGAAGCGGTTCCAGCTCTGTACCCCCCGATTCTGATTGGCTGTACAGGGGCTGAACAGCCAGTACAGAATTGACCTCTTTGTGTCCTGCTCCTCTGAATACCAGACGTCTAATAGTCCTATGAGTGTATTATGGTGTGATCTGTTTTTTCTCTGGTAATTTTCCAGAAGAGGAGAGGTTACTCTTTCTACAGTGACATAATACTGGGAGGAGGCTCCTCTGGAAGGGAAAACTGAATTATAGTGGTTCAGTTTCAGTTAGAGGAAAGGCAGGATAGGGGAGATATGATAGAGACATTTAAATACCTCCATGGCATAAATGCACAGGAGAGTCTCTTTCAATTGAAGGCAATATCTGCTACGAGGGGACATAGGATGAGGGTGAAAGGGGATAGATTCAGGAGTAATATGTGGAAATATTTCTTTACGGAAAGAGTGGTAAATGCATGGAAAAGTCTCCCAGTGGAGGTAGAGACGAGAACAGTATCTGAATTCAAAAAAGCATGGGACAAACACAGAGGATCTCTAAAGGAAAAAAGGGCACTATAGTAGTTACATAAGAACATAAGATATGCCATACTGGGTCAGACCAAGGTCAATCAAGCCCAGTATCCTGTTTTCAACAGTGGCCAATCTAGGTCATACGTACTTAGCAGTATCCCCAAAAGACACAGGTTCCACAATGCTTGTATTGGGTCAAGCATTGATATACTGGGCCCCTTTTTAATAATGGTTTATGGACCTTTCCTCCAGGAACTTGTCCAAACCTTTTTTAAACCCAGCTACACTAACAGCTCTTACTACATCCTCCAGTAACAAATTCCAGAGTTTGATTACACGTTGAGTGAAAAAATATTTTCTCTTATTTGTCTTAAATAGTTTACCCTGTAGCTTCATTACATGTCCCCTAGTCTTTCTATATTCTGATAGCGTAAACAATCGATCTGCGTTTACCAGTTCCACTCCATTCATTAATTTATAGACCTCTATCATATCTCCCCTCAGCCGTCTCTTTTTCAGGTTGAAGAGCCCTAACCTTTGTAGCATCTCTTCATAGGAGTAGCCTTCCATCCCCTTTACCATTTTGGTGGCTCTTCTCTGTACCTTTTCTAATAACACTATATCATTTTTAAGATATGGCGACCAGAATTGCACACAATATTCAAGGTGCGGTCGTACTATGGAACGATACAGAGGCATTATAATATCCTTTGTTTTATTTTCCATTCCTTTCCTTATGATACCTAGTATTCTATTTGCTTTCTTGGCCGCCGCTGCACACTGGGCGGAGGGTTTTAACATGTTATCCACGATGACTCCTAAATCTTTTTCCTGGGTGGTGGTTCCCAATGTGGAACCTTGCATCGTGTAACCATAGTGTGGGTTGTTCTTTCCTAGGTGCATAACTTTGCACTTGTCCACATTAAATTTCATCTGCCATTTAGATGCCCAGTCTTCCAATTTATCCAGATCCTCCTGCAGTTTTCTACAGTCCTCTTGGGTTTTAACAACTTTAAACAGTTTTGTGTCATCTGCAAATTTGATAACCTCACTAGTTATTCCCTTTTCCAGGTCATTTATGAATATGTCAAAAAGTAGCGGACCCAGTACAGATCCCTGGGGTACTCCACTATTCACCTTTTTCCATTGGGAAAATTGGCTGTTTAGCCCTACCCTCTGCTTTCTATCTTTTAACCAGTTCCCAATCCACAATAGTACATTGCCTCCTATCCCATGACTTTTTAGTTTTGCCAAAAGTCTCTGATGAGGGACTTTGTCAAAGACTTTCTGAAAGTCCAGATACACTATATCAACTGACTCATCTTTGTCTACCTGTTTATTCACACCTTCAAAAAAACATATCAGATTAGTAAGACAAGATCTTCCTTGTCTAAAGCCATGTTGGCTGTCTCCCATTGACATGGAAGGACAGATTAGATATACCATGTGGTCTTTTTCTGCCATCATGTTTCTATGTTTCTAACTCATGCCACAATCACAAGACGTTTCAGAGGACCTAAGAAAAATAAATAAATGTTCTTCTGTCTAGACAGGGTTACAAGACCATTTCTAAACATGCAGGGCTCCATCCATTCAACTGTCAGAGTCTACAAATGGAAAAAGATGAAGACTACAGTGACAACAGGAGTAGTCACCCTGCCAATGTCTCTTCATAAACAAACCAGGAAATCATCTGTGAAGTCACAAGAACATCTAAAAATCTACAGATGTCCAGCACTGTGGCTGATGTAAGGGTTCAATAATCAACCATCAGGAATAAAACTGAATGGGAATGAATGGATAGCTGGAAAGAAGCCACTGTTCTCTCTAAAGCCATTGCTGCCTACCTCAGATTCACCAAAGAACATCTGCATGGCACTCAAGACTTCTGAATCAATGTTCTCTCAGAAGATAAGTAGATATTGAACTTTTCTGGTCACAGCAATATTTTATTTAGAGAAAACTAATTACTGCCACTCAGTAAGAACCTTATCCCACTGATCAAGCATGAAGATGAAGGCATCATGATGTGCTGCTAGATAGCTTGACTTCACTGATGGAGCCATGGATTCTTACTTTACATCAGAAAATAATAGGGAAGAATATTAAACTGATTCAAAAGTGGGTTAGGCAGCAAAATAATGACCTAAACATTCAAGTTAATCTACCATAGATTGGCTTAAAAGAAAGAGATTTTGGGGTCTAGTTGCTAAGGTGAACTAATATTATTGTGAGTGATTAGTAACTAGGTCCCAAGGAATAACACGAGACCTGTATTAGAATAACATGCATTAATGGTGAAGTAACATGTTTGAACTTTAGTGCAGCTTAGTAACAAGTTTGTATTTTGGACTGACCATGTCACATCTTAAGTCAACTGTTCATGCAAGGAAACTCTCAAATTTCACAGGGTTGAAATATTCTCGTATGGAAGAATTGGTCAAAATTCCTTAATGTTGACATGAAAAGCTGATCAACAGCAAGATGTAATGTGTAGTTGAAGTTACTGCTGCTCAAGGAGGTACCACCAGTTATTGAATGAAAGCTTCACATACTTTTTCACACAAGGACACCTACCATTGAATCCTTGCTGAATAAATAACCAAAATATGATATTTCAATTTTGTGTGAATTTTTGTGTCCCTTTCCCAGTGGAGTTATCTTTCTCCCTTAACATTTATTTTTTTATTGTATTTATTTAACAAGTTTATATACCGCTTTTCCAAAGATCAAGGCGGTTTACATTCTACTCAAATTTAACACTACAGTTAACATAATAACAGGGTTGGGGAGAGGGATACATGCCAAATTCAACAGAAACTTTTTAAAAGTAATAAAGAAGAATAAAGCAATACATGGTAAGGGGCTAGTGAGAGAAAAATTTACAGACAGCTTGGTATGGGTAATGGCAATATAATGTATTGAGAAGAAATTGAGAACATGAAGCCGGAGGAGAAAAAGAATAAGGTGTCCATAGGTGAGTTGACATCTGTATGAATGAGCAACATACATTGAATGTTGATAAAGAGATTTAAATAGACCAAATTTATGTCAGCTTACTAGCAGGCTTGATTTAGAATGGGACCTAATCATATTTTGAGTATAAATTGTGCTAAAGCACAGACCATTCTAGGGCAAGGATTCTCAACCAAGCCTTGGAACACACCGAGCCAGTCAGGTTTTCAGGATAATCATAATGAATATGTATAGGAGTAATCTGCAGTCAATGCCTCCATTGTATGTTTATGTTTATGTTTATTAGCTTGATATACCGCTATTCAAAAAATAACATAGCGGTTTACAAAAATTAATATACAAGAAAGCCAATCCGGCAGAAAAGGAAAACAAATTACAATACGTGACAGGAAAGCACACAAGACATTTAAATACGTATGACCAAGGAGAGAGGGGGGGGGTGAGAAAGAGGTAGAAAAAGGTAGCTTCACACAAAAGGGGAGGGGAGGTCAAAAGCTGAAGAGAAGAGGTGAGTTTTCAAATTCTTTTTGAAAGTGGGAAAGTGTACTTCAAGTCTGAGTGAGGTGGACAGGGAATTCCAGAAAGCAGGACCAATAAAGAAGAAGGCAGAGGAGCAGATAGACTGTAGGTTGGCATGGGATGGAGAGGGGAGGTGTAGGCGGATGATGTGCAGTGATCGAAGTGAGCGATTTGGAATGTGGGACTGAATAAGGTCTGCCAGATACTGAGGGGTGTGGTTGTGCAGGGCATGGTGAACTAGTGTGAGGATCTTATAGCGGACACGGAACTCAATGGGAAGCCAATGAAGTTGGAGAAATAGAGGAGTGACATGATCCCGGAGTGAAGAGTGAAAAATAAGGCATGCAGCTGTGTTTTGGATATGTTGAAGACGGTGTAGCTGTGAGTGAGAAAGACCAGCAAGAACAGAATTACAGAAATCGACGCGTGACATAACCAGAGAAAGGAGAAGAGTGATGAGAGCCTGTGGTGTAAGAAATGGGCGGATAGCGTGGACCCGGTGGAGAAAGAAGAATGAAGTCTTAGTAATGTGAGAGATGTGAGCCTGGAAAGAGAGGTCTGAATCAAAAAGAACACCTAAATACCAAACGCAGGAGACAAGAGGACTACATGTGCCGGAGAAAGAGGGGGCAACCGAAGGGGGAGGACTACCGTAGGTGAACCAAATTGCAAGTGTCTTAGCTAAGTTCAAGTGCAAACAATTTGTGGTGAGCCAGGCAGCGACAGCAGAAAGACAGGAATTGAGGGGGGTAAGATCAGGATGAAGTGGGGAGGTGTGATGGAGGAGAACCAGATCATCAGCGTAGTAGAATGCAGAAATCCCGTACTGTTGAACCAAAAGTGCTAGTGGTGCCAAGAAAACATTGAAAAGGAGGGGTGCTATGACGATCCTTGAGGGACACCACAGGGTAGCTGAAAAGGTTCAGAAGAAACAGTTGAGGGGGATGAGGAAATCACAGTAAAGGAGTGGGAAAAGAGATATGAGTGGAACCAGTGATGAACCGTGCTACAAAGGCCAGCCTCCCAGAGGCGGGAAAGAAGAAGAGAGTGGTCAACTAAATTGAATGCAGCAGAGAGATCTAAGGATACCGCCACCGAGAAATCACCACAGTCGTGAGCCACGTGAAGTTCGTTGAGAAATGCAGTAAGGACAGTCTCCACACTATGCCCTAACCGGAAACCTGACTGGCGGAGGTGAAGAAACAGCTCTCTCATGCATATACATTGTGGATATCCTGAAAACCTGATGGGCTAGGTGTCTCCCGAGGACTGGGTTGAGAATCCCTGTTCTAGGGTATTCACAAACATTTTCTAATCACTGTAAGTATATGGTGAGTTCAAGTATCTTTTTAACTCTCATTTTTTGTGTCCCTTATTGAAACTCCAATTACCTAATACAAACTTCAAAAGTATCCATATGGTTCCTTTACCATTTCTACTTGTCATTTCATCACCATCATTTCATTCATATTTATAAAAGACATATGCACAGTGCAAGGAAATAAAAGCTTGTCCGATTTCAACCACCTCTTAAATTTCCCGTAATACCAGCTCAAAGTTTAGCAGAGATTCAGACCTATGCATTTATTTAGTTGTTAGTCTCAATCATTTATAGATCCAGCAAAACCAGCATATATAAATTGGAGTACATTTTGAATAACATAAGTTATTCATAAAATACACAATCAAAACAATTAAAGCAATAACAAATCTACTGGTCTTGATGTTTCACATCCATTGTTTTCTGGTTAAATTCACTCAAACTTCACAAACCTCTCCACCCCTTACTCAAATTAAATGGGGCATGAAATTATAGAGCTGCCTCATACAGCCATTTCTGTTAAAATTTGGTGAATATAGAGATTGTTCATTTAGAAAACCATAAGAACTGGGGCAACCACAATTTATTCTGGACCTGGACTAGATTTAGCTCACTCCTTCCTCAGAAGTTCAAGGCCAATAGGCATTTTCCCATCTCTGAAGAACCTACATTCTAATTTTGTACCTCAGAGTTAAGTGACTGTCCAAGATCACAAGGAGCAACAGTGGGATGTGAACTTGAGCTTCCCTGGTTCTCAGCTCACTGCTCTAATCTTTAGGCTCCTCCTCCTCTACTCCTTAGAATGACAAGGCACATAGGCCAGTTTCCCCATGAGATAATGTATTGCAGTCATTGGAGTAATTCAGAACAAAAGCTTATGGGCCCGATGCAGAGACACGAATAGCGGGTTGGACATCCAACCCCTGTTTTGGCCCGGCACACTATTCCGAGTCTAGCCCTCCCTGCACGTACAGATAGTGCGGATAGCGCTGGATGGGGGTGGGAGAGGGAGGGCCGGAGGAGGAGAGAGGGTGGAGCGGAAAAGGGCTGCAGCATCTGGACATACAGGGCCTATTCTGGTCAGGGCCCTGAATGTCCAGTGGCCGTACTTTGGACGCCCAACTTATTCCACCTCAGAGGAACAAGATCTGGGCACCGTTGCAATCAGGGCCTTCTGTCCCCCTCCCAGGAGAACAGAGCCGCTGCGGGTGAGCCCCTGCCGCCCAATCCCAGCCCTGGCTGCCCCCTCTGAGGGGCGGGCGGCGGGGATATGAGACTTCAGTTGCTATCGGGCCTTGCTAGCTCCTGCTGAGCATCCCAGTGCCATGGTGATGGGACGCCATGGCACCGGCGAACCAGAAGGAGCATTGAGTGGTGGAGACGGGCAGCATACTGTACATCTCCCCGCTCAGAATACTGTGCACACCGGCCCGCCCATGTTCCCA
The DNA here is from genome assembly GCA_033557465.1 of Ichthyophis bannanicus. Taxonomy (NCBI): domain Eukaryota; kingdom Metazoa; phylum Chordata; class Amphibia; order Gymnophiona; family Ichthyophiidae; genus Ichthyophis; species Ichthyophis bannanicus. The sequence continues at coordinate 169,223,837 of CM066035.1, read as the reverse complement.
GATTCTGCAACCACGGGAATGTATAGCTCCCGAGGTAGCAGAATCTGGAACAACTGTGCCTCACCCATATTTTGGACTCTGGATGTGCACACTGTGGAATTGGGCTCTACGGCAATGCCTGTGCACAGTGCACTTGGATTGTGTCGTATGAATTTGGTCTAGTTTTAGTTATGCTAATTTCTAAGTTGGATAAAAAAAAGTAGTGTAATTATACTACTAATTATACCAAGGATGACAATTACTACACTGCAAGAGATTATTTCTATTGTGTTTTTGAAGGAGATATTTAACATAAGAAGTAGGAAATTTAAGAAGGATTAAAACCATATCTTGTACACTAGGGTTATTTTCTGTTTGTTTGCCTTTAGGTACATGTGGTTGAGAAAGCCCTTTGAAATACAAATCATGGAAGGATTCCTCCAGAGCTATTTTCCGAAGATTCAAACAAATGTTAATGCTGCTTATGAAATTCCAGAAAGAAATATAATGTATCTTTTTACTGGTAAATATCTTGCCTGCTTCTACTACACAAATAGCAGATTGTCATATTTAAACAAAACAGAATATTGTTTCTCATAAAACTAAGCAGGGCAGAATTAAGGCATAATCTAAATAAACACATGCCTAGGGCCTAAATGCTAACAAGGGGCCATCTCAGAAGTGTAATTCAGTGATTCGCAAGACAGATTTTTTCCCTGGCGAGTCAGCTGCTGGCAGAAAGGAGAGAACCAGCTAGCAGAGTTCTGTCTGTTCCCCCCAACTCCTATGAATTGGCCTCCAGTCAGCAGGGGGAGTTGGCGAGCAGTGCTTCGTACCTTTGGAATACTCCTCTGCCAGTTTTCTTCTGCAGAGCGAACCTTAAAGGGTGCAGTGGTTTGTGGGAGTTTAAAAATGTAATTATACTAAGATGGAGGGCCTGAGATACCTGTTTGCCTAGGGCCCACAAAAGGGTTAATTCTGCACTGAGTCTAAGTTTGCAGTTTCTTCTTCAGTGTATTCTGAATACTAATGAAACGGTTTAGTTTGATGAATTTTAATCACTTTTAAGAATGCAATGAGAGAATAGTATGTTGGCCTGCCAAAGCTAAAGAAATAATGCAAAAAAAATGCAAGCTAACAGATCTACCAAGATCCCTTCTTATAGTCTGAAAGTTTGTTCTCCACCTTTTATTCTCCCTTTACTCCTTTGCTTGGGTGGTTGATGTTTCTGAAATAAGGAAGATCTTTGAGGGTCTTAAGAGTAAGATAGAATTAATAGGAACCCTGTTCACTTGCTGGAAGGAAGGTAAGAATTAATGTAACTGTCACCTGTTAAAGCCTGTTGTTGTTGTTAAGTGCCGTCGAGTCGGTGTCGACTCATGGCGACCCTCTGGATAGCTATCCTAAATTGTGTTTGGTCTTGAGTCAGGCGGCTCATTGTTGACAGACTGGTACCCATAGCTGCTGTTATTGTATCGATCCATCTCATTGCTGGCCTTCCTCTTTTGCATTTACCTTCTATCTTGCCAAGCATGATGTCTTTCTCTAATGATCTCTCTCTTCGCATGATGTGTCCAAAGTATGAAAGTCGAAGTCTTGTCATCTGAGCTTCTAAAGAAAGCTTAGGTTTGATCTCCTCTAGTACCGACTTGTTTGTTCTTCGGGCAGTCCATGTATTCACACAGTATTCACATGTATTCACACAGTATTCGCCGCCAGCACCATAATTCAAAGGCATCAATTTTCTTCCTGTCTATCTTTTTCACTGTCCAGCTTTCACATCCATATGATGTTATTGAAAATACCATGGCCTGAACAAGTCAAATCTTTGTATGGAGGGAGACATCTCTGCACTTGAGAATCTTATCTAGGTCTTTCATAGCCATTCTGCCAAGAGCAATGCGTCGTCTGATTTCTTGACTGCTTGTTGCTTCTTTATTGATAGTTGATCCAAGTAGGTTAAAGTTGTTCACGATTTCAATTTCTTCTCCTTCAACGATGAACCTGTTGATTATGCCAGTTGTCATGATCTTTGTCTTCTTTACATTAAGGTGCAGGACCATTTTGAGACTATGTTCTTTGATTGTGAGAAGCAAATGTTTCAGATCATCTTCACTTTCAGCCAGTAATGAGGTATCATCAGCATAGCGAAGGTTGTTGATGAGTCTTCCACCAATCTTCACACCTCTGTTGTCTTCATACAATCCTGCTTCTCTGATGATTTGTTCTGCATATAAATTAAACAGGTAAGGGGAAAGTATGCAGCCTTGTCTTACACCTTTGCTTATTTTAAACCATTCTGTTTCTCCTTGATCCGTTCGAACTGTTGCTTCTTGATCAATGTACAGATTGTGCAAGAGTACGATCAGGTGTTCTGGTATACCCATGCTTCTTAATGTGGCACAGAGTTTCTCATGGTTTACACAGTCAAAAGCCTTGCTATAGTCGATAAAGCACAAATAGATATCCTTTTGGTATTCTTTAGTCTTTTCAAGGATCCATCTCACATCCGCAATGATGTCTCTCGTTCCTCGCCTTTTCCTGAACCCTGCTTGCACTTCAGGTAGTTCTTGTTCCAGGTATGGTTGTAATCTCTTTTGAATAATCTTCAGTAGAATCTTGCTGGCATGTGGGATCAGAGTGATTGTGCGATAATTTCCACAGTCAGTTGGATCACCTTTCTTTAGTATAGGTATAAACACAGATCTTTTCCAGTCAGTTGGCCATGATGTTGTCTTCCATATTTCTTGGCAGAGCCTTGTAAGTACGGTAACAGCTGCATCAGATTGCTGTAATACTTCTATGGGAATGCTATCAATGCCTGGTGCTTTGTTCTTTGATAAGGCTTTCAATGCTGCTTTAACTTCTTCTTTCATCACCAATGGTTCCCGATCATAAGGTACAGGTTGAAACGGCAGTTGGTCCACTTGATCTTTATCATATAAAAACTCTGTATATTCCTTCCACCTTTTCTTGATCTTCTCAGCATCATTCAACATAGAACCTTGAGCATCTTGTAACATTCCAATTCGAGGCTGGAACTTTTTCTTTAACTCTCGTAGCTTTAGGAAAGCCAATCTTGTTCTTCCTCTAATAGTTTCTGCTTCTATTTCCTTGCATGCGTCGTTGTAGTACTTTTCCTTGTCCTGTCTTGCTGCACATTGGAAATCTCTGTTGAGTTCTGTTATTGTCTTTCTTTCTCCTCTGGCTTTAGCTTCTCTGCGTTTCTGGGTAATTTTCAGAGTTTCTTCCGTCATCCATGTTAAAGCCTAAATAAGTCCATTATATGTTCTAGCAGCTTACAAGAAAAATGAAAAATATAAATAGGATTTCTAGAAGAGAAAGGTAATATTAAGTACTCTGCAAAACATAATGATAAAACCAAACTTTCATTTACAAGTGGTATGCTGATATAAAATTGGCAAGCAGGAATACACAATAGAGTATCATGACTACCAGTGAACAATAGAGGGCACTCAGCCTGGCGACCCGTATGTCTGCCTCGGGTCAGTAGCCACTACCCCCGCCCACCCCTTCCCTCCCCCCCCCTTCCCTTCTTCCTTTGCCCACATATTACACTCTTACCATTTTCTTCAACCAACAATACCTTTATTTTAACATACTTTTTGGGATTACAGCATACAAAACTGTTGGCCACAGCATGAAAACTACACATTATCAACATTAACAACATTAATGCATAACCCACACCGCTCATGTCTTACACCTGCTAAGAGGCACAGCCCGCCCTCTTCATTTCTACGAGGCCCGGCAGTGATGTCTGGAAAATTGCCGTCTAAGCCTTTTTCCCACTGCCCCCCCCGGTTGGTTCCTATGGGCATACCCTAGGAAGGGGCGCCTGCCGCAACAGGCCTTTTCTGCTCCCCTCCCGTTCGCCGCAGTGTCCTGTTTTGCCACCACCCACGGCCCGTCAAAGGCGTGAGCAGGGCTACGTTGCTCGTCCCTTCCCCCTCCCGTGCCGTGCAAGCTTGGGAAGGCCCTCTGGACACTGCTCCTGTTTCCATTTGCGTGCTGTTGGGGGACAATTGAATTCTAGTATGCCCGCTCCCCCCTCTTCCATGGCTGGGCTGTGCGCTCTCTCCTAAGGGTGGTTCCTATCTCTCCCGCCATGCTGTGACGGTGCCTAATCCTCGGAGTGGGTTGGGAGGGTTCGTCTTCGACCGCTCTGCTGGGGGAGGAAAGAGGGCGAGCCGCGTCCCGGCCCTGCTCTATATCGAGCCGGCGTCGCCGCCCGCCTCCCCCCCACACCCCCCAGCCCCTCCCTCCCTCCCCCAAGGTTAACCCTTCGGCTCCCGGGCGCCTGCCTGTGCCCGGCCGAGATGATTCTCAGCCGGGACTCAGCTTGGCGACCCGTATGTCTGCCTCGGGTCAGTAGCCACTACCCCCGCCCACCCCTTCCCTCCCCCCCCTTCCCTTCTTCCTTTGCCCACATATTACACTCTTACCATTTTCTTCAACCAACAATACCTTTATTTTAACATACTTTTTGGGATTACAGCATACAAAACTGTTGGCCACAGCATGAAAACTACACATTATCAACATTAACAACATTAATGCATAACCCACACCGCTCATGTCTTACACCTGCTAAGAGGCACAGCCCGCCCTCTTCATTTCTATGAGGCCCGGCAGTGATGTCTGGAAAATTGCCGTCTAAGCCTTTTTCCCACTGCCCCCCCGGTTGGTTCCTATGGGCATACCCTAGGAAGGGGCGCCTGCCGCAACAGGCCTTTTCTGCTCCCCTCCCGTTCGCCGCAGTGTCCTGTTTTGCCACCACCCACGGCCCGTCAAAGGCGTGAGCAGGGCTACATTGCTCGTCCCTTCCCCCTCCCGTGCCGTGCAAGCTTGGGAAGGCCCTCTGGACACTGCTCCTGTTTCCATTTGCGTGCTGTTGGGGGACAATTGAATTCTAGTATGCCCGCTCCCCCCTCTTCCATGGCTGGGCTGTGCGCTCTCTCCTAAGGGTGGTTCCTATCTCTCCCGCCACCCCTCACAGTTGCGACTCCTCGCGTGCTGAGAGGGTCCCCACCCTTTTCTGCTGCTGTGGCCAACTTGACTCTCTGCCAGAACTGCTCGAGTGTTTCCTGTAATGCACAAATGAATATATCCAATCCAATATCTGATAGATGTACCCCATCTGCCCGATACAAACCGGGGCACGTCTCGTCTATGAGGTCATGGATGATATTGCTGCCGCTCCTTGCTTCCACAAAACGTGCCATCCACTTATTGACTTTTCGCCGTGTCCTCTCAATTGCCTTATGGGACCATTCCCCTTTCCACACCCGTCTGGGTATAATATGTGACCAGGCAAGTGCCGCTGTCGGGAAGGCATCGCGCAGTGTTAACAGGTCTCTCTGCATTTTTTTTGTCAATTCCACACTGCGTGTACCCGTAAGGTCATTCCCTCCCAGATGAACAATTATTGCCCAAGGTTGTCCTCCATCCCTTTTCTTCTGAAGAAGGAGGGGCAGTAGCTGGTCCCACACCATCCCTCTCTTACCCAGCCAGGTCACGTTTATTTCGTCGTTCGGGAGACCCAGATTGCTTCCTTGCGGTCTGCTTCTTGCCCTCCTCTCTGCCCAATGGATGAATGAGTGGCCGCATATCCATGCCTCTCGACGGGCGTTGGCACCTATTGTTCATGACATATAAGCACTGGAACGTAGCAACATTCACCTATATCAATGTCATGTCGCTGCGCATATCCGCTAGACAATGACACGTACAGTGATTTCATCACCTTTTAACCCATAATACTTCTATATATGACATATGGAGTCTAAGAGTGGCCAAGAACAAACATTCTTTATCAATGGTTTTTTGCCTTATTATCCATTTAGTTGTGTATGTATATATCTACATATCGAGATAGATATATATATATATATACACACGTCTATATGCTTTGGCACCATACTGCGTTCTTTGCACGGCCGGCGTTAAACCGGGCGTACGTACAGCTTGTACCTGTTGGAGCGCCATCTCCCGAGGTTCATGATCTGCACACTAGACATACCTAAGCTAGCCGCCGTTGAAGCGGCCCCAATCCTGAATGAGTGTGTCCCGTACAAGGACGCCTCCAAGCCGGCTGCCACCAAGGATAGCTTGAGTACCCTGGCAAATTGGAAGCGTGAGAGTGGGGCCCCGTTCTCGTGTACCAACCATTGCTCGGCGTTTTCCAGGCGGAGTTGACTATATTCCGCGAAGGTTCTAATCGGGCAAGACGGATCTCCTGGTAACGGGTGAAGCACAATTTGTGCCCCTTTCGCTTCCGGATCCGTTTTGGATTTCTGGACATATAATGACAGTGTTCCGTCCTGCCAGGTAACATCACATTTCCTGATGCCCCCTTCTTCGTGCGCCCGGCTTGCCGGGGCCACTAGCTCCCCTATTCGGAATGCTCCATAAAAAGCCCAAGAAAATGCGCATCTGAAGAGCTTGGCCTCAAAGTCGTTAAAACAGATCCGACCCGCCGCTGATATTAGCTTCTGCAATATCGAATGAGTTATCGGCCGCCTTTTTTCCAGCGTGCGCGGCCGCTCCGTTACCCAGCCCTTTAACACTCTCATGATGACGAAATCTGCCGCTGGGCTGTTTCTGCCGCTTGCTTTTGCAAAGAACGAGATCGCTGCGAGTTTTGCCTTGACAGCTGATTTCTTAACTCCGCTATTCTTGGCCCATAGAATCCATTCCAGGATGGCTTTCGTCGTGGGCTCGTTATCTGCTGACCTGCGCCTCTGGCAGAATACCTGGAAGTCCTGCCACGCCTTTAGGTATCTTCGCCTGGTTTTTGCTGATAATGATCTTAGTACAAGGTCCCATACTTCGGCGGACCACATTCCCATATTCTCTCTGGGACAGCAGTCTTGGTCACGTCGGCACCTGGTGCTAACGACTGGAACAGCGAGATCTGCAAGCGAGAGAGCGCGTCGGCAAGGTTATTACACCGCCCTGGGATATGCTCTGCCCTGATGGTTATATTGTACGTGAGGCACAACATAACAATTTGTCTTAACAAGGCTACCACACCTTGCGTATGGGCCCGCATTCCATTTATTGCGTAGACCACCGCCACGTTGTCAGTGTGGAATGTGATCGCCCTGTCCTTCAAGTGAGAGGCCCAGATGCCTAGGGCCACTAAGATCGGGAAAAGTTCGAGGAACGTGATGTCCCTTGTGGTGCCCGTGGAGTGCCACTCGGGAGGCCATTCTTCCGCGCACCATGCCCCTCTGAAATATATGCCAAAACCAGTCCCACCTGCGGCATCCGTGAATAAGTCAAGCTCCTCATTCGGGACCGGGTGTTTTTGCCAAAATGCGAGACCGTTGAAGGAATGCAGAAAATGCACCCACATGCAGAGGTCTTCCTTTATCCATTTTGTGACCCGAATTTTGTGTTGCCTCTTCCTGGCCCCTTTCGTTGCCATTGCTATGCGGCGACAGAATACCCGTCCCATTGGCATGATTCTGCAAGCGAAGCACAACAGTCCCAGCAACGATTGGAATTGCTCCAATGTTGCTTTTTTGCGTTCCTGCATGCCTCGCATTGCAGTCTCTAGTTTCATGATTTTTTCCTCAGGTAGGCGAGACAGCTGTCTCCGCACATTGAGTTCTATGCCCAGGAAGGTGATCACCTGAGTGGGACCACATGTCTTGTCAGCCGCCAAGGGGATGCCGAAGCACAGGGCCACTTGCTGGAATACATTTAGTATTCTTTGGCAATCCCTCCTATCCTTTCCTATGAATAAAAAGTCGTCCAGGTGATGAACGACTGTGTTGGTACCTGCTATGTCTTCCACCACCCAGTGTATGAATGCGCTGAATTGCTCAAAATACGCGCATGAGATTGAGCAACCCATGGGCAAACACATATCATAATAATATTCCCCCTCGAAGTAGAAGCCCAGTAGTTTGAAAGAGTCCGGATGCACTGGAAGTAGTCGAAAAGCGGACTCGATGTCTGCTTTTGCTAGTTGCGACTGCCATCCATGCCTTCGAATAATATCAATAGCATGGTCGATTGTCGCATACTTCACGGTGCATAAGGATGGGTCGATGCTATCATTGACCGATTTTCCTTCCGGGTATGACAGGTTATGGATGAGCCGGAATTTTCCGGGCTCCTTCTTGGGCACAATTCCCAGCGGGGATATTACCAGGTCGGGGTTAGGAAGTTCCCTGAAGGGACCTGCAACCCTGCCGAGTTCTACTTCTTTCTCTATTTTTTGTTGTACTATTGCTTGGAACTGTTTGACTGAAGGGGAGTTGTTTATTACCCGGTGCCGTGCTGGTACCGCGGCCGGGATGCGGAAACCCCGTGCAAAACCATTCTCAATGTCCACGGCTTTTTCCCGCAGCGGGTAGGCTCTCAGCCACGGCCGCATTTGATCAAGCCTGATGGGAGTTCTGGCCGTGGCTGTCACTCCCGCGTGGCTGCATTGTGCGAAATGATTTGTTATCCCGACCGGACCTGCATGTGATCGACGTGTGTCCGCCTCCACAGCTGGAACATACGTGACGGAATTTGCACGGATGCCAAGTACAACTCCCCGCGTTGTACTGTCAGCATGCTCGGCGAACCGGCATCTGCTGGTTTTGTCGCCATTGCGGCGCCTGAAAGGACTGGGATGTCCCCTCCAGGCACAGCGGACGGTTGGGAGCCATCTCTTCCAGCCACATGTCCACTATCCGATGTTGCCATGTCATGGTCGGATCTTCCGCTAGGCTTTCTCTAAATTTAATATCATAATTGAGCCAGGCCCAACCCCCTAGCCGCTTATGCGCCTGTGTGATGGTGTCCAGATACTTGATAAGGTACTGGTGTAGCTCGGGCTCCCTTTCCAGGACTACGCTCATATAAATATGGAAGGCAGAAACCCAATTGTTTATGGACTTTGCGATCTTGGGTCTCCGCTCCCCGTACTTATCCTTATCCTTGGCTGCTTTTGCCTCCCCTTCATGATCTTTGATCAATAGGGAAAATATATCAATGTATTCCCTGTGCCATATGCGCTTTTTGATCCTCCGCTGGACTGTGCTGGCCAGCGAGCTCACCCCGCAGCGCGGATCCCCGCTAACTGCCGCCGGGCCCAATGTTTCCGGGGTGGTTAAGGTCGTATGCCCGATTGACCCGTCTGTTCCTAGGTTGGCTCCCTGTGTGGGTGCCTCCTTGTGAGCCCCCCACACGCGCGCTAGCTGGTTAGATTTTTTGCCTGTCTTTTTCTTTTTGTTAAATGTTTTTAAAATAGTATGCATTGCGGATGCTAGTGATACCTCCCCCTCAGTGTCAGATGAGGTGTCTTCAGATGATGAAGATAGAGACCCAAGTGTCCTTTTCTCGCCCCTGGACTTACCACTGGCTGTGCTGGTGCTGTCCCTGGCGGAGTTGGAGGGTTGTGGTGCCATGACGTTGCTCGCCGGTTGTGGTCCGTCCAGTCTGTCATTGGCCGCCCTTAGTTGCTGCCGGAAGGCGCTTAAGCCATGTTGATTCACTTGCTGCCGAATCTCCGTAATCAATTCCTCCAATTCTTGATTGGGTGTCGTCGGCGCGGGCGGCTGGGCCAGTTGTTGTGACGCAGCGCGTATACTTCGTCGCGTCGTCCTGGGCGTCTCTTTATTGCGAGATGTGTCTCCGACCTTCTTCTTTCCTTTTGTAGGCGCTGCGCGTGATGCCTTCACCGCCCCGCGTGATGCTTGGTTCTCGGCGCTGCCCTTCCGTGGCATAGCTGTATCAGGAAATATTACTATACGAAAACAATGAGGGAGAGATAAAACAGACGTTATCCTGCCCCAACGCGTCCCCTGCCCGGGGATCCCCTTTTGTCGCCATCCTTATTTTGTTTATTTTCAATATTGTTTATTTTTAACTTACTTTTTTTTTTTTTTTTTTTGCAGCAATTACTTCTCTGTCCGAGCATGCATGAGGCATGTTGCGTATGTACCCTGTGGTATATCATTTGAGAAGTTGTATAGGATGTCTTGGCACTGCTGTCCAGCAGATGGCAGCACATGATTTTCATTCTGCATGCCCAGTAGCCAGAACAACATTGTACCCCACCAACCTTGTATTATTACCCTTAAGTTTGATATTCCATTTCATCATTGTTTTTATTTATTCTATATATATTTTTTTTTTTTTGGAGCATGCGGGTCCCATACCCTCTTTGGTGCAGCACATCAAAAATTGCACCATCTAACCTCTGCCGGTCCGGGGCAATCGCATAGATTGCTGAATTAATTAATAATAAATAGGTCTGATTCCAGAGGGTATAGATATTAATCAATATGAAAAATAAGCCCTCAACTTATACTTAGAAGGATGTTGATAATTATCACACTATGTTAATTAAGCAAGCATTGCCTCACTCTATCACTTGAATACGAATTAACCAGTGACAAGAGGTCTCAGACTTCCAGCGGCAATGCTCCAATGATTTTTACGAGCAATGTGCCTGATTGCATCAACGACCTCAATACGTCTCTGGGTTTTTTCTTTTTCTTTTTTTCCTTCTTTTTGTAGTTAAAAATTCACTTTCAACATTATCTGTTTATCACTTGCAATGCTCAAATAATATAAATTTTATCCCATGTCTTGAAATCCTCTAAAGCTTTTGAACTGTCACATCTCAATCTTTTAATGCCATACTTGAGGATGTGCTTCACAGCTAAATCAATGTGTATTTCTGCTTATTCATGCGTGCATTTTCATTTACTAATCATAGCATTTAATTCTTGCTTATCTGGTCATCGCTGATCATTTCCCCGACGCCATCTAATAGGTGCCGCACTTTGCGTTTCGTTAATCTTCTTCAGGGGGAATTAAAATGATCACAGCACGATTTATTACTGCACAGCTGAACTGTTAATAGCACGATCTACAACACAAAATTTATTTACACGTCAGTTTACCTAATGCAACTATATTGCAGACTTGAACAGGATGTTGCTATTTCTACTAAATCACCTACCTATGAAACTCGCGATTATTCTTTACATTTGCAATCATCAGGACTTCCTTCTAACCTGGTTTACTGAATGTCCCAAAAACGCCGCGCATGCGGGTAGCTATACTCGCCAAACTTTAAAAGGCATCGACGTCATTCGAGCAGCCTATCAAATGATAGTACCTGCCCATTGGAATTCACTTGATTAAACAGTGTCATGCTTCCAACTTAAATACAAGCCCGCCATTCAATCCAATTGTTCAAACCTGCGGCTCCCACCGTGCCTAGACGGAAAATCCATCGCTGCTCATGAATTACCAAAGTTTGAGCCCGAGTTTTCCCTCCTTGTCCAGCCATCACCATGTCAGGAGGGAAAACTCGGGCTCAAACTTTGGTAATTCATGAGCAGCGATGGATTTTCCGTCTAGGCACGGTGGGAGCCGCAGGTTTGAACAATTGGATTGAATGGCGGGCTTGTATTTAAGTTGGAAGCATGACACTGTTTAATCAAGTGAATTCCAATGGGCAGGTACTATCATTTGATAGGCTGCTCGAATGACGTCGATGCCTTTTAAAGTTTGGCGAGTATAGCTACCCGCATGCGCGGCGTTTTTGGGACATTCAGTAAACCAGGTTAGAAGGAAGTCCTGATGATTGCAAATGTAAAGAATAATCGCGAGTTTCATAGGTAGGTGATTTAGTAGAAATAGCAACATCCTGTTCAAGTCTGCAATATAGTTGCATTAGGTAAACTGACGTGTAAATAAATTTTGTGTTGTAGATCGTGCTATTAACAGTTCAGCTGTGCAGTAATAAATCGTGCTGTGATCATTTTAATTCCCCCTGAAGAAGATTAACGAAACGCAAAGTGCGGCACCTATTAGATGGCGTCGGGGAAATGATCAGCGATGACCAGATAAGCAAGAATTAAATGCTATGATTAGTAAATGAAAATGCACGCATGAATAATCAGAAATACACATTGATTTAGCTGTGAAGCACATCCTCAAGTATGGCATTAAAAGATTGAGATGTGACAGTTCAAAAGCTTTAGAGGATTTCAAGACATGGGATAAAATTTATATTATTTGAGCATTGCAAGTGATAAACAGATAATGTTGAAAGTGAATTTTTAACTACAAAAAGAAGGAAAAAAAGAAAAAGAAAAAACCCAGAGACGTATTGAGGTCGTTGATGCAATCAGGCACATTGCTCGTAAAAATCATTGGAGCATTGCCACTGGAAGTCTGAGACCTCTTGTCACTGGTTAATTCGTATTCAAGTGATAGAGTGAGGCAATGCTTGCTTAATTAACATAGTGTGATAATTATCAACATCCTTCTAAGTATAAGTTGAGGGCTTATTTTTCATATTGATGAATTAATTAATAAAACAATTGAAAAAAGAACCCCTACACAACAATAATACATGCCCTTCGAGATGTTCCGGATGGCTTCCCTGCGGCCTGCCCACTCTGCACTGTGTGCTGCCCACTCTGCACTGTGTGCTTTCCATTTCTCCCCTTTTCCCTGCCTTGGTATTTTATTTTATTATTATTATTTCTTTTTTTAATGAACCGCTGTCCCTAAGCTCCACCAGCTGCCCGGCTCACCGTCCCGCCTCCCTCGGAGAAAATTTCCCGCTCACATGGATGGCCGACGGACTGCAAGGGCAGAGGGAGCCGCCTCTTCTTCACCCTGCTCACCTGGCTTGTCGGACGACGGATCGCAGCAGCAGCGGCAGCGGGAGCCATCACTCCTTCCTCCCCCCCCCCCTCATGCACAAACAGAAAATACTATGGCCGGGTAGGCCGCCACGAGGGTCGGCCCCGGCTCCGCCGCTCCCTGCCGCCACGTGGCTTGTTTTTGTTTCGATCTCCATACCTTGAGTCTGCTCAGAAGAAATGCCAAACTCCGTCTCACCCGAGCAGCCGCGTTCAGGCCTTGCACCCGCGTAAAGGCCTTGACCGGACAACAACAAGGTAGGCCCGAAAAAAAAGGTTGCGTGCTCGGCGAACAACAGGTAGGCGTCTTCGACCGCTCTGCTGGGGGAGGAAAGAGGGCGAGCCGCGTCCCGGCCCTGCTCTATATCGAGCCGGCGTCGCCGCCCGCCTCCCCCCCACACCCCCCAGCCCCTCCCTCCCTCCCCCAAGGTTAACCCTTCAGCTCCCGGGCGCCTGCCTGTGCCCGGCCGAGATGATTCTCAGCCGGGACTAAAACACTTCTAAAAATGCCACAATTAATAAACCACCTAAACCACCTAAACCTGCAAACCCCAAACACACATATCCAACTTAACTAAGTCCAAAACATAAGGAATGTGTAACCCTATTTAAATTTTTGTCGGAACTATTGCCATGAAGGTGAATACCCTCTCGAAGCAATAATGTTCCTTTTATTCTTTTTTTAAAAGGGGAGTACAACCCCTATATCAACCCCGAAAAGATATAAAATCATCACAGGGTATACTTGAAGTGGCCTCAAATCAAAACTTGTCCAAAAATGGCGATAACGGTCAAGCCAAAACAAAGGAGCACTTAACTTTCAACTGACGCCAACAGAACAACAGTCGACATCAACTGTCCATACATGTCCCAGCGGTTATCGTTGTTCACCAACTCACGCAGAGGCTGAAAATCGCCATATTCTCTTCATCAATCTGCAACTTGTTCAGAAGTATATATAATAATCCAACGTTGCGTTTCGGGCTCCCGATCCTCACAGCCCTTCTTCAAATTCTATTGCAATTGTGAAGATATCCGCCCATCCCAACTGATCTTATTAGGGCGCATAAAGGTGACGTCACCAAACAATGGGCCAACCACAATCACGATCCATTCACAAAAAGGTCAACCCGAGAAAATTATTTTACAGAATAGACCACCAATCCACCGAGGAGTTTAACCCTTGTGGCACTACTGAATTCAGGTGATAAATCCAAAATTGTTCCCGATAAAGGAGACGTGCTCCCCGATCGCCACCTCGAAGCTTTCCTGGGACGTGATTTAAAATCCTCCAATGTAAATCCTGAAAAGTATGGTGAAAATCCCGACAATGCTGAACCACAGGTGCCGTCAAAACATTGGTATTAATCCTGGAACGATGTTCCTGTAAACGCTGTTTCATACTGCGTATGGTTTTCCCAATGTAGAACTTATTGCAAGGGCAAATCAGGATATAAACCACAAAGGGAGTCTGACAGGTGGTGTTAAAACTGGTATAAATTTTTTTATGCGTTAAGGGATTCTCCCAATAGACCCCTTCCCCAATGGTGTAGAGCAAAAATCACAATGTTGACACTGAAGGTGGCCAGTGGTCAAAAATGATGAGGGCTCAAAAGTGGTATGAACAACCCAATCAGCTATATTTCTACCTCTTTTAAACGCCATCATAAGAGGTTTATTAAACGTTTGATGTAAAGATAAAATAGGCCAGTGTTACTTCAAAATGGATACTGCCTCCGTAGCATGGGGCATAAACGGTAACACCCCAACAAAATGATCCCTCTCCTTAGGACTTACCCCTCCCTGTTCAACACTGACAGATGGATCCCTCCATTCAGTATGGATATGGCAAGCTCTTAAATAAGCCCTATCAATAATGGTGACAGGGTAACCGCGATCCAGTAGTCGCCGTTTTAAATCAACCACCTGCCGGCGAAATTCAGTAATAGTAGAACAAAGGCGTCGCAAATGAATAAATTGTCCCACAGGCAATCCACGGCGCAACGGTGCTGGATGATGACTGCTAAAATGCAGCAATATATTACGTTGGACTGTCTTTCTATATAGCATTGTACTAATCATATCCCCATTTTTGGTAAGTTTTAAATCCAAAAATTCAATAGTATCACAATCATATTTTGGGGTAAATTTCAAATCCTCAGAGAGAGTATTGATCCAAGTAAAAAATTGTTTTAAACGGTCTTCAGATGCCGTCCACAAGAAAAAAACATCATCAAGGAATCGCGTCCACATTCGTATACTGGAAAACCATTCAGATGGATAAATAAATTGAGATTCAAACTCATGCATGTAAAATATTGCAATAGACGGGGCAACAGTTGCCCCCATCGCGATCCTGTAAGTTTGTAGATAAAAAGTATCTCCAAATCGAAAGTAATTTTCCGTCAGAACGAATGACAGCAATTCTAAGACAAACTCCTTAGGCAATCGATCAGGCAGGACTAAAGGCACAGTTGCTGCCATCCGTAAGGCTGCATTCTGATTTATGTTGGTATACAGTGCCTGTACATCCATCATAACTAAATACCATTGAGACAAATCCCTGTGTGTTTGCTGATGTAACAAGGACAAAAAATGAAAAGAATCTTTCACATAGGAGGTAATGGTAGGTAATAGAGGTCGAAAGAACGAATCCACAAACTGTGATAGAGGCTCCAAAACTGAATCTCTGCATGAAACAATTGGACGGCCCGGTGGATTTACTAAACTTTTATGAACTTTTGGTACCATATATAAAATTGGCACTACAGGATGGATTTTATTCAAAAACTTATATTCCTGTCGGGTGATCCAACCCCGCTGAAACGCTAATGTCGTACACTCAGTTATTCTTCTTTGAAGATCAGGCGTGGGGTCTCCCAAAAGGGGTCGATAAAATTTCCCATCTGAAACATGTGTTTCTACCAGAGTCTGGTAATAAGAGAAGTCTTGAATAACCGTAGCACCCCCCTTATCGGCCCTCCGAATGGAGAGGTCTGTACGGTCCTGTAAAGATTTTAAAGCCGCTAATTGTTGGCCAGTAATATTGGAAAAATACCGAGCAAATTTCTTCTCCATCAAAGATAAGTCCCGTAGTACCAACTGTTGGTATGTCGCTATAGAGGGTTCCACCTGCCCTGGAGGCATCTATTTGGAAGGATTTCTACAAACTGAATTAGACGAAGGCTCGATGGAAACTGCTCCACGAAAAAAATGCAAAACCTGCAGTTTACGAAAAAAACGATGTAATGCCACTCTCATACGAAAAGGATCATAACGAGGGGTGGGGACAAAGGATAACCCCAACTCCAAAACCTGCAATTGTTCAGATGTCAATTCAACCGAGGATAGATTAAACACTGTAGTTTCGAATGCGATCTGGTGGTTTGTCCCCTCCGACCTTCTTCCACATAGTATGGCCGGCGCGTTGCAGGGCGGCCTCTGGAAAAAGGAGGTTGATGAGAACTTCGTTTTTGTGTTAAGCCGTGGAGGTAGAATCCGAAGATTCACTACTACCCTCCGTAGTGTCCTCAAACGTTACCTGTTTCTTCTGTTTATTCGCCAAACGCTAATGCTGTTTCCAGGTATACACTTGGTCCCTCTCATAATCACCAGAATCCCGTTGAAATTTTCGAACTTTCACCTGTCTTACAGAATCCTTAAACTGAAGCAATTGACTTTCAAAACTCTTCCAATCCACTTGAAATTTCTCCATCGACATGGAATCCTTTAATTGTATCTCCATTTCCTCCACCTGACCCTTAATGATCTCCTCTTCCGACGACAATCGTTCAATCAATAGGGCTATTAAATCAAGTCCACACTTATTCAAAATGCTATTCCAAGTGCCATAAAACTGTTTATCATTGGCAAACATATGTGGTGGTTTTAAAGTCCTCAATCGCATCGGAATCATCCGATGTTTTAAATATTGCGCCATAGTGGCCGCATGAAGTTGTACTCGTACCTGCTGTTGTTCTGTTGGCGTCAGTTGAAAGTTAAGTGCTCCTTTGTTTTGGCTTGACCGTTATCGCCATTTTTGGACAAGTTTTGATTTGAGGCCATTTCAAGTATACCCTGTGATGATTTTATATCTTTTCGGGGTTGATATAGGGGTCGTACTCCCCTTTTAAAAAAAGAATAAAAGGAACATTATTGCTTCGAGAGGGTATTCACCTTCATGGCAATAGTTCCGACAAAAATTTAGATAGGGTTACACATTCCTTATGTTTTGGACAAATAATAAACCAGCAAGGATGCTGATGATATCATTCTGTACACATCTATTGTTTGCTTCTGACATTTCTATTAACTGTATGGCATCGGAATAGAGAATGGATTGCGTAAAGCACTAATAAAAGATTGGCCATGGCTTAAGCATCAGTGCAGGATATTCATGTTTGTGTCTTCTGGGTAACAGGAGAACTTAAGAATTGCCATACCGGGTCAAACCTAAGGTCCATTGAAGCCCAGTATGCTGTTTCTAATAGTGGCCAGTACGGGTCACAAGTACCTGGTAGGATCTCAAGAGTAGATAGATTCCATAGCGCCTACCAGCAGGGATAAGCAGTAGCTTTCTCCAAGCCCACTTTAATAATAGTTTTTGGACTTTTCCTCCAGGAACCTGTCTAAACATTTTGGACCCGATATTCAAAAGGCATCCAGTTAACTATGTAAATGCCTACTAACCAGATATTCGACAGCACATACAAGGTAGTGCCATCGAATATACCCGACTAAGTCCCCTACATGCCCTGATGCTGGCAGGCTAGCACTGGGGCATGTCGGGGGCATTCCAGAGAGGAGCCGAGGCAGAGACCGGCGCTAAACATGCAGCATTGATATTGGAAGCTTCACAGTTAGCGCTCAGCGCCTATAAGATAAAACCCTTGCCTAT
Source organism: Ichthyophis bannanicus (assembly GCA_033557465.1). NCBI lineage: Eukaryota > Metazoa > Chordata > Amphibia > Gymnophiona > Ichthyophiidae > Ichthyophis > Ichthyophis bannanicus. Next base: position 169,206,269 of record CM066035.1, on the reverse strand, counting down.
CTTATAGGCACTGAGGCCAACTGTGCAGCATCCAATACTGATACTGCACGGTTAGCCTCGGCGGCTTCTGGACAGCGCAGCCAGACCCGGATATCCACTTCCGTTGCCATGGAAGTGAATAGCTGGGATTTGGGGGTCAGTGGGCAGGGCTAAGCAGCTACGGTGCTTAGCCCTGCCCAGTTGAATATCTGGCCCTTTGAAACTACAGCTACACTAATAGTGAATAATTCAGCTGTAAAATTAATTGCCGGAGGATGTGGTAAAATCTGAGTGAAAAAATATTGTCTCTGATTAGTTTTAAATGTACTGTCCATTGCATGGCCCCTAATATTTTTGACAGAGTAGAGGATCGATTTGTATTTACCCCGTTCCGCTTGGGACTTTATAGACTTCTATCATATCTCCCCTCAGCTGAAGAGACCTAACCTCTTTAGCCTTTCCTCATAGAACAGCCATTCCACCACTTTATCAAATTTATCGCCCTTCTATGTTCCTTTTCTAATCCACTTTCTTTTTTCTGAGATGCGTGAACAGAATTGCACACAGTACTCAAGGTGCAGTCACACTATGAAGCAATGCAAAGGCATTATGATACTCTCTATTTTATTCTCTGTTCCTTTCCTAATAATTCCTAACATTCTATTGGCTTTTGTGGATGTCACCATGTACTGAAGGAGCATTTCAACATATTAGCCAGATGACACCTAGATCCTTTTCCTAGGTAGTGATTTCTAATGTGGAACCTTGCATTGTGCATCTATAGTTTGTGTTGCTCTTCCCTGCGTGCATCACTTTTTGCATTTGACATTAACTTTCATCTGCCATTTGGATGCCCAGTCTCATAGTCTCATAATGTCTTGTTGCAGTGTCTCACAATCTTCTTATGGCTTAACAACATTGAATAATTTTGTACCATCCTCACATTTGATCAGCTCACTCGTTGGTCCCATTTCTAGGTCATTTATGAACAGGTTAAAAAACAGTGGGCCAAGTGTAAATCCTTGGAGTAATCCACTATTCACATTTCTATATTGAGAAAATTAATTGACCATCTAGTCCTGATCTCTGTTTTTTTAAGTTGTTTTTTTTTTAATTGAAATTTTGAATATGTATAAGGAAAACCATCCAAATACTAGCAAGTAACAATACTAAACAATAACCACTATAAATCAATTACAAAATTATAGCAAAGCCCACATCTAGGGAGTATACACCTGATACTATAACAAAGTATAAAGTTCAAAGAGAAAGGAAAACAAGCACAATTATGTACTACAATTGGAGAGATTTACTTCTTTACCTTATATCCATCCCAAATTCCTAACCCTGTGTTTCCCTGTCCATAACAAATTTCTGTAAATAAGATACATCAGTAAATACAAATGTATGTCCCTGCAATGCAACAAGGCATTTACAAGGGAATTTCAGAAAAGAAGTAGCTCCCAGGCCTAAAACCTACGGCTTCAGCTCTAAAAACTGTTGCTGCCGGACCTGGGTTGCACAGGTAACGTCAGGGAAGATGTTCATCTTCTGACCACAAAACAAGGCTTTCTTGTGTTTGAAAACAACCTTAGAATCTTAAGCTTAACGGACTCAGAACCAAAAGTCATCAATAATGTGATACGTTTGATAATGATGTCCGCGGAATCCTCCAGGAAAATCGTTAGATCCTGGTTAGCTGTAGGGTGAAGAGATTTATCTAGGCCCCAGTCCACAATAGGTCATTGTCTCCTATCCTATGTCTTCATAACTTTCTCAGGAGTCTTTCATGAGGTATTTGTGAAATGGTTTTTGCAAATCTAGATACAGTACATTGTATCAACTGGCCCATCACCTTCATCACGTTTATTTACGTATTCAATAAAATGCAGTAGATTGGTAAGGCAAGACATACCTTGGCTAAATCCATTTTGTCTTTGTCCTATTAAAGCATGACTCTGTATGTGTTCAGTAATTTTTTTTTCCATAGTTTCTACCATTTCGTCTGGCACCAACGTCAGGCTCACGGGTCTGTAGTTTCCTAGAAAACCCTGGCACCTTTTTAAAAATCTTCAGGTAGATGATTTTATTAATAGTTTCTGAAGTACTGATTACTAGGTCTGTCCTATCTTATTTCTGCCATCTCTGTAGATTTTTTTTATTTACCACAGATAGAGAAATATTGGATCCCATCACAAGGTTCAGAGTCACTGCAATTTGTAACCTTAGCCATGTGTATTCTATGGAGGCGTGGCCTAGTGTTTGGAGCAAGGGTACCTCAGGCCAGAAGGTCGGGAGTTCAAATCCCACTAGAGGACAGCAACCTTGGGCCAGAAGGATTGGGGTTTCTAGTCCCACAGGTGCTCCTTGTGGTCTTGGGCAAGCCATTTAACTCTCCATTGCCCATGTTCCCTGTAAAATAGTTATCTCCAAGTTATAATGCCCTGTTCAATGTAATTGCAGTTTGTTCAATGTAAACCACCTTGATATCATGAAAGGCAGTATACAAGAAATGTTAAATAAATAAATCAGAAGTTAGTTGTCAGTAGTATGAAATGAGACTGGGAAAAATATGATTAAATCTGTTAAACTAGTATCTAGTACTAGTAAACTAGTATTAGCACCAGAGTGTAATATTTCCCTAAAATGAATTCAATATCAGGAAAGATATGTGCAGAATGTATCACAGAAGGGGAAAAAAAGCCTGGAATAGTAATATTCCAGAACTGGCCAGTGATATCAGATTTGTGGGATAAAATTATTTATACTGTGGGATAACTAAGGGAAATGGAAAGGGAATTGGATTTAGCTCAGGCCTTTTCAGAATTCAAAGCGAGTTACATTCAGGTACAGTTGGTATTACAGAGGGCTTACAATCTAGCTTTGTACCTGAGGCAATGGAGGGTTAAGAGACTTTCCCAAGATCACAAGGGGCAGCAGTGTGATTCAACAAGGCTTCCCAGGTTCTTAATCTGCTGAACTAACCATTAGACATCTCCTCCACAAAATTTTATCAGAGAAGAAAGACTTCTGTCTATTGCATGTTTCAGGTTATAGTAAGACACAAATTCAGCAAAATGTTTGTTAGGCTGTAACCAAAAAGTGCATACTTAATACTAGAAAGCACAATGAGCTCCTATACTACTTTACTAAGTTGTTTGGTGTTCAATCAAGGCTTTAGTGGGAGTGGAGGAGTAGCCAGGTGGTTCAAGAAGCAGCCTGGTGAACAAGAGGCCAGCATTCAAGTCCCACTGGCACTCTTAGTGGCATTGGGTAAGTCACTTTACCCTTCATTGCCTTTGAGAGAGGCCTAGCAATCTACTTCTAGTCACACCTTGCCAAGAAAACCAATGAGTCAGCATTGACACAGCGGCACACATTGCATTGCAGAGGCTTTAGTGCCCCTTAACAGATAAAGTGACATTTTAGAAAGGATATCTAGGGAATACGTCTGAAAAAACCCACCAAGAATTTCCATTTCAGCCCAATCCTAGAAAGTAGGATATCCCCAAAATGGGTGGATGTACTGGCAGCCATATAGACATCCCCACTATTTTGCATGCTGGGGACGTGCGTCAGCATGCCATACCAAAAACAAGGGTCCTTGTTTCTCTGCAGTTTTCATTATCATCATGGAAAGTATAGGGGGTATCAGAGCAGCTTTCTTTTTATGCCCTTGAGGTGTCTTGATGTCAGAATGAGAACGTTTCTGATGCCTATCCATGCCCTGGAGCAGGAATAAACATGGACTATCTCGCTATTGGGTGGTGGCATGCACACCTTTTCTTTTTTTTTGTATGAAAATTTTTATTGAAAGTCAATAACGTAACACGGTACAGGTATCAATAAACTTGGTACAGATATCGATAAACATACACATTGTTGGTACATTCTCTCTCATGGTCCCCCCCACCCCCCTCTCCTTTTCAACTAAAGTCTGGCTAACACCCAGTTTGGACTGTCTGAGAGACAAGAAAGTGACAATCCTACTAACCTCCTATGCATAAGGAAATAGTCATGGTACAATATGAGACAGTACTATATTAAGTAGCGAATTTTCGCCCCAAATGAATAAACACTGGTTTGATGAACAAAATAATTACAAAGGACCCTCAGCGGACAACAGTGAGGATGTTTAACTAAATGTTACTAAACTTCATGAACTTCCAAGGAAGAGGACCCAGCCATCAACATGTTGACCCATCTAGTTCGATGACTTTCTTTTATCTGACCCCTCCCTCCTCCCCACCCTCCCATCCTCCCTCCCCCTACCTCTTCCCACCCTCCCTCATCATATTGAACTTAGTGTTAGGCATAAGGAGAGGAATGTTGTAAAAAGCCAAGGAAAGAGAAGAGAAGCAAGAGATAGTTGGCAGCTCATCAATTTATGGGCTCTGCGGGGGATCAGGCAGTGTCTGGAGGAATATAGGTATTGGGGATCTAGACACTACCCAGTACCATTCTTTACACTCTCACCTAGATTGGCAGAAATTGGCTCCAGAGACGTTGCAAATCCATCACTCTACCACGCATTTCGGCGGTCATCTTCTCCATTCGGTAAATATCCCAGACCTTCACCATCCATTCATTACAGGTAGGTGCAGCGGGTTCTCTTCCAATATCGGCTGATCACTGATCCTGCAGCCAGGAGTAAACATTTAGATGATCTAGTATTATTTTGCGTAAGAGGGTCTGAATTAAAGTATCCTAGTATACAATGCTCAGCGTCAAAAGAGAAGGAGGCCTTTAATTTTTGGGTTACCTTGGTGTGAACCATTAACCAAAAAGATTGCATTTGCGGGCATTCCCACCACATATGGAAGAAAGTCCCCCTTTTCCCACATAATCTCCAGCATAAGGGGTCGTCAGTCCGACCCCATCAGTATAGGGAAGTCAGACATTCGTAAAGAGATATGTAATTGGGTATTAACTAGTGATAAAGATATTGAGCAGGTATGCGAGTAGTGGAAAACCTCAACCCATAAATCCTCCGACATGTTAGGTATATCTTCTTCCCAGCGGATACAAGAAATTGGAATGGGTAAAGCCAAGGAAACATCTCCGGAGAGTGATCAGTACATCAGGGCCAAGAGGGCTTTGTTGTTCTTAGACTTAAATATAATCCTTTCCCACACTGAGGGTATTCATGTGGTTCCTTCTAAGATAGCCTTTGAAGAGAAGCAGTGATGAAATTGGTAGTATTGGAATGGCGAGAGCGTGGCTTGTAACAGCGACTCCAAACGGTGCAAAGACAGAAAGACAGAGCGATCATATAACGAAGCTACACGTAAGTTAGCCAGTGTCTGTCTTGGAAGTGAATTAAAGTTTCTAGCAAAAAAGAAGGCTCTTAGCATAGTGTACGGGGACCATAAAGAGAGTAAAGCTACTTTGGTACAAATCTTTCACCAGGCTGTCCAGATCGGGCCTAAAAAGATATGAGAGTGTATAGTATGCACCTGCGCTTTCTCAGTGATAAAAGGGATGATAGTCAGAGGAATTGGAGAAACCCAGCTAGCTTCTAAGTCAACCCATGCAGAGGAGTCACTGAGCGACCATAATGGAATTGCTCTTAAACAGGAACATAAATAGTAGAGTTAAAAATTAGGAAGACCTATACCACCTGCTACTTTGACATGGGTCATCGTATGCCAGCTTAGCCTAGGGCGGCGTCCTTGCCACACAAAGCCCATGAGAACCCATCGCAACTGAAGAAAGAAGGAGTGTGGTACTTGGATCGGAAGCTGCTGAAATAGGAAAAGAATTCTTCGGGAGTAGGAGCATCTTTATTGTATTCATTCTACCCAACCAGGACACTGTCATAGACTGCCAAGCTGATACATCTCATAAGAACATAAGATATGCCATACTGAGTCAGACCAAGGTCCATCAAGCCCAGTATCCTGTTTCCAACAGTGGCCAATCTAGGTCATACCTATCTAGCAGTTTCCTCTGAAAGACACAGGTTCCAAAATGCTTGTATTGGGTCAAACATTGATATCCTGGGTCCCTTTTTAATAATGGTTTATGGACCTTTCCTCCAGGAACTTGTCCAAACCTTTTTTAAACACAGCTACACTAACAGCCTTTACTACATCCTCTGGTAACAAATTCCAGAGTTTGATTACACGTTGAGCGAAAAACAAATTTCTCTTATTAGTCTTAAATAGTTTACCCTGTAGCTTCATTGCATGTCCCCTAGTGTTTCTATCTTCTGATAACGTAAACAATCGATCTACATTTACCCGTTCCACTCCATTTATTAATTTATAGACTTCTATCATATCTCCCCTCAGCCGTCTCTTTTCCAGGTTAAAGAGCCCTAACCTTTTTAGCCTTTCTTCATGAGGGTATCCTTCCATGCCCTTTACCATTTTGGTGGCTCTTCTCTGAACCTTTTCTAATAACGCTATATCCTTTTTGAGCAACGGCGACCAGAATTGCACACAATATTCAAGGTGCGGTTGCACCATGGAACAATACAGAGGCATTATAATATCCTTTGTTTTATTTTCCATTCCTTTCCTTATGATACCTAGCATTCTATTTGCTCTCTTGGCCGCCGCTGCACACTGGGCGGAGGGTTTTTTTTTTGTTTTTTTTTTATTTTTATTTATAATTTCCTGAATAACAACAAATAATAAAGAATACAATCAACACCAGCAAAATTTACAATATTCGAGAAAAGAGTGTACCACATAAAAAGACCACATCAAGGAAGAGGGCGGAGGGTTTTAACATGTTATCCACAATGACGCCTAAATCTTTTTCCTGGGTGGTGGTTCCTAATGTGGAACCTTGCATCGTGTAATCATAGTTTGGGTTGTTCTTCCCTAGTTGCATAACTTTGCACTTTTCCACATTAAATTTCATCTGCCATTTTGATGCCCATTCTTCCAATTTATCAAAATCCTCTTGCAATTTTCCACAATCCTCATGGGTTTTAACAACTTTAAACAGTTTTCTGTCATCTGCAAATTTGATAACCTCACTCATTATTCCCTTTCCAGGTCATTTATGAATATGTCAAAAAGCAGCGGACCCAGCACAGATCCCTGAGGTACACCACTATTCACCTTTCTCCATTGGGAAAATTGGCCATTTAGCCCTACCCTCTGCTTTCTATCTTTTAACCAGTTCCTGATCAATGATAGTACACTGCCTCCTATCCCAAGACTCTTTAGTTTTGCCAAAAGTCTCTGATGAGGGACCTTGTCAAAGGCTTTCTGAAAGTCCAAATACACTAAATCAACCGACTCACCTTTGTCTACCTGTTTATTCACACCTTCAATAAAACATAACAGATTAGTAAGACCAGATCTTCCTTGTCTAAAGCCATGTTGGCTGTCTCCCATTAAGCCATGACTATCTACATGTTCAGCAATTTTGTTCTTTATGATGGTTTCTACCATTTTTCCCGGTACTGACATCAGGCTCCCTGGAACCCTTTTTAAAAATTGGCAGTACGTTCGCCATCCTCCAATCTTCAGGTATCACAGATGATTTTAATGATAGTTCACGGATTACTAATAGCAGGTCTGAAATCTCATATTTCAGTTCTTTCAACACCCTTGGATGTATATCATCCGGTCCAGGTGATTTGCTACTCTTCAGTTTATCAAATAGTTGTTATACATCTTCCCGATGTATCGATATTTTCTTCAATTCTTCCGCTACTTTAAATACCACTTCAGTCATGGGTAACATCCCTACATCTTCCTCAGTAAAGACCGAAGCAAAGAATTCATTCAGTCTCTCTGCTATCGCCTTGTCGCCTCTTAGTGCCTCTTTAACCCCTCTATCATCTAATGGACCAACTGACTCTCTTACAGGTTTTTTGCTACGAATGTACTTGAAAAAGTCTTTATTATGCGTTTTTGCTTCCGCAGCAAGCTTCTTCTCAAATTCTCCCTTTGCCTGCCTTATCAATGCCTTGCATTTAACTTGCCAGTTCTTGTGCTGTTTCCAGTTTTCATCGTTTGGCTCTTTTTCTATTTCCTGAAAGATCCTTTTTTCACAACAACAGTCTCTCTGACCTCAACTTTAAACCATGCTGGCAGTTTTTTGAACTTCCTTCCACTTTTCTTAAAGCGTGGGATACAGCTAGTCTGGACTTCCAAGATAGTATTTTTCAACAATACCCAAGCTTGATTTATTTATTTATTTGCTTTTATATACCGCACTTTTTTAAAATCAGTGTGGTTTACATATAACATGAACAATCAAAACATTTTACATAGAACTGGAGATATCAGAACAAAACAGTTGAACGGTTACATTGAACAAGTTTTGTATAGAACAGAATAAAGAACTTTAACTAAAACAGTAGTAAAAATAAAATCTAGCCGATTGTTCATAGTCAATGTGGATGTGGGGAGATGAGTCAGGTTAGAAACATAGAAACATGATGACAGAAAAAGACCACATGGCCTATCTAGTCTGTCCTTCCATATCAACAACTACAACAGTCCACTTTTTACCTTTAGAGATCCTCTGTGTTGGTCCCATGCTTTTTTGAATTCAGTTACTGTCCTCATCTCTACCACCTCCACTGGGAGACTATTCCACGGATCCACTACTCTTTCCGTAAAGAAATATTTACGCATATCACTCCTGAATCTATCTCCCTTCACCCTCATCCCATGTCCCCTCGTAGCAGAACTTGCTTTCAATTGAAAGAGGCTCTCTCCCTGAACATTTATGCCACGGAGGTATTTAAACATCTCAATCATATCACCTCTATCCCGCCTTTCCTCTAAGGTGTACATATTAAGATCCTTAAGTCTGTCCTTATATGCTTTATAATGAAGCCCACTAATCATTTTAGTAGCCACCCTCTGCACCGACTCCATCCTGTTCACATCCTTTTGAAGGTGCGGTCTCCAGAATTGCACACTATACTCCAAATGAGGTCGCACCAAAGACTTATACAGAGGCATTATCACCTCCTTTTTTCTGCTAGCCATTCCTCTCCGTATGCACCCAAGCATCCTTCTAGCTTTTGCCCTCGCCTTTTCTACCTGTTTAGCTACTTTAAGATCATCAGACACAACCACGCCTAGGTCCCGCTCTTCTTTAGTGGACAAAAGTACTTCACCTCCTATACTGTATTGCTCCCTTGGATTGCTGCAGCCCAAATGCATGACCTTACATTTTTTAACATTAAATCCCAGCTGCCAAATTCTAGACCATTCTTCAAGCTTAGCTAGATCCCTCCTCATGTTATCTACACCTTCCTGGGTGTCTACTCTATTGCAGATTTTGGTATCATCTGCAAAGAGGCAAACCTTACCCGACAGCCCTTCCACTATATCACTAACAAAGATGTTAAAAAGAATCGGACCAAGGACAGATCCCTGGGGCACACCACTGGTAACATCCTTCTCCTCAGAGTGAGCTCCATTTACTTGTACACTTTGTCGCCTCCCACCCAACCAGTTTCTAACCCAAGCAGTAACTTTAGGGTCCATCCCTAGGGTGCTTAGTTTGTTTATAAGTCGCCTGTGAGGAACAGTGTCAAAGGCTTTACTGAAATCTAAATACACCACATCTAGAGCTCTCCTTCGGTCCAACTCCCTGGTCACCCAGTCAAAGAAATCAATCAGATTTGTCTGACAAGACCTGCCTCTGGTGAATCCATGCTGCCTCGGATCCTGTAATCCGCTGGACTTCAGAAACCTCACTATTTTCTCTTTCAGCTGCGTTTCCAATAATTTACTCACCACTGAAGTTAAACTAATTGGCCTGTAGTTTTCAACCACATCCTTACTTCTGCTTTTGTGTAAAGGCACCACATGAGCCTCTCTCCAGTCCTTTGGCACCACTCCCGACTCCAACGAGGCATTGAAAAGGTCAGTCAGTGGAGTTGCTAGAACTTCCCCAAGTTCCCTCAGTATTCTAGGGTGTATCCCATCCGGTCCCATCGCTTTGTCTACTTTAAGTTGAGCTAGTTTCTCACGAACACAGTCTTCTGAAAATTGTTCAGGATGTCCCTCGCTTCTGTTCCTATTTGTGGGTGTTTTCTGAGGTCCTGCTCCTGGTTCTTCATCTGTGAACACAGAACAAAAATATTTGTTAAGCAATTCCGCTTTATCCTTATCAGCTTCTACATATTCCCCCCCTACACCCTTGAGTCTGACAATACCACTCTTGCCCTTCCTCTTCTCACTAATATATCTGAAAAATGTCTTATCCCCCCATTTTATTGCATTGGCTATTTCCTCCTCCTTTTGAATCTTTGCCTTCTTGACTACTTTGCTAGCTTCTCTAAGTTTTTCCAAATACAGATGCCTGTCTTCCTTTCTCTGTGATCTCTTGTATTTCATGAAGGCCTCCCTCTTTTTCTTCACTTTTTCAGCTACTTCCTTAGAAAACCATAGCGGTCTCCTTTTCCTTTTGCCTTTATTTACCATTTTAACAAAAAGGTTGGTTGCCCTTAAAATATCCCCTTTCAGTTTTGCCCACTGTTTTTCTACATCCCACAGCTGTTCCCATCCCACTAACGACTCCCTGAGGTATTGGCCCATCTTCGCAAAGTTAGTCTTCCTAAAGTCTAAGATCCTCACCTTGGAATGGATTCTAACAGCCCTAGTCCTAATACTGAACCACACCATCTGGTGATCACTGGATGCAAAATGATCTCCCACTACAACATCAGAAACACTTTCACCATTGGTAAGCACCAAGTCCAGTATGGTCCCTTCACGTGTGGGGTCTGTTACCAATTGCCTGAATAGTTCTCCCTGTAGAGAATCCAGGATCTCCTTACTTCTAGATGATACTGCAGCAGGAATGTGCCAATCAACATCTGGCATATTGAAATCTCCTATCAGTAGCACTTCCCCTTTCCTAGCAATGCTGCGTATGTCTTCAATTAACTCTCTGTCCACCTCTTCCTCTTGTGAGGGAGGTCTATATATCACACCAATGCAAATAGATTTCTCTTTCCCTCTTTCTAGTTTAACCCACAATGCCTCCTCTCTCCCTTTTAAGCTCTGTAATTCCAAAGCTTTAATAGTAGTTTTTACATATAGTGCCACTCCTCCTCCCCTTCTTCCTACCCTGTCCTTTCTGAATAAAGTATAGCCAGGTATAGTTGGACAAAAAGAGAAGGTCTTGTTTAAGGTGGTTGGCTGTAGACTGATTGGAATAAGTAAGTCTTTAATGCTTTCTTAAAGGATGTTAAATCTGGGATGCTTCTGATCGTTGGGGATAGAGCATTGCAGTTGGTTGGTGCATATAATGAGAAAGCACGATTCCTGGTAGATTGAGTACAAGACCTTATTGCAGAGGGATGACAAGAGAGTTTACCATGCATGATCTCCTGGTTCTGGTCTCCGGGGTCCGTTGTATGAGTTCAGCAACAGAGGATGCAGACATGCCTTTGAGAGCTTTGAATGCAAGTAGGAGAGCTTTGTAAATCAGGCAACTTGCTATAGGGAGCCAGTGCAGCTGTATCAAGAGGGGCGTCACGTGTTCAAATCTGGACACTGACACTGATGTAAGTCTGTAACCTTTGCAACTGCTCCTTTTAGTTTTTTTTAAACTATTTTCCTCATTTTATCATAGTCTCCCTTTTGAAAGTTAAAAGGTAATACTGTGGATTTCCTTACCATCCCTCCTCCACTAATTAAATCAAATGCTATGATCACTATTGCCAAGTGGCCCCAACACACTTATTTCTTGCACCAGATCTGGTGTTCCACTAAGAACTAGGTCCAATATGGCTTCCCCTCTGGTCGGTTCATGAACCAGCTGCTCCAAGAAGCAGTCATTTATTTCATCTAAGAACTTTATCTCCCTAGCATGTCTTGCCGTGACACTGACCCAGTAGATACCGGGGTAATTGAAATCACCCATTATTATTACTGTGCTGTTACTTTTGTTAGCTTCCTTGATTTCTTTGAGTGTTTCATCATTCATTTGTTCATTCTGGCCAGGCGGTCAATAGTACACCCCCACTGCCATCGCCTTCCCCTTTTTACATGAAATTTCAATCTATAGAGATTCTACAGCAAATTTTGTTTCCTGCAAAACTTTAATCCTTTCTGACTCAATGCCCTCTCTAACACAGAGCGCAACCCCTCCACCAATTTGATCAGTTATATCATTATGATATAGTTTGTACCCAGGTATCACAGTGTCCCACTGGTTGTCCTCCTTCCACCATGTCTCTGAGATTCCAATCATATCTAACCTCTCATTTAGTGCTATATATTCTAACTCTCCCATCTTATTTTTTAGACTTCTAGCATGTGCACACAAGCATTTTAGAGACTGTATTTTATTCATATTAATCTGGCTATTGGTAGGCATGGGTAATTTGCTCCATACTCAAGGGCATTTGGGCTACTTTACTCTTTTTTGGAACCTCTCTGCTTTTGGCAGTATCCTTCAAGGATACATTCTTCCGAACCATGCGTTCTTGTGCGACTGTCGGCTTTCCCCTATTATCTAGTTTAAAAGCTGCTCTATCTCCTTTTTAAAGGTTAATGCCAGCAGCCTGGATCCATCCCGGTTAAGGTGAAGCCCATCCCTTCGGAAGGGCCCTCCTTTCCCCAGAATGTTCCCCAGTTCCTAACAAGTCCAAACCCCTCATCCTTGCACCATCGTCTCATCCACGTATTGAGACTCCAGAGTTCTGCCTGCCTTTTGGGTCCTGCGTGTGGAACGGGAAGCATTTCGGAGAACGCTACCCTGGAAGTTCTGGATTTCAGCTTCCTACCTAAAAGCCTAAATTTAGCCTCCAGAACCTCCCTACCACATTTTCCTACATCATTGGTACCGACATGTACCAAAACAGCAGATTCCTCCCCAGCATTATCTAAGACCTTATCTAGGTGGCGCATGAGGTCCGTTACCTTCGCACCAGGCAGGCATGTTACCGGGCGATCCTCACGTCCACCAGCCACCCAGCTGTCTACATTCCTAATGATCAAATCACCAACTATAACGGCTGTCCTAACCCTTCCCTCATGGACACATGGCCCTGGAGAAACTTCCTCGGTGCGAGAGGGTTTTACATCACCTGGAGGACAGGTCCTAGTTACAGGATCACTTCCTGATACACCAGGGTGATGCTCTCCTGTCACGTGACCTCTCTCCTCCATGGCAACAGGGATGCTGCCAGACTGGAGGTGGGACTTCAGGACTATATCCCTGTAGGTCTCGTCTATGTACTCTCTGTCTTTCTTATGTCTTCCAAGTCTGTTACTCTAGCCTCTAGAGAATGGACTTGTTCCCTCAGAGCAAAGAGCTTCTTGCACCTAGTGCACACATAAGACCTCTCACCAACTGGGAGAGAATCATACATGTGACACTGAATGCAAAAGACTGGAAAGCCCCCATCTCGCTGCTGGACTGCTGTCTGCATCTTAGTTTTAAGCTTGTGTTTAGGTCTTTAAGTTCTTTACTTACTAAAGGTTGCTGTGGATACTTATACTAATAAAAGTGTACCTAATACGTTTAATATACCTTGTTCACCTGAAGATTAATTAATCTCAGGTCCTTAGTGTATAACTGATTTGGATAATGAGCTGCACCTGAGAGCACCTCCTTTCCTTTAAGATGTGTAAGTACCTATAAAGCTATGATTATCCCAGGGGAGGAGGGAAATAAGACTTATTAAAAGAGGGCTGCTACACAGTACCCTATCCTGTGCTTCTAAGGTAAGCTGTGACCATCTTCCTGGGTGAATAACAGTCCTTGCTTGGATAGAAGGAGTCTTTCAAAATGGCCTTCTGACCTGCCACCTGGCTTTAACACCTATTTAAAAAGTTTCACAGGTCTCTTGCCCCCTAGGTAGAAGGCCTCTTTGTAAAGGTCTCTAGAAGACTTTATTTGTTGCTCAAAGAATACTGACCCTCTTTTGCCTTTTATGCTAAGTTATATTCTGATTTGATTTAAATTAAAGCTCTTTGCTGCTGCTAGGCTCTGACTTAGTATGAAATTTAAACTAGAAGCTCTCTGCTGGGTTCCAAATTTAACCAGAAAGCTCTCTTTTGTGTTTTAAATTTAAACTAAAAGCACTTTGCTGCTACTAGGTCCTCAGTGAGTATTAAATTTAAACTACAAGCTCTCTGCTGGGTTCTAAATCTAACCAGAAAGCTCTCTTCTGTGTTTTAAATTTGAATTTAAACTGCTGCTACTAGGCCCTGACTGATTTAACAAATACACTGGGTTCACAGATTAATCAGCTTTAATCCAAAGAATTCCCTTCAGAAATATTCCCAGAAGTATATACTCACAATTGCAGATCTCTCTCCAGAAGTACCAGGATAATGTAGTTAGCAGAGGGGAATAATTCCACACGTAAAGATCTTCCACACGCTGAGTGATCTGTATACCTAGATATCTAAAGCTGGAGACCCTAGGAAAACTGTAATCTTTTACCTTGAGGCATTCCCCTCGAGCTGCTACACAGGGCATCAAAGCTGATTTCTGAAAATTAATCGTGTATCCCGATAAATGAGAAAAGTCTTGCAATACTGATATCAGAATAGGCATGCTAATAGCAGGCTCTCAAAAAAAATTAAAGTGTCATCTGCGTAAAGTGATATGATATGATGTCTATTAGCGAGGGGAATTCCAAGGGTTTCTCCATGAGTGCGAAGTTGTATGGCTAGAGCAGTGGTTCTTAACCAGTCCTCCTTGAACCCCTAGGCCAGTCGGGTGTTCAGAATAGCCCTAATGAATATGCATGAGATATATATGCATTAGAGCTATCCTGCCAACCTGACTGGTTTGTGGCCCTCTAGGGCTGGATTTGGAGACCCCTGCCTTACATCTCTGTCATTTAAGAATGTGAGTGGGCAAGGTGCAGATCTCCAAGACATCAAAAAGGTTAGATAGAATTTGTCACATGCCTCTTTGCTTCTCACCACCACCAAAATATTGTCTATTAGACAACTTTTTGGTGGTGGTGAGAATTGAGGAGGCATGTGACACATTCTATCTACCCTTTTGATGTCTAGGACATCTGCACCTTGCCCACTCACAATCTTAAATGACAGAGGTGTAAGGCAGGGGTCTCCAAATCCAGCCCTAGAGGGCCACAAACCAGTCAGGTTGGCAGGATATCTCTAATGCATATATATCTCATGCATATTCATTAGGGCTATTCTGAACACCCGACTGGCCTAGGGGTTCAAGGAGGACTGGTTAAGAACCACTGGGCTAGAGGCTCGAGGGCTAGTACAAACAGAAGTGGAGAAAGCGGGCACGCTTGTCTAGTACCTCGTTCCAGAGAGAACGGTGTCGAGAGGAATCCGTTTACCTGGACTGTTCTCAAGGGGGCTTTATACAAAGCAGTAACCCAAGATAAGAAAGAAGGTCTAAACCCAAAATGTTGAAGAACACTCAATAAGTAACGCCATTCCACCTTATCAAATGCTTTTTCGGCATCTAAGGATAAAACTGCATAATTGCCTTCTAGATGCCGAACGCCCAGCATGATGTTAAGAAGGCGACGCACATTCTCAAACCCATGACGACCTTTGGTGAAACCTGTCTGATCTGGGTGTACTACTTCCTGCACCTTGGAGTTTAAACGTGAAGCAAGAATCTTTGTGAAGATTTTGTAATCAATGTTAAGCAGGGAAATTGGCCTGTAGCTACTGCCCTGTAGGGGTTTTTTCCCTTCTTTAGATATGACAGTAATTAAAGCCTGATTCATGGTGAAGTAAGATATCATTAAAGACTTTTGTTAACACTGGCACTACGAGATCTGAGAGTGATTTATAGATTCCGCCGGGAGTATATCTGGGTCTGAGGCTTTAGCATTCTTTAACTGCTTTATGGCTAGTTGCACTTCTCCAAGTGTGATTTCTCTGTCTAGCGCCTCACATGCCTCACCAGACAAATGTGGTAGGTGTAAATTGGCCAAATAACAATGTATGTCGACATCATCCACTGAAAGCTGCGAGGAATAAAGACTTTTATAGAACCGGGCAAAATACTGTGCAATGTCCTTGGATTTCTGAAGTTTCTGATTCTGTTCATCAGAAACCATGGAGACCCGATGAGCAGTCCATTGACGTTTCAATTGCCAAAGGAGTAATTTGCTCGCTTTGTTCCCGTGCTCATAAAAGTGTCAACGGGTCCTCAATAAGCATGAGGCAATTTCTTCCGTCTCTAAAGCAGCTAATTTCCTCCATAAGGTTGTAAGTAGACTCCATGTCTTAGGCGATGACCCATGCTTATTCTGTAGCTCTAGAGCTGCTATTTGAGCTCTGAGATCTCTCTGAGCAGCCGCAGTTTGGCGGTTAAAGGCTGTGGATAATGAAATGGCCTGCCCTCTTAGAACTGCCTTACTCACTTCCCATAACAGAAACTGTGGTGTCCCTACCCCTTCATTATGAAATATGTACTCTCTCCACCCCTTTTGCAACTGATGCACAAAATTAACATTTTTTAGCAAGTGTCACGGGAAGGCCCAAGAACGTGGGGTGTTTCCATATTCCCAACTTCCCAATCCAGATAAATCAGATGATGGTCCGAAGGTCCTCTAGTTCCGATTTTGACTTGAGCAATTTGAGATGCTGGCTGCTTAGACACTAATCACATATCTAGACGAGAGTGCGAATTGTGTACGGGAGAGTAAAAAGTGTAATCCCTCTCTCCTGGGCGTTGAAGAGCGCCATATGTCTTCCAAAGCGAAAGTAGAGGCTAGGGTAGAAAGAGACTGACTTGGTCCTGACAGTAGTTTAAGACCAGAGGATCTGTCAAGATCTGAAAAAACACAATTAAAGTCACTGCCCATGAGAATGTCTCCAGACACATTCTTTGCCAGAATCTCTATAATCTCTGCTAGAGAAGAAATTATTTCAGTAGGAGGGATGTATACATTTACAAGAGTGATCGGGACCCCCAAAAGCGTACCAGAAAGGATTAGAAAGTGACTTTTAGGGTCTTGAATCTTGTTTAGAAGTTGAAAGGGACATTTTTGTGATATCAGTATGGCCACCCCTCTTTTATGGGAGGAGAAACCAGCAGAGTAAGCAAAGGGGAAACCCCTGAAAGTCAGACTCTTAAGATCCCCGGGAGCCAAGTGTGTTTCTTGCAAGAAAATTATATCAGCTTGCTCTCTGCGAATATGGTCAAATTTCCTGTGCCTCTTAACTGGGTTGTGTAGACCCCTAACATTCCATGAAATTAATTTCACCATAATCTACATACTCAAATGCATAAAATAGAATGAACAAATGGAGACTGAGGAAGGGATATTCTCCGTTGCCTGGTTTTGACTCTCTCCTCTCTTTTGATACTTATCCAAGCTCTTAACCCCCACACCAACCTCGCCCACTTGCAATTTTGAGCGTATCATTTCCCGCTTCTGGTCCTCTCTTCTATTCTCATACTTTCTCCTGCCCTCCCTCCTTACCCTGCTTCCCCAAACCCCCTCCCCCTATTAGCATATTTACCCCCTTCTGTCCTGGGCTTACAGGACAGCATTATGCTGAAGGAAAAGCCCTATTTGGACAGGGCAACCACCTTGCCCTGTGGAAGACGCTTGGTGATAGACTAAAGCGAACTTCCACCCCTTTGCCTCCAGTTCCGTAATAAATCATACAATAAGATATCCCTATATTTGTGAACAAAAATCTCTGTACATGGGCCCCCCTCCTCCATATTCTTTCTCCACCCACCTCTGTCTCACCACAAGAAAGCTCCCTGCCTGTATTAAACCTGGCATTCGGAGATGCTGTAGGCTATATAACTTTTAAATCCATATCTCTACCTTTTACGTTCAGGTCTGTTGAGGTTCTTCAAGGACAGGATAGCACAACCAACCTCGCAAAAGGCCTCAACCTAAGAGATATGATGGAATAAAACATAGTAATCTTATTAAACAGTTCAACTTATGAACCCCTCAGGTCGGAGCGGTAGTGTCCATCCCTTGGGCTGAAGGGTTGTCTTGATCTGCATCTGACGAACATCTGGATCTCGAGATCTTCCGCCGTTTAGGAGTAGAAACTTCCCAGTCTTCCCTTAAGTTACATTGTGAAGGAGGACGCTCACCATATTGCAAGGAGTCCAGAAAGTCTAAACACTCTGGTAACTCTGATATTAGATGTTTTGTGCCATTCCATTCAAAGATCAATGAGAATGGAAAACCCCATCTATAGGGGACTGAGCGCTTTTGAAGAGCCTGCGTGAGGGGTCTGAAACTTTTATGTCTCTCCAATGTATGATGTGAGAGGTCTTGGAAGACTTGAAGTTTTTGACCCTTATAGGTGAAAGATCGTTTACCCTGCAGGCTGTGTAGGAGAGCCATCTTGTCCTCAAAGAAGCTGAAGCACGCAATGATTGGGCGTGGATGTGCATTGGTATCTTTTCTGGCTCCAAGGCTACGATGGGCACGTTCTAGTTTCACCAGTCAAGGAGAGTTTGGTACACAGAAGGCAAATACCTCTTGAACTATAGACAGCGAATCCTCTCGGTCTCCATGACTTTCCGGAAAACCTAGGATTCGGATGTTATTTCTTCTCTGACTGTTTTCTAAGTCTTCCTGGTGCTCCTGCAGTTCTTTTGTAATTTGATCCATTTTTTTGAACTTGGTCTGGAGAACAGTCGAGGAATCAATTTGATCTCCAATATTGACTTCGTTTTGCGTTACTTGGTTATCTAGGGCTTTCATGTCGGCATGCATGTCAGACACTGCCTTAGTGAAATCCATTCTGAAGAGTTTTAGCTCTTGCAAGATTTCCATAAGATCTTTTTTCGTTGCCAATGATGAGATTACCGACTCATCTATTACTCGTGATGTAGAGCTGTTCTCCATCTCAGAAGACAGTCCAGGATCTGGATCAGTGGTTCTGGAAAATTTGGATAAGGCGGAGGCGTATGATTTAACTTTTGCCATGGTGAGAGTTAAGAGAAGTAAATCAGAGCTGTATTTGTAATCAGTCCTGCATTTCACTTGTTGGCCACACAGTAGAGCTCCAGGCTAATAAATAGGAGCAGTGTGATAGAGAGTGAATCTGCAGTCGAGATTTGCTTAAATAGGGGCCGAAAGTCTGAGATCAGCAGTGCTGCAGCTTGTCTCACTACTCCTTTCCTATATGACTCTTGCCCAAATTTAGAAAGGTATTACAGCAGGTATTTTTATTTTATTTATTTATTTAACACTCATTTATATACCGCATCTTCCAGCGATCAGTTGCGGTGTACAATTAACAACAGTTAACAAAGCGAAGTTTGTTTTACATAGAACATCTTAACTTAAACAAAGCAGAGAGTAATAACTAAGCAGAATATTTCAACTAAAACAGTGTGAGTAACAATTTATCTAAACAAAGTGTAACGTCTGTACAACGTAAGGCAGTACATAACAGTTGCAACTATATACATGTGGAGGTATTAGGGCATAATAGAATGGAGCATCATTTCGTTTAAGCTATGTATGTTGTCCGTTATAGTAGGGAGTATATACTTGATGTGTGCAGGTTCCTGTTTAGCCTTTATCTAAGTCGAGTGGAGGGTTTTCCATGGTATTATAGTGTTTAGTGAATAAATACGTTTTCAATTTTTTCCGGAATTCTGTGATCTCTGTTAGTGATCGTAGGTCCTCTGGTAGTGAATTCCAGATGGTTGGAGCTATGTGGGAAAAGGCTCTATTGTTTGTTAATTTGTGAGTTTTTATGAATTCTTTTGGAATCTTTAGTTTATTTAATTGTCCTTTTCTATGAGTAGGCTTAGGTGGTTCTTTGCATATTAGATTACATAATGTCTTCGGAGCCATGTCATTTAAGGCTTTGAATGCAGGTATCAGTGAGATTGAGAGGGAAGCAAGCTTCAATGAATCTGGCCACATGATGCGCCACATGATGCAGGCTTTGAATGCAGGTATCAGTGAGATTGAGAGGGAAGCAAGCTTCAATGAATCTGGCCACATGATGCGCTCCAACTATGGGTTCCAAAATCTTGGCGGCCATGACAGTTCTATTTTCATGCGTTCCATTTATGCGTTCCAGCGTTTTCCCGCCGAGGTGGCTCTTTTATCCTGCGTTCCAGGCTGCATTCCAGATGAGGAGGAGAATAATGGAGACCCTGAGACCGCCGAAAACAGCACCGATCAACCTGTAATACTTCAGATAGCCCAGTTTCACAGCAACAGCTAGTAAGAGGCAGGTTCAGTTACAGCTTTAATTTTAACGTGGTGTTAGAAGGAGACTTGGGCAGCCATTTCCCTGGCAATTTTAAGAATCTTAATGTCGGTACTCACCCCTATCAAAGGAGCATCAGGGGAGTAGGAGGCAGCATAGGCAGGTGTTGAGAGATCCGAGGGGTCCCCAAATCGAATGTTTAGAGTCTGGCAGGCAGGAAACCAGGCAGAGGAGCAACTGCAGCACAGACACTTTTTTTCCAGCCTTGCGTCCCTCACGATCGTCGGCAGAGGTGGGAGAAAGATAAAAAAGGAGAGAAGGATGTTACCAGTAGTGTGCCCCAGGAATCTGTCCTTGGTCTGATTCTTTTTAACATCTTTGTTAGAGATATAGCGAAAGGGCTGTCGGGTAAGGTTTGCCTCTTTGCGGATGATACCAAAATCTGCAATAGAGTAGACACCCAGGAAGGTGTAGATAACATGAGGAGGGATCTAGCTAAGCTTGAAGAATGGTCTAGAATTTGGCAGCTGGGATTTAATGTTAAAAAAATGTAAGGTCATGCATTTGGGCTGCAGCAATCCAAGGGAGCAATATAGTATAGGCGATGAAGTACTTTTGTCCACTAAAGAAGAGCAGGACCTAGGCGTGGTTGTGTCTGATGATCTTAAAGTAGCTAAACAGGTAGAAAAGGCGACGGCAAAACCTAGACGGATGCTTGGGTGCATACGGAGAGGAATGGCTAGCAGAAAAAAGGAGGTGATAGTGCCTCTGTATAAGTCTTTGGTGCGACCTCATTTGGAGTATAGCGTGCAATTCTGGAGACCGCATCTTCTAAAGGATATAAACAGGATGGAGTCCGTACAGAGGGTGGCTACTAAAATGGTTAGTGGTCTTCATTATAAAGCATATGATGAAAGACTTAAGGATCTTAATATGTACACTTTAGAGGAAAGGCGGGATAGAGGTGATATAATTGAGACATTTATTTACCTCTTGTGGCATAAATGCACATGCGGAGAGCCTCTTTCAATTGAAAGCAAGTTCTACTACGAGGGGACATGGGATGAGGGTGAAGGGGGATGGATTCAGGAGTGATATGCGGAAATATTTCTTTACGGAAAGAGTGGTGGATCCATGGAATAGTCTCCCAGTGGAGGTGGTAGAGATGAGGACAGTATCTGAATTCAAAAAAGCATGGGACAAATACAGAGGATCTTTAAAGGAAAAAAGGGGACTGTTGTAGTTCTTGATATGGAAGGACAGACTAGATAGGCCATGTGGTCTTTTTCTGTCGTCATATTTCTATGTTTCTATGTTTATGGCATCTGATCAGCCTAAGCTGGAAATAAAGCTATCATTTGATCAGTCTGCCTCTGCTTAATTTCTGCAGTCGTTTTTGACCCGATGTGAGGGAAAATTATGTAGGATGTTCTTTGATCGGGACATGAGGAGCCTCACAGATTCGTGGCCATCTTGTTGGGCTCACGAGCACCCCCCCCCCCCCATGCACACCTTTTCTGAAATCGGGTACACATGTCCATTTTGCCTGGAACACCAACGTCACGCCTCTGTCACACCCCTTCATGGCTTGGACGTCCTTACACTGGGAACGTATAAAGAACCGGCTATTAAATAAATAAATAAAATGGCTCCAGGGGTATATTTGTAATTTGGACGTCTGTGTGCCCATTTTCAGATGTCTAAAGCATAAATAGGTTGTAAATTAAAAGGCAATGTCAGGAAATACTTTTTCACTGAAAGGGTAGTGGATGCTTGGAATGCACTCCCGATGGAAGTGTGGGGGCAAATACAGTGACGGAATTCAAAATGGGATGGGACAGACATAGTGGATCCCTTTACAGCAACAGGATAAAATCAAAATAAACTTAACTAACTAATTTCTCAACATACAGGGGTGTCCTACACGGTGCAGTGGGTTCACCCCTAAAACAAAGACATGGGGAGGGGTGACCTGCACGGAGCAGCAGGTGCACCTACTCTTGCCATCTTACTGGCCAGACTAGATGGACCATACTTGTCTTTATCTGCTGTCATTTACTATGTTACTATGTAAAATAACCCCCTTAGGTGCTTAATGCAGCGCTTGAGCACTAAGGCAGTTTCAGGTTAGAGCAGTGCTTTTATCCCACATGATCCCATTTTAAGAACTGAAAATTCACATGACCCCAGAAGATGATAAAATGAAAATAGCAGGTCTCCAGTCTCCTTCCCCTTCCTCAACTCATCTAAAGCAGGAAGGCAGCAGCAGCCAGTACAGTGTCCCTTTGTGTCAGTGTGTGTTACAGACCCCAGGACTCAGCATGGTTGTCCAGTCTAACAGGAAGCTTACCCAGGAGAGGGCTAAGGCCTATGAATGCTCACTGGCTACAAGCTACATGCTGACTGATGAATGCCATTACTTGGCATAGATCACAGTGAAAGTCCAGAGCGAAGGGGAAATGGCTATGTTTCTGTGACCCCCCTCCATTGATGATATGACCCCATTTGGGGTCCCGACCCCGTTTAGGAACCACTGGATTAGAGAGTGGGAAAAGTGTGGAAAGTGTGCCTTGCATTTAACCTGAGTGTGCCTTCTTGTTCTGACTCTTCCCATGGCTCCCTCTCTCACTTGCACCCACATGCTTCATCCTCCGTCTGCCTTATGCCTGTCCCCAGTAGCTGCAGGAAAAGATATAGGCAGGAGAAACAGAGCCAGTTGCCAGAGGCCTGTCATGTCCACTATGAGATCGAAGTATTATTGGTGCAGGCTGTGCATGGGTGTCCTGTACAGTGTTGACAGACTGACAACATCCAGCCCCAAGCACATCTTAAAGATACGAATATAGATGTCCAAGTGGATGAATATTCAGTGGCATCTGCTAACCGGCTAAGTGCCTCTGAGCATAATCTTCAGCAGGAGCAGATGGATAATGCCAATGGATGTCCTTACAGACTGGATAGGTTTTCCATGTAATGGTATGAAGATTGCTGCTATACAGATAGTGGTATAGTGGTGGTGCTGGCTAACATATCTAGACATTCAGTGCTGGCCACTATCCGGATACGGGCGCTCAGTATGCAGAATCATTTTAGCCATGGTGGCTCACATTAAAAAAAATAAAAATAAAAATAACGTGAGCAACACAGCTCAATATGGGTCTGATAGAGCATTTGGACTTTATGGCAAATTTTTTGAAACAGGATACAAAATGCATTTAATGATTCTATATTTAATATTGATGTATATCTATAGTTGATTATTTACTGCAGATATGATGCAAAGGGGTGGTTTCTCTGTTTTAGTCTCAGGATTTGTTTAAAGCTAGCAATTTTTCCTTTCTCTCTCCCGCTGCTTCTGTGTCTCCTCTAAGTAACTTCTTTCATTCACTTGCAGTTTTCAGACGGCTGTGCCAGTGCCCTATAGCTCCTTATTAAGGCACACATGGATACACACATATACACGCACATGTTTAAAGGAAGGGTACCAATGGATTTAATTCATACCTGCTTGCCAATTTTAATGTCATATTTCTACAGCCCTTTCATTGCATTATAATGTATAAGTAAACGTTCAGTATCTGTTATTCTTATCTTTCAGGGTTATGTTTGCTTTTAAAGTATTTAAAAACATGGCAACATTCATTTTATCCTTTTAGCATACTGTTCTCCTACTTCAGTTGTGCCTATAATTCAAATATATCCTTAGTTCCAGTAGGTCCAGCCTCTGAGCTCTGTGCAGATTACCAGAAGATTTAGGGTTTTCATCAAACAATTTATTGATGCCACCATTTTTCCAGGTACTCTGTATTGGAGCATACACACGTCAACTATGGAAATGTCATCCACCTCTATCTATGATTTGGGCTTTCCTAGCTCTGTAAGCCACATTGATGCAGCAGTATTCTTAAACAGAGCCAGAAAGACTCTGTTCTTTGTCGGAGAAGAATACTGGAGGTAAGAAAAGGGATATTGGGAATATAATAGAAGCAGTAATATGCGTAAATATTTCTTTATGGAAAGAGTGGTACATGCGTGGAATAGTCTCGCAGTCGAGGTAGTAGAGACGAGGACGGTATCTCAATTAAAAAAAGCATGGGACAGACACAGAGGATCTCTAAAGGAAAAAAGAGGACTATTTATTTGATATTGAAGGGCAGACTAGATGGGCCATGAGGCCTTTTTCTGCCGTCATGTTTCTATGTTTCTATCTGACAGAATTTAATGAAGTATGGGAAGAGAAAATAGGGGCGGCCCAAGGGTGGTGTGGGGCCATGAGTGGAGACTCATTGTGGGGCTTCATTTGCATATCCACTATACCTCATTTGCATAAATGTATTTTATTTTAAAATGTATATGTTGTCAACTAAAATTTTAGGTGGCTTTCAAAGGAGCCCTTCACAAGCATGTTAAAAGCCTCGGCCCAGAATGCTAGGTATCATAAGGAAAGGAATGGAAAATAAAACAAAAGATATTATAATGCCTCTATATCGTTCCATGGTGAGACCGCACCTTGAATATTGTGTGCAATTCTGGTCTCCATATCTTAAAAAGGATATAGCGTTATTAGAAAAGGTTCAGAGAAGAGCCACCAAAATGGTAAGGGGGATGGAAGGATACTCCTATGAAGAAAGGCTAAAATGTTTAGGGCTCTTTAACCTGGAAAAGAGATGGCTGAGGGGAGATATGATAGAAGTCTATAAATTAATGAACGGAGTGGAAAGGGTAAACGTAGATCGATTGTTTACGTTATCAGAATATAGAAAGACTAGGGGACATGCAATGAAGCTACAGGGTAAACTATTTAAGACTAATAAAAGAAAATATTTTTTCACTCGTGTAATCAAACTTTGGAATTTGTTACCGGAGGATGTAGTAAAGGCTGTTAGAGTAGCTGGGTTTAAAAAAGGTTTGGACAAGTTCCTGGAGGAAAGATCCATAAACCATTATTAAGAAGGGACCCAGGATATCAATGCTTGACCCAGTAGAAGCATTAGAACATAAGAACATAAGATATGCCATACTGGGTCAGACCAAGGTCCATCAAGCCCAGTATCCTGTTTCCAACAGTGGCCAATCTAGGTCATACGTACCTAGCAGTTTCCCCAAAAGACACAGGTTCCACAATGCTTGTATTGGGTCAAGCATTGATATCCTGGGTCCCTTCTTAATAATGGTTTATGGACCTTTCCTCCAGGAACTTGTCCAAACCTTTTTTAAACCCAGCTACACTAACAGCCTTTACTACATCCTCCGGTAACAAATTCCAGAGTTTGATTACGAGTGAAAAAATATTTTCTTTTATTAGTCTTAAATAGTTTACCCTGTAGCTTCATTGCATGTCCCCTAGTCTTTCTATATTCTGATAACGTAAACAATCGTTCTACATTTACCCGTTCCACTCCATTCATTAATTTATAGACTTCTATCATATCATCCCTCAGCCGTCTCTTTTCCAGGTTAAAGAGCCCTAACCTTTTTAGCCTTTCTTCATAGGAGTATCCTTCCATGCCTTTTCCATTTTGGTGGCTCTTCTCTGAACCTTTTCTAATATCGCTATATCCTTTTTAAGATATGGCGACCAGAATTGCACACAATATTCAAGGTGCGGTCTCACCATGGAACGATATAGAGGCATTATAATATCTTTTGTTTTATTTTCCATTCCTTTCCTTATGATACCTAGCATTCTATTTGCTCTCTTGGCCGCCACTGCACACTGGGCCGAGGGTTTTAACATGTTATCCACAGTGACGCCTAAATCTTTTTCCTGGGTGGTGGTTCCTAATGTGGAACCTTGCATCGTGTAACCATAGTTTGGGTTGTTCTTCCCTAGGTGCATAACTTTGCACTTGTCCACATTAAATTTCATCTGACATTTTGATTCCCAGTCTTCCAATTTACAAAATGTGTGGGCCAGCATAGCTTCAATGTAGTGAACTGTGAATTTTGAAAGTGGTTGCTTTCCTGTGGTACTAGCACACAAAATTGTTGGAGAATAGAAGATGTATGAGGCAGTGATGCTGGCCGCACAGTATAAGCAGCAAAGCAAAGAAGTGGCTCAGAGCTTCTTTCATCCTGATCTCTGACCCACCCAGGTCAGGTCTGGTCAGGTGATTTGGGTTATAGACTTGCCCCATGTTAGAGATTTTTTTTATGCAGTAAAAGAGGCAGCAGGTGCAAGCAAGATGCATTGATAAAAGGCATGAGGTCTGGTCCGCAAGCTCTCCAGCATTAATGTAGTGCTACAGTGCACTGCACAGTTAACCCATATCACTTTCAAGCTAGGTCAGGGAATGTGAGCCACTAACCAGTGCTAACAGTTTGGCATAATGCAAGTATTACGCCGAGCATTAGCAGTAAATTTGAGAGATTAAGAACATAGTCCACAAACCCTGGCTTAGAAGTGAGGTTCACAACTGCCATGGTATGCGCAAAACTAACCCATTTGGAGAAACTACCCTGAGCAACACCATGTTGCTGACACATTCAGTATGAATGCAATGTATACTTAGCAGTGTAGACATGAATAACTGGGCAGAATAACAGCAGTGGTGCCAAAGGACTGGAGAGAGGCTCATGTGGTGCCTTTACACAAAAGTGGAAGTAAGGATGTGGTTGAAAACTACAGGCCGGATAGTTTAACTTTGGTGGTCAGTAATATTGGAAACACTGCTGAAAGAGAAAATAGTGAGGTTTCTGGAGTCCAGCGGATTACAGGATCCGAGGCAGCATGGATTCACCAGAGGCAGGTCTTGTCAGACAAATCTGATGGATTTCTTTGACTGGGTGACCAGGGAGTTGGACCGAGGGAGAGCCCTAGATGTGGTGTATTTAGATTTCAGTAAAGCCTTTGACACTGTTCCTCACAGGCAACTTATAAACAAACTGAGCACCCAAGGGATGGACCCTAAAGTTACTGCTTGGGTTAGAAATTGGTTGGGTGGGAGGCGACAAAGAGTACAAGTAAATGGAGCTCACTCTGAGGAGAAGGATGTTACCAGTGGTGTGCCCCAGGGATCTGTCCTTGGTCCGATTCTTTTTAACATCTTTGTTAGTGATATAGTGGAAGGGCTGTCGGGTAAGGTTTGCCTCTTTGCGGATGATACCAAAATCTGCAATAGAGTAGACACCCAGGAAGGTGTAGATAACATGAGGAGGGATCTAGCTAAGCTTGAAGAATGGTCTAGAATTTGGCAGCTGGGATTTAATGTTAAAAAAATGTAAGGTCATGCATTTGGGCTGCAGCAATCCAAGGGAGCAATATACGTAGTATAGGGGGTGAAGTACTTTTGTCCACTAAAGAAGAACGGGGCCTAGGCATGGTTGTGTCTGATGATCTTAAAGTAGCTAAACAGGTAGAAAAGGCGATGGCAAAGGCTAGAAGGATGCTTGGTGCATACGGAGAGGAATGGCTAGCAGAAAAAAGGAGGTGATAGTGCCTCTGTATAAGTCTTTGGTGCAACCTCATTTGGAGTATAGTGTGCAATTCTGGAGACCGCACCTTCAAAAGGATGTGAACAGGATGGAGTCGGTGCAGAGGGTGGCTACTAAAATGATTAGTGGGCTTCATTATAAAGCATATGAGGACAGACTTAAGGATCTTAATATGTACACCTTAGAGGAAAGGCGGGACAGAGGTGATATGATTGAGATGTTTAAATACCTCCGTGGCATTAATGTTCAGGGAGAGAGCCTCTTTCAATTGAAAGCAAGTTCTGCTATGAGGGGACATGGGATGAGGGTGAAGGGAGATAGATTCAGGAGTGATATGCGGAAATATTTCTTTACGGAAAGAGTAGTGGATCCGTGGAATAGTCTCCCAGTAGAGGTGGTAGAGATGAGGACAGTAACTGAATTCAAAAAAGCATGGGACAAGCACAGAGGATCTCTAAAGGTAAAAAGGGGACTGTTGTAGTTGTTATGGAAGGACAGACTAGATAGGCCATGTGGTCTTTTTCTGTCATCATATTTCTATGTTTCTATGACTCTATGAACTACCTGATATTTATCTACCCTTTACTATGTTATTTTGTTCTTTCGTATTTACTTAAGCTGTCCAGAAATGCCCTTCTCTATTTTTAATTAGTCATTTTAAAAAGTATGCATGCTCTCAATGAAATCTTGGTAAATGCTTTATTTTCAGTTACAATGAAGTTTTCAATGTCATGGAAACAGGGTATCCTAAAAAAATAAAAGATGACTTTCCAGGAATTAACAATAATGTTGATGCAAGTCTTGAATATGAAGGTAGGTTACTAATATACCATGACAACAAACCTGCCAAAACCTTTTGCTTGTTTTTCATTACTGTTTTGTAGATAGTTGAAGATACTATCTTCAGCCATGACCTTAAAGAAAGACAGCTGCAGAGTTTTCAAAGAACATTATAGTAAATGAACACTTGTTATCACTTATGGGAGGAGGACATGATTTTGGAAACAATGTCATGTCAATGCAGGAATCTTATAACATTAAGAAGCGTACTTACTAGCAACGTCTATGACTGCAGCCATTTTGAGCCAGACTGATGACGGGATCAGGAGCAGGGAGGACTGCTCCTGCTGCTATTGACCACTGGACCACTGGGGTTTGTTTAAGGTACTGTTGATGGGGGGGGGAGAGGGGGGGTGACATTAAGCTGACTGGCTAGCTGAGATTAATTGTTCTTGAAGGGGAGGAGGGAGGGGGATTGGGATCTCAACTGGCTAGCAGGGATTTTTTTTTAAGGGTCGTGAGGAAGGGCAGTTGGGAACCTGACTGACTAGCTAGGATGGTAGAGTTTGTCAGGGGATGCACTGATACCCCCCGGAAAGTTCCCAATGGGGATTGGGAGCTGTCTGGGGAGGATCAGTGCTGAAGAGGGGTGGGGAAAATACATTTTTTTTCTGGGAACAAGCAGGAAGAGTCCTCACATATGGGTGACATTGATGCCGACGGAGCCCTGCATGGAAGCTTCTCACCAGCTTTCAAGAAAGTCTTTGGGAGACACACCATGCATGCGTTGTCTCCTTCCTGCCCAAGGATGCCATTTGCCTCAGTCTCCTTTTATCTGCTGAGCCCACCAGATATGTGTGTTTTCCCCAGAAAAAGTGTTAGTATTTTGTTTGAATTTTTCTTTTCTCCGGTCATGTACCTGTTCCTTTTCCTGCCCCCGAGCTGCTTACCTCGGTATCGGGTCTTGGGTCCATGTTTTTCTTTTCTTTATTTTTGTTCCTGACAGGCGCAGTTTTGCGCCCTTTTCACTGGCAAAGTCCTGGGTCTTTGATCTCACAGGGGCCCTTTTTCCCCCAATGGCCTCTGCCAGCAGCTGTAAGAAGTGTGATTGGTGTTTACAGACCATGTCCCTCACCAACACACATGACTGCTGCCTCTGTTGCCTCGGGCCGGATGACGAACCCTTGGATTGTGGCCTCTGTAAGAGGATGTCCTCCAAGGCCATTAAGTCATCAGCAGCAGCATGAGAAGATTTTGTAAAAGTCAGACTCTGCCCTGGAGTCTCCTGCGACACTGCACTCCAAGGTCCCATCCAGGACCTTGAAGCTGCAAGGTGACCCTGCTGCCTCTGATTGAGGCTACGGGTCCTCTGAGCAGAGCACCCCAGAAGTAGAACACAAGAAGAAGAAGAAATCCTCAAGGGCCGCATCCATGGACGAGTCGGGAAAGGTGGGTAAGTACCGCATCTGGTCCCGCAGTCCACAATGTGAGCCGAGGGGTTGGAGTGGGTGCAGTTAACCAAGGTCATCCGCAGAGAATCATCGGCCTCCAGTGATTGGCCTCGGACCCCCGAGGACATCCTGGTCGAGTACTCCCCCTCGTCGGAGCCAGCGCCAGGCCTGAGATCCTCGGTGCCTGCGTCGAAGGCTGCGGGGCCATCTGGACTGGAAACCAGAATGGCGACCTTGGAGCGCAGCTTGTCTGCCTTCATGGCCCAGCAGTGGGCCATGATGCCCGGTTCCACTGGGTCATCTGCCCAGACCACTGGGCCCTCAACCTCAAGGACATCCCCAGATATTGAGCCGATCCTCAAGTGCCATCGGCCTCAAGATGATCCTTGACATCGGTCTCGATCCCAGTCCAAGGTCCTCCCCAATGAGAGGCCATGGCTCCACCCACAGGGCTTCCAAGGGACATAGACTGCTGGGCTAGGGGCCCAACCTCACAACCTGGCCTTTCCTCGACTCCTCCACCAACTACAAGTCAGATTGGGAAACTGAGGACAAGGAATCCCCAGATGTGTGTCGCCACCACGATATGTCCTTGGACCCATCTCCCGCCAAGACCCGGTGCCAGTTCCCACCCAAGGATATGGCATTCCTCGACTTTGTGCAAGACATTTCAAAGGCATTGGCATTCAACACTGTGACAGAGGAGGACCCTCGGACAGAGGAGCTTGAGATCCTCCAGTACATGGCCCTTCCGAAGGAGGCACTTAGGGTGCTCGGTCCCCCAATCCTGGAATGGCTGCTCCTCTACATGTGGGAAACGCCAGCATCGGTACTCATCTTGAGCTGTATTGGGTCCGCTAGAGACCGGGCCTCCAGAAACACAACTGCTACACAACTACATGGTGGTGGAGTCGGCTATGCGTCAGCTCAAGAGCCAGAAGATGCACTGCTCAGTGCCCCTTGGTAGGGAGGCCTGCACCTTGGACGCCCTGAGCAGAAAGTGCTATCAGGATTCAATGTTCTTTGACTGGATCCAGATATACCAGCTGTACATGGACATGTACTGGAGGGTCCTAGTGAAGGAACTCGGCTGACCTCTCCAAGGAACTCCTCCAGTGGATCCGAAGTCTGTCCTCTGCTGTCAGAGAGTGCTCTAAATTCATGACTTGGGCAGCCTATGACAGCTTTGAGTCAGTGGCTAGAGTAGCTGCAGTGGGCATAGGTGCCCGACACCAAGCTGGCTACAATCTTCCAACCTGGAGCAATGGGTTTGGGACAAATTGTCGATGTCTCCTGCCAAGGAGAGAACCTCTTTGGCAAACCCATGACTGATAAGGCCGCAGAGATGGAGTCTGAGTTCCTGACGAGGAATAGGCTCTCCTAGAAAATAGCTACCCTTCCCCGATGGAAGACCCCAAGTAAAAAGCCCCCCTCACCCGAGGAAGGGCTTATGGAAACTACTCTCAGTATCAGGCCTTCCCAGCTCTCCAGCTGGGCCAGCAGGCCAAGGGACAAGGGCATGGCCCTCATAAGCCAAAGACTCCCAAACCCCAAGCACTGGCCCTGGCATAGCCTGGTGGGAGCATTTGATTCCTTGGGTATAGCCTCTCCACTCCCAGGAGGCCCACCCCAGCAGCCCACAGGGGGATGTCTGATTCTGTTTGCCCACTGGTGACCAGCCTTCACCACTGACACATGGGCACTCCAGGTGGTCAAGGAGAGCTACCTCCTCCACTTGGAACAGACTCCCCCTCCATTCTTTCTGGGACAGCCCACCAGGACTCCCCTCCACCAGACCTTGCTACTGCAGGAGCTCGCAGGCCTTCTTGAGAACAAGGTGGTGGAACCCATACCCCCACACCTTTGGAGCAGAGGGTTCTACTCCCGGTACTTCCTTATACCAAAAGGAATAGGGGGCCTAAGGTCCATTCTAGACCTGTGGGACCTGAACAGGTTCCTGGTGAGAGAGAAGTTCAAGATGCTTTCCCTTGGGACACTGCTGCCATACCTGCAGCAGGGAAAATGGCTATGCTCCTTGGACTTAAAGGATGCATGCACACACACATCCTCATCCCAGCTACAGGCAATACCTCAGGTTCGTGGTGGGGGTGGCCACTACCAATACAGGATCCTACCCTCTGCCCAAAGGGTCTTCACCAAGTGTCTAGCGGTGGTTTTGGTCCACCTTCATCTCCAAGGGGCCTCTGTCTTCCCCTACCTGGATGACTGGCTCATCAGAAGAGGCTTGGCTGCCACGGTACAACAGGCCACAGCCCATACCATCAGCATCCTACAATATCTGGGGTTTGCAATAAACCACCCCAAGTCACACCTCCTCCTGACAGAGTGTCTGGAGTTCATAGGAGCCCACCTAGACACCCGTCAGGCCAAAGCGTTCCTACCTCTGGACAGGGCTGACCACCTCAGGGTGCTGGCCGCAGACCTACAACGCAGATGCACCGTGTCCGCTTGCCTCCTGCTATGTCTGCTGGGCCACATAGCATCCACGGTCCATGTCACCCCGGATGCTGCCTTCACATGAGAGTGGCCGAATGGTGCCTCTGCTCCCAGTGTACACAGGCTGTGTGATAGGGAGACGGTGACCCGCGAGCTTGCAGACTCCCTTGGCTGGTGACAGGTTCTGGAGCACCTCCAGGCCAGGATGCCCTTCCAGGGCCCCGATCCCCAGAGGTTCCTCACTATAGATGCCTCCCTGCTAGGCTGGGGTGCTCATTGTGCAGATCTCTGCACCTAGGGCAGCTGGTCGCAGTCAGAGAACCAACTGCAGATCAACCTGCTGGAACTTCAGGCTGATTGCTAAGACCCTTTTCAAGGCTCAGCACAATGGGCCATCACTGATAATGGTTGCCCCCAGCAGCCCAGGCAACCGTGGTTTCTGCTGTTCCCTCATTTGTCCTTGTTGTCCCCAGTCCTCTGGGAAGTGCCCTGGAGTTACTGTTGCAGGAGGAGGGCTCCCTTCTACTCCCAAACCTGGGGTCCCTCTCACTAATGGTTTGGCTGCTGAAAGTGTAGCCTTCGTAGAGGAGATCCTCCTGGCCTCCTGTAGGGTCTCTACGAGATGGGCCTATTATTATTTTTTTTTTTTATACCGCGCTATTTAGAATCAGTGCGGTTTGCATGTATACTAACAGGTACTTTTTATTCCCTTGTCCCCGAAGGGCTCACAATCTAAGTGTACCTGAGACAATGGAGGGTTAAGTGGCTTGCCCAAGGCCACAAGGAGTGGCCATGGGACTAGAGACCCCAGTCCCTCCGGCCTGAAGTTGCTTGTCCCCATGCAGGAATTGAACCCCCGGCCTTCCGGCCTGAGGTAACCTGTCCCAACCACTAAGCCACTCCTCCCTATTCCTCCCTATGCCTTCAAATGACACAGATTCTCAGTGTGGTGCGCGTAATGACAAGTTAACCTGTTCTAATGCTCTGTGCAGCTTGTACTGTAATATTTGCTCCACCTGTTGCAGGCAGGAATGAAGTCCAACTCGGTCAGGGTGCACCTGCGTACTCTGGTGGCGCACCACCACCTTATCAAGGGCAAGCGCCTCTCCATCTAGCCCCTCATGGCCCACTTCCTGTGAGGCCTCTTGTTATCCAAGCCCCCTGTCCGCCCTCCAGCAGTAGAGTGGGACCTCAAAGTAGTGCTATCCAAGTTCACTGGGCTGCCATTCGAGCCCCTGGCTACCTGCCACCTGCGGTACCTCTCAGGGAAGGTCGTCCTCCTAGTGGCATTCACATCTGCTCGCAGGCTCAGCGAGCCTCAGGTGTTAGTGGTGGATCTGCTATACACAAGGTTCGATAAGAACAGGGTGGTGCTCTGCACACACCCCAAGTGACTTTCTAAGGTGGTGTCCCCTTCCCCCTCAATCAGGAGGTAATGCTCCCCACTTTTTTTCCATGGCCTCATTCCATTGGGCAGAGACCATACTGCATACTCTGGACTGTAGGAGGGCCCTGTCCTTCTACCTTCAATGTACCCAGGGCCACCGCAAAGCCTCTCAGCTTTTCATCTCCTATGACCCCAGTTGGCTGGGGCAGGTGGTGACCAAGCGAACTCTGTCCAATTGGATGGCAGACTGCAATGCCCTCACCTGTGAGCAGGCTGGGCTCTCACTGGAGCACAGAGTCTTAGCGCACAGCATCAGGGCCATGGCTGCCTCTTTGGCAAAGCTGCACTCTGTCCCTCTGCCAGGCCACCACCTGGTCTTTCGCAGCTCATTACTGCCTGGAGAGGGAATCCCGATGGGACAGCGCCTTCGGCCAGGCCGTACTCTGTCATCTGTTCGGGGTGTAGGTAACATCTGCCCTCCAACCCTTCTGTGTTCAGCTACCAGAGTGCTAGTTCCTCACTGGACACTCAAGAATCTGTTAGTCTAGGACTCTATTACTGCTGCTCACGGCTCACCTTTTTCTGGTCACCTATGGCATTTTTACCAGTTTTCGGTAGCCTGTATCTAGGGAGCTCCATATGTGAGGACTGACTTCCTGCTTGTTCCAGGAGAAAGTGTAGTTACTCAGCTGTAACAGATGTTCTCCAGGGACAGCAAAAATCAGTCCTCACAACTCTCCCTCCTCCCTGTGGAATTGCTTCTTTGTCATTTTTTGCCATCTTTAACTATGTCATTTGACTGAGGCAAGATAGCACTGTTGCGCTGGAAGGGGACCACGCATGCATGGTGCATCTCCCAAAGGGTTTCTTGAAAGCTGGGGAGAAGCTTCCGCTGCAGGGCTCCATCGGCGTCGACGTCACCCTTATGTGAGGACTGATTCCTGCTGTCCCCAGAGAACACCGGTTACAAGTGAGTAACTACGCTTTATTGTCAGTGCTGTGGATCTGTATAGCCATGGCATCAACAATATTGTCTGATCAGGGAGGGTCCTGATCAAAGCATTAGGAATGGAGGAGTAGCCTAGTGGGTAGAGCACCAGCTTGGGAACCAAAAGACCAGGGTTTCATTCCCACTAGCACTCCTTGTGCCTTGGGCAAATAACGTAACCTTCTGTTGCCTCAGAAAAATGGAAGATATCAATCTCTCTGTTTAATATACATTACCAAGTTTACATTACAATGTAAACCGCTTTGACTAAAATGATAAAGTAGTATAAAAAAATGTTAAATAAATAAATTGGGGGGGGGGATTGTAGCGATCAGGGCATAGAACTAGTAAGAACTTTGTACATATGCAGAAGTATATAGGTGCATAGAAAGGAAGAGTGATTTGGGAGGTTCTTTCAAGTAAACAGATATCCCTTGACACTTTTACCCACCAACTGACATTTCCTCAAGGTCATGCATAACCCCCAACTAAGATGTTGTTGAAACCCAGGGCTTGGAGGAGTGCTTGCTAAGTGACATTTTCTTCATTTCAATGGCAGTAAATCCACCTCTGCTGGTACAAAACTGGTCTTTCTGAGGAAGGGCTGCCTTATTCCCTGCAATTGTGTGTGCACTTTCATAAAATGTGCCTCTTATATGCTTAAGTGCTGCTAAATACACATGTTCTCTCAGTATATAAAATCATTTCATACACGTATGAGTAAAATCCCATACATGGACATGATCCTGCAGATTCCTTGGGTGGATGTGTTTATAAAAAGTTCCAGTACAGTCAAACCTCGGTTTTCATGATTAATCCGTTCAAAAAAGTCTGACTAAAACCAAATGTATGAAAACTGAAGCAATATTTCCCATAAGAAATAATGTAAATCCAATTAATCCGTTCCAGACACCCAAAAATATTCACAAAAATACATTTTATAGAGAATAACTATATTTTACATACAGAAAACAATGAGAAATAAATATAAATGACTAATGAAATGGAAAAATGAACATTTAACATCACTTTTACCTTTATTGAAGACTCTTGTTGGCAAGATGCAGCCAGACACCCAGAGAGGAGATTGGGCACAGGAATTTAAAAAAAAAAAAGAACAAAACAAGAAGGATAAACAAAAAAACAGCCTCCAGTAAAGGTGCCAGCCACAGCCACCGGAAACACCACTCTCCCGCTCAGGCAACCTGGAACGCAGAGCTGAGCATGAGTTCCAGAGCCATGTGGCAATGGCTGCAGCAGCACGGGCCCCCGAAGTCTCAGCCAGGCAGCAGAACACTTCTCTCACCTGCCCGATCCTCACAGGACAGCACACACACAGAGATTCTCTGATCGCCGACTCTCTCCCCCGCCTCCAATTCTCAGCAGCAGCAGGACTGGCAAGTTTGGAAGACCCCTTTCAGCAGGGAGTCCCAGCAGGGAATCCTAATTGAGCGTCGGAGCATCAGACCAGCAGAACAGCTCCCGGCACTTCTCTCACCTCACCTCACTGGACAGCACACACACAGAGATTCTCTGATCGCCGACTCTCTCCCCCGCCTCCGATTCTCAGCATCAGACCAGCAGAACAGCTCCTACTGTACTGAGCGCCCCCCCCCCCTCGGTACGGAAATTGTACGAAAACTGAGCGGATGTACGAGAACCAGGACATAATCGCAACGAAAAAAGTCGTCGAAAACCGAAGCTAACGAAAACTGGGGCATACGAAAACCAAGGTTTGACTGTACTTCGAATGCTCCCCTCATATATGTGATTTCTTCAACTGGTGCAATATGTGTTTTCCTACTTTTCTGAAAACTGTTCTAGGAGTCTCTTTTAGCGCTCAGTCTCCTTTCATAACATTACCTCCTTAATCAGTTAAGAGGGTAGTTACTAATATGGGTTAAGGCAACAATGTGCATTATTTGGCCAAAAATGGTACATTAAGTGGCAAAATTGTTTCCCTTCACACATGGCTTTTTTCTGCAACACAAGTTAATAAGATACAAAGCACATAATTGTTATGCACTTTGAATAATACAGTTCACATTAAACTTTGCAAAATACAAGCTGCCTTATTCATGGAAAAGTCACGGCAGCTTTGAGCTGGCATTATCTTTCCTCCCCAGGAACATCAGGCCACCTATACTCCCAGGGAGTCTCTTAAAGGGGCCAGCACCACTTACAAACTCCCCACCCCCAGTTCTTCCCAACTCAATGCATAACCCTCCACTCCCCAATCCCTAATCCTCCCCCTCCCCCGCCCCGCCACAAATAACAGTTAGTGTAGGTAGGACCTTTACCCCATACTGTCATCATGGTATACTTAGTGCACGGTAAGCCCCTTACTAATGGTTTAGTAAACACGTCCCTTAGTAACTAGACCCCTTAATTTTACCTACATTCTAGTAAAGTTGTAAGTAACCTTAAGCATTATTTGGAAATATGGGCTATCCTAAAATTAATAATATATGTTTTATTGTATTCATACAACTTGGTGTGCAAATTTTATTTGAAGTAGATATTGAAGGATGTATGTGTGTGTTGGGGTTTATGTGGGATGATACAGGGGAGTACCTGTCCTTTTTTCTCTACAGCACTAAATCACAATACCATAATATAATACTGTGCAAAATAATCTTTTAAATCTTATAGATAAACTTCTTAAGGACACACTGAATTCCAAGAGTTTTATGACCAAGATTGTGTCCATTCTTTTTCTTTCTAGGGTTTATATGCATATTTTCTGACTCTCAAGTATATGTATACAACCACGAAGAGAAGGTGATCATGTCATCTATGAAAGTTAATACATGGCTTGGATGTCCAAATTAAAAGGCACCGTAGGATGAATGCATCATGACTGTAAGGGGTGTGGTGAATCAGTTAGCATTTTATTATGCATTTATTATTCTGTGCCTAAGGATCTCATCAAGAATGGTGAAAGAGTATCTCTTGGGGTAGAGATAATAAGTGAGACATTTTCAAATAATAAAGGGGATATTGGTTTTTGCTTTTGTCATTTTGGGTAGTATTGTTTGAAAATCTTCCTTGCGTTATGACTTTTTTTTTTGTAGTATTTAGTTCATGCCTTTGCAGTAGAAGTAGTTCAAGGTGGGTTACAATCATGCATAGTAGGTATTTAGTAAGATTTTCCATATAGAGGGCTCTGCCAACCACTAAGCAAACTAGGTGGCTGTCTAGGGCGGATTACAGGGGGGGGGGGCAGGTGGTGGCAATGAGCAGGGCATTCAAAGTTAAACAATAGATTCTGTCTGCTGGGGGGCAGAAGGCTTAAGATTTGCCTTGGGTGCCAACACCTTGAACCAATTCTGGGGCTGGCCCTGTCCATATAATAGTTATTTAACCTATATGAAATAAATGTCACCCGAATGGTTCAAGATTGTCTCAGCGTTGTTATTGTTCTATGTAACTGGACTATGACACTTTCTTTCCTGCAGAAACCATCTGTGAGATTTGCCATGTGCTCTTTCATTGTCATTTTGTTTGAAGAAAGTTTTGATGTTTTTTAAGTCTCTGATTTTTGAAGTTTATCACCCAGTGTATATCCACTAGAAACATGTACAGTCATATGTTAGTAGAAAAGGGATTAACATTCTTAATATTTTAAAGTTCCAAGAATTCTGAATAATAAATACATTTCACAGAATTCTAGAAATTCAAACTCGGTCTTTTTTTAACTTTCAGGAATATTGCTTTTGAAATGATTAGTTTCCTATCTAGTTCTTTAGGCTAAATGCTTCCTCTTCAGCTTCTTAAGAGTGAGCAAGTGATTTTTAAAATCAGGGTTAAAAAATGATTTCTAGGAAAATGTGTACAATCGCTATTCAAAAAATACAAAATATAAAATATTTTTTGAGAAAACAAACAAGTTGAAAAGTGTAGACTACAAGCAGTGCACACAGGTGTGTTTTCCTTCACTGATCTCCCCTTCTGTCTCCACCCTCCTCCCTTATCCCTTCTCAAAGTTAATGAATGGGGCAGACAGAAAAGCAAATGGCAACAGCTTGCCACTGCTCTGTCTACCCCTCAGCAGCAGCATAGTCTACTACTAATCAGCACTGCCAGAAAAGTAAAAAATGGTGACCCCATTTGGCCACAACCTTCCTGGCCTCGATTGGCTGGAGTCCCCAAACACCATCAGTTTCTACTTCTGTTTTTGAAGCCCTAGCAAGATAAAGACAAAATAATGAAAGTGAGCAAATCTCTCTATACAAAAAATATCTGCATTTCTGAAGCAAAAAAATCCACTAAAGCAATGGAGTCATCAAGCCTTGAAATATTTTCATTTGTTTCACATACAGGGCCATGTTTACTAACCTGCACTAACTGCTGATGCAGGATTCAGTACGCAGTGGGTGCACCGTGCTAAAATTTGGCACAGGGCTCTGCACAAAAAACAACAACAAAATTTGCACATTAAGGGGGTCATCCTGATCCTGAATAGTGGAGGCTGGATGTCCGACATGGACGTCCAGCCTCCACCATTCCCCTAGACCTGATGACGATGACAGAGCTCCCCGCACATCTCCTGTATAAGTGCGGGGAGCTCTAGATAGGAGTGGGAGAGTGAGGGCCAGAGGAGGAGAGAGGGCGGTCTGGAGGCATGACCCTGGCCCCGGACGTACAGGGCCAATTCCAGTCACAGTCCTGTACATCTGGGCTGGAGGAAAAGGACAGGGGACTTATTCCACTTCAGGGGTGGAATAAGTCACCCTATGGGAGGAAATCAGTGGCAACGGACCCCGCCCAAATGGTAAGGCAGGCCCAGGAGGTTCCCCGCAGCCAGACCTCGACCGGCCTATTCAGGGGTCAGGTGGTGGGGAAACAATTTTTGGGATTCAGCGGGGGATCGGGACATCAAAAGTTAAGAAATAACATTAAATGACTGATTTTTAAGAATTTTATTTTTTGCTCCTTTGGAAGATCCCTGACACAACAAAAAAAGATTTACTAGTCCCATAAGTAAACATCACTTACTTTCTTTAACCAAGTCAAACGTGCTTGTCCACCTTGCAATTGGCTGGGAACCTGCTGCTTTGCCTTCTCTCCCACCATGCTGCATCTCATTGGCCAGCACTCCAGGATGCTCTGCTTGGCTACTGGCAGCTTTACAGCTCATAAGAAATGCCATACTGTGTTAGACCAGGGTCCATCAAGCCCAGTATCCTGTTTCTAGCAGTGGCCAATCCAATCACAAGTACCTGGCAGGTTCCCAAAAAAGCACACAGGTTCCACAATGCTCGCCCCGGGGTAAACAGTGGATTTCCCAGGTCCCCTTTAATAATGGTTTATGGACCTTTCCGGTTATTACATCCTCTGGTAACAAATTCCAGAGTTTGATTATGCATTGAGTGAAAAAAGATTTTTTCTTATTAGTCTTTAATGGGTTACTTTGCAGCTTCATTGTGTGTCCCCTAGTCTTTCTACTTTTTGATGGAGTAAACAAGCGATCTATGTTTACCCGTTCCACTCCTTTCATAAATGTATAGACCTCTATCACATCTCCCCTCAGACATCTCTTTTCAAAGTTGAAAAGCCCTAACTTTTTAAGTCTCCCCTCATAGGAGTATCCTTCCATCC
Source organism: Ichthyophis bannanicus (assembly GCA_033557465.1). Lineage (NCBI taxonomy): Eukaryota > Metazoa > Chordata > Amphibia > Gymnophiona > Ichthyophiidae > Ichthyophis > Ichthyophis bannanicus. The sequence continues at coordinate 169,166,090 of CM066035.1, read as the reverse complement.
CTTTTCATCATTTTGGTGGCACTTCTTTGTACCTTTTCTAATTTTACTGCTATGTTCTCTTTAAGATATGGCAACAATATTCAAGATACAGTGGCATTATAATATCCGTGGTTTATTCTCCATTCCTTTCCTTATAATTCCTAGCATTCTATTTGCTTCCTTGCCTGCCACAGCACACTGGGCGGAAGGTTTCAACATATTATCCACAATGATGCTCAGGATCATTTGTCTGGGTGGAGATTCCTGATGTGGAACCTTGCATAGTATAACTATACTTTGGGTTGTTCTTCCCTAAGTGCGTAACTTTGCACTTGTCCAAATTAAAGTTCTTCTGCCATTTGGATGCCAAGTTTCCCAATTTATCAAGATCCTCTTGCAATTTTTTACAATCCTCTTGTGTTTTAAGAACTTTAAATAATTTTGTGTCATCTGTAAATTTAATCACCTCATTCTTCCCATTACCAAGTCATTTATAAATTTGTTAAAAAGCATTGGTCCCAGCACAGATTCCTGGGGTACTCCATTATTCACCTTTCTCCATTGGGAAAATTGGCCATTTAGCCTTACTCTTTGTTTTCTATCTTTTAACCATTTCCTGATCCACAATAGTACATTGCCTCCTATCCTATGACTTTTTAATTTCCCCAAGAATCTCTCATGAGGGACTTTGTCAAAGGCTTTCTGAAAATCCAGATATACTATGGCGCTCATTCTAGAACATGAATAAGGGCTGTCCACGTGCGGTGTAGATGTCTAAGGGGCGTATATGTCCCCCACCATATTCCACAACAGCACTGACATTCACATCCTGAGCGCTAGCACAGGGAGTTAAGAACGTGGGTAGGAGAGGCCAGAACAGAGGCGTGGCCAGCCACTGCAACGCAGAAGCCTATTCCCGAATGTGCCATGTACGTATGATGTGTAATCCAGAAACGTCCATGTCAGACCTACTGAAACCAGTTATAAGGCTCTGTTATATTTTTTTGAAGGTGTGAATAAACAGATAGACAAAGGTGAGTCGGTTGATGTAGTGAATCTGGACGGCAAACACAGGAGAAGAGGGTATCCGCAAAACGACAAGCCAAAGTAGAAGCGGACCACCAAGGACCAGGCCTACACACAAGTGAAGTAATATATAAAAATGTTTATTGAGTGACCCAACTAAAAAGTTTCAGCCTGAGACCTTCTTCTGGGGTCTAAAACAAAAACAGACATACATATTAAAATGTACATTCATAAAACATATGTAATACCCAACATATAACATTTTTTTTAAACCAATCAAATTAAATATCCACATAAAAATCAATTAGAACAAAGTGTTCTTTAAAGATTTCAATGATGCATGAAAATATAAAACCACATAAAAATAAATATGAAGAATCATACATCATAAAAGGGAACACATTACCACAACAAGAGAGCACCACCAGTGTAAAAGAGACAGAAAGCTCTCCTTAATCTGTATAAAATAGAGAGAAATATACATAAGGATATATTATTATTTATTTATATTCTCTTATATACCGTGCTATTCTGCATCAGTGCGGTTTACATTGAGCAAACTGAAATTACATTGAACAGGGCATTATAACTTGGAGATAACTATTTTACAGGGAACATGGGCTATGGAGGGTTAAGTGGCTTGCCCAAGACCACAAGGAGCACCTGTGGGACTAGAAACCCCAATCCTTCCAGCCCAAGGTTGCTGTCCTCTAGTGGGATTTGAACCCCTGACCTTCCGGCCTGAAGTACCTTGCCCCAACCACTAGGCTACTCCTCCACTCCATTATTATAAATAAATGGTATTATCCCTAATGAGATCAAACAAATTGCAAACAAGGGCATGTAAGATGAAAAGAAATAAATAATAAATGTTTTTTTAAAAAACAATTGGCACCATAACGTGTAAAAACTGTAATTCAACTCGATGTGGCCATATTGTTATACAATTGATAAAAACTGTATCGATTAGGAGCTTGGATTAATAGGATTGACCACACATGTGTAATGACAAAAAAATAATAATATAATGCAAAGTAAGATGTGGTGATGATTAACTCATAAACAGACAAGAAACGACAGCCATAGAGACATAAAAAACTGACCGCAAAAAGAAACGGCATGGCAGAGGGGAACCAAAAGGAAAACATCCATACTATTGTAATATTGTAAAAAGAAAAAAGAAAAACCTTTTCACACGACTATTAGTAATTGAGAAATAAAATGAGAAATAAAGAATCTATTGCATCAGTAAACATCCAGAGGCGCATCTGCGCGAATAAAATTGACTCAGGAAAGGTCGCAGGAAAAGACGTGAAAGTGGGAAACACACGCCATGCTAGACCAATATGGTGAGTGTGCCATTATATATTAAACCAGCTAAGAGCTACATATAAGGCCACCGCACATTTCAAATCACAAGGGAAAACTGTAAGATTGGAAAAATAAATAGATTAAAAAGGTAATAAAACTATTGGGGAACATATTACTACATTAAAAAACAGAAAACCATAAAACGCACCAACCATTTGATGAGGGTCTGAATTGTGCAACTGTAAGGGAAATATAATAATCCGATGGAGGCACAGCAGTGGCTAAAAAGACGACACATGCCTACAATCGCGAGTACAATACGACAACCATCAGGACTAGGTTTGCAATTTGTTTGATCTCATTAGGGATAATACCATTTATTTATAATAATAATCATATATCCTTATGTATATTTCTCTCTATTTTATACAGATTAAGGAGAGCTTTCTGCCTCTTTTATACTGGTGGTGCTCTCTTGTTGTGGTAATGTATTCCCTTTTATGATGTATGATTCTTCATATTTATTTTTATGAGGTTTTATATTTTCATGCATCATTGAAATCTTTAAAGAACACTGTTTGTTCTAATTGATTTTTATGTGGATATTTAATTTGATTGGTTTTAAAAAAAAAATTTATGTGTTGGGTATTACATATGTTTTATGAATGTACATTTTAATATGTATGTCTGTTTTTGTTTTAGACCCCTGAAGAAGGCCTCAGGCCGAAACTTTTTAGTTGGGTCCCTCAATAAACATTTTTATATATTACTTCACTTGTGTGTAGGCCTGGTCCTTGGTGGTCCGCTTCTACTTTGGTAGTGAATCTGGACCCCAGGAATCTGTGCTGGATCCGCTGCTTTTTAACATATTTATAAATGACCTGGAAATGGGAATAACGAGTGAGGTTATCAATTTGCAGATGACACGAAACTATTCAAAGTTGTTAAAACCCATGAAGATTGTGGAAAATTGCAAGAGGATCTTGATAAATTGGAAGACTGGGCATTCAAATGGCAGATGAAATTTAATGAGCACAAGTGCAAAGTTATACACCTAGGAAAGAACAACCCAAACTATGCTTACACGATGCAAACTTCCACATTAGGAGCCACCACCCAGGAAAAAGATTTAGGCGTCATTGTGGATAACATGTTAAAACCCTCCGCCCAGTGTGCAGCGGCTGCCAAGAGAGCATATAGAATGCTAGGTATCATAAGGAAAGAAATGGAGAATAAAACAAAGGATATTATAATGCCTCTGTATCGTTCCATGGTATGACCGCACCTTGAATATTGTGTGCAATTCTGGTCGTCGTATCTTAAAAAGGATATAGCATTATTAGAAAAGGTACAGAGAAGAGCCACCAAAATGATAAAGTGGATGGAAGGATACCCCTATGAAGAGAGGCTAAAAAGGTTAGGACTCTTCAACCTGGAAAAGAGACAGCTGAGGGGAGATATGACAGAGGTCTATAAATTAATGAATGGAGTGGAACGGGTAAACGTAGATCGATTGTTTATGCCATAAAAATATAGAAAGACTAGGTGGCATGCAATGAAGCTACAGGGTAACCTATTTAAGACCAATAAGAGAAAATATTTTTTCACTCAACGTGTAAGCAAACTCTGGAATTTCCTATCAGAGGATGTAGTAAAAGCTGTCAGTGTAGCCGGGTTTAAAAAATGTTTGAACAAGTTCCTGGAGGAAAAGTCCATAAACCATTATTAAAGTGGACCCAGAATATCCACTGCTTGCCCCAGTACAAGCATTGTGGAACCTGTGTCTTTTGGGGAAACTGCTAGATATTTGTGACCTAGATTGGCCACTGTTGGAAACAGGATACTGGGCTTGATGGACCTTGGTCTGACCCAGTATGGCATATCTTATATTCTTATGACTTAGAAAAAATCCAGCTCTGCCCTGCAATGCACTCCATAGAGATGAATGGATGTGATAGGTTGGGTCTGAAGTGGTGCCATCACAGACAGAACAAATTCAAGATGCATGCAGAAGGTACAGGGAGCTGAACTGAGTCACCGTTGTCTGGCAAAGAAACATAACTAAACAGATGTGCAGCAATATAACTAAGAATACCAGTGTCTAATTATGCCATGCACCTATATGCTGTATGTGGCAAAGGAGACAATCAACAGGATGCCAACAAAACTAGGCACATAGATAGCCATCTGCAGAGTCAGGGAGAGTACGGATGTGAACTGGGAAAGGATACCCTTTGGGGTGAGAACACGAGAGCGGATATGTAGCCCTGGAACACCATGTGCATATGTTATGTCATATCAGATATATACAGGTACCAGACAACCCTCGTGGAAACATGTTGCTGTTGCAGAAAGTGAAAGAGGGTTTGGTTGAGGAATGAGAGGTGCACTGGGGGAGCTGGTTTGGGTATCAGCAGGGCAGGTGCCACATGAAAGCCTGGCCAGTATCTAGACCATATGGATGAGCACAGTGCTACCAGGTGTCAGTGTGATGAGGCATGCAAAGCCACAGAGGGTCCACCACAGCCAAATGTCCAAAGATAAAGGCGGCAAAGACAGGGGTCCCCCCATAATAGGGGCACCCAACATTGCAAACAGTACTGATGCAAACATTACAAACAGCACTGATGCATGCACATGATGCAAAATGTGCTCTTGAGCAGGTAGTAGTGAAGGCAGGTCTGTACAGATGACCATGGTGGAAATCACCGAGACTGGCCTGGAATGCGATATATTATGTGATGGTAGTTATGTCCCAGCATGCATGTTGATATTTCCAATTCTGAACCATACAGGTGTGCGCTGGGCCTAGCCAGTGGCCCACAGGGCATGAGAGGGACTGAGACATGGTAGGCCAATGCAACTGCAAGAGCACAGTGTTAGTAATGTTCACTATGCATCAACACACTGCTGGCTGTGACGGCTAGTCTAGGAGATGTATTGTACATTCTACCCAAGGGGTGTGGTGTCAGTGGGTACAGCATGGGGATGTGTAGGATAGGAAATGTCCAAAGCCCTAGAATACAGTATGCAAGTGGACATCCCAAACCATTCCCCGTATCCACAGGCCGGGGTGGAAGAAGAGCACCTGTACGAGTCCTGCAGAGCACGTCTCCGGTCACATGTTCATCCGTGGATGCGATGTTGGGTGCAAATGGTCACTGTGTGTACTATAGGCATGTCCCTGGGCCGGATATGCACAAAATGCAACTTTAGCATGATATGTGACCAGGGGAACTGATGTCCACACTGTGTGCCTGTCCAAGATGCCCCAAATGCCCATACCCTCCCCCGGGAAACATTAACATGGACAGCAATGTGACGGCGAAGAGGGGAAACCCATGTGAATGGCAGTCCACACATGTTACTGCTGCTGCTGTGAAATGGGCACAGCTCTGAAACAACCCCCCAAACATGTCTGTGAAGATGTGTGCCACAAGGCATATATGACGTATATAACAAATAAATGGACAAAGAGAATGCAGAGAGAAAGAGCTGTGCCCCACAACTGTGAATTGTTCCATCATGATCATGTTACCAAGTATGTTAGCACCCGGGGGCAGCCTGAAAGATGCAGGTGACAAATGCCAGTGGTGGATGGATGCCCAATGTCAAATATCACAGCCATGGTCTGAGAGAATGCTGCATACCAGAGCTGTGACATGGATATGTGATACAGCTGGAAAGATGTCCAAGGTGTGACTACAGTGAACCAGATGTAGAGTGGCAGTATGTGACTGACATATGTGGACACAGACAGTAAAGGGTAGTAGGATGGAACTCCACTCATGCACCATCCACATTGTGTCATGGTGGACTGACAGATTTGCAGGTGTAAGATATGTAGTGTCTGTGTGTAACCCAAGCATAGTCAGGGTGAATGAGAGCTATGGATGCAAAGAGCTAATATGGGAGCTGGCATGACACAGCACATGGCTGACATGGCCCAACACCAAAGGCCAATGGAAATGCCAATGGCCAGAGTTCTGGGACTGGATGCATGACATGGCACCACAACACCCACCTACCTGTGCATGAGGAGCGAAACTTGCCAAATATGATCAGAGTGTGATGCCATCAATGTGGGCTATAGTTACAGGCAGCCATGCACATCATATAGTAGATGTGTAGTGCACAGGAAACAGCACTACTTGAGAATCCAAAGGCCATGGGTTTTCAACGCACTGTGGCACTGTAACATCCACAGCACCATGTCATGCAGCATCTGAGGTGCATGTGTCCTGCCATAGGAGAGTACCACCATGTGTGCCAGACCAGGCCCAGGAAAACATCCTCGAGGCAAAGCCAAAGACAAGAAAATGTGTGCAACATAGCCACCAGTGAATGGGTCACAGTGCCACCAGTGTCCTGAGTGCCATGATCACAGGCAGCAGTCCCAACACCCTGCAGTGCCAGCAGGTAAAGGGCACCCCCAGGATCAATTGTGGAGGGTTCTCCAGGGCAAGCGTCACATTTTATGATAGTGTATGTGTCCCTAATCAGACAGAGATGGGAGAAGGGCACAGCACAGACAAGTGCCCCATGCATGAGTTGATGCTGGCAAATGCACCCTGCAGTGTCCGCCTGAGGTGGCACAGAGGGGCACCGGCCAGCAGCCCAATGACACACACACCAGAATCTTGGGCTGGACAGTGTGTGGATGTTGTGGACATATACATGTGTGAGTCACACAGCAATATATGAACATAGGTGTCCATTTCATGCTGAGTGGCATGTCCCCTGCACACACCCAATGCCAGACCTATGAGGCAGTGCCACCCATGGATCCCCCTCAACCACCCATGCCCACCCACATGGCAGAATGTCACATAGACAGCCCTGGAACATGACTGATACCCACCCCACACACCCCAGCACAAACCCGTACCACCTGTGTAGCCCCTTGGGACCCAGACCCATACACCAAGCATTCTGCACCCCAATCCTGCTTCTAGATGACATCCCTGTTCCCCCTTCCCCATACCTGGCCCTTGCTCCTCCCCTTCTCTGTGGGCACATGCACCTGTGCCTCAGTCACCATAGTCATCGGTATGTATGGTGGCATTTCCTTGGACCCCAAAGTATCACAGCTTGTGTTGCCTGACTCCATGACACCCTCATGGAATGGGGAAAACACCATCCATGGACCTGTGCCCCTTGGAGCTGGTCCACGGAGAGTAGGTATCTGTGTGGTGGATGGACCAACTGTGGTGCAGGTACATGCTGAGGCCCATGTTGTGACACCACTAGTGCCTGGCTGCGGAGGTACAGGTGCACATGCTGCTGAGGATGGTGCAGCTGTGGGAGCTGCTGCACTACGTCCCTGTCCATACCCCACTGGAGTGTGCAGGGAGTGTTGCAGGGATGGACCAGCCAGGAACACACCACAGCTCATCAGGATCTCCACCATGGTTGCCTGGAGGATCCTGGTAGCTACGATCAGTGGCTCTGTGGCCACAACATGCCTTTCCTATAATGCCCATGTCCCACAGCAGAGGTTCTGGTATATGGACATGAAAGTGAAGTGGTATGTGTGGCAAGGTACTGTTTTGACTGGTCAGCCATACATGACCTCTGCCAGCAGCTTGACTCATGGCTGGAAAGCCCACACAGAGGGGTGATCTTATCCCAGTGCACCTGAAGGTGACAACAGTGCTAGCCTTCCTGGTGACAGGGTCGTTTCAGATGGTGCTCTCGGCTGTGGGGGCTTTCAGCCAGCCTGCAGTTTCACAGTGCCTCACCCAGTTCCAGAGCATCTACCTGTGGGCACAGAACATCTGCTTCCCAACAACACAGCAGGTCCAGCACTGGACAATGCAAGAGTTCTACACTGTGGCAGGCTTCCTGTCAGTTCTAGGTGTGGTGGATGGCACACACATCACCCTCCAACCACTGTGTCAGAGTGAGGCTGTGTACCACAACCGCAAGGCATACCACTCTGTCAATGCGCAGGTGGTCTGCAATGCAAATGGGGAGATCACCAATGTATGCACCAGGTATCCATATTCCTGCCATGATGTCCTGAGCTGGTCAGGGATCCATGCATGCTTCGAGAGGCACCACATCAGTGGTGGATGGCTGCTAGGTGGGCATATACATGGACAACCTAGGGCTGGGAGGCAGGATGCAATACATGGTGGTGGGTCCACTGGGCAGGTGGTGTTGGCCCCCTGACCCTGGGGCCCAGTGTGGCGAACCCCTGGCCATGGGGGAGGGTGGCTGGGCATGTATGGAGAAGTGGCCTGCCACCATGGTGGGAATAGGAACAGGGCATCCACCTGGGAACTCTCCCCACATACATGGGCATGGTATGCCCTGTCCCCACAGTCCCCCACAGCAGGCAGAGTGGCCCTGTGCATGAAGCATGGGACCAAGGCAGGAAACTGGGGTGGCAGCAGCAGGCCTGCATGTGGTGGTGTGTCATGCAGACCCATCTACCACCACCGAGGGATGTGCCTGCCATGGGCCAGGCATATGGCAGGGGCACCAGACACACACACGGTGCCCAGTCTCACCCTCCAGCAGGGACCCCACCACCTTTTAGTGTGGCCATGCATACATGGTGGGCTGCAGACATAAAGTGGCCCGTCACCCCTGGGACCCTCCAGATGATGTCTACAGACATGGATCAGCTGTCCACAGCCCACTACATGTCTGGCACACATTGCCCCCTTGCTGGCACACCAGCTGATTAATGGTTTGCTGTTCTGTCTCCCCCTGCAGGTGAGCAGGGATATCCCCTTTGTGACTGGCTGATGACCCCCATACTCTACCCCAGCAGTCAGGCACAACATCGGTACAACTATGCGCACTGGACCACGAGGAGTATTATAGAGAGGATCTTCGGCCAGCTCAAGTGCTGGTTCCACTGCCTGGGCCAGTCTGGAGGGGGAGATGCTGTATAGGCCTCTCAAGGTGTGTAAGATTGCCATGGCATGCTGCATGCCTTTTGTCCTGCGGTGCAGGCAGCCATTGCCTGATGAGCCAGAGCCTGTCATGGATGATGGGGATGAGTCTGACGCCGGCGCAGATGCGTAAGTGGGCATACTGTCCAGATGGGGTATGTTGGTATGTGCTGGCCTTGTCCTTGCACATTTTATCTGACAGCCTGATACATCTGTATCTCACCCATAATCACAAAGGCACATACCAGTGAATGGGGAGGGGATGAGGTACTTGGCGCAGCCGGCACAGCCCTGTGCATGTCTGCACCATCTGGACATGGCTTGTGTGTCCAGGCATGCTCCTGTGCATCGTGCACATTACCTGCCAGTGACATTCCTTACAGCGGTGCTCCACCATGGCCTGCTGGTATGTGTACTGCCTTTGGGTCCAGAAGTGGTGGGATTGGGACCCACCATGCCATTATTTTTGCTGACATGTACCAGGTGTGCAGTGTCATGCCCCCTCTATTCCCACATATGGGCATGTGTTTGGGGGCAGTTACCAATCTTGGCCTGTGTGAGTGCCCCTATGTCCGGACATGGGCATCCATGGCATTGTGCCTATGGCTGATGCACTCAGGGTACACACATCACACGGTCTACCTGTCCCTTAGCCATCTGGTACCCGCACCTTGCCTGATGCAGGTAGCACACAATTGTGGGCTACCATGGGGGGCATGGTACAGGTGCATGGTATACCACATATACATGGTGCCCCCAGCATGGCCCTCTCCATCCGCCCTGGCCTGTGCTATGCTGCTGCTACATGTTCATAGTACCCCTACCACTGTGACTCCTCCCCAGCCCCCTGACTGTTTGCACTGTCACCTGCAACTATGGTGGCTGGTCTACCTGCCTATATGCCTCAGACATGCATTGGCAACCATTTACATATGGTGTGGAGCACAGCGTATCCCCTGTGGTGTGATACATGTGTCCAGGTCCAATGGTGGCCAGGGTCACTTTGGCCAACAGACACATAGGCACACAGGGCACACACGTTTAACTGCATAACACTTTATTTTCCCAGTCAACATGCATGGGACAGACAGAGATTATGGGCAAACAGTAACCACACACACTGGCCAACAGGTGTGCCCCTGGCACCCAGATCCACCCTTCCAACACCTACATGGCCATGAACATTGATGGCCAGTCCTCCCTGGTGGCTCTGCACCAGCTGCCACTGGTGCCAACCATGCCACTTAGTGCTACTGTTACCCCTGGGCACCTCCCAGGTGTCATGGCCCCCTCAGTGACCCACAGGGCTGCCTGCTGTGCAACTGGAGGGTGGTATGCAGGGCTGCAGATAGGCCTCCAGCAGCAGGCACAGGACCATGAGCTCACCCCTCAGGCCCCATACCTCTCTCCTGAGATCCACCACATGGTGCAAGAGGTGTGAGAGGGGCCTTCATAGCCATGCAAGGCTGCGCAACAGCATGCGCTCCAGATGGGCCAGGGATGGCATGTCCTCGGGACCTCCAACTGCCTCCTGGGCCCCCTTATCCGGTCCCACTTTAGATAGAGATGGGCTACATGGCCCACCAACATGGCCACACTGCTCCCACATGGACATGGACAATGGCACCTTTGCAGCATCACCACCCTCATCACTAATGTCACCTGGAACTGCCACTGCCTCACAGCAACTCCAACTTCCATAACCCGGGCCCTCTACTGCCTCCTCACCATCCACATCCCCCTCCAGCTGCAATGTTACATCCCTCCCCACACCCCTGCTTGGATCAAAATCCACTCTCCCCACCAACTCTTGCCTATACCCACACCCTGTCTCCCCTCCATCCACACACCGTTGCTCCTCCCCTCCTCCCCTCCTGCCACTCATACACCCCCACACACCCCTACATGCACTCCAAGCCCTCCCCTACACTATGCCCTCCTGCCACTCACATACCTCCACATGCTCCCCCTGCATGCACTGAGACTTCCCCTTCACTATCCCCTTCCTGCCACTCACACACCCCCATACTCTCCTCCCTCTGCATGCACTATGAGCCCTACCCTTCGCTGCTCCCCTCCTGCTGCTCAGACATCCCCACACGCTCCCCCTGCATGCACACAGACCCCTCACCCTCACCACCACCCTCCAACCACTTACCCTCCTGCATGCACTCAGCCACAACACCCTCCCCAATCCTGCCTGGTCCTTCAGCCTGGGTTGCTACAGCCTCACCCAGCATACTCTATGGGGCCTCCCCAGCTGCCCACCCTGCCATGCCACCTGCACCCTCCACCAGGGGCTGGAGGATGAGGGTCCAGAGGTTGCCCACTGTATTCAGGCCTTCTGCACATGGCACCTGTGGGACCTGACCACCGCTCTGCTGCGTAATATCCCCCTAGTATGCTATGGGACATAGTCCCTCCTGCCCTCTGCTCTGCCCCCTTCAGGTGGGGTGGAGGGGGAGAATCCTGCCTCCCCTGCTGGCCTCTCATTATCCTTCTTATCATCCGCAGATGGTATTGGGTTGGACAGGAGGATGGGGCTTTGCTGTGCATTGCTGCTGCCCCGCTACTGTTTGTGCTGCTGCTCCCACTGGGGCTGGAAGGTGTATCTGTGTCATCATCCTCCATGGTGTCAGGGGTGGAGACATCTAGAGACGGGGGTGGGGAGTCCTCCTCCTGTTGTGCTGCTGCTGTGGGGGACAGAGGTCATAGTTAGCTTCATGACTGTGGTTGCTGGGGGGCCAGCCACACACACAGAGTGTTCCAGCATGTCCCATCTCTACAGGGGGTGAGACAGTGTGGGCCAGGACTATGTATTGTGGGACCCTGGGGTGGGGGGAAGCTGTTTCTGTGGTGTCCATGTAACAGGTGTGTCCACTCTTACATGTGTTGGCCTGCCTCAGTGTTGGGGGGTCTGTCAGCCTGCTGCTCAGACAGGGTATCTGGATGGCTACTCACCCTGCTCCTCCTTCAGCTACTGCCGGATATGCCATATCAGCCACGGGAGTGTGCGGTGGATTGCACAGTACCACACACAGTAGGTCTCCATGTCACGCAGTATCCGGAAATGTCTTTGGGGTAGAGGCACATCTCATCATTCACCTGTGCCAGGGCACAGACCTTCCTACTCTATGGGGTGGTTCTGCTTGCATTCTGCAGATGGCAATCATGTGCCGTGTCACAATCTGCTCTCAGTGGCACATCAACCTCCCATGCTATGCTGGGGAAGGCAGGGGAGCAGCAGCAGGACATTGCATTTGGTGTACATGCACAGGGACATGTTCCCTCACCTCCAGGGGCTTGTGAGCACTGACAGCTGTAGCCTGAGGGTTCTGGCCCTGAACCACAGTGCTCAGGATCCTGGGTTTGCCTCCCACCTAGACTGCTTCATTTTGCACCTGTACCATTCACACTGGCTCTCCCCTCTGACTTGCCATGCTCTCTCTATTCCTAACACTTGAGGGCACTGACATCTGTAGCCTGATATTTCTGGCCCTGACCCATAGTGCTCAGGGTCCTGGGTTCACCTCCCACCTAGGGACATATACAGGGCCCATTTATTTTGACTCCTCAGATGGCATCTGTATGACCTGGGGATATGGTGACATTCTGGAACTGCTCTGTGCTATGCATGTCCCTTAAATCTGTCTCTGTGTCCCCCTGTGCCTTCACTGTAGGCTTGCATGCATCCCATTCTCCCTTGTTTCTTGGGCCACTGCTGTCGGGCTGCTTTGTCTGTGCTGTGCTGTCCTGTCACTGTACAGCCTGCCAACTTTCTCCTGTACCAGATCCTTACATCCCCTGCCCTTCCTCTCCACCTTTGGGCATGCCTGTCTCTGTGCCAACTTGGGTGCTGCTCCCAGCCTGCGTACTTCTTGCTGTTTCTAGGTTTGTCTGCCTCTGCTGTGCTATACTTACTGGGCGAGGGTGGTCCTGATATGTTCTTAGCCCCTGCGTGCCGCTGTGTGGGCTGGCCGCCTCTGCCCCTTGGGGAGGAGAATCTCTTCCTGCTCAATGCCTATGGTCACCAGCAGCCTTCGTCTCTGCCTCGCTGAAGTTGGGCTGCCTGGTAGCCATGTTGATGTGTGCGCTTTGTTGGGGGGGGGGGAGCCTTCTTCCTGGATCCGGGTGCATGTGGGCTGCAGGTCATGGGGTTGGGGATGTTTTCAGGGTTACAGGCACATGGAGTGGCTGGGCAGTGTGTGTATGGCCTATATGTGCCCTGGTGCACGGCGGCCCAATAGGCCACCAGTTGGATGTGCTTTGCCGGCCACGGCTACACGCCAATTCTAAAACACCCTATACGTGTCTGCGCGAGGTTGCAGAATAGTGCCTCTGCATGCACATGCTATCTGTGAACATGCACGGGGCCCAGACGTGCCCCTTTCAGAATCGGGCTCCAAATGAACCAGCTCACATTTATCTACCTGCTTATTCACACCTTCAAAAAAATATAAGAGATTAGTAACACAAGACTTTCTTTGGCTAAATCCATGTTGGCTTTCTGCCATTAAACCATGACTATCTGCATGTTCAATAATTTTATCCTTTATAATGGTTTCTACCATTTTGCCCGGTACTGACGTCAGGCTCACCGGTCCATAGTTTCCCAGATCACCCCTGGAACCTTTTTAAAAATTAGCCTTACATTGGTCACTCTCCAAGCTTTGGGTACTACAGATGAGTTTAATGATAGATCACAGATTACTAATAGTAGTTCTGCATGCTCATAATTCCATTCTTTCTGCACCCTGGGATATATGTCATTCAGTCCAGATGATTTGCTTCTTTTTAGTTTATCAATTAACTATATTACATCTTCCCGATTTATCAAGATTTGTTTCAATTCCTCTGATACTTCACCTTTAAATACCATTTCTGAGATTTTCCTACATCTTCTTCAGTAAAGGTTGAAACAAACCATTCAGTCTCTCTGCTATGGCCTTGTCCACTCTCAGTACATCTTTTACCCCTCCATTATCTAATCGTCCAGTTGACAGCCTCACATGTTTTTTTTGCTATAAATGTGCTTGAAAGAGTTTTTATTATGCGCTTTTGCTTCTACGGCAAGCTTCTTTTCACATTTTCTCTTTGCATGCATATCAATGCATTGCACTTACTTGCCAGTACTTATGCTGTTTCCTGTTTTTGTCATTTGGCTCTTTTTTCCCATTTTCTGAAAGATTCTTTCTTATTATAAACAGCATCTCTAACCTCACATTTAAGCCATGTTGGCTGTCATTTGGCATTCCTTTCACATTTCATAAAGCATGGAATACATCTAGTCTGGACTTCCAAGGTAATATTTTTAAATATTACCCAGGACAGATGGAAAATTCTTAATCTTTGTATTTGCTCCTTAGGTTTTTTTTAACCATTTTCCTCATTTTATTATACTCTCCTTTTGAAAGTTAAATGCAGTAAATGTCCTTGCTATCCTCCCTCCATTTATTAAATCAAATGTGATCGTATTATGATTGCTATTGTCAAGCGGCCCCAAAACTGTTACCTCTCGCACTAAATCCTGCATGCCACTGAGGACTAGGTCTAAAATAGCTTCTCCTCTTATTGATTCCTAACCAGCTGCTTCATGAAACAGTCTTTTCTTTCATCTAGAAACTTTATCTCCCTAGAATGTTCTGATGTGACATTGACCCAGTCAATACTGGGGTAATTGAAATCTCCCATTATTACTTTGTTGTAAACTTTACTAACTTCCCTAATTTTTTATAGCATTTCATCATTTGTCTGTTCATTCTGTCCAGGCAAACAGTAGTACACCACCACTGCATTCCCTTCCCCTTTTAATGTAGAATTTTTATCCATAGAGATTCTACAGTGTATTTTGTTTCCTGCAAAACCTTTATCCTATTTGACTCTATGCCCTCTTTAATATATAGAGCCACCCCTGCACTAATATGATCTACCCATATCATTGTGATACAGTTTGTAGCCTGGTATCAGCGTGTCCCATTGTTTATCCTCCTTCCACCAGGTCTCTGAGATGCCAATTATATCTAACCCTTCATTCAGTGCTATATGTTTGAACTCTTCCATCTTATTTTTTAGACTTCTAGAAATGGCATACAGGCATTTAAAAGTTTATTTTTGCTAATATTCACAGTATGGCTATTGATAACAGGGTTCATTTGAAATATTTCAACTCTGTTTTTTACTAAAAGGCACCTGCATTACTTTTATCTTTATTGGGATCTCTCCATAAGAATGCTCTGACTTCTCTGTTTGCTAGTATTCACGAGGATACATTAGTCGGAATCACACGCTCATGGATGACTGTCGACTTTCCCCTATTATCTAGTTTAAAAGCTGCTCTCTCTCCTTTTTAAAGGTTAATGCCTGCAGCCTAGTTCCCCCCCCCACCTTCCCAGAATGTTACCTAGTTCCTAACTAATCCAAAACCCTCTTCTTTGTACCACCATCTCATCCCCGCATTGAGACTCTGGAATCCTGCTTGCCTCTTGGGTTCTGCGCATGCTTTTACGTATGCACAAAACTTTCTTAAAAATGTACATGCATGGTTTTTAAAATCTAGAACTGTGCATATAAGCATAATTCCTGCCCACCTTTGTTCCCGGGAATGTCTCTGTTCGTCATGAATAAAAGTATGTACAAGGTGGCATTATGAGCATATTTTTTACCTGCATAAAGTCCTGGCTTTGAAAATTCTGCACTAAATCATCAGAATATTCACAGTATTCCTTAAAATTTAATACACAAAAGTGCATTAGAACATAAGAAATAACATGTTGATTCAGTCCAAATGTCCACTGGAACCAACATCCTACCTCTGACTGTGGCCAGTCCAGATCAGTGGAAGATACCTAGCAGATCCTAAAAGGAACATTCATTCCATGTTCCTCACTTCCACAAATCAAAGGTGATTAACCCCTCAACTACCAGGCTAAACATTGTAAAAGCTACTGGCCCCCAGCATCCTGTTCAAATAAGACAAGAAAAATTTGATTTCAAAGTGAGTTCTCATCTCTATGTAAGAGACCCTGTCACAGAAAAAGTTAATTGGTGCTGAGAGCATATGGACCCAGAAGTGGTACATTCTGAGTGGTTTGTCTAGCTAGAATCATTTCCTCTATTTGTTGTATCTACAGTTGTTATCAACATTACTGGCACCCTTGCAATTCAACCCCTTAATGTCCAATATCTCCTAAAAAAAGTGGCCAGTGAAATGGCTTTGGACTATATATGCACCCATAAAGGGGTGACCCAAGGGGGGGTGCGGGGCCATGTGCGGAGACTTGATGCGGGGCCTCATTCGCATAAATATTTGCATAATGTTACCATACGCTAACTTTTAGTAAACATGCCTCTTAATGAGTGTATGGATAAAGAAACACTAAAAGATTTCTACATTACTATAATCCAGTGCCAACTGCCAGGCACATTAGGAACTACTACAAACACTGCCCATTTAGAACCCATAGCAAACCCGCCGTATCGTAACAGCACTACCAGGACTCACAAAGCACCATACTCTACCTATCAAAAGGCAACACTGCAAATATTAAACCAATACATTTCAGAGAATAACAATACATGACCTACTGGGGAAAGAGAACAAGTGGCAATGTCAAATAGGAATTACATAAACAGAATACCTCAGCTCAGTTACACATGCAGAACATAGACCATCACCAAACAAGGAATCACAATTTAGAAACAGGAAGACAATAATTAAACTGGGAACCCCAAAAGCCAAACTTGGAATGTACAACAACACTGTAGAAATAAAACTATAAATTAATTTCCTCTTGTACTAAACAAAGCGCAGACGTTAATGATGCACATTTCCCAGAGCTGACATATTCCAGTTAATAAATTCAAAATAAAGAGATATTTTTCTACCTGTTGTGCATTTTTTTTTCAGTTGCAATTGCTCCAGCCACTTTCTTCTGGTTTCTGCGTGCCTTCTACTAACTCTCCATCGTCTGCTGTCCATTTGTCCTTTCTTCTCTCTTCTAGGTTTTTTTTCCATTCTCTCTCTACATCTGCTTTAACATACTAATCTTTCTCCTTTTGCTCTTTCCTCATTCCTATTTCATCCACTCAAATTTTACCCCTCCATCCTCAATCCCCACTTACTCTCCCAATACCCGGCCAATTGTAGATTTGTCTTCCCTCCCACACAAAATATTTTTTCCCTTCTCCATTTCACTCTCCCAGCTCCATCCCATTCTAATCCTCCCCCAACATCAGCTCCCTTCTAGTTCCAGCCCCACCCAGCATCTGCTCCCTTCTAGTCCCCGCATCAGCCCATTTCCAGTCCTAGCCCCCCATCAGCCCATTTGCAATCCTATCTTAGCCACACCATCAGCCCATTTCCAGTCCTAGCTCCCCAATCCATTTCCAGTCTGATCCGAGCCCCTCCATCAGCTCATTTCTAATCCCAGCTCCCCATCAGACCATTTCTAGTTCTTTCCAAGCCTCACCATCAGCCGATGCCAAATCCTAGCTCCCCTCCACTCAGCCCATTTTCAATCCAAGCCCCCATGAGCCTACTTCCAGTTCTAGCCTCTCCATGAGTCCATTTCAATCCAAGCCCGACCACAGCCCATTTCCAATCTTAGCACCCCCCAAAAGCCCATTTCCAGTCCTATCCTAGCCCCTCCATCAGCCCATTTCCTGTCCTAGCTCCCCCCCCACTCAGCCCATTTCCAGTGCTAGCTCCCTCCCCTCACAGCCCATTTCCATTCCAAGCCCCCCTCCCCATCAGCTATTTGCAGTTCAAGCCCCCCTTCCACTCAGCCCATTTCCAGTCCTAGCAACCCCCCAGCCCATTACCATTCCTAGCCCCACCCCCATAGCCCATTCCTAATCCCCCCATCACCCCTTTTTTCGTCTTAGTCCCCCCATAGCCCATTACCTGTCCTAAACCCCCCATCAGCCCACTTCCAGTCCTAGCCCCCCCATAGCCGATTACCAGTCCTAGACCCCCCATCAGCCCATTTCCAGTCCTAGCCCCCCCATAGCCCATTACCAGTCCTAGCCCCCCCATCAGCCCATTTCTAGTCCTAGCCCCCCCCATAGCCCATTACCAGTCCTAGCCCCCCCATCAGCTCATTTCCAGTCCTAGCCCCCCCCCATAGCCCATTTAGCCGCCCCTCCCCATAGCCCAGGTAGTTTTTAAAAAAAACAAACTTGCTGCTGCTGCCGCCGTGGCAGCGACAATATTGAGCATCCCGCGGGGCCTCCCCTTCCCAGCAGAGTCCTCCATGCGGCCTCAGCTCCCTCAGCGTGGGCTTTCAGAGCCGCAAAGGGAGAGTTTCACTTTCTCGCGGCTCTGTTTAAGCCCGTGGGGCTGATGGGAAACAGGAAATCCTGTTTCCCATCAGCGCCACGGCTTAATAGAGCCACGAGGGAGATGTTCTCTCTCTTCGCGGCTCTGAAAGCCGGCACTTAGGGAGCTGAGGCCGCATGGAGGACTCTGCCGGGTAGGCGGGGCCCCACGGGATGCTCCATTCTGCCGCTGTCACGGCAGCAGCGGCAGCAGCAGCAAGTTTTTTTTTTTTAAATTTACCAGCAGATGCAGAATGTTGTTTGCGCGGGGCCCCCTGAAACGCGGGGCCCTGTGCAAAATGGACGGGCCGGCCCTGCACCCATACTTAACACATAAAAGAATCAAAGAAAACAAGATCAATTAAAAAAGGAAATAGTAGGAAATACTATAAAAACTGGGACCTTGCAGGATATGACTATTGGCATCCTTATAAACAATTAAAATCAGTTTGAACAGAAGAACCACATTCCCATTGCATAGACGCACATGTGATCAATTGTCAATACTCACATGAATCAACCAATGAATAATGGCTTTAATGTTTAAAACAGCCACATTCACTCACTGTTCCATTTTCACAATGGTGAAGAAAAGATTACTGCCTGAGACCATCAGAAAAGCCATTATCACCAAACATCAAAGACCATCTTCAAAGACCTTGGGATTCCTGTGTCTTCAGTTCACAATGTTATTAAGACGTTTTCTGCTCATGGAACTGTCACGAACCTCCCAGGATGTGGTGGGAAAATTAATCCAAGACGTTTTTGGAGATTAGTGAGAACTGTTGGAAAAATATCACATACAACATCCAAAGAGCAAACTGGAGTGGTGGTTCAACCTGCACCATACGCTGTGCATTAGAAAAATAAGGACTTCATGGGCGAAAGCCAAGGAGGGCCCCACTGCACAGACAGACATAAAAAGACACGCCTGATCTTTGCTCAAACCCACCTTGAGAAACAAGCCACAATCCTTCTGGGAAAATATTCTGCGGACAAATGAAACCAAACTTGAGTTGTTTGGGAATGCAGACCAGCAATACATTTGCAGGTGAAAAAATGAAGCTTATAAGGAAAAAAAACCCCTCTTCCTACAGTTAAATATGGTGGAGGTTCCACAATGTTGTGGGGTTGTTTTGCTGTTCAGGAACTATTAAAGGAATCATGAAGTCAGAGGACTTCTAAGGTATTTTAGAGTGCAGTGTGCTACCTAGTGTCAGAAAACTAGGTCAGGGTAGAAAGTCATGGGTCCTCAAGCAGGACAAAACATACATCCAAAAGTACAAAACAATGGTTAAAAAGGAACAAATGGACTGTTTTAAACTGGCCAGTAATGTGTCCAATCCAATCAAGAACCTTTGGAAAGAGCTAAAATCTGCCATTGATAAAAGGAATCCTGGAAAAAATTCATGAGCTGGAACAAATTGCAGTTGAGAGAAACTACCAGCAGACAAATATATGAAACTTATAGATGACTACAAAAAATGTTTGGAGGCTGTCATCATTGCCAAGGGTTGTGCAACCAAATATTAGTGAAGTGTGCCATTAATCCTGTCCAGGTCATATTTTGTTTTTTTCTCAGAAATTACGACAGCTAAGTTGCATAGACATCTTTTTTTGTTATTATTTACCTTTGAACATACTATTAAAATATTATGATGACATATAGTTGGAATATATCTAAATATTTCTCCAGATATTGTAACATAGTAACATAGCATATGATGGCAGATAAAGACCAGTATGGTCCATCCAGTCTGCCCAGCAAGGCGACAAGAGTAGGTGCACTTGCCGCTCCGTGCAGGTCACCCCTCCCCATGCCTTTGTTTAGGGGTGTACCCACCGCTCCATGTAGGTCACCCTCATTTGTTCAGATATAAGAGATAGTTATGCTTATTTTGATTTTATCCTGTTGCTATAAAGGGATCCACTGTGTCTGTTCCATGCCATTGTGAATTCTGTCACTGTGTTTGCCCCCATCACTTCCATTGGGAGGGCATTCCAAGCATCTACCACCCTTTCAGTGAAAAAATATTTCCTGACATTGTCTTTCAGTTTACCCCCTTGCAGCTTCATGTTATGCCCTCTGGTTTTACAGCTTCCCCATCTTTGGAAGAGGTTTGTTTGTCCATTAGTACTTTTTAAGTATTTAAAGGTCTGAATCATATCTCTGCTGTCCCTCCTCTCCTCCAGAGTGTATGTATTTAGGTCTTCAAGCCTCTTCTCATAAGTCCTCTGACGCAGGCTCCAAATCATTTTGGTCCTGTCCTCTGAACTGCTTTCAGCCTTTTTATAAACTTTGTGAGATTCGTTCTCCAAAACTGAACACAATATTCCAAGTGAGGCTCACCAGCGACTTTTACAGTGGCATTAGTACTTTTCCTTTCTGCTGGTAATTCCTCTCTATATGCAACCCAGCATCCTTCTGGCTTTTGCCACCGCCTTGTCACACTGTTTCGCCACCTTGAGATCCTCAGAAACAATCACTCTGAAGTCCTTCTCGTGGTCCATTCACATCAATCTCTCACCCCCTATCGCATACAATTACCTTAGATTTCTGCTTCCCAAGTGCATGACACTGCACTTCTTCACATTAAATCTTAACTGCCAAGCATTAGACCATTCTCCCAGCTTTTGTAGATCTTTCTTCATATTCTCCACTCCTTCAGGGGAGTCCACTCTGTTGCAAATTTTGGTGTCATCTGCAAAAAGACAGACTTTTCCATTCAGCCCTTCGCAATATCACTCACGAATATATTAAACAGCACTAGTCATAGGACCGAACCCTGGGGCACACCGCTAATCACCTTCCTTTCATCTGAGTGAGTTCTGTTTACCGTCACCTTCTGTCGTCTGTCAGTCAATCAATTTCTGATCCAGTTCACCATCTTAGGACCCATCATCAAGCTGTTGAGTTTATTGATAAGCCTCCTATGAGGAATAGTATCAAAGGCTTTGCTGAAATCTAGGTAGATCACATCCTTCGCATGCCCTTGATCTAGTTATCTGGTCATCCAGTCAAAGAACTCAATCATATTTGTTTGGCAAGATCGTCTTTTGGTAAAACCATGTTGCCTCGGATCATGCAACCTGTGGGTTTCGAGGAAGTCCACTATTCGCTCTTTCAAGAGTGCCTTCATTACTTTTCCTGCCACCGAGGTTAGGCTTACTGGCCTGTAGTTTGTCACTTCTTCCCTATTACCCCTTTTGTGGAGAGGTACCACATCAGTCCTTCTCCAGTCCTGTGGAACTTCTCCTGTCTCCAAGGATCTATTAAAAACATCCTTTAAAGACCCTGCAAGAACCTCTCTGAGCTCTTTCAGTATCCTGAGGTGTATCCCGCCTGGTCTCATGGCCATGTCCATTTTCAGTTTTGCAAGCTGTTGTAATACATCATCTTTTGTGAATGGTGTGATATCTACTCCATTCCCATTTGTATATTTGTCAATCACAGGTGGTCCTTTCTCCAGGATTTTCTCTATTGAAAACAGAGCAGAAATATTTGTTTAGCATTTTCGCTTTTTCAATGTCACTTTCCACAAATTCGTTCCCAGCACCTTTGAGTCCTGCAATTCCACCTCTGATTTTCCTCCACTCCCAAATATACCTGAAAAAGGTTTTGTCGCCACACTTCACATCTTTAGCCATCTTTTCTTCTGCCTTTGATTTTGCTATCCTTATCTCTCTTTTTGTCTCTTTTAGCTTGATCTTGTATTCTTTTCTGTGTTCCTCTGTTTGCAAACTTCTGAATTTTGTGAAAGCTGTGGTTTTTGCCTTTATTTGTGCAGCCACTTCTTTGGAGAACCAAATAGGTTTCCTTTTCCTCGTTTTTATTTACTTTCCTTATGTATGTTTCTGTTGCACCTTTTATTGCCTCCTTTAGTTTAGCCCACCGCAATTCCATGTCCCTTATCCCCTCCCTCCCTACCAACTCCTCCTTCATGTATTTGGCCATTTACTGAGTAGGAAACACTGAGTAGGAAACTCTACCACACAAACTTATTGAAACGCTCCATCAATAAACCACATGCACTATTCAGGTTAGTAAAATCCATAACAGGAGAGCCAGTTTCAGCCCAACCTGCAATGCCTCAGCCACAGGACTACGCGAACTACCTGCAATCAAAAATGATTAAGGCCAGCACGAACATAAATATCAACAACCCCTCCGTAGCGCTTAAGGCATCCCCAATAACACCATTTAGTAATTTCAACACGGTATCAACTAGTGAGATTGAGAACATTATCGCCTCCATCAATCCTAGCACGGCACCTAATGACCCATGCCCAGCCAGCTGGATCAAAGAACTGCGACACGATCTAAGCCAAATCCTATGCAAGATGCTGAACCAGTCCTTTCTAACTGGCTCATTCCCCCAGTGTCTGAAACACACCTCGATCAGGCCCCTTCTAAAAAACAGTAAACTTGATCCATCCAAAGTTGAATCATTTAGGCCAATCTCGAGCATCCCCCAACTTGCAAAAATAATCGAGAAAGCTGCTCAACAACAGATCCAGCATCACATTGACACGGAAGCTCCACTAGACCAATCACAACATGGATTCAGAGAAGCACATGGAGTCGACACAATCCTTACAACCCTATTCAATGATCTGATCACAGGAATAAACAGCATCCAACAAGGATTTGTCCTCATCTTTCTAGACATCTCCGCTGCCTTCGACTCTGTGAATCACGACATACTTCTGCAACGCCTGATAGAAAAGGGGATTCGAAGCACAGCACTGGAATGGTGTAAATCCTACCTTTCCAATAGGTGGCAACAAGTCAAGACAGACCATGAATCCTCGGAACCATTCCTACAATCTCAAGGTGTACCGCAAGGATCTTCCTTATCGGCACTAATGTTCAATATATATATATGCAGCCGATATGTGAATTGATCCGATCCTTCAACGTACAGTGCCTGGCATATGCAGATGACATCCTCATATACATGCTGTTCAAAATTGACCAACCAGTGTTTTCCCCAATAACCAACTGTTTCGGAGCAGTAGCTGAATGGCTGCTGACACAAAATCTACGAATCAATCATAGCAAAACTGATGTTCTTTTTATTACAAGGAATCGTAAGTTCACACCACCTCCATCGCTACTGGTCAACAACATAGAATTAAAGTCCAAGCCCAAAATCCGATATCTCGGCATCACACTGGACCAGCACCTGGACATGACAACGCATGTGAAGAATGTGACAAAAACTATATATCATAAGATCAGAACACTACGCCACCTCCGCCCCCTACTTGATTACACTGACTACCGATCAACCTTCCAGGCATTAGTCCTCCCACATCTAGATTTTGCTAACATCATCCTCCACGGGATCTCTCAATCAACTTTAAATCCGCTTCGCCTGGCTATGAATGCAGCTGCAAGGGTCCTCTCTGGGTCACCAAGATCTGCTCACATAACACCTATCATGAAAGACCTACACTGGCTACCTCTACAAGCCAGACTCCACTATAAGTCACTAATCCTGACCTTCAAAGCCATGAATAATTACCCACCCACACCAATCAGCAACCTAATTCACAGCACCCTCGAAAATAGAAACAGGAGATCTACTGCTACGAACACCTTAATAGTTCCTAAGATGATGACATCATGTACTAAAGCTACGTCAAACAGAGCTTTCTCAATATTCGCCCCTCTAAACTGGAATACACTCCCCCATGAAATCCGTGGCATCAAGAGCCTAATACAATTCCGAAAAGCCGTGAAACACCATTTGTTCACAAAATGTTACCCAGAAGTTATCCTGGACACTCACACATCTACCAAGATTCCCACATACCCCAGATGCATTAGCACTCTAATACAACCAGAAAATGGTTAGATTACACGATAGCCCACCAGATAACCAAGATGACCACTTATCTGCCATACCCAAATGTCTCACGCACAATATCCAATCGAGTTTAGAATATTGTATATAGTTAAAATATAAATATAGTATAAAGTTAACTGTACATAGTTTCCCCGGTTATCCCATGTATTTATCCTTCCCTGTTCTATGTAAACTCAATGTTGCTTGTATGCATTGCAGTATGTTTTGTTCATTGTACACCGCACTGATTTTAATAGCGCGGTATAGAAGAAATGTTAAATAAATAAATAAATAAATAAAATAAATAAAATACTGAAGTCAGCGTTTTTGAAGTCTAAGACTTTGAGTTTGCTGTGATTGGATTCCACTTTGGTTTTTATCTCAAACCACACCGTTTGATGATTGCTGCTGCTCACAAAAGCACCCACCTGGATATTCAACACGCTTTCTCAATTGGTGAGCACTAAACCCAGCATGGAGCTCTCCCTGGTTGGTTCCATCACCATTTGTTTAAGTAACACATCTTGGAAGGCATCCACAGTTTTTTTACTTCTTTCCAGATTTGCAGAAGGAAGACTCCAATCCACATCAGGTAGATTAAAGTCACCCAATATGATCAATTCCCCTTCATGGCTATCTTTGCAATATCAATCAATTAATTCACAATCCATTTCTTTGGTTTGAGTTGGAGGCCTGTAGACCACACCAGTATGGATGAAAGCGCCATCTCCTCTTTCCAACACAATCCAGAGCGCTTTTTCTTTTCCCCACGTCCCCTGCATTTGAGCAGCTTTAATATTGCTTTTGACATACAGGGCTACTCCTCTTCCTTTTCTACCCTCTCTATCTCTTCTAAATAGATTTAGACAGCTATGGCTATATCTCATTCATGCAACTCATTAAACCATGTTTCTGTAATGGCCACAATGTCCAAGTCCATTTGCACCAATAGGGCTTCCAGATCAGGAACTTTATTGGCTAGGCTTCGAGCATTTGTACTCATTGCTTTCCAGCATTTGTTGAATGGCTTGCCTGCCTTTTGCATGGATTTTGTTCTACATGCCCCTTCCCACTTGCCATTGATGTGTTGTTCAAAAGTATGACTGCTTCCAATGTTGTTTTGCTTTTGCTGAGAGTGATGTACTGAACTTGTCCTTATCCATCCGTGTGCACAACATACCTAAAATGCAAGGGTGCAAGGTGCCACAATTGTATTCTTCTGTGTTTTAGTCTTATAGGAGGATGTAACTTTTTCTGTATTTGTTTACTCTTGATCCTTCCAATGTTTAGTGTTTCAAGTGAAGGCATATGTCTGCAGGGCTAGCTTGTCCACCAAGGAGCCCAGGCATCTGACTAGAGTGGTAGCACCATGACTACTGCACAACAACAGAGCAAAGAGCTGTTAGTATGGTGGTAAGCCTTTAAGCACCCATGCATACATGAGACCTGCTACTCCCTCCCCCCAACAGAAAGTTTGCATCAAAGGAGGCAGGACAAACAGACGGCAGTAGAAAGCCCACCACCACATTGACAGTGCTTTGCTGTTCTGCGGTTTGGGTGAGGAAAGAGGAAATAATGGATACCTTAGGGGGAGGCAGGAAAGAAGAGGGAAGATGCTGGGCACCTTGGAGGGGATAAGGGAAGAGGAGATGCTGGATACCCTGGTGGCAGGATAAGGGAAAAGGAGGTGCTGGACACATTGGGGGTGTAAGGGAAAGAAGATGCTAGACACCTTGGGGATGGGGTGTTGGGGAAGGGAAGAGGAGATACTGTTCACCTGGCAGGTGGAGAGGGGGTGGAGGGGGGGGGTGGAGAATAGATGCTGGATAGTGGGAAATCTATAAGATTGTGAATCCATTTTGGAGCAGTGTGTTAGTTTGTACTGATTAGTTTTTTGGAGGTCTGAGCAATATTGTATATTTGCATGCTTGAGACATCTTTAGTTACTTTCTCAAACGTATTAAAATGCATTTCAGTATATTGAAGTGTATGTGTTTTTCTGAGAATGAAAAATGTACAGATATGATTTAGATAATAATTATTAAGGTTAGATTTTGCTCAGGCCTTTAACAAAGGTAGCTCAAGACAATTGCATGCAGATACAGTAGGTATTCTTCTGCCCCAGAGGGCTTACAATCCAAGTTTTATCTAACACAACATAGGTTTAAGTAACTTGTCCAATATCGCAAGGAGCAGTAGTGAGATTCAAACCTGCCTTCCCTGCCCTTTAGCCATTGTGCTAAACCATTAAGTTACTCCAATATTGACCTCAGGGCTCTCTTTAATTATTTTTTGAGCATGCTTGTGTTTATGAATTACTTTGAATATCAAGCCATGCTGTTTGGACTCCACGACTCACTCACTATGTTCCCACATTTTGTTAATACTATTTTCACAGATATGTTGCACCAATTTATTATCATCTAGCTGGATGACAATCAAATATTTTCAAAAGCCTGAATGAGTTCATATCTCAGGTCTGCTTCATACCAAATGGTCTCAGAATTCACAAATTATTTGCTAAGCTGGAAAAATGTGAATTTGA
This sequence comes from Ichthyophis bannanicus, assembly GCA_033557465.1. Lineage (NCBI taxonomy): Eukaryota > Metazoa > Chordata > Amphibia > Gymnophiona > Ichthyophiidae > Ichthyophis > Ichthyophis bannanicus. The sequence goes on along the minus strand of CM066035.1, from coordinate 169,139,157 downwards.
TAAACAAATGTTAAATTTTTAGGTTATATAACTGTATCAACGGATTTGTATATGAACCCTGGGAAGTTCACAGTTGTCACAGAATTGTCAATACCCAAAGAAATCAAACTAGTACAGTGTTTTTGGGGGTTCACAAATACTGAAGATCCCTCAAAGTAGTGTCTAATATGGTAGCACCTATTGCAACAACTTCTGAAGAAAGAAGCCCTTTTCCATTGGATGATAGGTGCCCAAAGGGCATTGGGCTCTCTGAAAAAGCATGGCACATCCACTCACAGCAGAGCCTCTTGTATAATGATAGGAGACATCCTATCTCAACAGAATGGATCTCATCTACCTTTGTGCATTCTACTCATGAAAGTTACCTCCGTCAGAATGCAACTAAGACATCTGGGACAAGAAGTCACTAGCCATTAAGATGGCTTTATATAATTGAAAGATTCAGCGTCTACTAGCTCTACTAATTTATTATTTGATTCAAATATTAATTCTTAAATACCTGATAACTTCACTCAATCAAAACAGACAAGTAGACTGTCTATGTGGTCTATGTTTTGATCAGGTTATCATGTATTTAAGAATTAAACATTTGAATCAATAAGGAATTCAGTGTAGCTACTAGACTCTGCATCTTTCAATCATTGAAGGACTAGAGTCCAATAAAAGTTAAAAGATTTAAAATAATGCACAACTTGAAGTTAGATTACATGTTACAGATGTAAAATAGTTATCTCCAAGTTATAATGCCCTGTTCAATGTAATTTCAGTTTGTTCAATGTAAACCGCACTGATGCACAATAGTGCGGTATATAAGAGAATGTAAATAAATAAATAAATAAAATAAATAAATACAAAATTCAGCTGAGCAGTTGGTAGCAGGAGTAAGAGTTTGTTAGCATATGTCTCCTACTGTTTGCCTGTTGAGTGGTGAATCAAATTTAAGGCAGCACTCTTGGTGTTTAAAATTCGAGATGCAATCAAAACGTATCAAGACTTGTACAATAACACAAGAAGTATAACATTAACAGTTATTGCACTCAGTCTCCTTCAAAGTATCCCCTTCTGATAAAACACACTCACTCCAGCTTTCCTGCCAATGCTGGAAACAATTTTGAAATACCTCTTTCATTATACTGTGAAGCTGCTGTGACAAATTTTGCTTAATGATCTCCAAGTCGTCAAATCTCCTTCCTTTTAGTGATAATTTCAGTTTTGGAAATAAGAAAAGTCACAGGGTGTGAGGTCAGGTGAGTATGGAGGCTGATGGACTTGCTCGATTTGGTGCTTGGCCATGAACTGTTGGACAAGATGTGATGCGTGAGCTGGGGCATTATCATGATGAAGCAACCATTCACCATTCTTGTGCTACTCTGGCTCTTACGATGAACTGCATTTCTCAAACAAGTCAGAACTTGGATGTAGTAATCTTTATTGATGGTTTGGCCTTTTGGAGCATACTCATGATCAACAATGCCCTGGTAATCAAAGAAAACTGTGAGCATGACCTTGACATTGCTCTTCACCTGACAGGCTTTCTTGGCTCTGGGAGAGTCTGGAGTTTTCCATTGTGAGGACTGAGTCTTAGTTTTTGGGTCATAACCATAAACTCATGATTCATCACTGGTAATAATCTTTTTGATGAAATCAGAGTCATTTATTCCAACAACTCTATTGCTGCAGTTGATCTTCTTTTTGGTCAGCAGACAGGAGTTTCAGCATACATTTTACAGACACACCTCTTATCCCCAAATCAACATAAAAAATGGACTGTACCGATCCAAAACTGGTGTCCATCTCCTCAGCAAGCTCCCTAATAGTCAATCAACAATTTGAGCATATTGCGGCATGCAGTGTTTCAATTTTGCCTTCATTCCTGCTCGTGGATGGCCTTCCAGAATATTTGTCAGCGTCAACACATTAGCAGCCCTCTTGGAAACATTTGTACCAATCATAAACTCAAGCAAGACTCATGCATTCATCGCCATACACTTGCTGTAACTTGTCATAAGTCTGGTTGCATGAATCTCCAAGTTTCTGGCAGAATTTAATGCAAATTCACTATTCAATTTTTTCACTTATTGTAAATCTAACAAACCGCTTTTTACATGATACTAAACATAAACAGGTTCATTCCATCCAGGACGTACACCCCCTCTGTCTAGCCCTGTGGGATCAGAATCGCGATCAGTCATGTACGTGCAGGTCGGGACTGTAATTCAGCCCAGCCTGCACATACACGATAAGCCCGACTAACTCAGTCAGGGCTTTTAAACAGAGCCACGGTGCCATGGCGTCCGGTTGCCATGGAACAGCGGCTCCATTTAAAAGCTGAGATTCCAGCTGATGGAAAAAAACAGCTTATTCCCCGCAGCCCGACCCCCAATCTGGCCTCCTAAGGCCAGGGTCGGGCTGCAGGTAATGTCCTCTGGCCCCCCTGCCACATCTGCACCCCAGGCCCAAAAAGAAAACACATCCAGGGAAGTTATTCCACCTCTGAGGTGGAATAACTTCCCCGCACAAGTCGCCGGCCCTGGACGAAGAGGGCTGACATTAGAATCGTCCCTGTACATCCAGGGCCGGCGACCTCCCAGTACCCGCCCAGACTCCACCCCCAAGCTGCCCATTCCCCGCCCCCGTCTAACTTCCCAGCACAACCAGTGGGGAAGTTAGCTGCCAGCGGGGAAGGCACGAATAGCTGGGATGGACATCCCCGTGTGATTAAAAAAAGTACAGGTGTGCTGCAGCCATGCTACACTCTGCACACGCAGAGCACATAACTAGGTCACCGCATCCTTAATAGCATCGTGGTGCGATGTATTGTTACATAGCTACACAACAAATCTTGATACTTTTTGATCACACCTTGTATTGTGGTTAGGATTGATATTTCTTTTGATTGTTCAGCTGGGATTTTATTAGCCAAGGAGAACATTACAGTCTCAAGATAATCATTTATTGGTGGTTCCATCTTTGAATATTGCTAGGCAATGCAAAGATGTTCTCAATTGCTGCAACTGAAGAGTCGAATTAGAGGCCCTTTTACTAAACACCCCTAACCAGTTAATGCACTGTTTAGCATGCAGTAGATGGCAACAGTACACTGGTATAAATTTCACCCAAGGGGGACCACACAGCGGCAGCAGCAGCAGCGTGGCAAACTTACTTTATCATGTTTTCCGTACTGCTTCACTCTTGTAAGTCTGCTACGGGCCCAGCAGATGTTCTTCACTGGGCTGAAGTCTCACGATAATAGCCACACTGCTAGACTTTGGCCTGGAGGGTAACAGCAGCTGGGCCCTCGGCAAACTTACAAGAGTGGAACAGCACGGTAAACATAATAAAGTAAGTCTGTTGCTGCGGCCGCCACATGGGGGGGACACTGAATGAAGGGGGTGCCTCGCATCATACTTTTCATTGAACACTTTGGCCCCATAGAAGAACCATGTAAATAAGCTCCCCCAGTCGTACAATATACCTCCCTCTGTAAGAAACTATGCCTCAACTTGCCTACATGTCTGTGCTCTAAATATGTAAATAAATTAACTATTCTTCTTATATAGGTCAACTGTAAATAAGTTAACAAGCTGTTCAATGTATCTGTCTATTGTGTGCTGTTCGATGTAAACTGCTTTGACCCAGAGAAAAGCGGTATATAAGCCCAGCTAAATAAATAAATAAATAAACCGTTAGCAGGATTTAATAAAAGGCTCCTTAGTGAAAGGATCTCTGAGGAGCGGAAGGCAGAGAGTATTTTGTGTAAGTTTAGGAAGAAGGAAAAAGGCTGGATATTTTCTATTAGCATTTGAGGGAAGACTGGGGTAAGAATATCTCTTTAATGTATTTTGTTGTTTTGTTTTTCTATTAATTATTTCATGTGTTTTCATGTTAACCACATAGAACGTTTGTGATTAGCGGGTTATAAGTGTTTTAAATAGATAAATAAACAACCCAAAATATCCACAAGGAGAGAAAAAAATCTTGTTTCTTCCAAACTCAATTAAAATTCCCACACCTACTCTAGGGCCCCCTATTATAAAAAAAGGACAATCATTGCAAATCTCCTTAGAAGGTGCTGTAGCATGAAGGTGTCCTCCAGTACCTACTCTACACAGCCTGTCCTTGCTGCAGTGTATATACACTGTTCTAGTAGTGAAGTCCAAAGGATCTCTGTATACTGTATAGCAATTTAATTAGATATAATGCTAAGAAAGCCTTCAATGTCTAAGAACTCATCTTCGAATAGCAGAGAACTATTTTCAAAACAGTTCTGTCATAGACAGAGCAGAAGAAATCTTTTTAAAAACGGAACCCCAAGGGCCAAAGACAAGGATCAGAAAAGCTTAGGTGTCAATGTGAAAATAAATGCATATAAATCAGTTTCCTTACACAAATTTGGATTAGCAGAATTTTTCCCAATGCTTTAAGTTCCTGCAACCTCTAAGGAAACATTCCACAGAATAATACTGTGCGATCACAGCCTATGTCTAGAGTACTCTGTGGCTTCTCTCAGTCCTCGTGCGGGTCATTTATAAACTTCTCTCATCCCTTAAAGGGCTTTTATGAAAATATCCCAGGGCTTACATACATAAATGCACATGTGGTGACAGGATGATAAGTACTTTTACGTGATGGGGGTGTAGCCATGTTCTGGGACATAATTTGGGTGGTGCATGAGTGGAGTGGCAATTTATATGCAAATTTTATAAAATACATGCGAGTATTCACACCTGCTTCTGAGCAAGCATAAATGTTTATGCCTTCAATGCAGGTGTGATTTCTGCTAGTTTATCCCTAGTATTTTCTAAAGGCACATAAAGGCACATTTTACAAATGACGGCCATGTGCAAACTGGGATGTCCAAGACAGAATATCTGAAAAAAGAAGCAGGCATGTCCAAGTTCAGGCACAATTTCACAAACGTGGATGTGCCTGATATGGACATCTATGGGGTGTCTACATAGACATCCTCAGAATAGTACTCCAGACCATGGACACCAAAGAATGGCCTAATGGTTAGCACTGTGGACTAGAACCGGGGAAGCCAGGGTTCATAATCCCACTGTTGCTATCATCGTGATTGTGGAGAGTACTGGGGATGGTAGAGTACCATCTTCTCCATACCTTTTGGATGTTTTATAGTCAAAACAAGCAAACATTTCCCGATGCCTGAAGCCGAGCTAAAATAGGATGGGGTTGTAGACATCTCTGATGTTTCTGAAATCAAGTGGGGACATCTAAACCCATTGCACCACCCCAGACATACCTCCATGACCCCCAGGCTTCCAGGTCAGGAACTTTGTTGGCTAGGTTTTGAGCATTTGTGCTAATTGCTTTCCAGCATTTGTTGACTGGCTTGCCTGTATTTTGCATGGATTTTGTTCTAAACGCCTCTTTACACTTACCATTGATGTGTAGTTTAAAAGTGTGGCTGTTTCCAATGTTATTATGCTTTTGCTGGGAGTAACGTCCTGAACTTGTCCTTCTCCATCCGTCACCCCCTTTCCCTAGTTTAAATGCTTACCCAAATACTGCCTGAATTTTTCACTTAGGATCTTTTTTCCTGCGACAGAGAGATGTAGTCCATCAGCACAGTTGATCCCTCTGTTTGTCCCACAGTTGATCCCTCTTGCTGATCCCTCTGTTTCCCCAGTTGCCTATATATTTAAATCTTTCATCTTTGGAGCCATGTATTAAAGCTGTTTATGCGATGCAGCCTTTCTGCCCCCTTGCCAAGAACAGATAGAACTTCTGAGAATGCTATAGTGTTAACAATGGGCTTGAGTTTCTCTACCAGAGTCTGGAAGTCCCTTGAGCTGCAGAGGCACTGTTTCTAGCCAGGTCATTTGTACCCAAGTGGATGACAACATAATTTTGGGAGTGCTCACTTTCTGCACTATCTATACCAAAAATTTGGTTCATATTTCTCCTGGCTGAAGAGCCTGGGAGGCATTTGACCATCTTCTCTCCATTGAACTGTGTTCCCAAGTTGGTGCCTCTGATGATGGAATCTCCAAGTAGCAGTAGTTTTCTGTTTTCTGATTTTTTCTTTATATTTGGAACATTCTCAGTAGATTGGGTATTGACTCTCTCATTTAAGGGAACTTTTGTTTCCACAGATTGGGCACCCTCATTATCCAAAGCACAGAAGGCATTATGCAGGGATATCTCTTGATGTATATGGTGACTCTGTGTTACAGGTCGCAACCTACCAGAGCCCACTGTGATCCATTTGTTCCTGGGCTGTTTGATTCTGGGTAGTTTCTCCAAATGGGTTAGTTTTGTGCATACTATGGCAGACATAAACTTCATTTCTAAGCCAGGGTATGTGAAACATGATCTTAGACTCTCAAATTTACTGCTAATGCTCAGCGTAATACTTGCATCGTGCCAAAGAGAACCTCCTGCTGGAGTTTATAAGATGTAGCATGTATGGGTAGTTTGTCAAGATGTGCTTGGAAATTCTTCTTTATCAAGCCTGTGGCTCCCAGCACAATGGGAAATATTTCTGTATCTTTCTGCCACATTTTCTTGGTCTCTGACTGCATTTCTTGGTACTTCAGGATCTTTTGCCTCTCCGCGCGATTCACAGAATAATCACTTGGTACCGACACTTCCATTATCAATGCCATTCTGGTATTCTTCTCTTTTACCACTATGTCAGGTTTCCTGGCATCCAGTTTCTTGTCCATCAGAATGGGAATGTCCCAGGTGATTATAGCCTCTTCATTCTCTGTTATTCTCTTGGGGTCATGATCCCAATGCTTTTCAGGGACAGTTATGTTGTAGTGTTTATAGAGTTTCCAGTGGAGGAGGTGTGCTACTTTGCTGTGCCTTTCTGTATAGAAATTTTCCACCATCAGAACTTCAGAACCTACTATTAGGTGAGTCACTGTTTCCAGCTCTTTCTTACAGAATTGGCATATGTCTGTTGTGACAGTTTTTTCAATACTTACCGTAAACCATCTCATCCATAATCCACTGTCCTGGGTTGCAACTATCAATTTCAGTTTACCTCTCCTCAACCATTCATGTGTCCGTTCTTGATTGACAAAAGGTTCTTAGAATAACACTCTGTATTTTCCACTATATTTGTGCATTTGCCACTTGTTTTTCCTCGCCTGCTGATCAAATTCTTTGAAGAGTTTTTTTCTCTTGTTTTGCAAATTCTGTTACTTCCTTTCCCATGCACGCCTGTAGATTCTCACTCATTCCTTCTAATCGTTAGAACACTTGTCTGAGTTTGATGATAGAGACATATTCTGGATGTTTACTTTCATATTTCAGCACTTTTTGCATATTTGGATCCAATGATGCTGTCAGATAGGCTTGGGAGGTCTAAGATAGTAGATCTGTAGATGTAGTCAATCTCTATAATTCCTAGCCCTCCTTCAGCTCTAGGAATGCACAATCTTAACATACATTGATTCTTGTAAATTACTTAATGAGCATGGAGTTTTCTTGTTCATACATCCAGTTTTTCAGGATCTTTATGAGGCCAATCCACAATCCCAAAACTGTATGAGAGTACAGGAATCGCCAGCTGATGGATGGCTTGTATCTTATTTTGTGATGTTAAAGCACTTTTCATGAACAATTTTAATCTCCTGTAATATTCTCTACTGATCTTCTCTCTCAATAGTTACTGCTCGAGTGTCATCCTTCCTCTGTTCCAAGATGCTTATATATGCTTTCCTGATCAAGGCCCTTGATATCACAGCCCTCAGCAAGGGAGATGTTTTCAGTTTTGCTCAATTTTCCTCTGAAAAAGGTTGCCTTAGCACACTTGTCAAGGCCAAAAGTCATCCTGATGTCATCAGGAAAGCTTTTCACCACACGAAGTTGCTCTGTTAATTGTTGGTCGCTGGAACTCTAGAGCTTCAGATCACGTATAAATAGCAGATGGGAAATTACTTCTGGGTTAGTACCATCTTTATAATTCAGGCTAAATCTATACCCCAAAGAGTTGATGACAGCACTCATTGGATTAAGCGCCAAACAAACAGAAGTGGTGAGAGGGAATCTCCCTGAAATATTCCTCGCTGGATCTTAATGTTAGGAATGATGTACTGACCATCTTTATATCTCAAAGAGAGTGTGGATTGCCACATTGTCATAGTGTACTTAATGTACTTTATCAAACCAGAATTTATTTTATACATTTCAAGGCAATGTATTATCCAAGAGTGTGGGATGCTGTCAAAAACTTTCTTACAATCAATCTATGCTATACTGAGATTTCTGCCTTTTTAAGCACTGGCCATAATGGCTTATTCAGCATGAACTGATATTTGGTTCCATATGCTCCTCTCTGATTGCCCTTTTGCTCTTCTGTCTGTATCTATCTCAGTAAATCCTTATAAATTGTAGGTAAACAAGTTATTGCTCTATAAGTTTTAGGAATGTTACTCGGGTCTCCCTTTGGAAGAAGAAACATTCTTCCTGTAGTAAGCCATTGTGATGTTAAGTCTGGTTGCTCAAACAATTGATTTTTGTAGTTTGCCAGGTCTTGATGGAGTGATATTAACTCTTTGAGCCAAAAGTTGGTTACTCCATCTTGGCCAGGGCTGGTCCAGTTTGGAGCTCGATTTAACCTGCTTTCCAGCTCTTCCTTTGTTACTACAGGCTCTTCCATAGGTTTGATGTTTGTTTTTTCTAAATGCTTCTGTATGCTGGGTAACCATTCTGCTTTGTGACTGTGTTGTATAGGGTCCTCATATAGCTTTCTTCAGAAGGTTTCGGTTTCAGCTTTGGTTGGAAGTGCTTTTACCATATGAATGTTCTTCCCCAGTTCCCCGTAGAATTGTGTTGGGTTCTCTCTAAATAATTTATTCTGATATCTTTCTTTCCTATTTTTTTTTTCTTATCTTCAAAGTTTTTGCGCTTCTGCCACTATTTTCAATTTATTGTTGGGACATATACATTTCAGGTCTTCTTCTTTGAATGCAGCATGCTTCAGCTTGATGTCTTGGATCTTCCTTAATATCATTGATGATCTTAATCCTTTTAGATAGCCATTGATCAGGGATACCTCTGCACACAATGATTGTATTTTTCCTTCGATGCACTTTTTCCAAGGAGGAACTGTTATTGTTCTCTTTTTCTTATGGTCTTGCACTCTAGTTGTATTGTATTCAATTAATTCTGGTGATGTCAATAAATGGTCCCTTTATACTGGATATGGCCTTGTTCATCTTTGGTATCCTTAACACTCTGTTTTCCTGGTGCATGAGTAAAGGTGAGTCGTGTTCTTGGTTTATACCCCTGTTGCTCCCTCTTTTGTTTTTTCCCATTCTTTCATTTATCCCCCCTTTCTCTATTACTATGGCCTCTATTCCAGTTCATTGGGGCTATCGTCCCATCTCTTCTTCTTCCTTATCCCCTCTACCCGGATATCAGGCGCAAAATCTTACTAACTTAATCTGCTGCCCCACGCTTTCTTCTGCCCCTTCTCTTTCTCCATCTCTTTTGCTACTGCAACTCGCTTTATTGAATTGCCACTCCATCCGTTCCAAAACCGTACTGGTCCATGATTTCATCTCCCAGCATTCTCTTGATATCTTTTTCTTGACGGAAACATGGCTGAGGGATGGAGAGGAGCCTCTCCTTAACCGCTGACTGCCCCTGGGCTTTGCCGCCTTATCCACCACTCGTCGGGGCAGGAGCGGCGGGGGTGTTGCTGTCCTCTATCGCTCTTCCCTTTCTATCCAGGAACTCTCATCACCAGTTTTACATTATCCTGAATCATTACTCCTTCGCTTAGACCCCGTTTCCTCTTTCTCTTCCCCTTCTCTCTATTTCCTTCTTATCTATGCCCCTCCCTCCCTGTCCGTCCAATCTTGGGATTCCTTACTGGCCACCATTACAGAAATTTCCCTCCTTTATCCTCATCTCCTAATTTTAGGAGACTTTAATGTTCATGTTGACTCCCCTTCCACCCCCTGTGATTTTGCCTTTCTTACGCATCTGTCTGACCTTTCCCTTCGTCAACTAGTCTCTTTCCCCACCCATTCCGCTGGACATTCTCTAGACCTTCTTATTTCCAATGATCCTTCTCCCTTTCTATCTTCTTCCCTTTCAGCCCTACCCCTCCCTTGGTCTGACCATTCCTGTATCCTCTTTTCCTTAGCTACCCCACCACCCCCTCCCCCATCTCGTTCCCCTGTTTCTGCTCCTGGTCCTGTCTCATCCTCCCAGTCTCGTCGTATTAATGTTAATACTCTTCTTCAGTTCCCATCCTCTGATACCCTCTTCTCACCTGACTTTTACTCTCTCTCAGTAGATTCCCAGGTGCATACCTGGCACACAACTCTCGCCTCTGTTCTTGATACACTTGCCCCACTTCGCCCTTCTCGCACCTCTCCTATTCTCACTCGTCATGCCTGGTACCACCCCGGTCTCTATCTTCACCGTAGATAGCTCTGTCGGGCTGAACGCTCATGGCGCAAACACCCCTGTTCTTCTACTCTCTCCCACTTCCGTTATTGTCACCAACTTTATCGTTCCCTTCTTTATTCTGTTAAACAAGACTACTATTCCAAGTTTATTTCTTCGTCAGCTAATTCCTCTCGTACTCTTTATTCTGTTCTCCGCTCCCTCTCAGCCCCGCAGTCCTCCCCCACTCCTTCTCTTTCCCATCCCTCCCCTGACCCTGCCATTCTAGCTTCCTATTTCTCCTCTAAAGTTCTTTCTCTTCGCCTCTCTTTCCCTTCTTGCCCCCCCCTCCGCTTTTTATTTCCTCGGGCCTTGCTTCTGGAACTCACTCCCCCCTGCCCTCCGATTAGATCCCTCTTTCAAATCCTTCAAAACCCAATTAAAAGCACACCTTTTCTGTATGGCATTCAATTTCCCCCTGCTTCTCTCCTCTCCCCCTGCTTCTCTTCTTCCTCAAAGAACAACATAATTAATCTTTTTTTTTTTCTCGGCTGTCCTGTTTTCCTCTTTTCTGATCTCTGTCCTTTTCTCCTCCTTTGAAACTTTTAAATTGGCGTTCTCTTTCTTTTTCTGCAGCATTTTATGATTTCTATGATTGTAAACCGCTCTGACACTCTGTGATGGGCGGTATATGGGAGGCCGCGGGCCCACGTGCCCGACGGCCGATGATAACCGGGGGGGCGGGGTGGCGCGCACTCCTTCCGCGGCGGGGTGAGGCGCGCGCCCGCGCGCGTTTGATTTAAATTGATTGGCTCCCGCTTGCCAGGTGGCCGCGGGAGCCAATGGGGGGTGATCGCGGGACCAGGAGGAGCGAGCGGTCGGACGCCAGTCCGTTGAAGCTGGGGAGAGAGGACGGGCGTCTGGCTGCAGCTCCGAGTCTTCTTCGGCTCTGCGGGAGAGCTTCCTGCCGGTGGGGGTGACCGGTTGATCGCGGCGCTGTCCCGGGGTGCAGAGAGGAGCGTCGGAGCTGTGCTGAGGCAGTGTGAGGAGCAGCGTACACTGGCCGGCTGAGGCCTATTGCAGGTGGAGGGGGGGCATTATTGGGCTAGGGCTTCTGTCTGGCCATACGGTGCTCAGGGGATTGTTTTATTTTGAGGAGGGATAGTGTCATGGTGGGGCAGAGGGGCAAGGAGCAGAGGGGCAAGGAGCAGAGGAGGGGGGGGGCAAGGGGCAGAGGGGGGGGCATGAGGAATGGGGGGCAGTCCACGGGGCGGTCTTCTAAGGGCTCAAGGGGGAAGGCTGGGGCTGGGGCTGGGGCTGGGCGCAAGGCCTCTAGCAGCGGGGGCCCGCGGGGGCGTGGGGCTGGCAGGGGCCGGGAAATGGCTTCCGGGGATATGAGGGGATCAGTGCCTGGTGGGGTTATGGGTGCGGGCTCTGGCGGGGGGGGCGGCGGGGACTGTGGCTCTTCCTCCTCCGGTGGTGGAATCCCCGGGGGTGGGAGGGGCTACACCGTTGCCAGCGGGGTTGCAGGGTCAGGAGGGATGGGTTGGGGGAAGCCCTTGGGGTTGGCCTATGGTTCCAGGGGGGGTGGGCATGTCAAGTTGGGACTATTGGCGGGGGGGGGACAGGGTTCCTCCAGGGCTGATTGGACAGGGCCTTGGCAGCTGCCCTGGGGCTTGTCTGGTTCCCCTTCCTTGTTTTCGGTGTCTCCACAGGTTCCGGTGGGAGACGGGGGAAGGACGACGCTGAGCGGAACAGGTCGGTCTGCGGCGGAGGTACCTATGACGCAGCGCGAGGACTTCCAGGAGGGGCTTCCAGCTGCTGCGTCCACCCCATCAGAGCCCCGGACTTCGGCGGATGGTGAGTTACCTGAGCCTCGGGCCGAGCAAGGCGCGGAGTTTAGTCCGGCTGCGGGGACGGGTGGCAAGGCGAGGAAGAAGAGCCGCAGCTCCCGCAAGCGTCGGAGGAGGGGGGGCTCATCGTCGTCTTCATCGTCTTCGTCCTCGTCAGTTGGGGGTGGGGGCGGGCAACCTGTCGGTGGCGGGGGGGTAGTGGGGGGGGGCGGTGGGGGGGCTACATTGGCATCATTTTCCGAATTATGGGAGGGGGTGCCGCGTAAACTTAGGCGCAAGATATGGAAGCGGAAGTACATAGATATCTTTCGTTTGCTTGAGGGGAGGAAGCATTCGGGGGACAGCCGGCGGAAACGGAAGGCGGATGAGAAGGCGGGCAGGGTCAAGAAGGCTTCGCGGAACGTCCTCAATTGGACGAGGGCTTTTCTTCGGTTAGCTAGTGTCTGGGGACAGCGTTACCCGGGGCACTACGGGATGTTGCTTGCATACGCTGACTCGATTCTGGAAGTGGCTCAGACTCATGATGGTTGGGCATGGCTCAACTATGATGAGAAGTTCCGCGATAAAATGGAGGAGAATCGCGCTCTGTCCTGGGGGACACAGGACATCAGCCTCTGGTTAACGCAGATGTCTGCCAGAGGAGGGGCAGGTGCGGGGGGGCAAAAGGGGGCCGCTGCGTCGGCGAGTACGGGGCGGCCATTTCGGAGCTCCCCAGCTCCCGGGGTCCCAAAAAGCGCTGGGGAGGGGGTTGGGGACGTCTGCTGGCGCTTTAATAAGTCGTCTTGCCCCTTTCCGGACTGTAAGTTCCGGCACAGTTGCTCCTTATGTGGGGGAGGACACTCGGCTCTCCGTTGCGGGAAGAAGGGGCCCGCCCCCACAGCCACAAAGCAATAGTATTAGTTCGAGTGAGTTGGCCCCTACCCCCATAAAATTTTCGGCACTCCGGCCTTGGTTGCTGCGCTATAGACGGGTTACGGCTCGGCGAGTCTTGGAGGGGGGTTTCCAGTACGGGTTCCCCATACCGGTAGTTGGGGAGGGGGGCCCGGCGATGGCCCGCAATGCTCCGTCGGTGAGGCGTCTAGCTCAGGTGGTTCGTGGTAAATTGGCTGCTGAGTTGGCCCTTGGCAGGGTGGCCGGGCCCTTTCTGGACCGGCCATACCCGAATTTAGTAGTTTCTCCTTTGGGCATTGTGCCTAAGAAGGAGCACGGGAAATTCCGGCTCATTCACAACTTGTCCTTCCCGGTGGGGGCTTCGGTGAACGATCTCATTCCGCGGGAATTGTGCGCGGTGCAGTATGCGTCGTTTGACGAGGCTGTGCGGCTGGTACGGGAGTGTGGGCGCGGGTGTCTGCTGGCGAAGGTCGATATTGAGTCTGCTTTTCGCCTGCTGCCGGTACATCCGGCTTCCTTCCATTTATTGGGTTTTGTGTTTGAGGGCTGCTATTACTTCGACAAGTGCTTGCCAATGGTCTGCTCCGTCTCTTGTCGTTATTTTGAGATGTTCAGTTCTTTCATGCACTGGGTCCTGGAGGTGTCCGTCGGCTCTCGGAATGTGGTCCACTATTTGGACGATTTCTTATTTGTGGGTTCGGCGTCGTCCGGGCTATGTCGGGCGTTACTCGACGGGTTCCTGCGGCTCGCGCGTGAATGGGGGGTGCCCGTCGCGGCGGACAAGACTGAGGGTCCTGCTGTGCGCCTCACGTTTCTGGGAGTGGACTTGGACTCAGTTGACATGGTGGCGCGATTGCCTCCAAGCAAGGTGGAGCGTTTAAGGGTGTTAGTAGCGAACGTGCTGGGGGCGAGGAAAGTTACGTTGCGCGAGATGCAGGCTTTGTTGGGCTCCCTTAACTTTGCATGCAAGGTTATTCCAATGGGTCGGGTGTTTCTACGACGCTTGTCGGCGGCTACTTCGGGAGTGCGGCGTCCGCATCATCGCATCCGGATATCACGAAGCATGAGGGCGGACCTCGGGGTTTGGGATCAGTTTTTGAGAGAGTTCAATGGCATTACGGTTCTCCTTGAAGCGGAGGTGTCTTCCTTTGATTTACAGATTTATACTGATGCGGCGGGCGGTTTCGGGCTCGGTGTTTATTTTGGTGGAGCATGGTGTGCCGCGCCGTGGCCATCCACCTGGCGGGCGGCGGGATTAACCGACAGTATTACGTTTTTGGAGCTGTTCCCCATCTTGGTGGTTTTGGAGCTGTGGCCGGATAGGCTTCGTAATAGGCAATTGTTGTGGTGGTGCGACAACGAGGCGGTAGTTCACATTATTAATCGTTATGCGCCTCGTTGCGCGCGGGTGGCGGCTTTGATGAGGGAGGTGGTTTTTGCCTGCTTGAAGCTGAATGTGGTAGTGAGGGCTCGGCATGTTCCGGGTTATGCTAACCAGATCGCCGATGCTCTTTCTCGTTTCAAGTGGGACCTGTTTCGGCGACTGGCTCCAGAGGCGGACCTGGCGGGGAGGTCGGTCCCAGAGCGTTTATGGCGTCTTGGCCTCCGGGTATCCTGAGCTTGCTGAGAAGTTCCGTGTCGTCGGCGACCTGGAGGTCCTACTGCAAGGGATGTGAATGTGTAGTGGCCTTTTTGGCGACTCGGGGTTGGCGGCTGGGCCCGGTGCCTGATCACCTCATGGGGGAATACATATTGGCTGCGAAGGCTGCGGGGGTGGCCCTATCCACTGTGCGGGCTCACCTGGCCGGCTTTGCCTTTTTCTCTAAGGCGGTCGGGTGGGCAGTGCGCGGTTGGGGGTTTCTTTCTCGCCGGCTTTTATTGGGTTGGGAGCGGGCTGTCCCCCTCCCGTCGGACAAGCGTCGGCCCATTACCCCCGATCTGCTGGTTCGGATGAGCACAACCTTGCCTTTGGTGGTGGAGTCCGATTACGAGGCTCTGCTGTTCCGGGCGGTGTTTTGTGTGGCCTTCTTTGGGGCCTTCCGGTCGGGGGAATTGGTGGCGTCCAGTGGGAGTTGGGGGGGGCAGCTCTGCAACTCCGTCATGTGCGTTTGGCACAAGGGCAGCTGAGCATATGGTTGTCCCGGTCTAAGACCGATCAGAGAGGGAGGGGCGTATGGGTGCACTTACGGCCGCTTCCGGCTTCGGTGATCTGTCCGGTGGCGGCTATGGCGGCATACCTGCGCGTGCGGGCTCCGGGTAGCGACCTGCTCTTTGTACATGAGGATGCGCGGTGTTTGACGCGTTTTCAGTTTGCTGCGGTCCTGCGCATGGTGGTCCGACAGTTGGGCTTATCACCGGGTGACTTCGCACCGCATTCCTTTCGGATTGGGGCCGCTACTAGTGCAGCCCTGGCTGGTTTGCCGGGTACCGATATTCAGCGGATTGGCCGCTGGCGCTCCAATGCCTTTAAGGGATATGTACGTTGTTGAGGTGGGCAGTGGGTGGCTCGGGTACTAACTATGTTTTTTCTTTTAGATGGGATCCGGGTGCCCGGTGCCTGCTGGATGGTCGGCCATTCTTTTGTGCACTGGGCCAGCCAGCAAGCAGCTTTGCGGCCGCTTGGTGCGAACTTGGGACTGCCTGCTGACGAAGTGGTGCTATCATGGCTGGGTGAGCGCGGTCTGCGCTGGTTACAGCTATTACCCTTGCTTCGGCACCTTCAGCGCGTCAGAGGATCCCCGGACTTCTTGGTGCTGCATCTCGGAGGCAACGATTTGGTGTCATGGACAGTGAAGCAGCTAATCCGAGCGGTGCAGCGGGATTTGGGGGAAGTCTTATTGATGTTCCCCGGGGTCATTTTGCTGTGGTCTGACATAATTCCTAGGCCTGCTTGCTGGGGCCAGCGGCGGTGGTCCCGGGGTTTAGTTAAGGTTAACCGGCAAGTTGGCCGTTGGGTGTTGAACCATGGGGGGTATCAGATTTTACATTCCTGGGTGGAGGTCGAGTGCGCGGGCCTGTATCGTTCGGATGGAGTACATCTTTCCCCGATCGGGGTGGATTTACTCCTGAATGATTGGCAGGAGGCCTTGGAATTAGGATGTTTAGGGCGGGTTGGCTGGTCGCAGCTTTGATTTGGGGGGGGGCTCAGGGACAGGTGTCACTGAGCCGGTGGCGGGATCCCGGAGGTGTCCGGGGTCCGGAGGCATGGCAATATGCAGGGCGGGGGTGGGGGTACCCCCGACCCGGAGAAGCCCTCGGTTTTTGCTAGTAATATGGCGAAGCCGGATGAGGGGGATGGAATTGCCAGGGATGGTTCTCGGCGGAGGCGGGAAGGAACTCACTTTGCTACCCATATGGCTGGTGAGGGATTGTCCCGCTGCCGGAACCATAAGTTAACAGTTTGGTTGTAATGTTATGTTGTGCTTGTTTAATAAAGCTGCGACCAGTTATTTTGCCAATAAGTGATCATGTGGTGTTTATTTGTGAAGGGAGAGAGAGGGGGGAGGGGGGGGGTGTGTGGGAAGGAAGGGAACTGTGGGCCACCTCCGCCTTACCTGGTTAATGGGAGGCCGCGGGCCCACGTGCCCGACGGCCGATGATAACCGGGGGGGCGGGGTGGCGCGCACTCCTTCCGCGGCGGGGTGAGGCGCGCGCCCGCGCGCGTTTGATTTAAATTGATTGGCTCCCGCTTGCCAGGTGGCCGCGGGAGCCAATGGGGGGTGATCGCGGGACCAGGAGGAGCGAGCGGTCGGACGCCAGTCCGTTGAAGCTGGGGAGAGAGGACGGGCGTCCCCACCCTCCCTCCCTTTGGTGGAGCTTGGGGGATGGGGGGTTGCAGCTGGAGGGGTGATGCGGGATCCCGGAGGTGTCCGGGGTCCGGAGGCATGGCAATATGCAGGGCGGGGGTGGGGGTACCCCCGACCCGGAGAAGCCCTCGGTTTTTGCTAGTAATATGGCGAAGCCGGATGAGGGGGATGGAATTGCCAGGGATGGTTCTCGGCGGAGGCGGGAAGGAACTCACTTTGCTACCCATATGGCTGGTGAGGGATTGTCCCGCTGCCGGAACCATAAGTTAACAGTTTGGTTGTAATGTTATGTTGTGCTTGTTTAATAAAGCTGCGACCAGTTATTTTGCCAATAAGTGATCATGTGGTGTTTATTTGTGAAGGGAGAGAGAGGGGGGAGGGGGGGGGTGTGTGGGAAGGAAGGGAACTGTGGGCCACCTCCGCCTTACCTGGTTAATAAAGTTTTTAAAGAAACATAAATAAATATAAACATATCATACTTCTAGCCTTAGATGTTAAATTTAGCTTGAGTAATCTTTCCCGTGCTTGGAACACAGCATATTCATTTCTTTCCATATGGACTAGGAGTTCCCATCTTGAATTCCTCCACCTCTGGGTCTTTCTCTTCCCTTTCTTCTTCCTCCTTTGCTTCCTCCAATTCAGTTAATTTGTTGATCCTTCTTTTATTCAGCTCACTCTCCTGTAGTTCCAAATCTCTCAACTCCATCTCCCCCCTCAACCTCTCTTTCCATTTCTGTGTCTTCCTTTCTTCTGGTATTCTCACCTAGATCCCCTCCTCCCTGTATTTCTTTGTCCATGGAATTCCTTAGTTGCTTCAAGATGTTATCATTCACATACTTCTTTTCTTTGTTCTTTAAAATTAAAGATCTTAAATTTGCATCTGTTACTTTTTGCAGTTTTTCTAATAGCAATTTTCCTTTCTCCCAGCTTTTGACGGACTCTTTTTGTATACCCTCTTGATTTAAATATAGGGTTTGTAGCATAAAAATAGCAGTACATTGTCTCCTTTTTATCTGCAGAATTCTACTAGTTAATCCTCTTAACTTTTTCATTAACTTCTGTGGTTTATCTCCTGCCACAGTGGGTCCATGAACAGGCTCACCATGGCCTTTATCTATGGCAGGGATGTTATCTGCATCTGCAGCACTTGCACTATCGCAACCACCATTGTTAGCCCTGGGCGACGTGTGGCTAGTATGTATTTTTCTTCTTATTTATTTATTTTTATTTATTTATTTAAAGTCTTTTCTGTATCGCGCTCTTTAAAAGCAGCTCGGTTTACAGTCAACAGCAAATTTGTACAGTGCAGGCAGCGCCCGTACTGTACTTACAAAGAACAGGTTTTGCAACTTGGGCTAACTGGGGTAACTATGTACAGGCTACGCAGTAGCCCCTGTTTGACTTTAATTGTAGTGTCATATTGCTGAGATTTGGTATAGATGTTATACAACAGGGTTACCGCGAGAAGGTACTCAGCAAGACTTGAGGAGAGAACTTTATTCTCTCCCCCTAAGGATGCGCATCAATTCAACAGCTGCTGCACACCCCTTTGACCCTGTTTGATTCTTTATGGGAGCGGTGGTGGATTTTGTTCAGTTTCTACCCTAGAAGAGGTGTGTTCAATTGCAGCTAATTCTTCCCTTAGGAGAGTCAATTCTTTATGCATAGTAGCTAACTTGAGGCATATAGGGCAAACTTTTAGGTGCCAAATGATTCTTCTTAGAATGAAAGCACCACAGTTATTGCATTGAATACACAACATGCTGATTAAGACTGTTATAAAGCAGTCTTCTATGCATCTACCCACTATGCAAAGGACCCTGTAACCTTAAAATGTATACCTTAGCTGCAAAATTAAGTAGGAGACTTAAGTAGAAGACCAGGTCTCTGCAAATCAAAAAGCAAATGTGTACTTCAATTACAAGTGTCCCTGGCCAGTAGACCTTATATGAACTCAGGGCACACTCAGATATCTAATTTAAAGGCTATGCAAGGAATGTAGGCAGTCTGAATATTCCTAAAAACTTATAGCCAACAGTTAAAATGCATATTAAAAAACAGGCAATTGTAAAGTCTGAAAGCTTTGCTTTGTGAAGTCTCTTGGAGCTGTGATGACCAGAACTTTCATCTTGCTGCTCCTTATGCCTGGAACAAACTACCTGAGTCTGTACATTAGGCACCTTCTCTGACCATTTTCAAATCCAGGCTGAAAACTCACCTCTTTGCTGCCGCTTTCTGATCTTGACCTGATCTCCTTTGTGTTTCCTTACCATTCCCCCTAGATGTATCCACTGTCCACAGCTACTGTGTTGTCTGTCTTGACTAGAGTGTAAGCTCCGATGAGCAGGGACCATCTTTTACATGTGTCTGTGAAGCACTGTGTACATTTTGTAGCACCATACAAATGTTTAGTAGAAGTAGTAGTACACCAGGGATCTATGTTGGGTCCTCTGCTTTTTAACTATTTATAAATGACTTGGGAATAATGAGTGAGGTGATCAAATTTGCAGATGACACAAAATTATTCTAAGTTCTTAAAACAGAAGAGGATTGTGAAAAATTGCAAGAGGACCTTGATAAACTGGAAGACTGGGCATCCAAACTGCAGATGAAATTTAATGTAGACTAGTGCAAACGTTATGCACTTAGGGAAGAACAACCCAAAGTATAGTTACACAATGTAAGATTCCACATTAGGGATCACCACCCAGGAAAAGGATTTAGGTATTATCATGGATAATACGTTGAAACTCTCTGTCCAGTGTGCAGTGGTGGCCAAGAAAGCAAATAGAATGCTAGGAGTACTAAGGAAAGGAATAGAGAACAAAACCAAGGATATTATAATGCTTCTGTATCATTCCATGATGTGACCACATCTTGAATATTATGTGCAATTCCAATCGCCATATCTTAAAAAGGATATAGCAGAATAAGAAAAGGTACAGAGAGGAGCCTCCAAAATGGTAAAGGGAATGGAAGGATATCCCCTATGAGGAGAGGCTTAAAAGATTAGGACTCTTCAATGTGTAAAAGAGACGGCTAAGGGGAGATATGATACAGGCCCATAAATTAATGAATAGAGTGGAATAGGTAAATGTAGATTGGTTGTTTACTCCTTCAAAAAGTAGAAAGACTAGGAAACAGTCAATGAAGCTACAGTCTAGCTGTAGAATCATTGTAACTTTGGCAGGGTACCAAGCCGAGAGGTTGACCACTTCCTTTATGTAGGATAGGGGACAGGCATGGTTACATTTTACTTATCAGATAAAGTCCTTTCCTTGAGTCCTGCTAGACCAGTCCAGACAAGTGGGTTGTGTTCCTCTACCAGCAGATTGTTGGAGACAAATAACCAATGAAAAGCCCAGATTTCAATGACATCATTCCCATGCCTCTATCCACCTCGGCCACCATTTAGTATTTGTACCAAAGCATATGGAAGAACATGGCAAGCCTCACACAACCTTAACGTGGGCAACAATGAGTAATCAAACAGTAGAGATTTATATACATGAAAGCATAAACAAAAAGCTGTCTGTATAAGATGGACCTTCAGATTCAAGTATATAAATCATAGCAGAACTAAGGATACTGCCGCAGAAGAACAGAGCAAACACAGTTCCAGGGGATGGGTCCTGGACTGGTCTAGCAGAACTCAAGGAAAGGACATTATGTGGTAAGTAAAATGTCACCTTCCATATTATCCTGCTAGAACAGTCCAGACATGCGGGATGTACCAAAGCTATGCCTCAACTGGGCAGGAAGAAGACACAGCAACTCGCAAAACCTTAGAGCCAAGGCAGTGTCTGCCCAAGTGTGGACATTCAAGTGAAAATGATTGACAAAAGTGGAAAGTAATGCCCACGTTGATACCTGACAAATGTCTGCAGGGGCTACTGAGTTCCACTTTGCCCACGAGGATGCTTGCACTCAGGTAGAATGGGTGCACAAACCCTCTGGAACTGGCTGATTCTGCAATAGATCCTGAGGCCATGACCTCCTTAATCCTGCACCCCAATGCAGACTTAGCTGCCGCATCATCTTACATGGGCCAGCAAATAGCAAATAGCACAAAAGATGGTCTGACTTACGAAAGAAGAAGGAGAAGCACCCTCTGGACATCCACAAGGTGAAGATCCTTACCATTCCCCTGAAACTGCTCCTTAGAGAAGGAGGGCAGGCAAACCACCTGGTTCACATGAAATGGAGACATCACCTCAAGAAAGAAGAAAGGCACAGGCCAAATAGAAACAGAAATAGATAAGTAGGGATCTTGGCAAGACAGAATCCTCCTTCTGGAACAAATTGCAACCAAGAAGACCATCTTGGGTGTCAAATCCTCAAGTAGCGTGCTTCAATGGCTCAAAGGACTCTGACACCAGGGACCCGAGAACCAGACACAGATCCCAGGAAAGGACCACAGACCAGAGGGGAGGACACAGATGCTGAACCCTCTGAAGAAAGCATGAAATATCTGGGTTAAAGCTAGAGACTTACCAGACAATGAATCTCTGAAAGAGGCCAAAAGATGACAATTGAACCTTCAGGGAGCTAAGAGAAAGGCTCTTCTCCAAATCATCCCACAGAAAAGGCCAACAGAGATGGCACTTTGGCCACCTCAGGAGCTAGCTGCTGTGCACCGGACCAGCACTCAAGGTACTAGACCCACACGTATGCCAGGTTGGTAGACCTGCTCCGGGCTCACAGCAGAGTGGAAACCACCACTGGAATATAGCCCTTACATGTTAGCTGTCTCTTTTCAAAAGCCAAGCCATAATTGTGAGAAGGGAGGCAGGTCTTCCAGGACAAACTGCATCCAACACAATAGACCCCTAGATGGAGGCAAATGAAGAGGTGGCGCTCGCAGGAGCCAAATTAGATCTCCAAATCATGCTCTCCTCAAACAACCCAATGCTACCAGAATAATCCTGCCCAGGAGGTGCTCCATACGCCAAATCACACGCCCCACCAAGGACCACAGAAGAAACGCATAGAGCAGGTGTTGACTTGGTCAAGGTTGAGTCAGGGCATCGACGCCCTCAGAGCAGACAAACTAGGATGTTCTTTGCTGCCCAGGCAAACAGGAGAGCCATCTCCAGGCTTATCCTGGCACTACTTGTGCTGCCTTACTGAGTGACATAAGCCACCACCGTGGCATCGTCTGAGAACACTCAAACCACCCAGCCCCTCAACCGGGCGCAGGAAACACATAAGAGTCAACCTGATGGCCCTTGCCTCAAGTTAATGGCCCTTGCCTCTCTGCAGTTACAATGGCCCTGGGCCATACGGCCTTGGCAATGGGCTCACCAGCCCAAGAGATTGGCATCCGTCATCAGAAGGATCCATGAGCAATTTGTCCAGTGGCACACACTTCCTCAAAAGACTGGGTTGCTGCCGCTACCATCACTCAAACTGAGAACTCTAGGACTACCAAGTCAGTAAGGACCGTTGGAGCAGCCAACGGTCCTTACTAACTTGTTCAGTAGCTTTTCTCTGTGAGCACATGGGCTGCTGATCCATTTGCTGGTGGTTCCTGGTTCTGTGAACACCCTCATTGCAAGCTTCAGCTAACTTTATTTGCTCTGTTCAGGTATCTTCCTGTGCCTGTTCAGTATTTAGCTTATTGTTTATTTATTGTTTTGTCTATATTGCTGTTTTGTCAGTGTGTGTCCTGCACTCTGTAGTGCTGTGGCTTCCTTCTCACCACTTTACTGCCTCTGTTTCCGGACTAGTTCCATCTGACTGCACATTTTGGTGTGTTTTTTTCTCCCTATTCCTCTCTAGTTGGTATTTTCAGTCCTCAGTTTTACCAGGGCACATTCTGTGGACTCTGGCTACTTTCACCTTCTTGCATTCAACACTTGCCCTACCCCACTTGTTCAGTTCTGTCTTCAGCTGTGTTTGTCTCTCGCTCCTCTTCCTTGTTATCCCACCCATCCTCCCACAACTCACCCTCCCCGTGGCTTATAGTCTTAGCTTCCTGTGCTCATTACCACAATCCCTCAAAGGAGTACCTTAACCACTGCAGTCTCCTCCAGGGGCGGCCCAAGGGGGGTGCGGGGCCATGTGCGGAGACTCGGTGCGGGGCCTCATTTGCATAAGGGATCTCATTTGCATAAATATTTGCATAATGTTACCTTACACTAACTTTTAGTAAACATGCCTCTTAATGAGTGTATGGATAAAGAAAGACTAAAAGATTTCTACATTACTATAATCCAGTGCCAACTGCCAGGCGCATTAGGAACTACTACAAACACTGCCCATTTAGAACCCATGGAGTACTTGAAAATACACCCCCAAAAATCAATCCTAATCATCCAAAACTATACTTTGATTTTCAAAAACAGCCCACATCTACTGGAACCTAAACACCCCCTTACTAATAATAATTTTTTGTCGGATCGCCCACCGTGAACAGGAACTTTCCTGCTCTCGAAGTGAGCCCTCCTTTTTAATCAATTTATCACTGACCCAAAGGCCATAAACACAGAAACAGAAACAACAGCACTATTTAGCTGTCTGATCCGTCAGATCAGACAGCTAAATAGTGCTGTTGTTTCTGTTTCTGTTTTTATGGCCTTTGGGTCAGTGATAAATTGATTAAAAAGGAGGGCTCACTTCGAGAGCAAGAAAGTTCCTGTTCACGGTGGGCGATCCGACAAAAAATTAGTATTAGTAAGGGGGTGTTTAGGTTCCAGTAAATGTGGGCTGTTTTTGAAAATCAAGACATTTAGAACCCATAGCAAACCCGCCGTATCATAACAGCACTACCAGGACTCACAAAGCACAAGACCCTACCTATCAAAAGGCTACACTGAAAATATTAAACCAATACATTTCAGAGAATAACAATACATGACCTACTGGGGAAAGAGAACAAGTGGCAATGTCAAATAGGAATTACATAAACAGAATACCTCAGCTCAGTTACACATGCAGAACATAGACCATCACCAAACAAGGAATCACAATTTAGAAACAGGAAGACGATAATTAAACTGGGAACCCCAAAAGCCCAACAACACTGTAGAAATAAAACTATAAATTAATTTCCTCTTGTACTAAACAAAGCACAGACGTTAATGATGCACATTTTCCAGAGCTGGCATATTTCAGTTAATAAATTCAATAAAGAGATATTTTTCTACCTTTTGTGCATTTTTTTTCAGTTGCAATTGCTCCAGCCACTTTCTTCTGGTTTCTTCGTGTCTTCTGCTAACTCTATATCGTCTGCTGTCCATTTGTCTTTTCTTCACGCTTCTAGTTTTTTTTCATTCTCTCTCTACATCTGCTTTAACATACTAATCTTTCTCCTTTTGCTCTTTCATCATTCCTATTTCATCCACTCAAATTTTACCCCTCCATCCTCAATCCCCACTTACTCTCCCAATATCTGGCCAATTGTAGATTTGTCTTCCCTCCCACACAAAATATTTTTTCACTCTCCCAGCTCTATCCCATTCTAATCCTCCCCCAACATCAGCTCCCTTCTAGTTCCAGCCCCACCCAGCATCCGCTCCCTTCTAGTCCACGAATCAGCCCATTTCCAGTCCTAGCTCCCCATAAGCCCATTCCTAGTCCTATCCTAGCCCTACCATCAGCCCATTTCCAGTCCTAGCTCCCCCATCCGAGTCCCTCCATCAGCTCATTTCCAATCCCAGCCCCCCATCAGCCCATTTCTACTCCTTTCCTAGCCCCACCATCAGCCCATGTCAAATCCTAGCTCCCCTCCATTCAGCCCATTTCCAATCCAAGCCCCCCATGAGCCTACTTCCAGTTCTAAACCCTCCATGAGTCCATTTCAATCCAAGCCCCCCCAACAGCCCATTTCCAGTCCTATCCTAGCCCTCCATCAGCCCATTTCCTGTCCTAGCCCCCCTCACTCAGCCCATTACCAGTCCTAGCCCCCCCATAGCCCATTACCAGTCCTAAGCCCCCCATCACCCCATTTTGTCTTAGCCCCCCCTTAGCCCTTTACCAGTCCTAACCCCCATCAGCCCATTTCAAGTTGTAGCCTCCCCACAGCCCATTCCAGTCCTAACCCGCCCATTAGCCCATTTCCAGTCCTAGCCCCCCCTAGCCCATTACCAGTCCTAACCCCCCTATCAGCCCATTTCCAGTCTTAGCAAGCCCATAGCCCATTACCAGTCCTAACCCCCCATCAGCACATTTCCTGTCCTAGCCCCCCCTATAGCCCATTACCAGTCCTACCCCCCATCAGCCCATTTCCAGTCCCAACCCCCCTCCCCCCATCAGCCCACTTCCAGTATTATTCCCCCCGTAGCCCATTAGTAGTCCTAACCCCCCATAGCCCATTACCAGTCCTAACCCCCTCCCCATCAGTCCACTTCCAGTCTTAGTCCCCCCATAGCTCATTAGTAGTCCTAACACCCCCCCATAGCCCATTACCAGTCCTAACCCCCTCCCCCCATAAGCCCACTTCCAGTCTTAGTCCCCCCCGTAGCCCATTAGTAGTCCTATCCCCCCATAGCCCATTACCAGTCCTAACCCCCTCCCCCATCAGCCCACTTCCAGTATTATTCCCCCCATAGCCCATTAGTAGTCCTAACCCCCCATAGCCCATTACCAGTCCTAACCCCCTCCTCCCATCAGCCCACTTCCAGTCTTAGTCCCCCCTAAAAAAAAATACCCAGATAGATTTAAAAAAATATCGGCTGCTGCTGCTGCCGCCGTGGCAGCGGCAGAATCAAACGTCAACGCCGTGGGGCCCGACTGCCCGGCAGAACCTCCCTCGAGCATCAGCTCCCGAGTCCCTCCCAAAGCGCGGGCTTTCAGAGCCGCGAGAGTTTCCCTTCTTCTCGCGGCTCTGTTAATCTCGCCGGGGCTGATGGGATTTCCCGCTACTTCCAGCGATCAGCAGCGGTTTTCTATACATAACAGTATGGTTGTACAGGCCATGGATTATAAACATACATAATGATTCAGTGGAAAAGTTGTACAGGCCATGGATTATAAACATACATAATGATTCAGTGGAAAAGTACAGGACAACACTCGGATTACAGTTGTACACTTGATTACAAGAGCGTGACTTCACATGTATACACATATTTACATATTTCTATTGGTGTCTGAAGCGTAGTGTTCTTCCCTTGTGCATGGTGATTCACTAGGGTGGGAACATAGAGGTTAGGTAGGATTGAAGTGCTCTCCATCTCCTTGCTTTAACCTAGACCTGATTCCACTGGCCATGGTGGAGGTGTTAGGCTTCTACTCTCTCCTTCCTGTCAGTTTCAACCCCTCTTTCTGCCTCAGTCTTACTCTTTTTCCTCTTTTGAAGTCCATTCCATCTGGCTTTTTACCCTACAACCTCTCCAACTAGTTGTTATTTATCAACACCCTAACAAGTCCACCTCTACCTTTCTCTCTGGTTTTGACTCATGGCTTTCCTTCTTTCTGGATTCATCTTCCCCCTCACTTATTTTCGGGAATTTTAATATTCATGTTGATAACCCCTCCAACCCTTATGCTTTAAAGCTCCTCTCCCATACCTCATCATTCAACCTCCAGCTTTGCTCTACTGCACCCACTCACCAGCAAAGCCACTGCCTTGACCTTGCATTCTTCTCTAATTGCCTACCCTCAAACTTCTGTACCTCACTTCTCCCCTTATTGGACCATCACCTGCTAAGCTTCACTCTTCATCACTCACCGCCTCAACCTTGCCCTGTCTCCTGCAACCTCTTTATAAATCTTCATGCTACTGACTCATTGGTTCTCTCCTCCTTAGTCTCATCACCTCTTTTCTCCAGTATGTCATCTGAATCTGTTGATGAGGCAGTGTTTTCCTATAATGCTACACTCTCCTCTGCTCTGGATGCTCTTGCTCTGTCTATGCCACGTCCTGTGAGGCATACTGTACCTCAATCCTGGCTGTCTTCCACTACCCACTATGTTCCTGTGCCTGCTCAGCTGAGCGTGCCTGGCTCAATCCCAAACACTTGTGGACTTTCTACAATTCAAACTCATGCTTGTCTCTTTCCAGTCAGCCATAGCACTTGCCAAACAAAACTATTAAGTCCATCTGACTAATTCTCTTGTCTCTGACCCTCGCCGTCTCTTTACAACTCTCAACTCTCTCATCAAGGTGCTTCCGCCTCTGACCCCTTCCTCCCTTTCTGCCCAAACCTGGCTGACAACTTCCATGACAAAACCCACAAGATCACACTCCAGTTCCCCATGAGGTCAGCTACTCCCCCTCCTCCTCCTCTTCATTCTCAACCTTCCCCCCCCCCCCTACCTCTGCTACCCTTTCTTCCTTTTCTATGATCTCTGAGGAGGAAACCACTCATCTTCTTTCCTCCTCCAAACTCACTACCTGTCCTCTGATCCTATTCTCACTCAACTCCTTAGCTCCATCTCCTCCACTGTAGTCCCTTTCCACTCTCATATCCTCAACCTATCACTCTCCACTGCAACTTTCCCTGCAGCCTTCAAGCATGCTGTGGTCACTCCTCTCCTCAAGAAACCCTCACTAGACCCTACCTGTCCTTCTCACTATCAAGCCATCTCCCTCCTCCCCTTTGTTTCTAAATTACTTGAACATGTGGTTCACCACCTTTGCCTTGACTTTCCCTCCTCTCAAGCCCTTTGGATCCTCTAGAATCTGGCTTTGGTCCTTTACATTCTATCTAAACAGCTTTTGCTAAAGTTTCCAGTGACCTGTTCCTGGCAAAATCCAAGGGCCTTTACTCAATCTTCATCCTTCTTGACCTTTCTGCTGCTTTTGACACTGTTGACAACAACCTTCTCCTTGATACCTTGTACTCGCTTGGTTTTAAGGGCTCTATGCTATCCTGGTTCTCTTCTTATCTCTCCCATTGCTCTTGCAGTGTTTATTCTGGTGGATCCTCCTCTACTGCTATCCCGCTCTCAGTTGGTGTACCCCAAGGATCAGCCTTGGGTCCACTCCTTTTCTCTCTCTATACCCAGTCCCTTGGTGCACTCATCTCTACCTATGGCTTTTATTACTGTCTTTACGCTGATGACTCCCAGATCTACCTCTCTACACCTGAAATTTCTCCAGCAATCCAGGCCCAGATCTCTGCCTGCCTTTCTGAGATTGCTGCTTAGATGTCTCACTGGTGCTTGAAACTGAACATGGCCAAAACTCAGCTTCTTAGTTTTTCCCCTAAACCTTCCTCTCCCCTTCCTCCTTTCTGTGTCTCTGGGATTACTCTCTACTCCTCCCTGTCTCCTCAGCTCGCAACCTTGGGGTTGTCTTTGACTTCTCTCTCTCTTTCTTCACACACATCCAACTGATAGCTAAAACCTGATGTTTCTTTCTCTATAACAGCAACAAAATTTGCCCATTCCTTTCTGAACACACTACTAGGACACTTATCCACTCCTTAGTCACCTCCCATTTAGACTATTGCAACCTGCTCCTTACTGGTCTTCCTCCCCTTCAATCTGTTCAACACTCTGCTGTGCGGCTAATCTTCTGCCAGCCTCATCATGCTCATATTACCCCTCTTCTCAAGTCTCTTCATTAACTTCCTATCTGTTTCCACATCCAGTTCAAACTTCTCCTGCTAAACTATAAATGCCTTCACTCTGCAGCTCCTCACTACCTTTCCTCTCTTATCTCTCCCTACACCCCTCCTTGAGAACTCCACTCTTTTGATAACTTCTATCTGTGCCTTTCTCTTCTATTGCCAACTCCAGACTTTGTTCCTTCCACCTTACTGCTCCTTATACCTGGAACAAACTACCTGAGTCTGTACGTCAGGCACCTTCTCTGATGCTTTTCAAATCCAGGCTGAAAACTCACCTCTTTGCTGCTGCTTTTGGATCTTGACTCACCTGATGTCCTTTGTGTTTCCTTACCATTCCCCATAGCTGTATCCCATGTCTACAGCTACTGTGTTGTCGGTCTCTATTAGACTGTAAGCTCCAATGGACAGGGACCATCTTTTACATGTATCCGTGCAACACTGCTTATGCCTTGTAACGTTATACAAATGTTCAGGAGTAGTAGTAGTAGCCACATATAAGCACATACCCATGGCACCATCTCAATTGTCACCACCATCAATCCATGGAACTGAAGATCAACCTGGACTCTGGAAGCCTGCTGTAAGCACAGCACTAGGCAAGCCTCTGGCAGATAGACTCTGCATGCTCTAGTATCGAAATGTGCTCCCAGAAACTCCAAGGACCCCAATTGATCACCCGCAGACACCACCATTAAGACCTAGGAGAATGTTCTTCGGACAGTGAAGAGTCTGAATGGGAGGGCACTGAACTGAAGGTAAAGCCAAACATGGCAAAACACAAATATTTTGCAGATCCCCCAAATCAGGATATGAAAATACACCTCAATCAAACCAGAGATGCTATGAACTCTCCTCAGTGCACTGCATGAATCATGGATCACAAAGTTTCCATCCAGAAGCACATGGCACACAAGTGCTTATTGACACAATTGAGGCCCAGAATGGGCCGGAATTTTCCTTCCATGTCAGTACCACAAAATTGATGGAATACCTGCCCTTGCCCCAGTCATCTGGGGGAACAGACAAGTTGCCTCTCCTGAAGGCAGTGGTGCCCAAGGTGATCCACACAGTGGCCCTGCTGTTCGCAGACCCACAAGGAGAGAAGATGAATGTGGCTAAGATCGGCTGTTTGCATTCCAGGATGTACAGTTGTGGTCAATATTATTGGCACCCTTGCAGTTCAACCCCTTAATGTAAAATAGCTCTTAAAATAATGGCCAGTGAAATGGCTTTGGACTATAAATACACATATAAACCTACAAGAATCAAATAAAACAAGACCAATTTAAAAAAGGAAATAGTAGGAAATATAAAAATGGGGACATCATCAGGACATGATTATTTGCACCCTAAACAATTCAAATCAGTATGAACAGAAGAACTGTATTCCCACTGCAGTAAAGTTAGATGCACCTGTAATCAATTGTCAGTACTCACATGACTTGAATCAACCAATGAAAGATGGCTCTAATGTTTAAAATGGCCACATTCGCTCCTTGTTCCATTTTCACAATGGTGAAGATAAGAGAGCTGCCTGAGACCATGGGAAAAGCCATTATCACTAAACATCAAAGGGGTACGACGCCATCTCCAAAGACCTTGGGATTCCTGGGTCTACAGTTTGCAATGTTGTTAAGAAGTCTTCTGCTCATGGAACTGTCAAGAACCTCCCAGGACATGGTGGGAAGAGGAAAATTAATCCAAGAAGTCTTCGAAGGTTAGTGAGAACTGTTGGAAAAACAACATGTACAACATCCAAAGAGCTTAAGGCTGACCAGGAGCAATTTGGAGTGGTGGTTTCAAACAGTACCATATGCTGCACACTAAACAAAGAAGGACCTCATGGGCAAAGGCCAAGGAGGACCACACTGTTCAAAGACAGATATAAAAAGGCACGCCTGATCTTTGCTCAAACCCACCTTGAGAAACCACAATCTTGGAAAAATGTTCTGTGCGTGTCCTGGGCATAATTGTTTCTGAAGATCTTAAAGTGGCTAAACGGGTAGAAAAGGTGACTGTAAAAGCCAAAAGGATGCTTGCGTGAATAGGGAGAGGAATGGCCAGCAGAATAAAGGAGGTGATAGTACCTCTGTATAAGTTTCTGGTGCAACCTCATTTGAAGTATTGTGTGCAATTATGGAGACCACACTTTCAAAAGGATATAAACAGGATGGAGTCAGTGCAGAGGGTGGCTCAGTGGTCTTCGTTATAAACCATATGGGGATAGATTTAAAGATCTTAATATGTATATCTTAGAGGAAAGGCGGGATAGAGGAGATATGATAGAGACTTTTAAATACCTCCATGGCATAAATGCACAAGAGGAGAACCTCTTTTGATTGAAAGTAAGCTTGGCAATGAGGGGGCATAGGATGAGGATGAAAAGAGATAGACTCGGGAGTAATATGAGGAAATATTTCCTTATGAAAAAGTGGTAAGTGCGTGGAATAGTCTCCCAGTGGAGGTAGCAGAGACGAGGACAGTATCTGAATTTAAAAAAGCATGGGACAAACACAGAAAATCTCTAAAGGATAAAAAGGAAATAAGTATTTGATATGGAACAGCAGACTAGATAGGTCATGTGTTTTTTTTCTTCTGACATGTTTCTATTCTTCTACCGGTATGTTTCTGTGAGCAAATGAGCTCTTTGGCAATGCAGACCAGTGATACATTTATAGGCAAAGAAATGGAGCTTATAAAGAAAAAACATCCTTACTACAGTTAAATACAGTGGAGGTTCCATAATGTTGTGGGGCTGTTTTGCTGCCTCAGGAACTGGAGGCCTGGAACATACCGTATTAAAGGAATCAAGAAATCAGAGGACTGCCAAGGTATTTTGAAGCAAAATGTGCTACCTAGTGTCAGAAAGTTACATCTGGGTCAAAGGTCATGGGTCCTCCCAGCAGGACAATGGCCAAAACAAACATCCAGAAGTACAAAAGAATAATTAAAAAGAAAAAAAATGGACTCTTAAAATGGCCAGAAATGAGTTCTGATCTCAATCCAATCGAGAACTTTGGAAAGAGCTGAAATCTGCCATTGGTAAAAGGAATCCTGGAAACATTCATGAGCTGGAACAAATCGCAGTTGAAGAGTGGGAGAAACTACCAGCAGACAGATGTACGAAATTTATAGATAACCAGAAGAAATGTTTGGAGGCTGTCATCACTGCCAAGGGTTGTGCAACTAAATATTAGTGAAGGGTGCCATTAATCCTGTCCAGGTCATATTTCTTTTTTTTCTCAGAAATTACAACATCTACGTCACACAGACTTTTTTTTTTAATGACGACATACAGTTGGAATATTTCCAATTATTTCTTAAGATATTGTATATAACATACCTAAAATGCAACAGTGTCACTGTGGCAAGACAAAGGAACACCTTCAAGTATTGACAGCCTGGCTTGGGCACTTAACAGCAGACTGTTTAATATGCTCACAGGATTTGGCACAGGTAGTATTTATTGTGTTTGTTCAATAAAGCTGCAGCCCACATTTTCTCCAGAAACAATGACTTTATTGTGTAAATGCCACACTTACAGTCAGGGAAGGAGAAGAGACGGGAATGGTTATGATTGCTCATGTTATTGTAATCCACAGGTATTTAATTTTAGTTAGGTCTGAAGCAACTAAAGAAATTCAAGTCTCTAGAACAAAAGCTTTCAATAACCAGAATAAGACTGTAAAAAGAGATTTCTCCAGGAACAAGCAGGAAGTCAGTCCTTACATATGGGTGACTTTGACGGCAATGGAGCCCTGTGCAGAGCATATCCCCAGTTTTCAAAGAAAGCCTTTGGGAGATCCTCTTTCTGTCCAAGGGTGCCATCTTGCTCAGTCATTCTTTTTCCATGGAGCCCTACTGATGCTCGTCTTGTCCCCACGAAAAAAGTTGATTTTTCTCGTACCTTTTGTACCTACTTTAGCTTGCACTGGTTCCTTTCCTGCCTCCATGCCCTACTGCCCTGCCATTGGGTCTTGGGACCTTTTGTCCCTAGGTTCTTTGCATCAGCGCTTTGCGCCTTTTTCCACTGCTGGGCGCCGACGATGACCCTGAGGAATGCTCCCCTGTGCAAGAAAATGTCTGCAAAGGCTATCCAGAGCCACCGACATAAGCAGGATGACATCTTCCATAAGGTTGACTTGAGCCTGGTATCCACAGTAGCCTTATGCTCTAAGGCCCCGCACAGATCCTCAGAGTCGCGTAAGGCCCCCGCGGTTCCAGAGTTGGCTCACAGGCATTCCAAGCAAGGATCCTTGGAGCAAGAGCATAAGAAGAAAAAGAAGACCTCAAGGGCCTCGTCCTGGGAGGTGGACAAGCATGGGAAATATCACGCATGGTCCCTCGACCCCCAACGGGCCTCCGAGGAGTCAGAGCAGAAAGTCCTCAAAAGGTACCAGGGCTGAGGTCAAGGCCTCCGGTGACAGACCCTGGTCTCCCGAGGGCCGTTCCGTTCCGTCGAGGACCCCCTTTACTCCTTGACACCTGACCAGATCACCCTGGCTTTGGTGTCAATAGCTGCCACCCCCGAGTGGGAGGCTCATATGTTTGCACTGGAACGCAGCATTTCTGCATTCATTGCCTCCCCAGCAGGGACCTCAATGTCGAGGATTCCCAGGGCTGCCGAAGTGATCTCCGAAAGCCAGACACCTTGGGCGTATCCTCGATGAGGGTCTTGTTCTTGCTCTCAATCCTCGGGGGCAAGGTCCTTGCAGGCAAGTGCCTCTGGGTCTGGCCACGTCCCGGCTGCGGACCAGTGCCGGTGACACCCTTGGAGCCATCGGATCTTGAGTCTTCCTCAGACTACTCCGATTGGGAGTCTGATATTGAGACATCCCCAGAGACTCAGGCCCACTGAGACCTTCCCTGGGACCCATCTCCACCGGCCGCCAGGCACCGATCCCCGCCCAATGACACTTCATTCCTCAAGTTCATCAGGAACATGGCTTGGGTGCTTTCCCTCACTACTGAGTCGGAGAACATCCTCCAGTACGAGGCACCACCGAAGGAGACCCTGACGGTCCCCGTTCCCTCCATTCTGAGTTGGCTTCTTCTCAGGATGTGGGAAACCCCAGCATCAGTGCTGATTGTCAGCCGGCGCCTGGATATGATGTACTGGGTTCAGCGAGAACCAGGCTTCTGTAAGGCACAACTCCCCCACACCTCCATGGTGGTCGAATAGGGCCATGTATTGGCAGAAGAGCCCAAAGATGCACTCATCGGTGCCTCCAGGCAGGGAGTCTCACGCCCTGGGGCAGAAATGCTATCAAGGCTCGATGTTGGCATGCCATATACAAACTTACCAACTTTAAATTGGCATGGTCCTTCATGGCTGGCCTCAATGGAGATCACCTCCGGCACTTCCAGACTTTCACAAAGTCTGTCCGAGAGTGTTCCAAGTATCTGTCCTGAGCCACTTACGATAGCTTTGAATCCAGCGAGGGGGCACTCGACGCCAGGCCTGGCTCCAATCATCAGACCTCAAGCAATGGGTACAAAGGAAGCTCCTCAATGTCCCTTGCCTCGGGGAGCAACTCTTCAGCAAACCAATGGAGGACAAGACGGCTGAAATCAAGACCGAGTTCGTTACCCAGACTCGGCTCTCGAGGAAGACCTCCACAGGAAAATAAACCTCTTTTCCTCAGGAAGGGCCAACCCTATCAGGGTTAATCTCCATACCCGGCCACCCAGACATCTCAGCAGGGTCACCAGGAAAAGGGAGTGGGCCAGGGCCCGTGCAAGTCTAAGGATCCCAAGCCCCAGCCACCAGCCCCAGCCCAACCTCAGTCAGGATTTTGACACCACCAGCATAGCCTCTCTTCCACTGGAGAATCAGCTTCCTACAGGGGGGCGCCTGGTCCATTTTGCCCACAGGTAAACCTCCATCACCACTGACTCCTGGGCACTTCAGGTGGTCAGGGAGTGTTACCTCCTCCAACTGGACCAGGTATCCTTCTTCCTGGGGAGCTCTCTCGGTCTCCCCTGCACCAGAATGCAAGAACTCACAGGCCTTCTCAGGGACAGGGCCTTGGAGCCTGTATCACACCACCTGAGAGGACAGGGGTTTTACTCCAGGTACTTTCTGGTCACAAAAAGAACAGGGGGGCTAAGGCCCATCCTGGACCTGAGAAACTTGAACAAATTCCTGATGCAGGAGAAATTCAAGATGCTCTCCCTTGGAATATTGCTGCTGTACCTCCAGCAGGGAGATTGGCTATGCTCCTTGGACCTGAAGGATGCCTATACCCACAGCCTTATCCACCCCTGTCACAGAGATTACCAAAGATTCATGGTCGGGGATGACCACTACCAATACAGGGTATTGCCCTTCGACCTAGCCTCTGCATCAAGGGTCTTCACCAAATGCCTAACAGTGGTGGCCGCCTATCTTTGTCTCCAAGGGGCCTTCGTCTTCCCATACCTAGACGACTGGCTGGTAAGATGGGACACAGACTCAGAGATGCTGCAGGTCACAGGCCACACCATCAAAGTCCTACAACATCTGGGATTCATGATAAATCACCCAAAATCCCATCTCACTCCAACTTAGGATTTGGAGTTCATAGTGGCTTGTCTGGACATCCTCCAGGACAAGGCTTTCCTCCCCGTGGACAGGGCGGATCGCCATATGGCCCTAACAGCCGAGGTACAGCACCACCACATGGTCTTAGCAAAGTCCATGCTTTGCTTTCTCGGCCACATGGCCTCTACGGTACATGTGGTATCCAACACCCGCCTCCACATGTGGATGGCTCAGTGGTGCCTCCACTCACAGTGGACCCAGGCCACGGGCCAGCTCCAGGACAGAGTCTCGGTGTCCTGTCAGCTGGTGCAGTCACTCAGTTGGTGGCAAGCTACTCAGAACCTGCACCAGGGCATCCACTTCCAACTCCTAATCCCCCAGAGGGGACTCACAACAGATGCCTCCCTATGGGCTGGGGTGCCCACTGTGAGGAGCTGAGCAACCAGGGGTTGTAGTCACCCGAGGAAAGTCAGCAGCAGATCAACCTGCTGGAGCTCAGGGCCGTCTTCCTGGTGCTAAAAACTTTCCAGCACCACCCGCAGCACCAGTTAGTGCTTGTCTAGACAGACAATCAGGTCACGATGTTCTACCTGAACAAGCATGGGGGCACAAGCTCCTACCACCTATGCCAGGAGGCAGTAGCCCTCTGCTTATATGCGACCAGAGAGGGGAGGGTCCTCTGAGCGACAGACCTCCCAGGCCAACACTCTGGCGGACAGACTGAGCAGGGTCCTCCAGCCACACGAGTGGCAATTGAACCCAGAGGTGGCACAGTGGTTGTTCAGAGTGTGGGACACCCCGAGCCTCGACCATTTCTGCTACCCGCACCCACACCCAAACTGGGTAGGGATGGATAACTTTCTCATCTCGTGGTCAGGGAGTCTACTGTATGCCTTCTCTCCCACACCACTGATAGCATGGACCCTCTTCAAAGTCCAGAGAGAAAAGGCTTTCATGATTCTGGTGGCCTGAGGTGGCCCAGACAGTCTTGGTTTCTCCTACTGCTCCGTCTCTCGATGCAGTCTCCAGTCCCTCTCGGGAACTCCCTGAGACTTTTGACACAGGAGGAGGGCTCATTCCTCCACTCCAACCTGGGATCCTTGTCTCTCACAGTATGGCTCCTGAACGGGTTGCTTTAGCATCCCTCAGCCTTCCCAGGGAAGTAAATAAAATCCTTCTGGCCTCTCGCAAGGACTCCACGAGATGGGCCTATGCCTTAAAGTGGTGCAGATTCTCCTTATGGTGCATGGAGCACTGGGCAAATCCATTCTCCTGTCCAGTGCATATGGTGTTGCAATACTTGCTCCACCTCTCGCAGTCCGGGCTCAAGTCCAACTCCATCCGGATGCACCTGAGCACACTCTCCACAAACAATCACTCCATAGAGGCAAGCCTCTTTCCATGCAACCCTTGGTTACTCGGTTCATGTGGGGCTTACTACTCTCTTAGCCTCCCATCTGTCTGCCCCCAGCAGAATGGGAACTTAATGTGGTCCTAATCCAGCTTACAAAGCTTCCCTTCAAGCCCTTGGCTACCTGCCATCTACGCTACCTCTCCTGGAAGGTGTCCTTCCTGGTGGTTCTCACCTCTACCTGCAGAGTCAGTGAGCTTCAGGCCTTGTTGGCCGAGCCACCCTACACCAGGTTCTACAAGAAGAGTCATACTCCATATCCACCTGAAATTCCTATCAAAGGTGGTATCTGGTTTCCACCTCAACCAGGAGGTGGTACTTCCCACCTTATTTCCTTGGCCCCACACCGACAAGGCGTCAGCCATTCTCCACACTCTCCACAGCCATTCTTCACACTCTGGACTGCAAAAGGGCCCTGTCCTTCTATCTGCAGTGCACCCAGGCCCACTACAAAGCCTCTCAGCTTTTCATTTCTTATGACCCTAGTCAACTGATGGAGGCTGTCACCAAGCGGACTCTGTCCAGCTGGGTGATGGACTGCATCGCCTTCGCCCACATCCAGACTGGGCTGTCGTTAGAGCGCCGGGTCACGGCGCACAATGTCATGACTATGGAAACCTCCATCACGAGCCTACGCTCTGTCACTATGGCAGACATCTGCCAGGCCACAACCTGGTCCTCTGTTCACACTTTTGCAGCCCATTACTTTCTGGAGAGGGAGTTCCGACAGGGCAGTGCCTTTGGTCAGGCCATCCTCCGGAATCTGTTTGGGATTTAGGCAACTTCTGCCCTCCATCCCTTCTCGTTCAGGCTACCGAAGCCATGGTCTTCCCTAGACACTGGGGTCCTCAGAGTCTGTCCTCAGATTCGCCCGCAGCTGCGCACAGCTGGGCGTGTTTTTTCTCTACAGGTTCTCGGTAGCCTGTAGCTAGGGAGTGCCATATGTGAGGACTGGCTTCCTACTTGTTCCTGGAGAAAGTGTAGTTACTCACCTGTAACAGGTGTTCTTCAAGGATAGCAGGAATCAGTTCTCACAATCCTCCCTCCTCCCCTTGGAGTTGCAGTTTTTGGCCATCTTCTTTTGTCAGCTCTAGCTATGCCATCTGACTGAGCAAGACTGCACGCTTGGGCAGGAAGGAGACCACGCATGTGTGGTGGCATTTCCCAGAGGCTTTCTTTGAAATCTGGGAGATGCTCTGCGCAGGGTTCCATTAGCCTCAACGTCACCCATATGTGAGGACTGATTCCTGCTGTCACTGGAGAAGACCTGTTACAGATGAGTAACTATGCTTTCTCTGATAGTTCTAGTAACATTAAATCCATGTCCTCTTTCCAAAAGCTCAGGAGTTGTTACAGACGTTAACTCAGCGATGGCGAACCTATGGCACGCGTGCCAGCTGTGGCACGCGAAGGCCTTGCAGCTGGCACGCGGGAAGGTCCGCAAAAAAAGAAAAAGCTGGCTCTGACTGCTGCCGCGGACGCGGCAAGGGCAGAATGCAGCGTCCCGCGGGGCCCCCTCCGCCCGCTAAGCCCCTCTGCAAGAGCTTTCAGATTCGCGAGGGAGAGCGTCTCCCTCGCGTCTCTTTTAAGCCCGCAGGGGCTAATGGGAAATTTCCCATCAGCCCCTTTAGACGCGAGGGACTGATGGGAAATTTCCCATTAGCCCCTGCGGGCTTAACAGAGGGTGGGGGGGGGGTAGGACTGCTAATGGGCTGGGGGGGTAGGACTGCTAATGGGCTGTGGGCTGATGGGGGCTGTCTGGAAATGGGGTGATGGGGGTTAGGACTGGTAATGGGTTATAGGGGGGGCTTAAACTGAAAATGGGGTGATGGGGGTTTAGGACTGGAAGTGGGTTGATGGGGGGGGCTAGGACTGGTATTGGGTTGGGGGGTTGCTAGGACTGGAAATGGGCTGATGGGGGGCTAGGACTGGAAATGGGCTGATGCAGGGACTAGAAGGGAATGGATGCTGGGTGAGGCTGGAACTAGAAGGGAGCTGATGTTGGGGGAGGATTAGAATGGGATGGGGCTGGGAGAGTAAAATGGAGAGGGGAAAAATATTTTGTGTGGGAGGGATAAAAAATCTACAATTGGCCGGGTATTGGGAGAGTAAGTGGGGATTGAGGATGGAGGGGTAAAATTTGAGTGGATGAAATAGGAATGAGGAAAGAGCAAAAGGAGAAAGATTAGTATGTTAAAGCGGATGTAGAGAGAGAGAATGGAAAAAAAAACTAGAAGAGAGAAGAAAGGACAAATGGACAGCAGATGATGGAGAGTTAGCAGAAAACATGAAGAAACCAGAAGAAAGTGGCTGGAGCAATTGCAACTGTGTAACTGAGCTGAGGTATTCTGTTTATGTAATTCCTTTTTGACATTGCCACTTGTTCTCTTTCCCCAGTAGGTCATGTATTGTTATTGTCTGAAATGTATTGGTTTAATATTTGCAGTGTTGCCTTTTGATAGGTATGGTGTGGTGCTTTGTGAGTCCTGGTAGTGCTGTTAGGATACGGCGGGTTTGCTATTGGTTCTAAATGGGCAGTGTTTGTAGTAGTTCCTAATGTGCCTGGCGGTTGGCACTGGATTATAGTAATGTAGAAATCTTTTAGTCTGTCTTTATCCATACACTCATTAAGAGACATGTTTACTAAAAGTTAGTGTATGTTAGCATTATGCAAATATTTATGCAAATTGACGTGCTGGCACTTTGAGGAAATTCTTTGGTTTTGTGCGGCAGTTTGGGCACTCGGGCTCAAAAAGGTTAGCCATCACTGCGTTAACTTATACTGATGCCATCTAGTGGCTCATTGTTATACTTCACTCTTTTCTTATTTCCTTGCTGTCATCTTTGACTTTCTGATGCAATACATTATGATTCTTGTGCTCCATTGTTGCTCAGTGTGTCTTTATTTTTAACTCTGAAACATGGTGTCAGAAGATTCTGAATCTATGCTGTTTTCCTGCCTATGATGGACAGAGTTTCTAGTTTGTGGTGAGCTGCAGAACTAAAGGTGCACAGCAAAATTTGCAATGATATTGATCATCCTAAGATTAATATAAGAACTGCCATACTGGATTAGATCAAAAGTCCATCAAGCCCAGTGTCCTGTTTCCAGCAAAGGCCAATCCAGGTCACAAGTACCTGACATATCCCAGAAGTAGTCAATTCCATGCTACAATAGGTTCTGACTTTTTTAACCGCTTGCTTGTAAGGTCTGTCTGCCTGTATATATTATTTATTTATCTTATCATTGTTAGAGTGCCTTACTTTTCATTATTTTTGTTTGTGATCTTGTTCAGCTCTCCTGCTCTGTTTTCAGATGTGTGTGTGTCTCTCTCTCCTCATAATCAATTATAACTTCCCTGCTCCCTCCCTTTCTCTGGTCTCTGCTTTTGGAGATCAAGTATTCATTTCAGTTGCCTTATCCACTCTACCTCTGCTCTCTGCAGTTTTCTCCGAGTTTAAAATCTCCCACTCCCTGCCTGCCTCCTATTACTGTGTGCTGAAAGTATAATCCCTCCCCCCCCCCCCCACCATTGAAACACTGTCAACCCTCTTCACCATGTGTGACCAGCCATTCTCCAGGACCAAGCAGGAAGTCATTCCTCACATATGGGTGTCATCGGCGCCGATGAAGCCCCAGCGGAGCATTTCCCCAGCTTTCTATGAAAGTCTTTGGGAATGCAGGCACGCATGCGCGGTTCCCTTCCCGCCTAAAGGTGCCATCTTACCTCAGTCTCTTTTTCTCCGTGAAGCCCACCAGACGTGTGTCCAGTTTTCCCGGTTAAAATTAGATTTTTCAGCGATTTTTTGCTCCTTTTCTACCGGTTCGACGCCGGTTCCTCTCCCGCCGGGTTCAGTACACCGGTATCGAGCCCGATTCTTCTTTTTCGGTTTTTGCCCTTCGTGGCTGGCGTTCGCGCCCTTTTTTCTCTTTTTTCCTGGAAGGCCGGTCCTTTGACCTCGCGGGGACTCTTTTTTCCCAGATAGCTTCCAGTGGTTTTAAGAAGTGTGATCGGTGTAAGAAACTAATGTCTCTCACCGACACACACGACTGCTGCCTTCGGTGCCTCGGCCCGACCACGATCCTAAGTCGTGCGGGGCCTGTGGAAAAATGTCTTCCAAGGCACTATGAAGTCGCTAGCAGCAAAAGGAAAGGCTTTTCTCGGACTCAGCCTCCGGCCGGGCCCGGACCTCGTCTGAGGCCTCAACATCTCGGGATTCCGATCCCGAGCGCCGTCGAAGCTCCTCGGACAGGGGGTCCCCCGACCGGGAATGCAAGAGGAAGAAACGGCTCGCGAGGACATCGTCGGAAGAGGTCCCTGGCTCCTCAAGGGCCAGGTCTAAGACCCCCGACCGTCGTCCCGGGCCTGTGGAACCGGCGAAGCCTGCCACAGTTCCTCGTCTGGAGCCGGAGTCTGCTGGACAAGTAAGCCCCGTAGTCCTCGTGGATTCTCCTCCCAGGGAGCCGACATCGGGCCTGGCGCCGCCGGGGCCCGAGTCGGTGGCTGCTGCGTCTCCCGAGCTGAGTCTCAGGATGACAGCCTTGGAAAGCAGAATGTCTGCCTTCATGGAGCAGCAGCGGGCACTGATGGCCAGCCTGTCTGGTGCATCTGCCCCGACCACCGGGATATCGACATCGAAGTCGACCCCGGAGACCGAGCCGATACTCGAATCCATCGTGGCTCAGAGTCGACCTCGGGACCGAGGGCGTCGACGCCGGTGCTTCCGGCATTGGGGCGGGTGCTCCAGGGCCCCGCGGGGTCGGACCCCGACTCTTCCTCGGACGAGTCGGCTTTGGAGACTGAGAACGAGGAGTCTCCTGATACCTTTAAGACTCGGTGTGTCTCTTCGGACTCACCGGAGTCTGAGCCCCGGAGTAGGTCCCCCCCGGAGGACACCCGGTTCTCGGAGTTCACTGCCTTGGCTATTCAGGCGGATCCCGAGGAAGAGCCTCGAGCTGAAGAGCTCGAGGTGCTGCAGTATGACTCTCCTCCGAAGGAGGCCTTTACTGTCCCGGTTCCTCCGATGCTGGAACGGCTCCTCTTCCGTATGTGGGAGGCACCAGCCTCAGCGCCGGTTCTTAGCAAGCGAGTCGATTCCATCTATCGACTCCGGAAGAGCCCTGGTTTTCAGAAGCCACAGCTACCACACAATTCCATGGTTGTGGAATCGGCCATGCATCGTCTGAAGAGTCAGAAGATGCACTCCGCGGTGCCTCCTGGCAGGGAGGCCCGAAACCTCGATGGCGTCGGTAGAAAGTGTTTTCAGGGCTCGATGCTTGCTTGCCGTGTCTAGTCTTACCAGCTGTACATGGGCATGTACTTGCGGGATCTGGCCAAGGAGTTGGCTGGGTTCTCTGCTGGTCTCTCCGGGGAACCCTTGCAGAGATTTAAGTCCTTGTCCTCGGGGATTCGGGACTGCTCGAAGTTCATGTCCCGCGCCGCCTACGATGGCTTTGAGGCTTCGGCCCGAGTTGCGGCAGCCGGCATCGCGGCTCGACGCCAGGCATGGCTGCAGTCATCGGACCTCGAGCCATGGGTTAAGGACAAGTTGGTCGATGTCCCTTGCCGAGGTGAAAACCTTTTCAGCAAGCCCATGACTGAGAAGGCCGCTCAGCTTGAGACCGAGCACCTCACTCGGACAAGGCTGTCGAGGAAGACCTCTGCCCCTTCTCATAAAAAGAAGGGCTCAGGTAAAAAGCCCTTTTACCCGAGGAAGGGCACTGCCTACAAACAGTACCCGCAATATCAGGCTGCCCAAGCTGCCCCCCAGGGTCAGCAAGCCAAGGGCCAGGGTAATGGGCCCCGTAGGCAGAGGACCCCCAAGCCTCAGGCCCCTGCTACCACTCAGCAGGGTGGGGGTTTTTGACTCCTTGAGCATAGCCTCTCCTCCACTGCTCTCCCAACCCTGCACAGGAGGTTGTCTCGCCCTCTTTGCCCACCAGTGGCCCCTTATCACCGGGGACAGTTGGGTGCTGGAGATAGTCCACAAGGGCTATGCCCTCCATTTCCACCAACTGCCACCCCCATACTTTTCAGGGGAGCCTCCAAGGCCTCCTCTGCACACAGACCTTCTCCGTCAGGAGCTTCAGGGTCTTTTGGTGGACAGGGCGGTGGAGCCTGTGCCTCCCCACTTGCAAGGTCACGGATTCTACTTCAGGTATTTCCTGGTGCCCAAGAGGACCGGTGGCCTTCGTCCCATTCTGGACCTCAGGAACCTCAACAAGTTCCTAGTGAAAGAAAAGTTCAAGATGCTTACTCTTGGAACCCTTCTGCACTACCTACAGCAGGGAGATTGGCTATGCTCCTTAGATCTAAAGGATGCGTACACTCACATCCTCATTCATCCAGACCACAGAAAGTACCTGAGGTTCATCGTGGGAAGAAACCATTATCAGTACAGAGTGCTGCCTTTCGGCCTCACCTCCGCCCCCAGAGTCTTCACAAAGTGCCTAGCAGTGGTGGCGGCCTACCTGAGAAATCAGGGCATCTTTGTCTTCCCCTATCTGGACGACTGGCTCATCAGGGGTCAGACAGTTCAGGAGGCCAATCAAGCCACCCTCAGGACCATTGCGCTTCTACAACGCCTGGGTTTTGTCATAAACTTCGCAAAGTCCACTTTGCTCCCTTCCCAGAACTTGGCGTTCATAGGGGCAAGGTTGGACTCTCTCCTGGCAAAGGCATTCTTGCCCGAAAACAGAGCCCAAAGGTTGATGGCCTTGGCAAGTCAGTTTCTCAGCAAGTCCCTGGTCTCCACCAGACTCTGCCTGAGGCTTCTGGGCCACATGGCTTCGACAGTACATGTGACCCCAAATGCCAGGCTCCATATGAGGCCTGCACAGTGGTGCCTTCGGACTCAGTGGTCACAGGCCACAGGCAGCCTCAGAGACAGGATAAGGGTGTCCAGACCATTTCTGCACTCCCTCAACTGGTGGCTGCACCCACCCAATCTACTGAATGGGGTGCCTTTTCAGATTCCAGGGTACACAGTAGTGTTGACGACAGATGCCTCCCTGCAGGGCTGGGGAGCTCATTGTCTGGGCAAGTGCACCCAGGGTCTCTGGTCTCCCTGGGAAGCTGCACAGCAGATCAATCTCCTCGAACTCAGAGCTATTCGATTAGCACTCAAAGCTTTCACACCTACCCTGCCTCACCAGTCTGTCCTGATTCAGACAGACAACCAGGTTGCCATGTTTCATGTGAACAAACAGGGTGGAACTGGGTCCAGGATCCTTTGTCGAGAGGCTCAGGACCTTTGTTCTTTTTCCCTCAAGCACAACATGCTCCTCAAGGCTGTGTACCTTCCAGGCCAGGACATCTACCTGGCAGACAGGTTAAGCAGGATTCTGCAGCCCCACGAGTGGCGGCTGCATCCTTTGGTA
The DNA here is from genome assembly GCA_033557465.1 of Ichthyophis bannanicus. NCBI lineage: Eukaryota > Metazoa > Chordata > Amphibia > Gymnophiona > Ichthyophiidae > Ichthyophis > Ichthyophis bannanicus. Next base: position 169,095,402 of record CM066035.1, on the reverse strand, counting down.
GTTCAGAAGATCTTTCTCAAATGGGGTCTTCCTTTGATGGATCTTTTTGCCAGCCCACTGAACAAGCAACTGCCAAAGTTCTGCTCCAGGCAACCACATCCTCTGCGGATAGCACCGGATGCTTTTCTGATATCTTGGTCACAGGGCCTCCTCTATGCGTTTCCTCCCACGCCCTTGGTGGCCCAAACACTGTTCAAGATTCTTCAGCACAAAGCCTTGGCCCTGCTGGTAGCTCCCAGATGGCCAAGACAGCCTTGGTTTCCTCTTCTGCTTCAACTGGCAGTGGATCCTCCACTACCTCTGGGGTTGCAACCCGACCTTCTCACACAAGACCAGGGTTCCCTTCTTCACCCCAACCTCAAGTCTCTCAATTTGATGGCCTGGAGGCTGCAAGGGTAGTCTTGGCTCCCTGGGGCCTGCCTCAGGAGGTTGAGGACGTTGTCCTAGCCTCTAGGAAACAGTCCACTAGGAAAACCTATGCTCTTAAATGGAAGAGGTTTTCTGTGTGGTGTCAGCTACGTACAGAAGATCCTTTCTCCTGTACTGTGCCAGTAGTCCTTCAGTACTTACTGCACTTGTCAAATCAAGGTCTTAAATCCAATTCTGTTCGGGTCCACCTCTCAGCTCTAGCAGCTCACCACTCATTGGCTGAGGGACAGTCTCTCTCTGGTCACCCCTTGGTGTCCCGCTTTCTCAGGGGCTTGCTTTTGCTCAAGCCTCCCATCCGTCTTCCTGCCCCTGAGTGGGAGCTGAATGTGGTCTTGCAGCAGCTGACTCGCCCACCTTTTGAGCCGATGGCTACTTATTTATTTATTTATTTTATTTATTTAACAGTATTTCTAAACCGCCTTATCTTAATAATCAAGGTGGTATCACGGCAAACAATCAGGTCAGGTGAGTGTGTTATACATGCAGTGGGGGGAAATTGAGTGTGTGTCGTGTTGTGTGTTAGATTGGTATGAGCTATTTACAGAGTGGGCTATATACAGAGGTGCAAAAACAAATTCCATGCATACATTGGTTAGGCGGGATCATGCGCTGTTGTTCATTCTCTGAAGTTATGTGATGTGTCCATAGTGTCCACTACGCTTCCTCTCCTGGAAGACACTCTTCCTGATAGCCCTTACCTCGGCTAGGCGAGTAAGTGAGCTGCAAGCCCTGGTCTGTGACAGGCCTTACACCAGGTTTTACAGGAACAGGGTAGTCCTCAGGACTCATCCAAAGTTCCTCCCTAAGGTTGTCTCCTCTTTCCACCTCAATCAGGAGGTGGTTCTTCCAACATTCTTCCCTAGGCCTCATGCAAGCCAGGCTGAAGCAGTCCTGCATACCCTGGACTGTAGGAGGGCCTTATCCTTCTACCTTGACCGTACGCAGGGGCTTAGAAGGGCTACTCAGCTCTTCGTATCTTTTGACCCCAATAAGTTGGGGTTAGCTGTGTCCAAGCGTACCTTGTCCATCTGGGTGGCTGACTGTATCACCTGGGCTTACAAGGCGGCTGACCTTCCTTTGCAGGGTAGGGTCACGGCCCATCGTGTCAGGGCAATGGCTGCCTCAGTGGCTCATCTCCGCTCTGTGCCCTTGGTAGACATCTGCAGGGCTGCAACTTGGTCTTCAAGCCAGACTTTTGCAGCCCATTACTGCCTGGAGAGGGAGTCCCGTAGGGACAGTGCTTTTGGCCAGGCAATACTCCGGAATCTCTTTGAGGTTTAGGCAACTCCTGCCCTCCTGCCCTCTGTTGGGCTACCGGTGGAGGTTGTGTCCTTGAAAAGCCTTTCTTTGATGCTGAGACTAGAGGGAGTTCTCTTGTTCAGCCTGGGTTCCTCGGTAGCCCAGAGCTAGGGAGTCACCCATATGTGAGGACTGACTTCCTGCTTGGTCTTGGAGAAAGAGTAGTTACTCACCTGTAACAGGTGCTCTCCAGGAGCAGCAGGAATCAGTCCTCACAACCCTCCCTCCTCCCCTGGGAGTTGCAGTTGTACATAGTTTATTTTTCATTTTTGTGTGCTGTTCTTAGCTATGTCATTTGACTGAGGTAAGATGGCACCTTTAGGCGGGAAGGGAACCGCGCATGCGTGCCTGCATTCCCAAAGGCTTTCATAGAAAGCTGGGGAAATGCTCCGCTGGGGCTTCATCGGCGCCGATGACACCCATATGTGAGGACTGATTCATGCTGCTCCTGGAGAACACCTGTTACAGGTGAGTAACTACTCTTTTGCCTTCTTGCTGTAGAACATGCAAATCTATTATAGGCTTTGCTGCTAGATTCTAGCTAGAGTCTGACATTTTTAACTGCTTGCTTGCAATGTCTGTCTGCCTATATATATTATTTAATAATTATTAATCTTATCGTTGTTAGAGTGCCTTACTTTTCAGTAACTTTGTTTGTGATCTTGTTCAGCTCTCCCTTTCTGTTTTCTGTGACTTTCTGTGACTCTCTCTCTCTCTCCTATTCCTTATTATCCCACCCGCCCCCGACTTATAGTCTCTTATAGCCGCCCTATGCCCATTACCACAATCACTCACAGGTTCATCTTATCCCCTGCAATTTCTACTACCTATCCTTTTATTTCTTCTGACTTCTGTGCTCCTCTCCATCTCTCTCTTTTATGGCTCTTCAACACTTTCTCTTCTTATTGCTCATATTCCCTAATTGTCTCCCTTCCTACCAACATCTTCAATCCCCTTCCGCTTATCTCTCCTTTCCGATCCTCACTTCCTCCACCATGTTGTCATCTACCCTGTCATCAGCTCTTGAGCTTCACCACTGTCTCATTCAGCCATCTCCTCTCTCTCTGAAACAACCTCAGCCTCGTTACTGCCATGCTGTCTCCTGTCTGCCCCACACTCTTCTACTCCTTCTCTCTTCTGGAGATATCAACCCCAACCCTGGCCCCTTAAACTTTTGTTACACTCCCAGAACATATCCTCACGCAACAGCTCAAATCTTATTCATATCCCTCTCCTTTCCCCCTCCCTTTCTCATGTGCCTTGTGGAACACGCACTCCATATCAAATAAACTTGCCTTTACTCATGATCTCTTTATCTCTAATGCTCTCCATCTCCTTGCTCTAGCAGACCTGGCTCCTCCCAGAGGACTCATCTTCAGCCGCTGCTCTCTGTCATGGTGGCTATCAAGTTTCCCACAAGCCTCGTCCCACTGGCCGTGGTGGTGGTGTTGGGCTTCTGCTCTCTCCTTCCTGTCAATTTCAACCCCTCCTTCTGCCTCAGTCTCACTCCTTTCCCGCCTTTGAAGTCCACTCCATCTGGCTTTTTACTCCACTATCTCTCCAATTAGCTGTTATTTATCGACCTCCTGACAAATCCACCTCTACCTTTCTCTCTGACTTTAACTCATGGCTTTTCTTCTTTCTGGATTCATCTTCCCCCTCCCTTATCTTCGTGGATTTTAACATTCATGTTGATAACCCCTCAAAATCTTATGTTTTAAAGTGCCTCTCCCTTACCTCACCATTCAAACTCCAGCTTTGCCCTACTGTCCCTACTCACCAGGCAAGGCCACTGTTTCGATTTTGTATTCTTCTCATTGCTTACCCTCAAACTTCTGTACCTCACTTCTTCCCTTATTGGATCATCACCTCCTAAGCTTCACTCTTCATCCCTCACCCTGTCTCCAACCTCTTTAGAAATCTTCATGCTATTGACCCATTGGCTCTCTCCTCCACTGTCTCATCACCTCTTTCCTCCATTATGTCATCTGAAGCTGTGGTCACTCCTCTCCTCAAGAAACCTTCACTAGACCCTACCTGTCCTTCTAACTACCGATCCATCTCCCTCCTCCCCTTCATTTCTAAATTACTTGAACATAAGGTTCACCACCGTTGCCTCGACTTTCTCTCCTCTCAAGTTCTTCTGGATCCTCTACAATCTAGCTTTGGTCCTTTACATTCTACCTAAACATTTCTCGCTAAAGTTTCCAGTGACCTGTTCCTGGCAAAATCCAAGGGCCTTTACTCAATCCTCATCCTTCTTGACCTTTCTGCTGCTTTTGACACTGTTGACCACAATCTTCTCCTTGATACCTTGTCCTTGCTTGGTTTTAAGGGCTCTGTGCTATCTTGGTTCTCTTCTTATCTCTTCCATCACTCCTTCAGTGTTTGTTCTACTGGATCCTCCTCTACTGCTATCCCACTTTCAGTTGGTGCACCCCAAGGGTCTGTCTTGGGTCCATTCCTTTTCTCTCTCTATACCCAGTCCCTTGGTGCACTCATCTCTTCACATGGCTTTCAGTACCATCTTTATGCCCAACGACTCCCAGATCTACCTCTCTGCACCTGAAATCTCTCTGTCAATTCAGGCCCAGATCTCTACTTGTCCTTTTGACATTGCTGCTTGGATGTCTCACTGCTGCTTGAAATTGAACATGGCCAAAATTGAGCTTCTTATTGTTCCCTCTAAAACCTCCTCTCCGCTTCCTCCTTTTTCAGTATCTGTGGATAACCCTCTACTCATCCCTTTTCCTCAGCTCACAACCTTGGGGTCATCTTCAACTCCTTCTCCAGACACATCCAACTGATAGCCAAACCTACCATTTCTTTTTCTACATCACAAAAATCTGTCCATTCCTTTCTGAAGACACTTAACCACTCTTTAGTCACATCCCATCTTGACTATTGTAACTTACTCCTTGCTGGTCTCCCTCTGAATCATCTCTGTCCCCTTCAATCTGTTCAACATTCTTCTGTGCAGCTAATCTTCCGCCAGCCTCATCATGCTCATATTACCCCTCTTCTCAAGTCACTTCATTGGCTCCCTATACATTTCCACATCCAGTTCAAACTTCTCCTGTTGACCTATAAGTGCATTCACTCTGCAGCTCCTCATAACCTTTCCTCTCTTATCTCTCCCTACAACCCTCCTCGGGAACTCTGCTCTTCTGGTAAATCACTTCTATCTGTGCCCTTCTCTTCCACTGCTAACTCTAGACTTCGCTCCTTTCATCTTGCTGTTCCTTATGCCTGAAACAAACTACCTGAATCTGTATGTCAGGTTTCATCTCTGGCCCTTTTCAAATCCAGGCTGAAAAGTCACCTCTTCGCTGCCGCTTTTGGATGTTGATTTGCCTAATCTCCTGTGTTTCCTTACCATTCCTCCTAGATGTATTCTATGTCTACAGCTACTGTGTTGACAAGATTGTAAGCTCTGATGAGCAGGAACTGTATTTTACAGGTGTCTGTGCTGCGCTGCATACGTTTTTCAATGCTATACAAATGTCCAGTAGTAGTAGTAGTAATAGTAGTAGTAGTACTTACCTCAGGGATAAGCAGTGGTTTTCTCTGGGTCTATCTTAATAATGGTTTATGGACTTTTCCTCCATGAATTTGTCCAAACCATTTTTAAACCCATCTGCACTACCTGCTTTTACCACATCCCCCTACAATGAGTTCCAAAGATTAATTATATATTGAGAGAAAAAAATTCTTCTATATGTTTTAAATAAACTACTTTGTAGCTTATGGTTTGTCCTTGAATTTTATGAAAAAGAGTAAACAATCTATTCATGTCTACTCATTCCACGCCATTCAGGAGTTTATACACCTCTATCGTATCTCCCCTCATATTAACCAGCTAGAAAGCATGAAGCTGATCGTCATATTGTACCTGTAACTGAACCAACTGATTGGATGAGCAATATGGCCATAATAAAAAAGCCTAAGAAGCAGATAATTTATATTGACGCCAGTCCACACAGGCAACATATAAACAAACTGAGCACCCTAGGATTAGACCTAAAGTTACTGATTGGGTTAGAAATTGGTTGAGTGGGAGGCAACAAATGGTACAGGTAAATGGAGCTCACTCTGAGGACAAGGAGTTACCAGTGATGTGCCGCAGGGATCTGTCCTTGGTCCAATTCTGTTTAACATCTTTGTTAGTGATATTGCAGAAGGACTGTCAGGTAAGGTTTGCTTGTTTGCGGATGATACCAAAATCTGCAATATAGTAGACCCAAAGGAAGGAGTCAATAACATTAAGAGGGCTTGAAGAATGGTCTAGAATTTGGCAACTGAAATTTAATGCTAAAAAATGCAGGGTCATGCATTTAGGCTGCAAAAATCCAAAGAGGCTGTACAGTGTAGGGGGTGAGGTACTTCTGTCTACAAAAGAAGAGCGGGACCAGGGCGTAATTGTGTCTGACAATCTTAAAGCAGGTAGAAAAGGCGACTGCGAAAGTCAGATGAATGCTTGGGTGTATAGGGAGAGGAATGGCCAGAAGAAAAAAGGAGGTGATAATGCTTCTGTATAAGTCTCTGGTGCGACCTCATTTGGAGTATTTGTGCAATTCTGGAGACCGCACCTTCAAAAAAAGATAAGTAGGAAGGAGTCGGTGCAGAGGGTGGTTACTAAAATGGCAGTCTAGATATGCCATGTGGTCTTTTTCTGCCATCATGTTTCTCTTGGTCTAAATCTTGCCTTGTAGACACAAGAAATAATGTATTAAGTCAAGCATGACATACCTGCAAGAGATTTGACTAAACTGAATATTGAAAACTCAGTCTGTATGAAACCACCACCAGGATGCCTATGAATTGTTGGTGGTTGGGTGCCTGTGTGCAAAAGGTCGTACCATGCTCATATTTAGTGGGATGCCAAATAAGGGAGAAGGAACCTCCAAAATATGAAGCGAACCAAAAACAAACGAAATGGAGGTGGATGCAAAGCACAGCAAAGTCCAAGCAAACGTTTTATTGGTTCTCTTTTCAATAAATCATTTGGACTTTGCTGTGCCTTGTGTCCACCTCCATTTCAGTTTGTTTTTGGTTCATATTTAATGGGCACTGAAGAAACTCTCCATTGCTGCAATTGTGTGGACCTGTTTCATTCACAAGGCTAGCACAGCATACAGCTCAGCTGAAGAGCTAAGCAATCCTTCCTGCTTCAGGACATTCCCAAATATCCCCTCCCATGCAGTACATACCCCTTTTATTAATTTATTTATTAATTCATTGATTCAAATCTTTGTTGATATATCAATTCAACAGTCCAAGTGAAATTAAAACCACACTTAACTGATTAGCTGCATGGTAGGGGGAGCGCAATTCTCTCCCTCTGGCGGTTTATACCCGACAAGTAAAAATTTATGATTGTGAGGGGATTTCCGGTATTCTAATTGAGTTGAGATATTTGTGGATTGAATACCGTATTTTGGGGTTTACAGTTTTGTCAGGACATTCCCAAGCATGGAGAGTACAGGCACTACAGGGAATAGCAGAGATGAGAATCCCAGTCAGTGGATATACCTATCAGAAATATAGTACCAAATATGTCTGCTGTTTGGATAACAGCCCACTGATACAGATTATTCTAGTATCCCTCTGAATCATTTCTCTCCCTTTCAATCTATTCAACACTGCTGCGCAGCTAATCTTCCATCAGTCTTGTCATGCTCATATTACCTCTCTTCATTGTCTCCCTGTTTCTACATCCAGTTCAAACTTCTCCTGCAGATCTATAAGTGCATTCACTCTGCAGCTCCTTACTACCTTTCTTCTCTTCTCTTTTCCTATAACCCTCCTTGGGAACTCCGTTCTTCTGGCAAATCGCTTCTATCTGTGCCATGCTCTTCTATTGCTAACTCCAGACTTCACTCCTTTCACCTTGCTGCTCCTTATGCCTGGAACAAACTACCTGAGTGTACGTCAAGCGCCTTCTCTGACCCTTTTCAACTCCAGGCTGAAAACTCACCACTTCGTTGCCACTTTCAGATCTTGACTCATGATTTTCTTTGTGTTTCCTTGCTATTCTCCCTAGCTGTAATCCTGTGTCTACAGCTACTGTTGTCAGTCTTGACTAGATAGTGTAGTTACTCACCTGTAACAAGAGATCTCTGGGAACAGCAGGAATGTAGTCTTCACATATGGGTAACGTCGGTACCAACGGAGCCTGCGCGGGAATGCTCCCCAGCGTCCAATAGGAAAGCTTTTGGGAGCATCCCACTGTGCCTGCGTAGCTGCCTTCCTGCCTTTCCAGCTCTCCCTCCTCAGTTGAGTTTGTAGCTGAGATAAAAGGAGAGAAGAAGAAGAAGAGGAAAAGTACAAGTCCTAGGGGAGAAGAGTGGGTTGTGAAGACTAAATTCCTGCTGTTCCTGGAAATCACATGTTACAGGTGAGTAACTACGCTATCTCCAGGAACAAGCAGGAATGTAGTCTTCACATATGGGACTCCCTAGCTTGGAGATGCCAGAGAGATGATCTCAGAGTGAGCTGTGGATCACAGGAATAAGTAAGTAGGTCATATATCCTCGAAGGATGTCTGGTATCGGAACCCGGGATGGAGGGTAGGAGTTGATCTAAGTCTGAAAGAGATGCTGGAGAACTGCTTGGCCAATCAAGGCATCCCAGCAGGAGTCCTTGTCTAGACAACAGTGAGCAGCAAAAGTGTGGACAGAAGACCAAGTTGCTGCTTTGCATATCTCATCAATCGCTACAGAGCGTAGATTTGTCATAGAGGCAGCTATGGCCCAAACATTATGTCCAGTGACATAACCCTCGAGAAAGAGACCTGCACTTTCATAAGCAAAGGAGATGCAATCTGCTATCCATCTGGAGAGAGTTCTCTTGGATACTGGCAATCTCAGGTGACTCGAGTCAAATGTGATGAAACGTTGGGAAGCATTTTTGTGCTCTCAAGTTCTCTGGAGGTAAAAAGCCAAAGCACGTTTGCAATCCAGAGTGTGAAGGGTTGCTTCTGCCCTAGAGGAATGAGGTCTAGGGAAAAAGACAGGGAGGTAAACCGACTGAATTAAATGGAAGGGCAAGATTACCTTTGGCATAAAGTGGGGATGAGTCCTAATGACTACCTTATCATGGTGGAATTGTGTATAAGGCGGGTCAGCCACCAAAGCCTGGAGCTCACTAATGTGTCTTGCTGAAGTGAGGGCAATAAGAAAGGTGATCTTCCAGGTGAGAAACGTCAGCGAAGTGGTGGCTAGAGGTTCAAAGGGCGGCTTGAGAAGCTGTCCTAAAACAACATTAAGATCCCATGTCACTGGAGGTGGTTTAATGGGAGGTTTAGTTAATAGAAGACCCCTCATGAAGTGTGCTACAAGCAGCTGAGAAGAGATGGACTAACCATCTAGGGGTATGTGAGAGGCCACAATTGCACTTAGGTGTACTCTTACCAAATTGGTTTTGAGTCCAGAAGAAGACAGGTGGAGAAGATATTCAAGTAATGCATCCACCAGAGCTGAGAAGGGATTAAGATCCCTTTCAGAACACCAGAGAGAGAATCTACGCCACTTGAAAGCATATGAGCATCTGGTGGTAGGCTTCCTAGAAGCTAAAAGGATATCGTTTACCTGTTGAGAGAGGTTGATGTCCTGGAAGGCTATGCCTTCAGGAGCCATGCTGTAAGATGTAGGGACTGCGGATTGGGATGAAGTAGTGTCCCGTCCTCCTGCGAGAGGAGATCTGGAACAGACCCAAATCTACAGGCTAAGCTTGAGACAGACGTAGAAGGAGAGGATACCATGGTTGTCATGGCCAAGGTGGGGCTATAAGAATCATGTAGCCTCTGTCTCTCTGGAGTTTGAAAAGAGGTTTGGGAATGAGGGGAGTGGGAGGGAAGGCATATAGGAAACCTTGACCCCCAGTGAAGGTGAAAGGCATCTACCTGCTGATTGTTCTGTGCAGGCATCTTGGAGAAGAAGCGAGGAAGCTTCACATTCTGAGGACCTGCAAACAGGTCTATATCTCCCAGATCTGAAAAATGTGAGCAACCTTGTCCGATGGAGAGACCAGTCGTGGGGTAGCAGGACTCAACTCAGTTTGTCTGCCAAGACATTCTGCTTGTCTGGAAGATACACCGTAAGTAGGTGAACGTGATGCTGTATTGCAAAAGACCACAGGTGCAGGGCTTCGCTGCAAAGGGTCCAAAAGCCTGTTCCACCCTGCTTGTTCAAGTAGAACATGGCTAATTGATTGTCCGTTTGGACTAGAACTGTACAGAAGCGAAGATGGTCCTGGAACACCTTGAGAGCATTGTGGATGGCTCTGAGTTCCAGCAGATTTATGTGGAGTTGTGACTCCTGATGAGACCAAAGTCCCTGAGTGGAGAGATTGTCCAGATGAGCTCCCCAGCCCAATTTGGACATGTCTATCATCAGGATACATTGATGTGGAGGCATCTGAAAAGGTGACTCTACGAGAAGGTTTTCTGGGGACTGCCACCACTGGAGAGATGAGATTAGATGTGTAGAGACCATTATTCTGTCTCCCAGGTGACCAGGCGCCTGAGACCACTGGAAAGATAGGGCCCATTAAGCTGCATGCATATGTAGATGAGCATATGGAACAACATGTACTAATGATGCCATATGACCCAGAAGTTGCAGCATTTCTCAAGCACTGAGAAAGTTCTTGAGACATGCTTGAGATGCAAGCTGATTGAGTCGAGCGCAGCAGGCTTTGGGCAGAAAAGCCTTGATGAGTGTCTAGGTGAGCCCTATGAACTCTAGAGTTTGAGAGGGAACGAGTTGGGACTTTGGAAGATTTATTAGAAATCCCAAGTGTTGCAGCACTTGTATGGTGCACGAGAGAGATAGGCTGGCCTCTAGAGAGGTGCTTGCTTGAATGAGCCAGTCATCTAAGTAAGGGAAGAGAATATCCCTGAGTCCTTAGGAATGCAGTTACTACTGCCATGCACTTTGTAAAGACCTTTGGGGCAGAGGCGAGGCCGAAAGGCAGGACTCTGTATTGATAATGTCTCCCTTGAAACAGGAAGCGCAGGAACCTTCTGTGTTGTGCGTGAATAAGTGTGTGAGTATATTCTCCTTTAGATCTAGAGAACAGAGCCAATCCTGACTCTGGAGGTAGAGGAGAAGACTACCTAGGGAGATCATTTTGAATTTCTCCCATAATAGATACTTGTTCAATTCTCTGAGGTCCAGAATGGGCCTGTATCCTCTTGTTTTCTTTGGAATGAGGAAGTATGGAGAATAAAAGTCCAGTCCCTGCTGGGAGAGTGGTATCTCTTCTATTGTGCCCTGCGAGAGAAGGGAGGTGACCTCATGCAACAACAGATAAGTGAGAGGGGGTTGAGAACAGAATTCTCTTGGAGGAGTCCGGAGGCGTAGACTTCGTAGATGAAGTTTGTACCCCTTCCGTATTATGGAGAGAGTCCAGTGCTCCAATGTTACTAGATGCCACCTGTGGGCAAAGTGACAAAGTCTGCTGGGAATGTGGATGGAATCTGGAATCTCCAGAGGCAGAACGGCTATGTTCTCCAGAAAAGAGTCAAAGACCCTGAGGAGGTTGGGTCTGCTGAGGTGGCTGTGACTTAGGAGTCTGAGCCTTCCTATGTTGTTTTGGTGACTGCTGCCCCTTCTGGGGAGCATGGATTGGACACTCCACGGCAGGGATGTAAGAAGGATAGTATTTCTTTTTCTCAGTGAAAAAAGCCTTCTTCGCTGTCTTTTTTCTAGCTGGGTTGGCAGTAGATCTAGATAGTCTATTAAGAGTGGTGTTCTCAGATTCTAGCTGAGAAGCCTTGTCCTGCCAATCCTCGCCAAAAAGGTTTTCACCAGTGCAAAGGATATTACCCAGCTTATCTTGAACCCAGTGTTCAAGATCAGATGCTTGGAGCCATGCAATCCTGCGTGCACTGATGCATATGGCTGAAGTTCTGCTGATGCATTCAAAACAGTCAAAAGTTAAGCCCTGCTAACAAACTTTGAAACATTTTGGGCATGCTTTACAAGGGTGAGATAATCTGCTCTTCTTCTCCCTGATGATAAGAGAGCTATCAACTCCAAATCTCTAGCCACCTCCCTGAGGAACACACCTATATAGAGTATGTAGAAACTGATTCTGATCAATAACATGGAGGTCTGAAAACAACGTCAACCAAAAGTGTTGAGGGTTCTCGATTCCCTACCTGGAGGAATGTGTCTTAGCACTTTTTATTTGACACATTGCCGATTCTACCACAATGGAATGGTGTGGTAATTGCGTCTTTTGAAAGCTGTGACACTCCAGTACCCAGTACATTGTATCAAGTTGTCGAGTATGTGGAGAGATGATTAGGGGTGTCTCTCACATATGAAGCATAGGCTCGTGAAGTATGTGATGAATAGGGAGAGTAGCAGCTTCCTTTGGGGCTGTAGGGTATTGAAGGATTTCAAGTTTCTCAGCCCTAGGTTCTTTCTCTGAAGTCACCGTTATGGACAGACCCCGAGCAACATCGCGAATAAAGTCTTGGAAAGACATGTCTTCCGGAGGAGACATGTGATGTTGTGGAGACAGAGATAGGTCTTCTGGGAGACTTCTCGTTTCCTGGGTATCGGCCGATTCGTCGTCCAACAAATCGGAGTCCGAAGACTCAAAGTATCGACGGGCAGGGTGTTCGCACTCTGCATGTACTCAATACCATTCAAAGCCGGTAGCTGAAGCTTGCGGTGCCAGCACCTCGGTACCGGAAACGGATTCGAGGGCCGGCATGGGTGGTAGCATGGTAAGTGGCAAAAAAGTTGATGCAGGCTCTTTCGGTACTGTAGCCAGTACCGATGTCTGAGGAATCGACTGTAGAGGCTTTACCAGTACAGAGGCCACCATTAAGGCTGCTAAGCTCCGCTAGATGGCCAGGATACGTTGATCCATGGAGGTTGCCAATGCCTGGGTATCGGTACCAGAATTGCAGACCACGATCCCTGAGCATGGTACCAGGAGCTCTCCAGAAGTGGAGGCTTCGGGAGCATCCTGGGACCCCACTAAGGCTTTGGAGGCAAGGTCCTCCTGCCGAGGTTGTTTGGCCAGTGTGTCCCCCTCCACAGCAATGCCCGAGGCATCTTGATGCTTAGAAGGAGGGCTGGCCAGTCTTTGATGAAGACCTAGGTTTTGATACCTGAGTTCCTTGGGAGGAAGATGAAACTCTCAATGACGTTGATGCTAAAGACACTGCATCAGAGGTAAAGAGGGTGCCCAGTTTTGCAGCTCGATTCTGCAGGCCTCTCTTTGTTATCTTCCTGATGGTTGATGATCCGGTCCCTAACACTTTAGACACCAATCATGGGTATCCGTGGCCGAAATTGTACTGCCATATTTTGAACACTTCTTAAAACCACTGGATGGTTTTTCCATTTTGTCTGTGACAAAAGGGAGAGGCCTAAGCCTAAGTTGGCGTCGATGCGCCTGAAGGAAGAATGTTTTCTTCCCTCACTGAAGATTTTTTTTTTTTTTAAGAAAAGAAAGAAAGCACCGACGGAGTCAGTACCAGTGTCGATGGGGAAGGCAGACGCAACCACAAGAAATAAGAAAAGAAAAAACAAATTTTCTATGGTGACAGGGATTGCTTCCTGTCGGCTCCGCGGAAAACGAAGAACTGATAAGGGAGAGCTGGAAAGGTGGGAAGACATCTACACAGGCGCAGTGGGATGCTCCCAAAAAATTTCCTATTGGACGCTGTGGAGCGTTCCCACGCGGGCTCCATCGGTACCGACGTTACCCATATGTGAAGACTACATTCCTGCTTGTTCCTGGAGATTGTAAGCTCTGATGAGCAGGGACTGTCTTTTGCATGTGTCTTTGCAGCACTGTGTACATCTTGTAACGTTAAACAAATGTGCAATAGCAGTAGTAGTAGTAGTAATATCATATCCTGACTTTTAACACGTCGGTCCTTGTGTTGGAGGTTTTCTCATACACCTTGTACCACATAGGGCTCAAGTAGATTGCTGGCTATTGACAAAGACGCCAGACAGATATCAGCATTTGTATGCTACACCACAGCAACTTTATCATTTACAATAGAAAACTGCATAAGCACAAAGTAAAAAAGGGAGATGTTAACAGATATAGTGTGATTCCTTTAGGGCAAGGTTTAGAAACTTTGGATCAATACAGATTATCAGCTTGTCAGACTTTCTTACCATGACCATATTGCTGATTCCATCAGTTGGTTCGGGCATAGGTGCAATATGTTCACCAGTTTCATGCTTCTCTAGATGGACTTTCATCTCTAGCTTTATGACAACTGGTACATTGCATGGAACACATTGTACTGGTGAAATGCTGGGATCGAGTTCAAACTGATCGTCTCTAAGAATAGACTCCTCTGAGCCATGGAAGACATCGTCAGAGGCACTAGCCACCTGTTGTCTTGACAATGGTCTGGTGTACTGATATTCTATCAGGTTCAGCTTAACCACAAAAAACCTCAGTCACCTGGATAATAGGTGTGTTAGCACTGCACCTATTCTTCAGATTACTACTATTACATTAACTCCATCCTTCAAATATCTGGGTGTATTCCTGGACTGTGATCTTTCCTTTTCCCAATAGATCAGTTTGGTAGTTAAATTCTCATTCAATGTTATGAGACATTTTTGTGCTATCCACTCCTTGATGTTTCAGCTCAGATTACTATGATCCTTGGTCTGGTCATATCAGGCATTGACTACTGTAACTCAGTATATGCTGGCTTGCCTAACTTTGAGTTCAAATGCACGCGACTCATTCACAATACTGCCATTCATATCTTGTCCCATGCCAGAGAATGCGATCATATACTGTAACCCCTCTTCTGTTTCATTTCCATTGGCTCCCAGTTAAAGCTCACATAAAATGTAAGATTTTGATCTTAGTATATAAGGCCCTCCATCAAGATGGCCCAGATTACCTCTCATTTTTGATCACCTCTTATTGTCCAATCTGTCCCCATTGTTCTACTCAGGGAAACAGTTTATACCTATCACTACTATCCAGAGCCTGCTGCGAATCTACAAGATAGCCTGTTTTCTTCACTCTAGCTCTTATGGAATAGTCTCCCCCCTCAACTCTGGCTACAAAACTCCTTTAAAGGTTTTAAGACTGATTTCAAGGCTCATCTTTTTAAACAGGCCTTTGATATGGCGGGTTGATTCAAGGGTGGACTGGCCTCCCCATTGCCAAAAGAAAATGTGTGTCTATCCTTTCTAGATGTTAGTTAATCTCTTCTAAAGGCTATCAGATATTTGCTTGCCTCTCTTGCTTTCCTTCTTTACTATCGAAATATTGCAGTTCCTTTCTTTTTCGTTATTTTCCCTTATTTGTAATATGTAAACCACTTTGTAAAAGTAAACCATAAACCATAAATTCAAAGGCTCAGTATGTACTTTCTCCTGTGGGATAAATGAACATTTTGCAAATAATCCTTTTTAAAATTTCCCTCATTATATATATTTTTACAAAACAAAGTTTAATATTTAAAGGCATTTACGCGATTTACTGACCTGTAAACCGTGTAAATGTTGCTGAATGGGATATTCAATGGTACTAACATGGTTAGTGACACAGAATATCCTCAACTAACCCCCTATACACCCCGATGCTAAGTGGTTAGCATCGGGGCATGACATGGGCGTTCAGGGGCATGTCATGGACAGCGACAGTCACTAACCGGGTAGTGACAATATTCCACCGCCACCTGGTTAGCGACCTGTGGGTAAAAACTAGTTTTGTGAGCACTACGTTTGGTTAAGTTCAGCTCCTTGTGTGAAACGTGGGCAGCAGCAGTATATACCTAAAGGTACTGTTATTAGCTGTTTAAGGATTTTTAATTTTCACCTGACTTATTGAAGATTTTATCACAGTAGTGTTTTATATTTGCTATTTATTTTTCAGTTTGAAATCCCCCTGAAGAAACTCATTTACTTGAGTGAAACGCATTGAATGGCGCTATGATAGCTGGCGTTGGGGCATTTTTAAGCTAAGTACTACATTTCAAACTATTTTTCAGCACACTGTTGAATACCTTTGACAGGAGCTTTAGAATTATTTAATCACATATACAAAAATTTTTTGAGATACATCGTTGGCAAAGGGACAGTCATTGATGCTATGACGGCATTATAAGACACTTTTGTGCCTTTGTTTTAAGCCGCTGGTCTGAGACATCCCTGAGCCTTTAAACATAATGTTTTTGCTCCTTTCTTAAGAATCTTCATCTTGACATGTTATTAATGGAGTAATTACTTGTATTTGGGATCACTTTTGATTGCTCTACGATTTGACCTACATATATTTTTGTAAAAACTAGGCAAAGCAAAAGCTGGCCTAGTTTTACCTGCAGGAGCTACCCAGGTAGTGGTGCAATATTGCCACTATCTGGTTAGCTTCTGCAGTGTCAGAGGCTGTGTGGTGACCCTGGATATTCAATTTTACAGCTTACTTGCCCGGGGATCACCAAGTGGGATCGGGGCTCGGATTCAGGACTCACCTCACAAGATCGCTTACAGTCTGTGGACAACGGCACTCAGAATCGGGGCTCTCCGCACCAGACAGCATTCTAATTGCCAGCAGACTAATTGCCAGCTAGTATTCCAGCACTGCACTGGGGACATCTGCATGTAAGTCCAAAGAACTCCTCTCAGGGAGGCAGAATTGAGGCTCTCCGTACCAGATCTAGCTAGTGCACGCTAGGGCAGGTAGGGGAATCCCCCCTCCCTCCTCCAACGCTACTCTCAAATAGTTTCAAATTGCCGACTTAAGCTGCTTCCTGCTTCAACTCCTCTCTCTTCCTAAAGGAACATTTAAAAGCAACAGAGAAGCAGGCACTCCCGCGCCTGGTGGGCCAGCGCCTGAGGGCCTTGCCAGAGGGTCCTTTGGCGAGGTCCTTAGGCGTGGACCTGAAATAACTACTAATAATACCTAAAAGGCTACTCAACAATACATCCCACTAATTTCAACAAACAGGTATTGTTGATTATTGATTGAACATCGATTTACTTGTCTGTTTAACCTACACTAGATATCGCTCTGTACTAATCTTACATATCTAAACTGAACTACATGTAATAACAAGCTGATGATATTGTACTCTCTTAATATTAGTTAGCAGAAATTTATACACCTCTCTCTGTGCTACCACCTGAAAAGATATTATATAGATGTACTAGCAATAATTTTCTGAGATATAATTGGGATAGACATTATTATTTCCCTCTAGCCTAGTACCTTTGCCAAATTTCAGACAGTCCAATAAGTGACCAGATAAGTTATGAGATTCAAATCCTTTCTCTGCCAGGTTAAATTATAAGTCTCAACCATACTGAGAAACAAGGACTACTCATTTCTGGATTAATTGAAAATCTCCTACATATACTGGTTACAATCCCCACTACAGGCCTCACTTATCTGTCTTAAACCACATCATTTAGCTTCACGATGTGTACAAAACCTTCATCAATGATAACAAGAAATTATTAGTTGGCATATTCCTAATGCTAGTTATACATTCCATTATAGCATAAAGCTCTCCCTATCCATTGAATGCTGCACAATATTATCATATCCCAATTATTTCAGTACAATTGTAGACACAATATACTCAATCTACCACATAAATATACCTATCATTCTAAACATCCTCAGCAGAGACTAATTTACATCACCCCTCAAAATCTACATTCAACCCATAAACCCACAGATCAATTGCTCCCAATTAAATGCATTTTCTTGAAGGCTAGATCCATCAGAAATAAAATTCCAATTATTATTGACCTTGTCTAGGACAAAAACCCAGATGTTTTATGCATTACTGAAACATGGTTATCTGAATCAGATACTGTGTTACTCAGCCAACTTAACCTAAATGGATACAACTTATTTCACTGCCCCAAACAATCCAAGCATGGGGGAGGGGTCCTCATATTGATAAAGCAAGAGATGAAAACCTCCCTCTGCCAAAATTAATAGTCTCGACACATGGAAATCTGTCTAATATATAGATCACCCTCATCAAATACAGACAACATCACATCAATATTGGAAATTACCTGCAATGTTCCATTAAAACCCCCACAAATAATACTAGGTGACATCAACCTACCATCCCTTCATAACACACAAGCAGCATCATTCATCAATGCGATGGCTGGTATGGGTTAACAGCAAATAGTACAGCCATCTACCCATACTAAAGGTAACACACTAGATTTAATATTCATACTTACCAACACCATATTAGATGCCCTCCACTCAACCCCAAAAATATGGCAAGAACCCTGACCATTCTGTAACTGAGTTCAATTTACCTGTCTATCCACAATTTAGCCAAAATTCTACATCTTTCAAAATGAGATTTAAAACCTTTAACAAGGAATCCTTTCTGAATGAAACTCTTCCTCAATTAGACTTGTCTCTGCACGACAATATTAAATAACTGGAATACCTCCGTTTCCAATGCTGCATCTACACCAAGCTCTCAGGGCAGAAACACACCAAAACACACTGAAAAATGGTACACAAAAGAACTAAGAAATTTAAAACAAAAATTAAGGAAAATTGAACACAAATGGAGATCTACTAAAGCGGATAATGACAAACTCTCCTATATGAATGCTCTCCAATCATACAAAGTAGCGATTAACAATAGAAAACAAGAATACCACACGAGTATACTTAACAAAGCACTTAACCACCAAAGGGAGCTTTTTGAAATTGTAAAAGCCCATACCCAAATGCCTAATCCAGAAACAATATCAGCATTAAGCCACAAATCCTTGCCGACCACTACATGAATAAATTAAAACAGCAAGATTCTAGTGATACCCCTTACTTACACAATGAAAATGACCTGCTATACACAAAAAATTAATATCAAAAACCACAAAGGAGAAAAATATATCCAAACTACCAAAAAATCCCCTTTAACAATTCCCTTTTCTTTAGAAATGAAAAACTGTGGACAGAAAATACCTACAATACATAATTTTTTGTCGGACCATTTGCCATTAGAGAATAACACTCCTGTAGCAAACACTCCCTTCTATTCTTTATTGTGAGCCAAATACACAGCTCAAAACTATTAGAAATAATAAATAAATAAAAAGCCAAGGGGAATCGCACAACGCAACCCCCTTGGGTATACCTTATGTGTCAGTGGAAGCAATGAAAACACAAATGTTGAAATCCTTAACCAGGAGCACAGCACACTGTGATAAGACAAACTTGACTCTTCTTCAAAGCCATTTCAAATGATCGCTGCTATCGTCCAATGGACACACAAGCAAAACAGTCGTTGCCTATCCACTTTTTCAATAAATCACTAAATCACACCGCTATCTGCTTCTTCAATAAATCACTAAATCACACCACAACACTGCACCATGTTTCAGGCCGCCACTCTTTTCACGACCCTTCTTCAGGTGAATTGGAAACTGCAATACACAAACAATTGCCACAAATTCCATATGATTGATCTGAAATACCTAAAAAATATAATCTCCAAAATTAATACCACCACCTCACCACTTGACCCATGTCCTGTTAGTTGGATTAAGGCAGCTAAAACTGAACTATCCCCTCTTATTCTCACAATTGTCAACCAGTCTCTGCAACAAGGTTGCATTCCACTTGAACTAAAACACTCAATGATTCGCCCAATACTAATAAAACAAATCACTAGACAAGCAACATCCCAATTCATATAGACCAATATGTATCCTGCCATTTATGGCTAAAGTAGTAGCCACAGGACTCAGCTACAGGACTACTCTGACCTAAATTCCCCACTTGATGAGCATCAATATGGCTTTAGGCCATTTCATGGCGCAGAGAATCTCATCCTGGCCCTCTTCAACAGACTTATCAGCAAGCATAACCATAAACAAGCATTTGTCTTAGTATTCCTGACTATTACAACTGCCTTCAATAGTATTAGTCACAATATCTTACTTAACAGACTTCAACAGATAGGCATAAAGGGCACTGTATATCAATGGTTTCAATCCTATATATCAGATCGCATACGACAAATACAGATTGGCCAACAAACATCATCAACCTTTAAAGAAGAGCAACCTTTAAAGAACAGCAAGGTATTCCGCAAGGGTCTTCGCTGTCTGCACTACTATTTAATCTATGCCTTCAACCAATTTGTAATATATTTTAAAAAATTCTGAGTGGGATACCATATCTATGTGGACGATATCATGATATACGTCCCAATAGATATAACATATCCCACTCAAAATCAACTATCCCCCTGCCTTGACAAAACAGTGAAATGGCTGAAGACTCATAACAAAAATAAATTACAACAAAAAGGAAGTCCTATATGTTAGCCGGAATCAAAACATCACCATACCACCAAAAATCACAATACAAGAAACTGACCTGCTTGGGTAAAAACTGAAGTTAAGTACCTTGGGGTTACCATAGAACAGTCTCTCAATATGGCATCACACATAAAATCAGTCACTAGATCTATCTTCTTTAAGTTACGAATGATCCAACATTTAAAACCTCTATTTGATAGTCATGATTTTAGATTAGTACTCCAAGCATTAATCACATCACATCTTGACTTCTGTAACGGCATTTTACAAGGTTTGCCAAGGAAGATCACTAACCAACTTCAAATGGCCCAAAATGTTGCAGTGTGTATAATATGCAAAGCGCATAACTCAGAACATATCACCCCCATTCTTTATAAACGTCATTGGTTACCAATTACAAGCAGAATCAAATATAAAACCCTAATGACCACCTTTAAACTCCTTAACAACATTGCCCCTTCATACCTTTCCACCCTAATTAACATACCCTCTACAGAAAGAATCAGAAGAGGATGCTCACAAAACACAATAATTGTTCCCATGGACTTTAGTAAAATGAACCGATCCACAAGTAACAGAGACTTTACGTACGTTGCTCCTACACTTTGGAATGCCCTACCGGACTCATTAAGAGCTATTAACGACCTAAAAAAATTCCAAAAGAAAATCAAAAGCTACTTATTCATTGAATACTATGGTGCTACACATGACAACAGTGATTTTTACCCAACCTAGCTGCTATTACACATATCCACACCTCACACAAAGCTGAGCCCTGAATTGTGCATAAGCCTCCAGATTTGTTCATATCTAGCTTGGGGAGGGGAAAAATGATCCCCTTCAGTATAAAGTACAATTATATGCATATGTAAGCTACAGACTTGCATCTCCTGCTGCCACAGGAAAAAGGCACATATGGCCACAGTCAGAATTTCATTGCAGTGATGGCCAAGCAGACTAGGAGTAAGGACAGACTAGTTGGATTAGAGAGAAGGTGCACCCATGTAAGTGATCTAAGAAGAGATGAAAAGGATATTACAGAGATGAAAAGCATGAACAATCAAGAAATAACACACTAGCATTCCAAGGTTTATCAGTATGTATACTCTTGTAAATAGTTAATGTATAAATATTGTACTTGTACAGTCTGCGAACAACATTCTATCATCCCCCAGCAGGAGCAAAAACCAACCATCATTTGAATTGTTTGCACCATCCAACTGGGAACTCTCCTGGACTCAATCAGAAACATATCTGACCTCCATACCTTCGCCAAACACCTAAAAACCCACATATTCACTAAACATTTTGGCCCATCTCCCAACCCCCCACCTACAAAATGCAAACTCAAACATACATAAAACATCTCCTCTAACCTCATCTTGCTCAAACACTGTATATACTGCAGTAATGTATATATCTACTAACACAATACATGCATCCTATAACTCATGCATATAAGTTACTTGTTCATTGTACATAAGCTGAGCTGTTTTATTTTTTAATTCAACAGCTTTTTTTATACCACTTTATCCTTCGGTCAAAGCGGTTTACAATGAAACAGAACATTTACAGTAAACAAGGTAGTCAACTTGGAGAAATTTAATACATGTGAGTGGGGGTAACTATTTATATTCGTCTAGTGTGGGGGCTGGGATAGGGGGATTTAGGGGATTATCAAGAGGGGTTGGGGGAGAGCTGCTAGGGGGCTATGTTAATGGGTAGCATTCATTGAACATGTAGGTTTTGAGAGCTTTCCTGAAGGAAGCTATGTCTGTTGTAGTCATTAGCTTTTCTGGGATAGAGTTCCAAAGTAGTGGTGCGTAGTGGTGGTTTTTTTGTGATCATCGACAGTGTCTGTAGCGTGTTCCTTGTGTTTGTCCATCGTCCTCTGTTGTCAGTTGTGATCTGGATCAGGGTTTGAAGGTGTGCTGGAGCATAATCATTTAGGATTTTGACAGTTGTGAGCAATGTTCCCTCTAATTTTCTGTAGGCTGTGTGCGCATAAAATATCAGCTGTGCAGCTTTTGAAGGAAGGTTAAATTTTTGTGCGCCACATAACGACACTCTGAGTTATATACTTTAAAATTTGACTACACGTCAGAATACAGTATGTACACCACATTGATTGCACTAGAAAATATTGTAGAACTTTTGAAAACCATAAATACACAACAACTTTTCAATTTTAAGAACGTCTGTGTTATTTTCTATCAGAATCAGAACCGTAATTTTTGTGCGCTCTGTTGTAAAGTATGTGCGCTCACTCGGCGAGGTGTGTGCGCGCGCACACGCGCACAGCTTAGAGGGAACAGTGGTTGTGAGTATGGATTTGAACTTTATACGCTCAGTTGCATGAGGAGAAATGTGATATGGTCTGCTCATTTGGAAGAGAATTTGCACAGCTGTATTAAGTGCAAGTTGGAGGGGGAGGATGGTTGAGTTTGGTAAGCCTTGGAAGATGATGTTACAGTAATCGAAGTAGGGGAACATATCTGTTCCATGTAACCTTTAAAAACCTTTGTTCCATGTAAATCGCTTTGACCCGGTGAAAAGCGGTATATAAGCCCTGCTAAATAAATAAATAAATACATAAAATATATTTTGTTCCATTTTAATAACATTTTTTAAATTTTCTTTTTATAAATTTTCATTTCAGGGCAAATTAATTAAAGAGGCAACTGTCTGCTGCCCAAATGAAAACATAGCCGAAATGTTACTAGAGGTTTCAGGCAAATAAAAAAACATAGTGGTTTTTTCCTCACAGGAGAAGGCTGGTCTCAACCCAATGACCTTTGAGTTAGAAGGCAGATAACTTGCAGAAAAGCCACTGCATCTCCATAGGGGCTGACTTTAGTGGGCCTGCTCTTGCAGTACTGGCGATGTTCGTTCCTGTTTCTTGATTGGCTCATGTTTGTCTGGTCTGAAGCTCTATGTAAAATGCTAACTGGATTTTTTGCCTTGTGAATCTAGAGATTCACTCCAAAGATTTTTTGTTACCAAGTTTTTCAGCCATAAATTCTGCGAAGCCATGTCTCAGTATACTATCAGAAATGTTTACCCAGCCTATTGCATATCCTGGTTGATCATCACTAATTGGACAACCAGGATCTGGATTAGGCTTGGTAAATGTGATGGCTCTTGATGGCTCTGCTGCAATATGCCTGGATTAAAACAATATGAAATTTAATTGATATTTCCCATTTCATTTCATATGAATGCACATCCCTACCAGAAAGGCTGATCTCGCAAAAACAGAGCTGGACTACCCAGGGATTGAGATGGGGTATACCTATTCGGTGCTACTCACTCTCTGTAGTATATTTAAAAATTTCTCCTGCAGCTGGATTCATTCAGTTTCTTGTTCTCTGCTACTTTCAAAAATCTCTATCCATATGTTTCTTATTCTGAAACCTACCTAGATTCTGCCAGTCTTTTCCACTCTCTTTCTTCCTGGGTTTGCCCTAACCAGACTAGGATAAAAACTCTGGATTTCTGTCAGGCATACACAGTCATCAGAGAGGCAGCTTCACTTGATGCCCCTTGCAACCTTCTGAGTTTTTCTGGACTCCCTTTAAGCCCACTATCTGTGCTAGGGAGGTGTTCTTGCCATCACTTCATTAAAGAACTCCTCCCAAGGCCTTTAGATAAATAGTCGTATACATCCCTCCAAATTTCAGCAGCATACACCCACTGCGGCACAGAGCCAGCCTTAGGCATATTCAGGCATGTTGCCTACACATGGCCCCATTCCATTACAAGCCCCACACCCCATGCACTGCCAGCTGAAAAAAATCTGCCTTTCTTCAGGTGTTGATCTCCAGCCTTGCAGTAACAGCAGCAGAATAGCCCCTCTGACAGCCATGTGCTTGCTAAAGGCCCTGCTGGTCATGCCCCTTCTGAGGCATACTTTTACATCAAAGGGGATGTGACTGGCAGAACCTTGGAGGCATGCACAGGTTGCAGCAGCCCCACTGCCACTACTGCTGGACTGGGGAGATGTGACAGCGGTGTACATGGCTGATCAGAACAAGGAAGAAGTGAAGGAAAGTGCATCAATGGGGGTAGTATTGGGGGAACAGGGAAATGGAAAGGGCTGGAAATAATGATACATTTTACATACCTGATAATTTACTTTACTTGAATCCTGCTAGACCAGTCCAAATGAGTGGGTTGTGCTCCCTTGCCAGCAGGTGACGGTGTCATCACTCTGTATATCCTCTGGTTTAGAAAGTCAAAGAAACTTCTCAAGCAGTAAACAAGACTGCAAAGCTTAGAAAATGGTTATTAAACATTAACAATTTTGCCACAAATGATGTGAGCAAGTATTTGGCTCTCATACCATAATGAAATTGGAGTTAGAACACAGGACTGACTAGGCTTTTAACAGCAGCTGCAAAGAGTCAGGGAGAAGGGAGGCAGGACCACTGGCTATCCACCAAGCATAAGTAGATAATGTCACCCGAAAACAGGCTTTGCAACTTGCAGAACTACTATAGCATTCTGCAAAGGGCATAAATAGGGACCATCAGTGAAAAGGCACGCTGGGGAAACCACCACTCCATTCTCCCCAGACTTACCTTCCGGTGACATGACTTTTTCTTGAGTCCCTTAACTGACCTCCATAGGTTGGGCTCCATAGGTTGAACTCACGGAGAAACAGAAGAGTGTGATAAGGAAGCTTATCATAGCTCAGGTAGGAGCTATAGAAAAGATGATGTGACTCTGAACAAGCAACCTGTCAGTTCTGGTAGAAGTAAGAAAACAGAGTTTTCACATAAAAGACTACCAGTCCCAGAATGCACCAGGTTTCCAGCAGCCATGAGGGAGGCTGAAGTGAGAAAACGTGTGTGCAATCAAGAGAGCTATGAGGTAATCCCTAAGCACTCATCTCAAAGGGCAGGGCCTGATTCAACACAGCTGCGCTGTGTTAGGGAGGAGCACACATTAGGACAGAATAAGAATAGAGCTTATTCTACAGATAACAGCTACAGAAAGAGCTTCAGGAAAGGAGATAGCAAAAGCTTCAAGCTCAAGCACCAGTATCACCTGGAGAAACAGAAGCCAAGCCAAGCGGATAGAGAAAGAAGGAAACTCTCTGGAAGGAAGAGAAGAAAGCCCATTGGACGGTCTGGGAGAGTCCAAGGCAGTACCTATACTGGGAGGTATTCCAAATGCCAGCAGAGTCCATTGGACTGGAGTCAGCCAGAGGAATGGATTGGCAGAGATAGGAATCACCAGTGGCTACCTGGAAGAGAGAAGACTGCACGTGGAAAGGACTTTCAGACCAAGGCCAGAAGGTATGTGAGAGGAGATCCAGTGTCCAGGGATCAAGATTGGAAGGCTGGACATCAGAATTGGATTACATACTGGCCAGGATATACAGAGAGGAATTATGATAGCAGGAGAGGCTCAGATATGAACACTGATCCAGACCCTATCTATAATAGTAAATGGCAGCAAGGGAATAAGCATTCTCATGATAGTGCCTTATGGAAAGACTCGTCTGTGCCAATGTATGATAGTGACCCTATGCTGATTGATGAAGGGGGAGATACAGCAGATGAAACTATTCATTACATGGACTGTTCTCTATCTAAATGCTATTGCTAGCTTTCTGTGAGCAAACACCTCAGCCATCACAAAGAAACCTAACTTTGTTCTTTATTTCCACTGCAAACAGCTCTTAAAGCAGGATTTGGGTTCACACAGTAGCAGCCAGCCAGCTAAAGGGTTTCAGCTGGTCAATTGATAGTAATTAAAGCTGCACCTGATTGTGTGTGTAAGCAAGGGAGAATCACTGCTGGGATCTGCGTGGAAAATAAGCAGAAGTTAACCTAACAAGCAAAGTTTATTCATTCCTTTGTGCCTTTTTATTTGGTAATTATTTGCTAAGAAAACATTAGCTAATTGCCTGACAAGCTGAAGGTTGTTTTCTGGTTTGCTTTGTGACTTTATGTTATCCATTTAAACACTGCAAGCAAGTAACCTCATTTATATTGCTACCAAGCATATTTGTGCTGGGTGAATTAAACCCCATCAATAAAAGAAGTATTTTATTGGCCTTACCACTGGTATCACAACTCAATTATTGTCTTCAGCTGTGTTTGGGAGTGAATGAACTACATTATCCACAATACCTTGCAAGAATCATATGAATATATGCATCATCAAGATTGTGTAAGTTCTCACCCTAGGCAGCCGTCTGACAAATGGCGTAGTTTTTCGGATTGCTTTTGCACCAAGAGGATTTATTTGCTGTGGATTACAAATAAAATTCAAGTTTGAAGCTGAAAGAAGATTTTTTCCCTCATCTGCACTCTGGAGGAGAAGTGGTTGTTCCAGGAAGCTGTCCCAGATGAAAAGACCCTGTGCAAAGCTGGATTCATCACTGAGACAAGGTAATATGTACCTGGGCATGTCTAGTGGTGGATGTGTGTAAGCACAGGGGGTAATTGGAAAAAAAAAAAGTTGAAAAAAAAAAAAAAACACACCTGGTTGGAAGGTGCTGCTCTTTGGTTTTTTTTTTCTTTATTTCTTGCAGGGGTCAAGATGGATCCGAGGGAGATGGCTCAGTGGATGGCAGCCCAATTTAGCAAGCAGCAGGAGCTATCACAGCAGGCCCAGGACACTGCTATGAAGGCCTTAATGGAACAGCAGAAACCAGTGCTTGATCTGGTGCAAGCTCTAGTTCAGCTGCAGAGCCAAAGTGGAACAGATGCAAGACCAGCAGTTAGTACTGGTACACCACATGTGGACAGTGTGGGACTCAATCAAGGGATTGGGGCATTTAATTTTGGGAAATTAACTCCAGATGATAATGTTGATGATTTTCTAGAGTATTTTGAAAGAGTGGCACAGGCTTTAGCATGGCCAGAGACCCAGTGGGCAGTAAGGCTGGCAGCCTCATTAACTGGAGAGGCACTTGCAGCTTACAGAGCAATGCCAGCAGCCCAGGCTTTGATTTATAAGGATGTAAAGGCAGCTATTAGAGATCGCCTAGGGTTGTCTATCTCAGAGTATAGGCGAATGTTTAGAGCTGTTACATTGAAAGTGGGTGAGACATCCAGGGCTCTGAGTCAGAGAATCAGAAGTTTAGCTGTAAAATGGTTGGAGCCTGAGCAAAAGACAGTAGAAATGTTATTAGATATTATAATGCTGGAACAATTTATGCTTGGGGTACCTAAAGATTTGAATGTTTTTCTTATACAGCAAAATTGCCAAAATCTTGGAGAGGCAACCATGCTAGCAGAAAGATTCTTGGAAGCCACGCAGGCTTGCCATAGAATGGGTGGCCCTCTAAAGATGGATGCTGAGGCTAAATGTGCTGTATCAGAAAAGAGAATAATTAAGAATGTTTCTGAAAATGAATGTACTGTATCAAACCAGATGACACAGTGGAATAGAAAGAAATGTTTCAAGTGTGGAAAATTGGGACATTTAAAGAAGAGATGCCAGACACACACTAGTTTAATGGGTCTGGATTTAAAACAGCCCAAGGAAGGATTTCTTTTGATGGTTGATGTGCAGGGAATTACCACAAATGCATTATTAGACTCTGGGGCAGACCAGAGTATGATGTCAAAAAGGCTTTGGAAGAGGATAGAGGCCCAAGAAAGATTTGTGCCTAGAACCCCTGAAAGCCAAGTTCACATCAGATGCATTCATGGTGCTGCATCATCATATCCCACCTATAGGCTAAAGGTTAAGTGCCTAGGGAAACAAGAGGAAGTCCTGTTAGCAGTGGTGCCTAGGCTATCCTTTGATTTGGTTCTAGGAAGAGACTGGCCAAGATTTAAGCAGGGTCTAGTGGAAGGACTAGGAAAGAAGGAGGGAGAAGGTTTAATGGTAGTAGCTCCCGGGCCTTTATTTGGAAGTCCTCAGACCCCAGCTAAAAAGATGGTTAAGCGTCCAGAAGACCAAGCTACCCCAAAGCAGATATTCGTCCTAAAGTACCATAAGGTCTCTGAGAAGGCCCAAGCTCCTAAGCGGGCAACCCCTCAATCTGCTGGGTTTGACCTGTGCAGCATAGAAAATGTGACTGTACCTAGCCAAGGGAGAGCCCTGGTTCACACCGGTCTCCAAGTGGAAATACCTATTGGTTGTTATGGGAGAGTAGCCCCAAGGTCCGGATTAGCCCTTAAATATTTCATCGATGTGGGTGCGGGAGTAATTGATCCCGATTACAGGGGCAATATTAAAGTTCTGTTGTTTAACTTTGGACAGAATGAGTATCACGTGAAGACAGGAGACAAAATTGCCCAATTAATCTGTGAGAGGCTGGGTTTTCCACCTGTGGAGGAGGTCACATCCCTAGAGAATTCTGAACGTGGAGCCAGAGGCTTTGGTTCTACTGATGTCAAAGGGGTTAAAAGCTTAGCTGCCACCTGTGCCCGAGAGAGGGAGGTGAGTGAAGAAGAAGACTTGGGACCCCAGGTATCTGATTGTAAAGAAAAATCAGAGCCCCAAATAGGTGAGGACCTGACAATGGTACAACAGGAAGAAATTAGGAAGTTGCTTAAGGAATTCCCAGATGTGTTGACACCCATACCTGGGGAGACCCATTTGGTGGCCCATGAAATAATAACTCCACCTGGGAAATTGGTTCGTCAAAGGCCATACCGCTTGCCTGAAGCCAAGAGACAGGAGGTAGTGGCACAAGTCCAGGAGATGTTGGACATGGGGGTAATAGAGGAGTCAAAGAGTCCCTGGAATAGCCCCATAGTCCTGGTGCCGAAGCCTGATGGATCCTTAAGATTTTGTATTGACTTCCGGCAGGTAAACGCCATATCAGTTTTTGATGCATATACAATGCCAAGAATTGAGGAGCTGTTAGACCAGCTGGGACAGGCTCAATACTTAACCACCCTTGATATGACAAAAGGATATTGGCAAATCCCTCTCACCAGGGAGTCGAAGCCGAAGACTGCGTTCAGCACCCCCGTTGGCCTTTTCCAGTTCAAGAGGATGCCTTTCGGACTGCATGGAGCAGCGGCTACCTGCCAAAGGTTAGTGGATCAGGTACTTCGACCCCACCAAAGTTATGCTTTTGCATACATGGATGATGTCATAATCCATAGTAACACCTGGGCGGAGCATTTCAAGAGGATCAGGGCAGTCTTGTGCTCTATGAAGCAAGCGGGAATCACTTTAAACCCGAAGAAGTGTGCCTTTGCAAATAGGGAGGTAAAATACCTAGGCCACCTAGTGGGAAGAGGAAAAATTAAACCTCTATTAAGCAAAATAGATAGCATCAGGAATTTTCCTCCTCCAACAACAAAGAAACAACTAAGAAGTTTCTTAGGACTTATTGGATACTACCGCCGGTTTATACCGCAATTCGCAGAGAAAAGTGCTATTTTCACGGATATGCTGCGAAAGAATTGTCCAAACCAGATAAAGTGGACACCAGAAGCTGAAAAAGCGTTTTCAGTATTAAAAGAAAAATTGTGTACAGGACCGGTACTGAAAGGAGTAGACTTCAAGAAACCCTTTCTGGTTCAAACCGATGCATCGGAGGTAGGGCTAGGAGCGGTCCTATCCCGGTGCCATGATGGGGAGGAGCATCCTGTGATGTACCTGAGCAGGAAGTTGTCACCGGCTGAACAAAAGTATTCCACAATAGAAAAAGAGTGTTTGGCTATCAAGTGGTCAGTGGAGGCGTTAAGGTTTTACCTTACAGGGAGAAAGTTCCAGTTGGTCACGGACCATGCCCCACTTAAGTGGTTGCAGCAAATGAAGAACCACAATGCCAGGTTGACACGCTGGTACATGGCCTTACAGGCGTTTGATTTTCAGGTTGAACATCGTGCTGGGAAGTTACACAAGAATGCGGATGCACTTTCCAGTATTACGGACTGTAGAGAAGAAGTTTCACCAGTAAAACCAGTCCGTAATAACTTAAGCAGGGGGGTATGTGATAAGGAAGCTTATCATAGCTCAGGTAGGAGCTATAGAAAAGATGATGTGACTCTGAACAAGCAACCTGTCAGTTCTGGTAGAAGTAAGAAAACAGAGTTTTCACATAAAAGACTACCAGTCCCAGAATGCACCAGGTTTCCAGCAGCCATGAGGGAGGCTGAAGTGAGAAAACATGTGTGCAATCAAGAGAGCTATGAGGTAATCCCTAAGCACTCATCTCAAAGGGCAGGGCCTGATTCAACACAGCTGAGCTGTGTTAGGGAGGAGCACACATTAGGACAGAATAAGAATAGAGCTTATTCTACAGATAACAGCTTCCGCAACAGCTACAGAAAGAGCTTCAGGAAAGGAGATAGCAACAGCTTCAAGCTCAAGCACCAGTATCACCTGGAGAAACAGAAGCCAAGCCAAGCGGATAGAGAAAGAAGGAAACTCTCTGGAAGGAAGAGAAGAAAGCCCATTGGACGGTCTGGGAGAGTCCAAGGCAGTACCTATACTGGGAGGTATTCCAAATGCCAGCAGAGTCCATTGGACTGGAGTCAGCCAGAGGAATGGATTGGCAGAGATAGGAATCACCAGTGGCTACCTGGAAGAGAGAAGACTGCACGTGGAAAGGACTTTCAGACCAAGGCCAGAAGGTATGTGAGAGGAGATCCAGTGTCCAGGGATCAAGATTGGAAGGCTGGACATCAGAATTGGATTACATACTGGCCAGGATATACAGAGAGGAATTATGATAGCAGGAGAGGCTCAGATATGAACACTGATCCAGACCCTATCTATAATAGTGAATGGCAGCAAGGGAATAAGCATTCTCATGATAGTGCCTTATGGAAAGACTCGTCTGTGCCAATGTATGATAGTGACCCTATGCTGATTGATGAAGGGGGAGATACAGCAGATGAAACTATTCATTACATGGACTGTTCTCTATCTAAATGCTATTGCTAGCTTTCTGTGAGCAAACACCTCAGCCATCACAAAGAAACCTAACTTTGTTCTTTATTTCCACTGCAAACAGCTCTTAAAGCAGGATTTGGGTTCACACAGTAGCAGCCAGCCAGCTAAAGGGTTTCAGCTGGTCAATTGATAGTAATTAAAGCTGCACCTGATTGTGTGTGTAAGCAGGGGAGAATCACTGCTGGGATCTGCGTGGAAAATAAGCAGAAGTTAACCTAACAAGCAAAGTTTATTCATTCCTTTGTGCCTTTTTATTTGGTAATTATTTGCTAAGAAAACATTAGCTAATTGCCTGACAAGCTGAAGGTTGTTTTCTGGTTTGCTTTGTGACTTTATGTTATCCATTTAAACACTGCAAGCAAGTAACCTCATTTATATTGCTACCAAGCATATTTGTGCTGGGTGAATTAAACCCCATCAATAAAAGAAGTATTTTATTGGCCTTACCACTGGTATCACAACTCAATTATTGTCTTCAGCTGTGTTTGGGAGTGAATGAACTACATTATCCACAATACCTTGCAAGAATCATATGAATATATGCATCATCAAGATTGTGTAAGTTCTCACCCTAGGCAGCCGTCTGACAAGAGACAATGGCGAGGAAGGGGCT
Source organism: Ichthyophis bannanicus (assembly GCA_033557465.1). Classification (NCBI taxonomy): domain Eukaryota; kingdom Metazoa; phylum Chordata; class Amphibia; order Gymnophiona; family Ichthyophiidae; genus Ichthyophis; species Ichthyophis bannanicus. Next base: position 169,063,857 of record CM066035.1, on the reverse strand, counting down.
GTGATCCACCTAGCTGCCCATGACAGGAAAGCTCATGGGCCTGGGTGCCCAGAAGGGTAGCCTAGACCTCAGGCCCCCACAAAGAGGGCTGCCAAGCAGCTAGCCAGAACTGAATACAGCCAATGAGCTGTGTTAGGAGCTGCAGTGCCAGCCAGTTGCAAAAGAAAGCAACAGAGCCCCGAAAGACACTACCCTGAGGACAATTGGCTTACAACGAAAATCTCCCCACCAAGCTCCTCGTCTTCCAGGGTTAGAACACCATCTGAAATGGCCACAGTGTCCACCAACAGGAAAAAGGACAGAAAAAAGCAGGATCAGCAACAGAAGCCACAGAAACTGCATCAAGGCCTTGGAAGCCCCCACACACAGCGTGTCCCAAAATGCTGAAACTAAGGTGCCACGAGCTTTGCAGTCACAATAAGGAAAACAATAAGCATCAAAGAGAAAAGCCTCTGCAGGTCACTGGCTGCAGTGGGCCTCGCAGCTGAAACCCGCAGAGGCAAAGTTTAAAAAAGACTGCAAAAAAAACCAATGCCAAAAAAGAAGCAGGGCCACAGCATAAAGCGAATCCCACTACATGTCAGGCAGAATGAGGAAGCCCTAGTGAGAAAGCCCCAGATTCCGATGCAGGACTCGGAGGCCCAGTTGCCAAACAAAGGCTTTTTTTTATTTGGAGCAGATTTATTGAAAGCCGCAGAAAGCTAAATACTGCCTATTGAAACCAATGGAGAAAAGGAAAAGAAACAGAAAAAAATAGAGAAAAAATACACAGCATGCAGATAAGGACGGCAAAAGGGAAGGTGGGCCTGGGCCCAACTTACCAACTCCCCTGAGGCCTCATAGGGTCCTCCATTCCTCTTCTGGCCCACCAGTGCCAGTAACCCGTAGGAAAAAGTGTGGACATGTCAGCTGTCCACTCAAGAAGACATGGGAGTACCCCTGCTCTGGGCAAAATTGTGCCTTTCCAGACTCAATCTCAATGACTATAGTGTGGGTCGGGAGAATCAGGCTAATCTGCACTGCTGCACCAGTCCATACACCTTGCCACCTGCTGGAGGCAAAAAATACTGACTTCTCTCAATGCTGCACCAGAGGATACATTGAGTGAAGACATCACTGAAAGTTGCTCACGTCTGCCGCCACCTATTGGCAATGGAACATAACTCACTCATCTGGACTGGTCTAGCAGGATAATCAGTGGCAATATGAGGGTTTCTGCCACCCTAAGCAGACCCTCTATGCCACCATGCCCCTCAAAAGACTGCACCTCCATCTAGTATGCCATGCTACCCCACCCTTTGCGCTGAAGTGGGTCAGCTGAACTGCTACTTCAGCACTGCGGTCAGGCCTTAAGTGCCCGCATGCCTGCACGCTCATGGCCTGCTGCTCCTGCTCCCCCCCAGTACAACTTCTTGGAGGGTAGGCAGGAGCAGCAGGCCAGAAATGTGCACACATGCATAGGCATTTAAAATCCCACCACAGTGCTGAAGCAGCAGTTCAGCTGCCACTTCCCGGGGAGTGGGTTGGGATAGTAATCCCGCCCACCAGGGTCTGCCCTGTCCTAGTGGACGGGATGAGGATAAGGAAATGACAGATGCGCTTGTTACACCCAGGACTGTAGCAAGAATTGGGGGCGCATGAGAAAACTGTACAACATGCAGTAAGAACATATGTCATGGATTAGGAGAGGAAAGGTACTAGGCAACTGTTGAGGGAGGGGTGAGTGGTGGAGCAGGAACTTGGAGATGGATAGGAACTCAAGGAGGGAGAGAGCGCGAGCAGAAATTTGGATTGGGTTTTCTCTCTCTATTCAGGGGAAGAACGTCTGCCCAAACTCAGATTCCCTGAGACAGACCTTTTTCTGTGCTTATGGGTTTTTTTCTGCTTGTACTAATAAAAAGATTTTTGCTGACAAGTAACTGTGATCTGAGTTCTTCTTTTTTTTTTTTGGTTTTTCCCCTGGTGCACGGGTCCCATGTGCCTAGGCAATCTTGGTAAATAATAAGGATGCTTTTGTAGGTAAGAACCCGCCTACAGTTTGGGAAGGGAAGGTGAGTCAGCAGGGACTGGGGGACTGAGTTGGAGAATGAGAGCTTGTAGAGGGAGCAGGGACTGTGGGGTTGAATGAGAGGGTAGAGAAAAGGAGGCATTGGCTTTGAACAGGAGAGCAAGGACTCACAATGAGGGGAGTAGGGACTGGGGGATTGTGTTGAGAAGAAAAGACAAAGATGGCTGCAAGAATGGAGCCAATGAGATTGGAGAAATAAACTACTACTAATAATAATTATTAATTATTATTATTATTATTTATAAAGCGCTACAAGGCATATGCAGCACTGTACAAACAGAGATGGTCCCTGCTCATGAGAGTTTACAATCAAATTAAGACAGATAAGACAAAGGATAAGAATAAGGAGAAAAGGAGGGTAAGGAGACACAAGGAAAAAAGGGGGTCAGGATCCAAAAGCAGCATTAAAGAGGTGAGCCTTTAACATGGACTTGAAAAGGATCAGAGATAAAGCCTGATGTACAGACTCAGGGAGTTTGTTCCAGGCATAAAGAGCAGCAAGCTGAAAAGACCAAAGTCTGGAGTTGGCAGTGGAAGGAAAGGGTAAACAGAGAAGCAAGCCAGAAGAAGTGTGGAGTTCACAAGGAGGGGTGTAGGGAGAGAGAAGAGAGGAAAGGTAGAAAGGAGCAGAAGAGTGAATGCACTTACAGGTCAGAAGGAGAAGCTTGAATTGGATGTGGAAATGGAAGGGAAGCCTATTAAGTGATTTTAGAAGAAGGGTTATATCAGAATATCGAGGCTGGTGAAAAATTAGTCGCGCAGCAGAGGACTGAACAGATTGAAAGGGAGAAAGGTGGCTAAGAGGGAGACCAGCAAGAAGGAGGTTGCAATAGTCGAGACAAGAAGTAATTGGAGAGTGGACAACTGTTTTAGTAGTGGGTTCATAAAGAAAGAGGTTTTAGCTATCTGTTGGGTATGTGAGGAAAAGGAAGGGAGGACTCAAAGATGACCCCAAGGTTGCGGGCTGAGGAAACAGGAAGTAGAAGAGTGTTATCCACAGACATAGAGAAAGGAGGAAGGTTTGGGGGAAAAATAAGTTCAGTTTTGGCCATGTTCAATTTCAAACAGCAGTGAGATATCCAGGTGGCGATGTCAGGCAGGCAGGCAGGCAGAGATGCAAGACTGGAATGCTAAAGAGAAATCAAGTGTAGAAAGATACATCTGAGAATCATCAGCATAAAAATGATACTGAAATCCATTGGAGGAGATGAGAGCATCAAGGAACTGGGTGTAGAGAGAGAAAAGAAGAGGGCCGAGAACAGATCCCTAGGGTACACCAACTGAGAGTGGGATAGCAGTAGAGGAGGAACCATCAGAACAAACATTGAAAGAGCAATGGGAGAGATAAGAAGAGAACCAGGAGAGCATAGAGTCCCTTAAACCAAGAGAGGACAATGTGTCAAGGAGAAGGTGGTGCTCAATGCTGTCAAAAGCAGCAGATAGGTCAAGTAGAATAGAATAAAGGCCTTTGGATTTAGCTAGGAATAAGTCACTGGAGACATTGGCAATTCTCTGTAGAATGAATGGGACGAAAGCCAGATTGAAGTGGATCCAACAGGGGTTGAGAGAAAAGAAATTCAAGACAATGATGGAGGACTGCACACTCGAGAAGTTTATAAATGAAGGGAAGAAGGGAGATAGGTCGATAATAGAAGGACAACTAGGGTCAGCCATGGACCCTAGGCTGGGGGTGGTCCCAGTAGGCTGGTCTATATATTTTGATTGTCTGGGTCTGTTTTATGTCTGATGATAATGGGTGATTCTCAGGTAAGATGTCTTACTTGGAACATTTCTGGCATGGGTTCCCCGGTCAAGTGCTATAAGGTCCTTAAAGTACTGAATGTGCTGAAAGCTGACATTCCATTATTACAGCATTATTACAGCATTGGTGGGTAGGCCAGGTTTTCAGTGCTTTCTCTAGGTCCAGGCGGGCAGTGTTAGCTATTCTGATCCAGAAGGGCTTACCCTTATGAGTTGAGCAAGTTAACCATTGATCCACAGGGACATTTTGTGATTGTTGGGGGTACCCTCTGCTTTCTATCTTTTAACCAGTTTCTCATCCACAATAGTACACTGCCTCCTATCCCATCACTTTTTAATTTCACGAAGAATCTTTCATGAGAGACTTGTCAAAGGCTGTTTGAAAATCCAGATACACTATATTGACTGGCTTATCTTTGCCTACCTGTTTATTCACATCTTCAAAAAAATATAACAGATTAATAAGACAAGCCCTTCCTTGGCTAAAGCCATGTTAGATTTCTCCCATTAAACCATGACTATCTACATGTTCAGTAATTTTGTTCTTTATAATGCTTTCTGCCAATTTGCCTGTACTAATGTCAGGATCATCAGTCTGTAGTTTCCCGGATCACCCCTGGAACCCTTTTTAAAAATTGGCATTACACTGTCAATTCGCAAGTCTTCAGGTACTACAGATTATTTTAATGATAGTTCACAGATTACTAATAGTAGGTCTGCAATCTTATATTTCAGTTCTTTCAATACCCTCGGATGAACACCATCTAGTCCAGGTGATTTTCTACTCTTTGGTTTATCAAATAGTTGTAACACATCTTCCCGGTTTATCAATATTTCTTTCAATTCTTCCAATGTATCGCCGTTAAATATCATTTCAGTCATGGGTAACGTCCCTACATCTTCTTCAGTAAAAACCAAAGCAAAAAATTCATTCAGTCTCTCCATTATGGTCTTGTCCTCTCTTAGTACCCTTTTTATCCCTTGATCATCCAACTGACTCTCTCACAGCTTTTTTGCTACAAATGTATTTTTTTAAGTTTTTATTATGCGTTTTTGCTTCCACAGCAGGCTTTTTTTCAAATTTGTTCTTTGCCTGCCTTATCAATTGGCCTTGCATCTAGCTTGCCAGTGCTTATGTTGTTTCCTATTTTCATCATTTGGCTCTTTTTTCCATTTCCTAAAAGATGCCTTTTAGGCTACAGCAGCCTCTCAGACCTCACCTTTAAGCCATGTTGACAATTTTTTTGACTTCCTTCCACTTTTCTTAAAGCATGGAATACAGCTGGTCTGGGCTTCCAAGATAGTATTTTTAAACAACACCCATGCTTGATGTAAATCTTTAACCTTTGCAGCTGCTCCTTTTAGTTTTTTCTTAACTATTTTCCTCATTTTATCATAGTCTCCATTTTGAAAGTTAAAAGGTAGTACTGTGGATTTTCTTGCCATCCTTCCTCCATTTATTAAATCAGACGTGATCACGCTATGATCACTATTCCCAAGTGGCCCCAACACCCTTATCTCTTGCACCAGATCTGGTGTTCCACTAAGGGCTAGGTCCAAAATGGCTTCCCCTCTTGGCAGTTCATGAACCAGCTGCTCCAAGAAGCAGTCATTTATTTCACCTGGAAACTTTATCTCCCTAGCATGTCCTGCCATGACACTGATGCAGTCGATACTGGGGTAATTGAAATCACCCATTATTAATACTGTACTGTAACTTTTGTTAGCTTCCCTGATTTTTTTGAGTATTTCATCATCCATTTGTTCATTCTGGCCAGGTAGTACAATCCCACTGCCATTGTCTTCCCCTTTTTACATGGAATTTCAGTCCATAGAGATTCTATAGTGTAAGTTGTTTCCTGCGTGACTCAGTAATTCTGTGTGACTCAGTGACCTCTCTAACATAGAGTGCAACCCCTCCACCAATTTGATCTTCTCTATCAATGTGATATTATTTGTACCCAGGTATCACAGTGTCCCACTGGTTGTCCTCCTTCCACCAGGTCTTTGAGATATCAATCATATCTAACCTCTCATTTAGTACTATATGTTCTAACTCTCCCATCTTATTTTTTTAGACTTCTAGCATTTACATACAAGCATTTTAGAGGTGATATTTTATTCATATTAATCTGTTTATCGGTAGACGGGTAATTTGGAATCTTTAAGCTCTGCCTACTATGTACTTAAGGGCATCTGGATTACCTTTGTCTTTATTGGAACCTCTGTCAATATGCCCTAACTTCAATCTTTTGCTTGTATCCTTCAAGGATACATTGTTCCGAACCATGCGCTCTTGGGCGACTGTCGGCTTTCCCTTATTATCTAATTTAAAAGCTTCTCTATCTCCTTTTTAAAGTTTAATGCCAGCAGCCTGGTTCCATCCTGGTTAAGGTGGAGCCCATCCCTTTGGAAAAGCCTCTCCTTTCCCCAGAATGTTGCTCAGTTCCTAACAAATCCAAACCCTCTTCCTTGCACCACTGTCTCATCCACGCATTGAGACTCCAAAGCTCTGCCTGTCTTTTGGGTCCTGCACGTGGAATGAGAAGCATTTCTGAGAATGCTACCCTGGAAGTTCCGGATTTCAACTTCCTACCCAAAAGCCTAAAATTTGACCTCCAGAACCTTCCCAAACTTTCCTATGTCATTGGTACCAACATGTACCAAGACAGGAGACTCCTCCCAAGCACAATCTTGTCTAGGTGGCACGTGAGGTCTGCTACGTTCACACCAGGCAGGCATGTTACCAGGCGATCCTCATGTCCACTAGCCACCAAGCTATCTACATGCCTAATGATGAAATCACCAATTATAACAGCTGTCCTAACCCTTCCCTCGTGGGCAGATGGTCCTGGAGAAACCTCCTCTGTACGAGAGGGTTTTAAATCACATGAAGGATAGATCCTGGCTACAGGATCATTTCCTGCCACACCATGGTGATGCTGTTTTTCACATGATCCCTCTTCTCCATGGCAACAGGGAGGCTGCCAGACTGGAGGTGGGACTTCAGTACTACATCCCTGTAGGTTTCGTCTATATACCTCTCTGTCTTTCTTATGTCCTCCAAATCTGCTATTCTAACCTCCAGAGATCGGACTCGTTATCTGAAAGCAAAGAGTTCCTTGCACCTGGGAGAAAATCAAACATGTGACATGCAATGCAAAAGACTGGAAAGCCTCTATCTCGCTGCTGGACTGCTGTCTCCATCTCAGTTTTAAGTTTTGTTTAGGCATTTAAGTTGTTTACTTACTTAGGTTTGTTGGGGATACTTATATTAATAAAACCATACCTAATACATTTAATGGACTTTGTTCACCTCGAGATTAATTAAAGAACATAAGAACATAAGATATGCCATACTGGGTCAGACCAAGGTCCATCAAGCCCAGTATTCTGTTTCCAACAGTGGCCAATCTAGATCATATGTACCTAGCAGTTTCCCCAAGAGACACAAGTTCCACAATGCTTGTACTGGGTCAAGCATTGATATCTTCGGTCACTTCTTAAAAGTGGTTTATGGACCTTTCCTCCAGGAACTTGTCCAAACCTTTTTTAAACCCAGCTACACTAACAGCCTTTACTACATCCTCCGGTAACAAATTCCAGAGTTTGATTACACGTTGAGTGAAAAAATATTTTCTTTTATTCGTCTTAAATAGTTTACCCTGTAGCTTCATTGCATGTCCCCTAGTCTTTCTATATTCTGATAAGGTAAACAATCGATCTACGTTTACCCGTTCCACTCCGTTCATTAATTTATAGACTTCTATCATATCTCCCCTCAGCTGTCTCTTTTCCAGGTTAAAGAGCCCTAACCTTTTTAGCCTTTCTTCATAGGAGTATCCTTCCATCCCCTTTACCATTTTGGTGGCTCTTCTCTGTACCTTTTCTAAAATCGCTATATCCTTTTTAAGATACGGCGACCAGAATTGCACACAGTATTCAAGGTGCGGTCTCACCATGGAACGATATAGAGGCATTATAATATCTTTTGTTTTATTTTCCATTCCTTTCCTTATCATACCTAGCATTCTATTTGCTCTCTTGGCCGCCGCTGCACACTGGGCCGAGGGTTTTAACATGGTATCCACAATGACGCCTAAATCTTTTTCCTGGGTGGTGGTTCCTAATGTGGAACCTTGCATCGTGTAACCATAGTTTGGGTTGTTCTTCCCTAGGTGCATAACCTTGCACTTGTCCACATTAAATTTCATCTGCCCTCTCTGCCCTCCTGCACCCTGGCTCAGCAACAGCTCTCCCGGCCGGGATCGAGCCGCCGGGGATACAGAGCCCACCCCCTGCTGCAACTGCCAATCGGGGCAGCCAACAACTGAATTTTAAAGAAGTGCCGTCGGGCGCGAAGGCCTCTTCCCTCCTGCACCCCGGCTCAGCAACAGCTCTCCCGGCCGGGAACGAGCCGCCGGGGATACAGGGCCCACCCCCTGCTGCAACTGCCCAATCGGGGCAGCCAACAACTGAATTTTAAAGAAGCGCCGTCGGGCGCGAAGGCCTCTGCCCTCCTGCACCCCGGCTCAGCAACAGCTCTCCCGGCCGGGATCGAGCCGCCGGGGATACAGGGCCCACCCCCTGCTGCAACTGCCCAATCGGGGCAGCCAACAACTGAATTTTAAAGAAGCACCGTCGGGCGCAAAGGCTTCTGCCCTCCTGCACCCGGCTCAGCAACAGCTCTCCCGGCCGGGATCGAGCCGCCGGGGATACAGGGCCCACCCCCTGCTGCAACTGCCCAATCGGGGCAGCCAACAACCGAATTTTAAAGAAGCGCCGTCGGGCGCGAAGGCCTCTGCCCTCCTGCACCCCGGCTCAGCAACAGCTCTCCTGGCCGGGATCGAGCCGCCGGGGATACAGGGCCCACCCCCTGCTGCAACTGCCCAATCGGGGCAGCCAACAACTGAATTTTAAAGAAGCGCCGTCGGGCGCGCCCGTGCCTGGCGGGCCCGCGCCTGAGGGCCTCGCCAGAGGGCCCTTTGGCGTGGCCCTTAGGCAGCTGGCCCACACAGATCAACGGCCACCACATACAGAACCAGCACAAGACTTTCCAGCAGATGGAACTCCCCCGAGGCTTAGCTCGTTTACCGAAGCCACAGTCCACAGCACTATACTTCCTCGCATTGCCCATAGCCAGCAAAGCAGACACCACGCGACAGAACCTGGATTAATCTCTAGCCTCAGACCCTCCTCTCCTATGATGTCAATTGCAAGTATAGACTTACTAGTATAGTCACTGCATATCATTACTATTGCACTTTATTTATTCATACTGTTGTCAGTAACCTTTAGTAATACCAGTCACTACTGTACTGTTGCCAGTACCCATTGCATATCATTACTATGTAAATACTATACTGTTGTCTGTAATCTTTAATAGTATCAGTCACCTTTTTACTGTTGCCAGTAGTCTTCCATGGCCAATCAACCAATATTCTGTTCTCAGTAGCCTTATTAGTACCAGTCACCATTGCACCGTTTCCAGTAATCTACCATTGCAATCTACTTTTACTGTTGTCAGTAGTCTCATAAGTGTAATGTTGCTAGTAATCTAACATTAATCACTGTCTATTATCATACTGTCTGTTGTGACCCAACCTACTGCACTAAATATTAAGGGTTTGTTAATAACTTCTGGTAGTCTTCCCTAATTGACCACAATCTCACAGTGCTCTGCCAAGATGGGTTCCCCCATTACCACCATAGTAGGATGTTATATCATCCTCTCAAGTTGGTTCTCCAACTCTCTCGCCTTAACCCCAGCATCCAATCAGATTCCTATACTACGGAGCCATGGGAGGAGGTGGACCAGTGCATCCCATAATAACATATATTGGGACACCCGCTCACACCACCCCCATCTGTTACATATTGCACTTCAACACAATATGAAACCCAAACAAGTTGAAAACCCTTACCCTCATAGCCTAAAATGTGCCCTCATCAACGCACGTTCTATCCGGAAGAAATGGCCAGCCGTCACTGACATCATTGCCAGCCATGACCTTGACATACTCATGGTCACTGAGACGTGGCTATCCACCGAAGATAACGTCATACTCAATCAGCTCCTCCCCAAGAATTTCACCGCACATTCAAGCCATAGACAAGACAAAAGAGGAGGTGGCGTGCTCATCCTCACCAGGACAGACCTCCATTTTCGAACGATAGACTCCACCAGTACAAATCACATGGAGACCATTACCATTTCCAACAAACAATGCTCAATCAACCTGCTTTACAGGGCACCTTCTGCTTTCCCTGAGGATCTTGCGGCTATCATCAATCTTGCATCCAACACCCATAACCCAAGCATCCCAAATTGGATCCTAGGCGACTTTAACCTGCCTACACTACAAGATAACCAAGCATCAGCCTTCCTCGATGCCCTTGAAAATCTTGGCTTCGAGCAATTGGTTAAAGACCCTACTCATATTAAGGGAAATATCCTGGACCTAGTATTCGCCCCGCAAACATCTCTTAACCCGGCCCAGGATCCCATAACTTCCATAACTTCTGTTCCCTGGTCAGATCACAAACTGATCATTATCCAGATTCCTTCTCACAAAACCTATACAAAACTCAACAAAATACAAAACAACTCAGCAAGACCTCCCTCTCGATGTTTCAAGCCTTACAACAGAGAGCTTATCCTTGCTGAAACGCAACAACTCATCTGTGAAGCCACCCAGAACCTTGACGACCTAATTTCCCACTGGAACAACTGCCTTAGCTCAATTGCACTACGCACACCAACCAACAAGCCTCCAGGGAAGAGAGCGAGTGCCCCATGGTACTCAGCTGATCTCAGAGCATCGCTTAACCAACTTCGGAAACTAGAGAAACGCTGGCGCCGATCTCATTCTTTAAGTGACCAGACAACATACAACCTTCATCTTGCTGCACACCGCAACGCAATCACCGATACGATGAAACAGTACTACGCTGATACCTTAAAGAGATCGCTTAATAAACCACACGACCTTTTCAACCTAGTAAAGACTTTATCGAAGGAACCATCCTCTGGACCCCCATTCGAGATACACCCACAAGATTATGCAACCTACATCCAATCCAAGATATGCCAGACCAACAAAACCCATATTACAACTAACACCACAGAGCAAGTATACCAAACAGCTCTAACCATGTTCTCTACCCCCACCAAGAGAGGGATTGAAGACACTATTGCGGCCCTTAATATCACCACTGCCCAGTCGGATCCATGCCCAGCCTTCTGGATCAAGGAGCTTCGCAGTCACTTCAGCCCAGTACTATCCAATATAATGAACCTCTCCTTCTCAACTGGCTCTTTCCCTTCAGCCCTTAAACATACTTCTATCAGACCTTGCTAAAGAACTGCAAGCTCAATCCCCAACAGGTGGAATCCTACAGACCTATATCCAGCATCCCACTACTCGCGAAGATCATAGAAAAGGAGGCTCAACGTCAATTGCAAGATCATATCGACTCCGCCGCACCGTTAGATCCTTGCCAACATGGTTTTAGGGAATTCCATGGAGTGGAGACCCTACTTACCACTCTATTCTGCAAGATAATCACCGGCATTGATGACATTCGTCAAGGATTTGCCCTCATCTTTCTAGACATCGCTGCAGCGTTTGATTCTGTAAACCACGAGCTTCTATTAAGACGACTGACTGACAAAGGCATAAATGGAAGAGCGCTTGAATGGTGCAGATCCTACCTGACCGAAAGACGGCAACATGTTCGTTCCGGAGGGAAAAATTCTGAACCATTCCACCAAAGCCAGGGAGTCCCACAGGGTTCTTCCCTTTCTGCGCTCTTGTTCAATATTTACATGCAACCAATTTGTAATATCATCCGGTCTTTCAATGTCGATTGCATGTTATATGCAGACGACGTCCTGCTTTACATTCCCTTCTCTACTGAGTATATGGACCTATCTCCATTGACGAACTGTTTCAATGCAATATCCGAATGGCTTCTTTCTCAAAACCTTAGAATACAACATAAGAAAACGGAAGTACTCTTCATTACGAGGAACCCCAACTTTACCCCACCACAATATCTTAAGGTAAAAGAAGCTGAGCTGCAATCTAAATCCTCAATACGTTACCTGGGAGTCACTTTAGATCAGCATTTGGATTTGAAGGCCCATATAGGAAACATAGTCAAATCAGTATACCACAAGATCCGCACACTTAGGCATCTACGTTCCATGCTTGAACCAACTGATTTCCGGACAATTTTCCAGGCGTTGATCATACCCCATTTTGACTATGCCAATGCCATCCTACAAGGTCTTCCCCAATCTACATTGAACCCGCTGCAGCTAGCCATGAATGCTGCAGCAAGAGTACTCCATGGAGCCTCTAGGAGCGACCACATAACGCCTCTGCTGATACAGTTGCATTGGCTACCCATCCAGGCCAGAATAGTTTTCAAGACCTTGATAACCACTTTTAAAGCTATTAACAATCTCTCACCTGCATCCTTAACCTCACTCATCCATATCACTTCCCCAAACAGAGCAAGAAGATCCACGGCTATTAACTCCCTAAAAGTCCCGAAGGCAGTAACTGTTTGCTCCAACTCGACAGCCAACAGAGCCTTTAGTCTCAGTGCCCCAAGATTCTGGAATGCATTACCTCCTGAGATCTGGGCTATTAAAAACCTACCACAGTTTAGGAAAGCCCTCAAATGCTACCTCTTCAACAAATACCTTAAAGAGCCTAACGACAACCCCTAGAGCCCAAAGTCTCCTGGCGATACCTTTTCCATATAAAGTATGGTATCTCAACAACACACCAAGTATGATACTCAAACCCTTAGTGGTGGTTATATTTCTGCAAAACTACTGTTATTATGACTCCATATAATAAATTTTGTAAATAGTTTTCCCCTGTTATCCAAGTTTTTGTGCCCTGTTACCTGTAAAACTCATACGCTTTCAACTGTACTGAGCATTTTTGTTACATGTAAACCGCGCTGATGCTGAATAGTGCGGTATATAAGAGACTATAAATAAATAAAATAAATAAATAAATCTGCCATTTTGATGCCCAGTCTTCCAATTTATCAAGATCCTCTTGCAATTTTTCACAATCCTCTTGGGTTTTAACAACTTTAAATAGTTTTGTGTCATCTGCAAATTTGATAACCTCACTCGTTATTCTACTTTCCAGGTCATTTATGAATATGTCAAAAAGCAGCGGACCCAGCACAGATCCCTGGGGTACACCACTATTCACCTTTCTCCATTGGGAAAATTGGCCATTTAGCCCTACCCTCTGCTTTCTATCTTTTAACCAGTTCCTGATCCACAATAGTACACTGCCTCCTATCCCATGACTCTTTAGTTTTGCCAAAAGTCTCTGATGAGGGAGCTTGTCAAAGGCTTTCTGAAAGTCCAGATACACAATATCAACCGACTCACCTTTGTCCACCTGTTTATTCACACCTTCAAAAAAACATAACAGATTAGTAAGACAAGATCTTCCTTGTCTAAAGCCATGTTGGCTGTCTCCCATTAGGTTGTGACTATCTACATGCTGAGTAATTTTATTCTTTATGATGGTTTCTACCATTTTTCCCGGTACTGACGTCAGGCTCACCGGTCTGTAGTTTCCTGGATCACCCCTGGAACCCTTTTTAAAAATTGGTGTTACATTGGCGATCCTCCAATCTTCAGGTATTAGAGATGATTTTAATGATAATTCACAGATTACTAATAGCAGGTCTGCAATCTCATATTTCAGTTCTTTCAACACCCTTGGATGTATACCATCCGGCCCAGGTGATTTGCTACTCTAGTTCTTAATTAATGTATTCCTGATAAGGATAACCAGCCACACCTGAATGTGAATATGGTACCTCCTTCTCTTTTAAAAGATTTAAGAGCCTATAAAGCTAAGATTATCCCAGGGGTGGTGGGAGTCAGGGTGGGTGGGAAGGAAAGAAGACTTAATAAAAGCTGGCTTGCTACACAGTGCCCTGATCTGTGCTTCTAAGGTAAAGTCTTACTAATTTTATGTGTGATTCATACAGTCCTTGGTTTTGAAAGAGGGGGCCTTTCAAATTGCCCCTTTGATCTGTCACTCGCCTTTAACACCTACTTAAGAAGATCTTTTGCCTCCTAACTGGAAGGCCTCTTTGTAAAGGTTATTAGAAACAAGTTCTTTCTTTCTACTCAGGCTATTTATTCTACTTGTAAGCTAAGCTATACTCTGATTTGAAGAAAAAAAAAGCTCTATAGAAACACATTTAGAGACTAGTTATTTTATTTCTATGCTAAGCAAAACTCAAATGAAAAGCTCTCTGGTGGTACTAAGACCTCACTGACTCAGCAATAACACTGCATTCTAAAATACACAGATTTATCAGTTTTGTTTTGTTTTTATTTGCATTTACAAATAAACATTCAAGCAATCCATGAATGTAGAAAGAAAAACACAACTTAAATCAAGTCGGAAATATCTCACAGGAAAAAATACACCAAATATAATTTATCAGTTTTAACCCAAAGAATTCCCTTTTTCCCCAAGATTTAGAGTATATTCCAGAAGATAAATACTCCATCTGCAGTACAGATCTATTTCCTGCTGTAACAGTCCCTTTTGGTAGTCTTTCAAGACTCCTGCTTTCTCTGGCAGGGCAATCTGGTAGTTAACCAGCACCACTCTTTTTCCTCCTCACAGGGCCTTTGCCATTTATAGAATAACTTGCTTTTGGATAAGGGCAGCAAGACTAAAACTCTGTCTCCCAGTTAGAAGGTGTGATGCACAGTGGCTCAACTGTAGCCTTTGGCCTGCTCAACTTCAGCTTTTTCCAGACTGAATTTAGCTATCTCTCCAGCTTTCCTCAGCCAGTCTTGCATTTGTATGACGTACTCCACCAAATTATGTCTGGGGCAGGGTTCTTCTTCCCAGGTTTCCCTCTCCATGTCTAATATGCCTCTTGGCCACCTTCTGAGGAGCAGTTCAAAAGGCGAATATACCATGGAACTCTGAGATACCTTGCAGATGGCAAACATCAAGTAGGGTAGGAGAATGTCTAAAGTCTTTCCATTCTCCTGCACAAACTTGTTAACATCTGCTTCAGAGTTTTATGAATCACTCGACAAGGCCATCCATTTGTGGACAATATATGATGTTCACAGTGTCTTAACCTGTACCAAGGCGCATGCCTCATCACCCTTGATATAAAGGGTGTTCCTTGATCTGTGAGGATTTTAGTGGGTATTCCCACCCAAGAAAAGACTTCCCACAGGGCATTCGCGATCATAGTAGTCTTCATATTTCTTAGCACAATGACTTCCAGATATCGAGTAGCATAGTCCAGTATGACTAAAATATACTTGTTACCTTGGGTGGTTCTCTCCAGGAGCCCTACCAGATCCATGGCCTCTCTTTCGAATGGGGTTTCAGTGATAGGCATAAGCACTACAGGGGCAGGTCTGACTCTGGTGGGGTTGTGAAGTGCAAAGGCTGATTGACAGGCGGGCGAGCCAGCTTGGAGCAAGGTGCTGCGGGGACGGACATCAAGTGAACAGCCACCAAGTCTTTGATCACAGCAGGGGATGTGAAGTTGGCAGATGGGGCATGACTGGCAATACAACTGCACCTATTTATGGACCCCAAGCTAGAAACATTGGGCTAGAATATGCACTAGTGTTTTCTCCAATCACAGGTGTCCCCCTAATAAATGGTTGTGTGCTAACACCTGCTGACTATAGTTCCCTAACCCTATCAATTGTTCTACCTCTTCCCCCTCTAGGGCACCCTTGGCCACTCTGTATAGCAAATCTCCCTTTAGTACAAAATAGGAAAAGGTGCTCACAGAGGAGTCTCTGTTTCCTGCTGGTACCCATCTTCTTCCAAAGCCCGCTCTAGGGCATGTTTAAAAGGACTCATCCTCTTCCTGGATCCTCTGGAAGCTCCTGGGGTCTCCCAACACCCCCCCCCCCCCCCGGTCTCTACTCTGGGAAGGGAACTAGTGTGTTTGGGTTATTAACACTGGGACATGAGCTATCCCCAGGGGTTTCTTCACTAGGTTCTTCCTCCCTTGATCGCTCCTCTATAGCTGCGCCTAGATCTGCTGGTAGCATAGCTTCTAGGGTGAAAAATCTCTAGGAAACCTTATGGGTTTGACTTTATTTATTTATTTTATTTATTTAACAGGTTTTCTAGACCGCTTTATCCTTTAATCAAAGCGGTTTACATTAAAACAGCAATGGTTTACAAAAAACAAGGAGTAAGGGCTGGTATAAGAACATTAGAAATAGCAACTTATATACATAAAACTTATATACATGGTGAGGGGGGTGGGGGAAGCTAGCTGCTAGCTTAGCAGAGTCATCAGTTAGCTGGACCCATATCACCCAGAAACCTGGGTAGTCTTGGTCATTCACCACTGGGTATGGGAGCCAGGGCAGCACTATGACCTCTAACATGGCTTGTCCTACCAGAGTCTTGAATGGACCCTGTACTGTTGGATATTGCCTCTGGTCTCCATGCACACACACCAGTGTTACAGTCTTGACATAATCGATCTGAAGTTGGCTTACTGTTCCTCAGCACATGAAGGGTCCTCACACTATGGGAGTCTATCAAGGTCTGGAGGCCAGTCTCCTCAAGCTCCACTGGAATCACAAAGTTCTGTGCACCTGGGTGAAGAGGGTCCACAAAAGTGCAAGTATATGTAGTTAGGCTGACATCCATAGGTTCCTCCTTACCCAGGGGATATTCCCAGGCAAAGTGTTCCTGGGCTCCACACCTAAAAGAGGTGAAGGGACCGTGGCTGGGGCCATGCCCTCACCTAGGAGATGATTTTGGGGTTCGGAACATGGGAGCCAACATTTGCTCCGGCTTCTCCTTCCATCCTCCCAGGCTAATGGGTGACTTTTTCACCTTCTCATTGTCCGCTTCAGTCACCAACTGGGCTTCCTAATGCCCTTCTTCTACTTCCAGTGCACTCTCCAGTGTAAGCTCGTGGTGCTGACATACCCACTGTTTCATCGGGGCAGTCAAGCCCTCTAAAAATTGCTCCAATAGCACAATCTTGGATATTTTGGGCCTGGTCGTTCCCTCCGGTTGCAGCCTCTTCGATGCGAGATCTTTCAATTGATAGAGGAACCTCCGAGAGACCTTTTTTGTCTGGAGTCCTCCCTTTCTGAACTGCTGGTAGTAGTCCTCTGGCAGCCAGTCTGTTCCAGTATGGTGGCCTTGACAGTTGCGTATGTAGCTCGCCCATCAGGGGGTTGGCATCCTAGAATGTAGCCCAACTGCTACCCATCAGCACATTCTCCAAATAAGTAGTCCATGTTGCCTCTGGCCACCCGCCCATGCGGAAGTTCACTCAGAGTTCACCAAAAAGTGATCAGGTTCATCTTCTGCCTTCATTTTAAGTAGCGCTTGCGCTGGAGGGTGGAGTTGTGGTCTCTGTAGGGTCTGGGCCAACTGATCAACGGAACTCTTCTTTGTTCCCCCTGCTCCTGAACATGATTCTTTTTCTGCTGGTGCTGTTGTTGCTGCCTGTCCAGTAGGCCGCACTGAAACTGCTGCTGACATTGTTGTTGCTGCTGTCCTTCTGCCAGAATCTGGACGAGCTGCTCCATTCTGGCTTGCCACTGTCCTCTCGCAACCAACCACAGCTCATTCTTCTGCATCTGAGTTAACTCTGCAGCGTTCCAGCTCCACAAACCTTTAATGGCCACTAGTGGCCAAAAACATGCCTGTCTGGCACAGACTAGACTTTTCTTCAAGATGCCTAGCTAGGGCGAGGCTAACTCTCTTAGTCCATACAATCAACAAAAAAACAGACCTGGCCTGCTGTAGAGGGGCATCGCCCTAGAGGTATGTGGGTTTTCCCTCTGTCACATGATTGGAGTAAATCCCACTACTGCCATCACCTGTGTTATAGCATGGCAGGCAGTGACAAGAGATTCTTAAAAATACCAGGCAAGCAATAGTTAAGGGCAAACCAAAACTACTTTTTTTATGCTCCAGCTGTCCAGTATGTCATTCCCCCAGCTTGACCGACTCCCACAAAGCTGGTTCTCAGGGCTCCTCCCTCACTCTCCAATTTAGTTTAGTCAGAGTTCAGAATAAAATTCAGAATAAAGTTCAGTCACCCGCTGGGGCTTCATAGTCTGTGAATATAGTTCCCAGCCATGCCCAAACAATGGCAAGGTTAAAGCAGTCTTCCCAGGTAACTGACCTCCTTCCTTTGCACAAGTGCTGCCCCTGGATCTGACTCCCATCAGATCATAACCTGCCAAAGTGATATAATTCCATCTTAACGCTCTTACCTCACAGCAGGACTCCTCTGCCCAGCCTGGCTTGGAAGGGTTTCTATCTTCAAAGGTCTCTCTCTTGCACCCAGCTGGATTCTTAATCACTTTGTCTGGGTCATGGCCTTCCAGCCCTGAGTTTGGAGCTGCAGACCTTTTTAAGGTGGGCTGCTGACAATTCCTTTGGGGAGGGATGGGTAATATCCTATATACCCCATCACTGGGGCATTGTGGTTTTTTGAACAAGTTGCTACCAGACATTGTTACCAGTTTGTGCTGTCTGATCAAAGATTTGATCATAAATGTAGGCAAAGGGGTGGGAAGCAAAAATGTATGACGGTCTTTTTTGTATTATTGGCCTGCTCCCGGTGATGTGTCAGAGTACCCACATGCTGCGAGTGCCCTTATTCTTATCAATAAAAAGATTTGAATTAAAAAGTCCCATCAATCTGGGCCCAGGGGATTTGCCATTAATAGCTATGAGAGCTTGGAGGGCCTCAAGGCTACCGAGAAGCAGCATTGTGTTGCAGACATGCCAGGTCACACGCTTTTAGCCCTTCTCTCACACTCACACACCAAGATCTCCTCCTCTCATGCATTCTGTAATGAGCACCAGGACTTAATGTGCAGGCATGCTTGCAAGCACTCACTCTTCCCTCAGGCCACATTGCACCCCCCTTCCCGACATTACTGCCAGCCCCCAAGCTCTTACCCCTTTCCTGCAGGACAGCAGAAGCCACCAAAGATTGTGACCATAACTCTGTCTCCGGCACTACAATGTCCAAAGCTCGCGGCCCAAACTTCCCCTTTACTACTCTTGCGAGATCAGTAGAGGAAGTTCAAGCCACTAGCTCTGAATGCTGCAGTGCCGGAGACAGAATCAGAGTGGCAGTACCGTGGCTTCCCTTCCTCCGGGTTCTTGTATGCAGCAGTGTGTTTGCAGGAGCACAGGTGCTTCTCCGAAAGCAAGGGAAGGAAATGAAAAACCATATATAAGGCAAGGCGCCTGCAATGATTTTATGAATGGACACTGTTTGCTGACTGTGGCAGAAGGATCCTGGCTCGCCCACTTGGCCATTTGTCTGGGTGTGAGAGGAGATGGTGGAGAGTGGCTGGGAAAGGGCTGAGTTGTTGTGAGTCACTGCTATGGGGGCAGTAAGTTGCATCCGAGGGGGATCAGAAGCGGCAGGTCATTTGTGCCGAAGTACATGGCCTGCTGCAGGTAACAAAGTGGCAGCACAAAGCCGCCCACCTGGGTCGGCTACCCTAGGTGGCTGCCTGGTTCGCCTAGTGGACAGGCCAGCCCTGGGTGGGGTTGCCTTGTGGATCTTGCTAGATTGAGCTCCTTTCCAGAGCAGGCTGGTCTAGACTGTTTCTGCTGCAGATCTGTACTCAGATCCAAAGCCCTCACAAAATGAAGAAAGTTTTAGGGATAATCTTCAGCTTGGGATTTGCTAGTGTGTTTGCTGCTCTTCTTTGTCCCCCTCCCCCCTTGGCAGAGGATTAGCTTCAGCCGGTGAAGTTCTTTGTAAGGAAGAGGCAGCCTGCATTTCTGCTGAAAAATCTCAACCATGGTCTGGAGTTTAAAAAAAATCTTCATTTTTGCTTTTTTTCAGGAAATGAAAGGACAGCCTAAACCTGTTCCTCTTGGCATGGAAAGCTTGCTTTCTGTATTTCCTCCTCCTCATTTTACTGTAATCCCTTTGCTCCTGCGTCCTTGGAGATCATTAATGGGTAAGTGATGAATTTTTCAAGTGAAAGTTTCCTTCCTTTTTAGGTTTGTGTTCTTGAGGGTTTGGAGCCAAGGTTTGTGTGTGCAGTGGTGTTTAAGTGCTAGTGTGTTTTGGTGTTAACATATGTTTATATGCACTATGGATCTTTCCAATGCCCATACCCAACTACTGTTAACCAGCCCCCATTTATCCCCCTCTTCTCCCTTCTAAATTATATCTAACTTACCAATGTAAACCACTTTGATTGAAGGAAAAGGTGGTATATAAAACTGGATGGATAAATAAATAAATAAATAATGGTTGTGTAGGTGAGGATCAGCCCGACCTGCGCCCATTGCCTTGGGACTCGACTCACCTTAAGGGGTCCAGCGGGCAATGAGGACAGGAATAATCCCCACTGACTCCTGCTCCAATGGCTGTCTTCTTCAAAATGGTGCCACTAGGGGTTAAATTGCCAAATAAGTGAGAGGAGGAAGTACAAAAGTAGAGGAAAGCCCTGAACGTTTGCTGGAGTGCAGCAAGTTCCTGAGGGATTTGGGATTTGTCCCTGAAGGGCTCACAATCTATGTTTTTTGTACCTGAGGCAATAGAGGGTTAAGTAGCTTGCCCAAGGCCACAAGAAGCATCTGTGGGACTGGAAACCCCAGTCCTTCTGGCCCAAGGTTGCTGTCCTCTAGAGGGATTTGAACCCTTGACCTTCCAGCCCAAGGTAACTTGCCCCAACCACTAAGCCACTCCTTCCTGTATGTCCAGGGCTGGTGACATGTGTGAAGAAGTTATTCCACCTCTGAGGTGGAATAACTTCCCTGGACATGTTTTTTTTATGCCGGGGTGCGGATGGGGCAGGGGGGGCCGGAGGACATTCCCCGCAGTCCGACCCTGACCTTAGGAGGCCAGATTAGGGGGTCGGGCTGTGGGGAATAAGCACTTTTGTCCGGCAGCCAGCATCGCAGCTTTTAAATAGAGCCGCGGTGCCATGGCAACCGGACGCCATGGCACCGCGGCTCCATTTAAAAGCCCTGACTGAATTAGTTGGACAGCTCATGTACGTGCAGGACAGACAGAATCGCAGTCCTGGCCTGCAGGTACATGACTGTTCATAATTCTGATCCCGTGGGGCTAGACAAGACTACAGAGGGGACCTACGTCCAGAACGGAATAGGGCTCTGTGTGTTTCTGGATTTGATGCAGTTGAAGAACTTTCTCTCAGATAAAGCACCTTTATAGTGGTCCTTACTGAGTGGGTCGGTGGTATTATTGTTATATGTAATGTGAGTCTGCCAGTAATTTTTCTCTTTTTTTATTTTAGTTAAGATTTCTAAGCGATGGAAAAACCTTGTTTAAACTCGTTTGTACCTGTGGTTTGGCTTAAAAAGTACCTCCTTCCATAATGTGGGCTTGTTAGAATTGTTGTATTTTGTTTTTGTTGTCTTTTTTTATGTCTGCTTCTTTTTATTGCTGATATCCTTGTGGCCTTGGGCAAGTCACTTAACCCTCCATTGCCTCGGAAGAAAGGCCTGGCAATCTACTTCCGGTGACACTGCCAAGAAAACCCAGGAGCTTCTGGGTCGCCAGGAGTCAAGACTGACTCAAAGGCACACATTGCATTGCATTTCCTTTGCTTTTTTATAAGCATATTTGAAAAATCTGGATAAATAAAAAAAAAGTAGTGAAAGGAAAGGATTGTTTGATGTTCACTGAAGAAAACAAGAGTAGGACCACTGAAAATGGGTACGGTTAGGAATGAAAGTAAGGTAGACATCAAGCGATTTTTCAAAAGATTGTGGTCATGAGCAGAACTAGCAAAATTAAAAGTAGACAAAACAAAAGGAACAGATGGATACATCTGAGGGTATTGAGGGAACTTATGGAGGGTTCTGCAATTCTGCTGTCCAACATTTTCAATGATTAGAGTCAGGAGAGGTCCTAGAAGACTGGACAGAGGCCAAGGTGGTTCCTCTTCACAAAAATGGAGTTATGAAGAGGCTGGGAACTACAGACTGATCAGTATGATCTAAGTAGTGATTAAATTAATGGCATCACTGCTAAAACAGAGAATAGTGAAGTTTCTTAAATGCATTTGAATTGTATGATCTGAGGCAGCATGGGTTTCTCAGATGATTCTGATTAATTTCTTTGACTGGGTAACCACAGAGCTGCATCAGGAGACAGCGCTAAATGTGGTGTACTTAGATTTCAGTAAGGCTTTTGATACAGTACTGCATCCTAGATGTTGCATCAGAAATGACTGCATGCATTAGAAACTGCTATATTGGAAATGAATGGAAGCAGGGTCCGTGCTACCATTAGGAAAACTAGGCAGTTGCCTAGAATGCTAGCCCTCTGGGGGTGCCCACTGCTGCCCATTGCTGTGGTTGCTGCCCCTCTTTGGGGCTGGTAGTGGCGGCAATGGCCCCAAAACTGCAACACACCACTGTCTCTGGGGCTGCGTTGTGGTTTCTCTTGCAAAATCTATTGCTTCCGCCTCCCTCCAATGCGGACTTCCAGTTTTGCACTT
Organism: Ichthyophis bannanicus; assembly: GCA_033557465.1. Taxonomy (NCBI): domain Eukaryota; kingdom Metazoa; phylum Chordata; class Amphibia; order Gymnophiona; family Ichthyophiidae; genus Ichthyophis; species Ichthyophis bannanicus. Next base: position 169,041,496 of record CM066035.1, on the reverse strand, counting down.
CCTGTGTTAAACATTAATACGGCTGTGGCGGCATGGAAAAAAGAAAGGAAGCAAGGAGGTAACTGTCTGGAAGTGATATGGGGAGAGGAGGTGGCTTTGGACAGATGCTGAGAGCTGATGGGGGAGGCTAGGACTAGAGGGCCGATACAGAGTGAGGGAGAGAGGGACTGGAAAGGTGCTGGGGCATTGAGAATGGAAATGGGCTGATAGTGATGGAGGGGACTGTGACTGGAAGAATTTATTTATTTATTATTTATTTATTACAGGCTCTTATATACCGCACTATTCAGAATCAGCGCGGTTCACAATGTAACAACATACCATAACAACAAACTGTTAGGTTTTACAGAGAACAAGGTCAGAGAACTTGGATAAAACATGGGACGTCATTACTGCAACTATTTACAAGAGTATTTACAAAAGTATTTACAAGTATACATAACAGGATTTGTTCTTAGTTTGGGTAGTGATTGAGATTGGTTAGTTGGTCAAGTAATATTGGGGGAAGAGGTGGGATTTGAGTGCCTTTCTGAAAAGGGATAGATCAGTGATAGCACGAATCTCTGGGGGTAGAGCATTCCAGTACTTAGGGGCATAGAATCTGAAAGCCCTGTTAGATGTCACTGATAGGCATTTTGTCGCTGCTTTAGGGATGATTAGAGTATTTGTTGATATCGTTCTCCTGGATCTGTTGGGTGGAACGGCCTGAATGAGGTCTATTAGAGAGGAGGAGGTGATGCTTTTGGTGGCCTTGAAAGTTAGTAGTAATGTTTTGAACAATATTCTGCCATGTATGGGGAGCCAGTGGAGTTGCTCTAGGATGGGTGTTATATGGTCCCTTCTTGATGCTCCGTAGAGGACTCTAGCAGCGGTATTCATGGCGAGTTGCAAAGGGTTTAATGTGGAGTGTGGGAGGCCTTGGAGAATGGCATTGGCATAGTCAAGATGTGGTAAGGTTAAGGCTTGAAATATAGTTCTGAAGTCATCTGGATCAAGCAGGGGGCGAAGATGTCGAAGAGTCCGGATCTTGAGGTAGATTGCTCTGACTACGTTGGTTATGTGTAGTTTCAGATCCATGCGTTGGTCAAAAGTGACTCCAAGGTAACGAATAGAGGGTTTTGATTGGAGCTCAGCTTCTTTCACCTTTATATGGGATGGGGGGGTGAAAAGTGGGTCCCTGGTGATGAAGAGAATCTCGGTCTTTTTGTGTTGAATTCGGAGGTTCTGGGATTGAAGCCATTCGGATACTGCATCAAAACATTTAGCTAGCGGGGAAAGGTCCATATGAACTGTGGAAAAAGGCATATATAGGAGGATGTCATCTGCGTATATCAAGCATTCAACCTTGAAGGACCTGATGATATTGCAAACCGGTTGTATGTATATATTGAAAAAGAGTGAGGATAGGGATGATCCTTGTGGTACGCCTTGATTTTGGTGGTAAGGTGTGGATGTTGCGGTCCCTGAGGTAACGTACTGCCATCTCTGATCAAGGTATGACTTGCACCACTCCAGGGCAGTGTTATTGATGCCTTTTTCTTTTAGTCGCCCTATTAACAGATCGTGATGTACAGAGTCAAAAGCCGCAGCAATGTCCAAGAAGATGAGAGCAAAGCCTTGGCGGATGTTATCAATGCCTGTGATGATGTTGTTGCAGAGAGTGGTAAGGAGGGTTTCAACACCGTGGAACTCTCTGAAGCCATGTTGGCAGTGGTCCAGAGGGGAGACGGTGTCAATGTGGTCCTGTAACTGTCTTTGAGCTTCCTTTTCAATTATTTTCGCTAGTAGGGGTATGCTAGCTATGGGTCTATAAGATTCAACCTTTTGTGGGTCGAGTTTGTGGTTTTTCAAGAGGGGTCTTATGGATGTTCTCTTGAGGGCTGGTGGGAAGGAGCCGGTTGTAAAGGATAAGTTCACCATTTTAGTGATGATGGGGCTGAGATCTTGGCGTAGTTCCTTTATCCAGTGGGCTGGGCAAGGGTCAGTTTGTGCAGTAGTCGTGTTAAGAGCGGCGATGGTGTCTTCAACATGTTTTCTGGATGGTGTGGAGAACATGGATAGGTTTGGTATGCATATGGTGACTTGAGAGGAGACTGTTGCAATGTTGTTGGTTTGAAGCAACTTGGATTGCAGGAAATCGGCGAATGTTTGGGGATGGATGGGTTCAGGATGTTTTGGTGAAGGTTCTTTAGATAAGGTTTTGACTAAGTTGAAGAGATCGCGTGGTTTATTTAGTGATCTTTTCAGCGTATCGGTATGGAATTGTTTCATCTTGGCCATGACTGACTCTCTGTGCACAGATAGATGTGCTTTGTAGGCTGATTGGTCTTCTGAGGAGTGTGAGCGACGCCATCGTTTTTCCAGTTTTCTTAGGTGTGTGAGGGAGGCTCGTAGGTCAGGGGAGAACCAAGGAGAAGATTTTCTTTTCTTTGGGTTGTTACCCTGGACTGGTTGCAGTGCAATGGTACTGATAGTGCTGTTCCAGGATGTGATCAGATTTTCCAGATTGAGAGAGGTGTCATGTAGGAGAGGGAGGGTTTCCATAACTATATGTTCTTTGTTGAAGGTTTTGAATTTCCGAGATGTTACTCTTGTCGAGTCGATGGAGTTTTTGTTTCTGTGTGGTGACTGTTTGCCATTGATGAGGATGGGGAAGGTGATTAAATTATGGTCTGACCAAGGTACTGGAGTTACAGAGTTGTTAAGTCTATTGTTGGAGTCGAGAGCTGTAAGAGGGGCAAAGATCATGTCAAGGATGTTTCCTCTCTCGTGAGTGGGGGTGTCGACAATTTGCTTGTATCCCAGTTCGTTGATTGCTTCAAGGAGGGCTGAGGCGTGGCTGGGATGTAGTGTTGGGAGATTGAGGTCTCCTAATATCCAGTTGGGAATGTTGGGCTTGCGTGAGTTAGCTGCTAGGTCTAGAATGTAAGGCATGTCGTCCGTGGAGGGTGAGGGTGCTCTGTAAATTAAATTGATGAGGCATTGTTCATTTGTGATGGTTAATACGTCCATGCTGTTTGAGCTTGTGGAGTCCACGGTGTGGAAATTTAGGTCATTCTTGGTAAATATGAGAATGCCTCCTCCTCTCTTGCTCTCTCTATGTTGGGAATGGGCAGAGAAGTTGGGGGGTATTAGTTGGTTAAGGATTACATTATCCGCGTCAGATAACCAGGTTTCGGTTATCATGAGGACATCTAGATTATGAGAAGAAATTGTGTCAGTGATGACTGGCCATTTCTTGCGGATAGACCGAGCATTTATGAGAGCACAGTTTAAGTAAAAGGGTTGAGGGGTTTCCTCTTGCTTATTTTTCTTTGGTTGTTGAAGGGCTATATGTATCAGGTGAGAGTGGCGTGTGGGGGTCTCCATTCTTGAGTTGGGATAGGGAGATTCTGCCCTTCTTTTTCCATGACTCAGAAGTATTGGAATTTGGTGAGCCGTGTGATATAAGGCAAGGGCTTCGTTGAGCCAGCTTATAAGAAGGAAGAGGCAGATAGCCAGGGTATTAAATGGTAGAGCCATTGGGGTTTTTGTTGAAGTGGATGAGGTAGCTTTCTGTGAGGGATTCTGTGATTCTGGTAGTTCTGTGAGGTTACTGACCACAGTAATAATTGAAACAACAGTGATAATTGAATGGTACTGGCAACAGTAAAACTGAAAGCAACAATGATAGTTGAATGGTACTGGCGACAGTAAAATTGAATGCAACAATGCTAGATGGATCTTACTGGCAACAGTAATAATGCTGGATGGATCTTACTGGCAACAGTAATAATGGAAAGTAACAGTGATAGTTGAATGGTACAGGCAACGGTACAATTGAATGCAACAATGATAAATGTATACTATTGGTATAGTAATAGTAATAGTAATAATTCAATATAATAATTATTATGGTATGTTACTGACAACAGTACTAGTATCTTACTATATAGTGTAGCCGTTGGTATTGGTGAACCTAGTCAACATTACAAGGTTGAGCAGGAGATGAAAAAACGAAACAGAAGGAAAATTATGCTGTATAGTACTATCGATCAGTGTCTGTGAGAAAAAACAAAACGTCAGTTGAGTCGGATATGCAGCATATATACTTGCTGTGGTTGAGGTTATGCGTTTGGGGTTTGGTGGCTGGTCTCCAGGCAGGCTGCTAGGGAAGGTGTCCTGGCTCCTCAGTTGGGCTGCAGAAGGTGGTCGAGTTAATGTCGGAGCAGAAGAAACAAAATAGAGCTACAGGTTTGTTTCACGGTCCACGCCTAAGGGCCACGCCAAAGGGCCCTCTGGCGAGGCCCTCAGGCGCGGGCCCGCCAGACACGGGCGCGCCCGATCGGCGCGGTTTATATCAGCTGCCGTGTGCTCGGATTGGGCAGCTCCCAGGAGGGGGATGGTGGTTTCTTCGGTGCTCCGGCCCACTCTATCCCCTCAGGGAGAGCGCTGGAAGAGGGCCGGAGTGCTGCAAAAGGGCCGTGCGCCCGATCGGCGCGGTTTATATCAGCTGCCGTGTGCTCGGATTGGGCAGCTCCCAGGAGGGGGATGGTGGTTTCTTCGGTGCTCCGGCCCGCTCTATCCCCTCAGGGAGAGCGCTGGAAGAGGGCCGGAGTGCTGCAAAAGGCTAATGCTAGCAGGGGGGCCTTTAACAGGAAATGGGCTGATACTGAGGCTGGGTGGGGGGGACTGAGACTGGAAATAGGCTTATGCTGGAGGGGTGCTGAGATTAGAAAAGAGCTGGACTGGGAGAGTATTGGCACTCTGAATCTGGGACTGAGGCTGTAGGGGTGCTAATTTTAGAGCTGGGGGGCCTGGTAGAAATGCCAGAGTCTGAGTGGGGAAAAAGATGCTGGGGGAGTAAGAAGAGAACATTTGGTGTGGGGGCTAAGGAAGAAGCAAAAATCATAACCAGGGAAAGGTTGAGAGGGAGGGGTATAAGAAAGGATGCTGGGGTAAGAAAGAGAAAAGGAAGGGTTAATGAGTATTGCAGAAAGAGGTAGCTGGGTGGGCATTGGGACATAGGGATATGGGAGAGCAAGGACTCTGACTTAGGTAAAGAACCTAAGATTAGGTGAGAAAACAGAAGAAAAACTCTATACTAGGCTGGGCATGGGGAGTAGAAGTGGGGACTCAGGGCTTGAGTGGGAATGTGAGTGGAGTCTCAAGGGCTTTGCTAGGGTGGAAGAGTGGGGACTTGGGATTGCCTAGGGGTATAGTTGGGATTAAGAAATCGACTAAAGATTGGGGATGATTGGGTAAGGGATATGAGTAGGGCTGTGAAACCAAGTACAGAAATATGGAAGAGGGAGAGGTTTGAAACGCCTGGAGGGTTGAGGCGTGGTTGAAAAGAACATAGGGCTATCGAGTGGATGAGAGCCACAGGAAGGCATGGGTTTTCCTTGAAGGAGGTAAGAGAGGGTAGAAATGGGGGGAGGTGAAAACAGAAATGGAAACCTGGAAAGGGCGGAAGACATAAGAAAGGACTTGAAGGTGGAGAGGGGATGAGTGCTAGAGAATGAGCTGGGGCTGATTTTGGGATGAGAGACAGAAGGTGGTAGATGAGGCTGGGGAGGAGATGCATACAGACAGAAGAAATGGGGGACTAGAAAGTATGGGGAGGAGATGCATACAGACAGAAGAAATGGGGGACTAGAAAGTAGGTGAAAGATGAGGGCCTTGGAGGCTGGCGAAAGAATGAGACAGGTGGGGAATGGAAGGACTAGGGAAATAAGGTTAGGAAATGGAAAGCTGGTAAGAAGGTGAAAGGTGAAAAGATGAAGACTGAAGGAAGGGAAAGGAAGAATGGAATGACTTTATAGTAAGGTAAAAGGTAGACGAGAAAAATAAAGAAAAAAGGATTGAAATGGAAGGATTAGTGTCAGAGAAAGATATAGGAAAGAAAAGGCCAAAGATAGGGAGTGTGAAGAAACAGAAAATCAAAATCAGATCCTAGAAAAGGACTTAGAAGAAAACCAAAAAAGAAAGTGGAAGAGAGACCAGTACCAAACCAGCTAGACAAATGAAATGATCAGACAGCAAAGGTACAAAAGAGAAGCAGTTTTTAAAGAATGAACTATGTCAGCTTTGAAAATGTGCATTTCTTATAGTTCAGTAAAGGAGGAAATACATTTTTGTTTCTCTTTATTCAGCATTCCACAGCTTAGTGTCTGTTTTGGGGATTTCTATTTCCATTTTTGTCTGCATATTTTTTTCTAATTTGTAGTTTTATTCTTTACTAGGTGATGGTCTGTGTTTCCATATGCAGTCAAGGTGAGGGATTCTGTTAACATGCTGTCTCTGTGTAGAAATCTGTAGTAGTTCAGCTTGTTCTCTTTTGCCCACTAGAGCAGGGGTCTCAAACACGCGGCCCGCGGGCCGCATGCGGCCCGCGAGAGACCTTTGTGCGGCCCGCGATGCATAGGGGGAAAACAAAAACACCCCGGCTTCTGCCGCCGCTGCCGTGGCCGGCAATAGCAGCAATATCGCAAGTCCCGCGGGCTCCGCTCCCCCCCCCCCTTCCTTCCTTCCTTCCTTCCTGCTTGCCTGCCAGTTCTCCGCTTCGGCTTCGCCTTTCAGAGCCGCGAAGGGAGAGCTTCTCCCTCGCGACTCTGTTCAGCCCGCTGGGGCAGATGGGAAATTGCTGCTATTGCCGGCCACGGCAGCGGCGGCAGCAGCAGCAGAAGCTGGGTTTTTTTTAAAGTTTAATTTTCCCGGGGGGGGGGAGGGAGGGAGGGAGCAGGACTTGATGGGGGGAGCAGGACGGGGGGGGGGAGCAGGACTTGATGTGGGGGGGGCAGGACTTGATGGGGGGGGCAGGACTTGATGGGGGGGGAGCAGGACTTGATGGGGGGGCAGGACTTGATGTGGGAGGGGGAGCAGGACTTGATGTGGGGGGGGGAGCAGGACTTGATGTGTGGCTGGGGGGGGGAATCCTGAAAATGGGGTGATGGGGGTTAGGACTGGTAATGGACAGATGGGGGTTAGGACTGGAGGTGGTCTGATTGGGGGGCTAAGACTGAAATGGGGTTATGGGGGGGCTAAGAATGAAGAGAGGGCGATGGAAGGGTTAGGCCTGGAAGTGGGCTGTTGGGGGGCTTAGGACCGATAATGGGCTAGGGGGGGGGGCTAGAACTGGTAATGGACACGGGGGGGGGGGTGCTATGACTGGAAATGGGCCGAGTAGAAGGGGGAGCTTGAACTGCAAATAGCTGATGGGGACAGGGTCTTGGAATGGTAATGGGCTGAGTGGAAGGGGGCTTGGAATGGAAATGGGCTGATGGGGAGGGGGGCTTGGAAAGGAAATGGGCTGTGAGGGGAGGGAGCTAGGACTGGAAATGGGCTGATGATGCGGGGACTAGAAGGGAGCGGATGCTGGGTGGGGCAGGAGCTAGAAGGGAGTTGATGTTGGGGGACGATTAGAATGGGATGGGGCTGGGAGAGTGAAATGGAGAGGGGAATATATTTTGTGTGGGAGGGAAGAAAAATCTACAATTGGCCGGGTATTGGGAGAGTAAGTGGGGATTGAGGATGGAGGGGTACAAATTGAGTGGATGAAATAGGAATGAGGAAAGAGCAAAAGGAGAATGATTAGTATGTTAAAGCAGATGTAGAGAGAATGGAAAAAAACTAGGAAAGAAGAAAGGACAAATGGACAGCAGACGATGGAGAGTTAGCAGAAGACACAAAGAAACCAGAAGAAAGTGAATGGAACAATTGCAACTGAAAAAAAAATGCACAAAAGGTAGAAAAATATCTCTTTATTTTGAATTTATTAACTGAAATATGTCAGCTCTTGGAAATGTGCATCTTTAACGTCTGCACTTTATTTAATACAAGAGGAAATCAATGTATAGTTTTATTTCTACAGTGTTGTACATTCTAAGTTTGGCTTTTGGGGTTCCCAGTTTAATTGTCTTCCTGTTTCTAAATTGTGATTCCTTGTTTGGTGATGGTGTATGTTCTGCATGTGTAACTGAGCTGAGGTATTCTGTTTATGTAATTCCTATTTGACATTGCCACTTGTTCTTTTTCCCGAGTAGGTCATGTATTGTTATTCTCTGAAATGTGTTGATTTAATATTTGCAGTGTTGCCTTTTGATAGTTAGGGTATGGTGCTTTGTGAGTCCTGGTAGTGCTGTTAGGACACGGCAGGTTTGCTATGGGTTCTAAATGAGCAGTGTTTCTAGTAGTTCCTAATGTGCCTGGCGGTTGGCACTGGTTTATAGTAATGTAGAAATCTTTTAGTCTTTCTTTATCCATACACTCATTAAGAGGCATGTTTACTAAAAGTTAGTGTATGGTAACATTATGCAAATATTTATGCAAATGATGCCCTTATGCAAATGAGGCCTGCGTCTTGTGCGGCCCCCGGGTTACTCTACAAGTCCTCATTTGGCCCTCAAAGCAATTTGAGTTTGAGACCCCTGCACTAGAGGTTGCCCACTAGAGGATGTTCTAGAATATTTGCAGTGCTGATTTTTCATAGGTAGAGTTGGTACAGTTGGTGCTGGTTGGTGTTGAGTGTCCATTTGTAGGGTTTTGTGTTATGACACATAGGGGTATGTTTACTAAACCGGGCTAACGGTTAACCCGGGCTATCTGCCACTAAATCCCATATTATTCAATGGGACCTAGTTGGATAGGGGAGGGTGTTGCTGGTGTTGTCATTGATGTGAGACGAGAATTTAAATGAAATCTTTTTAGTATGCTGAGTTGTAAAGTGAAAAACTCTACTTCTGCTCTGTATCCATTGTTGGGAGAATTTTATTGGTGACTCTGGGGGTGTTCCATATGAATGAATAATGCCCTAATCAGACAAATAAATAATTATGCCCTATTCAATGATAATTATTCGTTCGCTGGCACATGCATAATTAGCCTGTGCATTTATCCAAAAATGTACAGCTGTTGGGCTGTTTAAATTGCCATATCTTTGTGGACCATGTTAGGGGAGGAGCAAGGGCAGGCCAGAAAATTAGCCATATTTAGTTTAGGTCTGCCGAATAGAAGGCTTAACCTGAGCATATAATACAATCACCACGCCATCACTCTCTGTATATTCAGCCCCGCTACCTATATGGACAGTGGTGCCGAATATACAGATTAAGTTAAACTGTCATTTAACCTAAACCAGTGATGTTGAAAATGTACTCCTATTTGCGTAGCTTATACTGCAAGATTAGCTTTTGTGACCCCCCCCCCCCCCCCATCTCCAGGCCAAAGTTGACTAGGGTGTTATTACTCCTTGAGCAAGCCCTGTATAAATCAAACAGGTTATACAGATTAGACTGTCCAGAGCCTCTTGAGTTGGAAGTGTCCAGGTAGTAATGCTGTATGAAGATATAGATGTGAACTTTGTCATAAGCCTTGCAGATATCCTCTAAAGAGACTGAATGGAGGTGTTCTGTTGTGTTGGCCATGGCTCTTAGATGTGAAGTAACCTTCCTGGGGGGAAGAGAGATCAGCTGTTGTATAACAGAAGTCAGTGCAGTGGAGACCCAGCCTGCAGGTTTTCACTTGGCTACTGTGAGCCCCGAATTGTTGGGATCAAAAGGTGAGAAAAAGTTGTAATGTTTTGCAAATGGTTTATGTAGCATAGAGATAGCACAGCAGAGCTCTTCTGAAATCAAGGCAATGCAGGCTAAGCTCTGCCTGAGAGGAATGCGGTTTCAGAAAGAAAGCAGGGAGCATGATGGACTGATTCAAGTGGAATGCTGAAACCACTTTCGGAAGGAATTTTGGATGAGTCCTGAGGATAACTCTATTTGGAAAGAATTCAGTGTAAGGAAAATAGTACAGCAAAGCTTGAAGCTCGCCGATGTGGTGACTAGGAACACAGTTTTCCATGATAGGTGTTTAAGGTCCCAGGGTGGTGTTGGAAGCTGCAAAAATTGGGAGATTAATGGGTCTGTGGAGATAGCAATGTATCATGTCAGAATAGAAGGCCACTCTATCACCACTAGGTACACCCATACAGAGGTTGTCTGAAAGTGAACCTCAGAAGTGGAAAAGGTAGGAGAGGATTTCCCCAAGGGGTAGGAGAACAGGTTGAACTGGCGATGAAATGTTCCCATTTGAGACTAGGATTTCTTGGTTAAATCTCTTTGCGACACTGGGATGATGTCATATACTCCTTGCAAGACTGGAATGGAAGCAATCCATGTGCTTTCAACTTCTATGCTGTGAGACAGAGGGAGCGGAGACTGGGATAATGCAGGCATCCCTGCTGTTGTGCAAGGAGGGAGGGGTAGGTTCCCTGTGATTTGGGCTACTCTTCCAACATGGAAAAGAGGAGAGGGAATCAGACTTGCCAGGGCCATTGAGGTACTATGAGCAGCACTGAGGTTCGTTCTTGCCAGATCTTCTGGAGAACTTTGGAGATGAGAGGAAACAATGGAAAAATGAGGAAGCCTTGGCTCCAAGACATGATAAAGATGTTGTGGTGAAATCAGTTGAGACCTAGCCAGAAAGAACAGAAGTTGAGACATTTGGCGTTTTTCGGAGCGGCAAAGAGGTCCAAATCTGGTGTGCCCCATTTTCAGAAGAGGCTGAAGCTGACTTTGCTGTCAAGAGACCATTCATGAGGGTCTAGTTGGCAGCTTAGGAAGTCTACTAGCTGACTGTTCTCCCTTGGTAGGTAGGCTGCTTGGAGGTTCCAATCTAGAGACCTTGCTAGCATCCATATATGGAGTGCCTTGATGCAGAGTCTCTGTAGCCGGAGTCTCTCTGCTTAGTGTTGTAAAATATCACCACTTCATTGTCCATGTGGATAAGAAGAGATGTCCCCTGAAGCCAGTGCAAAGATTCAGAGAACATAAGGCACAGCTCTGAGCTTGAGCTAGTTGATGGGAAGATGGATCTCCATCTTGTTCAATGAACATTTGAGTGCAGAGATGATTGCGGTGCCCCCCAGAACCAGAGGGACATTAGTGGTGAGGGAGAGTTGAGGTTAAGGATGCTGCGAGGTAAATCTGACTGTCAGATGATGAGGTTGAGTTCACTAATTGAGGTCTTTTCAGATGCAGTCCATGACATGGAGAGGGAATAATGTTTTTGGTTCCAATGAGACTTGAGATGTCACTGAAGAAATTGCATATGCCACCTGGTAAACGGGACCATGTAGACAGCTGCTGCCATGTGCCCAAGGAGGCAAAGAAAAGTTCTTGCTGAAATTCTGTGTTGGCATTAGTTTTTTGCATGAGCATTTGGATGGACTGACATTTTCTTTCTGGAAGGAAGACAGTTGTAGAGATCGGTGCCTATGAAACAGAGGCACTGCACTGGTACTAGGTGGGAGTTGGCCTCATTGATTATAAAACCTAGTGACTTGAGCTGAGAAAGTGTACTGTTCAAAGTGGCCTAAACTGTAGAGTGATCATTGGCTAAGATCAGCCAGTCATTTAGGTGTGGAAAGACAAAGTGGCTGGCCTTGCAGAGGTGTGCCACTACTATTGAGAGACATTTGGCAAAGCCTCTGGGAGCTGAGGAGAAATCAAAGGGAAGGACTTGGAAGTGGAAATGAGAATCCTGGAAAACAAAGTGTAGAAACTTCCAGTGGTGTAGGTGGATGAAGATATGTGTATAAGCAGCCTTGAGGTCCTGGGAGGCCAGGCAGTCATTCCGACTGAGTAAAGGCAGGACGATAGTAAGGGAATTCATCTTGAATTTTTGTGACTTGATGTAGAGGTTGAGGTTTTGAAGACTGAGAATGAGGCACAGCCTCCAGATTTTTTGGGATAAGGAAATAATCAAAGTAGAATCCCTCTCCATGTTGAAAAACAGATATAGGCTCTATGGTGTTTGCTTCCAGCAGACAGCGGAGTTCTGCTTAGAGGAGTAGAGCAGGCTGATGGAGGACACTGAAGGGAATGTGTTGCAGGCATTGTTTGGGCAAGCCTGAAATATATGCATATATTTTAAAATTTCCCCTTTGACATGTACACCTCTTTTTGGGCAGGTATAAGCTTTAGCTCACAGCTTGTTTGGACCTGGGACTTGCATGAATGATTAAGGGAGCAATTGTGCTAACGTCTGTGGCATTTAAAACACTTTTTTAATCCAAATAGTTGAGTTTTGGAGGTTGGCTGCTCCCTTGGATGGGCAGTTTGATAAATTCTGCTACTTACATGTGTAAATTCTGGCACTTGCACATGCAGGTTGTAAAATCTGCTGCCTACCCAGTAAGTGCCGACACTTGCATATAAAATTTGTTCAGTGTACAGAATTCGTTCATTGTAAACCGCCCATGATCTCAGGAAGAGGCAGTATAGAAAAACTCTGAAATAAATCAATAAATCAATAAAATACAAAATCCCTTGTGATTCTATTTTCTTTGAATGTGTTTTTTGTAGACTGGCTGTTTCCACTGTTTGAGCCACCAACTATGCATGTGTTTCCTGTGGCTTTATACATTTTACAAAAAGCTCCATGTTCCACAAGTTTTTTGTAAAGTACAATGCAAATTATAAACTTCACAACTTAGACTTTCTTTTTCCTACCTCAATGACCTATTAACAATTGGGTTTATAATTCTACTGGCATAGGAAGTCTTGTTTTATTTCTGAGTTGTCTGAATGAGGCATGGTACAACGGGTTTAGAATTAGCACTTTTTGAAACACCCTTCAGGATAGGCAAACATATAAAATCCAGAGAATGATGTCTTTACAAGAAAAAGAGGTGGGTGAAATTTTTCATTGTCATGTGCAGCATAATGGCTCAAAGGTTGTTTTATTTGACTCTACTGTAGTATATAAATGTTTGCCTTGTGACTAGCATAAGAGGGAAGCAGTGGGAAGAAGGACTTGCTTACTTTTAAAAACCTGTTGCACAACAAAGTTCAAAAGATGAAAACATAATTTAGCAAATTTGGACTGGTTGTTGATTTAATCATCTACAAGTGTACTAGATGTGCTAAATATATCCAGACAGAAATAACTTGCCAAATTTCCGACCAAACCCCTGCAAGGTTTTTTGCCTTTGCTTAGATCCTGCAAGTATTTGCCCAATTAAGGGGCAATTTATGGAGGATGTTTCACATCAAATCCTGTTGTGGCATTTTAGAAAGGACATCCAAGTCAAAATTGGCGACGTCCAAGGCAGAACGTGCTAAGAAACGCCAGAAACTTCTATATCTCTGTCCAATTTTGGTAACACTCTTCAGATGTCTGACAAAACAAGTACTTTTCTGATGCCTATTTGTGCATTGAGCGGGTATAAGTTTGGACGCAGCTCAAGACATCCAGAGCATTTCTGAAATCAGGCGAGATATCCAACTACTGGAAACACCCCAGACATGCCTACTTAACGCCCCCATGTGTCTTTATAAAATAGTCTCAAAATAGGCACCTACTTCACCCTACAGCATAGACAATTTGTTATCAAATTACTCTTTTAAAGTACCTTTTCAGATGGGCTGGTCTCTATGAACAAACGGAAATTTATAATGTGAGGGCATATAAGGACCACAAGGCCCATTCAGCCTGCCCATCTTACCTCGTTTATAATGCTATAGATGCAGGCAAGTGATAAAGATGTAATGAGATGGCATGCCCCTCCCCCCCAACCCTGCAGCCAAAATGGAGGAGCCTCCCCAGAGTTCTAGTCAGGGAACAGGGGGTCCCCCTCACTCAAAACACTTGCCAGGTGGTTGCCCCAAGAATAAAGAAAACAATATATTCCCAGATAATTTCAACAAACAAAACAAATATCAAACAAAAAAACATTACAATGATGTTTATACACAGCAAGAATTGTAGCAGTGTAATTTTCTAGCCTGGGAATCAAATATAAAAGACATTTCACACTGGACTGGCATGATATTTAATGTAAACATACATTTTACAAAAAGGCAATGAAGATGCAAGGTGATCACATACTAAGGAGCAAAAACAAAGCAAGAACCATGGCGCAAAATACAACTATTATGACTTATTTTATTTTGTCAATTTAAACTGTGTTGTGGTTTTCGTTTTTTCTTTTTGAACATATAGTCTGCATCCAAAGAAACTCCTCTCCCAGCAATGAGTGTACAGCAGAACTAGATCATTTCCCACAGAATTCAACATATCAAAAATAATTTCTGATTCTGGTGTTCTCAGTTAACAGCAGTATAAACCCTCACCAGTACTGGACATATTGTAAAGTAATGCTCAGGATTTGTCCTATAGAGAAAATCTACTATACCATAATAGCATCAACTGCCAAAACTCAGAGTTTCCTAGAAAAGAACAGCACCATTAACATTGCAGTGGGCCCTTGAACATTCATATACCTATTCAGAAAACTGATCAAACTGTAGCAGCAAAGCGCAGACAAACCAATGATACCAGGAGTCTGTTCAGAAGGTCCAAATCATTTATTTGTGCACAAGTCTCAAGCAAGGCAATTTCAAAATGGCTGAGCAAAGTTTTCAAGCATTACAACAACTTTTATAGACTTCTGTTCCATTCTAGGTATAGAAAAACATTTCATTGGTCCCGGTACGCTCCCGTACCTTCCGTAGCCCTTCTATTGGTCCCGGTACTGATAAGTTTCTCCAATTATGTTCCTTCTGTGGGCTTCTGTAGGCATGACACCTGCCTGCCCCCCTTCTAGTCCCAATTACAATGGTTAGTTCATCAACTTGTTACTTTCACACTTTCAAGGCTATGGGACCATTTGTGCGTGCAGAAGAGCAAGGTTCTGTAACTCATCTGTCAGCACTCCTCAATATTTCTCTGCAAATGTACTTTTTCTTATCAGTAACTTTAAAACACATCTTTTCTGTATTTTTCCATTTCTTAATTCTGCAATTCTGCTTATCTAAGCTAATTCAATATTTCTACTGAGTTCTTTCTTACAATAGCAGCATATTGGGGGATGTGCAATCCTATATGCCTCTCCACAGGCCTCATTTACAGGTCAAGCTAGCCATGCTGGCCTGCCTATGTCAGACACCGTGGGTCACAGGCCTGCACCTGCCACATTCCCCCCTTTGATTAATCTCACCCTATTACTTAATAAGGTGTGAGAATTAAATCACTTTCTGAAGAATCACATCATGATTGAAGGATTTCTACTAGGACTAGCTTTGTATAAAGCCATTATTTTAGTTGCGGTCTTCCGCTCTACTGTACTATCAATAGCACTATGAAGGGAACGCATACAACATGGGATTAAACATGGTAAGCAGAGGACAACAGCAACAAGGATTAGTACTAAGATAACGAAAGTCTTAAATCCTCCCAGCCAAGAGAAAAGGTTAGCAAACCAATTAGGAAATTTCAAGGCGTGCCAAGTCTGTACTGGCACATAAGCATGTCTTTGCATATCTTTAGCAATTTCTTCAACTACTTGACCCTTATCATCTATTTTCAAACAGCAATTAGTTAAATTCAGTTTACCACATACTCCTCCTTCAGCTGCTAATAAATAATCAAGTGCTAAGCGATTTTGGTATATGGCAGTGCGCATCTGTGTACTTTGTCTAGCTAAGAGCGTGAGAGCATGACTAGTTTCATTGGTTATTATTTCAACTACTGCTTGTAAGCGAATAATACGATTGATCATATAAATTGGGGTACGATAACCATACATACCATCATCATTCCAAGTGGCAGGTCCATAATACTCAATAATTCTTTCTGGTGGCCAATCATCACCTTGCCACTTCTCCCACTTGCCTATCTGTAAGGCCTCTCTTTTCTGTCTAGATGCTCCTTTGTGTTTGTGGGTAGTATATACAGGGTACCCTAATTGTTCTCCATGTTCAGTGTTTAACAGGAAGAAAGAAGGTCTGATGGTTCCTAAGACACATGCTCCTCCCCATTGTGGTGGGAGTTGCGCATATGCTCGGTTTCCACAGATCCAATATAGGCCAGGTGGGGCTTGCCAGGCTTGGACTTTGGCAAGATTAGTCCATAGACCTGCAAGTTCAGGAAATCTAGCTAATGGGTTAGGAGGTTCAGGATGTCTGATTCCTGACCACCATGCTACCTTCTTGGTCGTGGCATTATAGTACTTCTGGCTAAGACAGACCAGCTGTCCTACTTTTTGGGTGAACTGGGGTCCAGTTCTGGCAAAGCAAAGACGTCCAACGATTGAGTGCGCTAACACCCATTCACTGGTTGTCTTGTGTAATTCAGTCTGATTGTAAATCATGGAATAATTCAATTCTTGGGCTTCCCAGGGCCATTGATCTCCCATTTGGGTTCCGCCACAGAAATAACAATCTGTGATCTTAAGACTAGATACTACTGCTCCGGCTAATTCTAGAAACAAATTCTGTGAAGGGTGAGGGATCTCAAACTTATTTACATGCATAGCTTCATAAAAGGTATTATGAATATGATATTTAGATGACTTGTGGGCTTGGGTATTCAATCTAACATACACAATGGTCCCTGGATCTGTTCCTCCTCCTGCAATACGTAAACCAAACTTATATCCTTGTTTCCATGCATGGGGGTTATGTACACGCAAATGTAAGGGGTTGCAAGCATCTTTCTGACATTTATCATTTGTGGTTGGCTTGGTTAGAGTAGCCATCCGCTTATCTATTTTCTCATCAGTTATACCAGTGTTCCAGGTAGCATATAAAACACATTCCCAATACGGGCAATAGTAGTCTGCCGCTGTAGCAGTACTATACCCTGATCCTGTTTTACCTGTACACTTCCACCAATTTGTGGCACCTTCTGGACACATATACTTATGGTCATTTCGATACGCTTTCTCCCATGTACCACAGGTGGACTGACTATCTCTATTAATAGCATTACATGCATCAAAATTCAAAACAGCAGGTTTAGTAATGTCCTTAAGTGGTGGTGTAGCAGCTAATATAGGTCCATCTGCATCCTTCCATCTTATTTCCAACGTGTAATCGGATGGATTCTGATGCGGATTATAGCATGCTTTAATTTTGCCATGAGTGCAAACATTTAGTTCAGTGGTGTTATAGATACACCGAGTTATTGTTCCCTTGCAGGTATAGTAAGAATGGTAAAGCAAAGTCTGAGTTACTTTCAGTCCAGTTCTAGTAGAGGTAATGCAAGCGGTGCATGGAGGTAGAGCATAAGTCTGTTCAAAACCTCCAAAGAAGGCAACCAGGGCAAAGCAGAAGCAAAGATACATGTTGATGTTGATTGGAGTTCTTCTGAATCCTCAGCTTGCTGATCTTGATCACGACGGTCTATTATTCTTCGTCCCGTTTGCTAATGAAGCAATTTAACGGGTGCTGAGTGTTGATTGAAGATCCTCAAGATGTCCAGCACACATTAACCAACTTAGCAATTCAGTTGGCTTGTGAAGTCTGGCTTTAGTCAACGTAGTCTCAAAGTAGCGTGTCAAATCACACACGCAAATTGGGTTCGTTGAAACAAAACTGTTGCTGCATGGAAAACAGCAATCCTCTTCGAAAGACTTGGCTACTGCAAAGCACTTGTGATGAAATGTCTATGCTGCTGGTTGCCGTCTCAGAGTAACTCGCAAGGGTACATCAGGGTGCTGCTCTGCTGTCCACCGCTCTGGTTCAGGATCGGCGGCGGGCTTGACTCGGCTGTGGTGGATCCAGGCGTCGATCTCGGCTACCTTTACTGCAGTTGGGGTAGACAGGATGACGGTGTACGGTCCCTTCCAATGGGGTTCCAACGGTATCTTCTTCCAATCTTTGATCCACACCGAAGTTCCAGGCTGGTAAGGATGCAAGGGCTCCGTCAAGTTGATAGGCAACTGGTCTTGGATCCACGTATGGAGAGTCTGCAGAACAAAACTAAGAGCTAGGAGTTCTTGTCTGGTTACTTCTGAACCAATCTGGGCTAAACTTCCTTTGATTCCCTGCACTATTGGTGGAGGTTTACCATACAAAACTTCAAAAGGGGAAAATCCTGTTGACTTTACAGGGGCTGAGCGTATTCTGAGTAAAGCTATGGGGAGCACTTGGGGCCATTTCAAGTGTGTCTCCTGACAAAGCTTAGACATTTGGGCCTTCAATGTACGATTCATTCGCTCAACTTTCCCTGAACTCTGGGGTCTGTATGCAGTGTGGAGTTTCCACTGTATCTGCAAAGCTTTTGCTAACTGCTGAGTAACTTGAGAGACAAATGAGGGTCCATTGTCCGACCCTATTACTGCTGGGATTCCAAATCTGGGGACAATCTCTCTCATTAGGGCTTTGGTAACTTCTCGGGCTTTCTCAGTTCTGGTTGGGAATGCTTCTACCCACCCAGAGAAAGTACAAACTAATACTAGTAGGTAATGGTATCCATTAGCTTTTGGCATTTCGGTAAAATCAACTTGGAGGTTGTGCATGGGGGTCACACCTCTTGACTGAACTCGGGGTGCTGTAATAAGGCCTTGCTTGGCATTATTTTTGGCACATGTTTGACATTGTCGTGCTACTGAGGCTGATATGGTTGTCATCAGAGGAATATAGAAATGTGGTCTGAGTGCTTTTTCCATAGCACTCTTTCCATAGTGGGTGGCTTCATGGAAAGCTTTGACAAAGGATGGTCCTAACAGTTCAGGAATTACTATTCTTCCCGGAGGTTGACTACCTTCTTCTGGTGGCAGCTCAATCCATCCGTCTTTCAATACTCCATTTTCTTTGTCACAATAGTAATCCAATTCTTTGGTGGTATATCGTGGGGTCCATAGATTCAAGGGTACTGGAAACAATGCTGCTTGCATTGGCATAGCTTGTGGGGCAATCTGTCCTGTCATAGCTGCTTGTCGTGCTGAGGCATCTGCAAATCTATTCCCTCGGGCAACTTCTCCTTTTCCTGCTTGATGTCCTCTACAATGCATGACAGCTACACGTGTTGGGGCCCAGACTGCATCAAGTAACATCAATATCTCGGGACCATATTTGACTGATTTTCCTCCAGATGTGATGAGTCCTCTTTCTTTGTAGAGAGCTCCATGGGCATGCAAGGTAGTGAAAGCATATTTGGAATCTGTATATACATTTAGCACAAGTTTTTCTCCTAACAACAATGCTCTGGTGAGTGCTATCAATTCGGCTTTCTGGGCTGATGTGCCTGAGGCTAGGGCTGATGATTCAACTACTTCGTGTTGAGTGACGACTGCATATCCGGCACAGCGTCGTCCGTCAAGGATGAGACTGCTCCCATCAACATAATAGATCTGGTCGGGATTGTCTATGGGCACATCTGTCAGGTCAGGTCGACTAGAGAACACAGTTTCCATGACTTCGATACAGTCATGTTCTGGGAGTTCTTCACTGATGGGTATCAAGGTAGCTGGATTCAAGGCATGGCTCACTTCAAGTTGTATCTGTGGGTTTTCACATAACATGCTCTGGTACTTCAACATTCGGGAATTGGTGAGCCAATAATTTGCTTTCTGTTCCATAAGGGCAAGGACTGCATGTGGCACAGTGACTCGTATGTTCTGTCCTAATGTGAGTTTGTCTGCTTCACTCACTAATAGTGCTGTAGCTGCAACTGCTCTCAAGCAGGGTGGCCATCCTTTGGCCACAGGGTCCAATTGTTTCGATAGGTAGGCTACAGGTCGTTCCCAATTTCCTAATTTCTGAGTCAACATGCCTAGGGCATTTCCCTGTGCTTCATGTACAAACAAGCGGAAAGGTTTGTGGACATCTGGTAGTCCAAGTGCTGGTGATGACATCAATTCTTCTTTTAGCTTCTGGAAGGCTGTATCCTGCTCAAGTCCCCACTCCAGTGGTGACTTCTCTTCTCCTTTTGTGGCTTCATACAGTGGTTTGGCAATTTGGGCAAAGTTGGGTATCCAGATTCGGCAATATCCTGCTGCTCCCAGAAAGGCTCTGACTTGCTTTCTGGTTGTTGGAGTTGGAATTCTACATACTGCTTCTTTTCTTTCTCTGCCTAATCTTCTGCTTCCTTGGGTAATACGAAAACCCAAGTATTTCACTTCTGTTTGGCATAGTTGTGCTTTGGCTCTGGAAACTTTATATCCAGCTTCATTTAGTAACTGCAAGAGATCTTGGGTGGCTCGTATACATTCTTTTTCTGATATGGCAGCTATCAACAGATCATCCACGTACTGGAGAAGTACTCTCTTCCCCGGGGCTACTGGATAGCTTGAAAGGTCTTGATTTAGTGCAGCACTAAAGATGGTAGGTGAATTCTTGAATCCTTGGGGTAATCTTGTCCAGGTGAGTTGGCCCCCTCTTCCAGAGATGGGGTCCTGCCATTCGAATGCAAACAATATTTGGCTTACAGGGGCTAATCTTATGCAAAAGAATGCATCTTTCAAATCCAGTACAGTGAAATGGGTAGCTTCAGCGGGTATCAATCCTAGTAGAGTGTAAGGATTGGGTACAACTGGGTGTATAGTTTCAACTGCATCATTTACTCTTCTCAAATCTTGCACTGGTCGATAATCATCTGTCTCAGGTTTCTTCACTGGCAAAAGTGGGGTGTTCCATGGGGATTGACATACTTTCAGTAGGCCATACTCGAGCAATCTTTGTAGGTGGCGATGAATGCCTTCAATTGCGGCTCTTGGGAGAGGGTACTGCTTGACGTGCACTGGTGTAGCACTAGGCTTGAGGGTTACAATCACTGGTGCTATATGCTTGGCGAGGCCTGGGGGACTGCCTTCTGCCCATACTTCAAGTGGTGCATGAATGTTCTTTAAAGTTTGTTCAAAATAGGTATCTTGAATCGAATCATCTATGTAATATCTCCATTCTTCTTCTCGGGGTACTGTCAGCAGCATTACTCCTGCTGGTTTGGCTTGAGAATTCACTGTCATTTGCATTTCTCCTTGTTCGGAGAAAGATATTTGGGCTTGAAGCTTGGCTAGCATGTCTCGTCCCAGTAGGGGTACTGGACATTCGGGCATGTAAAGGAATTGATGAGTTACTTGCTGTCCTCCTAGACTGCATATTCGGTTTTGTAGAAAAGACTTTGTGGCTTTGGCACCAGTTGCTCCTATAATGGTGACTGCTTTCTTGGTGAATGGGGCTATCTTTTTGTCTATTACTGAATGTTCTGCTCCAGTATCAACCATAAAGTTCATAAATTGGTCTCCTATTTGTATTTCGACCATAGGCTCCTGGAGACCTAAAGCAAACTTGGAGCCCGGTCTGTCCTAATCCACGTCATCTTCGTCATGGGCCTGTGTGGCCAATGCTTGGATGGCTCCTCCTCCCCTCTCTCGCTGGAATTGTTCTCGATTGGCTCCTCCTCGGCCTCGGGGACGGCCTCGTCTTTCTTCTCGCCACTGATGATCGTATTCGTCATCTTGCTGGGCGTCTTCGAGTTGCGGGCACGTATCTCTCCAATGTCCTTCCTCTTTGCAATAGGCGCATTGGTTCACGCCTAGTCTCTGGGTCCGGCCTCCGCCTTGACCCCGCCCTCTTCCTCTGCTCCTTCGATTAGGGACACCTCCCCTTTTCTTTTCAACTATGGCCGCAGCCAAAAAATCAGCTTTCTTCTTCATCTTTCTATCACATTCTCTCTGTCTTTCAGTATCACGATTCACATACACTTTATGAGCGACTTCCAATAACTGTGTTGCATTCATGCCCGCAAACCCTTCTAATTTCTGTAATTTACGTCTAATGTCTGGTTGAGACTGGTTTACAAAAGCAGAATTCACCATGCATAAACTTCCTGGTGCCTCGGGATCATAGGGAGTATACATTCTGTAAGCTTCAGTTAATCTTTCATAATAATCTGCTGGGCTCTCATCTATTCCTTGGATAATTCCTGCTACTTTGGAAAGGTTCATAGCTTTTTGGCCTCCTCTTCTCAGGCCTTGTAAAAAGCCTTGGCGAAAACGGGCTAGGGCTGTGGATCCTTCATCTGTATTTGGATCCCATTGGGGGTCTTCATTTGGGAATTCTCTCTGAGCTGCTTCTCTACGATCTATTATATTCTGCCCCTGCGCTGGAGCTGCAGGGTTTTCTGCCATCCATTCGATAGCTGCTTTTCTAATTCTCGCTCGTTCTTCTGTAGTGAATAGGGTGGTCAGGAGCTGACGGCAATCTGGCCAAGTGGGTTGGTGAGTTTCCATAATACTAGTTACTAATTCTGTCAGCTCCTGGGGCTTGCTAGTATAGGAGGCATAGTGCGACCTCCAATTTAATAAATCCGTTGTAGAGAAAGGAATATACACATAAGTTAGGGGTCCCGCTACCACTTCATCATTATCATTCTTTACGGGCACCCCCGGGACTTGCCTTAAGGGAAACAGTTTGGCTGTCCCAGGCGTCATTTGGGTCTGGGATCTAAGGGCTATTGTCGTTGTCTTTGCAGGAATCGCTTTCTTTTTTACAACTGGTTTTGCTTTGGGTTCTCTTTCACCGGGGCGCTAGTGCTAGCGCTAGCTTCCTCAATTATTTGTACACTGTCCTGTTCTTCTTCTTCTGGGGGATCCTCTCCTTCTTCTTCTAGCTCCGCTTCTGGCTCACTTTTTACATTTTCCTCTTCTCTCCCCGCTAATTCTTTCTCTTCCTCTCCACCAGGAGGAGGGGGGTCAGGGATTGGGTCTCGCCTCGGCTCCGGCGGTCTCTGGGGATCTGGGGCAGGACGCCGCCGGACTATTCTTACTGGACCTGGGGTTCGGGGCTGCCTGAGGACTACTTCTGGAGAATCGGGATCTGCCAAGATGGGTTTCTTCTTGGCTTTCTTATCCTGCTCTTTCATTCTAGGCTGTTCCTTTCTCTGTCTGGAATCTGTTTTAGCTAACATTATTCTGCACTGTTCCTCATAACAGCGCTGCGCCCAGGAGGGCGGATCTTCACAAATACTTAACCAGGAATCTATATAGGGGTACTGATCGGGGTGCGCTACCCGCACTCTACGATGTATTGACTGGATAATCTCTACGGTGAACGTTCCCTCTCGGGGCCAGATGGGGTCTAGATCGGGCCACTCCCTAGTACACAAAATCTGCAAACGGGCTGCTGTCATTTTAATACCATAATCTCCTGAATATCCCTCTTTAAAATGTGCGATCATACATTCTAATGGAGTGTTCCTAGTAGACTCCGCCCCTCCCATTTCGATGTGTGCGCGCAACAACAGACAGAAGGGAAAAGGTGGGCGGACCGTGGGTAAGGGGTCCTCACGGCCCTGGAAACGTACAGGGAATACAAATAACAAGACAAGACGACAATCGCTTCCCCCTTTTCGCGACCTGAACGCGGTCGCCCGGTCAGGAAATGCGCTAATCAGGGGTCAGCTTTCACTTGGTCCGTGCTGCCAGACCTCTCAGTCACACTTCGTTCACACAATCATGCTAGCAACGTATTCCCAGAATGCATTCGTTTCTATCTATTCTGACTAGTCTTTTCCAAGTACAATTACAAAAAGGATGAGGGTTTCACCTAGCGCATTCCCATGCCAGGCTACTCGGCTCTTCCTTGAGAGTTGATCAAGCTCTCTTACCAATTCCCAATATCTCGAGATTACAAATTCCAAATTCCAAGTTCCAATGGCAGTACTGCTCTTTCTATTTCTGTCTAGACCCAAAATCAAAACTATACTCACCGGATCCGGTCCTCAAAACTTCCCAAGCAGGCGCATGAGTTGGACCTCGGACTCCCCTCACTCGGGTTCGAGGCGTTGACTCCAGCCGGGCTCGTCACCCGCCGAGGTCCGACCAGCTCCCTCCGATACAAGGGACCGGTGGCGCCAGGGAGCGGCCCTCGTCGGAAGGGCGCGATCCCGGCAGGACCAAGCCTATAGAGGCGGAAAGTCGTGGTATATTGCCCTATATACACTTTGATTCCACAACTTCCCGGCCAACGCACCAAGGAATATGTAGCAGCAAAGCGCAGACAAACCAATGATACCAGGAGTCTGTTCAGAAGGTCCAAATCATTTATTTGTGCACAAGTCTCAAGCAAGGCAATTTCAAAATGGCTGAGCAAAGTTTTCAAGCATTACAACAACTTTTATAGACTTCTGTTCCATTCTAGGTATAGAAAAACATTTCATTGGTCCCGGTACGCTCCCGTACCTTCCGTAGCCCTTCTATTGGTCCCGGTACTGATAAGTTTCTCCAATTATGTTCCTTCTGTGGGCTTCTGTAGGCATGACACCTGCCTGCCCCCCTTCTAGTCCCAATTACAATGGTTAGTTCATCAACTTGTTACTTTCACACTTTCAAGGCTATGGGACCATTTGTGCGTGCAGAAGAGCAAGGTTCTGTAACTCATCTGTCAGCACTCCTCAATATTTCTCTGCAAATGTACTTTTTCTTATCAGTAACTTTAAAACACATCTTTTCTGTATTTTTCCATTTCTTAATTCTGCAATTCTGCTTATCTAAGCTAATTCAATATTTCTACTGAGTTCTTTCTTACAATAGCAGCATATTGGGGGATGTGCAATCCTATATGCCTCTCCACAGGCCTCATTTACAGGTCAAGCTAGCCATGCTGGCCTGCCTATGTCAGACACCGTGGGTCACAGGCCTGCACCTGCCACAAAACCAGTTTACTGCAGCTCTCTACATAGAAATCCATGCTAACAAAATACGTAGCCTCAGTAACACATGCAGAGCACAGATCCTCACCAAGTAGGGAATATAGTACCACAAACTAAAAATAGACTTCTGTCGATTGAAATTAAAATGAAACCTAAAGAAACCAGACTCTGCATCAGTGGCATAACCAGGACAGATTTTTTTGGTGGGGCCTGGACAGGACAGATAAAGTAGGCAGTTGCCTATAGAGCCAATGTTCTGCTTTCCGGGACCTGCAACTGTGATAGTAACATTCAAAACAGCACTTACCCAAACCCTCCAGTGCTGCACTTTAACAAGCAGCTTCCGCCTGCATGCAAACAGGAAGTCTGCGTTGCTGTGAGCAGAAGTGGCTGGTTAAAGCACAGCATTGGAGGTTTTAGTTAAGCACTGTGTTTTAATGTTATTACCACTACTGCAGGTCCCAGAGAAGGGTGGCAGCTGCGGCGGCAGCAGTGTGGTGGGATCAGGGGCGGGGCAGCAGGAATAAGGGTTGCACCGGTCCTGGGCCTGAGATTAACATGTATGGGCACAAAACAGTGAATGTTGACACTGCCTCTCATTATCTTCTCATTCGACTGTTCTGCTGCCACTGGCTGGCTGGGCCTGATTTCTGAGTGAAGAGGCCATTGTCCATCCTTGGCTACATCCCTGCATGCAATTCAACACCAGGAAATAAAAAGAGATGCATATGCCCCTGGAGTGGAGGAGTAGCCTAGTGGTTAGCACACTGGCTTGGTAACCAAGTAACCAGGGTTCAATTCCCACTTGCATTCTTTGTGGCCTTGGGCAAGTCACTTAACCCTCCATTGCCTCAGAAAAAAGGCCTGGCAATCTACTTCCAGTGACACTGCCAAGAAAACCCAGGAACCTCTGGGTCACCAGGAGTCAGGACTGACTCAAAAGCACACATTGCATTTGCATATGTCCCTGTAAATGTGCAAAACAAAGACAGAACATGTACCTGACATTCTGATCACTAAATTGAAAATAAAATTATTATTATTTTTTTTAATTTACCACTTTTAAACATACATTCCAAGCATTACAACTTCTACAGAAATAGAAAGGGCAGGCAAAGAAAAACCCATAACAGATTAATCACATATTATTCCAAAAAGAAGAAAAACGACAAAACCAGACCAATTCTTTCTAGCCCAAAACCCAAAAGAAGTGAGATCCAAGATGAAAGAAAATTAAAACAAAATAAAACACTTGAGAGCTAAGCAAAAATCCTGCCAAATCAGCAAGCTTATAACAATACATTGCGTTATAAACAAAAAAACTAAGAGATAGCAGATAGGCGGGAACTGATGAAGGCAGCCAACTGAGGAGAGTCATAAAAAACATAAGCTTTAGACCTGAATTGCACCAAGCACGTGCATGGGAATTTAAGGAAAAAAGGTCCCTCAGTTAAACCACCCCTGCTTTCAGGAGAAGAAATTCCTTCCACCTTTTCTGTGTATCCCGGGCTAAATCCAGAAAGATGCGCACCAACAACCCCTTGAAAGGTACAGAGCGCTTCTTATAATACATCTTAAGTAACCATTCACGATCTGCAGATAGTGCCAAAGTTATTAACGTCGTCGCGGGAACCACAGATTCCACATTTGAAGATTCCAAAATCTCCAATATATTCAGAATATCCATAGGTTGTAGTCCTGGAAGTGATTGCTGCCTAGGCTTCACCTGAAGTCTTTTTGCCAGTGGGAATATAATATATCTTGGCCAAGGGAGGCTGAGACTCTGCCGGAATCCCCCGGACGTCTACCATATTTTTTTTAACATATCTCTAGCCGAGATTAGTTATGACTGGGGAAAATTAAGTAAGCACAAATTAGAAGAACAAACCAGGTTTTCTAGATTCTCAGTCTTAAACTTAGCTGAAGCCATATCCTTAACAAAAGCAAAAGAACAATTTTCCTGCCTTTGTTGAGTAACTTTCAAGTCCTCAATAATCTCCTTTACAGTCCAAATTGATTTGAGGAAAAAACTTTCCAGCCTCTGAAACGCAAATGAGGGGGAGTGTTAGCTGCTCAATCTGTGTCTCCTCTCCCGGCACAAAACTTCCATCCAACACCAACTTCAGTCAACCCATCTGATTCTCACCAGTTGACTCCTCTCCTGTGGCCGACACAAATACTCCAGACGTCAACTTCAGCGTTCGGGATAGCCCGGATGCACCCTCTCCCATTGGGGCAACCGCTAAACTGGATACAGAGCTAGTTGACCAGAAGAACTCAGGCTGATAAACCAGGCAAGCAGCACAGGAGGCAATCACAACTCTGGTGAAAGTTCACACCCCGAAGAGGACGCCGTGCTCACTGGCCCCAGCTAGTGAAAAGCCGGCTACGACTTGCTGACATTCAGCCTGCTCAACAAAGGAATCTCTGGGCCCCTTCATAGTAAGGCAAATTGAGGGGGTACCCTGCGGATCAGGACAGTTTTTCTGCGCCTTCCCTTTCCTCTTGGGCATCTCAGGAAAACGCATCCACAGCTGCAATAGGCTATGCAGCCATCTTGGATCAACTCTTCAGTCATAAAATTAATTTTGACTGGCCATTTTATTCTCTAATCATGTTGATCTCCATCTCTGGTTTCTGCTTTCCATCTGTCTTCTCTTAACTCATTTTCGGGTCTCCAATACATCTGCCACTTCTTTCCCCTCCTGTCTTTTTCACTTCCTTACATCTCTGGCATTTACCTTTTCCTTTCAGCTGTTTTCTATTTTTCTCTCTGCCTCTGTCATTTCAGATTTTACTCCACCTCCTTACCATCCAGTACTCAATCCCCCTTGATACTGCATATAGACGGTCCTCTCCTACCCCACCCTCTTATTGCCCACAGTCTAACTCTCCTCTTTCTCTCTTCCTCCCCCTGCAACCAGCATCTCTTCCCTTTTCTCCTCCCTTGTGCAGTCCTCCTTCCCTCTCTTCCATCCAGCAGCTCATCCCTCTTTTCTCACCCTAGCCCACCATGTCCACTATTTCTTCTCCCTGTTCCTGCCCTGTGTCCAATATTTCTCTCTTGCTCTCCATTCCTGTGTCCTGCATCTCCCCATACCCAGCATTTCACCTCCAACCCCTAGCATTTCCTATCTCTCCTCCCCTCCTCCAAAAGCCCACCATCTCTCCTCTTTCTCCCTCTCCCTGTGCCCAGCATCTCCTCTCTCCTCTTGTTACCAGGATCTCTCATCTTTTCCTCCACCTCCACCCTCTGTCCAGCATTTGCCCTTTCTGCCCCCCACAATGCTCAGCATCTGCCCTCCATGCCCCATGTCCAGCATCTGCCATCCATGGCCCCATATTCAGCATTTACCCTTTCTCCCCTATCTACCCACACCATCAACAGCATCTGCCATCCATGGCCCCATGTCCAGCATCTGCACTTTACCCTATGTTCCCCACCATCTGCTCTCCATCCTTCCTGTGACAACCATCTGCCCTCTGCCGTCTCCTCATCCCATGGCCAGCATCTGTCCTCTGCCTTCCCTCTCTGGCAATCTGCTCTCTCGCCCCTCTTCCTCCATGGCCAGCAATGCAAAAGTGTGCAGTCTTCAAGACACCGGCATGCTTGTAAGTCCTTGCTAGTTCCACTCCTTCAGATGCGAAAAGCATGCAGAGGGGGTGGGACCCATCAGGACCTTACAAGCATGCCTGAGTCGCAAGACCCCACGCTTTTGCAGTTGATAGCTTGCCACCACCAGTGCTTGTCCTCATCCTCTGGGGGAGGGGCAAGGGGGGATAATTCTTCCGCTGCCAACTCGGGAGAAGCAGCTGCAGCGGTAGCATCTTGTCCTCTGGAATTTTTTTTTTTTAAACATGGAAGGCAGAGTGAGGTAGTGGCCACTTAGCTGTTTTGGGGGCATTTTTTGCTGCTTCCAAAATTTTGACACTTGAGGTGGCTGTCTTACTCTGCCTAATAATAGAGCCGACCCTGTATAAACCTCCCCACATATTTCTTTAATTCTCTAACCATATGGATGCAGCCTCTGTGGGACAGGTATAGGCAGTACTACTTCTACATTCATTGAAGTCTAACACACCATTCTGTGCCTGTAACAATGTCTGCCTGGCCCAGGCTTCATGGTATCATACTGGCAGGTGTGCATTGGAGTACAAGGCACCCCCTCTATTAGTTATATAACCCACACTTCACTGGCACTTGCTCATGTATACCCTTTTCTCTGTTACACTGATTTCATATATGTTTGCAGTCTTAGTCCATAGTGATGGCAACCCAGCAGCACACCAATATCACTTGGGGCATTTGAATACAAACATGAAAAGATTGGTGCTTCATATGCAGTGACTAAAGCAAATGTGTGCACCCCTTGATCCATACCTGCAAGTGCTGAAGATACTGATGATGCTATGGATGGCACCAGGGCAAAGGACAACAAGTATGGAGGTAAGAACATGCCACAGGCACAGGCTGGCATTGCAGCTGCATCACAGTTCCCTGGCAAGGCATCCCAGGAGCAGCCAATTAGAGAGGAGATGGTGGCAGGCAACACCAGAGACAGCAAGGTAGAATGACTAGAAGAGTTGGAAGAAGAGAACCAGAGTGGAGATGACATTTTACTGCCACCATCCCCATACTGGACTGTTGATCCACCTACAGAGGAGGTGCAGCCGCTGCAGGAGAAGGAAGCTGTATCAACATTCGCCAGTCAGCAACTGCTGTACTGCAGAGAAAGGCTGCTACAGCAAAATGCTGAACATCTTCAGTGTTGGGATGAGCTGAACATCATGCAACAGTCACTCGAGATGTAACATGAGCAACAGGAAGCGACGTACCCTCATTGAAAAGATCTGGGGAATGCACCAAGACTTGCAGTAGTTCTTGGGTGAGCTGAGAACTTCCTTCAGCATCAGTCTCCAGCCAGTACAGTCTCCAGCCAATGGTCAGAATGCTATCCCAGTACAAGCAGATAGCCATCAGCCTCCTCCACCTTCAGCAGTGGCACAGAAAGATCAGCTGCATATCCCATGCAGTGCAACCCAGTATCTACCAACCTCCTGGGACCAGTGCTCCATGGAATAGGGCCTCCTATGTACTTCCTAGATTTCCACAGGAGCAGAGGAAGAGGACAAGGAGGAAATCTCCAGCTTCTCTAATAGCAGTGTAGCACACTCTCCAATATTCTATCAATGTCCCAATAATCCAGCTGGGGTAGGATGGGAAGAGTAGAGGCCAATGAAGAAGCAAAAGAGGAAGGGGTTAGTGTTTCTCTTAGATCCATGACAGCCATAATAGGTGGTGAAGTTTGTGAGTGGTGCTGACCCCGTGCCCTGGATATCACCACCTGTGTGTTGCCTACAAACAATGTTTGATTTAGGTATTGGGGAAAAGCATAAGTACTGGCATGTTAAATCCAAGGCACTGATAAGGCAGGCAAAGAGAAAACTTGAAAAGAAGTTGCCATGGAAGCAAAAGTGCATAATTAAAACTTTTTCAGGTATATGTATAGCAAAACACCTGTGAAGGAGTGAGTTGGACCATTAGATAATGGAGGGGTAAATGGTACACTGAGAGAGGACAAGGACATATCAGAGAGATTGAATGAATTTTTTGCTTCAGTCTTTACTGAAGAAGATGTAGGAAACTTACCCATGCCAGAAATGATATTTGTATCATAGGAATTGAAAAAAATCTTGATAAAATCAGGAAGATGTAATACAGCTTAATTGATAAACTAAAGAGCATAAAATCACCTGGAACAGATGGCATATATCCCAGGGTGCTGAAAGAACTGAAATATGAGACTATAGAACTATGGAGTGGAGGAGTAGCCTAGTGGTTAGAGCACTAGCTCAGACATCAAGAGACCAGGGTTCAATTCCCACTAGCATGCCTTGTGGCATTGGGCAAGCCACTTAACCCTCCATTGTCTAAGACAAATCCAAGTTACCAATGTCCCTGTTTAATGTACATTGCCAAGTTAACCTTTTAGGTTCCACATGTGGAACATATTTTTGCAATGATATAGCTTTATCAATTTTCAAGCGAATTAGATGAAACTTTGTCAATGAGTTTATAGACATTGACCCTCTTGAGCAATAATTTTTTTTTTCCAATTGGCGATATACCCCCTTCTACAGTATGCCAAAGTAGACCAAAGTTGGCACTTTATGGTTTATGTAATATAGCCCTCTACAATTTT
The DNA here is from genome assembly GCA_033557465.1 of Ichthyophis bannanicus. Classification (NCBI taxonomy): domain Eukaryota; kingdom Metazoa; phylum Chordata; class Amphibia; order Gymnophiona; family Ichthyophiidae; genus Ichthyophis; species Ichthyophis bannanicus. The sequence continues at coordinate 169,010,885 of CM066035.1, read as the reverse complement.
GTTCTCACATGTCCGTCTGTCTTATTAGGGTGAGATTCATATTCTGGAATGTTTTATGGGTGTGTTGGTCAGGTTTTATGCATGTCGGTAACCTATTTATGTTTTTGTGATTACTTCTTTCCGTGTGTTCCACTTGTGGAACGTTGGGACTTCTGGGTGTCATTTTTTTCATTTTACAATTTCTGCCATATTTTTTGCAGGATTGTTATTCAACTAATTCTATATAGTTATAATGCCTAAATACCGTTGCCTGATGTTTCAAGAAGCAGTAACACGCATTGCAGAAGATTCAGATGTAGAAGAAGCTGACATTTTGATTTTGCCACCCAATGATGAAATGGCTGCTTCAGACATTGAAGAAATTGATGAAGAAAATTTGAAGTCTATTAAGCCTGGCAAAGTGTGTGGTGAATTAGATCTAGATATTCAAAAAGTTGCTAATGTGGAATCCGAGGGAAGTGATCAGCTGGTAGAAAGTGACAGTGACAGTGAGCTCTTATCTAATTATCAGTCAGCTCAACCAGCAAAAAAGCGTAAGTGGATAAAATCAACCCCAAAATGGATGAAGAGGGACGACGTTTTGACTCCAATGCCAGAAGCATCTCCCGAAAAATTAGCCGATCTTCGCATTGATTTGATTGATAAATCTCCCTTTGACCTCTTTATGCAAATTTTTGGTGATGACTATGTTGATCATCTTGCCAGTATGACCAATATTTATGCTTAGCAGAAATTGGCAAATATTGATACAAATGGGGACGAGTTGATTCATTTTTTTGGCATTTTGGTCCTCAGTGGATACCACCAGTTGCCCAGAGAAAGTCACTATTGGTCGACCGCCGAGGATTTGAGCAATAATATTGTCCCAAAGATAATGAGTCGCAAACGTTTCCGGGATTTGAAAACTTACTTCCACATTGTTGATAATCTCAATTTGCAACCTGGAAAAGTAGCAAAAATTGAGCCATTTTACGATCACCTCACAGCACAGTTTGTGAAAGTCGGTGGAGTGTTCAGTGAAAACTTGAGTATTGATGAATCAATGGTGCCATATTACGGGCACCACAGTTGCAAGATGTTTATTCAAGGTAAGCCAATTCGATTCGGTTACAAAGCGTGGATGTTGTGCTGCCCTGCCGGCAATGTTCCCTCTAATTTTCTGTAGGCTGTGTGCGCATAAAATATCAGCTGTGCAGCTTTTGAAGGAAGGTTAAATTTTTGTGCGCCACATAACGACACTCAGAGTTATATACTTTAAAATTTGACTACACATCAGAATACAGTATGTACACCACATTGATTGCACTAGAAAACATTGTAGAACTTGTGAAAACCATAAATACATAACTTTTAAATTTTAAGACGTCTGTGTTGTTTTCTATGTGCGCTCTGTTGTAAAGTATGTGCGCTCGCTCAGTGAGGTGTGTGCGCGCGCACACGCGCACAGCTTAGAGGGAACAGTGCCTGCCGGGTATCCATTTTCGATGCAAATTTACACTGGTGCCAAGGAAAAAGATGGTCCTCAGTACAATGTTCCACTTGGCACTAGAGTTGTTCTTGATTTGATATCAGTTGTTGAAAATCCAAATCATCACAGCTTGTTTTTTGACAACTATTTCACTTCATATGATCTCATGATTGATCTGAAAGCAAAAGGCTTTCGTGCTGTTGGAAACTGTTCATGAAAACCGTACCAGCAAGTGCCCCTTGGTTTCTTCAAAGGAGCTTGCCAAAAAGCCTCGTGGCGAAAATGATTACCGTGGTGATGGTAATGTGGTGTGTGTCCGTTGGAATGACAACAGTGTGGTTACAGTCATGTCAAATTGGATGCAGCCAAAACCTCTTCAAAATGCCAATCGATATTCTGTCAAACAAAAGCAAAAAATCATTATCAAGCAGCCAAAATTGATTGGAGCTTATAACTAAAGTATGGGTGGTGTCGACTTGTTAGATCAGTGGTTCTCAACCTTTTTTGTACCGTGACCCCTTTTACCGTTGGTCAACTTGTGGTGACCCCCAATGATAAAATCAAATGCGTCTCTCTTCCTTTACCGTTAACGCATTGTCGCTGTAATAATTTGTTGAATTATTAATATATTATAGGCCTTTGCAATATGTTTTTATTTATAAAATACTTATTTAAACCACAATAATTAATCACAACAAGTAACAATATTTGATTTCAAAATTATGATGATTTTGTAGTCAAATCACTAATATGAAATAAAATTATTTTTTCTACCTTTGTTGTCTGACCAATTTATTCTCTGATCATGCTGGTCCCGATCTGAGGCTTCTGCTTTCCTGTCTTCTCTTAGCTCTCTTTCTGTGGTCTATGGTCCATCTGCCATTTCTTATCTCTTTCGTTTTCTTCACTTCTTTCCATCAGCCTATTTCCAGTCCCAGTAACCCTCCCCAGTATCAGCCCCTTTCCAGTCCTCACTCCCAGTACCTTCCAATGTCAACTTGCATTCCCATGACTGCCACTGGTGTCCATTCCCTTCCAGTCCCCCTCCTTCCCCACTGACCAGTCCCTTCTAGTACAAATACCATGGCAGCCCCTCTCACATCCACTCCCTTCCAGTTCCATTCTCCCATCCCCTTGTATCAGCCCACTTGTAGCCTTAGCCCCCAGTTTTCTTCCAGGGCCAGCAGCTCTATCCTCCCCTCCCCACAATCAGCCCATTCCCAGTCAAAGCCCCCCAATCAGCTCACTTCTAGTGCTAGTCACCCTCAACCCCATTACCACTCCTTGCCTCCACGAATCCGCCCCATACCAGTCCTACCCCCCCCCCATCAGCTCATTACCAGTCCTAGCCTCCACTAATCAGCTCATTTCCAGTCATAGCCCCCCCGCCCATTCAGCTCATTTCCAATGCTAGCCTCCCATCAGTCCATTACCAGTCCTACCCCACCCAATCAGCCCATTACCAGTCCTAGCCTCCCCTAATCAGCTCATTTCCAGTGCTAGTCCCCCCCTCAACCCCATTACCAGTGCTAGGCTCCCCTAATCAGCCCATTTCCAGTCCTAACCTCACCAATCAGCTCATTTCCAATGCTAGACCCCCATCAGTCCATTACCAGTCCTACCCCCCCTTGATAAGTCCATTCCCAGTCCTAGCCTTCCCTAATCAACCCATTACCAGTCCTAGCCCCCCCCATCTGCCCATTACCAGTGCTAGTTCCCCCATCAGCCCATTATAATCCTAACCCGCACTGTCTCTCGCTTCTGTCCAGCATTTATCCCATCTGTCCAGTATGTCCCCCTGTCTCTCCCCTTTGTCCATGCCAGCCCCCTCCCTCCCTCCCTCCCTCCCCCATGTCAGCCCCGATCCTTTCATGTGTCCATTTTATCCCCCCTCCCACCATCCCTCCTTCCATTTCAGCCCCCTCCCTCCCTCCATGTCAGCCCCCATCCTTCCATCTGTCCATGTCAGCCCCTCCCTCCATCCATCCATATCATCCCCCTCCCTCACTCCATGTCAGCCCCCATCCTTCCATCTGTCCATGTCAGCCCCTCCCTCCATCCATCCATATCAGCCCCCTCCCTCCCTCCATGTCAGCTCCCATCCTTCCATCTGTCCATGTCAGTCCCCCTCCCTCCCTCCATCCATCCATCCATATCAGCCCCCTCCCTCCCTCCCTCCCTCCCTCCATGTCAGCCCCCATCCTTCCATCTGTCCATGTCAGCCCCCCTCCCCTCCCTCCCTCCCTCCCTCCATCCATATCAGCCCCCTTCCTCCCTCCCTCCATGTCAGCCCCCATCCTTCCATCTGTTCATGTCAGCCCCCCTCCCTCTCTCCATCCATCCATTTCTATCAGCCCCCTCCCTCCCTCCCTCCATGTCAGCCCCCATCCTTCCATCTGTCCATGTCAGCCCCCCTCCCTCCACCCATCCATATCAGCCCCCTCCCTCCCTCCATGTCAGCCCCCATCCTTCCATCTGTCCATGTCAGCCCCTCCTTCCCTCCATGTCAGCCCCCATCCCTCCATATCAGCCCCCTTCCTCCATCCATCCATGTCAGCCCCCATCCTTCCATCTGTCCATATCAGCCCCCACCCGCCCACCCTCCATGTCAGCCCCCATCCTTCCATCTGTCCATATCAGCTCCCTCCCTCCATGTCAGCCCCCCTCTGTCGATGTCAGCCATGTTGCAGATTCCCTGCCCCCTCAACCCCTCTCCCCATGTCTGCCTCCCTTCTAATGCAGCCGCGGCTCCCTGCCTCTTAGGGAACCGCGGCTGTACCTGTAAAATCGTTGCGGAGCCCTTCCTGTCTTGACGGGCTCCGTGCAGCATTGTTCCGCCTCCAAAGGAAGTGGTAAACAACTTCCTTTGGAGGCAGGACAATGCTGCACGGAGCCCGTCAAGACAGGAAGGGCTCTGCAACAATTTTACAGGTACAGCCGTAGTTCCCTAAGAGGCAGGGAGCCGCGGCTGCAGAAGAAGGTGGTGAGTTTGCCGGAGTTTGCCGCTGCCGAGAAGCGGACTCGGCAGCAGCAGCAACTTGTGCGCGTCTTAATTTTTTTTTTTTAACTTGGTGGAGGCTAAGCGACCCCTGCTAAATCCTGTGGCGACCCCCGTGGGGGTCGCGACCCACAGGTTGAGAACCGCTGTGTTAGATCGTTTGCTAGGTAGCTACCGTCCTAAATTGCGAAGCAAAAAATGGTGGTGGAATTTGTTTGCCAATGGTCTAAATATGGCCGTTGTTGCTGCCTGGCGTTTGCAATGTCATCTTTTGGGCAAACAAGCCCTGAGTCACTTGGATTTCCGCCGCGAGGTTGCTTTGGTGGCTATGAAAGTTGGACTCGAGGGCTATCGTTCTCGAAAAGGTGGCCCAACAGCTTCGATTCCCTCTGCTATTACAGCTTCAGCTAACACCAGTCACTATTTGTCTTCTACAAGCCAAGGTCGTTGCATTGTCTGCTTGAAGAATGCAAAAAAATGGTGCCAGTTTTGTGGCAAGCGCCTGCACGAGAAGTGTTTTCCGGATTTTCACTCTCGCTGAAATTTTCCCTTCAAGCTTTATTCTGTACAGTCATCTCCGTTTGTGTCTAATTTAAAAATTGCTTAATTGAAGTATTTGTTTGTTTCCAGTTTACGATATTCAATAAAAGAAGCAATTAAAAGTTTTGAAAAAATGACGCTTGGAGGGGCCAACATTCCACAAATGGAACGTGCTTTTTCCTAGGAAGTACATATCCAAATTAGCTGAAAATTTATATTTGACATATTTACATGTAGTGTACTAAAATACATAACAATTAAGTATTAGAAGCAATTGCTTCTATGAGCGGCCTCTCAAAGGTTAAGTTACAATGTAAACAGTTTTGACTAAAACAATAAGCAGAATAAAAAACCTGATATATAAATATTAAAAAGGTTCTAGGGGTGATACAGGAAACTACAGACCAGTGAGCCTGATGTCAGTACTGGGCAAAATGGAAGACACCATTATAAAAACCAAAATTACTGAACATATAGATAGTAATAGTTGAATGGGATAAAGCAACATTCATTTAGCCAAGGAAAGTCTTGCTTCACCAATTTCTTATATTTTTTTGAAAGTGTGAATAAACAAGTAGATAAAGGTGAGCTGGTTGATATAGACTGGTGAGCCTGACGTCAGTACCGGGAAAAATGGTAGAAACCATCATAAAGAACAAAATTACTCAGCATGTAGATAGTCATGGCCTAATGGAAGACAGCCAACATGGCTTTAGACAAGGAAGATCTTGTCTTACTAATCTGTTATGGTTTTTTGAAGGTGTGAATAAACAGGTGCACAAAGGTGAGTCGGTTGATATAGTGTAACTGGACTTTCAGAAAGCCTTTGACAAGGTCCCTCATCAGAGACTTTTGGCAAAACTAAAGAGTCATGGGATAGGAGGCAGTGTACTATTGTGGCTCAGGAACTGGTTAAAAGATAGAAAGCAGAGGGTAGGGCTAAATGGACAATTTTACCAATGGAGAAAGGTGAATAGTGGTGTACCCCAGGGATCTGTGCTGGGTCTGCTGCTTTTTGACATATTCATAAATGACCTGGAAAAGGGAATAACGAGTGAGGTTATCAAATTTGCAGATGACACAAAACTAATTAAAGTTGTTAAAACCCAAGAGGATTGTGGAAAATTGCAAGAGGATCTTGATAAATTGGAAGACTGGGCATCAAAATGGCAGATGAAATTTAATGTGGACAAGTGCAAAGTTATGCACCTAGGGAAGAACAAATCAAACTATGGTTACAAGATGCAAGGTCCCACATGAGGAACCACCACCCAGGAAAAAGATTTAGGCGTCATTGTGGATAACATGTTAAAACCCTCGGCCCAGTGTGCAGCGGTAGCCAAGAGAGCAAACAGAATGCTAGGTATCATAAGGAAAGGAATGGAAAATAAAATAAAAGATATTATAATGCCTCTATATTGTTCCATGGTGAGACCGCACCTTGAATATTGTGTGCAATTCTGGTCGCTGTATCTTAAAAAGGATATAGCGTTATTAGAAAAGGTTCAGAGAAGAGCCACCAAAATGGTAAAGAGGATGGAAGGATACTCCTATGAAGAAAGGCTAAAAAGGTTAGGGCTCTTTAACCTGGAAAAGAGACGGCTGAGGGGAGATATGATAGAAGTCTAGAATTAATGAACGGAGTGGAACGGGTAAATGTAGATCGATTGTTTACATTATCAGAATATAGAAAGACTAGGGGACATGCAATGAAGCTACAGGATAAACTATTTAAGACTAATAAAAGAAAATATTTTTTCACTCAACGTGTAATCAAACTCTGGAATTTACTACATCCTTCGGTAACAAAGGCTGTTAGTATAGCTGGGTTTAAAAAAGGTTTGGACAAGTTCCTGGAGGAAAGGTCCATAAACCATTATTAAGAAGGGACCCAGGATAACAATGTTTGACCCAGTACAAGCATTGTGGAACCTGTGTCTTTTGGGGAAACTGCTAGGTATGTATGACCTAGATTGGCCACTGTTGGAAACAGGATACTGGGCTTGATGGACCTTGGTCTGACCCAGTATGGCATATCTTATGTCTTATGTTCTTAGATTTTCAGAAAGCCTTTGACAAAGTCCCTCATGAGAGAGAGACTCTTGGGGAAATTAAACCATGGGATAAGTGGCAATGTTCTTTTGTGGATTAGGAACTGGTTGAAAGACAGAAAACAGATCAGGGCTAAATGGCCCATTTTCTCAGCGGAGAAAGGTGAAGAGTGGAGTACCCTGCTACTACTACAACTACTGAACATTTTTATATCACTAGAAGATGTACACAGCTCTGCACAGACACATGTCAAGAAGGATGAGAACTGAGTAAAGGCCCTTGGATTTAGCCAGGAACAAGTCGCTGGAGACTTTGGCAAGAGCCCTTTTAGCAGAATGTGAAGTATGAAAGCCAGATTTTAAAAGATCCAGGAGGGCTTGAGAGGAGAGCAAGTTGAGGCAATGGTGGTAAACTGCACATTCAAGTAGTTTAGAAATGAAGGAGAGGAGGGAGATGGGTCGATAAGTTAGAAGGACAGGTAGGGTCTAGTAAGGGTTTCTTGAGGAGAGATGCGACCACAGCATGTTTGAAGGCTGCAGGGACAGTTGCAGTGGAGAGCAATAGGTTGAAAATATGAGAGATGGAAGGGACAACAGTGGAGGAGATGGAGCTTAGGAGACAGGTGAGAATAGGATCAGAGGAGCAGGTAGTGAGTTGGGAGGAGGAAAGAAGGTGTGTGATTTTCTCCTCAGAGATCATAGAAAAGGAAGATAGGGTAGTAGAGATAGGGGGTAAAGTTGAGAGTGAAGAGGGGGAGGAGAGGAAGTAGCTGACATTGTGAGGAATTGGTGTGATCTTGTGCATTTTGTCATGGAAATAGTCAGCCAAGGTTTGGGAAGAAAGGGAAGGAGGGGTCGGAGGCGGGAGTTGAGAGTTATAAAAAGACAGCAACGGTCAGAGGTAAGAGGCTTAGTCAGATGGACATAATAGTCTTGTTTGGCGAGTGCTGTGGCTGATTGGAAAGAGACAAACATGAATTTGAAGTGTAGAAAATCCACAAGGGTGAGGCATTTGAGCTCAACTGAATGGGCCCATGAATGTAGATAGCAGGTAGTGGAAGACAGCCAGGGCTGGGGTATAGTACATCTCACAGGACGTAGCATGGGTGGAGCAAGAGCATCCAGAGCAGAGGAAAGTGTAGCATTATAGGAGGCTACTGCCTCATCAACAGACTCAGATGACATAGTGAAGGAAAGAGGTGATGAGACAGTGGAAGAGAGAGCCAAAGGGTCAATAGCATGAAGTTTTCTAAAGAGGTAGGAGGAGACAGGGCAAGGTTGAGGCGGTGAGTGATGAAGAGTGAAGCTTAGCAGGTGATGGTCCAATAAGGGAAAAACTGAAGTACAGAGGTTTGAGAGTAAGCAATTAAAGAAGAATACAAGGTCGAAGCAATGGTCATGCTGATGAGTGGGGGCAGTACAGCAAAGTTGGAGATCGAATGAGGAGGTAAAGGAAAGGAGCTTTAAAGCATAAGGGTCAGATGGGTTATCAAGAGAATAAGGAAGGGGGAAGATGAATCCAGAAAGGAAAGTTACTAATCAAAGTCAGTGAGAAAGGTAGAAGTGGACTTGTCAGGAGGTTTTATTTATTTAACAGGTTTTTTTTATACTGCTTTATCATTTCAATCAAAGTGGTTTACATTGGAACTTCAACTTGGTAATGTACATTAAACAAGGACATTAATAACTTGGATTTTTCTGAGACAATTGAGGGTAAAGTGATTTGCTCAAGGTCACAAGGTGTGCCAGTGGGAATTGAACCCTTGATCTTCTAGGTATTAGGCAGTTACTCTAACCACTAGGCTACTGAGAGATAGTGGACAGTCTTCAAAGGAGGGAAAGGAGTGAGGCAGCAGGAGCGGTTGAAATTGGCAGGTAGGAGAGAGTAGAAGCCCAATACCACCACCATGGCCAGTGAGAAGAGGCATGTGGGAGAAGTGATAGCAGCCATGACAGAGAGCAGCGACTGACACCAAGTCTTCTGGGAGGAGCCAGGTCTCAGTTAGAATAAAAAGATGAAGAGTATTAGAGATAAAGATATCATGAGTAAAGACAAGTTTATTTGAGATGGAGTGTGTGTTCCACAAGGCACATGAGAAAGGGAGAGAGGAAAGGTAAAGGAGAGGGATATGAATAAGATTTGAGCTGGTGCATGAAGATTTGTTCTGGGAGTATGACAAAAGTCTAGGGGGGGCCAGGGTTGAAATTGATATCTCCAGAAGAAAGAAGGAGAAGGAGTAGAAGAGTGTGGGGCAGAGAGGAAACAGCATGGTAGTAACAAGGGTGAGGATTTTTTAGAGAGAGAGGAGATGGCTGAATGAAAGGGAGAAAGTGGTGAAGCTTAAGAACTGATGATAGCGTAGAGGACAAGATGGTGGGGGACGTGAGGATGATAAAGGGGAGATAAGGAGGAGGGGCTTCAAAGTGTTGTTAGGAGGGAAAACAATTAGGGAGTATGAGGAGTAGGAAGAGAAAGTGATGAGCAGCCATAAAAGATTGAGATGGAGAGGAGAACAGAAGTTAGAAGGATAGATGGGAGAGAGATCACAGAGGATTAGATGCACCTGTGAATAATCGTGCTAGTGAGCAGAAGAAGAGACTGAATACCAAGGGGTGGGTAGGTAGAGGGGTGGGAGGGAGGGCTAAAAGTTATGAAGATATACAGAGACAGGTACAAATGGAGAAAACTGAACAAATGTACAGATAAATAAATAGCACACTAACAATGATAAAATAAATATATCAATAGACACACAGGGCTCACAGGCTGGCAGGTAAATGTGGGAACCACAAAAGAGAGCCGAAGCCCCCACAGTACGTAGACTCTGAAAGACACAACAAGCGAGTGGCATATATGGAAGTCACAAGTGCCTTTATTGCTTAAAAAACCCCTACATGTTTCGGCGTTTTGCCTTCCACGGGGGGATACAGCTTCAAACATAAAACGATAAAAATATATATTAAGATGAATCAAAAATACATAAATCAGTAAAATATAAATAAATAAATAATATTAATATTATTATAAAATAAAGGACAAATTAATAAAAATATAAGAGAACTATATAATAAAAAGAATGTGTATGCACATACTCTTTAATAAAAACCTAAAAAGTTAACATGCACAATGAGAAACATAATTAAAACAGGACACCAAAGGGCAGAGGGACACAGAGAGTATATTAAGAATGAATGCATAGAAGAGATGAGGTATAAATACCAAGCTAAGAGATTTTTAATTTTGTACTCACTGAAGCACTGTGAGTGACTCTGTTGGGAAGCCACTGAACTGATGGTATTTTTGTTACTGGACGCAAAATATAATAAGAGAGTTATATATAAAAGAAATCATATATAAAAGACAAAATATCCAATAATACCAGTTAATTTAGGGAAAAGGGGAGAGAGGACCAGTATAGGTGATATACTTTTTAAAACAAAACACAACAAATATTGAGAGTGACTCACTCTGTATTATATTATATAGTGATCTTATTGTTATAAAGTAATGATTCTATAGAGGTCTACATGGGAGTAATTCTGAAAGGGCAGTGATTAGCAAATATGTTAATTCAAATAAACATTGGAAGTGAGCAAAAACTGAAAATAAAGGTAAAAATAAAGAATTAAAAAATTTAAAAAAATTTTAACAATTTTTAGAAAGATTTGATTCTCACAAAAAACATGTGAACAAAGCTTTATCAGTAGAGCAGTGTGCTATTGGCAACACTGTTAACTCGAGCCTGCTCCAATAGCGGTCATTTGAGACACTAATAAAAAGAGAGCGACCAAAGGCTGTTTTAAATGTGTTATTTTCTTATTGCTGAATTGGACTATAGATAAAGGAAGCCAACTGGATATTAAGAACAGTGTAATATAATGTATTGGATCATGAGTTGAGAATAACAGCAACATATAAAAAAACTTTTAAAAAAAGAGTACTCATACAGCACGTCAAGCCAAAACTACAGCAGTGGTAGCTTCCGATTCAGCGTCTGATGTGCTATCTCACATTCGTTTAACACTCCCAAAATGCGCGCCAAAAAGGGGGTTCAAAGGTCAACTTGTCGTAATATTACTTAAAATGAATCAAATTTTAAAAACATAAATGGAATACACTAAAAACTCTAAAAGAAGCAATTAATGTTTGTTTGAAAAAGGAAGAAATCAATGTATTTTTGAGGATCGCTGCATGTAACTGTAGTGTAAAGAGAAGCTGCAGATAAGATTCTGTTCTGTCACCACACGGAAATCCTGATAAGCTGACTACATCAAAGTTTGCGATGCCTTAAAAAAGCTTTTTCTTTTGAGCCTTGTTAGTTATATGGCAGAGCCAGAGACCTCCGACACTGAGGGTTAACACAGAGAGCTCATAATGGAGTGGAGGAGTAGCCTAGTGGTTGGGGCAAGGTACTTCAGGCCAGAAGGTCAGTGGTTCAAATCCCACTAGAGGACAGCAACCTTGGGCCAGAAGGACTGGGGTTTCTAGTCCCACAGGTGCTCCTTGTGGTCTTGGGCAAGCCACTTAACCCTCCATAGCCCATGTTCCCTATAAAATAGTTATCTCCAAGTTATAATACCCTGTTCAATGTAATTTCAGTTTGTTCAATGTAAACCACACTGATGCAGAATAGCATGGTATATAAGAGAATGTAAATAAATAATGTTAATTGAATTGCCTCTAGCCATCACATAATAGTTCAATGATGAATACCATGTTTTAGGTCTAATATGTAGTTTACCCAGTTAATGCTCCAAGTTAACTATCCTGTTAAAATGTAAGCACAAGACAGTTTTGACTGAATTGAGCAAGAATTGTTAATTGTAAACTGCACTGATAATAAAGAGCGCGGTATATAAAAGCTGTTAAATAAATAAATAAAATAATAAAGCAGAGACTGTCTAAACAGCCGTGAAACGGCGTTACTCATGCTGGCTGATAGAAAAAAACAACAACTTTTTGATCATTTAGTGCTCACTTTTTTGGAAGGAATACTTCAGTATGTATCTGTGATACCGTCCTGAGTATTTAGCTATAAAATAAGATGAGTGATATGCACCAATCAGCAGACCATGACTGTGAACCGATCCAAAATGAAATTGAAGGATAAAAATGATATATGAACATAAAAAAATATTACCAAGGGAACCCTGGTGAAATGACCAGAGAAAATAATAATAATAAAAAATGATAATGGTCAGAAATAAAAACGATGAAAATAAAAGAAAAGCGGAGGGAGGGGGCAATAATTAAGGGTACATATAAAGAAAATGATAAAAATGATAAATTGTAACCTATAATATAAAAACATAATATATAGTATATAACATATAATAAATAAAAGATAATGAGAATAAAAAAGTAAATAATTGTTAATAAATAAATAGTTTGCGGGGGAGGGGGGAAGGGAAGGGGGAAGAGGGGGAAGGGAGGAAGGGAAAAGGAGAAAAAGGGTGGGGGAGAGAGAGAGGAGGAGAAGGGGGGAAGGGGGAAGGGACTAAATAAAAAATGATATGATGTTAACTGTAGAATATAAATAAATAAATAGAGAAAATATGAATAAATAAAAAAAATTAATAATAAATAATAAAAATTAATTAAAAAGTAGTAACCGAGGCAGCTCGGACCCGGTACTCCCTTCTTCCCCCCACTCTTCCTCCACAGGTAGCCCCCCAGCCACACCAGTCCATACTCAACTGCCCCCCACCCCCCCTCTCCAACAAGATACAACAGACACAAATTGGGAATCAACTGGTCACAGCTTTATTAACTTTACATAACGTCAGCCCCCCTCCCTCCCTCCCTCCATCCATATCAGCCCCCTTCCTCCCTCCCTCCATGTCAGCCCCCATCCTTCCATCTGTTCATGTCAGCCCCCCTCCCTCTCTCCATCCATCCATTTCAGTCACAACATAACCTTTGCCATAACCCAACAAGCGAAACGGGCTTTCACCAGCCATGTTATTAGCAAGGTGACCCCGTTCCACTTCCGCCGCGGCTGAGCCAGCAGCAAACTTCCATCCCCCCACCTTTCCCCGGCCTCGCCATATTATTAGCAAAAGCTGGTAGGGGTTATCCGGGTTGGGGGCAACCAACCGCCGCCCCAATTCCAGTTTAATGCTCCAGACCCCGGAAACCTCCGGGATCAAGCCCACCCCCCCCCCCCACCAGCTGCGACACCCCTCTCCCACTCCCTACCCACCCATAAAGGGCAAGAGGGTGGGAAGCCAGCAGCACGACGCTCCTCTCTTGCCCTTGCTGAGCCGCCGAAAGTTCGTCCCACAGCACGCCTCTGCACGCTGTCCGGGACTCAACCCCACCCATTGGCTCTCCTTGTTGCTGTCACTCACTGGAGAGCGAATGGGTTTAAAAAATGCCCCCTTTCTCGCCTGCCTCTGCTGCCGCCAGCTGCATGCAGGGTCCCCGCACTGGGCCACGCGCCCGGTTACTGCCCGCCGCTGGGGACCCTGCCCCGTGGCTTGGTAATAACCGAGGCAGCTTGGACCCGGTGCTCCCTTCTTCCCCCCACCCTTCCTCCACAGGTAGCCCCCCAGCCACACCAGCCCCCCCCAGCCACACCAGCCCATACTCAACTGCCCCCCACACCCCTCTCCAACAAGATACAACAGACACAAATTGGGAATCAACTGGTCGCAGCTTTATTAACTTTACATAACGTGCCAGAACATTTCAGTCACAACATAACCTTTGCCATAACCCAACAAGCGAAACGGGCCTTCACCAGCCATGTTATTAGCAAGGTGACCCTGTTCCACTTCTGCCGCGGCTGAGCCAGCAGCAAACTTCCATCCCCCCACCTTTCCCCGGCCTCGCCATATTATTAGCAAAAGCTGGTAGGGGTTATCCGGGTTGGGGGCAACCAACCGCCGCCCCAATTCCAGTTTAATGCTCCAGACCCCGGAAACCTCCGGGATCAAGCCCACCCCCCCCCCCCCACCAGCTGCGACACCCCTCTCCCACTCCCTACCCACCCATAAATGGCAAGAGGGTGGGAAGCCAGCAGCACGACGCTCCTCTCTTGCCCTTGCTGAGCCGCCGAAAGTTCGTCCCACAGCACGCCTCTGCACGCTGTCCGGGACTCAACCCCACCCATTGGCTCTCCTTGTTGCTGTCACTCACTGGAGAGCGAATGGTTTAAAAAATGCCCCCTTTCTCGCCTGCCTCTGCTGCCGCCAGCTGCATGCAGGGTCCCCGCACTGGGCCACGCGCCCGGTTACTGCCCGCCGCTGGGGACCCTGCCCCGTGGCTTGGTAATAACCGAGGCAGCTTGGACCCGGTGCTCCCTTCTTCCCCCCACCCTTCCTCCACAGGTAGCCCCCCAGCCACACCAGCCCCCCCCAGCCACACCAGCCCATACTCAACTGCCCCCCACACCCCTCTCCAACAAGTTACAACAGACACAAATTGGGAATCAACTGGTCGCAGCTTTATTAACTTTACATAACGTGCCAGAACATTTCAGTCACAACATAACCTTTGCCATAACCCAACAAGCGAAACGGGCCTTCACCAGCCATGTTATTAGCAAGGTGACCCTGTTCCACTTCTGCCGCGGCTGAGCCAGCAGCAAACTTCCGTCCCCCCCCTTCCCCAGCCTCGTCATATTATTAGCAAAAGCCAGCAGGGGTTATCCAGGTTGGGGCAACCAACCCCCGCCCCATTTCCAGTTTAATGCTCTGGACCCTGGAAACCTCCGGGATCCTGCCACCTGGCACAGGAGACTTTAACGTCCCTACGCCACCCCCCCCCCCAAAACCAAGTTGCGACCAGCGAGCCTCCCTCTGAACAATCCATTCCAACGCCTCCTACCAGTCATTGAGCAGCAAGTCAACTCCCACCGGGGATAAATGCACCCCATCCTGCCGATACAATCCCCCACAATCCACTTCCGCCCAAGAATGCAAGATTTGATAGCCCCTGTGGTCGCAGACCCAATGACCAATCTGCTGATTGATCTTTGTCAGGCCGCGAGACCAGCGGCGCTGATACCTGCAGGCAGGCCTTGGAATGATATCGGACCATAACAGAACAATTCCTTGAAACATCTGAAAACATCTGCCAAGTCTCTCCACATTGCTCTGATCAACTGCTTACATGTCCAAGAGACCAGGTCATTACCACCCAAGTGCAGGAGTATCACTGCAGGCTCATCCCTCACCCTCCTGTGGTGCCGAAGCAACGGCAATAACTGTGGCCACCGGAGCCCACGCTCGCCCAGCCATAGGACGGACACCACGTCTGGGTCAAGACCCAAATTAAGACCTAGCGGCCGCACTGCTGCCTGCTGTCCCGCCCAATGAACAAATGAATGGCCAATCATCCAACAGCCGGGAGGACACCGCCCAAAATCTGAAAGAGAAACAAGCAGTTAGCTACCGATGGACAGATACCCCCCCTTTCATAATCGCACATAACCCAGAAAGGCCTGCGAATGCCATCTGCCAATGCATTGTATCTCCCCATCCGTCAGCCCTGCCACCGCTGCACTGGTTGCCGCCCCACTACAGAAGGAATGCAGAGCAAACTGACGAGGGACCTTGCCCACGTGCTGCAGAACCATCCGCAGAATTGCTGCCACCTGGTAGCGCGTCAACTAGCGAGAATCCTCGTGCAGAAAAAACACCCCGCCAGCTGCCGGGCGTATGCACAAGTACTCTCTCACTGCTGCAACCGGGCACATAGAAAGGTTAACCACCTCCTTCAGCACCACCCACAGACCTTTACCCCGCTGGTCTATCTTTGATCTAGCCAACCTCACCCTCAGCTGCCCATCCCTGACATGCACATGCCCGCTCTCCAAGCAACCACTACCTTTGGAACGGCCGGAGTTCGCCACCAACTCCCCCATCCAAAACGCACCAAAAAACGCCAGACAAAAAACCGCCCTGAACAGCCTGGCTTCGTAAGGTGACCCTGCCACCTTGGGTAACGTTGCACAAAGCCTAGCGAGCAACTCGTGCATAATAGGTAGCCTGGAATCACCAGGGGTTGGCCGGGATTGTTCCCACCCTAGCAGCAGCCTCTGGGCCAAAAGCCCCGGTGCCGCGTATCCTCATCTCGCTGCTCTCGCAAAAAATGTAAAGCCAGCTAGATGGCTCCGCACCGATCCCCGGGACACACCGTTCCCTTTCGCACAAACCACGTAATGTCCCATTAGACTGTCGGAGGTGAGGCCTGGCTGCCAACCTCGGTACTCCAGAAATTCGACCACCTTATCACAACCCCTCTGATAGGCCATCCATGTCGCCGCGGACACCGAACTATGCAGCAGGTTCACCATCTCTTCTGGCCAACCTGCCATAATCGCTTGGGAACCACCAATCCTACGGCATCCGCCTCTGGTGCCAGGGTCCGGAACAGCTCCCACTTGAAACGAGAAAGCGCATCCACAATTTTATTAGTGCATCCTGGTATATGTCTGGCCCTGACCCACACATTCAACTGTAAGCAAGCTAACACCACCTCCCTCATCAGTGCCGCGACTTGAACACAACGCAGAGTATAATGATTCACCACGCTGACCACTGCCTCGTTATCACACCACCAAATTACTCTATGATTTCGAAGCTTATTGGGCCACAAATGCAACACTACTAAAATAGGAAACAGTTCCAAGAAGGCAATATTGCTAGTCAAGCCCGAGGCTTGCCACGACTGTGGCCAACTATCTGCACACCACACTCCCCCAAAATAAATGCCCAGCCCCGCACCTCCGGCGGCGTCCGTGTACAGCTGTAAATCCACACTAGATGTCTCCGGCTCCATCATAACCGATGTCCCGTTAAGACCTTCTAAAAATTCATCCCAAACTCTTAAGTCCGCCTTCACCATTCTTGACATCCTAATGTGATGATGCGGCATCTGCACCCCCGCTGTAGCCGCCGCCAACTGCCGCAAAAACACACGTCCCATAGGAATGACTCGGCATGCAAAATTCAAGGAACCTAGTAAGCCTTGCAGCTCCCGCAAAGTCAACTTCGCCAAAGCCAACCCACTAGCCAGCAACACTCTCAACTTCATTATCTTCTCCATTGGGAGACGCGCCACCATTTCCATCGAGTCAAGCTCCACACCGAGGAAGGTGATTCTACTTGCTGGGTCTTCCATCTTATCCACAGCCAACGGTAGCCCCCAGGCATCTGACATGTCCAGGAAGCCTTGCAATAATTGCTGGCACTCGTCAGAATGTGCCACACCGACAAAGAAGAAATCATCCAAATAATGGACCACGTGCGCACAACCGACCTTCTGCACCAGTGTCCAATGCAAAAATGAACTAAACTTCTCAAAATAGGCGCAAGAAACCGAGCAACCCATTGGCATACATTTGTCCACATAAAACTCATCTTCAAAGCAAAAACCTAACAAACGAAAAGCAGACGGGTGCACTGACAGCAAACGAAAGGCTGACTCAATGTCAACTTTCACCATCCAAGCTCCGGGACTACATCTCCTAACCAAATCCAACGCCTCATCAAAAGAAGCGTAGCGCACCGCGCACAATTCTCTCGGAATGTGATCATTCACAGATGATCCCAAGGGAAAAGACAAGTTGTGGATCAACCGAAACTTCCCCGGCTCCTTCTTAGGCACCACCCCCAGCGGAGAAACCACTAAATTTGTGATCGGAAGCTCCGCAAAAGGACCCGCAATTCTCCCTAAGCCCAACTCCACTGCCAGCTTATCCCGCATCAAGGTTGAATAACGCAACACCGAAGGGGAATTTCATGCTCTCTTCCCAACAACTGTCCCCTGCACCGGTATAACGAAACCACACTGAAACCCTAATTCCAGTGCCTCCCTATCCTTCCTCTTTGGATAGCGCCGCAACCAAGGCTTTATTGCATCCCAGCGTATCGGTGTCGGCGCCAACCCTGACACGTCCTCTCTACTTGGGAGCCGGCGAGGGCGCCAACGTGGTCCCCTTTTTAATACATTTAATTGCTGAGTGTCCCCCACTACAGACCGAGCAGGCGTGCCAGAACTTACAGTCGGGGGAAAGGACACGAAGACTTGTTAAATCACCAACAGACGTCCCCTGTGCTTCCTCCCCCCTCACTCTGCTGGGCGCCCCCCCTCCCGAAAGAAAGGAACGACCCAACCCATCCGCATTTGTCGTCCCACCTCTCGCACCCCCTCCTCCCCCAGTGCCGGCCCTAACCGACATTTGTGTCAACCATAGATTAATGTCCTGTATACCCCATGACAACACCTTGCTCTCCTCCATCTTATCCCTGAACTTTTCATCATAGTTCAACCAAGCCCACCCCTCATGTATCTGGGCCACCTCCAAAATTGAGTCTGCATATGCCAACAACATGCCGTAATCCTCAGGAGAATGCCGACCCCAAACGCTAGCCAACCACAAAAAGGCTCTCGCCCAATTTACCACCGTATGCAACACCTTTCGAATCCGTCCCACCTTCTCATCCTCTATGCGCTTCTTCCTACTCTCGCCAGAGCGCTTTCTGCCCTCCAGCAGTCTGAAGATGTTTATGTACCGACGTTTCCTGATTTTCTGACACAGATTCCTTGGGACCCCCTCCCATAGCTCGGAGAAGGAGACCAACAAAGGTGCGCCCTTCCCCCCGGAGAGTACTGTTTGTACCCTGCCTCCCTCCCCCCCCCCCCCCGAGCTCTCCGCTCCAGAAGAGGATGACGAGGGGTTGTCCGTCGAGGATGGGGATGACCCTGAACCGTGCCTCAGCCGGCGCGAATGCTTTTTCTTTCTTTTTGCCTTGCATCCCTCCCCTTCCTGCACACTACCCGGCACTGCCCCATCCCCTCTCTGCGCCTGAAGCTCACTTGCTGCAGCCGCATCCAGAGCATGAACCGCCCTCGTGCTGCTCGTTGTCTCACCGCTCTCTGCTCTGCGCTGCTGGAGCCCTCTGTCCTCCGCATTGATGGCTTCGAGCCGCGGAAGGGACCTTGATGAAGCTCCCGTCTCCATAGTCCACAATCCCCGTTGTAGTCCTGATCCTTGCCCTGCAGGTTGAAACGATGCCGGGTCCTGTGAAGACATAAAAGACAACACGGGGGGGGGGGGCAGAGTTATGCCAAATGGGTTGCCAAGCCCCCAACCACTCTGCCCTTGAAGAACCCTGCCCCCCGCCAACTCAGTGCTTCCATGACGCAGGGGCCCCAGGAGTCCTAAAGCCTCCGTGCCTCCTGGCAGGCCCATAGGGAATGTACCGCCCTGACCTCCGCCAGGGGCCCCCTGCCACGGTGCGACCCAGCTGCCAACCCCCATCCCCCGCCTCACCCGCAAAGCCCCACCTCGCCGAGACCTTGCCCCGCAACCCCTCCACTCATGCTTCCTATACCCCCTTCAACCCCACTAACGCCTGTCCCCCGGGGAAACATGGCATCGGTGTGAACTAATGCGGTGCTGGGCACCTTAACCCTGTCTGGAAGCCCCGACTCACTCACCTGAGGCCCTGCCACACCCACGTCCGGCTCCCTCGCCCCCCGCCGTGAGGGTCTCCCCCTACGTATACTGGGTAGGGCTGGAGTCCTCCTTCCACCTCTTCCGGCTCTCCTTGATTTTCCTGCACCCCCACCCCTAGGCCCTCGACTGGCCTGGCTCCCCCTACGTCCACCAATCCCCCCTGCCTCGTTATTTATCGCACCCTCTTCCCACTGTGGGGGAACCCCTCCCTCACCCACAGTCCTCTCTCCCCTGCCCGCCCCTCTAAACCATCCCGGCCGGCCCCTATGAGAAGGCATTCCGCTTGTTCAATTAGCCCCCCCCCCCCTTTTCTTATTTCTCTACTTTCCTTTTTTTTTTTTTTAATTATATTCTCCCCTACTGCCTCAAATTCCTGTACTTGCCGGTCTTCGCCTTGCGCAGCCGCTCCGTCGAACCTGCCCAGCTACCGCTCCGCACAAGCTGTTCTGCTGCCGCCTCAGATTCCTCACGCTGGCTCTGCCCCACTCGTTGCCAAGTGCACCGGGCCCCCGACAGACTGCTCCCGCACCACTGAAGGCTCCACTGACCGCCTCACAAAAACCTCCAAATCAGGAAGCCAGCGAAGCCAGCAGCATGACACTCCTCTCCTGCCCTTGCTGAGCCGCCGAAAGCCCGTCCCACAGCACGCCTCTGCAAGCTGTGCGGGACTCAACCCCACCCATTGGCTCTCCTTGCTGTCACTCACTGGAGAGCCAATGGGTTTAAAAAATGCCCCCTTTCTCGCCCACCTCTGCTGCCGCCGGCCGCGCGCAGGGTCCCTGCATTGGGTCGCGCACCCGGTTACTGGCCACCACCGGGGACCCTGCCTCGCGGCTTGGTAATTCATAAAAAGATGGCCATATTGACTTCCTGATTAAGACCAAACGGTTCTAGAGTATTCAATTCATAGATATAGCGTTGTTCTAATTTCAATAAAATCTTATCAACGTCTCCACCTCTCCAGTGGGGTAACACTACTTTAATTGCTAAAAACTTCAAATCGGTTACTGAATGGCCCTTTTCAATCCAGCTGCATGCCTATGTAGACAGCTTTTATGCTCTTTGATACGTATACAAAGTTGTCTCTTGGTTTTCCCTATGTATAAGAGATTGCATGGGCAGCTGGTCAGATAAACCACATTCTCAGTTCTACAGTTCGAATAATGATTAAAGTAAATTTTTTTGTGTGAGACAGGGTGCTCAAAAAAATCTTTTGTTACCAGAGTATTACCGAGTGTGGACTGAACATCAACCACTTTTGAAATGTCCTTTTATTTTTTAAATAGGTCTTGGTTTTGCTAATGCTGATGGTAGCAAAATATTTGCTAAATTACGATTGTGTTTGTAAGCAATGGTAAGTTGTTTAGCAGAAAACATGGGTAATGTAGTCAAAAGATGCCATTCTTGTTTTAAAATACAAGCAATATTTTTTGAAAGATTAGAAAAAGTAAGAGCACAAACTATCCTATCTTTTTTTTGGTTATGTTTTGTGGTCAAAAGGGAGGCCTGGTCCGTAGATTTGGCCCGAATATAAGCTTTTTTTATACACTCCTCTGGATATCCTCTGTCTATAAATCTTCTGTACATATCCATAGAATTGTGCTTGAAATCATGCTGGGATGTGCATAATCTTTTGATCCTCAGGAATTGACTAACCGGTAAGTTGTATTTCAAGGAAGTGTTATGGAAACTATCGTATTTTACCAAGGCATTTCTATTTGTACCCTTACGATAGAGGTCTGTGGAGAAACCTGTAGGGCCTTTTTTATCATAATGTCTAGATATGAAATCTGTTGCAGGCTGTATGAGCCTTCAAACTGTAAATTTTTATCCAATGCATTCAGCCATATCATGAACTCCAGCAACTGTGATTCTGTCCCATCCCATATGATCAGGATATCATCTATGTACCTTTTCCATAATTTGATGTGAACTTTAAAAGGATTTATTTTATTTTATTTATTTATTTACTTACATTCTCTTATATACCGCGCTATTCTGCATCAGTGCGGTGGATGATATGAAAGATACCTTTCTTCAAAATCTGCAACATAAAGGTTGGCCACATCAGGAGCCATGGATGATCTCATGGCAACTCCTTTTACCTGCTTATAGAAAATACCTCTAAAGCAAAAATAATTTTCTGTCATGGCCAATGAGGCCATCTGAGCTAAAAAGGCGGTAGGAATACGGACAGGCTTAGTCCTTTGAATAAGAAAATTAGAGATGACTTCAAGAGATGTTTCTTGGGGAATATTGGTATAAAAAGAATTAATATCTAAAGTCACCAAAAGGAGCTGATCATGGAAGTCCTTAAAGTCCTGCAATATATTGTGGTGAGGAAAGCAATCCTGAGCCTATGGATACACAGGGAAATGAGACCTGTACCTTTAATTCTGAAAGTATCAAGGGTTTCCCCGGTAACCAAGAGTCTCTGACTCACAACTTAGTCATCCCTAAGCCCCGCCCACAGCAGCACGTCAGGGTTAGAGAGAAGCCTGACTCTAATCACATGTGCTGGGAGCAAGGCGTGGCACAGGAAGAAGAACAGTTTAAAAAGCTGACTTTTAGAAACACAGACAGAACGAGAGGAACAAGAGGAAGCAAGGGAACAAGGGAGAGAGCAAGCAAGAGGGCCAGTGAAGGAGCCCATGAGAGAGCCCACGAGAGATTGCAGAGAACAGCTGAGAGAGCAAGGAAAGGTGGAGCTGATGAAGGTATTGGTGAACCTTTGAATGAAGGCAGCAGGAGAGAGATAAGGGCTGCTGACTTAAAGCTTCCAAGTGCTCAGGGAGAATTGTTTGGAAAGGTTCCAAAACAGTCCCAGCTGAAAGGAAGGCTGTTGCAATCAAAGGAAGTTACTGCGGACGGAAGACAGCATGACTTGCTTACAGGGCAGAGAGAAATACTGAACACTCCTGACTCAAGGCAAGTGTGTCCTCCTCAGTTCTTGTCCAGTAAAAGCTTAGGAGAATTAGCTCTAGAGTTAAAAGCTAATTCTAGCTGTAAGCAAAACCCCAGGATAAAGAGAGACTATTTATCTGATTATCAATTGGCTCACATAGCAGAAGAGCTAGGGCAGAAGCAAGTCCTGCTCAAAAAGCTGAATGATTTGATTAAGAAAGAGAATAGTCAGCTCTCCCTACAGATGCCCTTGGATGTGTGTGAAAGAGATAGTGTTGAAGAAATGGAAATAGGAGATATAGAAGATAATTCCTATGAGATGCAATGTGCTTTGTGTCAAGCCTCTGATGTGGAAGAGTGCTAATCTATAGAGCCGTTGAATGTATGAATGCTTAAAGAGCAACCTGATTTGTGAGAACGTCACGGCAGAAGAAAAACAGCTGAGTGCTAGGCTCAACTGATTATAAGGCTGAAAGCTGAAAGTAATAATCAGTGGACATTCAAAGAGCTGTTTTTGCTACAAGAAATATTGTTCCTGTAAAGAGAAACGTTTGAGAAGCTTAAGTTTTTGAAGGAGCTGCATTTTTGAACACAAGCAAAGTTGTACCTACTTTCTTTTGAGAAGTTAAAGCTTTTGCGTGGGAGTAAAAATACTGTATTTTGTTTTTTTCACTTGTATCCTGTGTATGAAGGAATCCCTGATTACAAACAAATAAATTTTCTCTGTTTTGCGCCTTACCACTGGTTCACAACTCCTTTGCCTTAAGATAAGACTACAATTCCCAGCAGCCCTCCTGGCAGCCATTTTGAGGGAAACTTATTTAAAAGGTAAAAAGGTGACCTCTCCTGGTACCCGGTATCTACCCGGCCAGGTGGGGGCGACAATATTAATAATGTGTGCAGAATCACATACATATGAGGACACTTGGGTAACAAAAGGTCTAAGAAAAACATCCAAAAATTTCGACAAGGGTTCAAAAAGAGAACCTATCGCAGAAACAATAGGCCTCCCCGTGGTTTCTCTAATGATTTGTGAATCTTTGGTAACATGTAGATCGTAGGGATCACAGGATGAGTGACTGTCAAAAAATCAACTTCTTTTGGTGTTAAATAGCCTGCTTCTTTTCCAAAATATAAAAGAGTATCTACCTTATTCTTCAATTGAGGTGTAGGATCATCATAGATCTTAACGTAAAAGTTTGTGTCATTAATCTGATGTAAAACTTCATCAATATAGAGTGTTGTATCTTGTAAAACAAGAGCTCCTCCTTTATCTGCTGGTTTTATAATTATAGATTGGTTGTTCTTTAGTCCTAATAAAGCAGATTGTTGTAAAGAGGTCAGATTACAAAACATGTGATATTTTTTATCATAAAGGCATTCGACCTTGGTCATAACTAACTTTTCAAAAGCATCAAGTAAAACATTGGAATTTTTAGGCGGGACCCATGTAGATGCTTTTTTTATAACAGATGGATCACTCTCAGTAGCATTTGTTTTGTCAAAAAAGTCTATAAAGTTCTATATGAGTTGTGAATTTATCGTGTCTGGTAGTAGGAACATAAAGTCCTTTTTCAAGGACTTGAATTTCTAAATCAGTTAAAGAGTGACTGGATAGATTAAAAATACCCTTTACATGTCTGTTTCCGACATCCTTTTGTATGTTTGACTTCTGCTCCTCCCTCTCCCCCGTGAGGGATAAAACTGGCGATACTCTTTAGGTCTGGATTGGTAAGGAACTGGCGACTTGTAGGGATACTGGAAGGCAGGGCAACCGCCACCCTTCCAGAGAGCATCCATTTGAAAATCCTGAGTGGAATGTGAATTCTGATGAGCAGGCAAGCCAGAGGGAAAGAGGGAACCAGAAGTGTAAGAAAGAAAGGGGCACTGATATCATCACTGGGCTTCCAGGAAGCTCAAAAATATGAGTAGATGAATGGGGGGAAGCACCAGATTCATGAATTGCACAGGCCGCATTTCTAGCTTGGTTCTGTCTTGGAATGGGTAAATGTAGATTGGTTGTTTACTCCTTGAAAAAGTATAAAGACTAGGAGACGTGTAATGAAGCTACAATGTAACAGCACATTTAAGACTAATGGGAGGAAATATTTTTTCACTGAATGCGTAATCAAACTCTGGAATTCATTACCAGAGGATGTAGTAAAAGCTGTTAGAGTAGCTGGATTTAAAAAAGGTTTGGACAAGTTCTTGGAGGAAAATTCCATAAACCATTATTAAAGAAGACTGAGGAGATCCACTGCTTATCCATTGGACAAGCAGCATGGAATCTGTACACATTTTGAGAACCTGACATGTACCTGAGCCCTGGATTGGCCACTATTGGAAACACAATACTGGGCTTGATGGACCCTTGGTCTGATCCAGTAAGACATATCTTATGTCCTTAAGGGGGAGAGATGACACCCAAATGGGGTGGGGGGGAGGTTGATGAAAGGGGATAGGGTTTTTATTTATTTAACATTTCTTATATACTACCTTTCATGATATCAAGGTGGTTTACATTGAACAAACTGAAATTACATTGAACAGGGCATTATAACTTGGAGATAACTATTCTACAGGGAACATGGGTAATGGAGGGTTAAGTGGCTTGCCCAAGACCACAAGGAGCACCTGTGGGACTAGAAACCCCAGTCCTTCTGGCCCAAGGTTGCTTTCTTCTAGTGGGATTTGAACCCCTGACCTTCTAGCCTGAGGTACCTTGCCCCAACCACTAGGCCACTCCTCCACTCCAAGGGTTGAGGATGGGAGGAAGGTTGGCCGGGTGAGAAGTGATGTTGTGTGGTGATCATTTTGTGGTTATGACTGTGTGTGGGGAGAGGAGAGTACTAGAAAAGGGTAGATGTTTATGTTTATAGTCCTGTGATGGGGTCTGGTGTGCTGTGTGCATGAGTGGTGAGGGTGATGAGGGGGTTGCAGGGGAGCACAAACTGTGCACATGTGTGTTAATGTTATTTTGGTCAATAAGACAAAGTCACATAAAGTGTTTGTGTATGAGCTCATTTCTTGTAGTCTGGCTCTTTCTGTATGTCTGCTCCATCTCCTTGAGTCTGGAGACTGGACCTTCTAACTTAATATGCCTGCATTGCCCCCCCTCCCCCAACCTCAAAAAGCAAAACATTAGGCCCCCTGACTATTCACCTGTAGGATGGGAAGTGATCCTTTTCCTTCCTTTCTTTCTTTCTTCTCTCCCATGATGTTATGAGGTCTTCTTTTCTCTCTAGGGATGGGTGATGAGAGTGACCTGCCACTTCACTTTATGGGGTAGCTGTGGATTTTGAGCCCAGGCCTACTGCTCCACACACCATTTCCCTGTCCATTGAGCTACACAGCCTCTCCTGTATAGCTAGCCTCCTGCTTGCTTACTTCAGGCACATAATGTTGAGACAGTGTCCTGGTGCTGCTCACTTTCAGGTTAGGCACCCTTCATATGCATTAGCTATCTGGGTCATGCCATCTCTGCCTACTTACCTAACAACCAGCCTCCAATGATCTCTCCACTAGTGATCCTCTTATGTACTGTATACCACAGTGTGTGAGGATGTAGGAATCGTGGCAGGACCCTGAGAACTGTCGGATGATGTCTGATTTCGCTCTGGGAATTGCATGTCCATGGAGTGAAATGCCTTCCTATTGCAATTGGTGGCTTCCACATGTATGCAGTCTGACATCCAAGAAGGAAATGTGGCACAGTATGGAACTGCAGCATGGTTTATTGTTTTTGCTCCATAGTGGAGTCAGCGGTGCAAATTAGAAAGACTGCCAGGGATTGGGATATGCACAGTAACCCACTAACTGGCTGAGACCTGCAGTGGCAGCCAGCACAGACAGGAAGCTGCCCATGGCCAGCAATGCTAGGACTGTGGTGATCTTTAGATGCACAGGCATGGGCTCGCCCCTCTGTGTGGCTGAGTGGAGGAGGGATTCCAGCTCCTGACATAATGGTGAATGGCAGCTTTGTCAAATCTGATCTGGGTTTGACACTGTTCATCAGTGAGGTCCAGATACTGGATGCTGGCCCAGTACACCCTCTGGTATGAATGCCCTCTTCTTTCTCCCTCCTTTTTTCCCTGTGAGACTCCTCCTGCAGGACCAGTGCAAATCATGCCGACATAGCATCCATGGCTTCTATCCACCACGAACACCCTTTCTATTCCCACCACCAATACTCTTGTGAGCCCAACACCAACACCATTTATTTCCCAGAACCAACACCCAGTGCTCTCTGCTCGCAGTGGCAGAGATACAGACACAGACACACAAACACCACACGCCATTCACACACCCCCTCTCCTCCAAGCCAGAACACACGGGCAAATGTATGCTCAGAGTAGCACAGCAGGGGCACAGACAGAACCATACAGAGATGCTGGAGTTTGGGTTCAGGGAGGGGAGGAAGGTTGTAGACTGCTGCTTTGCAGGCAGAGACTGGACCAGAAAGCAGGATAGATGGAAGGGATGCACAACAGAGACACAAGTGGAATGGTACAGATGGTACTTGGTGGACACAGACAACAGGTAGGCCAATCTCTTTCCAGTACAGGGTACTCTGATTGCATGTACAAACCATGGTCAGCATGAACAGCAAAGTCGCCTACCTATTCATGATTTATAAGAAGGCTTAGAAGGGAACTTTTGGATACCGTACCCAGAACATCCCAAGAGCTAGGCAAAACACACCCTGGCTGTGCGGCCGCTTGTGCCATCCTAACAATGTCCAGAAATGCCCCCTTCGAGATGTTCAGAGATGGACGTGAGCATATTCCTGCTTTTGCAACGTCCTTATTGTCTGGGTTGGGAGGAGGGGTTGCCTGATCATGTTGATCCCAATCTCTACTTTTTTTGCTTCCTTCACGTCTCTTTTCTTTTTACTCATTTTCCAGGTTCCTCTTTCCATTTTAACTTCCTTCTCTTGTCTGTCATCATCACTTACTCCCTTACCCTTCCTTCTGACATCAGTATTCTCCTTTTATCTCCTTTTCCCCTTTTTCTTTCTTCTGTACCTCTAAATCTCTCCCTTACAGTATTATCACTTCAAATTCTGTGCAGTCACAATTGGATTTCACCTCTTTTCTTCATTGCTTCTTTCCTTCACCATGTTTCACCCTCCAACTCTCCCTTTTGCAACATTTGATCCTCCCAGTGCTCAATCTCCTTTTAAGTAGGTTGTCCTCCATTGACCTCCTTCTATCTGCTCTTTTCTTTCCTAAAACTATCTCTAACTGCTGCATTTTGATTCTAGGACACAAGAGAAAGGGGCTGGAGAAACTAGGTGCTCTTCTTTGTAATACAGTGTCTGCTCTAGTCATACTCATCCCCTCCTGTCCATGAATGACAGGAGGCAAGTGGCATTAGGGAGCAGAATAGCTCTTCTTTGCTGTATTTGCTCCAAGCTCACCCTCTTCCCTGCTGTTTCTGCATGCTGTCTGGAAGGGAAGGGCTGCAATGGGAAACAGAGAGCCATTCTCCTGAGCACTTCCAACAGAGTTGGGGCAAAAGCGTCATGAGACCATATAAAGCTATACCCCTGGTTGTCATCACCAAGTACTGTGCCTTCAATTTAGGCAAGATTTGTGCTAGTATTTTATAAAGATACATAGGTGCTCATTTGCTACTAAACAAGTCACCCTATTATAAAATTACCCTCAAAATGGAGTTGGGAGAGCAAAGGGAGACACTGGTTGGAACTGGAACAGCGTGGGAAAGATAAAGTGAAGAGGGACGTGTTGGTGACTCAGACTTTGCAGTAAGATTATTCAAACAAATTACATACTATCTTCCTGACTGAAGAACATTCAAAGTGGTTAACAAATATGCAGAATTGTCTGCACTAAATCAATAGAAAAACAAACCAATTAAAACAAACATTAAAAATCCCTATATCTCAGCACCCCCACAACCCACTCAGGAAGCAAACCCGTAAGCAAACGTCTAGTCACCCTCCTGTCTCTGCCATCCCATAGCATCAAAAACAAGAGAGGGAGCTGAAAGTTACCCAACACATCCACGACCCAGCATCCCTAGAACTTCATACCATGCCTCATCCTGGCCCTGGAAATTTTTACTAACTACGATGAATTTGGGCCACCAGATTTCCACATAACACTTGGGCAGCCTGAAATTCTATAGGGGAAGGACAAAAAGAAAGGAAAGTCCCATTAAAGATCCTTACAAAAAAAAATTACTCTAAGGCTTCACTAAATTTCCAAGTTTACATAGGAGTCGTTAAGTGAACCCAACCTAGTGGAGCGCACATTAGCAAAACCTTTCACCATACTAATTACACTCCCCAACAGCTAATCTGCAGCCTTTACCATTAACATGCTTGAGATTGGTGCGCTAATGGCAAATCCATAGTAGGCTTTAGTAAGAGGGGCCCTAAAAGCTGTATTAGACCTAAGTTTACTTATAGACAAAAAAGTCCCAAAAGGTCACAGTGATTATATGTAACATGTTTTTAGTCAGTCGGTTCCGTGGATTCTTCAATCTGTTCTATAACAGCAAATAAAATTAGGTAGCAACAGAAGGAAATGGCTTGATATGAATCACAACCACAATTTTCTGACTAGATGCAATCATCCAAAGAGCTCACAAATATTCGTGTTTTTTTTATATCCTATTTTGAAATTGAGTTTCTTTATATAAATTAATTCTCAGAACTGACAAACCTTTTAATTAATGAGGTCAATATTCAGCAGTGGTGGCTAGGTTTTTTTTAAAGTGCCTACTCGCCTCTGCTTTAAAAAAAAACAGATATTCAGTGTGAGAATTTCTGGCGTCTGGCATTGAATATCCAGTTTTGTCAGTCAGTGAATCGCTACCCGGTCAGAGGTAATATTCAACCACTAACTGAATATTGATAACCAGTTAACCTTAGGACACCCATTGACTGTCCTAACTTTAAATGGTTTAACTATAAAAACATCCTTATTGGCGATCTCCACCATGAAATAACATTATGGCTAAATGCCCACAATCTCCAAATAAACCAATCAAAAACCGAAGTCCTAATTGTCACTAAAAATCAAGATTATACCCCACCAACACATATAACACTTCAAAACCAGGAAATTAAAATAAAAAATGAAGTGAAATACTTAGGAGTTATTATAGATAAACATCTCACATTAGATACCCATATCAGAAACACTACAAAGAAAATTTACTTCAAACTCAAAATACTTAAACAACTTAGACCTCTCGTATACATACATGATTTCATCAGTATAATTCAAGCCACCATAACCCCCCACTTTGACTTTGCAAATGTTATATTATTAGGTACATCAAAACAAAACATTAAAAGACTCCAACTAGCACAAAATTCAGCAGCTAGGATAATAACGAAAACACACTCTCATCAACATATAACACCGATACTAGCATCCCTTCATTGGTTGCCAATTCAAAGCAGGATAATATACAAAACATTAATAACTACATTTAAAACACTATTCGATATGGCACCAAGCACATTAAGTAACTTAATTACTAAAGAACATTCAAAACCTACTCAAAGAAAAGGTCAATTAAAGAAACTAAAACCCCCCAAAGATTTCATAAAACCAAATCCACATCCTTAACCTCCCTCATCCATGCCACATCACCAAATAGAGCTAGAAGATCCACGGCTATAAACTCCTTAACCGTACCGAAGGCTCTTACTGTTTGCACTAAATCAACAGCCAACAGGGCTTTCAGTCTCATTGCCCCAAGATACTGGAATTCATTACCCCATGATATCCGGGCTATTAAGAATCTACCACAGTTCAGGAAAGCCCTCAAAGGTCACCTCTTCAACAAGCACCTTATTGAGCCCAACTGCATCCCTTAGCGCTCCAAGACACCCCCATACCATCCACTTTCCCAGGCAAACTTATTGCATACCAACAACACAAGAAGTTGATACTCAAACCCATGACGTGATTGTGTTCTCCATGAATCTTTTGATTTTTACATGTAGTAAGTTTTGTAAATAGTTACCCCTGTTATCCAAGTTTTTTTTGTTCCCTGTTATCTGTAAACTCATACATGTTTTTGTACTGAGCATTTTGTTCCATGTAAACCGCGCTGATGCCGAATAGTGCGGTATATAAGAGAATGTAAATAAATAATAAATAAATAAAATAAATCAACAAACAACAAAGCGTTCTCACATGCAGCCCCAATAGCCTGGAACTCCCTTCCAGTTGAACTAAGAATGTTAACAGAGATTAACGAATTCCGCAAAAGATTGAAAACCCATCTATTTACAATACACTACAATAGTACAGACCATTCCTCAAAAGAATTAGATAAAGGCTAATCAGTTTTTGTCTGACATATCACAATAACATAAAAAGAACCCCCCCCCCATATGATTCTGAACTACTCATTACGATTATACTCCACATAATATGTATATGTATATATTGTATATAATGTTGCAATGTATATAGTGTTGCACTGTTCTGTGCTATTCTGTTTAATTTTTTTCTGTTTACTCTAAATTGTTTATTGTTATATGACGTTATATGTAAAACAAACTTAGCTTTGTTGTCTGTTGTTATTTGTGAACCGCAGCTGATCTCTGGAAGCTGCAGTATATAAATGCTTGTTAAATAAAAAAATAAATAAAAATAAAATAAAATAAAGTATTTACATCCCAGAAAGGAAAAAAATTTAAAAATAAATAAACAAATAAGCACACACA
This sequence comes from Ichthyophis bannanicus, assembly GCA_033557465.1. Taxonomy (NCBI): domain Eukaryota; kingdom Metazoa; phylum Chordata; class Amphibia; order Gymnophiona; family Ichthyophiidae; genus Ichthyophis; species Ichthyophis bannanicus. The sequence goes on along the minus strand of CM066035.1, from coordinate 168,979,741 downwards.
TACATACCACAAATCAATAGGTGGAAAATCATTGCACCAAAATATAGGGACATGTTTGCTAAATTCCATGCCCGCAGCGCGTATTTTTGACATGGAATTATTGCAGAGGCCCGCATTAATTTTTGGGAGCGTGTGCATCCGTCCCCCATCCATTAGTGCATCACTAATGTGTGGCACCGTGCTAACCAGCACATGGGTGTGCTTAACCCCACTCATTGAGTTGGTGTTGTACACCCACGCTAATGGCAACAGCTGCAGTTAACACATTTCCAAAACACCTGGACTAATTGCCATGTGCCATCAATGCCCATGTCACACCCTTAACCTGCCCAGTCTCCGCCCAATCATGCATTAATTGATTAGGATTTTTAGTGCGGGGCCCTGCGCTTTTAGCACAATATGCTTAGTCTACAACAAGCCTTGTGCTAATAGTTAGCACACATTAGTAAACATGCTGCATAGAGTTTCAGGCCCTGGGGCTCTTCTTTACCTCCTTGTTGAGTCCCTGGATAGCTCACGCTTCTGCTTCTTTCATTTCTATTTCTGCAATATTCTCACCTTTAAATACCTGGTACAGGCATCCCAATGTATAGGGTTCAGATGTTAATGTAAAATTCAAAGCACCTTTAAGCTTCTAAAATATATAAATATACCTCTCCTGGATGGACAAAAAAAAGTTTGGAAAATGTTCTTTGCAGTTTTCCAAGTCATGCCACATCTTAGTAAGTAGCTGAAACGTCGGTTCTACGTACTAAGATCTGGCATAACCTGGAAAACTGCAAAGATCATGATACTAGCCGCAAAAGCCTAAGAGAAGTTTGGAAAATATACGCTGTCCTCGCCAAGAGCACAAATATTAAACCATATGAGAAAATATCAAAAAGACACATACCAAGTCTGGGAGGTAAGGGGTGCAGCTGGGAGACAGGTCCCTTCCACTACAGTACTGGGTTTTCCTATCATGAAGAGGGATGCACCTAGGATACATGTCCCACTTACTACACTGAGACTCTCTGTCCTTCCAGACTGCTGGAACCTGGGCATGCCTCCTCCTCTGATCCCTGGACTCCTCTGTTTTTGAATTCTACAGCTATGACAAAGCCATGGGACCGAATGGATACATCTCAGGATACTGAAAGAGCTCAGAGAGGTTCTTGCAGGGCCTTTTAAAGATGTTTTTAATAGATCCTTAGAGACAGGAGAAGTTCTGCAGGACTGAAAAAGGGCCAGTTTGCTACCTTTTCACAAAAGTGGCAATGGGGAAGTAGTGGCAAACTACAGGCCAGTAAGCCTTACGTCGGTGGTGGGAAAAATAATGGAGGCACTCCTGAAAGAGAGAATACTGGATTTTCTCGAAACCAACAGGTTGCATGATCCGAGGCAACATGGTTTTACCAAAGGGCGATCATGCCAAACAAATCTGATTGAATTCTTTGACTGGATCAAGGGCATGTGATGGATGTGATCTACCTGGATTTCAGCAAAGCCTTTGATACTGTTCCCCATAGGAGATTTACCAATAAACTGACCAGCCTGGGGATGGGTCCCAAGGTGGTAAACTGGATCAGATATTGGTTGACTGACAGACGACAGAAGGTGATGGTAAACGGAACTCACTCGAATGAAAGGAAGGTGATTAGTGGCGTGCCCCAGGGATCGGTCTTGGGGCCAGTACTGTACAATGTATTTGTGAGTGATAGTGCTGAAAAATTGAATGGAAAAGTCTGTCTTTTTGCAAATGACACAAAAATTTGCAATAAGTGGATTCTCCCAAGGGAGTGGATAACATGAGGAAAGATCTACAAAAGCTGGAAGAATGGTCTAATGCTTGGCAGTTAATATTTAATATGAAGAAGTGCAGCATCCTGCACTTGGGATGCAGAAATCAAGGGAATTGTATGAGATAGGGGGCAACAGCTTAGTGTGCATGGAACAGGAGAAGGACCTAGGAGTCATTGTTTCTGAGGATCTCAAAGTGGTGAAACAGTGTGACAAGGCAGTGGCCAAAGCCAGAAGGATGCTGTGTTGCATACAGAGAGGAATTACCAGCGAAAGGAGGAGGTACTAATGCCACTGTACAAGTCACTGGTGAGACCACACTTGGAATATTGTGTTCAGTTTTGGAGACCGTATCTCGCAAAGGGTATAAAAAGACTTGAAACGGTTCAGAGGAAGGCGACCAAAATGATTTGGAGCCTGCGCTAGAAGACGTATGAAAAGACTCCAAGACCTAAATATGTATACTTTAGAGGAGAGGAGGGACAGGGGAGATATGATACAGACTTTTAAATACTTAAGGAGTATTAATGAACAAACAAACTTTTTCAAAGACAGGGAAGCTGTAATACTAGAGGGCATAACATGAAGCTGCAACAGGGTGAACTGAAAGGCAATATCAGGAAATACTTTTTCACTGAAAGGGTGGTGGATGCTTGGAGTACCCTCTCAATGGAAGTGGTTGGGGCAAATACAGTGACAGAATTCAAACGGGCATGGGACAGACTCAGTGGATCCCTTTATAGAAACAAGATAAAATCAAAATAAACGTAACTGTCTTGGATATCTTAACAAGCTGAGCTGACCTGCACGGAGCGGTGGGTACACCTCTAAACAGAGGCATGGAGCGACGGGCGTACTTACTCTTGCCACTTTGCTGGGCAGACTAGATGGACCATGCTGGTCTTTATCTGCCGTCATATACTATGTTACTATTTTACTATGTATAGGCTGAATTCTCAAGGCACAGCTCCCAAGGATCTTAACCTCTTCTCCTTTAATAAAGCTTCTAGCTTTGAGTAAACCTAGCCATCTTATGGAATAGCTACACTCCAGGCTAGTGATCTAGCCAGTCAAAAAAAAGCAGTACCCCAAGCTTGCCTGAGCCTCTATTGTGTTCCTACAGCCTCTCCCACTTTCCTGGACTCTTGAAGGAAAGAAGACACCTAGTCCCTGTTGCAGTGCTATTTATTTTTACTCCAAAATTACAGAAGGCAACATTCCCTACCCAAGACTGGCAGACCGTCTGTCTTCCATGACTTTGCAAAAAGGATAGGTCAGATTAGAAGCAGAAAGTTCAGAACATGCTCCTGTGTGGACGCAGAAGTCAAACTGTGGTGATTCTGCTACATAAATAATATATTACATAGTAGCATAGTTTATGACAACTGATAAAGACCAGTATGATCCATCTAGTCTACCAAGCAAGGCGGCAAGAGTAGGTGCATCTGCTACTCCATCCAGGTCACCCCTACCCATGCCTTTGTTTAGGGGTGTACCCACTGATCCGTGTAGGTCACCCCTATTCTCAGGTCAATTTTCAAAAGCACCTATGTGTTTGGTAGCAGATACATCTGTTGCTAAACAACCACCAAGCCTCAAACATTTTCATGGGTTAGTATATTAGCCTTCTAGTGAAACATACTGAGATCTTTAGAATTATGAGAAAGTTATGGTAATATACAGTGCATGTTTCCTAGGGGAAAAAAAAGATGCTGGTACTCATATGCACGGCTCTTTCATTAATACATGAGGTCCATGGGTCAGTTTTAGCAAACAATGAAAAAGGTGTCAGTACTCGGTACTTCTAAGTACCTCCTCAAAAAAAGCCCTGGTAATATACATGACAAAAGTGACATTTTACTTACCAGATAATGTCTTTTCCTTGAGTCCTGCTAGACCAGTCTAGACAAGTAGTTTGTGTTACCCTACCAGCAGATTGGTGGAAACAAAGAACCAATGAAAAGCCCAGGTTTCCATCACATCACTCCCATGCCTGTTTATGCCTCAGCCACCAGAGGTCTCTTCAGTATCCATCCCAAAGCATATGGGAGAACATGGCAGGCCTCACACAACCTCAACATGGGCAAACAATGAGCAATCAAACAGTAGAGAACCATGTATAGGAAAGCATAAAGAGAAGGCTGTTCGTAAAAGATGAATCTGCAGAGTCAAATATAGGCATCATAGCAGACCCAGGGGTACTGCCTCAGAGGAACAGAGCAAACAGTTCCAGGGGCAGGTCCAAGACTGGTCTAGCAGGACTCAAAAACAGGACATTATCTGATTATCTGATAAGTAAAATGTCACCTTCCATACCGTCCTGCTAGACCAGTCCAGACAAGTGGACATACCAAAGCTATGCTTCCATTGGGCAGGAAGAAGACCCAGCAGTTTGCAAAACTTTAGAGCCAAAGGCTGTGTCTGCCCAAGCGTGGATATCCAAGCAGAAATACTTGACAAAAGTGGAGGTGATGCTCACGTTGCTTCCTGATAAATGTCAGGAAAAAACCTATTAACAGGGTCAAAAATAACACACTCCTACAAAAACCCTGTCTGTAACATGAACCAACCCCTCAAAATAGACCAATTAATTTTTTGTCGGAGTTGCCAGCTCAGTGAATAGGAAATATCCTAACACCACTGTGGCCCTTCCATTTTAATAAAGGAAAAACTTTTTGTTCAACAGCTTGACTTAGCTGATCAATGGCTTGATTCCAAGGCTGCTCCCAGTAACACCGCAATCTGCTAATCCGACATGTCACGTTTTGGGTGCCAGCTGGCTGATGACCACCCGCGTACTGCTTGACCTGAAGCAGGGTGCTTAACAGGGGGCACCCGAAACATGACACGTTGGATTAGCAGATTGCGGTGTTACTGGGAGCAGCTTTGGAATCAAACCATTGATCAGTTAAGTCAAGCTGTTGAACAAAACATTTTTCCTTTATTAAAATGGAAGGGCCACAGTGGTGTTAAGATATTTCCTATTCACTGAGCTGGCAACTCTGACAAAAAAAAAAAAAAAAAGGATTAGCAGATTGCGGTGTTACTGGGAGCAGCTTTGGAATCAAGCCATTGATCAGCTAAGTCAAGCTGTTGAACAAAAAGCTTTTCCTTTATTAAAATGGAAGGGCCACAGTGGTGTTAGGATATTTCCTATTCACTGAGCTGGCAACTACGACAAAAAATTAATTGGTCTATTTTGAGGGGTTGGTTCATGTTATGGACAGGGTTTTTGTAGGAGTGTCCTGATAAATGTCTACAGGGGCTACCGAGCTCTGCTCCACCCATGAGAACGCTTGCGCTCATTCAGAATGGGCACCATTTTGAACCTGAAGACAGTAATGGCAGGAACTAGAAGGGATTTCTCCTGCTGGTCTAGCCCCCTAGACCACTAAAATGAAACTGCAGAGAGATTATTCGGACCTCCGGAACTGAAGTGTGCCCATAGCTTTCTGTTTCGTTACAAGGCCAGAGACTTATCAGTTCCCCTCATATTGCTGCCACTGCAAAGAGAAGCGGCAGTGTCGGTGGGGGAGAACCCACCTGGGGCCCTTGCAATCCTTGCTCCAGCTCTGGATAAGACAATTCCCAACCAAAATTTCTTATGTGGCTGAAGCTATAAGCCTGAGCTCCTCCCAATAGCCTACTGGTCAGCTTAGTGTCAGTACCTCAAATGCCAAGGCTCCCTACCAACATCCTGGTAATTGTACTCAATTACTATAGTCATTAGCCAATGTAAAGTGTGAGTGCATAAACTAGTCTCATCACTTTAGTTCTGAGTCTCTCATGCAGTCGAAGCTTTGCTCCATGAGGTTTCCTGGCATTGGGGTCTTTCAATGATTTGTGGTGCTCCTTCTCTGGTCCTTCAGTACACCTATCTACAAAACCAACAGAAAACCTCTCCAGACCCTAACAAAAGGGATTTGTGATATGCATTGGCCACTGCTAGAAACAGGATCCTGGGCTTGAACCACTTTTGGTCTGACCTAGTTTGGCAGTTCTTATGTTCTTTTACATGGGTGGTACGATATTCGAAAGGCATTTACATGGTTTACAGCCCAGTAAACCATGTAAATGTCTTAAATGGGGATATTCAACGAAATCTACATGGTTAGTGCTGTTGAATATCCCCTTCTAAGTCCCCTACGCACCCCGATGCTATCCAATTAGCATCGGGGCGTGTTGGGAGTGTTCATGGGCAGAGATTGCCATTAACTGGGTAGCGGCAATACTGCACTGCTACCCAGCGATTCGCAGCTAAAACTAGGCCAGCATTTTGTTGGCCTGGTTTTACCCACGGATGCTAGCCGGGTAGCGGTACAATATTGCTGCTGCCCGGTTAAGCTCTGCGGTGGTATCTGCTTTGCACTGAACCCAGATATGCAATGCCATTGCCGTGGCATTGAATATCCAGGGTTAGTGGTCAGTGGGCAGAACTATGCACCGTAGCAGCACATAGCCTGTCCAGTTGAATTTCAGGCCCAGGATTAATAAGAAAATCAGATAAAAGCTTTCTGTTGGCGTTTAGAATTTCAGATATCTTTTAACTCAAGTATGGTTCAGGTTTTCTAAATAACCTTAATATACATCAGATAGATTTGCATGCAGTGTCTCCAATTTATGTAAATCTAAATTACCACAAAATCAGAAGCCTCACTGGTTCCTGTTGGGGAAAGGCAATGGGGAAAATATGAAATGACCTAAAGTAAAAAACATATCAAAATCTCTCAGTCTCTCTTTTTGTCTGATCAGAAAGCATCAGGGTCTGGTCCCTCACAGTTCAACCTGGAGCTCCAAAGGTGTTTGGAATGGATGCACCATCTTGGCCCCCCACCCCTCAAACTTTCTCAGATATACCAAAAACCACAGGCAGCTATCTGACTTATTACGCATCCTGGCCATGCACCTTCAGATCTCCCCCTTCAATATAACTGCTGCAAATATCAACTGGGCATTCACCACTCCCATCCAGACTCTCTTTGGTCTGAATTCATTAAAAATCTCTTTGCCTTTCTTAGACTAAGCTAGCAGAAGGAACTTCCTCTTTATCTTTGAAAATCAAGCTGACCATGCAGAAAGGCAGCTTCCCTTTGGTTACCTCAAACAGCCCTGAGCTTCATGATCTCCAGCAGAAGCATGCCTGGTGCTGCCAGAAAAATCCCCCCAGACCTAGCCTAATCAGTGATGGACACCCTGACCCATCTTCCATTACATCACTAATATGCTAGCAGCAAGAACTACAGCATGCACAGCACAAGCTGGAGTAAGAACTCCAGAAATTTCCTCATTCTGAGCATAGAGGGACTATTCTTGGGTTTCTGCTATACCAGTTTGGCACCAGTCCTTATACAGTATAAAGAGAAAAGGTCTCTGCCTGTCTCAAGAGTGCTGTGCTTTCCAGCTTACTTCTGTAGAAACATCTGGGCCACATTCCATTGTGTGGCCAGTGAGAAAAGCTCCTCTTGAAGAAACAAGAAAGTGGTTTTCTATTTTGGGCAGAGCATTGCAAATTCCTCTCAGGGAATGAAGAGATGGATTCATTCCCTGAGAACAGAATTCAATTCAGTTTCCCCTAACCATGTATTTTAAAAAATGTGGAGGCACATTCTGAGATGTGCGTCTCTGGGCCATCTGGACGGCCTGGAGATGCACACGATTCTGCTCCCATGGGGGGCGGATGTCCGGGACGTGCCCCGATTCAGGCACCCCAGACATCCAGCCACTTACCTGGCTAACTCAGTCAGGCTCCTGAATGGAGCCGCTGTGCCATGGTATCCTGTTTCCATGGCACCATGGCTCCATTGAGGAGCCACGATCCCCTGCCGCCGCCACCGAAAATCTTCTTTCCCTGCAGCTGGACCTGCAATCCGGGCCTCCATGGCCTGTGTCCGGCTGCGGGGAACCTCCTGCATGCCTACTTCCTTTGTTCACACTGTCCGCCGCCGAAACCTCTCGTCCAGGGGGACTTATTCCAACTCTGCGGTGGAATAAGTCCCCCGTCTACCCGGCTGACCCCGGACGTACAGGGCTGACCTCAGAATAGGCCCTGCACCTCCTGGGAGATGACCCACCCTCGCTCTGCCCTCGTTCCACTCTCCCCGGCCCCCGTCAAAAGCTCCCCATACAACTCGGATGTAAGTACAGGGAGCCTTTTGCCGGCAGCCGCATTTGTATGAATAGCGGGGGATGTACGTCCAGGCAGGACGTACATCCCCATTATTCATGCCACAGAATGGCCCCCTATATGGATAATATCGGGCCACTCAAATTGCTAAATGGCCAGATACTACCTGCTGGGTTAGGGGTGGAGTAGAAGTGGTCCTAAAAGTTATACAGTACATTTAGCAGCAATATTCAACCACTAAACAGATAAGGTGGCCCTCAACAGCACTATTACTACTAACTCGGTTCACTGAACAGCACTATTACTACTAACTTGGTTCACTGATTGAATATTGGCCAAATATAGTGAACTTTAGTATATTGATCCCCTAAATGATTAATCTATCTCCTCATACTCTGTTGCTAAGTAGAACATATTTGATATTTCCCTATGACTAAAAAGTCAAATACAGTTCAGGTACATTCTGTTGCACAAGATTATTTTAAAAAGTTACAATAATTAATATTTATTCATCATAGCTGAGCTATTAACTGGCAGACAATGCACTAGCAAATCCAAATGATTCTGATTAATCACTTACTGGTGGTTAGTGTCCCGTCCAGCTACCAGGTTAGAATACAAAGGTGCTTTTTAACTCTCTTCAGTTTTACAAATGTCGTAACGCTTACCTGTAAAAAGTGATTGAAAGCCTCACTATTATATTTGCTAAGATAAATTCAGAGCCAAAAACATTTTCCCATGAGCCAACAACAGGGCAAATGCATGAGTATTTGGTGCTCTAGGCAGACCTCCAGACTTATTTGTCTCTCTCCATTAAGTTTTAGGCCCCTAGAACTCCCCTGAGATTTTGATAACAAAATTCAACAGTACTATTGAGCCCAACACTACCTCTCCCAGAATGATCCTGTAAAAAGGCATAACTGGGCATCATATTTTATTTATAGATAGATAGATATACATACCATATAAACACACATACACTGTTCTGAAAAAAAAAGCCTTCACACCTTTTAAATTTTCCACAGTCTGTCTCTAAAAAATGAGCTTCAAAATGCATCCAAGTAGTCATTTGTTTCACTGATCTACACAACATATTCTACACTTTCATTGTCAAAGAACAAAATATTGAAATATTCAAAAAAGTAGTTAATAAGAAATGAAAAAAATCTTGATTACATAAGTCAGTGATTCCCAAATGTTTTGATCCGAGAGCCGCATTGTATCTTTCCGATCACTAGAAGTTGAAGGGTGTTTGTGAAGTATGTGGGATCCCCCCACCTCTCCCAGGCAATAGTGGGATCCCCCCCTCTCCCAGTATGTGGGATCCCCCCCATCTCCCAGGCAATAGTTTGGGGACCACTGACATCTTTCTGTCCTTTGTGAGTCCAGCATTTCTCCCTCTCTTCCTGCTTCCCAACCTCATGGTCCAACATCTCTCCCCCTCCCTTCTTCCCTCCCTCTGTAATCCTTTCATTTGCCTTGCATTTCAGGGGTCGCTGGTAATGGCAGCAAGTCAAACTTGCTGCCTCTTGCTACACAGATCCTTCCCTTTGCTGTGCCTCGCCCCCGCCACAAACAGGAAGTCAGAGGGTGGAAGGGGGAAGAATTTGGAGAAGTGCAAAGCAGCATAAATCATTACCTCTGACCCCTAAAATGTAAAGGCATGTCAAAGGACCATGGGGGAAGGAGGGAGGAAAGAGAGAGAGATGCTGGACTGCAGGGGAAGGGAGGGAGGGAAGAGAGACATGCTGAATCGTGGGATGGGGCCAGGGAGAGAGGCAGCAGCATGCTGGTAGGAATACAGCCTTATGGGAGATGGTTACACTATACAAAAAAAACATATAGCATTCTAATGATTCACAACTTAACAGCAGCTTATACAAAAGAAGGGGAAAACTCAAAACCCCAGGAAAAAATCAGGAGAGAAACGGGTATCAGAGATTCTGGGGTATTATTATGTGAATAACTTAGGGGCTTGTTTACAAAGCCGCGGTAGCGGTTTGCGATCGTAATCGGAGCCGCGGCCCCATTGATTTCAATGGGGCCGCGGCTGCGATCGCGATCGCGAACCACTACCGCGGCTTTGTAAACAAGCCCCTTAGTGTTATTAATGACGCCCACCAGGACATTCATACTCTCACATTACCCTTTCACAAAGTGTGCGACTCTTCAACAACACATACTTTGTTGGGCTGGTGAGCTATGTTAAGCACAGCCGCATTGTAATGATAACATCCCCTGACGAAGCTACTGGCGAAATACTTTGTTGGACATCCGAAGGGGTATAGGGATAAGAAATAATGTATTAGATGAAAAGTGAGCTACGAGCACAGATTAGTAGTGACTACTTTTCTCTAAATTGGTTGTTTGAATACTGTTTGGATTGGAAAATATGGAGCTGTACTGGGTCATTGATGTGAAGGGGTAATGTGAGAGTATGAACGTCCTGGTGGGCGTCATTAATAATAGTAAGTTATTCACATGATAATACCCCAGAATCTCTGAGATCCGTTTCTCTCCTGATTTTTTCCTGGGGTTTTGAGTTTTCCCCTCCTTTTGTATAAGCTGCTGTTAAGTGGTGAATCATTAGAATGCTATATGTTTTTTTGTATAGTGTAATCACTGTGCACTCTGTAAGAGACCTATTTTAGGAGATGGTGACAGCCAGGGGAAATGGGTCCTTGTACCTGTTTTGGCTGCAGCTCATAGTTTGGGGACCCCTGAATACTTATTCAAATCCTATATCATAGCCAATTTACATTAGCTCCATACCCCAAAATTGCCTTAACAAGATTTATAACAAGTTAAATAGAGCCCACAGTAGTTGAGCTGATTTGAACGTTCTTGGGTGAAGAGTCAAGCTGTTTCTTTCGTATGAATTCAGTTTGAAGTACATGCTGAATACAGAGCTGCCAAAAGAACTCAGGGATAAAAATCAAAAGTACAGGTTGGGGAAAAGTTATAAGAAAACTTCAGTGTGTTTGAATATCCCTTTGGCATCGTTATGCCCCTCATTGTAAAGGGGACAGTTTAGCACCACCAAGACACTTCCATGAGCAGGCTGGCCCACTTAAAGTCAGTTGTCACCACTGTTAACTGCCACCGAGTCAGAGTTGATTACTGGTGACCTTGTGGATTGTTGTCCATGCTGTGACTATCCCCAGCATTTTGTAGGTCAGGTACAACTGGAAGTATATCACCACGCCTTTCTTCCGTGCAGTAAGTCTATAGCACCTGGTATTCCAAGATGGTCTTCCATACAAGACCCAACCCTGCTTAGCTTCCAAGATCAGAGAAGATTGGTACTACACCATGCCACCCTGAGTGCACTCAATGTCACTAATTATGGGTTAAAGAAACTGCTCAGGAAAGCCACAGCGAGGCCTAAGATTACTTTAAAAGAAATATGTAAGTCTCTGGCTAAGACTAAAGAAATTGTTAACTGTTCAACAATTTCAAGATTATTTCAAGGACATTATCTGGATAAGAAAGTGGCAGAAGGAAGCCACTGCTGAAAAAAGCCATATGATGTAGTAAAGGCTGTTAGTAAGGAGGGTTAGTAAGGAGGATGTAGTAAAGGCTGTTAGTGTAGCTGGGTTTAAAAAAGGTTTGGACAAGTTCCTGGAGGAAAGGTCCATAAACCATTATTAAGAAGGGACCCAGGATATCAATGCTTGACCCTGTACAAGCATCGCGGAACCTGTGTCTTTTGGGGAAACTTCTAGGTACGTATGACCTAGATTGGCCACTGTTGGAAACAGGATACTGGGCTTGATGGACCTTGGTCTGACCCAGTATGGCATATCTTATGTTTTTATTATAAGGAGCTGCCTAGATTTAGGTGGCAAGAATACGTGTAAATTTGGGTAGTTTAGTCATTTACATGCATAAGTGGCCACTTACATGCATAAATGAGTACTCTCGTTCTGCGCCCCATTCTGTAAGTACGTACTTTCACTGTGGGCATGCACAGAAGCAGAGTTTAGGAGTTTACTTTATAAAATGCTTGAATTTGCACGCATTCTTTAGAAATCTAGGCACACTATATTTACTCCAGCTCTAATCGTGCCTTGAATTAATGTACGTTTTAGACCACTTATGCTAGTATTTTATGAAGAAAAGTAAGACCACTACTACTATTTATCATTTGTATAGCGCAACAAGGCATGCATAGCACTGTACATGTACAAGTAAGAGACAGTCCCTGCTCATCAGAGTTTGCAATCTAATTAAGATAGATCATACAACAAATGGAGACTAGGGTAATTCAAGAAGAATCACAAGATTCAGATAGGCGATAAAGCAAGAGAATAAGGAGATCAAGATCCAAACACAGCTTTAGAGAGATGGGTTTTTAGCCTGGATTTGAATAGGTCCAGAGAAGGAGCCTGGCATTTTAACTCACGTAGTTTGCTCCAATCAAGATGGAATGAGCAAAGTCTGGAGTTGGCAGTGGCAGAAGAGGACATGGATAAAAAGGGACCTGCCAGAGGTGCGGAGTTCTTTGAGGAGATGTTTAAGGAGTGATAAGAGAGGAAAGGTAACAAGGAGCTGCAAAATGAATAAGTTTGAATCGAATGTGGAAATGGATAGGGAGCCAGTGAACTGACTTGAGAAGAGGGGTTATATGAGCATAGAGAGACTGGTGGAAGATTAGCTATGTGGCTGAGTTTTGAACAGACTGAAGAGGAGAGAGAGGATTCTGAGGGAGACCAGAAAGAAGCAGATTGAATAGTCTATATGGGAGGTAGCTAGAGAGTGGATAAGGGTCTTGGTAGTGTGTTCAGAAAAGAAGGGATGAATTTTACTGATGTTACAGAGGAAGAAACTGCAGGTTTTATGTGTTGGATGTGTTCAGAGAGAGACAGTCAAAGAAAACCCCAGGGTTGCGAGTTGAAGAAACAGGGAGAAGTAGAGGGTTATCCACAGAGATAGAGAAGGGAGGAAGGGGGAAGGTGGTTTTAGCGGGAAAGATAAGGAGCTTCTGTTCTACCAAATTTCAGATGGTAATGGGACATCCAGGCAGCACCGTCAAATAAGCAGGCTGAGATACGGGCCTGGATTCCCGGAAAGATTTCAGCTGTAGAGAGGTGAAGTTGAGAGTCATCAGCATAAAGATGATACTGAAAACCATGGGAGGAGATGAGGACACCAGGGGTCTGAGTGTAGAGAAAGAAAAGTAGAGGTTTCAAGTCAAAGCCCTGAGGTACCCTGACCGAGAGTGGGATAGGGGTAGAGGAGGATCCACCAGAACATACACAAATGGGGGAGATAAGAAGAAAACCAGGCCAGAACAGAGGGTCCCTAAAACCAAAGAAGAACAAGGTATCAAGGAGAAGGTTGTGATTAACAATATCAAAAGCAGCAGAAAGGTCAAGAAGGATGAGGATCGAGTAAAGGCCCTAGGACTCGGCAAGGAACAAGTCATTAAAGACAGGCAAGAGCAGTTTCTGTAGAATGTAGAGGACGAAAGACAGATTGTAGTGGATTCAGAAGGCCTGGAGAAGACAGAAAATCCACACAATAGCAATGAACTGTACATTTGAGGAATTTAGAAGCAAAGTGGGGTAGGGATATGGGTCGATAATTAGAAGGACAGATAGGATCTGAAGGTTTTTTGAGGAAGGGTGTAACCACAGTATGTTTGATGGCTGCAGAAGCAGTTACACTGGAAAGCAATAGGTTGAAGATATGACAGATGGAAGAGATGACAGCGAAAGAGATACAGTTTAGTAGATGAGTAGGAATGGAATCAGAGGAACAGTCAGTAAGTTTGGAAGAAGAGAAAAGATAAGCAGTTTCCTCCTTGGTGATTTTAGAAAAGGAAGAAAAAAAGAGTGACAGAGGCTGAAGGAAGGATTTTGGAGTGCAGACGGGGAAGGAGATGGGGTAGAGGTGACCCTTTGGAGAACTCAAGATTAATCTTGTGGACGATCATGAAAATAATCAGTTAGAGTTTGGGTGGAAAGGAAAGGAGGGATTGGAGGCAGAGGCACCTTGAGAAGAGAGGGGAGTGTAGCAAGGGTTAGAGGGAAAGTGAATTATTTATTTAACAGGTTTTTTTTATTGCTATTTTTACATTTTACAAACATCACACCAAAATAATTGAATACTAAACAGAGCTACAACAAGAAATAAAAAGAATTACATTACATATCAGCCCAAACTAGCCTCCCCTCCTTACCCGACACCTTGCAAGCCTGACCAAGCTCCTGGCCCTCATTGTGCATCAGCGTTCGCATACAAGTCCAGAGCAGCCCATTTGTTCACTTTTACTACATTTCCTCTGGCTGTAAAGAAATTATCTTGTGCTTTTTCATACTTGCTGTATAGGCAAACTTGATTCCACCATGTATGCCAACTTAACTTCTCAGGATCTTTCCAGTGCCCAAGAATTGCTTTTATGGCAATCGTTAGCATAAAGTTTAGCACGAAAAAATGCTCTTTTGGCAACATGGGGGTCACTGCATTAGCTTTTAGTACAACAATGCACCATGTCAGAGGCGAGGAAAAATTTAATACTTGCTGTATCTTGTTCCAAACAGGAATCCAAAAAGCCTGAATATAAGGGCAATCCAGGAACATATGTCTCAGAGTACCTATCTCTTTCTGGCAGGCCCAACATCTAGAGAGCCGGTCTTTGTTCCATTTAGCCAGTTTCACCGGGGTGATAAAAGCGCGAAGAAAAACATTGATTGTGTAAGAGCGGCAGATCTGGAACTACGTATTAGGGGACCCCAAAAAGAATTCCAGGCCTGCTGTGACAACTTAGAGCCAAGTTCCTCTTCCCATACCTTTCTCAGGCCTATTACCTGACTAGGTTTGCTATTTCTAAAGTATGCGTATATATTTGATATGCCTCCTTTTTTGGAGATTAAGTCCTGCATAATCTTCTCCAACTCCCACGCCTCTGTAAAGTCGCAGGGTTTCTTTTTTAGTTGTCCTAAGCAGTGCTTGAGCTGAAGCCATTGAAAATAACATGAGGATGGAAGGTTATATTCACAGTGCAGAGACTGGAACATTCTCCACATGTCCCTCTAGTAACTGCCCCACCGACCAAATGTTACATCTTTGTCAATTTATCCAAGCAAAGGAATATTTGTTGATTTTGAATGTAGGATTGTACCAAATGGGCGATTGGTATGAAATGGGATTTACGTTGTCTAGGATAGTTAGGAGGTTTTGAAACGCTATTTGTGTAGATGAATTATACGCCCCACTTTAGAATTTTCCGGCCATTTCATTCCCATGATTAAATTGACTGGGCATGGTAAGACCATTCGCTCTTCTAGCTCTAGCCATACTGGTTTCTGTGCAAACGAAGTACCCGCAGTCTGTAATGCTCCCTGGTTTAGTAGAGTCGCAAGATGGTACCAGAAAAAGTCAGGGAAGTGGACTCCCCCTTCTTCCTTACAAGCAATTAACTTTTTTCAGTGCTATCCTGGGTGTCTTCCCATTCCAAAGAAAGGTACATAAGATACGTTCTATCCCCTTATACACAGAAGCTAGAAGCAAAACAGGAATCATCCCTAATATGTAGTTTATCTTTGGCATCAGCACCATCTTAATGGATTCTAATCGGCCCCACCAAGTGAGGTGTAAGGGGGACCATTTCAGTGTGAAGGAGCATACGATCTCATTTAGCTTTTCCGTGTTTATTCGCAATACTTCATCTAGCGGGGCACCATATTGGACCCCCAAGTATTTTATAACAGAAGGCTCCCAATGAAACAAAAATTGCTGCACCATAGTACTATTGGCGCACTTGTTAAGAGGGAAGGCTACCGATTTCGTCCAGTTGACTTTATATCCAGAAAAACGAGAGTAGCTATCTATCAGTTGTAATAAAGGGGAAATTGAAGTTGGAGAGAGAAAAAAAGCAGGTCATCTGCATAGGCAGACATTTGATTCGTAGATCTGCCACTTCGATTCCCTTGATCTCAGTTGTTTGCCGTATAAGAAGCACTAGCGGTTACAATGCAAGGTTAAACAATAGAGGGGACATCGGGCATCCTTGACGAGTGCCCCTATGCAGGGGACAAGAACTTGATAACTCTCGATTAGCCAAGATGTTAGCATTGGGATTGGAGTACAGCATCTGGATCATGTTCACAAAACTCTTAGGAAATCTAAACCACTCTAACACTTGGAAAAGAAAAGTCCATTCTAGTCTATCAAAGGTCTTTTTGGCATCCAAAGAGAGACCGATGTAAGGAGACTCATGCTGCTCTACTATTTCTAACAGATTACATAATTCAGAGTGGATTCGTCAGCTGCCACTTCATATGTATTGTGATGAAGCAGACGCCAGTAAACCCATGGAGGTAGAAGAAAACACTGATTTCTTTAAAGAAATGATATACATAAAGTGCAGTTAGTGAGAAGTGCAGCTAGAGGGAGCATGCACGGAGATTCAGAAGGTAGGCTGACACGCCCAGGTTGGGATGATGCAAGAACTAATTCAAAGCATAATCAGATACACCTGGTCAGAGGGACAGAATCCTTACCTAAGAAACAGCTTTATAAGCAAAGCATAGACAAGCCAGAGGGGAGAGGAGCGGCACGAGCTGCAGCAGCTGCTGATAGAGAAGAAAGAGAAAGGAGAGGGCTCCAAAGAGAGGAGAAAAGGCAGTTGAACTTGCAGCCCTTACAGGAAAGGAACAAGTTCCATGAGAGCCAGTTTCAGGCTGGGAAGCGCCAGAAGGAAGTCTTCAGGAAGGACAGAAGGAGAACCGGGAGAGTGCCTGGTAGGGAGAATACCAGAGACACAGACCCAAGAGTTCAAAGGTACCTTCATGCTTCTTCCCCTGTATGTGAGCCACAAGGAGTTCAGAGGTGGGTGAACCAGACTCAGCCCAGGAGTCTAAGAGACACAGATCTGAACCAGGAACTGAGGCCGGGTCACAGAAAGGCCTGGAAGCCAGGGAGCCATAAGAGCAGCCAAGGCAGCTGGAGAAAGGTTTGGGAACCTATAGAAAGAGTGCTTACCAAAAGTCCTGTTGCATATTTGCCAGACCGGGTACAGCCAGGCTGGAGAGCCTTAGGAAGAAGTTCTGAAGTAAAACCAGGAATACATGGGGAAAGCTCAAGGGCCACAGATATCTCAGCAGAACAAGAGGCTATGCAGATAGACCCTGCTGAACCTGACCCTTTGCTAACTGAATGCCCTATGGACTGTATGTTTTGTTGTACTGGGAGTTTAGAATCCTTGAGAGAAATATAGCATGCAAGATGTACTTTTGAAACACAGTTTTGTTTGACAAGCTGAAAGAAGCATTGCTTTTGTTTGTATAACCTGTTTTGTTTGAACCCTGCATAACTAACAAAGACTGTGAAGCATATCCAAGTTTTTGACCTATGTAAATACCTTATGTGAAAATCCTGAACAAGGTGAAAATCCTGTTGTCTTCGTTTGAACCTTTTTGTGCATTAAGGGAATAATACCCTATACTTTACCATTCACATGGCTTACACAACTATTCATTATGAAGAAAGGGACTACTAGTACCAGAATGCTTCTGGGCTAACAAATTTTCTACCTTCAGTACAACAATAATGTCCACCCTGATCTTTAAGCACGTGGCTAAAGGGATGGGGTTGTGACATAGTGGCGTAGTTTTTAGGATTTCTTCTTGTGAAGCAAAAGAAGATTACACCGGTTCAAGAAGAAAAGCTGCCAAGTTTGAGAAAAAAAAAAACCCACATGAAGATTCGCTGCCAGCACTGGTGGAACGCTGGAGGACCAGCGGACACGTCTTTTCTAAAAGCATGAGTCAACGCCTGATGCAGGTAATGAGTGATTAGGCATAACCTGTGGTGGATTCAGGTGCAAGAAGTATTAAGAGTCCAGATAAAAGGGGGACTGACAAAGAGTTGCCAGTACCGCACTTGGTTTTTTCTTTTGTCTCTCTGTAGGAAAAGTGGCTACTATGGAGCCGAAGGAGGTCCTACAATGGATGGCTGCGCAGTTTGACAAGCAAAGAGAGATGGCCTTCCAAGCGCAGGAACAAGTGGTGCAAGCCCGTGCTTGAACTAATGGAAGCATGGTTGGCTAACCAGATGAAGACGCCGGATGCAGCTTCGTCTCCTCAGGGACTAGATGCTATAGCTACCAATGGTATGGTAGGACCATGGTCTTCTGAGACATTGACATTGGGGAAATTATCACCTAATGATGATATAGATGATTTTCTTGAATCCTTTGATAGGATAGCCCATACGATAGGCTGGCCAAAGGAGCAGTGAGCCATACGCCTGGCAACCTCGCTCACCGGAGAGGCATTGTCTGCCTATAGGGCTATACCTGCAGCTCTTGCCAATAATTATATAGAAGTAACAAAGGCTATTAGAGATCACCTTGGGTTAACTCCTATGGTGTATAACCGGATGTTAAGAGCAACCCGACTTAAAGCTGGGGAGACACCGAAAGCTCTAGATCAAAGGGTTAAGAGCCTGACAATGAAATGGTTGATGCCCGAGGGTAAGACCATAGATACCATAGTTGATACTATTGTACTAGAACAGTTTATGGCTGCTGTGCCTAAAGAAGTGCAGACCTTCCTGATACTGCAGAACTGCCATACCACGGAGGAAGCAATCCTCCTAATGGAAAGGTATTTTGAAGCGGAATTGGCTATTCACAAAGATGGTGAAGCTTCCAAAACGGCAGTAGGGGCTAGTGTGCAGTCATCAGAAAGGGAGCCAAGGTCTAAACTAGAAGGTTTAAAAACTGGTATGCCTATGCTAAGAAGTCACTTTGAAAAAAAAAGGTGTTTTCATTGTGGGAAACTGGGGCATGTGCAAAGTGAATGTAAAGCGCGTACCGCACTAATAACTGAAAATACAGAAATGACAAGAGAAGGTTTTCTTTTAGAGGTTAAAGTGCAGGGTATAACCACAAGTGCTCTACTCGATTCGGGTGCAGATCAGAGCATGATCTCCAAGAAACTATGGCGTACCATAGAAGATCAGTCTGAGTCAGTACCGAACCGAGCAGAGGGAAGAGTGAGAATAAAATGCATTCATGGAGCCTCATCTTTCTATCCTGTATATAAGCTGTTAGTGAAAGGATTAGGGATAGAAAAGGAAGTATTGGTAGCCGTAGTTCCAAAGTTACCACATGACTTGGTGCTAGGTAGGGACTGGCCCCAATTTAGAAAAGGGTTGGAGAAGGGCTTATATCCCCATGAAGCCCTTGTAGCTACACCAATCCCGTCTAAAGTAGCTGCAGTTCCCAGTCCACTCTTTGGAAAATCTTTGAAGACCAACCAAGAGTTAAGGAGACAGCCTTTGAAAGGTGACTCTGCGAGTAAACCAAAATTTGTATTGAAATTTTGTAAAATGTCCAAAAGAACCCAGAGTCCACGAAGAGCCTCTTCCCAGGCCGCCGGATACGACTTATACAGCGCTGAGGAACAACTAATTCCTAAGCATGGAAGGGCTTTAGTAGACACTGGCCTGCAATTAGAATTGTCTCTGGGATGTTATGGCCGCATTGCGCCTCGATCTGGGCTGGCCTTAAAACATTTTTTAGACGTGGGGGCAGGAGTGATTGACCCAGATTATAGAGGGGCGGTTAAAGTCTTGCTCTTCAACTTTGCGGAAGAGGACTTCGTGGTCAAGGTAGGAGATCACATTGTGCAACTCATCTGTGAGAGAGTTGGATTTCCTGTTTTGGAAGAGGTACCCCTGGTAACCCTATGGGTCGAGGAACCGGAGGGTTCGGATCCACAGGTCGGACAGACATAAAAGGATTGTCAGCTACTTGTGAAGGAAAACTAGAGGATGATTTGGGCCCAGAGTTAGCCGAATGCAGAACCAAGCCCGAGCCGAGGGTAAGTGAAGAACTTTCCCTAATACAAAGGCAAGAGTTGACCAGAGCGCTGGAAAAGTTTGATGATGTTTTGACTCCCGTTCCTGGCAAAATAGAGTTAGTGGCTCATGAGATAATAACTCCACCAGGTAAAGTGATCAGACAAAGGCCCTATCGGCTACCTGAGGCCAAGAAACAGGAAGTGGTGGCTCAGGTACACAAAATGTTAAGAATGGGGATCATTGAAGAATAATGGAGTCCCTGGTGTATTCCATTGTCCTAGTGCCCAAACCAGATGGCACGTTGAGGTTCTGCATTGATTTCCAGCAGGTAAACGACATATCTATGTTTGACGCGTATCCGATGCCACGCATTGAGGAGTTGCTGGATCGGTTAGGGCAGGCCCAATTCCTCACCACACTTGATATGACTAAGGGATATTGGCAAATTCCCTTGACAAGAGAGTCACGTCCCAAGACGGCCTTTAGTACACCAGTTGGTCTTTTCCAATTCCAAAGGATGCCCTTTGGATTACACGGCGCGGCTGCAACCTGTCAGCGGTTGATGGACTTGGTGTTACGTCCACATCAAGAATATGCCGTAGCTTACATGGATGATATTATTATCCACAGCTCCAGCTGGGACCAGCATTTGCCATGAGTGGAAGCCCTCAGGTTCTATCTGACCGGAAGAAAATTTCTGTTAATCACTGACCATGCATCACTGAAATGGCTGAATCAGATGAAAAATAACAACAGTAGATTGACCCGGTGGTATATGGCATTACAACCGTTCGATTATAAGATAGAGCACAGAGCGGGAAAATTGCACCACAATGCAGACGCCATGTCTAGGATTACGAGCTGTGCAGACGAGAAAATGCCAGCCCGTAATATCTTAAGGGGGGGGATATGTGATGAAGCAGACGCCAGTAAACCCATGGAGGTAGAAGAAAACACTGATTTCTTTAAAGGAAATGATATACATAAAGTGCAGTTAGTGAGAAGTGCAGCTAGAGGGAGCATGCACGGAGATTCAAAAGGTAGGCTGACACGCCTAGGTTGGGATGACGCAAGAACTAATTCAAAGCATAATCAGATACACCTGGTCAGAGGGACAGAATCCTTACCTAAGAAACAGCTTTATAAGCAAAGCATAGACAAGCCAGAGGGGAGAGGAGCGGCATGAGCCGCAGCAGCTGCTGATAGAGAAGAAAGAGAAAGGAGATGGCTCCAAAGAGAGGAGAAAAGGCAGTTGAACTTGCAGCCCTTACAGGAAAGGAACAAGTTCCATGAGAGCCAGTTTCAGGCTGGGAAGCTCCAGAAGGAAGTTTTCAGGAAGGACAGAAGGAGAACCGGGAGAGTGCCTGGTAGGGAGAATACCAGAGACACAGACCCAAGAGTTCAGAGGTACCTTCATGCTTCTTCCCCTGTATGTGAGCCACAAGGAGTTCAGAGGTGGGTGAACCAGATTCAGCCCAGGAGTCTAAGAGACACAGATCTGAACCAGGAACTGAGGCCGGGTCACAGAAAGGCCTGGAAGCCAGGGTGCCATAAAAGCAGCCAAGGCAGCTGGAGAAAGGTTTGGGAACCTATAGAAAGAGTGCTTACCAAAAGTCCTGTTGCATATTTGCCAGACTGGGTACAGCCAGGCTGGAGAGCCTTAAGAAGAAGTTCTGAAGTAAAACCAGGAATACATGGGGAAAGCTCAGGGGCCACAGATATCTCAGCAGCAGAACAAGAGGCTATGCAGATAGACCCTGCTGAACCTGACCCTTTGCTAACTGAATGCCCTGTGGACTGTACATTTTGTTGTACTGGGAGTTTAGAATCCTTGAGAGAAATATAGCATGCAAGATGTACTTTTGAAACACAGTTTTGTTTGACAAGCTGAAAGAAGAAGCATTGCTTTTGTTTGTATAACCTGTTTTGTTTGAACCCTGCATAACTAACAAAGACTGTGAAGCATATCCAAGTTTTTGACCTATGTAAATACCTTATGTGAAAATCCTGAACAAGGTGAAAATCCTGTTGTCTTCGTTTGAACCTTTTTGTGCATTAAGGGAATAAAACCCTATACTTTACCATTCACATGGCTTACACAACTATTCATTTTGAAGAAAGGGACTACTAGTACCAGAATGCTTCTGGGCTAACAAAAGTTTCTACCTTCAATACAACAATAATGTCCACCCTGACCTTTAAGCACGTGTCTAAAGGGATGGGGTTGTGACAGTATATAGTTGTGTATAAAACTTACAGAAGGCCTCTGCTATTTCGCTATTCTTATAAAGAAGGCCGTTTTGCTCATCCTTTATCACCACTTTGTGAGATTTAGCATGTTGAGATTTTAGTTTCAAGGTTAGGAGTTTACCGGCCTTGTTCATCTCTATGTGATACCGCACCTGTTGCTCAAAAACGTTCTGCTCCACTTCTTTACTAAGAATCGAATTATATTGATATCTTAATTTTTGAAGGTGTGTTAATGCCATGGAGTTAAATTGTCTTTGCAGAATTCTCTCCTCCGCCCTAATCTGTTGATCCAGGGTCTTGAGCGAACTTTTCACTTTTCTATTAGCAGCAATGGAATAACTGGTTATCTTCGCTCTTATTGAGGCCTTGAATGCTTCCCACCATGCCCAAAGAGATGTGTCTTCTGGGTTATTAGTATCAAAATAATCTTTAATGGCCTGTTGGACATAAAGTTGAAAAGGTTCCTCTGCTAATAAGGATCGTGGAAAAGACCAAGCATACTTATTGGCCTGTTCCTCTAGTTGAACAATGTCTAATACTATCGCTGCATGATCTGATATATGGGTACTTAAGATATCAGTAGTAATGACATCCTTAACTAGGGTTCTAGAGACCAAAAAAAGATCTATCAGCGAATAGGAGCCATGTGGGTGTGAGAAGAAGGTAAAATCTTTTTCAGTTGGATGTTGTACTTTCCATATATCTACTAAACCTACGTTTTCCATAGTGGAGCACAGCACTTTCAACGCTTTGCCTCTCCTGTTCGGCCTGCTGGGAATTCGATCAATTAGCGGGTCCAAGACCATATTAAAGTCTCCCCCTATTAAAATAGGAAAATTCTTTGGTTGTATCTGCCAAATAATGAAAGAAACTGGGATTATCACAGTTTGGTGCATACATGTTGATTAACACCATCTGTCTTTCCTCCAGTGTTAAGTGTACACAGGCCCATCTACCCTCAGGATCAGCCCTAGTAGAAAGTAACTGAGCTTTAAGTGTGTTACTGACCAGGGTTGCCACACCATTTTTCTTCCCACGGGCAGGTGCGTGAGTCGCTAAGCCATATTTACCCCCCACTAACTTTAATGTCTCTTTAGTGGACAAGTGGGTTTCTTGTAACATTATTACATCAGCTTTTTGTTTTTGGCAGTATCTTAGTATCTTTTTTCGCTTGACAGGACAGTATTTTAAGAGGGTTTATAATTATTATGGGTTTTGCGGATCATGATACATCCTATGTTCTGCTCTAGATTCTCCTGAAACCAAATGCCGGTTATATGAAACTTATACGGGTAAGGCTTACAAGGTGTCCAAAACGCCTCCATAAGGAGGAAAAAATTAATTGGGTGAGTCAGCACACACCTGCAATATGGCCGCTGAGCATCCCAATTGAAAACCAAAAGGCTAAGAAATCAAATTACCCTAGGTTCCTTAATGATGGAACTCAACATCTCTACTAATCTACTTACTCTTATGTACAGTCGCCTCTGAATCTGGATTATAAAAACACATAACAAGCAGTTATTCCCCTTCCCTCTAGTCCTACAGCTTGAAAATAAAGATCACAAAGCAAATCCCCTGGTAGATACACACATTCCTAACAATTATGCATAGATGAAAACTATTTCACACAGTAGGTTTTCCTCTCTAGACATGTGACATTAGAAAAATCTTTCCCAAACTTTCCTTTTATTCTTATACTCATTTCCCAAAGATAATTTTTTATGCAGCTGACCCATTACCAGGGTGTAATTACTTTTTGTCCCAACCTATTTAAACAGTCATTTACTTTCTCACTTGATTTATCCATTTACCACTGGCGCCACCGATACATTTCTTGAGCGAAGACTTAGCAACAAGCCTGCCATCCTCTTTCGTTTGTATCCTATATCCAAGCAAGTTCGCATGAGCAGCACACTTCATTGCATCTGCAAAGCCTCTTGTTCTTCAACAAATTGCGTTGCTGCTAAGGGATCCTCAGATGATTTGGACTGATTGTTTAGAGTTATTTTGAGCTGCGCCGGACAGAAAAGCCCATACCGGGCCTGCAGGTGTTGGAGCTGGAGTCTCAATGCTAAGAATTGCTTCTTTTTTTCTACTGTTGCATTGCAGAAATCAGGAAAAAAGGAGACATTATGACCCTCGAAAGTTAGCGATGTGTGGGCTCTTGCAGCTGCCAGAATCTGTATTGCATGCTGGTGTCTTAAGAGACAGAATATTATCGGCCTCGATCTTCATGTGTTCGGATTCGTCTGAGCTGGTATTCTGTGAGCTCTTTCAATTTCCAGCGATCCGGAGAAATTCAATCGCAATAGCATGGGCAGTGTTTTCCCCAGGAATGAAATCATATCGGTACCTTCGGCACCCTCTGGGAGGCCCACAACTCTGATGTTATTTCTTCTACTCCTATTACTCATATCTTCTATGTACAACTCCAATCGCTCCACCTTCTTAAGGGCCTTGCTGAGAGAGCTGAGTTGTTCTTCATACGCAGCAACCGTGGTGCCCATCTTATCCATACGCCCTGTGAGTCCCTTCATTTGTGTCTTCATGTCAAGCATTTCTGCTTGCAGCCGCCCCAGAGCGTCTCCGTTTGCTACAACCAAATCCTTTACCATTCTGATTTCCCCCAAGAGTTCTCTTATAATCTCCTCCGATTCCCGCGGAGCGGCCATCTTATGGGGGGAGAGAGGATCAGACTTTGCTCTTTTGGAGCCCGAATTAGTGCTTGCCCCAAAGTCTAATTTCGTGGGCTTTCCACTTGACATAGCTCTTACTTTGTCTGGCAGTGCCGAATATGATTCATATGCAGCGTAAAGTTGACCATTAGTGGGTATTTTGCAGGATTCTTAACAGGGATTGCCGGAGCAAAGCTCCTAAGCAGCCATCTTGTATCCTCGCTGGCTCCGCCTCCCATTTAACAGGTTTTTATACTGCTTTATCATTTCAGTCAAAGTGGTTTACATTGTGCCTTCAACTTAGTAATGTCATTAAACAGGGACATTGATAACTTGGATTTTTTTGAGGCGATGGAGAGTTAAGTGACTTGTCTAAGGCCAGCGGGAATTGAATCCTGCCTCCCAAATCAGTGCTGTAACCATTTGGCTACTCCTCCACTCCATTAGTCAGGTGAACATAGTATTCTTACTTGGCAAGAGCTATGGCTGACTGGAATGAGATTAGCATGAATTTGAATTTCAGGAAGTCAGCAAGGGTATGGGATTTAAGCCAGAGGCACTCAGTAAAGCAGGCACAGGCACGAAGGTAGCTGGTTTTAGAGGACAGCTAGGTTTGAGGTACTGTATGTCTCATAGGACAAGGAACAGGAGGAGCGAGTGCATGCAGAACAGAGAAGAGTATAAGTGTTGTAAGATGACACAGCCTCATCGGCAGATTCAGATGACATAGTGAAGGAAAATGATAATGTGATAGCAGTGGAGAGTACTGAAAGGTCAACAGAGTAAAGATTCCTAAACATGTTAGTGGAGATTGAGTGAGACCAATGGGGGGGGGAGGGAGGGGTTAAGCATGAAGTTTAGTAGGTGATGGTCAGATAAGGGAAGGACTGAGGTGAAGTTTGAGGGCAAGCAATTGGAGAAGGAAAAGAGGTCAAGGCAGTGGCCATGCTGATGAGTAGGGGCAGTAGAGCCCTGCCGGAGGTTGAAAGAGGATGTTAGGGAAAGGGACTTTAAGGTATTCATTAGAAAATAGTGCCTAAATAGGCACCTAATTTCAGACATATGGTAGGCATATTTTTATGAAGTTACTCTCAGAGGATATTTAATGATTGACCAATTGATTTAAAACACTAATACTCACTAATCACAAATGTTCCATGTGGGCAACATCAAAACATATGAAATAGTAAACAAACAATACAAGGGTAGGCCAGATTTACATGTACTTTCACCTTGTATTTCATATTTATTTTATAAATATATGTGTGTACCTTATAAAATAGGAACATAAGTGGTGGAAAACATGCATAAATTTCAGTTCTATAGCTGGTGTAAAGGCCTGCACCTACATTTTCGGATTTTACACTTGCGTGTAAAACTTAGCATTTTATAATTTACATGCATAAATTTACACGCCAATCTCCACCCCTGTACTTGCCCATTGTGCAAATACATGCAATTGGCCTGATGAATGTACTCACAGAATAGCAACTGCCTAAGGTATGTGCTTATGTTCCCACACATAGAGACCAATTCCATCAATGCACGTCCAGCACCCTGTATGGCCAGGCAGAATCAGGCATGCAAAGTTAGACCTGATTCTGATCCTGCAGCCCCCACGGGATCAGAATTGGGTCTAGCGCCTAGACGTGCAGGCCTGGACCCAATTCTGTCCAGCCGTTTGTCCCAGCGACTACCCAGCTAACTCAGCCGGTCCCATGAATTAAGCCGTGGTGCCATGGCTCCATTCACAAGCCGCGATCCTGGCCCGTCGTATCCGGATGCCTGTTTCACACAGCCTGAACCTCAATTGGCCTTCCAAGGCCTGGGTCAGGCTGCGAGGAACCCCCTGCACCCCCTCACTGCATCCCTGGATCCTGCGCTGCGATCCCCCTCCATCCAGGGGGACTTATTCCACCTTCGAGGTGAAATAAGTTCCCCTTCTAGATTTGAGGTCCCGGATGTACAGGGCCAACCTCTGAACGGGCCCTGTACATCTGGGGTCATGGCCCGCCCATGCCCCACCCTTGCTCTGTCTCCAGAATGCCCCCTCCCACCCCCAACTAGGCCTCTCTGTACAAACCTGTTATACGCACGGGGAGGGATGACGGGGTCAGCAGGGGGACACATCAGGGGCCGGCAAGGGGTACATCCATCCCTGTTATTCGCAGAACAGAATGACCCCCTAAATCTGCTAAAATATTGTGATTTTACATGGCACATTCTGTTCAAACACTATGGGTGTAATTGTATAATGAATAGTGTAAAAGTAACACTTAGGGAGCACTGCATGCATGTAGGAGAAGATTTTGTGGTCTCATGATAGTAAAGTGAAACTTTTTGGTCTCAATGCCAAGTGATAAGTGTAGTATAAAACAAAGCACATCATTCTGCTAATTCTGCTTCTCTCTCTCTCTTTCCTGTCATATAAGAAAATGGCATTCCTTTTCAATTTCACTTTGTTTACAGTCCTTTCTATTGTTCACTGCTTTTATGCTCTAGCCTAAGCGGTTTATCAAGAAACTGAATAAAGATAAAACACCATCCCTACAGTAAAGCATAGTGATAGAGTTACCTGAACAAATCTTGTATTTTTAAAATTCCCCCCACGGACTGTATACATTCTGTTTGGCCAACTCATTTGGTAACCGATAAGTCTAAGGGAATATCTGGTTAAATTATCCAGATAACTTTAACTAGATATTGAGCCACAAAGTCACTACTGACATGCTCAAGTAGGAACCTAGCAATATCATTCATGCCAATATGGATGAGTAACAGGTAACAAGAGGCTTGAGGAATCTCAGCAAACTCTCCATAGTGCTAAAATTAAAGACATTACAGAAGGTTTGCTGAGACTCCTTGAGCCTGATAATATCCGATGCTAATCATCCAGTTTAGCCAAAATAATACTGCTAGGTCCCCTTTTGAGTGTATCAAAAGTGAATTTATGGCCTAGAAGAGAAGATGAAGCAGTTAGGTGCGCAGATGATGTTCTCCTCGATCCTCCCTGTCGAAGGCCAAGGCCAAGAGGCTTGCATCCTGTAGATGAATGCCTGGCTGCATGGATGGTGTCAGAGTGTTTTGGCTTCCTGGACCATGGCACGATTTTCCAAGGGCTGCTGAGCAGAGATGGCAACCACCTACTGAAGAAGGGGAGAAGTGTCTTCTACAACAAAATGACTAATCTACTGAGGAGGGCCTTAAACTAGGATCATCAGGGATGGAACAAAGCCATCAAGTAAATAAAACATTAAAAGATAGTATAGGAAAGGGAAGAAAGGGCAACATCTGGAGAGCTGCCTGTATTAATGGCATAGTAGTCAAAATAAAGTTCTTGATTTAGAAGCTGTAATAGAAAAGACTGACTTTGATATAGTGTCAGTCACAGAGACACGGGACACAGCAGAAAATGACTAGGTCTTAGTTATACCAGGCTATATTCATGAAAGACAGGGTAGGGAAGAAAGGGAGGAAGAGTGGTACTATATGCAAAAAATAATATTAAATTCACAGAACTGCAAGGCTTATGAGGGAAGAAGAGGCACTGTGGAAAGAGGGAATAGAAATCTATTTACATCGGTGTGATATACAAACCTCACTTACATGCAGAAGAAATAGAGATTTAATTGGAGGTAGTCACAATATTGCTATGAAAGGGGAAGTACAAACAGGTAGGAGATCTCAATTTGCCAGATGTTCATTGGGATATCTCTGCTATGGTGCCATCTAGAAGGGATATCCTGGATTCTCTACAGAGAGAACTGTTCTGGCAACTGTTAACAGAACCCATAAGGGAGGGTGCAATAGTGGACTTACAAATGGGGAGAGAACGTTTAGAGTAGTTACTCACCTGTAACAGGTGTTCTCCAGGAGCAGCAGGAATCAGTCCTCATATATGGGTGACGTCGGCGCCGACGGAGCCCTCGTGCGGAACATTTCCCCAGCTTTCAAAGAAAGCCTTTGGGAATTGCAACGCGCATGCGCGGTCCTCTTCCCGCCCAAGGGTGCCATCTTGCTCAGTCTGATGACATAGCTAAAAGACAGCAAAAATAAATCATATGACTGCAACTCCAAGGGGAGGAGGGAGGGTTGTGAGGACTGATTCCTGCTGCTCCTGGAGAACACCTGTTACAGGTGAGTAACTACTCTTTCTCCAGGACCAAGCAGGAAGTCAGTCCTCACATATGGGACTCCCTAGCTTAAGGCTACCGGAGACCTCAAGCGGAAAAATGAGCTCCCTCTAGCTCGTCAGCACAGAAGGAAGGAATCTTCTCTGAGAACGCCCCCGACCGGTAGCCCAACACCAGGGCCGGAGGGTAGGATTTGCCTAAACCCCAAAGAGATTATGGAGTACTGCCTGTCCGAAAGCACTGTCCCTGCGGGACTCCCTCTCAAGGCAGTAATGGGCTGCAAAAGTCTGGCTTGAAGACCAAGTAGCGGCCCGGCAGATGTCTGCCAACAGAACAGAGCGGAGATGAGCCACTGACGCAGCCTTCGCCCTGACACGATGAGCCGTGACTCGACCCTCCAACAAGAGGCCGGCTGCCCCATAAGCCCAGGCGTTACAGTCAGCGACCCATATGGATAGCGTACGCTTGGAGACAGGGAGCCCCAACTTATTGGGGTCAAAAGAAACAAAAAGCTGAACAGCCTTCCGATGCTCCCACGTACGGTCAAGGTAGAAGGATAATGCCCTCCTACAGTCCAGGGTATGCAAGACCATCTCAGCCCGGTTGGCATGCGGCCTGGGAAAGAAGGTCGGAAGAACCACCTCTTGATTGAGGTGAAAGGGTGAGACAACCTTAGGAAGAAACTTAGGGTGAGTCCGCAAGACTACCCTATTCCTGTAGAACCTAGTGTAAGGAGGATCAGACACTAGAGCCTGCAGTTCACTCACTCATCTAGCAGAGGTGAGAGCTACCAGAAATAAAGTTTTCCAGGAGAGAAAACGGAGAGGGCGGGTAGCCATAGGTTCAAAAGGCGGACAAGTAAGCCGCTGCAATACCACATTCAGATCCCACTCAGGGGCTGGTAGACGCAAAGGAGGTTTAAGCAGAAGGAGGCCTCTGAGGAAACGAGCCACCAAAGGGTGGTTGGAAAGAGGCCTGCCGTCAACCGGCGAGTGGTGAGCTGAGAGAGCACTCAGGTGAACTCTGACAGAGTTAGACGTAAGGCCCAGATTGGAGAGGTAAAGCAAATATTGCAATACCACCGCTACCAAGCACGAGAAAGGATTCTCGTTGTGCTGAGCACACCATGTGGTGAATCTACGCCACTTAAGAGTGTAGGATTTCCTGGTGGATTGCCGTCTAGAAGCTAAGATGACATCTTCCACCTCTCGAGGCAGCAGTAGGGGAGCCAGGACTACCCTTTCAGCAGCCAGGCCATCAGATATAGGGACTGGAGGTTGGGGTGCAAGAGAGTCCCCTGATCTTGAGACAGGAGATCGTGTTGAAACCCTAGAGGCAGAGGGGTGTCCACCACTAGCTGTAGCAGAAGCGGGAACCACGGTTGCCTCGGCCACTTGGGGGCAATGAGAATCAATGAAGCCCCGTCCTTGAGGACTTTGAACAGCGTTCTGGACACTAGTGGTGTGGGAGGAAACGCATACAGTAGGCCTGTGGACCACGAGATCAGAAACGCATCCGCTGCTACTCTGAGGGGATGCGGTTGTCTGGAGCAAAATTTCGGGAGTTGCCGGTTCAGAGGACTGGCGAAAAGATCCATGGTGGGGAGTCCCCACCTGAGAAAGATCTGCTGAACCACCAATGGGTTCAATCTCCATTCATGTGGTTGCAGGATCCTGCTCAGTTTGTCTGCCAGGTAATTTTCCTGACCTGGGAGGTAGACAGCCTTGAGAAGGATCCCGTGATTGACAGCCCAAGAGCACAGCCGTTGAGCTTCCTGACAAAGAAGGAAGGAGCCTGTGCATCCTTGTTAGTTCACATAGAACATGGCAACTTGATTGTCCGTCTGAACCAGTACAGACTGGTGAGAGGCGAGGTGGGAGAAGGCTCTCAGAGCTAGGCGTATCGCCCGTAGCTCCAGGAGGTTTATCTGTTGAGAAGCCTCCCAAGGGGTCCAGAGACCCTGAGTACATGTCCCTTGGCAATGTGCTCCCCAACCGAGAAGAGAAGCATCTGTTGTGAGCACTTGAGAAGGTGGAGGGGATTGAAAATCCACTCCGAGCACCAGATTCAGAAGATGAAGCCACCAATGCAGAGAGGAGACCAGTAGGTCGGATATCGTTATTGAGTCCGCCAGGCTCCCTGTGGCCTGAAGCCATTGAGTGCGAAGGCACCACTGAGCAGGCTGCATGTGCAGGCGGGCATTGGGGGTGACATGAACCGTGGAAGCCATATGGCCGAGTAGCCTCAGGAATTGCCTGGCAGAGACCAGGGAATTGCTGCGAAACTGGCTGGCCAGATCCATTAGCCTGCGGGCCCTGTCCAGAGGCAGAAAAGCCTTCGCTTGAAGAGTGTCGAGCCTGGCCCCTATGAACTCCAGGTTCTGGGATGGGAGCAAAGTGGACTTTGCGAAGTTTATGACAAACCCCATGTGCTGAAGCAGAGCCACAGTGCGAAGGGTGGCCTGGTTGGCCTCCTGGGAAGATTGGCCCCTTATGAGCCAGTCATCCAGGTACGGAAACACAAAAAGACCCTGAAGCCTCAGGTAGGCCACCACCACTGCCAGGCACTTGGTGAACACCCTGGGAGCGGATGACAGGCCAAAGGGTAGTACTCTGTACTGATAGTGGTTTCCTCCCACAACAAACCTGAGATATTGTCTGTGGTCTGGATGAATAAGGATGTGAGTATACGCATCCTTTAGATCTAAGGAGCATAGCCAGTCTCCCTGCTGGAGGTAGGGCAGCAGGATTCCAAGGGGGAACTTGAACTTTTCCCTCTCCAGGAACTTGTTGAGGTTTCGCAAGTCTAGGATGGGTCTGAGGCCTCCTGTTCTTTTTGGTACCAGAAAGTACCTGGAATAAAAGCCTTGACCTCTCAGGTGGTGGGGCACCGGTTCCACAGCGTGATCCTTTAGCAGACCTGTCAACTCCTGAAGGAGTAGGTCCCTGTGTAGAGGAGATCTTGGAGGCTCCCCTGGAAAATAGGAGGGAGGTACCTGTTGAAAATGGAGAAGATAGCCCTTTTGGACTGTATGAAGAACCCAGGTATCTGATGTGACGGCTGACCACCTGTGGGCAAAGTGGGCCAGCCGGCCTCCTGTGCTGAGAGAAGCCAGCTGAGGAGAAGAGGCTATGCTGTTTGAGTCAAAAAACCCCACCCTGCTGAGCAGGGGCCGGTGTTGCTGGCTTCGGGGCCTTCTGCCTACGGGGCCCTTGACCCTGCCCCTTGGCCTGCTGACCCTGTTGGGGAGCTGCAGAGGTCTGATAATGAGGGTATTGTTTGTAGGCAGATGACTTCCTTGGGTAAAAGGTCTTTTTTTCCGAGCCCTTCTTTTTCTGAGAAGGGGCAGAGGTTTTCCTGGAAAGCCTAGTCCTGGTCAGAGTCTCGGTCTCGAGTTCTGCAGCCTTTTCAGCCATGGGCTTGCCAAAGAGGTTTTCACCTTGGCAGGGGACATCGACCAACTTGTCCTGGACCCATGGCTCGAGGTCGGATGACTGTAGCCAAGCCTGTCGGCGGGCACCGATGCCAGGCCCGGCTACTCGGGCCGAAGCCTCGAAGGCATCGTAGGCTGCTCGAGAGAAACTTCGAGCACTCTCGAATACCGGCGGACAAGGTCTCTCCGACTCCGAAGACCCGGGACGGCTATCGGGGCTATGCGACCTGGCCCTCGAGGAACCAGGAGCATCCACCAACGCCGCCCTCGCGGGTTTCTTCTTCCTGCGATGCTCCCGCGAAGGAGATCCTCGCTCAGAGGAACCCCGATGCTGCTCGGGGCCGGAGTCCCGAGACGTCGAGGCCTCTGACGAGGTCCGGGCCCGGCCGGATGCGGAGTCAGAAAAATTCTATCCCTCTGGTGCTGCCAACTCCTCAACGCCTTTGAGAACATTTTGCCACACGGACCACAGATCATCGGGTCATGATCGGGTCCGAGGCAACGGAGGTAGCAGTCATGTGTGTCGGTAAGAGACATAAGTTTCTTACAACGATCACATTTCTTAAACCCGCTGGCAGCCATCGGGGGAAAAAGGGCCCCTGCTAGGTCAAAAGACCGGTCTGCCAGGGAAAAAAGACAAAAGGCGCGAACGCCAGTCACAAAGGACAAAAACCGAAAAAGAGAGAAAAGGACCCGATACCGGCGTATCGGTCCGAGCGAGAAAAGGATCCGGTGTCGAACCGGAGAAAAAAGAGAAAAACAGGGAAAATCAACTTTTTCCTCGGGGAAAAACGAACTACGTCCGTCAGGCTCCATGGAAAAAAGAAGACTGAGCAAGATGGCACCCTTGGGCGGGAAGAAGACCGCGCATGCGCGCTGCAATTCCCAAAGGCTTTCTTTGAAAGCTGGGGAAATGCTCCGCACGAGGGCTCCGTCGGCGCCAACGTCACCCATATGTGAGGACTGACTTCCTGCTTGGTCCTGGAGAACTAATGCTGTAGTGGGTAATCATCTGGAGTGCAGTGATCACTGGATGGTGAGATTCAATTTTAGGATATGGATGGAGATGGTTTATTGAAAATCAAGGGTCCTAGACTTCAGAAAAACTAACTTTGCAAAGATGGGGGAATACTTCAAGGAGTCATTAGCTGGATTATGATACCTGGGGGAAATAGAACAACAATGGGCAAAACAAAGGAGATATTTTAAGGGCAACAAACCTTTTTGTTAGGAAAGTAAATAAAAGTAAGACAAAAAGGAGGCCACTATGATTTTTAAAAGACATAGCTGAAAAGGTAAAGAAAAAAATGTTAGCCTTCATAAACTATGAGAGATCACAGAAAGAGAAAGCCAAACAGCAATATCTGAAGAAGCTAAGGGAAGCTGATAGAGTTGTCAGGAAAGAAAATACTACTGGAATTAAAAATGGCCAATACGGTAAAACATGGGGAGAAGACTTGTTTTCAGGTATACTAATGACAGGAGAAAGTGCAAGGGTGGCATTTTGAGACTCGGTGCTGAAGAGGAGGAATATATAGAGGCTGATGAGCACAAAACAGAATCGCATAACAAATATTTCTGTTCTGGGTTCACAAATGGAGAGCGAGGAATGGGACCTCAAAAAGCGAATACAAATGGGAATGGAGATGAGGTAGAACTTGAACAATTTTCAGAAGACTGTTCATGAAGAGCTAGCAAAACTAGAAGTGGACAAAGATGGGGTTAAATGGGATTAATACAAGGGAAGTACTGGTGGTTCCACTGACGTGACTTTTTCAATGCTTTCTTAGAGTAGGGAGTGATCCCAGAGGACAGGAGATTTATTTTATTTATTTACATTCTCTTATATACTGAAATGAGTGAATGTGGTTCCTTTCCACAAAAGTGAAGAAAGGAAGAGGCTCGTAACTACAGACCAGTAAGCCTGACCTCTGTAGTGACTAAATTAATGGAACGCTGCTAAAACAGAGGAATGGTGTGGCTTCTGGAAGTCAAGGAATTACAAGATCTGAGACATCATGGCTTTACTAGAGGTATGTCTTGTCAGACGAATCCGATTGATTTCTTTGACTGGGTGACCAGAGAATTTGATCAGGGGAGAGCACCAGATGTGGTATACTTAGATTTCAGCAAGGCCTTTGACACCATTCCGCATCGGCAATTTATAAATAAACTGAATGCCAATCGGATTGACTCTAAAGTGACTTACTGGATAGATCATATGGTCTATATCTCCTGTTATTTACTATGGGCCCAATATTGAGTGGTGGCAGCTAGCCATCACTGCTGAAATCTAGACCCAGATATTCAATGCTAGGGCCATATTCGACCACCGATATCGAATATCTGAGTCAGCGATGATATTCAGCTATTCGATGGCGAAGGTTAGGTCAGTCATTACTGCGCCACACTTTCATCGCTGAGGGATAACAAGGCAGCAGCTAAATATCACCACTGCCCTGTTATCCCCAGGTGCCACATACGTACCACCCCTGGAATATCCTGATGTGAGCCGACTAGCATCAGCACATGCAGTGAAAGCACCTAGGGATATTCAGCAGCACTAACCATTCACTGTGATTAACGTAGTTAGCAGGTCTGCTAACCATGTTAATTGTTTCAAATTGTTATGGTTGTTAAGTGCCGTTGACTCATGGCGACCCTCTGGATAGTTGTCCTGAACTGTGTTTGGTTTTCAGTCAGAGGCTCATTGATGACAGAGTGGCACCCATAGCTGCTGTTATTGTATCGATCCATCTCATTGCTGGACTTCCTCTTTTGGGTTGACCTTCTACCTTGCCAAGTATGATGTCTTTTTCTAATGATCTCTCTCTTCGCATGATGTGTCCAAAGTATGAAAGTCAAAGTCTTGTCATCTGAGCTTCTAAAGAAAGCTTAGGTTTGATCTCCTCTAGTACTAACTGGTTTCTTCTTCAGGCAGTCCATGGTATACACAATATTCATCTCAGCACAACAGTTCAAAGGCATCAGTTTTCTTCCTATCTTTTTCACTGTTCAACTTTGCATCCATATAACATTATTGAAAATACCATGGCTTGAACGAGTTGAATTTTTGTATGGAGAGAGGCATCTCTGCTCTTGAGAATCTTGTCTAGGTCCTTCATAGGCATTCTGCCAAGAGCAATGTGTCGTCAGATATCTTGTCTGCTTGTTGTTTCTTTATTGATAGTTGATCCAAGTAGGTTAAAGTTGTCTACTATTTCAATTTCTTCTCCATCAACGATGAATGATGCACTTATTGATTTTACATAAGAACATAAGATATGCCATAATGGGTCAGACCAAAGTCCATCAAGCCCAGTATCCTGTTTCCAACAGTGGCCAATCTAGGTCATACGTACCTAACAGTTTCCCCAAAAGACACAGGTTGTCAGTATTTTTGTCTTTATATTAATTGCTTCTTTACATTAATTGCTTCAAATATTGGGCCCTATTTTCTAAGCATGAGAAACAGAATAGTGATATCATATGAACTACTGTGAAGAAAGAAAATCACTTTGACCTCATAGGTTTTACTGGGAACTTATTGCATAACAATAAATATTGGTCCAGCTGATTTGTTTTAGAAATTCCCTAGTAGGAGCCTCATTTTTGAAGAATTGTGCAGGATGAGGATCACATGACTAAAAAAATTAAGGGATCAATATTCAAAAGGGACCTGGAAACTGCAGAAAACCACTGAAATCCCAATATTCAGCGGCAGAGATATTCAACCACTAACTAAGAACATAAGACTATAAGAAATGCCATACTGGGTCAGACCAAGGTTCATCAAGCCCAGTGTCCTGTTTCCAACAGTGGCCAATCCAGTTCACAAGTTCCTGGCAGGTACCCAAAGTCCACAATTTCCTGGAGGAAAGGTTCATAAACTATTACCCGGGACAAGGACCCAGGAAATCCACTGTTTGCCCCGGGACAAGCATTGTGGAACCTGTGTGCTTCTTAGCAACCTGTCAAGTATCTGTGAACTAGATTGGTCACTATTGGAAACAGAATACTGGGCTTGATGGACCTTGGTCTGATCCAGTAAGGTATTACTTATGTTCTTATGTTCTACTTATGTTCTTATGTTCTTCTTATGTCCCTTAGGGTCACGACCATAGGTGGATTTCAGGATTTTTAGAATGAATATGTATGAGCTCTCTTTGCATACAATGGGAGCTTGATTGGGTTGGAGATCTTAGTTCTGTGGTCCCAGCTCCCACCCAGGGAGTAAAAGAACTGAGATAGAAAATGAACCCAGGTCACACCAGCTGGTAGAATTTAGCTCATCCCTTTCCAGTAGTATTTCAAGGCAAGTTAAAATCATTCAGGTATAGTAGGCAATTACCTGTGCCTGCAGAGCTTACAATCTTAAGTTTGTACCTCAGGCAATGGAGAGTTAATTGACTTGCCAAAGGCCAGAAGGAGTATCAGTAGAATTTGAACATTTGGTTGCTTTGGTCATTGGGCTATTTCTCTAAGCACAAGCCTATTCCTCTACTCTAATACACAATGCTGCTACTCAGCCACCAGGCTAGTCCATTTCTTACAAAAATGTGTTTGCAATTTCTAAGCTTAAAGGCAGGGGTTTTCAACCCAACCCTCACGTACTCTCTAGCCAGTCTGGTTTTTCAGTATGTCCACAGTGAATATACATAAGATTGCTTCTATTGTATGCAAAGATATTCTGAAAACCCAACTGGATAGAGGATACTTGAGAGCTAGATTGAAAACTCCTGCTATAGAGCCAGAATCATTTTCCCTATCTCCTTACAGCTGAGGTCATCACTCTTCTCAATTTTTAGGGTCCTTTTACTAAAGTGTATTATGCAGTTAAAGTGCATTAACTCTGTTTCTGCGGTCCCATGGTAATTATTACTGCACAGGTGGGACAATTACCCCGTGCTGAAACATGCATTAACTGTGCATGTGATGGAGTGGGGTCTGGGTGGGTTGGGAAGGAGAGTGGGGTTGGCTGCACATTGGGGTTAGCAGAGGCATCAGTAGCACATGTTTTTTGCCAATGCAGTTAGCGTGAGCACACCTATTGCCACCTCAGGTGGCATTAGGTGCACCTGCAGTAATTGCCAAGGGCTGGAATGCGCACTAAAGGGCTTACCTGTGCAGTAAATACCAGGCAAAAGAAGGCCATATCCAAAACAATTACTGTGGTGTTGATTTTGACTCAAAACATGAATTGGGAGCAAAAACATATCACATTCCATTTTGGACAAGTAGCATGCAGGCCAGTCCAAGACATACTATGACATAAAAAAGGCTAAAATAAAGCAAATTCAAGGAACAAATATAAGACAACAGAAACGTTTTCCCAAAATAAGAATTTAAAATATTTGTCAATTTTTTTCCCAATGGTCCTACACACATCTACACTCCATTTCATTTCCTTCCCTTCTTACCATGACTTCAGTAATTCACAAGAGCATAGATCTATAGAAAAAAAATAAAGGGGGTTATTTTAGAAGCCTTATTCATGCTTTGGACATCAGAAACAGGCGGGCAGTTGTCCAAATTACAGAGGTATCCCTAGAACCATTTTAGAAGCAGTTCTGTGGACTTCCTCAGTGAGAGGACATCTGAGTCACGAAAGGCCATGATAAGGAGACGTTGACTTAGCATGATGTTAATATTGAACTCGGCAGTAAAGCGTGGTACGTGCTCTCAGCAGTCTTGCAATGGATTTTACTGAAAAGCAGGAAATGGTGAAGAATGTCAGTGTTTACTGATTTATTTTTGCACAAGAATGTCTCCCCCACTTTGTGGTTTCAGTGCAGATAAGGGAAGTTGAATGTTTAGTGTCAAGCATGTGACATCATATTAGGATTTCATAGGGGGAAAAAAAGAATCACTTAAGCATTTCCTTATTTAAAAAATATGTATCACACCTTGATGAGTTGCAAAAAACAATGTCAAAACCCACAGTGGAAAACTACAATCAATCAATCACACTGATTACACATGCAGAATGGCTATATAAGCAACACTGTGAGTAGAACAAGCCAGGCACTTATCGACATGATTTTTGATTACAAAGAACCTAAAAGAAAAAATATGCAAAACCTCACATTTTTTGCAATATTGGCCCTCACTTTCCTAACCTACAGCTTTTCTCTCCCAGTATCTTCCGCTGACCAGAAACTTGCAAAGGTACGTAACACAATCTTTTCTTAGGCAAGCTCTGTTAACATCAGCAATAGGCACCATGCATGTCTGCTAAAATAAGTGTTGGTTTATTCAGTTATAGATATATTTAGCCTGTTAGCTTTCTTTTGAGAGAATTTTTTTATTATTATTTTAAGATCTATCTTATCTAATATCTTATTTTGGGATATTTTTATTTTCTTTTTCTTTTTTAACAAAGTCTACTTCCCTGAGTCCACTTGGGCTATTTATGTTTTACATATATTGATGTATCAGGGTGATGCTTTCATTGGACTTGGATGGGGTCAGTAAAGTGGTGCCCAGATTGACTCAGATTTGGATATGATTGAAGCATCTCAGCTGGAGGACCTTGGAAATGAAATATAAATGTGAATGAATAAGAAATATGCTAATAATGCTGCTTTTATGTTTAAATAACCACTGCAAAGTAAAAGAGGTATAAAATTAAGGGGAGCACCCACACTACCTGCCAAGACAGTTTCTTCTCTGCCGTGTCCTACCTTCTCTATGATAGAAAGAACTGCCTCACAATGGCGCAAGGTGACTCTCCCCCCCCCCAACAGCAGCATAGTCAACCAAGACAAGCCCCCTCCCCAAAGATGATGTTCCCAAGCATCAGATCCCCCTATCCATGCCCACTTGATCAAAGCTCTCCCCACCCCAAAGAAGACCCCCCTGCTGGCCCCCAATTACCCTGCAACTCACAAAGATGTCCTCCATAGTGTCTACTGAATTGGAGCAGGAGTAATCCCCTTTGTTCCTACCCCATTGCTACCAAGGCTCAAAATGGTGGATTTGATCCCTAGTGGTAATCTCATGGTATTGCTACTATGGGGAAGTTTTGAAGCTTGCTAAGTCACCTTTAGAAAGATGGTTAAATCTTCCATTTTTAAGTTGATGCTTATCTAAAGAACTTTGTATGTCTCTCTTATGGTGTTAAGAGCATTCTTTTTATTTGCTTGCCTATCTCCTGCTAGTGACATGTTGCTATTTTAATTTTGCTACTATTGATATCCAATGTGGTTTGTAATGCATATTTTAATTTTGATTTATTGGTTTTGTTATTGTTGCTACTTCTTTTATTATGCATACAATTTGCATTTTGGATATTTTCATCAGTTCATAGAATATTAAACCAAATAATGAGAAGGGGATTTTACTTATTCCCATTCAGTAGTAGTTTAAGGTGAGCTACATTAAGTTAGAGTAGGAATTCCCATACCCCTGGAGGACTTTCAATCTAAGAGGCATGTTACTAAGCTGTGCTATGTGTTAACGCAGCCGATAGCATGCCAATTTAACAAATAAGCTCAGAATAAAAACAGCATAGCAATTTTCTATGCTATTTGCAAAGCCCATGGTAAATGCAAGAGTGGGCGGGATATGGGTGAAAAATTGATGTATCTGCAATGCGAAGTTATCGGGGCCATCAATAGTGCATGGTCACCATCAAAATTGCAAACAGTGCAGATGCACCTCTATGGGTGGCATTATGTGCATCCACAATCCTACCAGATCATGCTTTTTGTAATTTCAGTGTGTTATCTGCTTGGGAAATGCTGTCCATGCCCCAAACATGTAGTGTGCAGCAAAACCCTAACACAGTTTATTAAACATACTCCTAAATTTGTACCTGAGGTAATGGAAAGTTAAATATCTTTTATGTGTATAGCGCTACGTATGCCTAACAGTGCTGTATAAATGACATGTAGTAGTAGGCTTGGCCAAGATCACAAAGAGTGCTGGTAGGATTTGAACCCTCACTTCCCTGGGGCAGAGTTTACTGCTGCAGCTATTAGGCCACTCCTCTGTGCCTAAGTTTAATACCCCTGTCTGTAATACCTTCTTATCTATAGGGAGAGGGGGAACACAGTCACACAAACTGCAGTACACAGAGACATCAGTGCAATCTGCTAAGCCTTTATTCAGCAAGTTAAAATTAGAAATCACTGAAAATAAATTTTGAACATTTTGAAAATTTAAAACTTTTTTTAATGTAGGATTTTCTAGACCACTTCTACCTAATGACCAATAAAGCACTTACGAATGCTTTTGAAGAACAAATTAAAGAAATGCAAAAATTCTTTGGCCTAACCATAACAGGACAACTGAATCCTAATACCATAGCAATCATGAAGAAGCCAAGATGTGGAATTCCTGATATAGCAGACGCCAGAGCATCAACTGGGAGGTCAAAATGGACTAAAAAGATGATAACTTACAGGTAAGCTTATTTAAGGTTCTTTCGGGTGCATTTCATAATGTATGAAAGAACCTAAAGGTTTCATTAGTTTCTCCGTCTGTCTATCTTTCTGTAGCCAAGTTTGTGCCACTCTCATTTGCAATGAATTTGCATCAATTATGTAAGATAAATAAGTAAGGAAGTAGGAAACTATAATGAGACCATGTATTCAGCAAATATATCTGAAATGATTATAAGCCTGGTTATCTGCACTCGTAGAATAATGCATATATTGGTTCTTTTGACTCTTATTACTGCTCAAGGTTTTTCATACCCCTCTGATGTCACACCATTAGCCATTGCCCTTAGTCAAAAACTCCCTTCATACCAAATACCATACTGTTTGAGCTGAAGGATCAATAAAAATATTAGAACACAGACAAACTATGTAACTTCAGCTCCACTCCTTCCTTGAACATATGGGCATAAATGGGAGCTATAGACAGGGCTGCTGCTGCCAGATTCCACCTCTGCCCACATGCAGCCTCTGCCCTCCCTGCTGAGTTTCGCTTATTGCTACAACAAGCTCATCAGCAGCAAAGATGTCAAGGATGGACCATCCCAAAAAGTGTGATTTACCATCCCAAAGAGTGAGATTTTTCAGACAGTATTACCATGAAGTATAGTATTGCTTTGTAAATGCAAAAGGCAACAAAAAATATGTGCTTTTCTTTGGAACAGAATGAAGGCAATAAGGGTAAATTATCTGGGCTAAAAATTGCTCTCTATTCAATAACTAAAAATATACACATAACCTTTCAGAGCGCACATACTTGTAGGTGCAGGGGAAAAGGATGGGGCAGGGGGAGACAGGACACAGGAAGGTATGCTGAGATTTCTTCTTACTGGTAGGGCCTCTTGAATTCTTGAAAGCAGTGTCAGGATCAGTGCCATGGCTCTGAAGCTCTGATGAGTGAGAGACATGCTCAAAGAGTGTGAGAGCGTTAAATTAAATGAGTCTGATCCACTCCTAATGAGCGAGACTCGGCATCTCTGCATACAGGTTCCAGCTAGTGCCAGCCACAGCTAATAGGAAGAGAGCAAGCAGTGCACGGCATTAGTCAGTTCCTGAAGTGGAAATGGTCATGGAGCTCTCTATTGATTAGCTACTTCTGATTATATTACAGCCCCAGCCTTATCCAGCCATCCACTGAAACTACTTTTTCCAATTAATTTAAATTAGGGGCACGTTTACTAAAGTGCATTAGCTGCTACCATGGGGCTAACAGATTATTTGCCCCACAGTAGCAGCTAACACAGACGAAAAGCAGATATCGCAGGCACTTTTCTGTGATATATGTCTTTCACGTGTTGAAGGAGTTGGTGTCGGGACTGGGGCAGGGAGGAGACTTGCCAATTTTCAGGAGCCACTGCACAAAAACTTGTTATGTGATGGCTGCTGAAATTGGGCAGATCACAGCTGTTCGGGCCTTATCACGGCAGGACCCGATCACTTCCCCCCCCCCCCCCGACCTAGATCTGCCCTCCCAAACTGGCTAGCCAGTGGGTAAATGGGAGCCCTCTGTGTCCCCCACTCCTTATCTGTCCAATCTATGGTGGTCTAGTGGAGCTTCGGACAGGAGTGGTCCTCCCTGCTCCTGTCCCCAGTGCTGTCTAAAATGGTGCCAGTCTCATGGTACTGACCTCCTAGCTGCCCCCCTTCAGTTGTACTAACAAAAATGTCCCTGGTTTTGTGGAGCTGCCCCCTAGACAGCACTGAGGACAGGGACAGGAGTGGAACCACTCCTGTCCCCAGCTACACTAGACCACCATAGATTGGACAGGTGAGGTGGAGAGGCTGGGGGGGGGAGGGGCTCCCATTTGTTGACTGACTAGCCGGGCTTGCGTTACTGTATGCAGGGTGGTTAGGAGGGTGGGGGCCAACTGGCTAACCTGGATGTAACTTGTCACTGGGGTTCCTCCAATCCCCCAGGCAGGTCCCAACAGGGATTGGGCGCTGTCTTGGGGGCAGGGATGGTACTAAAGGGGGATGTTAGTTGAGCCTTTTACATTGTCTGTGTCATGGATTGGTACATCCGTGCAAACCAAAGGAACCGGTGTGAAGTAGCGATCACAAATCCTTTATTGCAGAAACCCCTACGTGTTTCAGCCATCGGCCTTCAACAGGGGAATCAGCCTCATAAAGACAAAGACAACATATATTAACAACCAATGAATATAAATATAAAAGCACATATAAAAACATAAATAGGAGCTGGTGCACTAGAGAAGAAACATAGAATGTCCAAAATTGGCAGAACAAACATAATTTTAAAAACCTATACAAAT
Source organism: Ichthyophis bannanicus (assembly GCA_033557465.1). Taxonomy (NCBI): domain Eukaryota; kingdom Metazoa; phylum Chordata; class Amphibia; order Gymnophiona; family Ichthyophiidae; genus Ichthyophis; species Ichthyophis bannanicus. The sequence continues at coordinate 168,936,816 of CM066035.1, read as the reverse complement.
GAGAGAAAACATTTATATATATAAAATATATACAAAGATAAAACACATTAAAACCAATATAATCTAAATAGCGTATGCAGATAAAAGAAAGCATGTATGCGAAAAGTACAAGATTAAAAACATATTAAAATAATGCACAAATCACAATTGAAATTATAAGATCAAATGTAGAATAAACAGCATAAGCTGAAATAAAGATGCACCTAGATAAAATAAAAACATATATGAACCTTCTAAAATGCGCCAATGCCATGCACGTGACTTGCAATTGCGGTTCTGAGATCGAGGGTACCCAGTGAAGTACATCCAGGAAGCATACCAGAGCAAAATATTCAGATTGTGCCACCCTCCTGAGTGGTCAGTGGTCGGATTGTGCAAGACGATGATTAGATGGTTTGTACCCTCACCTTTTCCAGCCTTTCGAGGGACGTTGCACGCATCATTAAAGAAGAATGGCATATTTTTGAATCCCTACCCACCTTTTGTGATAAGAAGCTTATCATTGACCATTGTAGAAATCCGAACCTTGCCAACATTCGAAACCCCGGTTTACTCTTCGAGCACGGGGTCATTTTTGTTGTGGCAGGTGTACTGCTTGTGAAAATGCCATAGTCTCCAGAAAGATTTTCACACACGCCACTTTTACCCGTAAGATCGTCCTTCATGATTTTTGCCAATTGTGAGACTCAACAAGTTGTTTATCTTATTACATGCCTTTGCAATCTCTGCTACATTGGTAAAACAAAAAGGAGTATTAAAACACGGAACAGTGAGCATAAAAGTTGATCTTTAGTTGATCATTGGATACAGAACAACCATCTGATTTCAGAGTTGCGCTTCGTAGTCCTTAAAGTTTTCTGCAATCACTGGAGAGGGGGGGAGGATGTTGATAGACCCCTCCTACATATAGAACAAAGATTTATTTATTAGCTGCAAACGTTACACCCTAAGGGTTTGAACCAAGATTTGGATCTTTTGGTGTTTTTATAATAAACGCACTTCCATATATGTGCATTTTACATTCTTCTATTTATTCATTTGTTTTTATATTACATATATTATATCTTTTTTATTTTTCGTTCATTCTGTTTTTAACGCCCCTCTGGTCTCATCTCCTGGTTTTACTGTGTCCTCCATGACATCGCACACATGACAACCTCCTGGCTCCCTTCCCCTTCCCCCTCCCTCTTCTCCCTCTCCCTCCCCCTCCTTTCCCTTTTCCTTCCTCTCCCCCCTCCCTTCCCACCTTCCTCCCTTCCCACTTCTCCTTCCCCCTTTCACGTCTCCCCATCTCTTCCCCCTTCTTTATCTTTATTTAATACTTGGTATACCACTTTACAAAAAGACACCAAAGCGGTTCACAATAGACTAAAATAACTGCCAGAAAAAGAAAAAAACGCCATAGTCAACAGGAAAGAGGAGAAAGGAAAGAGAGGAGCAGAAGGAAGAGGGACTAAAGGGAGAAAGAAAGGGGAAAGAACCTCAGCTAGGAGCAGCAGGAATAGGGAGGTTGAAGGCAGAGCAAAAGAGGTGGGTCTTGAAAAGAGATTTAAACCTGTTGAAGGAGAGTTACAGCTGGAGATCTGGGGTGAGAGAATTCCAGAGTTTAAGGCCTAGGTAGAAAAAGGCAGAATTCCGGGTAGACTCCAGGTGTGCAACAGAGGGGCGAGAAAGGAACATGCGATTGACATAGATGTGACAAAGTGTACGGTGGGGAGTATGGAGATGGATCAAATTATGTTTATGTTTATGTTTATTGATTTGATTGACCGCCCTTCAAAATAGCAGAGCGGTTTACAATGATAATAAAATATTACAGTAACATCAAGGCACAAGGCCGGAAAAGTAGAAAGAAAGTTACAATTACTTTGTAGAGAGAAAATGGAAGAGCAGGTTGATATCAAAGGGTATAGGAAAAAAGGTTAGGGGTGAGAGGAGGGAGGGCCAAAGGCAAGGGAGAAAAGGTGAGTCTTTAGATCCAGCTTGAAGGTAGGATGATGATGTTCCAGGCGGAGGGTGGTGGGAAGGGAGTTCCAGAGGGCAGGGCCTAGAAAAAAAAAAGCTGAGGAACGGGTAGAGTGCAGGTGGGCTAGGGAGGGAGGGGGTAGTGTGAGACGGTTGAGATGAAAGGAACGGGAGTGTGTCTGGGAGTGCGAAAGTGGATGAGGTCAGCCAGGTATTGAGGAGTGGAGGTGTGAAGTGCTTTATGAACAAGGGTGAGTAGTTTGAACTGAATGCGGAAGGAAATTGGTAACCAGTGAAGGCGGAAAAGAAGGGGGGTGACGTGGTCTCTGGGGGAGGAGTGGGACATGAGTCGAGCGGCTGTATTTTGGATTCGTTGAAGACGTGACAGTTGGAGCTTGGTGAGACCAGTGAAAATGGAATTGGCGAAATCAATGCGAGAAATAACTAGTGATAGAAGCAGAGTAGTAAGAGCAGAGGGAGAAAGAAAAGGACGAATTGCCCGGATCTGACGGAGGTAGTAGTAAGAGGTTTTGGAGATATGGGAAATGTGAGCTGAAAAGGAAAGGTCAGAATCGAAAAGTACACCAAGATAACGAAAAGTAGGAACAAGAGAGATAGGTGAACCAGAGAAAGAGGGGGCCAGAGAGGGGGGCTGATGACCGTGGGAAAACCAAATAGCAGTAGTTTTGGAGGTGTTGAGATGGAGGCAGTTATTAGTTAACCAGTCGGAGACAGCAGTTAGACACAGGTTTAGGGGGGCAAGATCAGGACAAACAGGGGAGGTGTGATAGAGAAGAAGAATGTCATCTGCATAAAAGAAGGCCGTGATCCCAAACTGTTGTATCAACAAGGTGAGAGGAGTCAGAAAGAGGTTGAAGAGCAAAGGTGCGAGAACGGAGCCCTGTGGGACTCCGCAGGGAAGGGGAAAAGGGTCTGAGGGGGGAACGGATGGAGAGGAGGAAAGGACTGCAGCAGATCTAGAAGAAAGAAAAGAGTGGAACCATCGATATACAGTGCTACAGAGGCCAGCTTCGCGTAGACGAGACAGAAGAAGGGAGTGATCAACCAAGTCAAAGGCGGCAGAAAGATCGAGAGCTACCGCCACCGAGATATCACCTCGATCGTGTGCAGTGTGCAGAGAGTTGGTGAAGGCAAGAAGAATAGTTTCTACACTGTGCCCAGGACGGAAGCCAGACTGACGAGGGTGAAGAAAATTAACAGAATCCAAATGGTGAGAAAGCTGTGCGAAGACAATCTTTTCCAGAATTTTTGAAAGAAAGGACAGATTAGAAACTGGGCGGTAGTTGGCAGGGTCCAGGGATCAAGAGAAGGTTTTTTAAGAATAGGGCTGATAAGTGTGTTAGTACAGGAGGTTGGTAAAGTTCCCGTTGAAAGAATAGATTTCAGCATGGCTAGAAGATATGGAAGGAAAGACAGAGAAGGAAGGAGCAACCAGGAGGAAGGGATAGGGTCAAGAGGGCAGAAGGTCTTGTTGGATGAGGAGATGAGGTGGTGAAGCTCAGCTGTGCTAGTTAAGGAGAAAGAGGACCAGGTGTGAGACAGTTGGGAGGTGGGAGGGGGGGAGGCAACAGGGGGCGGGGAGGAGATTGGTGGGGGGAGGGTAGGTAGGGAGGCTCTTAAGGTAGAGACTTTGTTACTGAAGGCGGAAGCAAGAAGGGAAGGGGGGGAGTGGGATGTGCGGGCACAGCAGAGGAGGTAGGAAGAAGGGAAGTGAGGAATCTAAGGGTAGAGTAGAGATGCCGGGTCTGGTTAGGGGCGTTGGCAATGGCAGCAGAAAAGTAAGAGGACTTGGCAAGGTGAACCTCGGATCGATACTGAGAGTTTCGGGCTTTGAAAATAGATAGGGTGGTTGGAGAGGGGGACTTACGCCATAGCCTTTCAGCTCTCCGTAGTTGGAAGCGGAGGAGGAATAGACCAGTATGATACCAGGGCTGGGAAGGGCGGCGTGAGGCTGGGCGTGGGTGAAGAGGAACAATACGATTGAGGGCGGCAGAGAGAGAGGAGGACCAGGTAGACACTTGAGAGTTAGGGGATAAGGAAAGGAAGTCGGAGGGCACTAAGTCTGTGGCAGGAGGCAACTGCTGGGCAGTGGAAAGAGAGATAGTGCGGGATAGACATGGAGGGAGAGAAAAGGAGGGTGGGGGAACTAGAGCTGGGGCCGCAGGATGAGAGCAAAAGACTGTCAGGCAGAGATGGTCTGTCCAGGGAAGGGGGAAGGAAGTCAGGCTGTCAAGAGAGATGGTGGAAGAGGAAAGGGTCAGGAATAGATCAAGGGTGTGTCCAGCAGAATGATTGGGGAAAGAAACGTGCTGTCGGAAAGATAGGTCGTGAAGGAGAGCAAGGAAGGCATGTTCCCTGGAGGATGAGGGGGAGTCGAGGTGAAGGTTAAAGTCACCAGCAATGAGGAGGTGAGGAAAAAGTAAGGAGAGGTCTGAGATGGAACGGAGGAGAGAGTCCCAAAGATCCGGGTGCAGGGCAGGGGGCGCATAGATGAGAAGGATATGTGTTGAGGGGGAAGTATGAAGATGGAGCAGAAGAGCCTCAGGGTAGGAAAGAGAGGGTGAGAAGATCTGAGTGAAGGAGAGAGAAGACCGGAGAATAGCGGCCACCCCGCCGCCAGAGCGGCTGGTGCGGGGGACGGAAACTGCAGAAAAACCTACGGGTAGGCAACGGGCAAGGAAGGGATCCTCCCCCTCTCTCAGCCAGGTCTCGGTGAGGAGGGCAAGGTCTAGTGATGTCCGAGTGATAAGGTCTTGAATGAGAAGGGATTTTTTTCTGAGGGAGCGGCAGTTGAGAAGGCCAAGCTTAAGGGAAGTGCAGGAGGGGGGAGGGAGAGCGCAAGGATATGCAGGAGTTCGCAGGGAGGAAGCACAGTAGTGAAGATTGAGAAGGCAGCGGGATCGATAACGAGCATTCGGGGTTGGACGGTGACCCCAATGAACAGGTATATGTGACATGGGGTGAGCAGTAGAAGGAAGGGAAGAGGTCAAGGTGCCAGAAAAAAATAGACAGCAGGAGGAGGACAATACCTGGGGGAGCCAGAGGTCTGCGTCAGAGGTGGAGAAAAAGGTGCTCCCAGGTCCAGTGGAGGTGAAGAGGCAAAAGGCTAGAAGAGGAGAAGTACAGAGCATGGGATTAGAATTGTGGCCTCCGCTGCCAGAGCAGCCCTCCCCCCTCCTCTCCTCCCCTTACCAGTGTGTCTGCTGTATGTTTGTAACTTCATCTCCTCACCTTTTATATCATTCTCATTTTGTAGCATTCATGTTTTGACAAGGTACTGGGGGGAACCGGAGTGAATAGCCTTGTGGACAAGAATGAGGACCTTATATTGAATACGGTAAGTAATGGGGAACCAGTGAAGGTGGATGAGAAGAGGGGTGATATGGTCAGTGTGGGAAGCATGAGTGACAAGACAGGCTGAAACTGGGGGAGACCGGCGAGAGCAATATTGCAATAATCAAGTCTGCTCACGAGGGAGAGGAGAAGGATAACCAGGGAGGGAGTGGCGAGGAGGGGATGGACAGCACGGATCTGGCAGAGGGAATAGAACGAACGACGAATCACAGAGGATAGGTGATTGTGGAATGACAAAGCGGAGTCCAGAGTGCAATGCAAAGTGGGAACCAGAGGGATGAGAGTGGAGGAGAGTGAAGGTGAGAGGATAGAGACAGGGCTGCCGAATGTAAACCAGATAGCTTGGGTTTTGGTCAGGTTAAGATTGAGAAAGTTGGAGACCAGCCAGCTACTAACTAAAGCTTTTTGGAATTTCTTCTCTTCGGTTACTGAGATAAGTTTTCATAAATAAATTTTTCACAATTTTTCACATGTTTTACTAAAGAACTGTTTGATGATTAAAATGGTCCGCAGTAGTCTGGAGTGGTTTCAAAATTTGTTTTAACCTCCCTCTCTGCGGCCCGACAAAAAGATACTTTGATTTCATTAAGGAGTCTTAGGGAGATTTTTTGGTGGGGTATTTATTTATTTCTCCCATTGGGATTTATTTCTTTGTGACTAACTAAAGAGAGGCAATCATTAAGGGGAGTGATGTCAGGCGCGGAGGGGTCGTATGGTGCAGGAGTATGATGTCATGGGTGTAGTAGTACACCGAGATGCAGTGCTGTTAAATAAGGGTGGTAAGGGGGGTCAGAAAGACATTAAAGAGGAGAGAGGCGAAAACGGAGCCCTGGTGGACACCGCAGGGAAGGGAAGTGCTAGGTGAGGAGGAAGTACCAGAAAAAAATGAAAAAGACCTGGAAGACAGAAAAGAATGAAACCAATTGAGTATCGTCCCCCCTAAGCCGGCATCAGAAAGGACCTTAGTACTGTAGAAGGACGTGAGAAGGGCAGGATCAGGGAGATCAGCAGAGGGTGCTGGGGAGGGGTGGGCATGGGGAGTTGATAGGGACCGGAGAATAGAATAAAGCTCCCCTTTCCCTTCTTCCCCCTCCCCTTCCCCTCTCCCACTTCCTTTCCCCCTTCCCCCTTCCTCCTTCCTCCTTTTCCCCCTTCCTCCCCCATCCCGCTCCCCCTTCCCCCTTCCTTTCCCCAATCCCCCTACCTTCCCGCTCCCTTCCCCCTCCCCTTCCTCCTCTCCCCTCCCCCTCCCTCTTCCCCTCTCCATTCCCCTCACCTTTCTTTACCTCCCCTTCCTCCTCTATCCCCCTCCCCCATCCTCCTCCTCTATCCCTTTCCCTCCTTCCTCCCCCTCCCCCCTTTCCTGCCCTCCTCCTTTCCCTCCCTTCACCTCCTCCCTGTCCTTTTCCTCCCCTCCCCCTTCCCCTTCTCTTCCTCCTTTTCTCATTTTCTTTCCTCTTTCTTCCCCTTCCTCCCCCTCCCCACCCTTTCCCCACCCCTCCCTTCCCTCGCCCTCCTTCCCCCTCATCCTCTGGTATCCTCCCCTTGCATACCTTTGCATTGTCTTCATGGTCTTTTTTATTGTAATTTATTAATTTATTTACTTTATTTCTTTACTGATTTATTTATTTTTTAGTATGCTCTTTGACCTATTTTTTTGACATGAAATCATTTAATCAAACCCATGAGTCTTTTTTATTATTTGTTTAAACATTTGTTTTTAGCATATTTTATGCTCCTTTTTTTACTTATTACTCATTTTATTTATTCCCATGTATTGCCTTTTTCTCATGGTCTTTTATTGATTTTTTTTTATTTTATTCATTTTTTAGTACTTTTGATGTGCCGTTTTATTTAGACTGTTTTCCTTCCTCTCCTTTCCTCCCCCCTTCCCCTTCCCTTCCTCCCCCTCCACCTTCCCTTCCTCCCCCCTCCTCTCCTCCCCTTACCAGTGTGTCTGCTGTATGTTTGTAACTTCATCTCCTCACCTTTTATATCATTCTCATTTTGTAGCATTCATGTTTATTTCTTTGTTCATGGATTTTGTAATCATTCCCTCATCGTGTGTCCACTATGCTAGGTACATATACACTTCCCCCTGGTGAAGCCTTATGACTGCAGAATGTACTCTTTGTATACCGTGACTGGTAGTCAGCTGTCTAACATACCACAATTCACACAACACTCAGTCATGATGTCATATTATCACGGGCCGCTGCTCTTGTTATTGTCTTCACATTACTTTTAGAGATTACCCCTAGTGTATGATATTTGATTCTCTTCACAGGTCCTTTTCTTTATCAGCAGTAAACTTACATATGCCACACAGGCACTCCTACATTTCCGTCAGTCATTTTAACTATGACCTTTATATCTGTTTCTCTCAAAATGTTTCCTTGGAAAACAGAAGGGCAAACATCCCAGTTTTTACAAGAAAGGGAATGAGAAGAGAGGAAGAGCACAGTTTTGCCTCCTTCCTATAGCCTCTCAAGAGAGCGTTCATGAACTTAGTTGTTCCATGGGATGCCGCTGACTTTCTCCGGCATGATTAGGACTTTTCTTCATTGTTCTCTAGAACCTACTATGCTTGTCCCCGGCATGGTTCTATATACCTCCTCAAATTTACAAATACGAACGCATGTTCGTTTCACATTAGACAAGTTTATTCGCCAGTACACATATACATATAATGTTTTACCAGTGGGGCTGGGTGACTTTTATGAATATCACCGCTATAACCATTTCCTTCTTGTCCGCAACATGATTATAGTTCTGATAATACACATAGATTTTGTTCTGGATATTTTACCAATGGCTGACACTTGACCTTTTCTGGCATGAAACTAAATCACGGTCACGCTCAACGGGATCTTTCACAGTAACCAGCAGGACGCTGTCCTTACGTTGTTTCAGGCAGGTCTCTTGTGGCTCTTCTTGTTTTGGTTTATGGCTTCATTTGTTGGTAGTTTTAACATATTTTTTGTTTCCCACAGCATTTTTATTTCCCGATTGACCCGTGAGGCTTTTCTGATTTGTGTTCCCCAGTGGTGATTCTCCTACTGTTGAGTTTACACTGCAGTCTCTGCACACAGGTAGCTTTATACTTTACTGGACATGGACACATTTTCCATGTTTTGGGTTGTGTTACTATTTATCCTCCTCATCCCTTAGATTATCAACTTTATTATTTTTTGGCATCGGCGCATTTTAGAAGGTCCATATATATTTTTATTTTATCTAGGTGCGTCTTTATTTCAGTTTATGCTGTTTATTCTACATTTGATCTTATAGTTTCAGTTGTGATTTGTGTATTATTTTAATGTTTTTAACCTTGTACTTTTCACATACATGTTTTCTTTTATCTGCATACGTTATTTAAGCTATATTGGTTTTAATGTGTTTTATCTTTGTATATTTTTTATATATATGTCTTCTCTCATTTGTATAAGTTATTTTAATTATGTTAGTTCTGCCAATTTTGGGCATTTTGTGTTTCTTCTGTAGTGCACCAGCTCCTATTTTATGTTTTCTACATGTGTTTTTATATTTATATTCATTGATTGTTAATATATGTTGTCTTTGTCTTTACTTTTATGAGGTTGTTCCCCCTGATGAAGGCCGGTGACCGAAAGGGGTTTCTGCAATAAAGGATTTGTGACCGCTATTTCACACTGGCTCCTTTGGTTTGTTAGATCCTCTGCAGATGTTTGTACTCTCTTTTGGACTGCTTGGTACATCCATGTCCATGGCAATGGACATGGGTTGGGGGGGAAGATCTGGGCCTCGGGGGAGGGAAATCGATAGCGATCGCAGGGACAGAGCCATCTGTTCAATTATATGATTCTATTCATAGTATTTGCCCATTCCATAAATAACTATGTCCTCTCTTTTTGACAGAATTCTCAATTTCACTCCTGACCTGTCTACCAGAGATGTGATTCAGGCAATACAAAATGCTTTCAAGGTGTGGAGTGATGTGAGCCCGCTCCAGTTCAGAAGGGTTCTCAATGGCAATGCTGACATTCTTATTTATTTTGCATATCGCTGTAAGTCTGTTGATCATGTTAGCCACAGAAGGCACAAGCCCCAAGACATTTAGAGTAGTCACTCACCTGTAACAGGTGTTCTCCAGGAGCAGCAGGAATCAGTCCTCACATATGGGTGACGTCGGCGCCGACGGAGCCCCTGTGCGGAACATTTCCCCAGCTTTCAAAGAAAGCCTTTAGGAATGCAGCGCGCATGCGTGGTCCCCTTCCCGCCCAAGGGTGCCATCTTGCTCAGTCTGATGACATAGCTAAAAGCCAGCAAAAAACCAAAAATGAATCATATGACTGCAAATTCAAGGGGAGGAGGGAGGGTCGTGAGGACTGATTCCTGTTGCTTCTGGAGAACACCTGTTACTTTCTCCAGGACCAAGCAGGAAGTCAATCCTCACATATGGGACTCCCCAGCTCTAGGCTACCGGGGACCCAAAGCTGAAAAATTAGCTCCCTCTAGAGCCTCAGCATCTGTGATAAGTATCTTCTCTGAGAACGCCCCCGTACGGTAGCCCAACACCAGGGCCGGAGGGTAGGAGTTACCTAAACCTCAAAGAGATTACGGAGTACCGCCTGTCCGAAAGCACTGTCCCTTCGGGACTCCCTCTCGAGGCAGTAATGGGCCGCAAATGTCTGGCTTGAAGACCAAGTAGTGGCCCAGCAGATGTCTGCCAACGGAACAGAGTGGAGATGAGCTACTGACGCGGCTTTCGCCCTGACACGGTGGGCCGTGACTCGACCCTGCAAGGAGAGGCCGGCTGCCCTGTACGCCCAGACGATACAATCCGCCACCCAAATGGACAACGTACGCTTGGAGACAGGCAACCCCATTTTATTAGGGTCAAAAGATACAAAGAGCTGAGCAGCCCTTCGATGCCCCTGCGAACGGTCTAGATAAAAGGACAATGCCCTTTTACAGTCCAGGGTATGCAAGACTGTTTCAGCCCGGCTGGCATGTGGCCTGGGAAAGAATGTTGGAAGAACCACCTCCTGATTGAGGTGGAAGGATGAGACAACCTTAGGAAGGAACTTAAAATGAGTCTGTAAGACTACCCTGTTCCTATAGAACCGAGTGTATGGTCTATCAGAAACCAGAGCTTGGAGTTCACTCACACGCCTGTCCAAGGTAAGAGCTACCAAGAACAATGCCTTCCAAGAAAGGAAGCATAAAGGACAGGTAGCCATCGGCTCAAAGGGTGGGCGAGTAAGTTGCTGCAAGACCACATTCAAATCCCATTCAGTGGCAGGTGGACGAATCGGAGGCTTGAGCAAAAGCAGGCCTCTGAGGACGCGGGACACCAAGGGGTGGCCTGACAGAGACTGTCCCTCCACCGGTGAGTGGTGCGCTGATAGAGCACTGAGGTGAACCCGAACAGAGTTGGATTTAAGGCCTAGGTCCGACAGGTGAAGCAGGTACTGTAGCACCACTGGCACCAGGCATGAAAAAGGATCCTCCTGGCGCTGAGCACACCAGGTGGAGAACCTATGCCACTTGAGGGCATAAGACTTCCGGGTGGATTGCCTCCTAGAGGCCAACACCACCTCTTCCATTTCCTTAGGTAGACGTAAGGGGGCTAGAACTATCCTTTCAGCAGCCAGGCCATCAGATTGAGGGATCTGAGGTTGGGGTGCAGTAGAGATCCCTAATTCTGAGACGGGAGATCGGGTTGCACCCCCAGAGGAAGTGTGGTGTCCACCGCCAACTGCAAAAGGAGTGGAAACCATGGTTGCCTTGGCCATCTGGGGGCTACCAGAATTACCGAGGCCTTGTCCTGAAGAACCTTGAACAATGTTTGGGCCACTAGAGGCATGGGAGGAAACGCATACATTAGGCCCGTAGACCAAGAGATTAGAAACGCATCTGCAGCTATTCTCAGAGGATGCGGTTGTCTGGAACAGAACCTGGGGAGCTGACGGTTCAGTGGACTCGCAAAGAGATCGATGGTTGGGAGACCCCATCTGAGAAAGATCTGTTGGACCACTAGCGGATTCAAGTGCCATTCGTGAGGCTGTAGAATCCTGTTTAACCTGTCTGCTAGGTAATTCTCCTGGCCAGGTAGATAAACTGCTTTGAGAAAAATACCTTGTTTGACTGCCAGGGAGCAAAGAGCTTGTGCTTCCTGACACAGAAGCCTGGAGCCTGTGCCTCCCTGCTTGTTAACATAGAACATTGCTACCTGATTGACTGTCTGAACCAAGACAGACTGGTGAGAGAGGACATGAGAGAAAGTCTGCAGAGCCAAGCGGATAGCTCGCAACTCCAACAGATTGATCTGCTGTGTGGCCTCCCAAGGAGACCAGAGGCCCTGAGTGCATGCACCCTGGCAATGTGCACCTCAACCCTGCAAGGACGCATCTGTTGTCATTACCTGTGTATGTGGCGGTACTTGGAAAGGTACTCCCCTGACAAGGTTTGGTATATGTAGCCACCACCGCAGGGAGTCCACTAGTAGTTGGGACACCCGTACCCTGTCGCCTAAGGCTCCGGTGGCTTGCACCCACTGAGCTCTGAGGCACCACTGAGCAGGCCACATGTGCAGATGGGCATTCAGAGTAACATGGACCGTGGACGCCATGTGGCCTAAGAGCCTCAGGAAGTGTCTGGCTGAGACCAGAGAACCGCTCTGAAACTGTTTGGCCAAGTCCATCAGTCTGTGGGCCCTGTCGTCAGGCAAATAAGCCTTTGCCTGAAGGGTATCTAGTCTTGCCCCTATGAACTCCTCGTTCTGTGAGGGGAGCAAAGTGGACTTTGCAAAGTTTATGACAAAGCCTAGATGCTGGAGAAGAGATACAGTGTGAAGGGTGGCTTGTCTGGTCTCCTGTGGAGTCTGACCCCTGAAGAGCCAGTCATCCAGGTATGGAAAGACAAAGATACCCTGGTCCTGAGATAGGCCGCTACCACCGCCAGGCACTTGGTGAAAACCCTGGGAGCGGAGATCAGGCCAAGTGGAAGTACTCTGTACTGAAAATGATTTCCTCCCACTACAAATCTGAGATATTGTCTGTGGTCTGGATGAATGAGGATGTGAGTATAAGCATCCTTTAGGTCTAAGGAGCATAGCCAATCTCCCTGCTGGAGGTAGGGCAGTAGTATCCCAAGGGTAAGCATCTTGAACTTTTCCTTCTCCAGGAATTTGTTGAGATTTCGCAAGTCTAGGATGGGCCTGAGGTCTCCTGTCCTTTTTGGTACCAGAAAGTACCTGGAATACAAGCCTTGCCCCTTCAGATGGTGAGGCACCGGTTCCACCGCCTGCTCCTTTAGAAGACTTGCCAACTCCTGAAGAAGAAGGTTCCTGTGAAAAGGGAGTCTTGGAGGCTCCCTTGGAAAATAGGAGGGGGGTAACTGGCTGAAGTGGAGCAGGTAACCCTTCTGGACTATGCTCAGTACCCAGGTATCCCCAGTTATGGCTGACCACCTGTGGGCATACAGTGTCAGCCGGCCTCCTGTGCTGAGTGGAGCCAGCTGTGGAGGAGAGGCTATACAATAGGAGTCAAAACCCCGCTCCCTGCTGTGCATGAGCTGGAGCTTGTGGCTTGCGGGTTTTCTGCCTACGGGGCCCATGTCCCTGCCCCTTGGCCTGCTGACCCTGTTGGGGAGCTGAAGAGGCCTGGAAGTGAGGGTAGGATTTGTAGGCAGTAGCCTTCCTCGGGTAAAAGGGCTTCTTCCCTGAGCCCTTCTTCTTCTGAGAAGGGGCAGAAGTTTTCCTGGACAGCCTTGTCCTGGTGAGAGTCTCAGTCTCGAGTTCTGCGGCCTTTTCAGCCATGGGTTTGCCAAAAAGGTTCTCACCTCGGCAAGGGACATCGACCAACTTGTCCTGCACCCATGGCTCGAGGTCCAATGACTGTAGCCAGGCCTGACAGCGTGCACCGATGCTGGCCGCGGCTACCCGGGCCGAAGCCTCGAAGCCATCATAGGCTGCTCGAGAGATAAACTTTGAGCACTCTCGAATCCCCGATGACAAAGCCTTGAACCTCTGCAAAGGTTCCTCGGAGAGGCCAGCTGAGAACCCGGCAATCTCCTTTGCCAGGTCTCGCAGGTACATGCCCATGTACAGCTGGTAAGTCTGGACCCGGCAAGCAAGCATAGAGCCCTGGAAGCACTTTCTACCGAGGGCATCCAGGTTCCGGGCCTCCCTGCCTGGAGGCACCGAGGAGTGCATCTTCTGACTCTTCAGATGATGCATGGCCGATTCCACAACCATGGAGTGGTGTGGCAGCTGTGCCTTCTGGAACCCAGGGCTCTTATGGACTCGATAAATGGAATCGACCCATTTGCTTAGAACCGGCGTCGAGGCCGGCGTCTCCCACATGCAAGGCCGGCGTCTCCCACATGCAGAAGAGCAGCCGTTCCAGCATCAGAGGAACCAGCACAGTAAAGGCCTCCTTAGGTGGAAAGTCATACTGGAGGGCCTCGAGCTATTTGGCTCGAGGCTTCTCCTCGGGATCTGCAGGGAAGGCCAAGGCTTTGGCCATGTCCCTCACGAAATCCAAGAACCGGGTATCCTCCGGGGGGGACCTTCTCCAAGGCTCGGACTCCGGTGAGTCCGAAGGGACGCACTGGGTCCAGAAGGTGTCCGGGGACTCCTCATCCTCCGTCTCCCACTCCGACCCCTCCGAGGAGGAATCGAGCGGTTCCGGCTGGGTGGGCACCAATGCCATCCACCCCGACGCCACGGGTACCAGCGTCGACGACCTCGGACCCATACGGGAGGTCGAGGGGGACCGTGGCCGAGGATCGACTAGAGACCGCATCGACTCGAGGATCAGCTTGGCCTCCGGGGTCGACTTGGACGTCGAGGTCCCGGTGGTCGGGGCAGACGCACTTGTCAAACCGGCAATCAGTACCCGCTGCTGCTCCATGAAGGCAGCCAAGCTGCTCTCCAAGGCCGTCAACCTGAGTCCAAGCTCAGGAGACTCAGCAGCCGCCAACTTGGGCCCCAACGGCATCGGGCTCGACGTCGGCTCCCCTGGAGGGGAGTCTATGAGGACAACAGCACTCACGTGACTCGGGGACTCCGGCTCCACACGAGGCAACTTGGCAGGCCTCTCCGACTCCGAGGACCCGGGACGGCGGTCAGGGCTATGCGACCTGGCCCTCGAGGGGCCAAGAGCAGACACCGACGCCACCCTCGCGAGTTTCTTCTTCCTTCTGTGTTCCCAAGAAGGAGACCCCCTTTCAGAGGAGCCTCGACGGTGCTCAGGGTCGGACTCCCGAGATGTCGAGGCCTCTGACGAAGTCCGGGCCTGGCCGGACGTGGAGTCAGAAAAGATCCTTTCACGCTGATGCTGATGGCTCCTCAGCGCCATAGACGATATCTTGCCGCACAGGACAGAGACCATCGGGTTGTGGTCGGGCCCATGGCACCGGAGGCAGCAGTCGTGTGTGTCGGTGAGAGACATCAGTTTCTTACACCGATCACACTTCTTGAACCCGCTGGCAGTCATCGGGGGAAAAAGGGCCCCTGCAAGGTCAAAAGACTGGGCTGCCAGTGAAAAAGAGAAAAAAAGGCATGAACGCTAGTCTCGAAGGACAAAAACCGAAAAAGAAGCTCCAGGCTCGATACCGGTGTACTGGGCCCAGGCGGGAAGGGGAACCAGTATCGAACCGGGTAAAACCACGAATCCAAATGCAGGAAAATCAACTTTTTACCGGGTGACACAGACACACGTCCGTCGGGCTCCGCGGAAAAAAGAAGACTGAACAAGATGGCACCCTTGGGCGGGAAGGGGACCGCGCATGCGCGCTGCATTCCCAAAGGCTTTCTTTGAAAACTGGGGAAATGCTCCGCACGGGGGCTCCGTCAGCGCCGACGTCACCCATATGTGAGGACTGACTTCCTGCTTGGTCCTGGAGAACAAATTAAACTGCCAGGAGTGCCATAGGATATCAATAATAAGTTATCAGCACATAGTAAATCATGTTACTGGACACAGTTGACTTTGCTTCTGGTTGGTAACTCCTCCAGTTAAGGGTATTCCTTTCACATGCAATTCTCAGAGTTTGTACTACCTGTACAGGAGCAGTTACTGGTGGCATGAGTAGAAGTCATGGATCAAGGGGCCTGTGAGCCTGTATATGCTCATAAGCTCCAAAGTAGCTCTGCATCCCACATGAGTTACTTTAATGAGCAGGAAGTCATGCATGAGATGGGGGCGAGCTACTGAAGGATTTGTAAGCACTAACTGAGGTCCCCTCTTCCAATCCATTCCCCACTATCATCTGCTCTGTTCCTTTTCTCCTCTGCTCCATAAAAACTCCCTTCTGCCCACCCCTCCACTAGTCCATTACTTCCATCCTACATCCTGCCTCTGATCTATTGGCTCCTCATCTGATCTATTTTCGCCTTTTCCCAAGTCTGTCCCCCATCAACTAAAATAAAGATGCTCTCTCTCATTCTCTTCTCCAAAATCTGGCTCCTTTTCTGCTATGCAGGGTCTGCTAGTGTACATAATATCAAGGTGTTGTCACACAATGGAATGAAACAGAGGTATTTTGATATGGTTCTTTTATTCTCTATGGGGTCATTCTGTGACACGAATAATAGGGATATACATCCTGCCTAGACTTACATCCCCGCTATTCATGCAAATGAGGCTGCTGGCAAAAGACTCACCATACGTACATCTGAGATGTACGGGGAGCCTTAAACGGGGGCGGGGGAGGGTGGAACGAGGGCGGGTCATCTCCCCAGATGTACAGGGCCTATTCTGAGGTCGGCCCTGTACGTCCGGGGTTGGCCAAGTAGACAGGGAACTTATTCCACCTCAGAGGGGACGCAAGCCGTTGGCGGCAGACAGCATGGACAAAGGAGGTAAGTGTGCAGGAGGTTCCCTGCATCCAGGCCCTGGCCATGGGGAGCCAGATCAGGGGTCCAGCTGCAGGGAAAGCACAGTTACTTACCTGTAACAGGTGATCTCTGGGAACAGCAGGAATTAGTCCTCACATATGGGTACGTTGGAACCGACGGAGCCTGCGCGGGAAAGCTCCCCAGCTTCCCAGAAAGGAAGCTTTTGGGGCCTCCCACAGCGCATGCGCGCTGCCTTCCCACCTTCCTAACCAACTCTCTTCAGTTCGAGTTGAAAGCTGAGACAATAGAGAGAGGAAAGGAAGAGAGAGAGAGAGAGATACAACTCCTAGGGGAGGTGGGTGGGTTGTGAGGACTAATTCCTGCTGTTCCCAGAGATCACCTGTTACAGGTAGTAACTGTGCTATCTCCAGAACAAGCAGGAATGAATCCTCACATATGGGACTCCCCAGCTAAGATGCCTGGGAGATCCCCAAGGGTATGAGACCCTGAAAGGTTCCTCGTCTTCCTATGGATCTCAGGCATCCATTAAGGACGGAGGGCAGGAGTTGTTTTAAGAATGGAACAGGTGTCTGAGGACAGCCTGACCAAACAAGGCATCCCGGCGGGAGTCCTTGTCCAAGCAGTAATGGGCTGTGAAGGTATGAACCGAGGCCCAGGTGGCTGCTCGACAGATCTGATCAATGGATACAGAATGAAGATGAGCATAGATGTGGCCATGGCTCTCACATTGTGAGCTGTGACATGGCCTTCCAGAGAAAGGTTCTTACTCTGATAAGCAAAAGAAATACACTGAGCAATCCAATTGGACAGTGTTCTTTTTGAGACTGGAAGTCCTAAATGAGAAGGATCAAAGGCAACAAAAAAGTTGAGAAGACTTTCGATGTTGCAGTGTCCTGTGGAGGTAAAAGGCAAGAGCTCTTTTACAGTCTAGAGTATGAAGGTTCCTCTCTGCATTTGATGCATGAGGAGCTGGAAAAAAGACAGGTAGATATACCTCTTGATTAAGATGAAAAGGTGAGACCACTTTAGGCATAAAGTGGGGATTTGTCCTAAGGACTACCTTATCATGATGGAACCTTGTTTAAGGTGGATTAGCCACTAAAGCCTGCAGTTCACTGATGCGGCGAGCAGAAGTGATTGCAATAAGGAAAATGACTTTCCAGGAAAGGAATTTTAAGGAGGTAGTGGCTAAAGGTTCAGAGGGCGGCTTCATAAGCTGACCAAGAACTACGTTTAAGTCCCATGCCACCGGAGGAGGCCGAATGGGAGGTTTAGTTAAAGTTAGACCTCTCATGAATCTTGCAATAAGAGGATGAGAGGAAACAGATTGTCCATTGATAGGCTGAAGAGATGCTGCAATAGCACTCAAATGGACCCTATAGAATTGGTTTTAAGTCCTGCATTGGAAAGATGCAGGAGATATTCGAGTAAAGAAGTCAAAGGTAGTGCTAGAGGGTTAAGACCTTTGTCAGCACACCAAATTGAAAATCTTTTCCATTTAAAAGCATAAGAACGCCTGTGGAAGGTTTCCTCGATGCATGGAGGACATCCTTCACCTGTTGAGAAAGATTCAAGTCTTGAAGGTCTAGGCCTTCAGTAACCAAGCTCTGAGGTGAAGGGACTTGGGGTTTGGGTGCCACAAAGTCCCCTCCTCTTGAGACAGAAGGTCTGGAGCAGCTCCCAGATCTAGGGAGGGTGTCTGGGAGAGATGCAGAAGTAGAGGGTACCACACTTGGCGTGGCCAGCGTGGAGCTATGAGGATCATGGGATCCTTGATCCCTCTGAAGTTTGAATAGAGTCTTGGGAATCAGGGAATGGGTGGAAAGGCATATAGGAAGGCCTGACCCCAATGAAGGAGGAAGGCATCCTTGGCCTGAGCTCCCTGACACGGAATCCTGGAACAGAATCGGGGAAGTTTGGCATTGTACGGACTTGCAAAGAGGTCTATGTCCGGGGTCCCCCATTCCTGAAAGATTCTGAGTACCTGATCCATGTGCAGGGACTATTCGTGTGGCAGCAGAACTCGACTGAGTCTGTCTGCCCAAGAGTTTTGGATTCCTGGGAGGTACACTGCCAGGAGATGGATCCGATGGCTCTCTGGCGAAGGCCCACAGTTTTAGAGCTTCGTTGCAAAGCGACAGAGAGCCAGTCCCTCCTTGTTTGTTTATGTAGAACATGGCTACTTGATTGCGGTATGAACAAGGCCTGTCATGTTGATGAGGAGGGTATGAAAGACCTTGAGAGCAAGGAAAATTGCTCGCAGCTCCAAAGGTTGATATGAAGGGTGGTCTCCTGTGGAGACCAAATGCCCTGAGTGGAGAGGTCTTGGAGATGAGCTCCCCAACCTGTTTGGGAGGCATCTGTAGTGAGAGTTGCTTGGGGTAACACAGGTTGGAAGGGGGCCCCCAACAACAGATTTTGAGTGGATATCCACCATTGGAGAGACCAAAAAAGACGGTTTGAGGTTGCTATTAGGTCTGAGAGAGCTCCTGATGCTTGAGTCCACTGGGTGGACAAGGTCCATTGAGCTGCTCTCATATGTAGGCGAGCATAAGGCACCACATGAACTGTGGATGCCATGTGGCCTAGCAGTTGTAGCATCTCTCTGGCAGTCAAGTGGCTTCTGGACTGAATTTGAGTGGACAAGTGCACTAGTCGGTTGCAACGGGCCTGAGGAAGATAGGCCCTTGCAGTGGTAGTATCTATCCAAGCCCCGATGAACTCTAGGGATTGAGTAGGGGTGAGTTGAGACTTTGGCAGATTGATGACAAGTCCCAGATACTGAAGTATGCGTCTGGTATGGTCCAGGGAAGTCTGAGCCTCGGACTGAGATGGACTCGGATGAGCCAGTCGTCCAGGTACGGAAGACAAAGATCCCCAGAGTGCATAGAAATGCAGCTACTATTGCCATGCATTTGGTAAATACCCTTGGAGCAGAGGCTAGACCGAAGGGGAGTACTCTGTATTGGAAATGTTTTCCCTGGAACAGAAACCGTAGGAATTTTCTGTGGGATGGATGGATAGTATATGTGTGTACGCATCCTTGAGATCTAGAGAACAAAGCCAGTCCTGACTCTGTAGGTATGGAAGGAGAGTACCTATAGAAAGCATTTTGAATTTCTCTTTGTATAGGAATTTGTTCAATTCTCTGAGATTCAGAATGGGTCTGTACCCCCCTGTTTTCCTTGGGAATGAGAAAATAAGGGGAGTAGAACCTGACCCTTGTTGAGGAAGAGGAACCTCTTCTATTGCCCTTTGGGCGAGAAGAGTGGTCACCTCTTGGCCCAACAGGTACAGGAGAGATGGGGGAGAATTGAATTGTCTCACCATGGTATGGGGAGGAAGGCTGGAGAAATGTAGTTTGTAGCCCTCTCTGATGATAGAGAGGGTCCAGGGTTCTGATGTGATTTGTTTCCCATTTGGGAGCAAAATGAGCCAACCTTCCTGGAATGGTGAGAGTTCTGGCTGTTGCAGAGCCAGAAAGGGTAAGTTCTCTAGAATCAAGTCAAAAACCCTGAGGAGGTTGGGACTGCTGGATTGTAGCAGCCCCTGTAGCCTTTGTTCTGGCCTGCTTAGTTTGCTGACGCTTAGGAGCAAAGCGAACTTGGGAAGATTGCTGGCCAGGATTTGTGGAAAATCTGGTCTTTTTATAGAAAGTTTTCTTAAAAGGTTTTTTCTTGGCAGGGGTAGAGGTAGACTTAGAAAGTCTATCTAAAGCAGCATTCTCTGCATCTATTTGAGTGGCTTTGATTTGCCACTCTTTGCCAAACAGATTTTCACATGTACAGGGCAGATTGCCCAAGCCTTCTTGTACCCAGGGTTCCAAATCAGAGGCCTGGAGCCAAGCCAGTCTGCGAGCAGCTATGGCTATGCCAGAGGCTCTGCTTGCCCCCTCAAAAGAGTCAAAGGCTGCTCTGTTGGAGAACTTTGAAACATCTTGAGTGTGCTTTAGCAAAGAAGGAATTCCTCCTGTTTATCCTCTGGGATAAAGGGGAGAAACTGACGTATCTTTAATGCAATCTCTTTCAAAAATATGCCCATATAGAGGCTGTGATGAATTGATTCTGGCAATAAGCATACTAGCTTGAAGATTTTTCTCCAAAAGCATCCAGAGTCCTACATTCTCTTCCTGGAGGGTAGAAGAGTGTCTTTTGGTACTCTTTATCTTTTTCATAGCAGACTTCACCACAAGAGAGTGGTGAGGAAGCTGAGTTTTTTTGAAAACCAGGAGAAGGAGGAACCCGATACATGGTGTCCAAACGTCGAGAATGTGGAGATAGGGTAAGAGGAGCCTCCCACAAATCCATCATGTGTTCTTGAGAATTTCATGTATGGGTAAGGTGGCTGCCTCTTTGGGAACCTTAGAGTATCCTAAGATATCTAATTTTTTTGCTCTAGTTCCTTTTCTGAGGATACAGATATGGAAAGTCCTTTAGCTACTTCAATAATGAAGTCTTGAAAGGACAAATCCTCTGGAGGAGACATTCTCCTTTTTGGAGAAGAGGCTCCTCAGGAAGAGTAAAAGAGACGTCAGCAGAATCATCTGATGTATCAGAATCTTCAGAGGATTCAAAGTATCGTCTATTTGCTTCCAGAGATCGATACGTGTACCGATCGGTACCGACATCGGGCGTACCGGGTATCGGAGCGGTATCGAAGAAAGCTCCGGAACCGGAGACTGGAACTGGCACGCTACTGGAAGTAGATGCTCTGGGTACCGGTATCGGTTGCGGTACCGGAATCGGAGTCGGAACCGATTGTCGCGGTACCGATGGTGGTGCAGCATTAATGAAAGTCAGTAAGGCCTGCTGCATGGATTGTACCATAGTACCCATAGCCGCCACAACTGCCTGGAAGTCGGTACCGGTGTTAGCAGATACTCCAGAGCAGTCTAACAGGAGATCGGTCGAGGCCGTGCCATCGATGTCTACCTGTAACCCCATAGAGGAGCTTGGAAGCCGGAGCTTCCCGCCGGGGTTGTTTGGCTGGGCAGAGTCCTCAGGGTCAATTGCAAGGGCCTCTCGCTGCTAGAGGGAGATTTGCCTTTTGAGGACTTGCCCGAAGAATGTTTGGTTACCTGAGATCCATCAGGAGAAGAAGACCTGGAGGATGTTGATGCTGGAGTATCGGTAGAAAAACAGCATATGAAATTTAGCTGCTCTGTTCTGTAAGCCCCTTTTGGACATCAGAGAGCAGGATGGACAATCCGAATGGAATGGTCAGGCCCCAAACATTTAAGACACCACTCATGGGTGTCTGTAACTGAAATAGTACCGGTACACTTAGTGCATTTTTTAAAACCAGAAGCTGGTTTTTTCCATGAGGGAGACCTGAGAAGGCCTAGAGCCTCACAGAAAAAATACACCAGTGTAGAAGTATGATATATAATTTTTTTTTTTTTTAAATAAACGAGAAAAGGACCGGCGGTACCGGTCTGGAATCGGGGAAGGCAGACACGCGGTCAAAGAAACAAATTAAAATAACAATTTCTTCAGCGGTGACAGGAACACGACCTGCTGGCTCCGCGGAAAAAAGAAGAAACTGAAGAGAGTTGGTTAGGAAGGCGGGAAGGCAGCACGCATGCGCTGTGGGAGGCCCCAAAAGCTTCCTTTCTGGGAAGCTGGGGAGCTTTCCCGCGCAGGCTCCGTCGGTTCCGACGTACCCATATGTGAGGACTCATTCCTGCTTGT
Organism: Ichthyophis bannanicus; assembly: GCA_033557465.1. Taxonomy (NCBI): domain Eukaryota; kingdom Metazoa; phylum Chordata; class Amphibia; order Gymnophiona; family Ichthyophiidae; genus Ichthyophis; species Ichthyophis bannanicus. The sequence goes on along the minus strand of CM066035.1, from coordinate 168,914,940 downwards.
TCCTGGAGATAGGAGGTTGTCGACAGCGACAGGGGATTGCAGCTCCATTCAGGAACCGACTGTGTTAGCCGGGGAAGTGGCTGGATGTCTGGGGTGCCTGAATTAGGGCACATCCCAGACGTCCAGCCATTGTGCTGCAATTCTGCTTTTGCAGGGATGTCTAGCCCCCATGGGAGCAGAATCGGGTGCGTTTCCCAGCCGTCCGGATGTCTGTACATGACAGAATGTGCCTCCATGCCTTTCCTAATAATTCCTAACATTCTGTTTGCTTTTTTGGCTGCCACTGCACACTGAGCAGATTTCAATGTATTGTCCATGATGATGCCCAGATCTTTTTCCTGGATGGTGACTCCTAATGTGGAACCTAGCAACACTTATCTTTTACCATAAAAATACTAGGGGGGGGATATTCAAAGGGATTGACATGGTTGGCAGACCTGCTAACTGTGTTAATGCCTTTGTACGGGATATTCAGTGGCACTAACATATGTCTTTCTCCTGCTCCCGACCCTTCATTTGTGAACACAGAACAAAAATATTTGTTAAGCAATTCCACTTTATCCTCATCAGCTTTACATATTCCTCCCCTTCACCCTTGAGTCTAACAATACCATTTTTGCCCTTCCTCCTCCCACTAACATATCTGAAAAATGTTTTATCCCCCTATTTTATTACATTGGCTATTTCTTCTTCTTTTTCTATCTTTGCTTTCCTGACTACTTTAATAGTAGTAGTAGTAGAAGTCGCTTCTCTAAGTTTTTCCAAATATAGATGCCTATCTTCCTCTCTCTGTGATCTCTTGTGTATTATGTTTTTTTTATAGAAAGAAGGGTTGCAAGGGTTGCTTCTGTGCCCAAAGAATTTGTTTCACAGTCATTCAAAATAATGCTCTACACACTGAGATTTTTTGTTCGAGTCATGAAGTAAAAATGTAAAATAGTAGAAAACACAAAAATCCTCTTCTAGAAGTAAAAAATCTCTTTAACCCTTTCAAGGCCTACTTTAATTTTTTAATCCACATTCTGCAGCCGGGTTAATTTTTTCATATCTCAGGAAAATTGTATCCGTCTTATTCAATATGTTCTAATAGTGATTTTCCTTCTGCTATGGTCATGTATTATATACCATTTGAAAGGAATATTTAGTCAGAATTTTGGATCCCAAGAGTTTTGGGCTCAGCCTGGAAAGGGTTAACAATACTCAATCCCTATTGGGGTTATTCCGTGGCATGAATAACGGGGATGGAGGTTCCCCCTTCCAACCCCGCTCATTGTACGGGGAAGTTAGATGGGAGCGGGGAAGGGGCGGTTCAGGGATGGCATTAGGGTGGGCGGTGGGCAATCGTCAGCCCTGGACATACACAGCCGATTCCAATGTCAGCCCGGGGCTGACGGCTTGGACGGGGAACTTATTCCACCTCTGATGTGCAATAAGTTCCCCGATGCGGGAGGAACGGCAGGCCTGGGGCCAGGCAGGGGCGGCAGTGGACAGAGGGCATTCCCCACATCCTGAACCTGGCCCTGGGAGGCCAGATCAGGAGTCGGGCTGCGGGGAATGCACTTTGTGAGCCGGCGGCCAGGGATCATGGCTTTTCAATGGAGCCGCTGTGCCATAGCAACCGGACTCCATGGCATCGCAGCTCCATTGAAAAACCCTGACTGAGTTAGTCTGGCAAGGCCTGTATGTGCAGGCCAGATGGCATCCGGGTCCCGGCTTGCACGTACAGGTCTGTTCGCGATTCTGATCCTGCAGGGCTAGACATGCCCCTCCCCCCCGAGATCAGAATCATGACTCCCTCTGTGCGTCTGGTTCTGACTGGGTGCACAGAGGACCTGGACGTCGGGGATGGAATGGGGTTCTGTAAGTACATAAAAATAATTAATAATGAAGGACTTTCCCTTTGGCCTCCCAGAATCAGCTTGGCCTCCCAGAATCAGCTTGGAATCCTCTGGAATTGCTTTTCTCTCTTGTATCTGTAAAGGCTGCAGCTCCTTGCTGATGGCTCCACTTTCCTCTTTGAGATGGCCACTCTGCAGGAGGTTGCAGTTGAGGTTCTCCCGACAAAAATAGATTATAACCACACAGCTCTTGAATTCTAGTATATTATTAGCCACAAAAAGATTTAGCAATAGATTGAGCTTCCTTCTCATTGTGAGAAAAAGAGGAAACCCTTTCTCTCTCAGAATAGTAGAAAACAGAGGACCAGGCCCACTACATGTATATGGGAAAAACATGGGTCTCACTCTATAGAGTGAGAATTTGGTGAGCCTCTTCAGAAAGCTGACTAGAAAATGTATTGCCTCTCCCAAAACTAGTCTCCAGATTCTTTGTTAACTTGGCTAGTCCCCCTATTTCTCCTTTGTTATATATCAAGAAAACTCTTCTCATAAAGAGCTCCCGTGGCTGTGTTTACTTATATCATTATTTATAAGGATCTGAAGGTCTTTACACTTAAGCTGCATAGAGTGAATATAGTTGGTCCATGAAGGTTAAGTAGAGCATCTCTCAGCTGCAAGGTCAAACTCTACATGCTGAGTGCTCGCTCACAAATATAAATGTTTAAAAAATATGAAATAAGAGTGTAGTTTGCATTAACATTTCATGGACTAATGTGTTTATAAACATGGACGTTATGGTGCATGTAATTCTTAATGTGATTGATTTCCTTTCTAATTTAGCTCATGGTGATTCCTTTCCATTTGATGGACCTGAAGGTGTCCTAGCTCATGCCTTTCTACCTGGTTCAGGATTAGGTGGCGATGTTCATTTTGATGAAGATGAGATGTGGACAAAAACTTCAACCGGTAAAGCTGTTCCACGCTTATTTCTATAAATCAATTGTAAAGACAACCTGCAGTTGTAAATATTAGAGGGTAAACAACTACCCTCGGTAAAGCATACTTGCTGCTTGGGAAGCTTTTACTCAAGGGGTTTGCCATCATAAGCAAAGTAAACAGTTATCTAGGCATTTTTGTTTTGATTATTTCCTAAACCAAAGTACCAGCACAAATTTGTGCAAGTATTCTGTGAAAGCAAATGCACCATGGAAATGCCTTCTAAACCCTATAAACAAAAATGCCACTGACAGAATGAAGCAAGATCACAGATCTTGTGAAGTGAGCAATGAGAAAATAGTTCAAAAAATATTTAAAAACTGATTATTAAAATCTAATAAAGTGATTCAAGATTTGGCATATGGGGAGTTTTTCAGGATCCATGATGATGAAATCTGTGCACCTAAGGACTTATAAGTTCTGCCTTGTCTGTGTACTGTAGGCAACAACTTTGGTAAGCTGCTTTGGTGTTTTTGAGTTCTCCCTTGCATAAGTGGAATGATCAGATGGATAATATGGGATTCCACATCCAGTTACCCTTGTTGTTGTCATAGTGGAATGATGTTTTCATTCTAAGTCCTATAGACAAACATGGAACAACACACATTCTTTTAGTCAAGTTGAAAAGTGTACACCGGCAGTGTGACACAATGGCACATTTCCTCTATTTCCAGAATCATATATGTGGTTCACATGTGTCTCTCATAGGAACTACTGGGGAGTGTGCTTATATGTGTATCAATGTGCTGGGTGGGTATATGTGTGGGTATGTCATAGGGAGTGTTAGGAGCTGCATGTCTGTGTATGTGTGTGTTTGGGAGTGTCAGAGGTGCATGTGTGCATGGGGGCAGGTAAAAAGAAGTGTTTTACCAGTGAATAAGGTTCAGATTATTGCTTTCACATACAGTGATGTAGTACATAATGGCAGAAAAAGCAATAGGCCCACCCATTGTGCCAATTATTCCTGTCTATGCTGCAAGGGTATCCCATTTTCCAGCCAAAGATGCATAAGTACTTGTAGACTATTACTCCTTATGCAAGTCGCTTTTGCTTATTCAAGACAGTTTCTGTTTTCTCCTTTGGTTCTCTAGTATCCTGTGTTGGTGAACCTATAGGTTTCTGTACTTAATTCAACACCTCTTCCTTCTCTTCATGTCTTACCATCAAGACTTGTAATAATCTAAGGAATTGCCAAAACTAATAAGACAATAGGCCAAATATGTGGCTTCTTATATCCCTGTGGCATTGCTGGATAATACGTGGCCACCACCAACCTGCCTGTCTAGGCCCCAAAAGGTGTAAATTCTACCGAAGCAGCCCTTAAGGAATTAGGTGGCCCTTTTCAGCTTCTCCTGGATCGTCTAATATGGACTCCCCCCAACTCTGGGGGTCCTTTTAAAACAATTGCTTGGGAGCCCATAATTTGAACGTCTGCCACTGCTAGGCCCAGTTGGTTTCTGGGGAGTTGTGACCTGCTAGCTCCAATCTGGCTACCCTCTGACCTGCAGTATTGCAAGATTATATTTATGTGCTCTTTATATTCTCCTTATCACCTCTCCCTCATTTCTAGTCTCAAGGGAGTGAAGAATAGGTTGTTCATAATTCTGTAAACTGCCAGCTTGATTTCTATCACTGTCCTCAATATCTGTATAAATCATAGTTGAATTCTGTTACTGTCATGACTATATGGGCCCATTTTTCAAAAGGTTTTGCCTTTCTACACCTCTGACAAACTTTTTTTGAAAACAGAATTCCAGTTATAAGTTTAGCTGATTATAGTAAGGATAAAAATTACTCCTAGGGGAATTCTCTAGGGTAGAATTCCACACCTGCGCAGAATCCTGCACTTGCTATAGAGAATTCTGCGTACATACAGGCATCAGTGAGCAGTGAGGCAGTTTTAAAAAGGTCAACAGAAGCACTTCCTACTCCTAACAAGAAATGGGGAAGTGAAACGCTCCCGTGGCTGTGTTTACAATACCGCTGCTGCTGCCGCGATCGGGCAGAGGAGGTGAATGACTGGGGGAGTGTTGGAGGCCAAAGATGGGCTGATGGTGAGTTGGGGGGAAGGGTGACAGGGAAAACATAGTTACTTACCTGTAACAGGTGTTCTCCAGGGACAGCAGGAATCAGTCCTCACTTATGGGTGACGTCGGCACCGATGGAGCCAGCGCGGAGCAATTCCCCAGCTTTCAAAGAAAGCCTTTGGGATTGCTGCCATGCATGCATGGTCCTCTTCCTGCCCAAAAGTACCATCTTGCTTAGTCAGATCCCAGAGCTAGAGCCCTACTAAGCAGAATGGCAAGGGAAGGAAAAAAAATTGCAACTCCTCAGGGGAGGTGGGAGGGTAGTGAGGACTGATTCCTGCTGTCCCTGGAGAACACCTGTTACAGGTGAGTAACTACGTTTTCTCCAGGAACAAGCAGGAAGTCAATCCTCACTTATGGGACTCCCTAACTACAGGCTACCGAACCTGTAAGCCAGAAATGCCTCTGTAAGGCCGTGAGCAGAAGCCGATGTCCGAAGGGAGCCCGAGCCTTTGGGTCCTCGGGGCAAGCTCTCGGTAGCCGCAAAAGAAGGGTCAGAGGGCAGGAGTTGCTTATACCCCAAACAGACTATGGAGTACAGCCTGGCCGAAGGCGCTGTCCCAGTGAGATTTCCTCTACAGGCAGTAGTGTGAGGCGAAGGTACTTGCTGAAGACCAGGTCTCCACCCGACATATGTCTGTCAGAGGCACTAAGCGCAGCAAAGCCACCGATGCCACCTTGGCGTAGACGCCATGTGTGGTGTCCCGACGATCCAGCGGGGTGCCCGCCTTCGCATGGGCGAAGGCAATGCAGTCCTCCATCCAAATGGAAAGGGTGCGCTTGGTGACTGCCATCCCCAGGTGGTTGGGATCGTAGGCAATGAAGAGCCAGGCAGACCTGTGATGTCCTTGGGTGCGTTGCAGGTAGAAGGTGAGAGCCCTCTTGCAATCGAGTGTATGCAGGACCTCTGATGCCCAAACGGCGTGAGGTCTTGGAAAGAAAGTCGGCAAGACCACCTCCTGATTGAGGTGGAAATCCGATACAACCTACGGTAGAAACTTGGGATGGGTGCAGAGGACCACCCTGTTCCTGTAAAACCTAGTGTAAGGGGCCTCAGCCATGAGGGCCTGAACTTCACTGACTCGTCACGCTGAGGTTAGTGCCACCAGGAAAATCACCTTCCAGGAGAGATGCCAGAGCGAGCACGTCGCCATCAGCTCGAAGGGCGGCCGTGTCAGCTGCATGAGCACAATCGTGAGGTCCCATTCCACCTGTGGAGGCCGGATGGGGAGGTTTGGAAAGCAGGAGGCCCTGCATGAATGGGAGACCAGAGGCTGGCCCGAGAGGAGGTTCCCTTTGACAGGCAACTGGTTGGCCGAGATGGCATTCAGGTGAACCCTGACCGAATTGGATTTCAGTCCCACCTGCGAAAGACGGAGAAGGTACTGAAGAACCCAATGGGTGGAGCAGGAGAACGGGTCGATATGGAGCTCGGAGCACCAGATCGAAAACTGCTGCCACTTCAGGGCGTAGGCCCGCTTCATCGAGTCCTTCCTCGAAGCGACGAGGACGTCCTCGATCTCCACTGGGAGGTACAGCAAGGCTAAAGAGACCCGTTCAGCCGCCAGGTTGTCAGGGATAGTGAGACCAAGTTCGGATGAAGCACCCGCCCTTCCTCTTGAGTCAGCAGACTGGGGGCACTGCCCAGGGGAACCGGAGGCTCGACAAGAGCCAGTGTAGAAGTGGGAACCAAGGTTGTCGAGGCCACGAAGGGACCACAAGGCTTGATCTCGCTGGATCTTGTGGAGGGTCCTCGCCAGGAGAGGAGTGGGAAGGAACACATACAGCAGCCAGGAGGTCCAAGACAGGAGGTATGCATCCGGGGCCACCCTGCTCAGGTGTGGTGTGGGCCCTCAGAAGCAGGAAAGCTGCACGTTAACTGGGATGCCAAACAAGTCCATGGATGGAGTCCCCAAACAGCGGAACAGGTGGAGAGCCACCTGTGGACTCAGGCACCACTTGTGCGGGCAGAGAAGCCTGCTGAGCCTGTCTGCAAGGACACTGTCTTGGCCCGGGAGGTAGACAGCTCTTAGGGTCATGCCCTGGCGCACTGCAAAGGAGCAGAGGAGGACTGCCTCCTGGCTGAGGAGGTGGGAGCCCATGCCCCCTTCCTTGTTGATGTAGAACATCACGACTCTGTTGTCGGTCTGAATGAGCACTGACCTGCCCCTCAGGTGGCGCTCGAAGACCTTCAAGGCCAACTGGACTGCTTGAAGCTCGAGCAGGTTGATCTGCTGATGAGCTTTCTCGGTCGACCACCTTCTCTAGGTACAGAGGTGGCCGCAGTGGGCTCCCCAGCCCAACAGTGAGGCATCCGTCGTCAAGATGAGTTCATGCGGACGAGTCTGGAAAGGCATGCCCCGATGGAGGCTCTGGAGGTCCTGCCACCAGACTAAGGACTTGACTAGGCTGCGAGACACCTGGATGGGGTCCCAGAAGCGGGCAGAGGTCTGGGTCTATTGTGCATGCGAGCATGGGGAACGACATGCACCATCGAGGCCATGTGTCTCAGGAGGCGCAGCATGGCCCGCGCTGAGACTCAGGGCTGGCCCTGAACCTCAGCAGCCAGAGTGCGGAGTCAATCCACGCATGCTCGAGGGAGAAAAACAGTCATACAATCTGTATTGAGAAGAGCGCCAATGAACTTCAGGGTCCGCACCGGTATGAGGTGCGATTTGGAGTAGTTGATCAGAAACACGAGGCACTTGAGGAGGAGAACTGTGCGCGATGCTGAGAGATAATCCTCCTCTGCCGAGGTGCCCAAGACAAGCCAATTGTCTAGGTAAGGGTAGATGGATATGCCCTGCAGCCAGAGGTGAGCCGCGGCCATCGCAAGGCACTTGGTGAAGACTCGCGGTGCAGACGCAAGTCCGAAGGGGAGCACCTGTACTGGAAGTGTTCTCCCTGCACCCTGAAACTCAGGTACTTCTTGTGCTTGGGGTGGACAGGAATGTGAGCGCAAGCATCTCTGAGATCTAAGGAGCATAGCCAATCGCTCTGCCGGAGGTAGAGCAGCAGGACGCCAAGGGATAGCATTTTGAACTTCTCCCGCACCAGAAACTTGTTCAGGTTCCTGAGGTCGAGGTTGGGGCAGAGGCCCCCTGTTCTCTTTGGAACAAGAAAGTACCGGGAATAAAATCCCAGACCCCAGAGTTGCAGCAGGACCCTTTTGACCGCCTGCTGGCTGAGGAGACTGTTTAACTCTTGCTGCAAGCAAGCCTGGTGCGAGAGAAGCTGGGTAGGCTCCGCCAGAGAAAAAGGAGGAGGGGATCTGGGTAGGCTCCGCCAGAGAAAAAGGAGGAGTGGAGGAGTGGCCTAGTGGTTGGGGCAAGGTACTTCAGGCCGGAAGGTCGGGGGTTCAAATCCCACTAGAGGACAGCAACCTTGGGCCAGAAGGACTGGGGTTTCTAGTTCCACAGGTGCTCCTTGTGGTCTTGGGCAAGCCACTTAACCCTCCATAGCCCATGTTCCCTGTAAAATAGTTATCTCCAAGTTATAATACCCTGTTCAATGTAATTTCAGTTTGTTCAATGTAAACCACACTGATGCAGAATAGCGCGGTATATAAGAGAATGTAAATAAAAATAAAATCTGTCCAGGCGAAGATGATACCTGTCCCAAATCACCTGTAGGATCCAGGTGTCCAAAGTGATAGCTGCCCATTCGGTGGCGAAAAGAGACAGCTGTCCTCCCACAGGCAGAAGCGATCCCGGGGGGCCAGAGACTATGCTTTCGGCGTCAAAACCCCAGTGCTGGCTGAGGTGGCACTGGTGGCTGGGCCTTGAGCCTCTTGGGCTTCCAATGACCCTGAGCACCCCCTTTGCCCTGAGCGCTGGTCGCCGGTGCGGGGGCAGGCGGGTATGGTGGGTATCCCAGGTAGGGGAGCCCTTTCCTCTGGAAGAAGGGCTTTTTGGTGTGCTGCTTCTTCCGTGGAAGCGAGGATGTTTTGTGAGAGAGACGGGTGCAAGTCACAAATTCCGTCTCGATCTTGGCTGCCTTGTCCTCCATGGGCTTGCCGAACAGTTTTCACCGAGGCAGGGGACATCCAGGAGCTTCTCCTAGACCCACTGTTCAAGATCGGAAGATTGGAGCCATGCCTGGCGTCGGGCTCCGATGCCCGCCGCAGCTACACAGGTGGAATATTCGAACCTGTCGTATGTGACACTGGAAAAGTATTTTGAGCAGTCTGCGACCTGAGGAGGTGGTCCCCACCCAGACCCGAGGAAAAACCACTGAGCTCCTTGGCGAGGTTGCACAGGAACATACACATATACAATTTATACGCCTCGATGCAGCACACCAGCATAGATCCCTGGTAAGTCTGGTCAGCCGTCGAGGGCATGGGATTCCCTGCCAGACGGGACCGAAGAGTGTGACATCGGACTCTTCTGTTTCTGCATAGCAGATAAGACTACCACGGAGGTGTGAGGAAGTTGGGTCTTCCGAAACCCCGGGCCGTGCTGGACCCTATACATGGCATCGAGTCTCCTACTAACAATAGGGACTGAGGCAGGTGTTTCACACATGCAGAGAAGTAGCCGGGATAGAATGGACGGTATCGAAACCGTAAGAGACTCCCTGGGCGGAGACTCATACTGCAAGATGTTGAGTTCTTCTGCCCTTGGCTCCTCCTCAGTCTGCGTCAGCAAGTGGAGGGCCTGAGCCAATCCCGCACAAACGTCAGGAAAGAGATCTCCTCTGGCAGTGACCGCCTTTGCGAGGCGGGCGGGGATGGGTCAGAGGGGAGATCTCTGTTGGCGCAGGTTTACGGGGAGGTTCCCCTGTCTGATTCCCAGCCCGAAAGGTCTGAGGACGACTTGTAGTCAAGCTGATCCCTGCGCCCTGTAGCCGAGGCCCACTTGGAGCCGGAGGCACTGTTTCTGGAAGACCTTGCCCTCGAAGAATGGGATAGCGAGTGAGATCAGTGCCGAGGACCCTCATGAGGCCCGTGGCTCTCGGGGGTTTCCAGGGCAGTTGTCGGGACCCCAGTCGGGTGACCCTCGGTCTTGAGACACGAGCCAGCCATGCTGGGCAAGAGCACCTGCTGGGCAGTGAAGGAGACAGAAACGCTGCGCTCCAGTGCCAGCATAAATGACTCCCACTCAGGAGTGGGTCCCTGCGACGCCGATGCCGGGGTTACCGGGTCTGGCGTGGAGGAGGAGAGGGGGTCCTCACCGGGACGACCCTCAGGAGACTGGGTGCCGTCACCGGAGGCCTACATGTCTGTACAAGGAACATTTTGAGGCCGCTCCTTGTCCGACACCGGGGAGGGCTAAGGGAACGAGAGCGAGGCTGCTCACGCTTATCCGGAGCCCCCCAACAGCGACTTTGAGGTCTTCTTCTTCTGCTGTTCCACCTTGGGCGAACCCTGATCGGAGTGACGCCTAGGTCATGGGGTCACTGCGGGGGACTTGGCCAGCGGTGGATCGGAAGGGTGAGGTGTCACCAGGGATCCCGGGGCTGCCTTGCGGAAAATGTCATCGGAATTCCGCTTGCGGCTAAGCAAAGCCTTGGCGGACAATTTCTTACAGAGTGAGCAGAGCTCCGGGTTGTGGTCAGCCCCCAGACACCATAGACAGCAGTCATGCTTGTCCACGAGTGACATGTTTTAGGAGCATCTGTCACATTTCTTAAATCCGGTGGCCATAGGGGCAAAAAGGGCCCTTGCGAGGTCGAAAACTCTCGAGGCCAGCGGTTGGAGAAAAAAGGCTGCGAAAAGGGCCCAACAGAAAAAACACTAAGGAATAAAGAAAAGGATCCCCTAACTCACAGCAGAAGCAGGAGTGAAGGGGAAATTTAGGCTTTTAGGTAGGAAGTTGAAATCCAGAACTTCCATGGTAGCGTTCTCCGAAATGCTTCCTGTTCCACGCGCAGGATCCAAAAGGCAGGCAGAGCTCCGGAGTCTCAATGCGTGGATGAGACAATGGTGCAGAGATGAGGGTTTTGGATTTGTTAGGAACTGGGGAACATTCTGGGGAAAGGAGGGGCTCTTCCAAAGTGATGGGCTTCACCTTAACCGGGATGGAACCAGGCTGCTGGCATTAACCTTTAAAAAGGAGATAGAGCAGCTTTTAAACTAGATATTAGGGGAAAGCCGACAGTCGCCCAAGAGCGGATGGTTCGGAAGAATGTATCCTTGAAGGATACTACCAAAAGCAGAGAGGTTCCACAAAAGAGTAAAGTAGCCCAAATGCCCTCAAGTATGGAGCAGACAGAGCTTAAAGATCCCAATTTACCCATGTCTAACAATAGCCAAATTAACATGAATAAAATACATTCTCTAAAATGCTTGTATGCAAATGCTAGAAGTCTAAAGAATAAGATGGGAGAGTTAGAATATATAGCACTAAATGAAAGGTTAGATATGATTGGAATATCAGAGACATGGTGGAAGGAGGACAACCAGTGGGACACTGTGATATCTGGGTATAAACTATATCGTAATGATAGAGCTGATCAAATTGGTGGAGGGGTTGCGCTCTATGTTAGAGAGGGCATTGACTCAGAAAGGATTAAAGTTTTGCAGGAAACAAAATCTGCTGTAGAATCTATATGGATTGAAATTCCATATAAAAGGGGGAAGGCAATGGCAGTGGGGGTGTACTATCGAGCACCTGGCCAGAATGACCAAATGGATGATGAAATGCTCAAAGAAATCAAGGAAGCTAACAAAGGTTACAGCGCAGTAATAATAATGGGTGATTTCAATTACCCCGGTATCGACTGGGTCAGTGTCACGTCAGGACATGCTAGGGAGATAAAGTTCCTAGATGAAATAAATGACTGCTTCTTGGAGCAGCTGGTTCATGAACCGACCAGAGGGGAAGCCATATTAGACCTAGTCCTTAGTGGAACACCAGATCTAGTGCAAGAGATAAGGGTGTTGGGGCCACTTGGCAATAGTAATCATAGCATGATCGCCTTTGATTTAATTAGTGGAGGAGGGATAGTAAGGAAATCCACAGTACTACCTTTTTAACTTTCGATAGGGAGACTATGATAAAATGAGGAAAACAGTTAAGAAAAAACTAAAAGGAGCAGTTGCAAAGGTTAAAGACGTACATCAAGCTTGGGTGTTGTTGAAAAATACTATCTTGGAAGCCCAGACCAGCTGTATTCCACGCTTTAAGAAAAGTGGAAGGAAGTCCAAAAAACTGCCAGCATGGTTTAAAGGTGAGGTCAGAGAGGCTGTTGTTGCCAAAAAAGCATCTTTCAGGAAATGGAAAAAAGAGCCAAACGACGAAACCTGGAAACAGCACAAGCACTGGCAAGTCAAATGCAAGGCATTGATAAGGCAGGCAAAGAGAGAATTTGAGAAGAAGCTTGCTGCGGAAGCAAAAACGCGAAATAAAGACCTTTTCAAGTACATTCGTAGCAAAAAACCTGTGAGAGAGTCAGTTGGTCCATTAGATGATAAAGGGGTTAAAGGAGCACTAAGAGGCGACAAGGCGATAGCGGAGAGACTGAATGAATTCTTTGCTTCGGTCTTTACTGAGGAAGATGTAGGGATGTTACCCATGACTGAAGTGGTATTTAAAGGTGCGGAAGAATTGAAGGAAATATCGATACATCGGGAAGATGTCTTACAACTATTAGATAAACTGAAGAGTAGCAAATCACCTGGGCCGGATGGTATACATCCAAGGGTGTTGAAAGAACTGAAATATGAGATTGCAGACCTGCTATCAGTAATCTGTGAACTATCATTAAAATCATCTCTAATACCTGAAGATTGGAGGATCGCCAATGTAACACCAATTTTTAAAAAGGGTTCCAGGGGTGATCTGGGAAACTACAGACCGGTGAGCCTCACGTCAGTACCAGGAAAAAATGGTAGAAACCATCATAAAGAATAAAATTACTCAGCATGTAAATAGTCACAACCTAATGGGAGACAGCCAACATGGCTTTAGACAAGGAAGATCTTGTCTTACTAATCTGTTATGTTTTTTTGAAGGAGTGAATAAACAGGTGGACAAAGGTGAGTCGGTTGATATTGTGTATCTGGACTTTCAGAAAGCCTTTGACAAGGTCCCTCATCAGAGACTTTTGGCAAAACTAAAGAGTCATGGGATAGGAGGCAGTGTACTATTGTGGATCAGGAACTGGTTAAAAGATAGAAAGCAGAGGGTAGGGCTAAATGGCCAATTTTCCCAATGGAGAAAGGTGAATAGTGGTGTACCCCAGGGATCTGTGCTGGGTCCGCTGCTTTTTGACATATTCATAAATGACCTGGAAAGTGGAATAACGAGTGAGGTGATCAAATTTGCAGATGACACAAAACTATTTAAAGTTGTTAAAACCCAAGAGGATTGTGAAAAATTGCAAGAGGATCTTGATAAATTGGAAGACTGGGCATCAAAATGGCAGATGAAATTTAATGTGGACAAGTGCAAGGTTATGCACCTAGGGAAGAACAACCCAAACTATGGCTACACGATACAAGGTTCCACATTAGGAACCACCACCCAGGAAAAAGATTTAGGCGTCATTGTGGATACCATGTTAAAACCCTCGGCCCAGTGTGCAGCGGCGGCCAAGAGAGCAAATAGAATGCTAGGTATGATAAGGAAAGGAATGGAAAATAAAACAAAAGATATTATAATGCCTCTATATCGTTCCATGGTGAGACCGCACCTTGAATATTGTGTGCAATTCTGGTCGCCGTATCTTAAAAAGGATATAGCGATTTTAGAAAGGTTCAGAGAAGAGCCACCAAAATGGTAAAGGGGATGGAAGGATACTCCTATGAAGAAAGGCTAAAAAGGTTAGGGCTCTTTAACCTGGAAAAGAGACGGCTGAGGGGAGATATGATAGAAGTCTATAAATTAATGAACGGAGTGGAACGGGTAAACGTAGATCGATTGTTTACGTTATCAGAATATAGAAAGACTAGGGGACATGCAATGAAGCTACAGGGTAAACTATTTAAGACTAATAGAAGAAAATATTTTTTCACTCAACGTGTAATCAAACTCTGGAATTTGTTACCAGAGGATGTAGTAAAGGCTGTTAGTGTAGCTGGGTTTAAAAAAAGGTTTGGACAAGTTCCTGGAGGAAAGGTCCATAAACCATTATTAAGAAGTGACCAAAGATATCAATGCTTGACCCAGTACAAGCATTGTGGAACTTGTGTCTCTTGGGGAAACTGCTAGGTACATATGACCTAGATTGGCCACTGTTGGAAACAGAATACTGGGCTTGATGGACCTTGGTCTGACCCAGTATGGCATATCTTATGTTCTTATGTTCTTATGAGAACGGGAGAGGACTGGTGCAACCGGAAAAAAGGGACCAAAAAGGCCAAAGTCAAAAAACGTTTTTCTGAGGGACAAGGACGTGCGTCCGAAGGGCTCCGCAGAAAAAGGGAGAATGAGCAAGATGGCACCTTTGGGCGGGAAGAAGACCACGCATGCGTGGCAGCAATCCCAAAGGCTTTCTTTGAAAACTGGGGAATTGCTCCACACGGGCTCCATCGGTGCCGATGTCACCCATAAGTGAGAACTGACTTGATGATTGTTCCTTGAAAACTTGAGATGGTTATATGCCTGGAGATGGGGAGAAAGAAAGGCGGATGTATGTGCCTGGGAAGAGAGAAGGAGAGGTAAGGGTAGGTGCATGGAGAGGGGAGAAAGGAGGTAAGGTAGGGGTAAGTACGTAAGGGGTAGACCTTAGAGACAGACAGCAATAGGGATCTTCCTAAAAGTTAGAGGGCAAGAGAAAGGGGAGCGGGGCAGGAAAGGCTTAGGTGTTGGGGAGAGAGCTGTAATTGGAGTGACAGAGCTCAGTGGGGAAAAGACAGTAGGAATTTCTGGTCTAGATGAGGAGTTAGGCTTTATGATGGGGTATTCTGCACAAAAATGTACTATTAAAACATGCAGAATTTTTCAGAATTTTAAAATTTTACTCAGTGCAGAATTTTCTAGATTTTTGCGCAGAATTCCCCCAGGTGTATGCACTTATATATGGGTGGAAATTAGATATATATGATCCAGTTTGTATTATAGTGTGCAACAAATATCACAATTTCAAAACTGACTGAAAGCCTAGTCTGAGTTTCTAACACATTATTAACTGACTTATTTTATTGATTTCCCAGGATTCAATTTCTTCCTTGTTGCCACCCATGAGATTGGCCATTCTCTGGGGCTGCATCACTCTAATGTTCCTGATTCTATAATGTATCCTACCTATAGATATGTAAATCCAAACAATTTCCAGCTTTCAAGAAATGATATTCAAGAAATTCAGCTTCTCTATGGTAAGAGTTTGGAATTATTTTAGTGTTTTCATGCAAAATATAAAGAGATACAGGAAGATGTTTCAAATCATAAACCAGAAGAAGTTGACATGGCACATCAATAATATTATAAATACACCAAGCAAATTTTCATAGCAACTTGAAGAGCAGGCCATGACCTGCAGGTCCTCATGGATAGGTGGCTGCATATGTGAAAAGGGGGCTATGAGGTGTCAATGAGTGTGTGGTAGAGTTAGGGTGTGCACGAGGGTGTTGTGTGTGTGTTGTCTATCTGTAGATATCCCACCTTCTCTTTCACCCTCTCTGCTCCTCTCTACCTGACACCATGATCCCTCCCCCATCCCTTTCATAATCCCAGTATTGCTCTTTCACTAGCCTCCCTTCCCTCCAACTCCAGCTTGCTGTTAGAACATAAAAATATAAGATATACCATACTAGGTCAATCAAGCACAGTACCCTGTTTCCCACAGTGGTCAATCCAGGTCAAAGTACCTGTCAGGTTCCCAAACAGTAAGTAGATTCCATGCTGCATATCCCAGTGGTAAGAAGTGGATTTCCCCCAGTCCATTTAAATAATGGCTTATAGACTTTTCCTCCAGGAATTTGTCCAAACCTCTTTTAAATCCAGTTAAATTAACAGCTTTTACTACATTATCCAGCAATGAATTCCAGGGTTTGATTTAGCGCTGAATAAAAAAAATATTTTCTCTGATTAGCCGTAATTGTGCTACATTGTAGTTTCATTGTGTGTCCCCTAGTCTAATTTTTGAAGGAGTAAAAAAGTGATCTGCGTTTACCTGTTCCACTCCACTCATTTTATAGACCTCTATCATATCTCCCTTCAGTAGTCTCTTTTCCAAGCTGAAGAATCCTAACTTTTTAAGCCTTTCCTCTACAGGTATCCCTCCATCCCTTTTATCATTTTGGTCACTCTTCTCTGTTACTTTTCTAATTCTGTCATATCCCTTTTTTTTAATATGAGAACCACACAGTATTGAAGGTGCGGTCACACCAAGGAGTGATACAGAGGCATTCTAATTTCTTTGGTTTTATTCTCCATTTCTTTCCTTATGATTCCTAGGATTCTATTTGCATTCATAGCCATCGCTGCACACTGAGCAGAGGGTTTCGATATATTATCCACGATGACACCTAGGGTCCTTTTTCTGGGCGGCGAATCCTAATATGGAACATTGCATCATGTAACTCTAGTTTGGGTTGTTCTTTTCTAAGTGGATAACTTTGCACTTGTCCTCATTCAATTCCATCTACCATTTGGAAGCCCATTCTCCAGGTTTCTCAAGCTCCTCTTGCAATTTTTCACAATCCTCTTGTGATTTAACAGCATTGAATAATTCTGTGTCATCCTCAAATTTGATCACTTCACTTATTGTTCCCATTTTCAGGTCATTTATTTTTTTAGTTATTAGTATTGAGCTCACGTCTTACCATGGTAATTCGAGGAGAGTTACATTCAGGTATGTAGGTATTTCCCTATCCCCAGAGGACTTAAATCTAATGGGCCAATGCAGAAAGACTAATGCATTCTTTGCGCACAGATAACACCAATTATATGCACAAGTTCCATCAAGCCAAATGCAGAAAAGAGATTGATGCACGCGTAAACAGCAAAGGAAAAGTATGTGCACACAATAATACCAAGCATGTTTAAATGCACAAATGAGCTGCATGTATTAAAATGGTATGCTAATAAGGTCTGCTCCCAATGCAGAGATACACATGGAGGATTACATAACCAGCAGGAGCGCCAATATCTCTACCCTCATCTGAGGTGGCTTAAACGTCCTGCATGTATAGGGAAAGATTGTTTCAGGGTATGTACTGATGAACGGTTAACCTAGATGTGAAAATTTTCTGCATGTTATCTTCAGGATATAAGTGAAGTTCGGCGTTCAAAAAGAAATGTTTTTTGCTTCTTAAACTTGTGTATTTTTTGGACTCATTTATATTATTTATCTTGTATTTTAGGTCTCTGTTGTGAGTTCATAAAAAATGTTTTTGGTCGAAATAGTATTCATTAGTATGGGGTGAACGCCAAAAGAACCTGTATGACCTATGCATATAATGTGAGCGTTTGACATTTACAAGCATGCATATAAGGCCACTTGTAACACATATGTTTGTGCATACGTTGGCTCCCCTCCTTTCAGCTTTACACTGAAGTTTTGTACGAAGCTCATTTGCATACATGCCCTTTGCTGCATACCGATGCTGCAATCTTGCGCTATCAGCGCACTACAAAAACGCATACATAGCTAATTCGCACATGACTTCAGTGCCAGCAAGTTTGTACCTGAGGCAATGGAGGGTTACGTGACTTGTCCAAGGCCACAAGGAGTGTCAGTGGGATTTTAACCCTGGTTACGTGACTTGTCCAAGGTCACAAGGAGTGTCAGTGGGATTTTAACCCTGGTCAGGAGAAAGACCTTGGAGTGATTATTTCTGAAGATCTCAAGGTGGCAAAACAGTGCGACAAGGCAGTGGCAAAAGCCAGGAGGATGTTGGGCTGCATACGAAGAGGTATTACCAGCAGAAAGGAAGAGGTACTTATGCCGCTGTACAAGTCACTAGTGAGGCCTCACTTGGAATACTGTGTTCAGTTTTGGAGACCATATCTTGCGAAGGATGTAAAAAGACTGGAAACGGTTCAGAGGAAGGCGACCAAAATGATTTGGAGCCTGTGTCAGAAGCCTTATGAGAAGAGACTTGAAGACCTAAACATGTACACTTTGGAGGAGAGGAGGGGCAGGGGAGATATGATTCAGACCTGTAAATACTTAAAGAGAAATTAAAGAGAAATAATGAACAAACAAACCTCTTCCAAAGACGGAGAAGCTGCAAAACTAGAGGGCATAACATGAAGCTATAAGGTGGTAAATTGAAAGGCAATGTCAGGAAATATTTTTTCACTGAAAGGGTAGTGGATGCTTGGAATGCGCTCCCGATGGAAGTGGTGGGGGCAAATATGGTGACGGAGTTCAAAAGGGCATGGGACAGACACAGTGGATCCCTTTACAGCAACAAGAAAATATCAAAATAATCTGAGCCATCTAATTCCTTAACAAATAGGGGTATCCTACATGGAGTGGCTGGATCACCCCTGGACAAAGACATGGGGAGGCGGGGGCCTGCACGGAGCGTCAGGTGTACCTACTCTTGGCATCGTACTGGGAAGACTAAATGGACCATACTGGTCTTTATCTGCCGTCATTTACTATGTTACTATGTCTTTCTGGTCACCAGGCTGCTGCTCTAACCACTAGGCTTTATAAATATGTTAAAAAGCAGGGGGTCCAACACAGATCGCTGGGGGTACTGCACTATTCACCTGTCTCCATTGAGAAAATTGGCTATATAGACAAGACTTCGACTTTCATACTTTGGACACATCATGTGAAGAAAGAGATCATTAGAGAAAGACATCACGCTTGGCAAGGTAGAAGGTCATCACAAAAGAGGAAGGCCAGCAATGAGATGGATCGATGCAATAACAGCAGCTACGGGTACCAGTCTGTCAACAATGAGCCACCTGACTGAAGACCAAACACAATTTAGGACAACTATCCAGAAGGTCGCCATGAGTCGACAACAACTTCACGGCACTTAACAACAACAGACCTATTTTCTGGGACATGTTTGCTAATATAACATGCATAGTGCATGTGAAATGCTCGTTTAGCGCACGTTTTTAGTACGGTGGGCCCTATCAGCCATGATAGATGTGAGGGACACTGCCCCGATAGGCTAATACCACTGCACTAGTGATGTCAATAGTGTGGTAGTAGGAAACACATGGCCATAGCGCAATGCGCATGAACTATGTGAAAGCACATGCTACGCTTGCCCTGCATATATAAGCTACAAATGCATTCTTAGGGCAGCAGTAGGCTATAGAACCACTGCAGAAAGTAATAAATGTGTCCCAGTCATACCCACAGGAAAATAGGACCTGGCCAGTTCAGTACAGAGAGGGATGACCGGTAATAGGTACAAATGGTTGCACAGCTCAAAACATTGGCACTAAGAACAAGAGGGCAGGGCAGGCAAATCAGGAAAAACACATGCATAGAGTTGGTGCAGCATCCCTAACTAACTGTGGGAGAAAGAGTGCAAATGTGGCATCCTGCAGATATAAGTGGCCTTGTATGGATCAGGTAGGGTGTCCACAGTGTCCATCGTGTGGGACAGGTATATGAATCTGCCCACCTAAGCTGTAGGGAACACAGCATAAGGCTTGTGGTTTGGGGGATGATGATAATAATACTATATTAGTCACTCCTCTGATATGGCTTGCATAGCACCATAGCTATTATGGAGTGTGTCCCCCTTGTGGGGAGGGGTCTGGCGGCCAAACAAACAATCACCACCCATGCTCAGGGTCGCCTGAATCTCTACTACATGGGATCCGTAGGATCAGGAAGTACTCTCGTGGCCTACCATATAGATCCCTCTTCTCTGCCCCATCGTCTTATCCATGCATTGAGACCCCAGAGCTCTGCTTGCTGCCACTTGGATCCTATATGTGGAGCGGGAAGCATTTCTGAGAATGCTACCCTGGAAGTTCTGGATTTCAACTTTCTACCTAAGCTCCTAAATTTGGATTCCAGAGCCTTCCTCCCACGCTTTCCTACATCATTGGTACCAACATGCATCAAGACAGCAGGCTTCTCCTCAGCACTGCCTAGGTGGTGTGCGAGGTCTTCCACCTTTGCACTAGGCAGGCAAGTTACCAGGTGATATCACATCCAGCCACCCAGCTCTCTACATGCCTAATGATTGAATCACCAACTATAACGGCCATCCTAACCCTTCTCTTATGGGCACATGTCCCTGGAGACACACCCTTGGAGCAAGATAATAGCACATCAGCTAGAGCAGTGTTTTTCAACCTTTTTTGTGCAAAGGCACACTTTTTTCATGAAAAAAATCACGAGGCACACCACCATTAGAAAATGTTTAAAAAATTTACCTCTGTGCCTATATTGACTATATATAAAGTAATTCTCTTGAATAGGAATCAAACACTCACACCAACCCCCCTCCCCTGCTGGTTCACACCAACCCCCCTCCCCTGCTGGTTCACTCACACCACCACCCCCCCTCCACTGCTGGTTCATTCACCCACCCCCCTGTCACTTACATAAGATACCTTGGAGTTATACTGGACCATCGCCTAGATTTTAAAGAACATATCAACCGCACTGTGAAAACCATTTATTTCAAGATAAGGACCCTACGCCATCTGAAAAATATGCTTGACCCAGACAGCTTCAGAACTATATTCCAAGCCATAGTCACAACCCACTTCGACTATGCGAATATAATACTCCATGGTCTCCCAAAGAACTCACTAAATACATTACAACTAGCCATGAATGCCGCAGCCCGGGTATTATACGGTGCTTCAAAGAGCGATCACATAACACCCATCCTAATGGAGCTTTACTGGCTCCCTATATACTGCAGAATAACATATAAAGCCCTTATCTTGACCTTTAAAGCAATAAATACTATAGCTCCGTCATCAATTTCGAAACTCCTCCATCACACTCCCAACACCAGATCTAGGAGGTCAGCAGCGGCAAATACCCTAACTACACCACATGAGGCCACAAAATACAAACGATCAACAACAGACAGGGCTTTCGCGTACTACGCACCTAGATGTTGGAACAACCTACCTCCCAACATTAGAGCTATTACTGACCTCAAGCAATTTAGAAAAGCCATAAAGCATCACCTCTTCATTCTACATTTCCAAAGCACATCATCAACCCTCTAACATTTACAGATAAAGTGTAACCGACCTACTTAAGATGATGAATAGACACTCCATCCCTTGTATATAGGTCCTATACATGCTACAAATATGTACATAGTTTCCCTAAGTTATAATCCCAGTTGTATATTTCCTGTTTTATGTAAACTCACCACAGTCTGTTGATTGAAATGAGTATTCCTGTTTAATGTAAACCGCGCTGATGAAAAAGAGTGCGGTATAGAAGAAATACAAATAAATAAATAAATAAAATACTCACCCCTCCTGCTGGGTCACTCACTCACTTACCCCCCCCCCCTCCCCTGCTGGTTCACTCACACCAACGCCCCCCCCCCTTGCTGGTTCACTCACCCCAACCCCCCCCCCCTCCCCGGCTGGTTCACTCACACTCCCCCCCCCCCTTGCTGGTTCACTCACACTCCCCCCCCCCTTGCTGGTTCACTCACACACACACACACCCCCCTCTGCCCAAGCCGCTGCTTCTGCTTTGTACAGAGCAGCGGCTGCACTACACTTACATTGAAAAGTAAAGAGAAACTGTGTCCGGAGCCCTCCGGTCATCGCAGAGCCCGAGGAAGTGTTGTCTTGGGGGCGGGCTCCTCACAGGCTTTCTTTCCTTTTCAAATTAACTTTATTGCAGCTAAAGTTAATTTGAAAAGGAAAGACAGCCTGTGAGGAGCCCGCCCCCATGACATCACTTCCTCGGGCTCTGCATGATCGGAGGGCTCCTGACACAGTTTCTCTTTACTTTTCAATGTAAGTGTAGTGCAGCCGCTGCTCTGTACAAAGCAGAACCAGCGGCTGCACTGCTATAGGGAATCGCGTTCGCGCCGCGGACTTCGGCACAAAAGCCGTTTTTTAGCTCTGGCCGCTCCCGTTCTTGCGGCCAGAGCAAAAACCGGCTTTTCAATGGCCGGTTTTTTTACAACTGTGCTGGCAGTCGGCCTGGCCATGGAAAAACCGGCCAGCCGGCTGAAACCCGGCCGGTTGGCAACCCTAATTTGTGAGCCGAGGCCACATGTTACGGATGAAATTGGAATTTTTCCCACGGCACACCAGACAATATCTCACGGCACACTAGTGTGCCGCAGCACAGTGGTTGAAAAACGCTGAGCTAGAGGATAGGTCCTAGCTACAGGATCACTTCCTGCCACACCAAGCTGATGCTCTCTTATCAGGTGACCTCTCCTCCATGGCAGCAGAGATGCTGCTGGGCTGGAGATGGGACTTTTCTATTATGACCCTGAAGATATTCTCTATATCTCTCTGTCTGCCTCAGCTCCTCCAAGTCTGCTATTCTAAGTCTGCTACTCTAGCCTCCAGAGATCGGACTTGTCCCCTGAGAGCAAGGAGCTCTTTTCACTTAGTGCACACAAGACCTCTTACTAACTGAGAGAGAACCATACATGTGACAATCAGTTCAAAAGACTGGATAGCCTCCATCTCACTGCTGGACTGCTATCTGCATCTTAATTATAATGATTGATTGATTTATTTAAACTAGTTCAGTTATCTAAAGTTGCTAGGGGAATAGGGATGTATAGACAACAAGGAAATCTTTAGTATGTACTACATTTAAAGAATATAGCAAAATGTACTCCTAGGGGCCAAAAACAGCAGACTTAAAAAAACAAAGACCCCCCTACAAGATTTACAAAAGAAAGAGAAAAAAATCAAAATAAAAACCAAAAATAAAAAAGATAAACAACAATACTTGGACGCTGCACCAAAACAAACAAAAATCAGACCAAAAGGAGTGGAAAAGAACACCAGCAGTAATAGAGGAAAAAAGACCTCAGCCAAGCCTCCTGCATATCAAAGCAGAGAGGATGAGTTAGTCGAATGGCATACTCATAAATGCCTAATAATCGACAATACTCTATATGACATCAGTGGTCAAAAGACCTTCATTATTGGGGTGAACTCAAAAACGTCCAATAGAAAACCCCCCAAAAAACTGCTGAAATAATACAGTACAGTACTGATAAACCAATTAATCCAGCCTAGGAAGGCAACAATAATCCAGCAGCAGAAGAGTAACAAAAGTAACTTAGCTTTAAACAGCAAGGAGAGGCAGCCAAATGCAGCAGGAAGCACTCCTTAATGAAACTTCCACAACGATTTCAAAAGGCAGCAACACTCATTGGTAACGACACTGGAGCCCCGACAAAAGGAAGTTTCATTAAGGAGTGCTTCCTGCATTTTATTTGATTACAGTTCTTGCACGTTTCTTCTCAACTATAAATGCAACACCATTTCTGCTTTGTCTTTCATTTCCAGCACAGTAAACCACATGATCATCAGATGCAAAGTGCCCAAAGCCAGTCCATTTCAGTTCACTGACACCCAACAGATCGAGTTGTACACATTCCATTTCATTCTTGACCACCTCCAACTTCCCTTGGTTCATGCTTCATACATTCCATGTCCCAATATGTAAGATATCTTTGCAACATCTGACTCTTTTCATGTGCAGCTACATCAGCAGATCCAACCACATCATAAATGCTGGCATTACTCTGAGATGTCTTCAGCTCATCCCCAGTAGCCATTTGAGTGTCTCTCAACCTGGGGGTCTCATCTTCCAGCACTATAGTGCAATTTGTTTTATGACTATCCATTGGGTTTTCAAGGCAAGAAACAGAAGTAGATTTGCCAAGCCTTTCTTCCGTGCAGTTAATTCCAGTGTTGTTGCATTTGTCAAAAAAATATGATCCTCCGCTTACAACACCATCCCATTCTGCTGCTGCCCAGATGGGTGATTTGTCTTAGTCTGGCATCTCAGCTGAGACCTGTCTATCTTGGGAGACCCTGCTAGTAACTAAGCTACTGATAGCTTAACTCTCAGCATCACTGATGCACACAAGCCCTCACAGCACAACAAGCTGCAAACCAAGTGAGAGTTGTTGCAGGATACAAAAGTGGATTTCTAATTTGCTGAATTAAGAATATAGAATATAGGAGTTCTATTTGTAAGAATTCTCAATGTACTCACTGGAAGATAAAATTTCTACTTACATAGAATTATTTTCTTTGGAATTGTGTGGTTATTTCTGTGAAATATTTTCCATTATCTCCCCAATTTATGCTGTAATTTCTTGTCTCTCTCTAAGAGCCCCTTTTACTAACACTTAGCACATGCTATCTGCCACACAACCCATAGGAATAAAATGGGCCATGCAGCAGATAGCACGTGCTAAGCGTTAATAACAAGGTCCTGAATTTTTTCCAAAAAGAGAGACTTAAACCAGATCATCTTTACACATGTACTTGAAAGAGTCATTCTCTGTTTCAAATCTCCCATCTACTCTTATGCTATGTCTGGTATCTAGTCATCCTTCTTTATAAAAAATAAAAGACATCTTATCAATTTGTTCCCACAGGAAAGAAGTGAATCTTCAAAGAACTGTCAAGCGACTAAAGGGAATGAAGTAATTTACAAACATTTGCTACGTCTTTTGTGGAAGAGATTAATCTAAGTTGCCCTTCTAATAAAGTCCGCTATGCGGTTAACAGGCATCTAATGTGTGTATGGGGGCCATGGTAATTATGCAGGCATGACAGTTACTGTCTGCTAAAACACGCGTTCATTGCCCATCACGTGAAAGGGTGGGGAATGGGCAGAGAGTGGGTGTGGAAAGTACATTATAGGTAGCATGGAGATACATATCACACGCTGATTGTCAATGTGGCAATTGGTGTGGGTGCACTGCATGGCACCTCTTTGTGTGGAGTTAGTTCCTCCACCCCCATTAATTGCAAATCCTGCTGCCACACATTAGGGTACAGTTCTGTATGCTAACTACCAATGTCATGCTGGACACCCCCCCCCCCTCCACACACACACACACATACACAGTTAGCACACGACTATTACACTTACCACATGTTAGTGTCTGCTCTCAATGAGCGGCACGTGCAGACTCTTGCCAGCACTTCAGTAAAAGGGCCAGTGAGTCTTGCAATTGTTAATAATGGAACAGCCAAATTAATGTTACTTGAAATGAAAAATATCCTCTAAGATTTTTCATTAAAAAATTTTTACCATAGTCATCCTAAAACACTGGCATATATATTTCTACATACATAAGCACTTTTGTAAGCAAGATGATATTTTCTCCAGATCTGTATAATACATAATGGACTGCACCACTTCCAGCAATCTAAAATGAGTGAACCTCGACAAGTCCATCTACTCTACCACAAAGACACATTGTACCTAGGCAACTTGAATTCATGAGTGAGCAAAATAAACATTGAAAGAATTGTTGGTTTCAGAGTTTAAAAAATCTTTTTCTGTATTTGTTAAAGAAATCAATGAAAATGTGAAAGCCTAATGTTTAAAGCTAAAGATTTGGGATGTTTGTTGCATAATTTGATGAGGATATAAACTGATTTCGGAAGATACTTATGTCTGTCTGCAGGATTTGAAATGCTATAAACTGTTTTTCTAAAAATTAAATTTTTCAAAAATATACTGTCACTGAATAATACATGATCCATTAGAAAATTAATAAAAAGCTTCCTAATAGTTTGTGATGGATCTTATTATCAGTAGAATTTAAAAGTGTCTTTGAAGACAGGTGCATCCTCCCTCTCCTGCATCTACCATGATTTTGCATACTCTGAAGAAATTTAACTTAGGGGCTTGTTTACAAAGCCGCGGTAGCAGTTTCCGATAGTTTCAGTTTCATAGGAAATCTCAGACCTGCCTCTACTCTTCCTTTCTTGGGTAAAATCTTGGAAAGAACTGGACTATCCAGAAGACACACCTCTGAGCTGGCCTTTGACCAACTGCTTGCCTGGACGTTCATGCCATTTCAGACTCTCTTTTCTTTCTCATTCTCATTCTCTTCTCTTCTTCTCTTTCTCTTGTATTAACATAACTGGAGTTCCTTTCTTTACTTTTTATTTTTAATTTTAAATTGTAAACCGCTTTGATTGTTTCAGAAGGCAAATCATCAAGTTTTAATAATAAATTAATAAATCAAAGGGGCCTTTTTACTAAAGGGCACTGTGGTGTTGCACCAAATGTGCCTGTAATGCGTGGATCCATGGTGAGCTAGGGCAACACCACAGCATTAACTGCTGAGAACATGGAAAGCATGTTCCCTGCAGTTACCACAGTAGTACTGCGGCAGAGCCGTATACACAAGAGAGTGAGTGCACTCAATGCCACATATGGAGGTAGCGATGAGTACACCCATGCTACTAGTCTGCCATGCAGGTAGCTTCGGTGTGCTACCTGCGTGGCATTCACCCCACCCACTCTCCACTTCTAACCCTCCTACTTGCATACCTAATGCACCATGTACAGTTAACACCAAAATCTGGCAGCACTAGCTGACGTGGCTCCGCATTAGCTGTCAACATGTGTCCAACGCCCGCTAACAGCTAGCACCCTTTAGTAAAAGGCCCCTATAGTTTATCAACTGCAAGGTTAGCTAGAATTAAATGGGATGTTAGATCAAGGCCATTGCGGTTTTAAGAAAGGCTTTAGCACATAGACACTGTTGGTGGCCTTTCTTGATGTCTTTGGTTAATAATCGAGGAAGCTGGATGTAGCCATCTTACTTCTTTTGGATCTTTGACTTTAACATTGAGGATCATTCAATACTTTTAAGTGTCTGTCTAATCTAGCTGTGGAAGACACCAGTTTAGATCTGTTTCTTTACTATGTATTAGACTGTATTCAGAGAAGATAATTTCATAAGGGGATGCCTAGTTAAAGTGTGTTTTCAGGAATCTACTCATCTTTAAAAAATACTAGCATATGTGGCAGAAAACATGATTAAGTTATGGTGTGACCAACCCTAGAACTGGTGTAAATTACCATGTCTACATTTCCCCAGGTATATGCATAAATCATAGTATTTTATAATCAATGTATACACCACCCATGCTCTGCCCAAATTCTATCATGAAGATGCCCCTAGTGAAAGTTTTTTTGGGGGGTTTTTAGTGCCATCAAGTCAGTGTTGACTCATAGTGACCCAGCTACCTCTGGGTTTTCTTGGCAATATATCACTGGAAGTAGATTGCTAACCTTTTCTTCCGAGGCAATGGAGGGTAAAGTGACTTGCCCAAGGTCACAAGGAGTGCCAGTGGGAATTGAACCCTTGATCTTCTGGATACTAGGCAGTTGCTCTAACCACTAGGCTACTCCTCCACTGTATGGATCATTAAATCAACACACGTACTTTTACACTGGGTACCATTTTGTAAAAGGCCATTAGTTCATGCATGTGGCCACATACATGCATTAATGACTATAATAGCATGATTTTGGCGCATACTTTACTGTTTCAAGTACACACCTTCTTATAAAATCATCTCCCGAAAGTGCAGTGGGAAAACAAGTGTTTAGAATCCCTCTTTCTGTGTTGGGGCATTCCTCAAAATTCAGTTTTATCACCTCCCCTGTGTAAGCATTATTTGCATCACTTGGGAGAGACTGTAAGGCTGTATTATGTACATTATTATATGTACGAGATGTGATCAAAAAGTATGGAGACTTGTACAATAACACATGAAGTATAACACTGACAGTTATTGTACTCAGTCTCCTTCAAAATTAGTCCCCTTCTGATAAAACACACTTCCTCCAGCGTTCCTGCCACTGCTCGAAACAATTTTGAAATACCTCTTTATTATGCTATTAAGCTGCTGTGTCGAATTTTGCTTAATGGTCTCCAAGTCATCTTATCTCCTTCCTTTCAGTGGTAATTTCAGTTTTGGAAACAAGAAAAAGTCACAGGGTGCGAGGTTAGGTGAGTACAGAGGCTGACGGATTTGCTCGATTTGGTGTTTGGCCAAGAACTGCAGAACAAGATGTGATGCATGAGCTGGAGTGTTATGATGAAACAATCATTCACCATTCCTGTGCAACTCTGGCCTCTTACAATGAACTGCATCTCTTAGACGAGTCAGAACTTGGACGTAGTACTCCTTATTGATGGTTTGGCCTTTTGGAGCGTACTCAAAGAAAACTGTGAGCATGACCTTGACATTGCTCCTCACCTGACAGGCTTTCTTGGGTCTGGGAGAGTTTGGAGTCTTCCATTGTGAGTCTTCCATTACTCAATCTTCATCCTTGGCCTTTCTGCTGCCTTTAATACTGTTCACCACCACCTTCTCCTTGATACCTTGTCCTCTCTTTGTTTTAAGGGCTCTGTGCTATCCTGGTTTTCTTCTTATTTCTCCCATCATACTTTCAGTGTCTGTTCTGGGGATCCTCCTCTACTCCTATCCCACTCTCAGTTGGTGTACCCCAAGGTTCTGTCTTGGGCCCACTACTTTTCTCTCTCTATACCCAATCTCTTTGTACGCTCATCTCTTCCCATGGCTTTCAGTAACATCTTTATGCTGATGACTCTCAGATCTACCCCTCTACACCTGAACTCTCTCTGGTCATCCAGGCCCAGATCTCTCTCTGCCTATTGTGATAAGGAAGCTTATCATAGCTCAGGTAGGAGCTATAGAAAAGATGATGTGACTCTGAACAAGCAACCTGTCAGTTCTGGTAGAAGTGAGAAAACAGAATTTTCACATAAAAGACTACCAGTCCCAGAATGCACCAGGTTTCCAGCAGCCATGAGAGGGGCTGAAGTGAGAGAATGTGTGTGCAATCAAGAGAGCTATGAGGTAATCCCTAAGCACTCATCTCAAAGGGCAGGGCCTGATTCAACACAGCTGCGCTGTGTTAGGGAGCAGCACACATTAGAACAGGATAAGAATAGAGCTTATTCTTCAGATAACAGCTACAGAGGGAGGAAGAGATACAGAGACAGCAACGGCTACAAGCACCAGTATCACCTGGAGAAACAGAAGCCAAGCCAAGCAGATAGAGAGAGAAGGAAACTCTCTGGAAGGAAGAGAAGAAAGGCCATTGGAAGGTCTGGGAGATTCCAAGGCAGTACTCATACTGGGAGGTATTCCAAAAGCCAGCAGAGTCCATTGGACTGGATTCAGCCAGAGGAATGGAGTGGCAGAGATAGGAATCACCAGTGGCTACCTGGAAGAGAGAAGACTGCATGTGGAAGGGACTTTCAGACCAAGGCCAGAAGGTATGTGAGAGAAGATCCAGCGTCCAGGGATCAAGATTGGAAGGCTGGACATCAGAATTGGATTACATATTGGCCAGGCTATACAGAGAGAAATAATGATAGCAGGAGAGGCTCAGGTATGAACACTGATCCAGACCCTATCTATAATAGAGAATGGCAGCAAGGGAATAAGCATTCTCATGATAGTGCCTTAATGAAAGACTCATCTGTGCCAATGTATGATATTGACCCTATGATTGTTGATGCAGGGGGAAATACAGCAGATGAAACTATTTACATGGACTGTTCTTTATCTAAATGCTATTGCTAGTTTTCTATGAGCAAACACATCAGCCATCACAAAGAAACCTAACTTTGTTCTTTATTTCCACTGCAAACAGCTCTTAAAGCAGGATTTGGGTTCACACAGTAGCAGCCAGCCAGCTAAAGGCTTACAGCTGGTCAATTGATAGTAATTAAAGCTGCACCTGATTGTGTGTGTGAGCAAGGGAGAATCACTGCTGAGATCTGCATGGAAAATAAGCAGTTTATTCTTTACTTTGTGCCTTTGTATTTGGTAATTACTTGCTAAGAAAACATTAGCTAATTGCCTGACAAGCTGAAGGTTGTTTCTGGTTTACTTTGTGACTTTTTGTTATCCATTTAAACACTGCAAGCAAGTAACCTCATTTATAGTGCTATCAAGCATACATGTGCTGGGTGAATTAAACCCCATCAATAAAAGAAGTATTTTATTGATCTTACCACTTGGTTTCACAACTCAAATTATTGTCATCAGCTGTGTTTGGGAGTGAATGAACTACAATACCCACAATACCTTGCAAGAATCATATGAATATATGCATCGTCAAGATTGTGTAAGTTCTCACCCTAGGCAGCCGTCTGACACTATCTGACATTGCTACTTGGATGTCTCACTGCCATTTGAAATTGAACATGCTCAAAACTGAGCTTCTTATTTTCCCCTCTAAACCCACCTCTTCCCTTCTTCCTTTCTCAATCTCTGTGGATAATGCCCTATTCCTCCCTGTTTCCTCGGCTCGCAACTTTGGAGTCGTCTTTGACTCCTCCCTCTCATAAGAACATAAGAACTGCCATATTGGGTCAGACCAAGGACCATCAAGTCCAGTATCCTGTTTCCAACAGTGGCCAATCCAGATCACAAGTACCTAGCAGTTTCCCAAAAAGATGCACAGGTTCCATAATGCTTGTATTGGGGCAAGCAGTGGATTACCTGGGTCCTCTTTAATAAAGAGTAATTAGGCCTTACCTGCTAATTAGCGTTCCTGAAGGAACTCCAGTCCAGTCCCTCACCTCTGGGTTGTGCTCCCTTTCCAGCAGCTTGGAGACTGAGCACGTCATCTTCTTGATGACTCCTGCGTATATATACTGCTGGAACCACCCACCAGCTCCAGTATCCTACTCAAAAGCAGACTTAATGGAGAGACAATTAAGTAGAACAAACAACTAATTGAAAGCAACCTACGCTTTTCTATCCCTCCCTAAGAAAGGATCCCCCCCCGCCCCCCGAAGAGGAGGAGGCTTACCTGTGAATTGACTCACCCACGATTCCACAGAACAAGGACAGACAGCTTGGCCATTCCGCCACACCACATCTGCTCCTGCAGTGCTGAACTACTACCCAAACTTGAATCTCTGGACCTCCACCTTCAGGCCAGATTGACCAAACCAACCTTCAAATGGAGACATTGGGCGGGATCAGGGACTGGACTGGAGTTCCTTCAGGAATGCTAATTAGCAGGTAAGGCCTAATTACTCTTTCCTTAGCATCCCTCCAGTCCAGTCCCTCACCTCTGGGATGTAGCAGGGCAGTTTGAACCATGGGAGGGACCTGCGAGACCGGCCCGAAGAACTGCCCTGCCAAAAGCTGTGTCTCCCGCCGCCTGTACAACCAACAGATAGTGACTAGAAAAGGTATGTAAGGACGTCCATGTTGCTGCCCTACAAATATCCAGAGGCGGCACCAGACTGTACTCCACCCACGAGGCCACCTGGCCCTGTGTAGAACGTGCCTGTAGCCCCACAGGAACAGGCTTGCCCTTCAAAATGTACATCGACGCAATGGCCTCCCTAATCCATCTAGAATTGAGGCCTTGGCCGCCACCTCTCCTTTGCGAGGTCCCCCAAAGAGGACAAAGAGCCGATCCGATTTGCGAAACACCGCAGTTCTCTTAAGATAGCACTTCAGCACACGGTGAGTATCCAAACGATGTAGTTGTGCATCTGTCATCCTCGCTGAGCAAAGAATGGAGGGAGACCGGTTGATTCACATGAAATTCTGACACCACTTTGGGCAGGAAGGAAGGAACTCTCCGCAGGACCATTTTCTCTTTGAAGAAGCAAGAAAAGGTGGTTAACAAGAAAGGGCCTGTAGCTCCGAAATCCGCCTGGTTGAGCAGATCACCACCAGAAACACTACCTTAAGGGTCAAGTCCTTCAAGGAAGCCTGCCCTACTGGCTCATTGGGCTCCTCCATCAGGGACTGCAGCACCATATTGAGATCCCAGGGTGGAACCACTGACCTTAGGAGTGGACAAATGTGGCTTACTGCCCTGAGGAACTGTCCCACGTCCGGATGCTCCCCCAGCGACTTCCCTTGGACCTTACCCTGGTAACAGGAAATCGCTGCCAACTGCACTCTCAAAGAACTGGCAGCCAGGCCCTTCTTGAAGCCTGCCTGCAAGTAGTTGAAGATATCCAGCACAGAGGACGCAGTATGATGCCTCCCCTGGTCTGTGCACCACCCCTCAAAGATGCGCCAAACCTGAACATAGGTGAGGCAGGTCAACCTCTTTTGAGCCTTCTGCAAGGTAGCAATCACCGGGCCAGAGTATCCCCGCTTCAGCAACCTCGCCCTTTCAATAGCCATGGCGTAAGTGAGAACCGTTCCACCTGCGGCATCTGGACCGGTCCCAGCACTCGAACGCCTTGAGCGCCAGAGCCACCGCCTACATCTCCAACCTGTTTATCGACCAATGGACTTCTTGTGTGCCCCAGCAACCTTGCGCAATATGTTCTTCGCAGTGAGCTCCACAACCAGACAGGCTGGCATCCGTCATGAGCTGGATCCACTGGGGTGCCTTGAGGGGAATGTCCTGCTCCAAACTCCCTGGCCGGCGCCACCATCTGAGTGCACTCCTGGTCGCTGGCGGACAGGGAAGCCTTTCCGACAATGGCTAACTCTGGTGGGACAGCGCCAGATTAGAGACTGCTGCAATGGCCTCATGTGGGCCCTCACCCACAGGATGACCTCGAGAGTTGCCGCCATGGTCTCCAGCACCTGCAGATAGTGCCAAGCTGAGGGCTCCCTCATAGCCTGGAACCTTCGCACCAGTCGCCGAAGCTCCTGAGCCCGGTGAGCCGGCAGAAACACCTGGCCCCTGTGGGTGTCAAACTTTGCTCTGAGGTATTCGAGCTTCTGAGCGGGACTCAGCCTGCTCTTGGCTAGGTTGATCACCCAACCTAGACTCTTCAGGAGATCCACCTCTCTGGCAGTCGCCTTTATGCTCTCTTCCCTGGACTTGGCCCAGATCAACCAATCGTCGAGATAGGGATGGACCAGAATACCTTCCTTGTGAAGTGCTGCTGCTACCACTACCATAACCTTGGTGAAGGTATGGAGAGCCGTTGCCAGGCCAAACAGTAATGCTTTAAACTGGAAGTGCCCCATTTTTACTGCAAAATGCAGAAACTGCTGATGGGCCGGATGGATGGGAATATGCAGGTAGGCTTCAGTGAGGTCAAGAGACATCAGAAACTCTCCCCTGCGAACTGCCCTATGATCTTAGCGTCTCCATGTGGAAATGAGGAACCTTCAGGCATCTGTTGACCTGCTTGAGGTCGAGAATGGGTCGAAAGGAACCCTCCATTTTGGGTATGATGAAATAAATGGAGTATCTACCGCATCCGCACTGGTCTTTGGGCACCGGCACCACCGCTCCTAGAAGCAGCAGCCACGACAACGTCTCCCTCAATGCTGCGGTGTTGGATGGAGCCCTGCAGGGAGACTGGATGAACGCTGGGGGAATCGGTCGTGCCAGCTCGAAGGCGTACCCCTCTCGGATGACCTCCAAGACCCATTGGTCAGACGTGACCCAGATCCTGGCAGAGTAAAACTGCTTCAGCTGACCCCCCACAGGCAGCATCCCTGTCTGGATCCCCCCCCCCCCCTCCATTTCATTGTGTCTTTCTAGGTCCTGAGGAGGAAGAGGAGGAAAAACCCTTACCTGCTCCCCGAAAACGCCCACTCTGATAGGGTGCCAAACGGATTGTCCGAAACTGCCGGAAATCCCTTGGCTGGGTTCGGGCGGGAGCAGGATTGTGACCCTGCTTAGGTTTATCCTCCGGGAGCCTTCCTTCCTTTGAATCCCTCAACTCCTTCACCAATTTATCCAAGTCCTCCCCAAACAGCAACTTCCCTTTGAAAGAAAGCCTGCTGAGGCGGACCTTCGAAGAACCATCAGCCGCCCAAGTTCCCCAGGACAGGTAGTGGCGGGCCTCCACCACAGATGCCATACTCTTTGCAAGGCCCCTGATAAGATCATAGTGAGTGTCCGCAAGGTAAGCCACTCCCGACTCTATTCTCGCCGCCTCACTCGCAGAGCCCCCCGCCGGGTCGCTGGATTACTGCATCCGTTGCAACCAGCGGAGACAAGCCCTGACCACCCAGGCCCCACATGCCGATGCCTGAAGGGCGATGGCATTAACATAAAAGGCCTGCTCCAACAGAGTATCCAATCTCCAATCCTGGGCATCCTTGAGAGCCACACTGCCCTCAACTGGGATTGTTGTCTTCTTAGTCACTGCCGATACCGCTGCGTCAACCTTCGGGGACCGCAGCAAATCTCTCTCATCTTCCGGCAAAGGATACAACTGCGACATGGTTCGCATCCCCTGCAGACTGG
The DNA here is from genome assembly GCA_033557465.1 of Ichthyophis bannanicus. Taxonomy (NCBI): domain Eukaryota; kingdom Metazoa; phylum Chordata; class Amphibia; order Gymnophiona; family Ichthyophiidae; genus Ichthyophis; species Ichthyophis bannanicus. The sequence continues at coordinate 168,880,967 of CM066035.1, read as the reverse complement.
CTTCTGGCAGTTTCCACTCATCCTGCTTCATCTGCTTGACCACCCGATAAACCGAGAAAACTTTCTGTGTCTTCAGCGGATCCTCCAAAGCATCCTCTTCAGCCGGAGGACCTGCAGATATATTAAGTGCCTTTAAGGACGCCCCAATGAGAGCCGGCAACTCCTCCCTGCGGAAGACCCGAACAAGCCGCGCTTGCTCCTCCTGGTCAGGAATCTGGCCTTCTTCTAAATCCTCATCTTCCTCTTCCATTTCCAGATCCCACAGATCCCCTTCCTGTGCCTCCAACGGAGAGGGCAACTGCCCTCCATCGTCCCTGAGTCTGGGGCGCTTCTCTGACTCCAAGGGAGGCCTCTCTTTTTTATCAGCAGCCCACTTCAGTGCCCACTCCTGCCCCGGTGTGGGCCCCTTAGCCCCCTGCTGATGCAGACAAAACGCCTTGTGTAGCAGCAAAACAAACTCCAGAGAGAATCCTCCCCAGCCTGCCCCCTCCTCCACCCCTTGAGATGTGGAGGGTCTAGGCTGGGCCTGGGGTCCCGAAGACAGCTCCAGCTCCAGGGAAGCAGGGCTTCCCACCCCACTCTCCCCTTGAGTGGACTCCCTCTGCTCCTGAGATAAGGGCAGCGAGCACTCCTGACTAACGCTCGCGTGGATGCCCTGTTCCAGCGACATAGTATGCAGGGGGTGCGGCCTCCAACACACACACCCTGCATACTCCTGCGTCCGACACTGCTCCATGCCAGGTTCCACACACTAAACATTACGGTCTCGCCGGCATGATGCAGAAGGGCTCACCTTCCCCTGAACAGAGACCCAGACAGGCAGAGCCCAAGGCCAAGAACAAAAGGGGAGATTCAAAAATGTTTTTCCTTTTTTTTTTTTTAGAGCACCAACTCACTAGCAAAAAATAGAGATAACTAAAAGGAAACTGTTTGAAAATTGCTTTAAAACTGACCCGAAGGCCCCCCAACACACTCGGAGGCAAACACTCCCCGAGGAAAGAAACCGCCGGCAAACCGCACTAAAAAGTGCATGAAATGAGCGGGCCTAAGCTCCTCCACCAACTCAGAGCTGCACAGGACTCCTGAACCACACGGTCGGCAGCCGCGTGGCTTGCTTACCTCACCACGTGGTCTGCCGACCTGTGCACAATCCAGCGGCGCTCCGACCAAATTCTGCAGGGTTTCTGCCGCCGTCGGTCTGCCGTTCCACCCCTGTGCTCAGCTGCTCAAGGAGCTTCCACAGCGAGGGGAAATGCCATGTTGAACTGCCCTTCTGTGTGGCTGTCAACAGATCATGGCTCCTCACCCGTCTGCAGGATCGGGAGGCACAGAAAGGCAAAGCTGTAACCCAACGCGCTACCCCTGAAGCCTCCTCCTCTTCTCGGCCCAATAGGAGATAAGGTAGGTGCCGGAGGGGAGGGGAAACTTCCCCTACCCCTACCCTAACCATATGCATTTCCAGCTACCTCCTTCTACGCTGAGAGGCCAGCTGGAAGGCACAGAGGAGTAGGAACTGCAGGCATTCAAGACATTAAAGAAAATAAAGAGAAAGGGAAAAATTCTGCCCTCTCCTTAGCTGTCTCTCCAGGAAGCCGAACCCCTGGCTTACTGCTCCCAGCTGCTTGGAGACTGAGCATACTGGAGCTGGTGGGTGGTGCCAGCAGTATATATACACAGGAGTCATCAAGAAAATGATGTGCTCAGTCTCCAAGCTGCTGGAAGGGGAGCACAACCCAGAGGTGAGGGACTGGACTGGAGGGACACTAAGGAATGGTTGATGGACCTTTCCTCCAGAAACTTGTCCAAATCTTTTTTAAACCTGGCTAGACTAACAGCTTTTACTACATTGTAAAAGCTATTGTAGTGTTTGATCTGGAAGGACAGATTAGATAGGCCATGTGGTCTTTTTCTGTCTCTATGTTTCTATGTTTACATCCTCTGGTAATGATTTCCAGAGTTTGATTATGCATTGAATGAAAAAATATTTTCTCTTATTAGTCTTAGATGTGTTATATTGTAGCTTCCTTGCATGACCCCTAGTCTTTCTACTTTTTGATGGCATAAAGAATTGATCTATGTTTACCCATTAATTTATAGATCTCTATCTCTCCTTCTCCACATACATCCAACAGATAGAAACAACAGGTTTCAGCTTTCTCTATAACATCAACAAAATTTGCCTCTTCCTTTCTGAACAAACTACTAAGACACTCATCCACTTTTTAGTCACCTCCAGCCTAGACTATTGCAACCTCCTCCTTGCTGGTCTCCCTCTGAATCATTTCTCTCCCCTTCAATCTATTCAAAACTCAGCTGCGTGGCTAATCTTCCGCCAGCCTTGATGTGCTCATATAACTCCTCCTCTCAAGTCACTTCACTGGCTCTCTATCCATCTCCGTATCCAGTTCAATCTTCTCCTACTGACCTATAAGTGCATTCATTCTGCTGCTCCTCACTACCTTTCCTCTCTTATTTCTCCCTACACCCCTCCTCTTGAACTCCACTCTTCTGGTAGAACGCTTCTATCTGTTCCCTTCTCTTCTACTGCTAACTCCAGACTTCGATCCTTTAACCTTGCTGCTCCTTATGCCCGGAACAAAATACATGAGTCTGTATGTCAGACTTCATCTCTGGCCCTTTTCAAATCCAGGCTGAAAACTCACATCTTCGAGGCTGCTTTTGGATTCTGATCCGTTTAGTCTCCAATGTGTTTCCTTACCATCCCCCTAGAAGTATCCTTATCCTCAGCTGTTATGCTGTCTTGACTAGATTGTAAGCTGTGATGAGTAAGGACAGTTTTTTACATGTGTCTGTACAGTGCTGCATATGCCTTATAGCGCTATATAAATGATCAGTAGTAGTAGTGAGGAGTGAGACTTCATTTCCAGGTCACAACTGATTCATCACCAGTAATAATCTTTTCAATGAAATCTGAGTCATTTTCAATGTATTCGAACAACTTCTTGGCTGCAGACAGTCAATCTTCTTTTTGGTCAAGGGACAGAAGTTTCAGCCCGAATACACGTCTCATTCCCAAATCGACAGTAAGTATGGACTGTATTGATCTGAAACTAATATCCATGTCTTCAGCAAGCTCCCTGATAATCAATGAATTGGGCACATTGTGGCATGCACTGTTTCAACATTGTCTTCATTCCTGCTCGTAGATGGCCTTCCAGAACATTTGTCACTGTCAACACTTTGGAGGCCCTCTTGGAAATATTTGTACCAGTCAAACAAGAGCATGACTCATGCATTCATTGCCATATACTTGCTGTAACTTGTCATAAGTCTCTACACGAATCTCAAAATTTCTGGCAGATTTTAATGCAAATTCAGTGTTCAATTTTTTCACTAACCATAAATCTGGCAAACTGCTTTTACACAATACCAAACATCACGTGATTTTAAAAAAGTACAGGTGTGCTGCAGACACACTTTACTCAGCACATGCAAAGCACATAACTAAGTCACTGCATGCTTAATATCATCGTGGTATGACATATTGCTATATAGCTACACAACAAGTCTTGATACTTTTAGATCACACCATATGCCAAGGATATTCAGTTTAATATGTTGCTATCTTCTGAGCAAACTCTCTCAATCAACTGTATGAATGAGTGTTTGCAGGCTGCAATATTTTACTTGAAGTTCAATAACTAGAATTTGAAATGGGGAGTGACACAAAAATTTTCCTGCCAGCTTCCCTAGTATGATAGTGTCAGCCCCCTTCTCTTACCTAAATCCTGAATAGCAGTAGCTTGTTTTTTTCACATTCCCCTCGTTCGGCCTGTCCTCCACCAGCATCATGGGAGGGTTGGCCAGAGTCAGCAGAGGACAGGCAGAATAACTAGTGTGTAATAGAACAAGCTACTGCCACTCTGGAGTTGGGGTTGCTGCTGGGTAGGTAGGAGAAAGGGGCTGATGTCAGGAATAAGACTGGGAACCATATGGGTGTGACTCTGGGTCTGGGTTTGGAGAAGTGGTAGATGCTAATGGAAGGGTTGAGAGAAGGAGGCTGGGGCTGGGAGAAGGGCTTTGGGACTGATGTGAGGCTGGAGATGGGAACAGGGAGCTCATCTGACAGATAGTGTGGGTGGCAGAAAGAGGCTGATGCTGGGGCAGGTGGGAGCAGGGGGCACATGGTAGGGGGAATACATGACTGCAGGTTCACATGGACAGAGTGTCAGATACCCTCAGGCCAGTTCAAAGAATAGCTATGCAGCCCTTTTACTAAAGTGTGGTAAGCCATGCCATAGGGGCACAACAGTTATAGCGTGCTGATTCACCTGCTGCCAATCACGCATTTGGGTGATGGATGGGTGAATTAGGGGCAGAGTGGCTTGGAGAGCACATTGTAGTTAGCCTGGAGGGACATATTGCATGCATAGGTGTAACTAACGGCACCTCAATTGGTAAAGTTAGGTACACCTTAGGTAATTGTGCTGTGCATTAGGGTACGCATCCATGTGTTGTCTGCCAGGAACATGCTGGCCACACCCCTAACATTTACTACAGAGGCTTTGCACTTGACGCACATTACTTTTACTGCTAAACTCCCATTAGGTTTTTGCACTTCATGTACTTTAGTAAAGGGCCCCTATATATTGAGCAAGTCTTTTCTTTCTCCGGGACACTCAGTCAAATGCAACCTAGGATGAAGTTTTCAACTCAATAGCAACTACAAAATACTTTAACTTCAACTATGGTTCAGTCACTCAAATGTTACTCATCAATCCAGCAACTCTTCTTAAGATGTTAACATTCAGGACAATTATTGGGTCAAACTACAATCTGCAGTATGATCACAATAAAATTGATGAACAAGCAGAAGTTCTCATTGTGGATCTACTAGCTTATCCATACCAGTACCACTTACTAAGCTGCACATTGAGCAAGTGTTACTCTAAGGGAGCTACTTATGACACTGGAAGATGTTAAGCGCACCCTACAGTATTTCCCCAGAACAACTCTTTTCTAGGCAACAGGATCTACTAAAAAGTGTCCCAGGAGTTGATGCAAGCTCTACCTTTTCTGAGGTCCTATTGATCTCTTTAGACGGCCTTGTGATTAATGGTTAGAAGAAATTCATTAGGTGACCATAAAATCAACGTCATAAAATGGCTCTTAAACTCAGTAAAGGCTGTGAAATTTGGTCCACTGCAAATGAATATTAAAATTTCCATGAGAGACAATGATTTAGAATTCCTTAGAGCTACATAGTATAAAGAAAGTTTATTCTAGGTTTGAATTTGAGCAGTGCAGTGGAATAGAGAGTAGATCATTTCCTTTTCCACCTCCTTCCTTCCTATGACAAAATGTTTTCCCTTCCTCTGGATAAATGGGTTCTTTCTGGTACCTGAACTCCTCAGGTTGGCTTTCACCACCTGTTCTTCTCCCTGGAATCCACTGGACTCTTGAATCAACAACAAATGGGTAGCTATTCCTCTACTCCTCTTTTTAGACTGTAACAAACATCCTATCAGGACTGGAAGCAGGCACCACTCAATCTTCTCCGTAGGGTACCCTTCCTCCTGATATTCTGATTCCCTTCAGACATGTTATCCAGGACAGATCCTTGCAATCAGGTGATTTTATTTTGCCCTAGTCACTGGAAAAAAATTCAAGGGTTGCAGGTTTTTGGTTTATTGTCCGTGTCACTTTGGGTGAGAACCACAGAAAATGAAACAAAAAAACATCAGGCAAAGTCCTAGCTCAGAGAGTCACAGCTCTTGGCTGCATCTCATTGGCCAGGTCCCAGAGCAGCACATCTGTAACTGGTCAATGAAATGTGGTAGAGTGGGAGTGATTGACCACCAGACTCCAGCCAGAGTTGTGGCCGGAGGGGCCATGAGGCAGGCTGGGAGTGGTCACACCTGATGGACTGCCAGATCAGCAAGTCAGGGAAGGGAAAGGCAGGGCCAAGAGAGGATCGCTGTTTCAGGCTATTTTTTAACCCACATTGGCCTGGAAATTTTCAGATTTGACAATACTGAGTCCTTGCCTCCCAGTTCCTTATCCAGCAACAAAGATACTCGGACTGATGCCTACAGGGCCGGCTCAAAGGGTTGTAGCATCCTGAGTTAACTTTTGTGCCCTCCCCCCCCCCCCCCCCACCCCTGTTGGATCCAATCTTGCAGTGTAAGCTGCGCAAACAGGGGTAAATTTTCAGCCCACTGGCTCATTAAATGCCACCCTCCCATTCAACTTAATCTGCGTATTCTGTGTCACTGTTCATATAGATCATGTGCTGAATATAGAGTGATGGTGTATTATCTGTTTAGGCTAGTCCTGATATTTCACAGACCTAAACTAAGTGAGTAACTTATCTAAATATTGTCACTATCTGGATAATTTTCTGGCCAACCCTTGCTCTTCCCTTAACATGCCCCTCAAGTATACAGATAATATCTGGCCATTCTGCAATTTTAAAGCCTGATGTTATCTGCATATTTTGTGAAATACATGGCTAGGATAATTATGCATTTGCCAGCAAATGCCTAATTGCATTTGAATATCAGTCTGATAGGGCATAATTATTTATTCACATGGAACATTCCCAGACCCACCAATAAAACTCTCCCAACAGATGAAGAGCAGAACTAGGGGTTTTCACTTTACATCTCAACACACACAAAAATCCTAGTCTCACATCAGTGACTAGACCAATAACTTCCTCGTCAGCTAGACATTGAGCGTCAAAACACAAAACCCTGCAAATGGACACTCGACACCAGCATCAAGAACTCAAATTGCACCAACCCTCCCTATGGAAAATCAGCACTGCAAATATTCTAGAACACCAGTAACCCTCAGTTAGAAATGAGAACCTACATGTTAACAGAATCATTTATCTCGGCTGCATATGAAAAACACAGACCAGATCAGTCGCCAATTAAAGAATAAGGGCCCGATATTGGAAAGGCATTTACACTGTTTACAGCCCAGCAAACTGTGTAAATGCCCTAAACGGGAATATTCGACAGCACCTACATGGTTAGTGCCATTGAATATCTATGTCCTTGCCTCCTACGTGCCCCGATGATATCTGGGTAGTGGCAATATTGGACCGCTACCCGGTTTGCACTCCATGGATAAAACTAGGTGAGCTTTTGGTTCACTTAAGTCTTAGCCTTGGATGCTAACTGGGTAGCGGTCCAATATTGCAACTACCTGATTAGACTGGCGACGGTTTTCCCAGGGCACCCAAACTGGATATTTAATGTTGTCAGCACGGCACTGAATATCCAAGGTTAAGGGTGAGTGGGCAGGGCTATGCACCAACACGGCGCTTAGTTCACCCAGTTCAATATTGGGCCCTAAGAAACTACAAAAGACAAAATTTGAAATGGAAAACCCCAAAATCAGACATCAAGCTGTGAAACATAGAAGAAAGAAACAAAAATGCATTTCCTCCTGTAATGAACTATTATAAATGCACATTTTCAAAGTTGACATATTTTATTCTCTAAAAACTGACATTTTTTTACCTTTCTTGTCTGATCATCATATTTTTCCAGTTGGGTTGGTCCCAGTCTCTTTTCTACTTCCTCTTGTTGGTTTTCTTATAAGATATGCCATACTGGGTCAGACCAAGGTCCATCAAGCCCAGTAACCTGTTTCCAACAGTGGCCAATCTAGGTTACAAGTACCTAGCAGTTTTCCACAATGCTTGTATTGGGGCAAGCAGTGGATTGCCCAGGTCCCCTTCAATAATGGTTTATAGACCTTTCCTCCAGGAACTTGTCTAAACCTTTTTTAAACCCAGCCACACTAACAGCTTTTACTACATTCTCTGGTAACATATTCCAGAGTAATTGATGGGCCATTGCCCTTCTTCAGCGGACCACTGGCCCTGCACCATGTGTGACTGACAGTGGCCGTCCCAGCCAGACTTGCATCAATGGTGACCACCACCCAGTGGCTGGATCAAAGCATTAAACCCTAATGTCTTAGGGTACTTTCTATGACTGAATAAGTGGACTGCCTTGGCATTTCAATGTGTTGTCATCAGGTTGAACACTGCTGGATACAAGCTTTGTACAATGAGACTGAACGCTTGAGGGCTGAGCTCCCACTCCCTGGGATTGAGACGGTTCTGATTTAGGAAATCCACTTGTATGTTCTCAGAGCTGCAATGTGAGCTGCCAAGAGAACTCTCAAAATGTAATCTCTATCAAGCTGCTGGCATCACTTTCTAATGCCATGACTTTGCTTCTGCTTGTTGACATATGCCACTGCCATCACACTGTTAGAGAATACTTGGACTAATCTACCTTCAAAGATGTTCTGGAACCTCTCCAAAGCAAAAGCAGATAGCTAAAGGAGTTGGCCTGGCCCATCAACACACTTTGGAAGCAAGAGCTAAACATCCTTGCGTGAATTATCCCAGATAGTGGGCTCTCCAGCCTAGGACACTGGCATCAGCCTTTATGGCCACCCACTTGGGCATCTCCAGCAGCATCCCCTTCAGCAGGTGCGCCAAAAATACTATGCCAGAGTCTGCTTCACCCTCACTGGGAGCAGGAAACAGATCATATGGGTGGGAGCATGTTGACCAATGAGGCAGAAGGGACCTCTGGAGCAGACACACATGCCCTTACTCATGGGACAAGCTCCAGCATTGCCACCATCAATCCAGGGAGTTGTAGCTAATCAAGCCCTTAGCACCAGTTGAGAGCAAAAGGCCTATACCTGAAATTGTAGCTTGACCATCCTGTGTAGGGATCAGAAACACCCTTCTGAGCTGCACACTTAAGTTTTCTCTCAGGTACTCTGGGTGCTTGAAGGCAACCAAGGTGTTGTTGACCACCCACCCCAGATCTTCCAAGCACTGGATCACTCTGCTGGCAGCTGCCCTGGTGCCTTCCCCGAAGTCCACTTGGATCAGCCCATCATCCAAATATAGATGAATTCTAATGCTTTGCTTATGCAGGAAGGTAGCTATCACCACTCATGACCTTTGAGAAGGTCCTTGGTGCTATGGCTAAGCCAAAGGGGACGGCCTGAAACTGGTAATGCCAGCCTAGGACACAGAAGTGGAGATACTTCTGGTGAAGACCTCAAATGAGGGTAGGCTTCAGAAGGTTTAGGAAAGTGAAAAACGTTCCTTCTCTCACACTGTAATAGCCAACTTTAAAAGTTTGTATATGAAAGCAAGGAACCCTCAAGCTTTGCATTAACTCCCTTCAGTTCCCGAACTGGCCTGAGGACTCTCCTTTCTTTGTGACCATGAAATAGACTGCGTGGTGGTTATGACCTTGTGCCTCTGCAACTAGAAGCTGTCATGCCCATTCCTATATCAAGCACTGGAGGGTTTCCAACAGCTTCTTTTTCTGGCTTGTGATCTGCAGGGTGTTACCAAGACAACCTCATAAAGAGACTCTGCAGATTCCAGGGTATAACCCTTCTGAATAACCTTGAAGATCCATTGCTCTAAGGTGATACAGACCCATTCCAAGGAGGACAGCATGAGGCACCCCACTCCCCAACTGGCTGAACCTCAGAAGCGACCCACGTATCTCACTGGGAGCTGTTTGAGCCTCCCAAGGAAGGGCCACAGAAGTTCAGAAACCTCTGGGCTCCCTGAAAGGGCTGGCCTCTTCAAGGATTCAGCACATACACCAAGAATGCAGAGGTGGATCCCTTGCCTGTCCTAAGGAGGCCCCAATCTCTGTATTGTAGCTTGCGTGAAGGACCCCCGATCCCTCAAGTTCTGTTCTCTGGGCATCTCTGCTGATGAGACACACCCAGATTCTTGACCAGCTTCTCTAGACCGTTCCCAAATAGAAGTCTCCCTTTGAAAGGAAGTTTGCTAAAGGCACACCTTGGAAGTTGGATCACCCAACCAACTGCGCAGCCATAGTCATCTGTACACCACAATCATGGTTGCCCCCGACCTTGATACTCTAATTACATCATACAAGGCGTACACAATAAAAGGAGGTGCTTGACTCCAGTCTAACAGTCTCAGACTGATCAGGCAATTGCTTTAACCACTTAAGGAGTCCGCCAGTCACAATGCCCGCACATAGTACTGCCTAAACTTTCAGGGCGGAGGCAGAGAAGGCATTTTTAAGAAGAGCTTCCACCTTCCTATCATGCACATCCCTTAGAGCCGAAACATCCTCCAGAACTGCACCACCTCTAGGACCTGCCATTCCAGGATCAGCTTTTTCAAAGGCTCCAGAATCAGAAATAACCCAGATGACTGTCTTAAACATTCCAGTATAGGGTCCATCTTTGGCACCACCTCTGTGGTTAGAAAGGTGCAATGCTGCCATAGAATCCACAATCGGGGCCAACAGTTCCTCCCTGCGGAACAAGTGCATCATAGCCACATCTTCTTCTTCTGATTTGGGGAGAGGGGAGGGTGTGGTGAAAGTGAGTTAAAGTTGACTACTGATTATGCATCAGCAGTAAGTCAGGGGTTAATTAAATCTCACTTTTGTAGGAAAGAAATGCCTGTGCAATTTTGTGAGAAACATCTTGCATAACTACACCATGTGAAACTTATGAGAGGAAGTCCTCATACAAGGATGTAGATAAGGAAAAGCTTCTTCCCATAGCGAATGTGTTTTTTCTCATAGACAAAATATATTGAAGGTCATCTATCGATGGAGTTCTGAGTTCTTGAACCATAGAATGAAAGATGCCCCTCCTTTGAGCATTCTCAGGCGCCTGGCCAGTGTCTTGACTATGTTTTAATGGATAGCTGACCCTATTCTGTGTGTATGTCAACTGATGGAAAATCACTGGTTCCTGTTGCAACAAAATATAAAGAAGGTGCCTTTTTCAGTCAGGGAGAGAGAGAGGAAGTCTCACCTATGGAGTGAATGCACGCACTGCCTTGGATTTTCCCGACTGAGAATCTCTCCTGCCTGGCTGAATAAGTGTAGTTACTCACCTGTAACAGGTGATCTCCGGGAATAGCAGGAATTTAGTCTTCACATATGGGTATCGTCGGTACCGATGGAGCCTGCGTGGGAATGCTCCCCAGCATCCAATAGGAACGCTTTTGGGAGCATCCCTCAGCACAAGCGCGCTGCCTTCCCGCCTTTCCAACTGTCCCTCTTCAGTTAAGTTTGTAGCTGAGTGAAAGGATAGAGGGAGAGAGGAAAGAGACAGAGATAGAGAAACAACTCCTAGGGGAGGTGAGTGGGTTGTGAAGAATAAATTCCTGCTGTTCCCGGAGATCACCTGTTATAGGTGAGTAACTATGCTATCTCCAGGAACAAGCAGGAATGTAGTCTTCACATATGGGGACTCCCTAGCTGAAGATGCCGGGGAGATGGCCCCAGGAAGCTGCCACCTATAGTGAGGTGGGCCATGCTTCCTCCCATGGATCTCTGGCATCCTACCAGGGATGGTGGGTAGGAGTTGAATTAAGTCTGAAAGAGATGTTGAAGAACAGCCTGGCCAAAGAAGGCATCCAGACGGGAGGCTTTATCTAGGCAGTAGTGGGCTGTGAAGGTGTGTACTGAAGCCCAGGTGGCTGCTCGACAGATGTCATCGATAGACACAGAGTGAAGGTTAGCCATAGAGGCTGCCATGGCTCTCACATTATGTGCTGTGACATGGCCTTGAAGAGGAAGACTCTTACTCTCATAAGTAAAGGATATGCAGTGTGCAATCCATTTAGATAGAGTTCTTTTGGAGACTGGAAGTCCCAAATGACTAGAATCAAAAGCAACAAAAAGTTGAGAAGACTTTCTATGTTGCTGTGTTCTTTGTAGGTAAAAAGCCAAGACTCTTTTAAAGTCCAAAGTATGAAGGTTTCTTTCTGCATTAGAGGCATGAGGCCTCAGAAAGAATACAGGAAGGTAAATCGATTGATTTAAATGAAAAGGCGAAACCACCTTTGGCATAAAATGTGGATGAGTTCTGAGAACAACCTTATCATGGTGAAACCTTGTATAAGAGGGATCAGCCACTAAAGCTTGCAGTTCACTAATGCGACGTGCAGAGGTGATTGCAATTAGGAAGATGACCTTCCAGGATAAAAACTTTAGGGTTGTAGTGGCTAAAGGTTCAAAGGGCGGTTTCATGAGCTGTCAGAACTAGATTTAAATCCCATGCCACCGGTGGTGGCCTGATGGGAGGCTTTGTTAATAGCAAGATTTATGAAAGGTCTTCTATGAGTGGATGAGAGGAAATTGGCTGTCCATTTAGAGGCTTATAGGAAGCTGCAATTGCACTAAGATGGACTCTTACTGAATTGGTCTTTAGACCAGAATTTGATAAATGAAGTAGGCACTCTAGTACTGATTTCAAAGGTATCACAAGGGGGTTTAACCCCTTTTGAGAACACCAGTAAAACGTTTCCATTTAAAGGCGTAAGAACGTCTTGTGGAAGGTTTTCTAGAAGCCTGAAGGATATCCTTTACCTGCTGGGAAAGGTTAAGATCCTGCAGGTCTAGGCTTTCAGCAACCAGGCCCTGAGATGCAGGGACTGGGGATTCGGGTGCCATAGCATCCCGTTCTCTTGGGAAAAAAGGTCTGGAGCACACCCTAACTCCAGAGGTGCAGCTTGAGAGAGATGTAGAAGCAGGGGATACCATGTTTGTCGTGGCCACCGTGGCGCTATGAAGATCATACGACCTCTGTCTCTCTGAAACTTGAAAAGTGTTTTGGGGATGAGGGGAATGGGTGGGAAGGCATAGAGGAAGCCCTGACCCCAGTGAAGGAGGAAGGCGTCCCTTGCCTGGCAATTGTGAGATGGAATTCTGGAACAGAACCGGGGAAGTTTGGAATTCAGTGGACTTGCAAAGAGGTCTATGTCTGGGGTTCCCCAGATCTGAAATATCTTTGTCACCTGGTCTAGGTGGAGAGACCATACGTGAGGCAGCAGCACTCGGATGAGTTTGTCTGCCCAAAGGTTTTGAATGCCTGGAAGATATACCATGAGAAGGTGAATTTGATGCTCTCTGGCGAGTGCCCATAGTCTTAAAGCTTCGTTGCATAATGACAGAGAGCCTGTTCCGCCCTGCTTGTTCACGTAGAACATGGTTACTTGATTGTCCGTTTGGACTAGGACTGTCTTGTAGCTGAGCTGGGCATGGAATACTCGAAGAGCTAGGTAGATTGCTCTGAGTTCTAGGAGGTTTATGTGAAGACAAGCCCCCTGTGGAGTCCAGGTACCCTGGGTAGAGAGCTGGTGCAGGTGTGCTCCCCATCCCACCTGTGATGCATCTGTTAGGATGGCCTGGAATAGGGGTTGTTGGAAAGGAGACCCCACTAAAAGATTCTCCAGTGATTGCCACCATTGTAGGGACAAGATCAGTCATTGTGAGTTTGATATCTTATCCAACAGATGTCCTGTGGCCTGTGTCCACTGTGTGGATAGGGTCCACTGGGCTGCTCGCATGTGGAGGCGAGCATAGGGAACTACATGAACTGTGGATGCCATATGTCCCAGTAATTGCAGCAGTTCTCGAGCAGTTAGGGAGGACTTTCCCGCTGCTTGAGAAGCTAGTTGCACTATGTGAAGACAGCGGGGCTGTGGGAGGAAAGCCCTTGACTGTCTGGTATCGAAACAAGCTCCTATGAACTCCAGGGTCTGAGAAGGAACAAGTTGGGATTTTGGGAAGTTTATGACCAATCCCAAGTATTGGAAGATTTGCATTGTGCGAGACAGTGCAGAGCTGGCTTCTGGAATTGTGGGGGCTTGAATGAGCCAGTCGTCCAAGTAAGGGAAGACGAATATTCCTAGGGTTCGCAGGAATGCAGCTACTACTGCCATGCATTTCGTGAACACTCTTGGTGCCGAAGCCAGACCAAAAGGAAGAACCCTGTATTGGAAGTGTTTTCCCTTGAAAAGGAATCGTAAGAATTTCCTGTGATCTGGATGGATCAAAATGTGAGTATATGCATCTTTTAGATCTAGAGAGCAAAGCCAATCCTGATTTTGAAGGTATGGCAGAAGAGTTCCCAGAGAAATCATTCTGAACTTTTCTCGGAACAGATATTTGTTCAATTCTCTGAGGTCTAGAATGGGTCTGTGTCCTCCTGTTTTCTTTGGAATAAGAAAACAGGGGGAGTAGAACCCTGTACCCTGTTGGAGAATGGGTACTTCCTCTATTGCTTCCTGAGCAAGGAGTGTCGAGACCTCTTGATCTAGTAGATTGCCTGCAGAGGTTTGGGAATTGAACTGTCTTATGATTGTAGGAGGGGGCATGCTGTGAAAATGAAACTTGTACCCCTCTCCTACAATGGACAAAGTCCAATTTTCTGCTGTTATTTGGTGCCATCTGTTGGCAAAATGACACAACCTGCCTGGAATGTTTAGGGGTTCTGGACCCTTCAGAGGCAGGAAAGCTAAGCTCTCTAGGATGGAGTCAAAGCCCTTGAGGGGGCTGAGCCTGTGGAGCTGGTTGAGCTCTCGGGCCTTTTGGCTTCTTTTGTTGTCTGGATTGTTGCTGTTGTCCCTGTTGGGCAACATGACCCTGACCTTGCCCTTGCTGGGTATAGGACGGATAAAACTTCCTCTTTTTACTGAAAAAGAGTTTTTTATAGGGTTTCCTTTTGGCTGGAGTGGCTGTAGATTTTGACAATCTGTCTAAAGTGATATTGTCAGCATCTATCTCATTAGCCTTTTCCTGCCAATTCTTGCCAAAGAGGTTTTCTCCTGTGCAAGGGATGTTTCCTAATTTATCCTGTACCCAAATCTCCAAGTCTGATGCCTGAAGCCAGGCAATCCGACATGCACCAATGGCAATAGCAGAAGTTCTGCAAATGCATTCAAAGCAGTCAAAGGCTGCACGATTTACAAACTTGGAAATGTCTTGAGCATGCTTGACAAGAGTAAGGAAGTCTTGTAATTTGTCAACAGGGAGAAGGGGGCTCATAAGCTCCAAATCTCCTGTAACTTCTTTGAGGAACATTCCCATATATAAAATATATGAGCTGATCCTAGCTGAAAGTGTGGAAGCCTGAAATGTTTAACGCCCAAAGGTGTCAAGAGTCCTGCATTCACGACCTGGAGGATTGGATGCATGTCTTTGCACTTTTCATCCTATGCATGGCTGATTCCACTACCATTGAATGGTATGGCAGCTGAGTCTTTTGAAAGCCAGGACATGGTGGAACTCGATACATGGTATCGAGTCTCCTAGAATGAGGAGACGTGGTCAAAGGTGTTTCCCACATTCTGAGCATCAAATCATGAAGAATTTCATGAATGGGCAGAGTAGCTGCCTCTTTGGGAGCCTTAGGGTATTGGAGAATTTCCAATTCCTTTGCTCTAGGTTCTTTCTCAGGAGCTACTGTGATTGATAGGCCTCGGCCCACATCACAAATAAAATCCCGAAAGACATGTCCTCCGGAGGAGACATTCTGCGTTGAGGAGGAGTCTTCCGGAAGAAGCACTCTGGTACCGGCAGAGTTATCAGTCATCGGAATTGGAAGATTCGAAGTATCTCTGATCCTGATGTTCATGCAAAGCACGGTATCGGTATCGATCAAAGTCGGTACCGAGTTGGTCCGGTATCGATCTGTCTTTGCCCGAAAAAGTCAGCATGGGAAGAATTCCCACCAGGGCCGGTACCGTCAGTGCTGGTACCGGCATCGGTATTGGTGTCGGTACCGGTGCCCGTTGAACCATCGGTAGCGGTGTCAACAGTAACGCAGCTGTAAGGAGAGCTGCAAGACTGCGTTCAATAGCGAGGAATCTCTGGTCTATCAACGCTGCCAATGCCTGGGTGTCGGTACCAGTAAAAGCGTCCGGAACCCCTGAGCATGGCACCAGTAGTTCTGCCGAGGTCGAGGCCTCGAACATCCTGGAGCCCCGTTGGTGCTTTAGATGCCGAAGCCTCCCGCCGGGGCTGTTTTGCTGGTGTAGTTTCCTCAAGGGCAATGCCAATGGCTTCTCGATGCTTAGAAGGAGATCTACCCTTTGAGGACCGGCTCTTATGTTTAGTTACCTGAGATCCATGGGAGGAAGACGAGGCTCTGGAAGATGTCAATGCAATGGACATCGCATCTGAAGAAAAGAGGGTACTGAGCTTTGAAGCCCGGTTCTGTCTTCCCCTTTTAGTCATCCCCATGCAAGAGAGACACTCCGATGGAGAATGGTCAGGGCCTAAACATTTGAGACACCAGTCTTGGGTGTCGGTGACGGAAATGGTACCGCCACACTTAGTACATTTTTTAAAACCACTAGCTGGTTTTTCCATTTTTCAGGAAAATGGGGCCTAATGCCCAAAATGGCACCTAACACCAAAAAGAAAAAGTTTCTGAAGAGAAACACTTCAGAAAGTATATATATATATATTTTTTTTTATAGAAAAGAAGAAAAGAGAACCGGCGGTACCGGTAGGTGTCGAGCGGAGGCAGACGCGACCACAAGAAAACAAGTTTAAAGAAGAAATTTTCTGCGGTGACAGGGTATGTGACCTGTTGGCTCCGCGGAAAACGAAAAACTGAAGCGGGACAGTTGGAAAGGCGGGAAGGCAGTGCACATGTGCTGAGGGATGCTCCCAAAAGCTTTCCTATTAGACACTGGGGAGCATTCCCGCACAGGCTCCGTCGGTACTGACGATACCCATATGTGAAGACTACATTCCTGCTTGTTCCTGGAGATCAGGATTTATTCAGTCGAAGTATGGCATGAGATGAAGTGTAGCTCTGTCGGTGATGTATCATCTTCTTGTATCTTGCTTTTATGCATAGCTTAACTAATTATATGTGGATAAGTGAATTACTTGCTTTCAAGTTACCTTTTTTTTAATATTTTATAAATAAACTAATTATCTCTATTCTAAAGTGTGTTAGAGTGTTAGTGTTTATTTTACACCCTTTCTAGGCAAGACAGAGGGGGGAAGGTCCCTTCTCCTTAAGGGACAAGTCACCTTGTGAGTCAGCTGTCCTTTCTCCCCAATCCCTGCTGTGCCCTCTTGAGAAGACATCAGGACTCCCAAAGCTTCTCCCTAAAGAGATAGAGCTTCTAGGGGTGCTTGGCACTCCCCCTCCCCAGCAACCACAGGCTTTGTCCCTGGGGTGTTTAAGCCACTCCACCCCCCCCCCTCCCCAGAGAGCTCTGGAGCATAATAAGGCTTAGACACAGGTGACTGACAGGCCACCAGCATTGCTTACAAACTGCCTATAAAACTGACTCGGCAACTTCTGATCAAACACATCCAAAAAAAGGACAGGGCATCTTGAGGGGCCCTTCTGCAGTCATATGTCCCACTCTCCTCTCCCCCCCTCCCCCACAAAGAGCATGCAGTCATCCAAGATGGCGGCTGCTCCTGCCAGCAAGAAAATTGGAAGAGGCAAAAGGTTCACCAGACCTTGAGTGCATGCGCACACAGATGTTCATAGACCTACTGATGCTGGCGGTCTCAAAGGGCTTCCCTTCAGGTAGCGCTACTGGCCCCCAAAGTCTGCAGCTCGAGGTGAATGCCTAGTCCACCATGTGGTAGAGTCAGTCTTGAATGAATGGAAACACACACAAATGCTGAACATTCTTAAGGAGTTAAAACTTGTGCTGCAAATTTTAGCCAAGCTGTAAGTTTTGCTATTTTTCCAGCAATAAGAACATGCTAATCATTCCAAATCAAGCAAGCAGCAAATCTGTCACAGCAATGGTTTGCTATAGCTCAAAAACATGCCAGGACATATGAAATATTTTACTATACCAAAACCATTGTTTTCTTCAGGTGCTGTCACCTGTATCATCTGCTTCTGAACAGAGAAAAACCAAAGTTTTGGATATCGTGATGCTAGAATTTTTACCAAGAAAAATAAGTTTAATACCAATATACTCTTGTTAATGCTTTTATATATTGTCATTAGATTATATTGTACATGTACAGTAGCTTTTACAAACTGATATTTTGCACAGAAATAGAATCATAGAAATATGACAGAAAAAGACCACATGGCCTATCTAGTCAGTCCTTCCATATCAACAACTACAACAGTCCCCTTTTTTCCCTTAGAGATCCTCTGTGATTGTCCCATGCTTTTTTGAATTCAGATACTGTCCTCATCTCTACCACCTCCACTGGGAGTCTATTCCACGGATCCACCACTCTTTCTGTAAAGAAATATTTCCGCATATCACTCCTGAATCTATCCCCCTTCACCCTCATCCCATGTCCCCACGTAGCAGAACTTGCTTTCAATTGAAAGAGGCTCTCCCACTGTACTTTTATGCCACAGAGGTATTTAAACATCTCAATCATATCACCTCTATCCCGCCTTTCCTCTAAGGTGTACATATTAAGATCCTTATGTCTGTCATTATATGCTTTATAATGAAGACAACTAACCATTTTAGTAGCCACCCTCTGTACTGACTCCATCCTGTTTATATCCTTTTGAAAGTGCGGTCTCCAGAATTGCATACTATACTCCAAATGAGGTCGCACCAAAGACTTATACAGAGGCACCATCACCTCCTTTTTTCTGCTAGCCATTCCTCTCCGTATGTACCCAAGCATCCTTCTAGCTTTTGCCGTCGCCTTTTCTACCTTTTTAGCTACTTTAAGATCATCAAACACAACCACGCCTAGGTCCTGCTCTTCATTAGTGGGCAAAGGTACTTCACCCCTATACTATATTGCTCCCTTGGATTGCTGCAGCCCAAATGCATGACCTTTCATTTTTTAACATTAAATCCCAGCTGCCAAATTCTAAACCATTCTTCAAGCTTAGCTAGATCCCTCCTCATGTTATCTACACCTTCCTGGGTGTCTACTCTATTGCAGATTTTGGTATCATCTGCAAAGAGGCAAACCTTACCCGACAGGCCTTCCACTATTTCACTAACAAAGATGTTAAAAAGAATCATGCCAAGGACAGATCCCTGGGGCACACCACTGGTAACATCCTTCTCCTCAGAGTAAGCTTCATTTACTTGTACTCTGTCGCCCCCCACCCAACCAATTTCTAACCCAAGCAGTAACTTTAGGGTGCATCCCTAGGGTGCTCAGTTTGTTTATAAGTCACCTGTGAGGAACAGTGTCAAAGGCTTTACTGAAATCTAAAAACACCACATCTAGGGCTCAACCTCGGTCCAACTCCCTGGTCACCCAGTCAAAGAATAGAACTATTAATTACTACATATATATATATATATATATATATAGTGCCTTGGAGTAAAAAAAAACAAACAAGGTGTCTATTTACTAAAAGGTTTTCCCCAATTTTGCCTATGAAAAAAAGGCTTAACAGGGTCCTAAATTTGAACCTCGAACTATTTCTAGTATACACATTTTTAAACAGTAATTACTCTTGCTTCATTTTGCCTGTAACTGACACTATTTTGAAGAAGAAAATTTAGATACCTGATAATTTTTGTTCCTTGAATCCCATTAAGTGACTCCAAACAGTCCAAAATATGGCTATTCATACACTCACAAAAGTTCACAAATATGACCATGTTACACCCCTTCTAGTCCAACACCATTGGCTCCCTGTAAAATTCCATATCAACTACAAAGTCCTTATTCTAATCTATAGAGCTATTCATCAGATCGTTCCGGATTATATAGCTGCCCTAGTCATTCCATACTGCCCTGGGAGCTATCCCTAGAAATAGTTTATACATCCCATCATTGGCCCAAACTCACCTTGAAGTCACAAGGCACTCTGCCTTTTTCTCCCTGGCCCCCTCACTATGGAATGCCCTTCCTATCGAGCTCTGTTTACAGCCTTCACTTAAACATTTTAAGGCTGAGCTCAAAATGCATTTCTTCAAATTGGCTTTTTACCTGCCTGATTGAGTCAGTTTAATTATAGGAAGGTTACTGGGAATTACGGCTTCCTCGCCTGGAAGACTTCCTTGGATGATGTTTGTCTCCTCAATGTGAATGGTTCCTCTTGTTAAATGTTGCTGTATGGCTTTCTTTGTCTCTCCTTTCTCCTGTCCTGTTAATACACATATATTTCTTTTCACTTTTTCCAAGGACAATTGTTCTGATCTTTGATGTAAACCACTTTGTAACACCAGAAAAGGTGGTATAGAAAAGAAACTGAATAAACTATTTCCACTTCTCCCATCTCTAGCCTCTTTCACCTGCTTCAAGGAAACTCTGTCCCTTCCTGTAGCTCTCATCCACTCCATAGCACTCTGTCCTTTTCAACTGCCCCCAGTCCCACCAGGTCCTTCAGACCTTCTCCCCTCCCCATATTTCTGCACTTGGTCTCATAGCCCAAATCATACTGATCACCAAATCACCTTGCCCCACTATTCTCTTAATCTCTGGTCAATTTCTTAGTCCCCACTATTCCCCCAAGCAACTCCAAATTGCCACTCACAATCCCATCCAAGCCCGGAGTCCTCGCTTAAAATCCCGATAGCCAGCCTTAGAGTCTTTCTTCTGTTTTCTCACTCAAATTTTGGAGTCTCCACCTATGTCCCTAGTACCTGACTCCTGCCTCCTACTCCCCTTCCTCAGCACCCACCTGTTTACCTCCTTCTTCAATGTTCTTTAACCTTGCCTTTCCTCCTTCTTACCCCAATATGTGTTTTTACACCTTTGCCTCTCAACCTTCACTTGGATGACTTTGCTTCTTTTCTACTCCCCACAGCATCTCTCTCTTTTTCCTACACTGACCCTAGCATTTTCCAGCATTAGACTCATTTCAATCCCAGGACCCGAGTCCTAGAATTAGCTCCCTTCCAGTCCTAAACCTTTTCCAGTTCCATATCCCAATACCTAGTACCAGCCCATTTCCAGTACCATTCCCCAGCCCCAGTATCAGCCCCCAATTCCCAGTATCAGTCAGACCCTGCATCCCCTGTATCAGCCATTTCCAGTCCAACCTGCCCCAATATCAGCTATTGCCAGTCCCCCGTCCCCTCAGTCAATATCAGCCCAATCCCTGTCCCCCCCTCTCTCCCTAGCATCAGCCTTTCGTCCCCCTCCCTGCAGCAACATAGCTGCAGGAGCATTTATTTTGCTTCCGCAGATGTATTCTTGTTAAGTGCTGTCGAGTCGGTGTCGACTCATGGCAACCTTCTGGATAGTAGTCCTAAACTGTGTTTGGTCTTCAGTCAGGCAGCTCATTGTTGACAGACTGGCATTCATAGCTACTGTTATCGTATCGATCCATCTCATTGCTGGCCTTCCTCTTTTGCATTGACCTTCTACCTTGCGAAGCATGATGTCTTTCTCTAACGAGCTCTCTCTTGACATGATGTGTCCAAAGTACAAAAGTCGAAGTCTTGTCATC
This sequence comes from Ichthyophis bannanicus, assembly GCA_033557465.1. Taxonomy (NCBI): domain Eukaryota; kingdom Metazoa; phylum Chordata; class Amphibia; order Gymnophiona; family Ichthyophiidae; genus Ichthyophis; species Ichthyophis bannanicus. The sequence goes on along the minus strand of CM066035.1, from coordinate 168,859,784 downwards.
TGAGCTTCTAAAGAAAGCTTAGGTTTGATCTTCTCTAGTACTGACTGGTTTGTTCTTTGGGCAGTCCATGGTATATACAGTATTCATCGCCAGCACCATAATTCAAAGGCAACAATTTTCTTTCTGTCTATCTTTTTCACTGTCCAACTTTCGCATCCATATGATGGCTTGAACTGGTCTAATCTTTGTATGGAGAGAGATATATCTGCTCTTGAGAATCTTGACTAGGTTCTTCATAGCCATTCTGATTTCTTGACTGCTTGTTGCTTCTTTATTAATAGCTGATCCAAGTAGGTTAAAGTTGTCCACTATTTCAATTTCTTCTCCATCAACAATGAACTTATTGATTTTACCAGTTGTCGGGATCTTTATCTTCTTTACATTAAGGTGCAGGCCCATTTTAAGACTATTTTCCTTGATCTTGAGAAGAAAATGTTTCAGATCGCCTTCACTTTCAGTCAGTAATGTAGTATCCTCAGCATAGCAAAGGTTATTGATTAGTCTCCAACCAATGTTCACACCTCTGTTGTCTTCATATAGTCCTGCTTTTCTGATGATTTGTTCTGCATATAAATTAAACAGGCAAGGGGAAAGTATGCAGCCTTGTTGTACACTTTTGCTGATTTTAAATCATTCTGTTTCTCCTTGTTCCATTTGAACTGTTTCTTGATCAATGTAAAGGTGGTGCAAGAGAACGATCAGGTGTTCTGGTATACCCATGCTTCTTAATGTAGCCCAGAGTTTCTCATGGTTTACACAGTCAAAAACCGTGCTGTAGTCAAAACATATATAGATTCCTTTTGGTATTCTTTAGTCTTTTCAAGGTTACATCTCACACCTGCGATGATGTCTCTTGTTCCTTGCCCTTTCCTGAACCCTGCTTGCACTTCAGGTAGTTCTTGTTCCAGGTACGGTTGTGGTCTCTGCTAAATAATCTTTAGCAGAATCTTGCTGGCATGTGGGGTCAGAGCGATTGTGCGATAATTTTCACAGTTGGATGGATCACCTTTCTTTAGTATTGGTATAAATACTGATCTTTTCCAGTAAATAGGCCATGATGTTGTCTTCCAAATTTCCTGGCAGAGCCTTGTAAGTATACTAACAGCTGCATTAGATTTCTGTAATACTTCTAGTGGAATGCCATCAATGCCTGATGTTTTGTTTTTTGATAACGTTTTCAATCCTGCTTCAACTTCTTCTTTCATCACCAATGGTTCTGGATCATAAGGTACAAGTTGAAATGGCTGTTAGTCCACTTGATCTTTATCATATAATAACTCTGTATATTCTTTCCACCTTTTCTTGATCTTCTTAGCATTATTCAACATGAATCCTTGAGCATCTTGTAACATTCCAGTTCAAGGCTGGAATTTTTTCTTTAACTCTCGTAGCTTTAGGAAAGCCAATCTTGTTCTTCCTCTAATAGTTTCTGCTTCTATTTCCTTCCATGCATCATTGTAGTACTTCTCCTTGTCTTGTCTGGCTGCATGTTGGAAATCTGTTAAGTTCTATGATTGCCTTTCTTTCTCCTCTGGCTTTAGCTTCTCTGCGTTTCTGGGCAAATTTTCAGATTTCTTCAGTCATCCATGTTGGCTGTTTTTGCTTTTTCACCTTTTGTAGTGATTTCTCACTTTCTTCCAACATAACTTTTCTGGAGCTCTGTTATTTGTGTCTAAAGCAGCAAATCGATTTTGCAGGGAGTCTTTAAATTCCGGTGGTATATTCTCAAGGTCATATTTTGTTACATTCATGAGTGACTTGGTTCTTTTTCAACTTGAGCTTGAGTTTGTATATTAGTAGTTGGGGATCTGTACCACAGTCAGCTCCAGGATTTGTCTTTGTTAATGTTATAGAGCTTTTCCTTCGTTGGCTTCCACAGATGTAGTCAATTTGATTTTTGTACAATCCATTAGGTGTAATTCATGTGAACAGTCGCCGCTTGTGTTGCTGGAAGACGGTGTTTGAGATGAATAGATCATTGGTCTTGCAGAATTCTATTAGTCTTTCTCCAGCTTCATTTCTGTTGCCAAGTCCATATTTTTCAACTATTTGCCTTCTTTGTTGCCAACCTTTGTGTTCCAGTCACCCATGACTATCAGAATATCCTGTTTGCATGTTCTGTCAATTTCAGCTTGTACTTGTTCATAGAACTCATCAATTTCATCCTCTTCTGCAGCTGTTGTTGGGGATATACTTGAATTATAGTTGTGTTGATGGGCATTCCTCATAGACAAATAGAAAAAAGCATTCACTGATTGCATTGTATTTCATTACAGTTCTTGCAGGTTTCGTCTTAATTATAAATGCAACACCATTTCTTCTTTGTCTTTCATTTCCTGCATAGTAGACCATGTGATCATCAGATGCAAAGTGCCCGATGCCTGTACATTTCAGTTCGCTGACACCCAACAGATCGAGCTGTACATGTTCCAGTTCATTCTTGACCACCTCCAACTTCCCTTAGTTCATGCTTCGTACGTTCCACGTTCCAATATGTAAGACATCTTTGCAGCTTCTGACTCTCCTTTCATGTGCAGCATTAGTTTTTGCTCCCATACATCCATAGATGTACTAAATATTAATACAGCCATGGGAGCAAAAGCCAATGCTCCCCCAGCTATGTTGAACATTAATACAGCTGCAGGAGCAAAAGCAAATGCTCCCATGGTTGGGGAGAGAGAGGGCAAGCTGAAAGAGAGCTGCTGAGTCAGGATTTCTGCTCCCATGCATCATTGGCTCACCTCTTAAGCCGGCCCTGGCAGCCTAGACACAGGCTCCAGTTCCAGAAGCTGAGAGACACCATTTATGGTGCCCTCACTCCTTTAGGTCCGACGCTTCATCTCCAACAAACTGTCTGGACTACAGTCTTCAGAGGTGTAGCATCAATAGTGCTGAGTGGTGCACATGTTACTACCAACTGCAATTGAAATCCCGCCATACACCAGTGAGAGAAAATTGGGAGCAGTTAGCTGATGAACTGCACTTCCCCTGTATTTGCTGCCAGTGTTGCCAGACTAGGCTATTTCACACCCAGATAAGAACATAAAAACATAAGATATGCCATACGGGGTCAGACCAAGTTCCAAAAAGCCCAGTATCCTGTTTCCAACAGTGGCCAATCTAGGTCATAAGTACCTAGCAGTTTCCCCAAAAGACACAAGTTCCACAATGCTTATATTAGGTCAAACAGTGATATCCTAGGTCCCTTTTAATAATGGTTTATGCACCTTTCCTCCAGGAACTTGTCCAAACCTTTTTTAAACCCAGCTACACTAACTGCTTTTAATACATCCTCCGGTAACAAATTCCAGAGTTTGATTACACGTTGAGTGAAAAAATATTTTCTCTTCTTAGTTTTAAATAGGTTACCCTGTAGCTTCATTGCAAGTCCCACAGTCTTTCTATATTCTGATGTAAACAATTGATCTACGTTTACCCTTTCCACTCCATTCATTAATTTATAGACCTCTATCATATCTCCCCTCAGCCGTCTCTTTTCCAGGTTAAAGAGCCCTAACCTTTTTAGCCTCTCTTCATAGGGGTATCCTTCCATCCCCTTTACCATTTTGGTGACTCTTCTCTGTACTTTTTCTAATAATCCTACATCCTTTTTAAGATATGGCGACCAGAATTGCACACAATATTCAAAGTGCAGTCGCACCATGGAACGATACAGAAGCATTATAATAACCTTTGTTTTATTTTCCATTTCTTTCCTTATGATACCTAGAATTCTATTTGCTCTCTTGGCTGCCACTGCACACTGGGCGGAGGGTTTTAACATATTATCCACGATCATGCCTAAATCTCTTTCCTGGGTGGTGGTTCCTAATGTGGAACCTTGCATCGTGTAACCATAGTTTGGGTTGTTCTTTCCTAGGTGCATAACTTTGCACTTGTCCACTTTAAATTTCATCTGTCATTTAGATGCCCAGTCTTCCAATTTATCAAGATCCTCTTGCAATTTTCCACAATTCTCATGGGTTTTAACAACTTTAAATAGTTTTGTGTCATCTGCAAATATAATAACCTCACTCGTTATTCCCATTTTCAGGTCATTTAGGAATATGTTAAAAAGCAGCGGACCAAGCACAGATCCCTAGGGTATTCACCTTTCTTCATTAGGAAAATTTGCCATTTAGCTCTGCCTTCTGCTTTCTGTCTTTTAACCAGTTCCTGATCCACAATAGTACACTGCCTCCTATCACATGACTTTTTAGTTTTGCCAAAAGTCTCTGATGGACCTTGTCAAAGGCTTTCTGAAAGTCCAGATGCGCTATATCAACTGACTCACCTCTGACTACCTGTTTATATTCACACCTTCAAAAAAACATAACAGATTAGTAAAACAAGATATTCCTTGTCTAAAGCCATGTTGACTGTCTCCCATTAAGCCATGACTATCTACATGTTCAGTAATTTTGTTCTTTATGATGGTTTCTACCATTTTTCCTGGTACTGACGTCAGGCTCACCGGTCTGTAGTTTCCTGGATCACCCCAAGAACCCTTTTTAAAAATTGGTGTTACATTGGCAATCCTCCAGTCTTCAGGTATTACAGATGATTCACAGATTACTAATAGCAGGTCTGCAATCTCATATTTCAGTTCTTTCAACACGCTTGGTTGGATGTATATTGTCCAGTCCAGGTGATTTGCTACTCTTCAGTTTATCAAATAGTTGTAATACATCTCCCAGTGTATCGATATTTCTTTCAGTTCTTCTACAGTATCACCTTTAAATACTACTTCAGTTATGGGTAACATCTCTACATCTTCCTCAGTAAAGACTGAAGCAAAGAATTCATTCCATCTCTCTGCTATGGCCTTGTCCCTTTATTTATTTATTTATTTATCTATTTCTTCTATACCGCCCCTTCCAGAGATCAGGGGCGGTTTACATGGAACAATTGTATACATTCGTATAACATTACATAGAACAAGAACTTTTTAACTTTTTACATATAACTTTTTAACTTTTTACATAAAACAGAACAGTAAGTTGTTAAAACTATTTACAGGGTGTATGCTTTTGTATACTACTGGATTTACAGGGGAATGTCAGCGAGCTGACATTGCTATTTATAGATGTTATTTACAAGAAGGTTAGGATATATGATTTATTATTCAAGTTTGTGTGTGTGAGTGTGTGTGTGTGTGGGTGTGGGTGTGGGTGTGTGTGTGGGTGTGTGGGTGTGTGATGGAATTTATTTCCATTTTTTCGTGGGTTGTTTGGGGTGTCTTTGGGGCTGTTTGAAGAAGGGGTTGTGTGTGTTAATTGTGTGTCTGCAGGTTTTTTTGTTTGTGTGCCTGTGGACGCTGTGTGGCTGGACTTGGTGGGTAGGGGATTTCAAAATGCTCAGAGAATAGGTATGTCTTGAGTTCTTTCCTGAATTGGGAGAGGTCTTTTATGATTCGGATGTCTATTGGGAGGTCATTCCAGAGTGTGGGAGCGGTGAATGAGAAGGCTCTGGCACTGGTGGATTTTTTAGTCTTCGTGAAAGTTTTTGGTAGCTCTAGTGAGAGGGTTGCATTTAGTCTGCGGGCTCTTGAATCATTTGGGGCGTGGAGGAGTGTAGATAGATGGGAGGGGGCAATATCGTTTAGTAGTTTGAAGGTTGTTAGTAGTATTTTGTATTTGATTCGGTTATTTATGGGGAGCCAGTGTAGTTCTAGCAGTATAGGGGTTACATGGTCTGCTAGGTGGGCTTTAGTGACTACTTTTGCACAAATGTTTTGTGCTCTTTGTAATAGGTAGATATTCTTTTGTGGGAGGCCGGTTAGGAGACTATTACAATAGTCAAAGTGAGGGGTTATGAGTGCACTTACGACTGATCTAAAGTCTTGCGTGTCAAGAAGGAGCCTTAAGTGTTGAATAGTTTTAAGTTTGTAGAATATAGTTTTTACCGTCTGCTTTATGTGTGGTAGCATGGTGAGTGTGTGATCGATTATAACGCCTAGGTATTTTACCTCTGTTTTAACAGGTATCATTGTGTTATTGATGGAGATAGTTGTTGGGTAGGTGTCTTCAGCTATAGGTGCTCTTGATACAAACATTGCCTCAGTTTTTTTGAGATTGATGCTGAGGAAGTTGGTTTCCATCCAGGATGAGGTTTCCGCCATGCATTCGGATAGAGTGTTATAATTAGGGGTTTTCGTGGTTATGGGGAGGGCGAGCATGATGTCGTCGGCGTAGATAAAATGACTGATTTTGTGTTTTTTAAATATTTTTGTGATGGGTTGTAGGTATAGGTTGAAAAGGAGAGCAGAAAGGGCTGATCCTTGGGGTATACCTTGTCCTTGGGGGAAGGTTTCTGATGCTTCCTGGTTTAATTGAACTCGCATTAGTCTGTGTGTGATGTAGGACTTGAACCAATTGAGGACAGTCCCGCCTATTCCTAGGTTTTCTAATCTGTTAATCAGTGTGAGGTGATTGATATTGTCAAATGCGGCGGAAATGTCTATGAAAAGGAGTAGGAGGCCTTGAGTGTTATCGTCTGTGTGTCTTATGAGGAAGTCCATCAGAGTAATTAAGAGGGTTTCTACCCCATGGAAGGGGCGGAAACCAAATTGGTGGGCGTCAAGGGAGTTGTGCTCGTCTATATGTTCTTGCAGTTGAAGTTGAACAGTTTTTTCTATTATTTTAGCCATGAATGGAATGCTGGCTATCGGTCTATATGAGATTGGGTCTTTCGGATCGAGTTTATTGTTTTTTATTATTGGGCGGATTGTTGTGAGTTTTAGGGCATCTGGCATAATGCCTTGGGATAGGGATTGATTTACTATGTATTGAATGTTTCCGGCTAGTTCTTCCTTAGCACTTTTGATCCATGACACAGGGCATGGATCGAGTGGGGAGGTTGTGGTGTTGATAATTGTTATAATCCTGAGGAGGTGTTTTGATCTATCGTGTGAAAGGTTGTCCAGTTGTTGTTAGTTTCGGTGTTTGAGTGTATTAGTGTTTGTGTAGTGTTAGGTTTGCATTTTAGTTTTTCTGCAAAGTGGGTTGCTAGGGTTTGGATACTTATTGCTGATTGTTTTGGCTCTGGATTTTTGACTTTTGTCAGTGTTTTTACAATTGCAAATAGTTCTCTCGGGCGATTGATAGCTAGGTTTATTACCTTGGAGTGGTAGTCCTTTTTTGATTTGTTAATCGCATTCTTGTATTCGTTGAGTGTGTTTAAGTATTGGGATTTATTCTCAGCAGATTTAGTTTTCCTCCATTTCTTTTCTTGTTTTCTCAGTTGTTTTTTTAGGTTCACTAGTTCTTTCGTGAACCATTTTTCTGTCTTTTTTAGCTGTCTAAGCGTGGGGTGTGTGGGGGCAGCTGCTTTTTGAACTGTAAGGTTCCAGTGATTTACGGTGGAGTTGATGTCTGGGAGGTTTGTGTTGAGTATGGGTAGTACTTTGTCAAGGAAGGTATCTTTGTTGAAGTGTGCAAAGCGTGATATGTGAGGTGTGTGGTGCGTGGAGTTCTGCGTTGCTTGTACTGGGAGGTGGAGTGTAATGAGGTGATGGTCGGACCATGGTACTTCTGTTATTGTTGGAGGGGTGTATTGTTGGTGGTTTATAAAGGAGCTGGGGAGGAAGATAAGATCTAGAGTGTTACCTTTTATGTGGGTAGGTGCTTGTACTATCTGTGTATATCCCATTTGGAACATAGTGTCCATGAAGTTGTTTGATTGGGAATCATTCAGAGAAGGGAGGTTTAAGTCACCTAGGATTATGAGCGGTTTGCTTGGTGATGTTGTGCAAGCAAGTTCAAGGATGGGAGAGAGGTTTTTGTGATCAGCTGTAGGGGGTCTATATATGAGTGTGAGTGCAAGGGTTCTATTTTCTATGTTGATTATGTCCATTCCGTCTATATTATTTAAACTTGTTAAGGTGTATTGTAGGTCTTTTTTGGTGAGTATGAGAGTACCACCTCCTCTCTTTGCATCTCGATGACAACTGAATATGTCATACTGATGTGTGGTTAGTTGGTTCAGTAGAACGGTGTCTGTGGGAGAGAGCCATGTTTCAGTGATGCATATGATTTCAGGTTTTTTTTCTTTTATCATGTCATTGATTATTGGTATTTTGTTTCGTATGGATCTAATGTTTATTAAGATGAGCTTTATTTTGGCGTCTATATTGGTGGTTTTGTCAGTTATACCTCTGTATGGATGCTGCTTTATTTGTATGAGTCTTCGTTGGTGTTTGTTTGAGTCATGGCGTGTATTGTGATTATGGGAGTGTGTTGAAGTATGCGATGGGTTTTGGTAAGGAACCTGTATGATGGGGTTAATGTTTTGTGAGCTTCTGTAGTGATTATGGATGATGGGGATGTTTTTGTAGGTGTTTTGATTGGTTTTGTATGTATAGATATGTTGTATTAGGAGTGTTATTAGGAGAAGAGTGAAGGGGATGTTTATTTGTTTTGTAGGTGGCATTGTGTGTATTTCAGAGGGGGTCTTTTGGTGTAAGGGGATTAGCTGATGAGTATAGGGGGTAGAAGGTTACAATCAACAGTATGGTGTTGTATGAAGGATGGGTAGGGGGTTTGATTGTTACTGACACTAGGATATATGTCTGATAGCAGTTCTTGGTGATTTGAGTGACTACTGACAACAGTATAATGAGTATTGATTTATAAATTTAGTATAACAGTGTATGAAGATGGATTAGTTTTTACTGTCAACAGTATAGTGGTTAGTTATTACTGATAATAGTTTTTGGTGAATTGGTTGGTTACTGACAACAGTAATATGATTGTTCTTTTCAGACAGCAGTTATATAACAGTATAAGCAATTATATTCTGTGAACACAGTTATAGATAAGAGTGTGTAATTTTTTGAAAATAGGATATGTGTGGAGATTACTGACAACAGTAAGATTATGTATGTTTATAGGCACAAGTTAATTATATCGTTTTTTCATTTGGAGCTGGTTTACTTGCTTTTCTGTGAGGATGATCTGGTTGATGATGTTTAGCGAGCTCAACCTAAGGGGAGCTCCAGCTGGTTAGTTTATTTGGTTCTTGTTTGAGGTGTTGGTTGATCTCTTCTGCTGAGGTTGGGGTGTTTGCTTGAAGGAGCCGTTCCGTGTTTGTCCAATCACTCTTAGACAGCGGTGGGGGAACGAGAGAACAGATGGTCTGGCTGCTGTTTGGTGAGACTTTGGAGCGGTGTCTTCTAGGTGTTTAGCTTGTGAGGACCCCGCCTAAGGGCCACGCCAAAGGGCCCTCTTGCGAGGCCCTCAGGCGCGGGCCCGCAAGGCGCGGGCGCGCCTGCCGGCGGCACGTTTTTAAATGGCCGCTGAGACCTCCCACAACCCCGATTGGGTTGGAGTGCAGGAGCGGGAAAGCAAAGGCCGCCCTGTGCTCTACCCCGACCGGGGAGCTGCTGGTGATGGCTTCGGAGGCTGAAGCCTTCTTAGTGCCCCTTTTACCCCTCTATCATCTGATGGTCCAACTGACACTCTCTCACAGGTGTTTTGCTATGAATGTACTTGAAAAAGTCTTTATTACGTGTTTTTGCTTCCACAGCAAACTTCTTCTCAAATTCTCTTTGCCTGCCTTATCAATGCCTTGTATCTAACTTGCCAGTGCTTGTGCTGTTTCCAGTTTTGATCATTTGGCTTTTTTTTTCATTTCCTGACAGATGCTTTTTTGGCAACAACAGCCTCTCTGATCTCATCTTATAACCATGCTGGCAGTTTTTTGGACTTCCTTCCACTTTTCTTAAAGCTCCAGCTCCAGCCTCCACCACCCACCCCACAGCCATCAATAGCTCCCCCGATTTGGGGTAGAGCGCCTGAGCGGGAAATCCTCCCGCTCAGAAGCTCCTGCCCAATCGGGGCAGTGGGAGCAACGAAAAACGCTTTAAAAGCGGTGCCCCAGCAGGCAGCCTGCCGCTCCAGCCTCCACCACCCACCCAATGGCCATCAAAAGCTCCCCTGATCGGGGTAGAGCACCTGAGCGGGAAATCCTCCTGCTCAGAAGCTCCTGCCCAATCGGGGCAGTGGGAGCAATGAAAAACGCTTTAAAAGTGGCACCCCAGAAGGGCGCGCCTGTGCCTGGCGGGCCCGCGCCTGAGGGCCTCACCAGAGGGCCCTTTGGCATGGCCTTTAGGCGCGGCCACAGAAGCAGCCACAAAAGCAACCAGGAGTAAAGCAACAGCAGCCTTCATCCACCAGCCCACACAGCCAAACTCAAGAAACTACACAAGAGAAATCACCACCAACACAGAAACCTCAGCCCACACGAGACAGCGAGAAAAAGGAAAGGAACACCCAACGCCCTAAGGAAACCAACGCGGAAGCCCAACCCAGCCCCAGGACGCACAGGTACACCTATAAACCATGCCACCCTTCCTAGCCCCAATTTACCTCCGAGCACCATTCCTAACTCTTTATCCCTCCACTACCGACACGCTCCCCAACCACCCCATACCAAGCGCAACCATCCAAACCACAAACACCAACAAACCCCCCCCCCTACATGGAGCAACACCCACACACCACCCACACCCCCAATCCCCCAAACAACAACCCTCTCTCCATCACACTAATAAATGCTCGTTCAGTCAGAAACAAGCACCACCTGATCACAACCCAAAAGATTGACATCCTATGAATAACCGAAACATTTTTTATTTTTATTTATTTATTTAACATTTCTTATATACCGCCTTTCATGATATCAAAGCGGTTTACATTGAACAAACTGAAATTACATTTAACAGGGCATTATAACTTGGAGATAACTATTTTACAGGGAACATGGGCAATGGAGGGTTAAGTGGCTTGCCCAAGACCACAAGGAGCACCTGTGGGACTAGAAACCCCAGTCCTTCCAGCCCAAGGTTGCTGTCCTCTAGTGGGATTTGAACCCCTGACCTTCCAGCCTGAGGTAACTTGCCCCAACCACTAGGCCGCTCCTCCCTCAACATGGCTAACGGACACCGACACTGTGCTCATGAACCAACTAACACTAAATGTATACAGTCTTCATCACTGTTCTCGAGCCCACACCAGAGGAGGAGGAGTAGCCATCATTGTGAAAGACAAACTCCACCTCAGAAACCATGCCTCAAACAACAAATGAAGCGGACATACTCACTCTCACCAACAAGCACCTCTCCATATGCCTAATCTACTGAGCGCCCACCCCAAGCACCGACCTATCAGGCATATTACAACATATATCAGAGTGCCATCTCCACAAAAGAACAACTAATCCTCGGAGACTTCAACCTCCCAACACGCCAGGACAAATATGCCGAAGCCTTCATCAATGCCATGGAAGCAATGAACTTAACCCAGATCATACACAAACCAACACATGATAAAGGGAACACACTTGACCTCATATTCCTGAACTCCCAAAACGCCACCTCATACAAAAACCCGGAGATCACATGTGTACCATGGTCAGACCACTATCTCATCAGCATCTCCCTCATCTACCAGCACACCAGCGTCAAAGAAAACAAACAACACACAAGAAGATTTAAACCATTCATCAAAGAGGATTTCCTGGCGCAAATACTACCTAAACTCCAAACAAACTCCACCAACATCGATGACCTAATCCACAACTGGAATACTACGATCTCCTCTGTATCTTGTGCAATGGCAAACTGCACCAAAACCAGACATACCTCAACAAAAGCCCGATGGTTCACCCACAATCTATGGAGACTAAAGACCCAACTCAGAAGAGCAGAGAGAAAATGGAGAAAGAGTAAAATACATGAGTGAACTAGACGTTTAGCACACAGAAACCGATAAAGCAAAAAGGACCTACCACTCGAAGGTCATAAACACCTCAATAAACCAACCATGTGAGCTCTTCGAAATTGTCAAGAAGATAACAAAAGCACCCAACCACTCCTGAGATACCTGTTTGCCTAGGGCCCACCAAAGGGTTAATCCTGCCCCGAGTCTAAGCTTGCAGTTTCTTCTTCAATGTATTCTGAATACTAACGAAAAGGTTTAGTTTGATGAATTTTAATTGCTTTTCAGAACTTTTTGAGAGAATATTATGTTGACCTGCCAAAGCTAAACAAATAATGCTTAACAATGAAGGCTATCAGATCTACAAAGATCCCTTCCTTATAGTCTGAAAATTTGTTCTCCATCTTTTATTCTCCCTCTTCTCCTTTGCTTGGGTGGTTGATGTTTCTGAAATAAGAAATATCTTTGAGGGTCTTAAGAGTAAGATAGAATTAATAGGAACCCTGTTCACTTACTGGAAGGAAGGTAAGAATTAATATAATTGACACCTGTTAAGGCCTAAATAAGCCCATTATATGTTCTAGCAGCTTACAGGAAAATGAAATATATAAATAGGATTTTTAGAAGGGAAAGGTAATAAATACTCTGCAAAACATAATGATAAAACCAAACTTTCATTTACAAGTGGTATGCTGATATAAAATTAGCAAGCACGAATACACAATAGAGTATCATGACTACTAGTGAACAATAGAGGGCAGTAAAACACTTCTAAAAATGACACAAATAACTTGCACCAGCACGGATACCGATATCACTCTGTACACATCTGTTTGCTTCTGACATTTTTATTAACTGTAAGGCATCGGAATAGAGAATGGATTGCCGTAAAACACTAATAAAAGATTGGTCATGACTTAAGCTTCAGTTCAAGAGATTCAAGTTTGTGTCTTCTGGGTGACAGGAGAACATAAGAATTGTCATACCGGGTCAAATCCAAGGTCCATTAAACCCAGTGTTCTGTTTCTAACAGGCCAGTACAGGTCACAAGTACCTGGTAGGATCTCAAAGAGTAGATAGATTCCATGACGCCTACCAGTGGGGATAAGCAGTAGTTTTCTTCAAGCCCACCTTAATAATAGTTTATGGACTTTTCCTCCAGGAGCTTGTCTAAACATTTTAAAACTACAGCTACACTAACAGTGCATAACTCAGCTCTAAAATTAATTGCTGGTGGGTATGGTAAAATCTGAGTAAGAAAATATTGTCTCTTATTAGTTTTAAATGAACTGTCCATTGCATGGCCCCTAGTCTTTTTGACAGAGGATTGATTTGTATTTACCCCATTCCGCTTGGGACTTTATAGACCTCTATCATATCTCCCCTCAGCTGAAGAGACCTAACCTCTTTAGCCTGTCCTCATAGAACAGCCATTCCACCACTTTATCAAATTTGTCACCCTTCTATGTTCCTTTTCTAATCCACTTTCTTTTTTTTTCTTTTTTTTTTTTTTATTGAAGTTTTAATCAATTACATGATCCAACAAGAGTAAAGGTCAATCTAAGCAACAAGAAAAACATGGAAAACCATGTACATAACAAAATTTTACAAGAAACAAGCAAGCGATAAAGTCCACATCAAGAGAGAGCAAATCTGATACAACTTAGGCAATAAACATAACAAGGCAAACAAGACCCCGAAGGGCCACAAAATACAAGGTGCTACTATTTATCGGAGCTGTCTCCAACTAAACCCTGTCTGTCCTGCAGAAATTTTTCCAGATGTGACACGTCAGTAAAATTATAAGAATTACCTGCCAAACCTATCACACATTTGCATGGAAATCGTAGAAAAAATGTTGCCCCCAGAGCAATAACTCGAGGTTTCAAGGCTAGAAACTGACGCCTGCGCAACTGGGTGGCGCGTGCCACATCTGGAAAAACTAAAACTAAAAATTAAACAGCGTATTCTCAAGGCTTATTTCAAAGTTAAAGCTGCTAAATTTTGTGGACAAACAGTTTTAGTTTTTCCACTTTCTTTTTTCTGAGATGCGTGAACAGAATTGCACACAGTACTCAAGGTGCAATCACACTATGGAGCAAAACAAAGGCATTATGATAGTCTTTATTTTATTCTCTGTTCCTTTCCTAATAATTCCTAACATTCTATTTTCTTTTTTGGTTGTCACCATGAACTGAACAGAGCATTTCAACATATTGGCTAGATGACACCTAGATCCTTTTCCTAGGTAGTGATTTCTAATGTGGAGCCTTGCATTTTGTATCTATAGCTTGTATTGCTCTTCCCTACATGCATCACTTTGCACTTGTCAACATTAAATTTCATCTGCCATTTGAATGCCCAGTCTCCTAGTCTTGGGGTAATCCACTACTCACCTTTCTCAGTTGAGAAAATTAATTGACCATTTAGCCCTGATCTCTGTTTTTTTTACGTTTTAACCAGGCCCCATTCCACAATAGGTCATTGCCTCCTATCCTATGACTTTATAACTTTCTCAGGAGACTTTCTCAAGAGACTTTCATGAGAACGTCTGCTGAGGTATTTGTCAAATGCTTTCTGAAAAGCCATATACAGTACATTGTATCAACTGGTCCATTACCTTCATCACATTTATTTACACCTTCAATAAAATGTAGCAGATTGGTAAGGCAACACATCCCTTGGCTAAATCCATTCTGTCTTTGTCCTATTAAAGCATGACTCTGTGTTCAGTAATTTTTTCTTTTTTTCCATAGTTTCTACCATTTCGTCTGGCACCAACGTCAGGCTCACTGGTCTGTAGTGTCCTAGAAAACGCTGGTACCTTTTTTAAAATTTTCAAGTAGGTGATTTTATTAATAGTTTATAAAGTACTGATTACTAAGTCTGTCCTATCTTATTTCTGCCATCTCTGTAGATATTTTTTATTTACCACAGATAGAAAGATACTGGATCCCATTGCAAGGTTCAGAGTCACTGCAATTTGTAACCTTAGCAATGTGTATTCTACATGATTACATATAATCAGAAGTTGTTAGTCGTCAGTGGTATGAAATGAGACTGGGAAAAATATGATTAAATCTGTTAAAGTAGAATCTGTTAGCACCAGAGTGTAATATTTCCCTAAAATGGGTTCAGTATCAGGAAAGATATGTGCAGAATGTATCATAGAAGGGGAAAAAAGCCTGGAATAGTAATATTCCAGAATTGGCCAGTGATATCAGATTTGTGGGATATACTGTGGGACAACTAAGGGAAATGGAAAGGGAACTAGATTTAGCTCAGGCCTTTTTCAGAATTCAAAGTGAGTTACAATCAGGTACAGTTGGTATTACAGAGGGCTTACAATCTGTGTTTGTACCTGAGGCAATGGAGGGTTAAGTGACTTGCCCAAGATCACAAGGGGTAGCAGTGGGATTCAACAAGGCTTCCCAGGTTCTTAGTCCACTGAACTAACCATTAGACGTCTCCTCCACAAATTCTTTTTAGAGAAGAAAGACTTCTGTCTATTGCATCTGTTTCAGGTTATAGTAAGACACAAATTCAGCAAAATGTTTGTTAGGCTGCAACCAAAAAGTGCATACATAATACTAGAAAGCACAATGATCTCCTATACTCCTTTACTAAGTTGTTTGGTGTTCAATCAAGGCTTTAGTGGGAGTGGAGGAGTAGCCTAGTGGTTCAAGCAGTGGCCTAGTGACCAAGAGACCAAAATTCAAGTCCCACTGGCACTCTTTATGGTCTTGGTAGTCACTTTACCTTCTTTGCCTTGGAAGAAAGGCCTGGCAATCTACTTCTAGTCACACCTTGCCAAGAAAAGCAATGAGTCAGCATTGACACAGTGGCACACAGTGCACTGCAGTGGCTTTAGTGCCCCTTTAACAGATAAAGTGACATTTTAGAAAGAATATCTAGGGAATACGTCTGAAAAAAACCACTAGGAATTTCCATTTCAGCCCAGTCCTAGAAACTAGGATATCCCCAAAATGGGTGGATGTCCTGGCAGCCATATAGACATCCCCACTATTTTGCATGCTGGGATGTGCTTCAGCATGCCATACCAAAAACAAGGGTCCTTGTTTCTCTGTAGTTTTCATTATCATCATGGAATGTATAGAGGGTATCAGAGCACCTTCCTCTTTATGCCCTTGAGGTGTCTTGATGTCAGAATGAGAACATTTCTAATGCCTATCCATTCCCTCGAGCAGGAATAAACATGGACTATCGTGCTATTGGGTGGTGGCATGCTGACCTTTTCTGAAATCGGGTACGCATGTCCATCTTGCCTGGAACACCCAGGTCACGCCTCTGTCACACCCCTTCACGACTTGGACATCCTTGTGCTGGGAACGTATAAAGAACCGGCTGTTACGTAAATAAATAAAATGACTTCAGGGGCATATTTGTAATTTGGACGTCTGTGTGCCCATTTTCAGATGTCCAAAGCATAAATAATACTAACAAATATAAGGTCTCTTACTGAACGTATAACTAATAAATAAGAGGATGCGTTCAATCATAACAGCATAACTGGTAATTTTCTTAATTTTTCATTCTATAGACTTCACAAGAATTAAAGATCACAAACTAATGATTTCTGAGGTCTCAGACTCATTGATTGCAAACTGGCAGGCAAGTCTGACCATAGATTGCTCATGTAGCATCAACGACCTTTAAGCAGGAAATCAATAGTGCGGTTTTTTACCAAAGCAAGTGTAATGTAGAACAGAACAGCAACTGCTTCATAGATCAAGCGTTAAGATAAAACATCTTATCCAGGTACTTAGCTTCAGATATCTAACGCTTTCTCTTCAGAGCATTCCAGTCTTTGTCCCGACGCTCTTACAGGGCACCGCTGAGGCATTTCACCGCTGTCGGTTTCCTCAGGGGAGTAGTTATAATAATACTGCTCAAGTGTTTAAGTCCGATGGCTGAAATTGCAAAGCTTTAAATTATAAGCTACAACGCGGGCGGCATCTGACTTAAACACTTGAGCAGTATTATTATAACTACTCCACTCATCTAAAGCAGGAAGGCAGCAGCAACAGTAGTGGCAACAGCAACAGCAGCAGCAGCCAGTACAGTGTCCCTTTGTGTCAGTGTGTGCTTACAGACCCCACGACTCAGCATGGTTGTCTAGTCTAGTCTAACAGGAAGCTTACCCAGGAGAGGGCTAAGGCCTATGAATGCTCACTGGCTACAAGCTACAGGCTACATGCTGACTGATGAATGCCATTACTTGGCATAGATCACAGTGAAAGTCCAAAGAGAAGGGGAAATGGCCATGTTTCTGTGACCCCCCCCCTCCATTGATGATATGATCCCATTTGGGGTCTCAACCCCAAGTTTAGGAACCACTAGGTTAGAGAGTGGGAAAGGTGTGGAGAGTTTGCCTTGCATTTAACCTGCGTGTATCCTCTTGGTCTGTCTCTTCCCATGGCTCCCTCTCTCACTTGCACCCACATGCTTCATCCTCCGTCTGCCTCATGCCTGTCCCCAGTAGCTGCAGGAAAGGATATAGGCAGGAGAAACAGAGCCAGTTGCCAGAGGTCTGTCATGTCCACTATGAGATGGAAGTATTATTGGTCCAAGCTGTGCATGGGTGTCCTGTACAGGGGTGACAGGCTGACAACATCCAGCCCAAAGCACATCTTAAAGATACGACTATAGATGTCTGTGGATGAATATTCAGTGGCATCTCCTAACTGGCTAAGTGCCTCTGAGCATAATCTTCAGCAGAAGTACATGGATAATGCCAATGGATGTCCTTACAGACTGGATAGGCTTTCTGTGTAATGGTATGAAGATTGCTGCTATACTGATAGTGTATAGTGGTGGTGCTGGCTAACAAATCTAGACATTCAGTGCTGGCCACTATCCGGATACAGGTGCTCAGTATGCAGAATCATTTTAGCCATGGTGGCTCACATTAAAATAAAAAAATACCTGAGCAACATGGCTCAATATGGGCCTGATAGAGCATTTGTACTTGAGGTACTACAAAAGAGGACTGCTACTTCTGGAGAGAGATCTGCAATTGTAAGTAAGTACTTACTTCTGGGAATTCTTCTAAATCTTGGGGAAAAAGGAATTCTTTAGTTTAAAGCTGATTAATCTATGAACCCAGTGTATTTGTTAAATCAGTCAGGGTCTAGTAGCAGCAGAGAGCTTTCAGTTTAAATTTAAAACACAGCAGAGAACTTTCTGATTAAAAATAGATCCCAAGACTCCCTCTATCCAAGCAAGGACTGTGGGACTCCCCCAGGAGATTGGTCACAGATTACCATAGAAGCACAGGACAGGGTACTGTGTAGCAGCCAGCTTTTAATAAATCTTCTTTCCCTCCCTGACACCCACCCACCCCTGGGATAATCATAGCTTTATAGGTGTTTAAACCTCTTAAAGGAAAGGAGGTGCTATATTCACTCTCAGGAGCAGCTCTTTATTCTCACTAGCATACATTAAGGACTTGAGATGAATTAAGCTTTAGGTGAACAAAGTACAATAAACGTATTAGGTATAGTTTTATTAGTATAAGAATACCCAGCAACCTTTGGTAAGTAAAGAACTTAAATATCTAAACACAACCTTAAAACTAAGATGGAAATAGTAGTCCAGCAGCAAGATGGGAGCTTTCCAGTCTTTTGCATTGAGTGACACATGTATGCTTGTCTCCCATTTGGTGAGGGGTCTTACATATGCACTAGGTGCAAGGAGCTCTTTGCTCTCGGAATGAGTCTGATCTCTGGAGGCTAGAGTAGCAGACTTGGAGGACATAAGGAAGACAGAGAGGTACATAGATGAGACCTACCGGGATATAATCCTGATGTCCCAACTCCAGTCTGGCAGCATTCCTGTTGCCATGGAGGAGAAAGGTCACATGACAAGATAGCATCACCCTGATGTGGCAGGAAGTGATTCTGTAGCTAGGACCAGTCCTCCAGGTGATGTAAAACCCTCTCGCACCGAGGAAGTTTCTCCAGGGTCATATGCCCATGAGGGATGGGATAGGACAGCCGTTATAGTTGGTGATTCGATCATTAGGCATGTAGATATCTGGGTGGCTGGTGGATGTGAGGATCGCCTGGTAACATACCTGCCTGGTGCGAAGGTAGTGGACCTCACGCGCCACCTGGACAAGGTCTTAGATAGTGCTGAGGAGGAATCTGCTGTCTTTATACATGTTGGTACTAATGACAGGAAAATGTGGTAGGGAGGTTCTGGAGGCTAAATTTAGGCTTTCAGGTAGGAAGCTGAAATCCAGAACTTTCAGGGTAGCATTCTCCGAACTGATTCCCGTTCCACGTGACGGACCCAAAAGGCAGCTCTGGAGTCTCAATGCGTGGATGAGATGTTGGTGCAAGGATGAGGGTTTTCGATTTGTTAGGAACTGGGGAACATTCTGGGGAAAGGAGGGGCTCTTCCGAAGGGATGGGCTTCACCTTAACCAGGATGGAACCAGGCTGCTGGCATTAACCTTTTAAAAGGAGATGGAGCAGCTTTTAAAACTAGATAATAGGGTAGAGCCGACACCCAAGAGTACATGGTTCAGAACAATGTATCCTTGAAGGATACTACCAAAAGAATGAAGATAGGGCATATCAGCAGAGAGGTTCCAATAAAGACAAAAGTAGCCCAAATGTCTTTGAGTACAGAGCAGACAGAGCTTAAAGATTCCAAATTACCCCAGCCTACCAATAGCCAGATTAATATGAATAAAATACAGTCTCTAAAATGCTTATATGCAAATGCTAGAAGTCTAAAAAATAAGATGGGATAGTTAGAATATATAGCAATAAATGAGAAGTTAGATATGATTGGTATCTCAGAGACATGGTGGAAGGAGGACAACCAGAGGAACACTGTTTATTTATTTTATTTATTTAACAGATTTTATATACCGCTTTATCAATTCAATCAAAGCGGTTTACATTGAAACTTAAACTTCGTAATGTACATTAAACAGGGATGTTGATACTGGGTACAAACTATATCGTTGTGATAGAACAGATCAAATTGGTGGAGGGGTTGCGCTCTATGTTAGAAAGGGCATTGAGTCACAAAGGATTAAGTTTTGCAGGAAACAAAATTTGCTGTAGAATCTCTATGCATTGAAATTCCATGTAAAAAGGAGAAGGTGATGGCAGGGGGGTGTACTATCAACCGCCTGGACATAATGAACAAATGGATGATGAAATGCTCAAAGAAATCAGGGAAGCTAACAAAAGATACAGCACAGTAATAATAATGGGCGATTTCAATTACCCCGGTATAGACTGGGTCAGTATCACGGCAGGGCATGCTAGGGAGATAACGTTTCTAGATGAAATAAATGACTGCTTCTTGGAGCAGCTGGTTCATGAACCGACCAGAGGGGAAGCCTATTTGGACCTAGTACTTAGTGGAACACCAGATCTGGTGCAAGAGATAAGGGTGTTGGGGCCACTTGGCAATAGTGATCATAGCATGATCGCATTTGATTTAATTAATGGAGGAGGGATGGTAAGGAAATCCACAGTACTACCTTTTAACTTTCAAAAAGGGAGACTGATAAAATGAGGAAAATAGTTAAGAAAAAAATAAAAGGAGAATTGCAAAGGTTAAAGACTTACATCAAGCTTAGGTGTTGTTTAAAAATACTCTCTTGGAAGAACAGACCAGCTGTATTCCATGCTTTAAGAAAAGTGGAAGGAAGTCCAAAAAACTGCCAGCATGGTTTAAAGGTGAGGTCAGAGAGGCTATTGTTGACAAAAAAGCATCTTTCAGGAAATGGAAAAAAGAGCCAAATGACAAAACCTGGAAACAGCACAAGCACTGGCAAGTTAAATGCAAGGCACTGATAAGGCAGGCAAAGAGAGAATTTGAGAAGAAGCTTGCTGTCGAAGCAAAAACGCGTAATAAAGACTTTTTCAAGTACATTCATAGCAAAAAGCCTGTGAGAGAGTCAGTTGGAACATTAGATAATAGACGGGTAAAAGGGGCACTAAGAGGGGACAAGGCCATAGCAGAGAGACTGAATGAATTCTCTGCTTCAGTCTTTACTGAGGAAGATGCAAGGATGTTACCCATGATTGAAGTGGTATTTAAAGTTGATACTGTGGAAGAATTGAAAGAAATAATGGATACACGGGGAAGATATATTACAACTATTTGATAAACTGAAGAGTAGCAAATCATCTGGACCGGATGGTATACATCCAAGGGTGTTGAAACAAATGAAATATGAGATTGAAGACCTGCTATTAGTAATCTGTGAACTATCATTAAAATGATCATTTAATGTGGACAAGTGCAAAGTTATGCACCTAGGAAAGAACAACCCAAACTATGGTTATACGATGCAAGGTTCCACATTGGGAACCATCACCCAGGAAAAAGATTTAGGCGTCATTGTGGATAACATGTTAAAACCCTCCTCCCAGTGTGCAGCGGCGGCCAAGAGAGCAAATAGAATGCTAGGTATCATAAGGAAAGGAATGGAAAATAAAACAAAGGATATTATAATGCCTCTGTATAGTTCCATGCTGCGACCGCACCTTGAATATTGTGTGCAATTCTGGTCGCCATATCTTAAAAAGGATATAGCGTTATTAGAAAAGGTTCAGAGAAGAGCCACCAAAATGGAAAGGGGATGGAAGGATACTCCTATGAAGAGAGGCTAAGAAGGTTGGGGCTCTTCAACATGAAAAAGAGAAGGCTGAGGGGAGATATGATAGAAGTCTATAAATTAATTAATGGAGTGGAACTGTTAAACGTAGATTGATTGTTTACATCATCAGAATATAAAAAGACTAGGGGACATGCAATGAAGCTACAGTGTAACCTATTCAAGACTAATAAAAGAAAATATTTTTTCACTCAACGTGTAATCAAACTCTGGAATTTGTTACCGGAGGATGTAGTAAAAGCTGCTAGTGTAGCTGGGTTTAAAAAAGCTTTGGACAAGTTCCTGGAGGAAAGGTCCATAAACCATTATTAAAAGGAACCCAGGATATCACTGCTTGACCCAATACAAGCATTGAGGAACATGTGTCTTTTGGGGAGACTGGTAGGTGCTTATGACCTAGATTGGCCACTGTTGGAAACAGGATACTGGACTTGATGGACCTTGGTCTGACCCAGTATGGTATATCTTATGTTCTTATTTTCTGAAAATTGTTCAAGATGCCTCTCGCTTCTGTTGCTGTTTGTTTGTTTTCTGAGGTCCTTTTCCTAGTTCTTCATCTGTGAACACAGAACAGAAATATTTGTTAAGCAATTCCACTTTATCCTCATCAGCTTCTACATACTGCATTCCTCCCCTTCATCCTTGAATCTGACAATACCACTTGTGCCCATCCTCTTCTCACTAACATATTTGAAAAATGTCTTATACCCCCATTTTATTGCATGGGCTATTTCCTCCTCTTTTTGAATCTTTGATTTCCTGACTACTTTGCTAGCTTCTCTAAGTTTTTCCAAATATAGATGCCTGTCTTCCTCTCTCTGTGATCTCTTGTATTTCATGAAGGCCTCCTTCTTTTTCTTCACCTTTTCAGCTACTTCTTTCGAAAGCCATAGCGGTCTCCTTTTCCTTTTACCTTTATTTACCATTTTAACAAATGGTTAGTTGCTCTTAAAATATCCCCTTTCAGTTTTGCCACTGTTTTTTCTACATCCCCCAGCTGTTCCCATCCCGCTAACAACTCCTTGAGGTATTGGCCCATCTTGGCAAAGTTACTTTTCCTAAAGTCTAGGACCCCCTCTTTTGAATGGTTTCTAACAGCCCTAGTCCTAATACTGAACCACATCTGGTGATCACTGGATACAAAATGATCTCCTACTATAACATCAGAAACACTTTCACCAATGGTAAGCACCAAGTCCAGTATGGCCCCTTCATGTGTGGGGTCTGTTACCAATTGCCTGAATAGTTCTCCCTGTAGAGAATCCAGGATCTCCTTGAACTGGACCCAGTAGGCAAAGGGGAGCCAGTGAACATGGATGAGGAGAGGTGTTGCATGGTCAGTGTGGGAAGCTTGAGTGACAATATGGGCTACAGTGTTCTGTAGTAATTGGAGTCTGCATAACTGATATTGAGGGAGGACAGCGAGAGCAATATTGCAGGAGTTGATCCTGCTCATGACTAAGGAGAGGAGAAGGGTAACCAGGGAGGGGGTGGTGAGGAAGGGACGAATGGCACGAATCCGGCGAAGAGAACAGAAGGAGCGGTGAATTATGGAAGATAGGTGATCATGAAAAGACAAGGCAGATTCCAGGGTTACACCAAGGTAATGTAGAGTAGGGACCAAAGGGATGGGGGAGGAGGAGAGTGAGGGTGTTAGGGAGGTAATGGGGTTGCCAAATTTGAACCAGATAGCTTGGGTTTTTTTCAGATTAAGGTGGAGGAAATTTGAGGTCAACCAGGTACTGATACAGGAGAGGCAGTTATTGAGAGGGGTTATATCGGGAATGGTGGGGTCAGTGTGGTGCAGGAGAATAATGTCGTCTACGTAATAGTACATGGAGACACAGTGTTGTTGAATTAGAAGGGCAAGGGGAGCTAGGAAGATATTAAAGAGGAGAGGGACCAGAACGGAACTCTGAGGGACACCACAGAGTAGGAGGGTGATGGGTGAGGAAGAGGAGCCAGAGAAGACAAAAAAAGACCGGGAGGACACAACTGCTGGCTCTGGGTCTGGCACTTCATGCATCCGTGGAAGTTGTGAAGTATGCAGCACGATGCAAATATCTTGCATACTCACTCCGGGCTTTAGAGGAGTTGCCCACCGCTCTTGTTGAGGCACCAGAAATGGCTCTTCAGCATCCCTATTGCCTGCCCCACAACTGCCCAGGTCTGCTGATGGGTGCATTGTACCGCTCCTCCTGCCGGCTCATGGGGTGGCACACTGGGGTCAGCAGTCAGGTCCTCAGGGGATATCCACGGTCACCAATGGGGCCAATGTGAGATGTGAACATGAGCATTGGGACATGTGTAGGGTATAGTCTATTGGACATCTACTTTCAGGGCGGGGTGCAATTTCTACCAGTCAGTGACACTGTGGCAGTGAGATGACATCAACATATGCCTTGTGCAGCAGTCAGGCATTTGGGAGGGGGGCAATGACTGATGGTGACATGAACAGGCCTGTTGAGGGGGGCAGGGGCATGTCACAGGGATGCAGTTGAGGGGCCTGCGGGCTGGGATGGGGCAGACATGGATGTGCCCTACACGGACTGCTGCCATGTGGCTGTGCAACATGCTGCCAACCTGTGCTGTTCCGCATTCCACTTGTTGGTGCATGCTGCCTGCCTTTGGCCATGGGGCTTTCCCATTATTGCCCGCAGTGTGCATGGCTCTGCAGAACAGCACAGCATCTGCATGCAGTGGTGCTCATGTGTTGCGATATGTACAAAACACATATATCACCACTTGTTTGAATTAAACATAGCATCATACTACAGCAGGCATATGTTCTGGGCCTGTTCTGGGGCTCACACATATGCACACTCACCTAGCAGCCACGCATCTCTGAGCTGACCCCCAGATGCTGCCTGGACTGGGCGAGGACAAATGCATTGTGGCAGGACCCCAGGTAGCGGGCGAATATATATCAATGAAATCCATGTTGGCATTCACAATGACCTACATGTTCATCGATGTGTACCCATGCCTGTTCCAGTATTCCCTCTGCTCCAGCTGTGGTACCAGCAGTGCAATGTAGGTGCAGTCTATACATCCAAGTCCTGATGAGAACCCAGCAACATTGTAGAATGCCTGCATGGTCTCCCGCCGTATCTGCTGTGTCCGGAGGAAGGCTATGAGGTGGTGCATCCTCCGCACCAAGGCCCTGGTGAAGGTTCCTATGCAGTGGCTGGCAGTAGACTGTGGGATTCACCTGGAAGCTGCCGGTTGCAAAAAATCCCAGGGTGGTGGTAACGATCATGGCCTGGCTTATGGATGTGGAAGGCTCAGGGTCCACACTGAGAATGCTGCACAGCTCAGTTATCGTTACCCCATCCAATCTGTATCTCTGGTAGACCTCCTTCTCTATCAGTTGCAGGTAGCTCACCCTGGGCCTGAGTACATGTGGGGCAGGGTACCTGTGTCTTGGGTGCTGGGCTACAGCCTGCCACATCCTCCACTGTGTCCAGGCACGGTGGGCGCATCTCCACTTCTGGATCACCATGTGCATGGTCCATGTGGTTTCTCTGCCTGTCCAGCATCGCTTTATGTCTGCACGATTTGGGTACAGGCCTACACACGCTCCCCTCATTCTACTGTGCACTGTTCCACCACTGTACGGGTTCGCTGATCATCATCAGCTGTTGTCTGCACTGGGAGCCGTCGCTTAGGCCTATGCAGTTAGTGACGTCCAATGTCAGTGCACATAAGTTTTGGAAATCTCCTTTACATGGGTTTCATGGCAGCATACCCCTGTTCTATCCCTGAGCCTCGGCACCTGGCATTGTGCGGGTAGCTGGGCCTCAACATTTCCAGCCACCTTGTTGAATATCTGGTTCACACGGTTATGATAGTTTTACATGGGTAAGGCTGGCTTTTACACGTGTAGCACATGCCTAGGGCTTCAAAAATCAGGCCCTTGGTGTTTAAAATACTCGTATTGTGGTTAGGATTGGTGTTTCTTTTGATTGTTCAGCTGGGATTTTATTAGCCAAGGAGAACATTATGGTCTTAAGATAGTCATTTGGTGGTGGGTCCATCTTTGAATATTGCTAGGCAATGCTAAGATGTTCTCAATTGCTGCAACTGAAGAGTCGAATTAGAGGTCCTTTTACTAAACACCGCTAGCCAGTTAACACAAATTTTAGCATGCAGTAGATGGCCATGGTACACTGGTATAAATTTCACCCAAGCAGCCCCCACTATGCAGAGGAGCCCAGGCAGAAAAGGGGCCCACACAACATCATTGGCAGCAGCATGGCAAACTTACTTCACTCTTCTAAGTCTGCCGAGGGCCCAGCAGCTGTTCTTCACTGGGCCAAAGTCTCACGACAATAGCCACACTATGAGACTTTGGCCTGGAGGGCAAGAGCCGCTGGGCCCACAGCAAACTTACAAGAGCAGAGCAGCATGGTAAACATGATAAAGTAAGTTTGCCATGCTGCTGCTGCTGCTGCTGCTGTCACCACTGCATGGGGGGGGGGCATGGAATGAAAGAGGTGCTCCATGGGGGGGGGGCACACCACTGCAGTGACAATGGGAGGCTCTCAGCAAAATTTTGTTTGGGGGTCCCTCACTGTAACTTATGCTACTGCCACAGTGAATGCTAACACACGGGCATGGCAGTTACCAATCACCAGAGCGTACATTAACTGGCAATCACATGCAAATATGAAGAGTGGGCAGGTTAGGGGCAGACTGCAGATATGGAGACCACATTTGCACATGATCACCGTCATTAGAGCAGGTGTACCTAAAGATATCTCTATGGATATTAGATGTACCCATGTTAATTGCGCTGCATGTTAACATATGCATTTGCACATTAACTGCCAGAACATTCTGGTCACACTCCAAAGGTTAATGGAGAGTCTTGGTATTTACCATGTATTAAAAACATGTATTAAGTGCAAACCTTTAGCAGGATTTAATAAAAGGCTCCTTAGTGAAAGGGCCTCTGAGGAGTGGAAGGCAGAAAGGGCTTTGTGTAAGTTTAGGAAGAAGGAAAAAGGCTGGATATTTTTTATTAACATTTCAGGAAAGGCTGGGGTAAGAATATCTATGTTTAATGTGTTTTGTTGTTTTGATTATCTATTAATTATTTCATGTGTTTTCATGTTAACCACATAGAACCTTTGTGATTAGCATGTTATAAGTGTTTTAAATAGATAAATACACAACCCAAAATATCCACAAGGAGAGAAAAGGTCTTGTTTCTTCCCAACCATTTAACTCTTTGCAACTCTGTGTTTGAATGGCTGGTCTGGTCCCTCCCTTCTTTGACGCGAGCATACATCAGAGGAGGAGGATCAGGCCAGCATGCAAGCATAGAGCCTGAGAGACCTGTGTCTTTTTTTCAATTGCAGGCCCCGCTGCTGCCGCCACGTGGCAAGGGCAGGCTGGGTGGTGAGCCAGGTGGATACATGGAGGTAAAATGGGGAGATGTTGGGCATGGGGCAAAGGACAAACCAGGGTGGGGAGGTGGTGCGCACCAGAAGTGCAAATCGCACAGGGTGCATTTATGGTTTGGTACAGCCCTGCATATAGAATCTCTAAAAAGGGTAAGAAAAGACATTTATGAATTCAAAAGCAAATCGGCATTCTTGATTTGCAAAGTGCATTGTTAATATCTCATTTTGCTTTAATGTTTTAATTATCATGAATCATGGTATAAATCTTGCATTCTTTTTTCAGCTTAGTTTTTATTGCCTTGTATAACCTTATAACATGCCAGTATACTGAGAGCTGCAGTACAGACACACCAAACGCACTACTAGTCCAGTTTAATGAGTTTTGTATTCTAAAATGATTTCTGAAAAGTTAAGAAACAGCAAAACATTCTTTACTGTTTTTTAGCAGAGTCAGGTTGCACTATCACAACAGGAAATTCATCAGATATACAATATCTCTCTTTTAAGAATGACAATCCCGAATACAAAAAAAGTACAGAAGTCAATAGCAAATACAGAAAAAATGTTTTTCATAAATCAAAAAAGATGTTTTCACCTAGGACACCACAGCATCACAAGAAATATGGTTTCCCTCTTTGAGCTGAAAGGATAGGTCTCTGGCACCTCGGATTTAGATGTTTCACAAACATTATGAGAGATTATTCCATGCAGGACCACCATTGAAGATCAGAGGTGTTTTGGGTCTTTTTTCAGCCCAGCTTTAAAGACATATCTGTCCTTAATTCATCTCTCCAAATGATGTCTGAAGTGTTATTGAGCAGTTGAAATAATTAAAGTTTTAAAAATAATACAGTATGTAGAGCAGTAGTTCCCAAACTTGGGATCAGGACTCCAAATGGGGTCACATCCTCAGTGGATGGAGTCACAGAAGCATGGCCATTTCCCTTCTCTCTGGACTTTCACTTTGACCTATGCCAAGCAGTGGCAGTCACTAGTCAGCATGTGGCCTGTGAGCCAATGAACATTCATAGGCCCTTGTTCCCTCCTGGGAAAGCTTCCTGTTAGACTGAAAACCCAGGCTGAGTACTGGGGTCTGTAAGCACAAACTGCACACTGACCCAAGGGAACCTTTGCTGATTGCTGCTGCTGCTGTTAGCACTATGATTACTGCTATTTTCGTTTTAGATGAGTAGAGGGAGGGGAAGGAGGCTGGAGACCTGCTATTTTGATTTCATTATCATCTGGGGACAAGTTAACTAGACCATACCGCACTAGACCCTACCTGTCCTTCCTTGACCCATTTCCCTCCTCCCCTTCATTTCTAAATTACTTGAATGTGCAGTTCACCACTGTTGCCTTACAGCGCTGCACAGATACATGTAAGAGACAGCCCCTATTCATCGTAGCATACAGTTGAGTCAAGACAGACAACACAGCAGCTGTAGACACAGAATACATCTAGGGGGAATAGTAAGGAAACACAAAGGAGATGAGTCAAGATCCGAAAGCAGCAGTGAAAAGGTGAGTTTTCAACCTGGATTTGAAAAGGGCCAGAGAAGGTGCCTGACATACAGAGTCAGGTAGTTTGTTCCAGACATAAGGAGCAGCAAGGTGAAAGGAGTGAAGTATGGAGTTAGCAATAGAAGAGAAGGGCACAGATAGAAGCAATTTGCCAGAAGAGTGGAGTTCCTGAGAAGGGATGTAGGGAGAGAAGAGAAGAAAGGTAGTGAGGAGCTGCAAAATGAATGCACTTATAGGTCAGCAGGAGATGTTTGAACTGGATGTGGAAATGGATAGGGAGCCAATGTTATGACTTTGAGAAGAGGGATAATATGAGCATGACGAGGTTGGCGGAAGATTAGCCAAGCAGCAGAGTGTTGAACAGATTTAAGGGAGGAGGAGAGATGATTCAGAGGGAGACCAGCAAGGAGTAGGTTACAGTAAAGACGGGAGGTGACTAACGAGTGTATAAGAGCCTTAGTAGTGTGTTCAGAAAGGAATGGGTGGATTTTGTTGATGTTATAGAGAAAGAAATGGCAGGTCTTAGCTATCAGATGGATGTTTGTGGAGGAGAGAGACAACTCCAAGGTTGTAAGCTGAGGAAACAGGGAGGAATAGAGAGTTATCCACAGAGACTGAGAAAGGAGGAAGGGGAGAGGAGGTTTTAGAGGGAAAAATAAGAAGCTCAGTTTTGACCATGTTCAATTTCAAGTGGCGGTGAGACATCCAAGCAGCAATGTCAGAAAGGCAGGCAGAGATCCTGGCCTGGATTGCCGGAGAGATTTCAGGTATAGAGAGGTAGATCTATGAATCATCAGTATAAAGATGGTACTGAAAATCATGGGAAGAGATGAATGCACCAAGGGACTGGGTATAGAGAGAGAAAAGGAGTGGACCCAAGACAGATCCTTGGAGTACACCAACTAAGAGTGGGATAGCAGCAGAGACAAAAGCAGCAGAAAGGTCAAGAAGGATCTGATGAGGATTGAGTAAAGGCCCTTGGATTTTGCCAGAAACAGGTCACTGGAGACTTTGGCAAGAGTAGAATGTAAAGGATGAAAGACAGATTGTAAAGGATCCAGGAGGGCTTGAGAGGAGAGAAAGTTGAGGTAACAGCGGTGAACTGTACATTTAAGTAGTTCAGAAATGAAGGGGAGGAAGGAGATGTTTCGTTAGTTAGGACAGGTAAGATCAAGTGAGAGTTTCTTAAGGAGAAGTGTAACTACAGCATGCTTGAAGGCTGCAGGGACAGTTGCAGTGGAGAGCGATAGGTTGAGAATATGAGAGATGGAAGGGACAACAGTGGAGGAAATGGGGCTTAGGAGACAAGTGGGAATAGGATCAGAGGAGCAGGTAGTGAGTTTGGAGGAGGAAAGAAGGTATGTGGTTTGCTCCTCAGAGATCATAGAAAAGAAAGAAAGTGTAGCAGAGGTAGAGGGGGAAATTTGGGAGTGAAGACAGGAGTAAGGAAAGTAGCTAACTTTGTTGGGAATTGGAGGGAGATCTTGTGGCGTGTAGCACTATACAAATATTCAGTAGTAGTAGTACTTACCCCAGGAATAATCATTGTTTTTTTCTAAAGCTATCTTAATAATGGTTTATGGACTTTTCCTCCAGGAATTTGTCCTAATCTTTTTTAAACCCAGCTGCACTACCTGTTTTTACCACATCTAACAATGAGTTCCAAAGATTAACTACACTGAGAAAATTCTCCTATCTGTTTTAAATATACTACTTTGTAGCTTATGGCATGTCCCAAAGTCCTTGAATTTTTTGAAAGAGTACACAATCTATTCACGTCTACTTATTCCACTCCACTTAGGATTTTATAGATCTCTATCGTATCTCCCCTCATTTTCCCAGCTAGAAAAGCATGAAGCTGATGGTCATATGGTACCTGAACTAAACCAACTGACTGGATCAACAATATGGTCGTAGTAAAAAAGCCTAAGAAGCTGAGAACGTATATTGATGTAAAGTTTCTAAACTTTGCCTTGGAGACACAAGAAACAATATATTAAGTCAAGCTATGACATACCTGCAAGAGATTTGCCTAAGCTGAATACTGGAGATTCAGTCTGTATGAAACCACTACCAAGTTGCCTTATGAATCATTGGCAGTTGGGTGCCTGTGTGCAAAAGGTCGTACCAGGCTCATGAGATGCCAAATAAGGGAGAAAGAACCTCCAAAATACGAAGTGAACCAAAAACAAACAGAAATGGAGGTGGATGTAAGGCACAGCAAAGTACAAAGAAATGTTTTACTGGTTCTCTTTTCAATAAAACATTTGTTTGGACTTTGCTGTTCCTTGAATCCTCTTCCATTTCTGTTTGTTTTTGGTTCATATTTAATGGGCACTGAAGGAACTCTCCATTGCCACAATCTTGTAGACCTGCAAGTGGTTGAGCAGCCCGCTTCATTCACAAGGCTAGTACATACAGCTTGGCTGAAGAGTCAAGCAATCCTTCCTGCTTCAGGACATTTCCAAGCATGGAGAGTACCGGCACTATAGAGAATGGCAGTGATGAGAATCCCGAGCCAGTGGATACACCTATTAGAAATATAGCACAAAGTATGTCTGCCATGTTGGATAACAGCCCACTGACACAGATATGTCATATCCTGACTTAACACGTTGCTTCTTGTGTTGGAGGTTTTCTGATACACCTTGTACCACATAGAACTCAAGTAGATTGCTGGCTATTGGCAAAGACGCCAGACAGGTATCAGCATTTGCATGCACAGCACAGCCCTGTCTACACCACAGCAACTTTATCATTTACAACAGAAAACTGCCTAAGCACAAAGAAAAAAAGGGAGACGTTAACAGATATAGTATGATTTATTCAAGGCAAGGTTTAGAAACTTTGGATCAATACAAATTATCAGCTTGTCGGGCTTTTTTACCATGACCATATTACTGATTCCATCAGTTGGTTCAGTCATAGGTGCAATATGTTCACCAGTTTCATGCTTTTCTAGCTGGGCTTTCACCTCTAGCGTAATGCAACTGGTAAATTGCATGGAACACATTGTACTGGTGAAATGCTGGGATCGAGTTCAAAATGATCGTCTCCAAGAACAGACTCCTCTGAGCCATGGAAATCATTATCATAGGCACTAGCCAGCTGTTGTCTCGGCAATGGTCTGGTGCACTGATATTCTATTTGAATCAGCTTAACCACAAAAAAACCCACAGTCACCTGGATAATAGATGTGTTGGCATACTGCACATATTCTTCAGGTTACTACTATTATATTAATTAATTTATTTATTTTATTTAACACTTCTTCTATACCGTGCTATTTATTATCAGTGAGGTTTACATTTTAACAAGGGTCGCTCAAATCAGTCAAGACTGTTTTGCGTTTACATTATAACAGGAAGTAAAACTTGGAGCAAAATACAAAGTAACTATATACATAATGACATAGAACAACGAATATAGTTTGGCCATTATTGCCACGGAAAACTAATAGGTGAAGCTGCTATTACTAGGGACACATTTGATTATGTGGTGAATGGAGAGTTTGTGGGGGTTGGATGGTGGCTGAGCGGTGGTGGGGTAGAGGCTTGTGCGAAGTGCAGCAAGAAGATGTGGTGTTTGATTGCTTTCCGGAACTGCATGAGGTCTTTGATTGATCTTATTTCAGGAGGGAGATCATTCCAGCATTTTGGGGCATAGAAGGCAAAGGTTCTTTTCCTGGTTGATTGGGTACACTTTATGGAGTCTTTGGGGATGATCAATGTGTTGTCTGATACTGTCCTCCTCGTTCT
The DNA here is from genome assembly GCA_033557465.1 of Ichthyophis bannanicus. NCBI lineage: Eukaryota > Metazoa > Chordata > Amphibia > Gymnophiona > Ichthyophiidae > Ichthyophis > Ichthyophis bannanicus. The sequence continues at coordinate 168,827,713 of CM066035.1, read as the reverse complement.
ATTTTTCGGGGTAGGGGTGATGAGGTCGCTGAGTGCCATGGGGGCTAGGTTATTGACAATCTTGAATGTAATGAGGAGAATTTTGTAGGTTAGCCTGCAGTATATTGGAAGCCAGTGGAGCTCTTTAAGTGTCGGGGTGATATGGTCTGTTCTGGCTAGACCACAGAGAACGCGAGCCGCAGCGTTCATCGCGAGTTGAAGAGGGTTAAGAGAGTTCTTGGGGAGACCATACAGGATTACATTTGCATAGTCAAAGTGTGGAAGTATGAGGGCCTGGAAAATGGTTCGGAAATCATTAGGGGGTAGCATGGGTCTAAATTCTCGTTCAATGCTATAAGACACTTTTGCGCTATCCACTCCTTCTTGATATTTTAGCTCAGATTACTGTGACCCTTGGTCTGGTCATATCAGGCATTGACTACTGTAACTCAGTATATGCTGGCTTGCCTAACTTTGAACTCAAATGCCTGTGACTCATTCACAATACTGCCATTCATATCTTGTCCCATGCCAGAGATTGTGATCATATACTGTAACCCTTCTTCTGTTTCATTTCCATTGGCTCCCAGTTAAAGCTCACTGAACTTGTAAGATTTTGATCTTAGTATATAAGACCCTCCATCAAGATGCCCCAGATTACCTCTCATCTTTGATCACCTCTTACTGTCCAGTCTGTATTTTTTAAATATCTTTATTTATCTTTTCAATCAAACACGTCACATTTATTTTATTTATTTAGCAACATTTCTATACCGATGTATCTACAAGTCACAGCAAAAATGCTAAGAACTTTACCTAGAACATGACTGATAACAGGTTAAAATTTACATAAAACCTATTTGAGAACAGGTTAAACTATTTTAAGCAGAAGAAAAACATGATACTTGACATTGTAAATAACATGGTGGGGGAGATTTTTGTGCATGGCGTGAGCAGAATATAGGGTAGCTAGGGTATGAGACTAAGGGGCTTGTTTACAAAGCCGCGGTTTGCGATCGTTATCGGAGCCGCGGCCCCATTGATTTCAATGGGGCCGCGGCTCCGATAACGATCGCGAATCGCTACCGCAGCTTTGTAAACAAGCCCCTAAGTTTCCAGTCCAAAATGATCCAGGAATAGGTGCATCTTTAGTTTGTGCCGAAACTCTTTAATGTCAATTAAAGAGCATATTTCTGGTGTGATGGAGTTCCAAATGGTAGGGGCATAGAATGTAAAGGCTCTGTTGGAGGTACAGTAGATAGGATAGAACAAGAGAATGCAGTTGAGACAGCTAGGAGGATGTGGCTGGGCTTTCTCCTATATCTGTAATTGGGCAGTTCAAGAATGAGGTGCTGTAGGATGCTTGCAAAGAGGTCATGAAGGGTCTGGAAGATGGTGAGGGCAAGTTTATATTTGATTCTCAAGTAGATGGGGAGCCAGTATAGTTGCTTCAGAATTGGGGTAATGTGTGTTCATTGACTGGTACCTGTCATGATTTTGGCAGCTGTATTCTGTGCATGTTGGAAGGGGAGTAAGGTGGATTTTGGGAGCCCCTGATATATGATGTTGGCATAGTCAAGAATTGGGGTGATAATGGCCTGAAAGACATTTCTGAAGTTGTCTTGTTCCACGAGGGAACAAAGCTTTTGGATTGTCCTCATATGGAAGTAAGCTGCTTTAGTGACTTGCTTGATGTGTACTTGGAAGTTAAGATTCTGATCTAGGACTATGCCAAGGTATATGACTTGCTTCTTTACTTGCAGTTTTAGGTTGGCTAGGTTGATTGTGGGTGGTGGGGAGAATGAAAGGTTTTTGGTTATAAAGAGGACTTCCAACTTGTTGGGATTGATGTGCATTTTGTGGTGGCTGAGCCACTGAATGACTGCAGAGAGGAATAGTCCAATTGAAGAGTAGTCTGTGTTGAAGATGGTGAGTGGGATGTAGATTAAAATATCATCGGCATAGAGATCGTAGAGGATGTTGTGGTTTTGAAGTATTGTGCATAGTGGCTAGATAAAGATGTTGAAGAGTTGAGGGGGAGGAGCTGTTTTCCAAGATGGCTGCGGAGCGTTCTCTTTAGTTGAATGCCTAAGCGAAAGGGAAAGTTGCAGGCTGCTCCCTCTGAGCCCCGACCATCCACTTCAGGTCCTATGGACCGCTTTGTACACTTACCCGAGGAAAAAAAGCAGGGGATTCGAGCCGGCTTGGTCGCGCCCGGCGGGGAGGCCCGGGCTCTTCCGTTGGTCTCTGAGACATCTCTCTCCCCTGCACAGAGAACACTGCCGCCACGCCCAGCTGTGATGGACCTCACTTCAGCTACGACAGCTTCGGTGTCTTCCAGGAAGGGAGCCCCGAGTGCAGAGAGGGTATCAGCTGATCGAGTGGTTCCGCAGACCACCGGTAGTTCCGGGGAGGCTTTGGGTGAGGTTAGAGCGGCGGAAGCTCTGTCGACCCTTTCCCTGCAGGGTGAAGGGTCCCCTTTGCTTGTCTCGACGACTGCTTTGTCAGACTCTCCTCTTCTCCTTTTACCCAAGGTTTTTACGTTGGAGTCCATATGGGACGCTATTGCCACCTTATCTTCAGCGATTGTGCTTCGGTCTTTACTGAGGAAGATGTAGGGATGTTACCCATGACTGAAGTGGTATTTAAAGGTGCGGAAGAATTGAAGGAAATATCGATACATCGGGAAGATGTATTACAACTATTAGATAAACTGAAGAGTAGCAAATCACCTGGGCCGGATGGTGTACATCCAAGGGTGTTGAAAGAACTGAAATATGAGATTGCAGACCTGCTATTAGTAATCTGTGAACTATCATTAAAATCATCTCTAATACCTGAAGATTGGAGGATCGCCAATGTAACACCAATTTTTAAAAAGGGTTCCAGGGGTGATCCGGGAAACTACAGACCGGTGAGCCTGAAAGTGTGAATAAACAAGTAGATAAAGGTGAGCTGGTTGATATTGACTGGTGAGCCTGACGTCAGTACCGGGAAAAATGGTAGAAACCATCATAAAGAACAAAATGACTCAGCATGTAGATAGTCATGGCCTAATGGAAGACAACCAACATGGCTTTAGACAAGGAAGATCTTGTCTTACTAATCTGTTATGGTTTTTTGAAGGTGTGAATAAACAGGTGGACAAAGGTGAGTCGGTTGATATAGTGTATCTGGACTTTCAGAAAGCCTTTGACAAGGTCCCTCATCAGAGACTTTTGGCAAAACTAAAGAGTCATGGGATAGGAGGCAGTGTACTATTGTGGCTCAGGAACTGATTAAAAGATAGAAAGCAGAGGGTATGGCTAAATGGCCAATTTTCCCAATGGAGAAAGGTGAATAGTGGTGTACCCCAGGGATCTGTGCTGGGTCCGCTGCTTTTTGACATATTCATAAATGACCTGGAAAGTGGAATAACGAGTGAGGTGATCAAATTTGCAGATGACACAAAACTATTTAAAGTTGTTAAAACCCAAGAGGATTATGGAAAATTGCAAGAGGATCTTGATAAATTGGAAGACTGGGCATCAAAATGGCAGATGAAATTTAATGTGGACAAGTGCAAGGTTATGCACCTAGGGAAGAACAACCCAAACTATGGTTACACGATGCAAGGTTCCACATTAGGAACTACCACACAGGAAAAAGATTTAGGCGTCATTGTGGATACCATGTTAAAACCCTCGGCCCAGTGTGCAGCGGCGGCCAAGAGAGCAAATAGAATGCTAGGTATGATAAGGAAAGGAATGGAAAATAAAACAAAAGATATTATAATGCCTCTGTATCGTTCCATGGTGAGACCGCACTTTGAATATTGTGTGCAATTCTGGTCGCCGTATCTTAAAAAGAATATAGCGATTTTAGAAAAGGTTCAGAGAAGAGCCACCAAAATGGTAAAGGGGATGGAAGGATACTCCTATGAAGAAAGGCTAAAAAGGTTAGGGCTCTTTAACCTGGAAAAAAGACGGCTGAGGGGAGATATGATAGAAGTCTATAAATTAATGAACGGAGTGGAACAGGTAAACGTAGATCGATTGTTTACCTTATCAGAATATAGAAAGACTAGGGGACATGCAACGAAGCTACAGGGTAAACAATTTAAGACTAATAAAAGAAAATATTTTTTCACTCAACGTGTAATCAAACTCTGGAGTTTGTTACCGGAGGATGTAGTAAAGGCTGTTAGTGTAGCTGGGTTTAAAAAAGGTTTGGACAAGTTCCTGGAGGAAAGGTCCATAAACCATTATTAAGAAGGGACCCAGGATATCAATGCTTGAACCAATACAAGCATTGTGGAACCTGTGTCCCTTGGGGAAACTGCTAGGTACATATGACCTAGATTGGCCACTGTTGGAAACAGAATACTGGGCTTGATGGACCTTGGTCTGACCCAGTATGGCATATCTTATGTTCTTATGATTATCTCACAGACTATGGTTTTGGCTTCTCAAGTTCACGATCACGACGCTGCTATCCAGAAGAATGCTGCTAATATCGATATTATATTGTCTTCCAATGAACAGATGAAGAATCAGATTAATAATCTAGGATCTCAGCTGGACAATGTTTCTGCTGTTTCTTCGGCTTTGATTAAGGAAAACGGGACGCTTAAATACAAACTGGAAGTGTTGGAAAATGCTTCCAGGGCTGCTAATCTACCAGTTTTGAACTTCCCTCGTGTATCGGGTGTCACTGCTCTGGATATGTTTAAAAGATATATATGTTAGAAATCTTAAAAGTCCCTGAGGGTTTGATTCCCCCTTTGGCAAAAGTATACTATCTGCCTTTAGCTAAGAAGAATGCTGGGGATCCAGTAGTACTATCTGAAGTTAATTTTGAAGCTCTGGATATTTCTGGTATGATTTCTGATGTTGGGGAGGAAACTTGTGTCGCTTCAACGCTGTTAGTTCAATGTGCATTAATTTCAGATAAGGATTGGCTTTTGAAGCTGTTCTTTAAAAAACGTTTAGAAACCTTTATGGGCTTAACAATTTCTATGTTTCCTGATTTAACTAAAGAAACCCAGAAGCAGAGGAAACAGTTTCTTTTGTATAAGGCAGGTGTGACTCAGCTGGGGGGATCCTTTTTCCTTAGGTTTCCATGTCGATGTTTGGTAATAATTAAGAATGTTAAGTATGCTTTCTCTGATCCAACTGATCTTAATACCTTCATCAATGCTAGAGTTTCTTCTACTGTGTCACCAGAATAATGATATCAGTTGAAAATGTTCTCTTAAGGAATTGTAGTTCTTGGGTCCTCCGTGCCTTTTGGATTTTCTTATTGAATATGTTTTGTATTTGCTTTCAAAATGCCTCTGTTTGGAAGTATTTCTTTTGCTTCTTTCCCCCATTATGTGGACTATTTGGAGTAATGTTTGAATTATTATCTTAGTTTTCTATGGGTGTGATTAGAGATTTGCTGACATGTACTCTATTTTCTTGCAAGGAATTGTATATTTCTTGTTTGGTAAAAATTGCATAAATTAAAAAAATAAAAATAAAAAAAATAAGATGTTGAAGAGGAGGGAGGATAAAGCTGAGCCCTGGGGTAAGCCATGGAGAAGTCTGAAAATGTATGAGGTTTTGGTTCCAACTCAGACTTGCTGGTATTGGTCAGTCAGGTAGGATTGGAATCACTGAATTGTTGTATTTCTGAGGCAAATTGATTGGAGCCACGAAAGGAAGTGATCATGTATGACCAAGTTGAAGGCTGCAGAGATGTCAATGAAAATAAGGATGAAGTCTTGTGATCTTTCTATGCCATTGATTAATGTGTCTAAAAGTGAGGTAAGGAGGGTTTCCATGCTGTGATGGGGCTTGAAGCCATGCTGATGCTTGTCCAGGGGAGTTTGAGAGTCTATGAAATCTTGCATCTGTAGCTGCACTGCTTTTTCAATGATTTTAGCAAGAGGGAATGCTGGAGACAGGTCTATAAGAGGATGGTGCGAGTGGGTCAGCTGTACGGTTTTTTTAGAAGGGGTATGATGGAAGCATGCTTAAGGGTGGTTGGCATGTAACCAAGGATAAAGACATTTGAGCAATGCATAGGATGGTTAGTGAGAGCTCTTTCTTGGGCAGGGATCAAGAGGGGAAGTGGTGCAGTTGAGGTTCGTGATGATGTCTTCAACTTGGGAAAGGGAGAGGGGCTGAAAGAGGACCAGATATGGGTGCTTGCATCATTGGATGTATCAGTGGGAACCCAGAAGATTGGGTGGACTGGTGGTGGAAGATTGTTTGAACTGGAGAAATTGTGACATGTCGACTGGGGAAAAGGTGGCATCCGATTTGGTTGTTTTGGGGTCTTTAAGAAGCTGTAATGCTATGATGAAGAGTTCTCTAGGCTTGTTGAGAGAGGATCTAATCAGTTTGGTGTGGTGTTCCTCCTTCTTTAGGAGGGTGAGCAAGCAGTACTCTGCTTGGGCAGAGGTGTATGTAGAGACACCTCTACTTATGTTCCAGTCTAAGTTTGTATTTGAGAGCCTTGAGTTCAGGGGTAAACCATGGAGCATGGGTGGATCTTGGAATCCTAGCTGTACCGTTGGTTGTGGTGGCATATGAGGAAATGTGGTGGTTCCATTCAGCTATTAAGGAGTCAGTGTTTGGATCATTATGGTGAATAGGTAGGACGGAAGAAATGAAGGTATCTCTGTTGTAGGTTCAAAACATTCATGGGTATGATGAGGTGTGTTGAGTCTAGGAATTGTAGAGGTTTGGTAGGAAAAAGGTGAGCAGATTATGATCAGACTAGGGCACTGGTGTGTTTTGGGTCATAGAGGTTAGGTGCTGGTGTGGCCACGTGGCTGAGGTGAAGATTAAGTTGAGGATTCCTTCTCTGGTCCCATGGCCTTGTCCACTTTCAGTTTTGCAAGCTGTTCTAATGCATCATTTTCTGTGAATGGTGTGGTATCTACTCCATTCCCATTTTTATATTTGGTAATCAAAGGTGGTCCTTCTCCGGGATTTTCTTTAGCAAAAACAGAACAGAAATATTTGTTTAGCATTTTCGTTTTTTCAATGTCGCTTTCCACAAATCTGTTCCCAGCATTTTTGAGTCCTGCAGTTCCCCCTCTGAGTTTCCTCCTCTCCCAAATATAGCTGAAAGGTTTTGTCGCCACACTTCACATCTTTAGCCATCTTTTCTTCTGCCTTTGATTTTGCTATCCTTATTTTTATTTTTGTCTCTTTAAGTTTGATCCTGTATTCCTTTCTATGTTCCTCTGTTTGCAAACTTCTGATTTTGTGAAAGCTGTGGTTTTTTGCCTTTATTAGAGCAGCCACTTCTTTGGAGAACCAATCTGTTGCCCCTTTTTATTGCCTTCTTTAGTTTAGCCCATTGCAATTCCACTTTCCTTGTTTCCCTCCCACCCTGCCAAGTCCTCCTTCAGGTACTTGGCCATTTTACTGCAGTCAGTGTTTTTGAAGTCTAGTACTTTGAGCTTGCTGTGATTGGACTGCACCTTGGTTTTCATCTCATACCACACCATGTGGTGATCGCTGTTGCTCACATGGGCACCCACCCGGACATTCGACATGCTATCTCCAGTAGTAAGTACTAAATCTAGTATTGAGCTTTCCATGGTCAGTTCCATCACCATTTCTCTAAGTAACGCATCTTGGAAGGCATCCACAATTTTTTTACTTCTTTCCAGATTTGCAGAAGGAATACTCAAATCCACATCGGGTAGATTAAAGTCACCCAATATCATTACTTCCTCCTTCGTGGCCATCTTCGCAATATCAATCAATTCGCTATTTCTTCGGTTTGAATTGGAAGCCTGTAGACTACACCAATATGGATGACAGTGCTACTACTACTACTACTAATTAACATTTATAAAGCGCTACCAGTCGTACGCAGCGCTGTACAGACATATAAGAGTGACGGTCCCTGCTCATCGGAGCTTACAATCTAATCAAGACGAGAAACACACATTGTGTTACATTACACTACATTACACTGCATTACATCGGGCAACATGGGTAACATTACATTACATCATGGGATACATTTAAAGGATGCTTACATGGTGACGTTTCTCATGGTTCCATTGCATCTGGCCAGTTCTTCGGTGGAGTTGCTGGAGTGGGGAGGGGGAGGAGGATGTGGCTAATCCACAGTGCCCCGTCTAAGGGCCACGCCAAAGGGCCCTTTGACATGGCCCTTTGGCATGGCCCTTAGGTGTGGGCGCGCCTAGGAGCGCTTACTTTTAAAAGTGCTGCTGGGTGTTTCTTCGGCCTGATTGGCCATGTGGTGGGGAGCAAGGAGGAGCATATCTGCCGGCTCCCTTCCCTGTCGCCGATCGGGCTGTTGGCTGGATGTCCCGCGCCTAGGAGCGCTTACTTTTAAAAGTGCTGTCAGGTGTTTCTTCAACCTGATTGGCCATGTGGTGGGGAGCTATCTCTTCTTTCCAACACAATCCACAGCGCTTCTTCTTTTCCCCACATCCCTTGCATTTCAGTAGCTTTAATATTGCTTTTGACATATAGGGTTACAACTCCTCCTTTTCTACCCTCTCTATCTCTTCTAAATAGATTATAGCCAGCTATGGCTATATCTCATTCATGCGACTCGTTAAACCATGTTTCTGTAATGGTCACAATGTTCAAGTCCATTTCCACCATTAGGGCTTCCAGGTCAGGAAGTTGTTTATACAATGCAGCCTTTCTGCCCCTTTAACAAGAACAGGTAGAACTTCTGAGAATGCTATAGTGTTAACAATGGGCTTGGAGTTTCTCTCCCAGAGCCTGGAAGTCCCTTTGAACTGCAGAGGCACTGTTTCTAGCCAGGTCATTTGTACCCAAATGGATGACATCAATTTTGGAGGGCTCACTTTCTGCACTAACTATATCAACAATTGGTTTGTATTCCTGCTGGCTGAAGAACCTGGGAGGCATCTGACCATCTTCTCTTCTTTGAACTGTGTTTCCAAGTTTGTGCCTCTGATGATGGAATCTCCAAGTAGTAGTAGTTTTCTGTTTTGTGATTTTTTTCTTCACATTTGGTGCATTATCAGTAGATTGGGCATTGACTCTCATTTAAGGGCACTTCAGTTTCTACAGATTGGGCACCCTCATTATACAAGGCAGAGAAGGCATTATGCAAGGATGTCTCTTGATGTATAGGGTGTCTCTGCATTACAGGTCGCAACCTACCAGAGCACACTGTGATCCATTTGTTCCTGGGCTGTTTGATTCTTTGTGGGAGCGGTGGTGGATTTTGTTTGATTTGTATCCTAGAAGAGGTGTGTTTAATTGCAGCTAATTCTTCCTTTAGTAGTGTCAATTCTTTATGCACAGTTGCTAACTTGAGGCATATAGGGTAAGCTCTTAAGTTCCAAATGATCTTTCTCAGAAAGAAAACACCACAGTTATTGCACTGAATACACAACATGCTGATTAAGCAGTCCTAGGAGGAGAAAAGGAGAAAAAGGTGTGTGTAACACCTAATTAAAGGACAGATGTCAATGTATATGATGACTATATAGGCAATGCAACCCTGGAGTGCATGGGGTGAGGGATAGGGTGGGCGGGAACATAAGTGTCCCTAGTCAGTAAACCTTACATGAACTGAGGGCACACTCAGATATCTGATTTAAAGGCTATGCAAGGAATGTAGGTAGTCAGAATATTCCTAAAAGCTTATATCCAACAGTTAAAATCTATGTTTAAAAAAACAGGCAATTGTAAAGTCTGAAAGCTTAGCCGTGTGGAGTTTCTTGAAGCTGGGATGAGCTGCTTAACTGAAGACTGAACAAAGTTTAGGTCAACTATCCAGAGTTGCCAGGAGTCGACACCGATTCAATGGCACTTAACAACAACAACAAATCCCTCCTATTTCAAGAATTTATTATTTGCCAACATCCAAGAAAGAATCTTCAGTTTCATCTTCTGATCAAGTAATGGATGTTTTAAATGTCTCTCAGCTATTGGAATCTTCAGCTATAGAGGTTTACCATCCTGCAACATCATTGGTTTATTTTGCCCTTGTCTCTGATAGAGACTGGTTATTTAGGATATATTTTAAGAAGAGAAGGGCACCCTTTTGTAGTTTAAATGTGTTAATGTTTCCTGATCTTATGAGAGGAATGCAGAAACAATGTAAACAATTTATGTTATTAAAACCTGGTGTACTCCAGATTGGAGTGATGTATTAGTTGAAATTTCCCTGTTAGTGTTTGAATTCAAAAAAGCATGGGACCAACACAGAGGATCTCTAAAGGTAAAATGTGGACTGTTGTAGTTGTTGTTATGGAAGGACAGACTAGATATAGGCCATGTGGTCTTTTTCTGTCATCATGTTTCTATGTTTCTATGATAACCGATAGAGCTATTTGTTATGAGGGCAATTCTATTTGGGGCACATCCGGGCTGTTTGGACAGCAAAAAACTGGATAGCCCCAACTTGTACCAGATTCTGCAACCACGGGAGCTAGATGTTCCTGTGGGTACAAAATTGGGCACTTAGACAGCCCAGACATGCCCCGATTCCAAAGAATGGGATGTCCAACCACCTGCCCATCCAGCCCACCCAATGTTCCTGTTGGTATGTCGTTGCCATGGCATCCTGCCACTGTAGCACTGGGATGCCCAGCAAGAATGCTGACAGCCCAACACCGCTCACTGCCTCCTTTCTGCTTGATCCTCGGTGGAGGCAACTGCACCATGCCTTTGGTGGGGCTGCCTGGCCTGATCGCCACCATCAGTGGGACTTATTCCACCTCTGAGGTGAAATAAGTCCCACGTCCATCTTCCTGATACCGGACATACAGGGCCCTGATCAGAATAGGCCCTGTATGTCTGGGTGAGTTGGCCCACCCCCAACTCTGCCCACTCTCTGCCTCCAGCTTTCCCTCTCCTGCCTCTGTCCAACACTCCCTGCACAAGCCCTCTGTGCGTGCTGAGAACCTGGAGATCAGAATACGGTCCCTGCAAATAGCCAGGATTGTGCTTCCAACCCAGACATATATCCCCGCTATTCTCAGGTCAGAATGACCCCCTATGTGTTTTTTCAGCCATCAGATTTGTTAGCTTTTTAAATGCAAAATTGCTAGAATCACTTGCCTCCACAAATTTGGTTGAGAATGTATGACCGTGCCTTCTTTGTTCCTGAACACAGTAGCTGACCTCTACAATTCATATGTGATAAGTTAATCTGTTTGTTCCTCCTTGAATTCACCCACTCCTTTGTCATATTGTGGATTAATGCGTAACCTTTGTTGGATTGGAGAATTTTTCCTCGAGGTTGAATTCCTTGTATTTAACTTTGCTAAAGGGGATCCCATTTCTTTACAAGTTTATATCTTGGTTGTTTGAAAATTCTAGTAAAAATAAAATTGAAAAAAAAAAAGTTGCTAAAGTCTGCCTTTACCTGCTGGTAAGGGAGCATAACTCATTCATCTGGAATGGTCTAGCAGAATAAATAGTGGCAGCACGAGTTTCTGCCACCCTAGACAGACCCTCCTTGCCACTGCCCCCCCCAAAAGACTGTGCTTCCGTCTAGCATGCCATGATACCCCCCCCCCCCCTTTGTGCTGAAGTGACGGCAGCTGAACTGCTGCTTCAGCACTGCATTGGGCCTTAAAGTGCCTGTGCGCATGTGTGTTCATGGCCTGCACTTCTCCTCCCCCAGATGCAACTTTCCTGGAGGGCAGGTAGGAGCGGCAGGCTGGAACTGCACACCCTGCATAGGCATTTTAAAGCCCACCATGGCGCTGAAGTAGCAGTTCAGCTGCTGCTTCCCGGCGATTGGGGTAGTGATGTCGCCCACCAGGGTCTGCTGCACACCTAGTTATCCTAGTGGATGGGATTGACTGTTGTACTTGTCACACTCAGAACTGTAGCAAGAATTGGGCACTACAAGGATCATATGCGAACATTGTATAACATGCAGCAAGAAGATATGTCATGAATTAGAAGAGGAAAAGTATCAGGCAAGTGTTGAGGGAGGGGTGAGATGTGGAGAATGAACTTGGAGATGTATTTGAACTCAAGGAGGGAGAGAGTGCAAAAATTTGGATTGGGTTTGGGAAGGGAAGGTGAGTGAGCAGGGACTGGGGGATTGAGTTGGAGAATGAGAACTTGTAGAGGGAGCAGGGGCTGTAGGGTTGAATGAGAGGGGTGGGAGAGAGAGAGGCACTGGCTGTGAACAGAAGAGCAAAGACGCACAATGAGGGGAACAGGGACTGGGGGATCATGTTGAGAGGAAAAGACAAAGATGACAGCAAGAGTGGCGCCAATGAGATTAGTAGTAGTCGTGGTAGTTCTTTTCTCCAATCATTTAACTATAGGTATGAATAAGGTTTTATAGCTGGAGGTTTTTTTGGTGTACAGTTTATGTGAATACTTCAGTGGGTGCTTTTTTGGTATAGAGTAGTTACTCACCTGTAACAGGTGTTCTCCAGGAGCAGCAGGAATCAGTCCTCACTTATGGGTGACATTGTCGTCGATGGAGCCCCCGTGCGGAGCATTTCCCCAGCTTTCTATGAAAGCCTTTGGGAATACTGCACGCATGCGCGGTCCCCTTCCCGCCCAAAGGTGCCATCTTGGCCAGTCAAATGACATAGCTAAAAAACAGCACACAAAAATGTAAAAATGAACTATGTACAACTGCAACTCCCAGGGGAGGAGGGAGGGTTGTGAGGACTGATTCCTGCTGCTCCTGGAGAACACCTGTTACAGGTAAGTAACTACTCTTTCTCCAGGACCAAGCAGGAAGTCAGTCCTCACTTATGGGACTCCCCAGCTTCAGGCTCCCAGGGACCCAGAGCTGAAAAAATGAGCTCCCTCTAGCCACAGCATCAGAGAAAGGATTTCACTGACCATACCTCCACCGGTAGACCAACCAGAGGGCTGGAGGGTAGGAGTTGCCTACACCTCTAAGAGATTCCGGAGCACTGCCTGACCGAAAGCACTGTCCCTACGGGACTCCCTCTCCAGGCAGTAATGGTTCGCAAAAGTCTGGCTTGAGGACCAAGTTGCAGCCCTGCAGATGTCTGCCAACGGTACAGAGCGGAGATGAGCTACTGAGGCAGCCATTGCCCTGACACAGTGGGCCGTGACCCGGCCCTGCAAAGGAAGGTCAGCTGCCCTGTAAGCCCAGGCGATACAGTCCGCCACCCAGATGGACAAGGTACGCTTGGAGACAGCTAACGCCAAGTTATTAGGGTCAAAAGATACGAAGAGCTGAGTAGCCCTCCTATGCCCCTGCGTACACTCAAGGTAGAAGGATAAGGCCCTCCTACAGTCCAGGATATGCAGGACTGTTTCAGCCCGGCTGGCATGGGGCCTAGGGAAGAACATTGGAAGAACCACCTCCTGGTTGAGATAGAAAGAGGAGACAACCTTTGGAAGGAACTTAGGATGAGTCCTAAGGACTAACCTGTTCCGATAGAAGTGAGTATAAGGCCTGTCACAGACCAGAGCCTGCAGCTCACTGACACACCTGGCTGAGGTTAGGACCACAAGGAATAGAGTCTTCCAAGACAGGAAGCGGAGACGGCATGTAGCCATCGGCTCAAAAGGTGGGTGAGTCAGTTGCTGCAGCTGATAGACGAAGAGGAGGCTTGAACAAGAGCAAGCCTCTGAGAAACCGGGACACCAAGGGGTGAACCGACAGAGAGTGTCCTTCCACCGGTAAGTGGTAAGCTGCTAGAGCAGAGAGGTGGACCCGAACCGAATTGGACTTAAGGCCCTGAAGCACCATTGGCACAGTGCAGGCGAAAGGGTCTTCCTTGCGCTGTTGACACCATAAGGAGAACCTTCTCCACTTTAGGGCATAGGTTTTCCTGGTGGATTGCTTTCTGGAGGCCAAGACCACCTCTTCCACTGCCTGAGGCAGGCCACAGGGAGCCAACACTACCCTTGCAGCCTCCAGGCCATCAAATTGAGAGATCTGAGATTGGGGTGCAGAAGGGAACCCTGATCCTGAGAGAGGAGATCGGGTTGCAGCCCCAGAGGTAGTGGAATGTCCACTGCTAGTTGAAGCAGAAGCAGAAACCAGGGCTGCCTTGGCCACCTGGGGGCTACCAGAAGTACCGAGGCCTTGTCCCTTCGAATCTTGAACAATGTCCGGGCCACCAGAGGCATGGGAGGAAACGCATATAGGAGGCCCTGGGACCAAGAAATCAGGAAGGCATCCACTGCTAGCCTCATAGGATGCGGTTGCCTGGAACAGAACCTTGGTAGTTGGTGATTCAGGGGACTGGCAAAGAGATCCATGGATGGAAGTCCCCATTTCCTGAAAATCTTTTGAACTACTAGAGGGTGCAGCTGCCACTTGTGGGGCTGCAGAATCCTGCTTAACCTGTCTGCCAGGAAGTTCTCCTGGCCAGGGAGATACACCGCCTTGAGGAACATGTTGTGCTTGAGCACAAAGGAACACAGGGCCTGTGCCTCCTGACACAGGAGCCTGGACCCAGTGCCTCCCTGTTTGTTCACATAAAACATGGCCACTTGGTTGTCCGTCTGAACCAGAACAGACTGGTGAGCCAAAGAGCGAGCAAAGGCTTTGAGGGCTAACCTGATAGCTCATAGTTCTAGCAGGTTGATCTGTTGCATGGCCTCCCATGGAGACCACAGGCCTTGAGTGCACTTTTCCAGACAATGCGCACCCCAGCCCTGCAAGGAGGCATCCGTCGTCACCACCACTGTGCACACAGCCACTGAAAAGCCACCCCCTAAAGCAAGTTGGGGGTGTGTAGCCACCACTGCAGGGAATTTAGGAAGGGTTTGGATACCCTTACTTTGTCTGCTAGGCTCCCTGTAGCCTGCTTCCATTGATTGCTGAGGCACCATTGTGCAGGCCTCATGTGGAGGCGGGCATTGGGGGTCACATGTACTGTCGATGCCATGTGGCCTAGGAGTTGTAGACAGAGGTGGGCAGAAACCCGTGGCCTGCTCAGAAACTGGTTTGCCAAGTCTATGAGCCTTTGCGCCCTGTCTCCTGGCAAGTAAGCCTTTGCTTGCAGGGAGTTCAACCTTGCCCCTATTAACTCCAGGTTCTGGGAGGTGAGCAAAGTGGACTTTGCGAAGTTTATGACAAAGCCTAGGTGTTGAAGGAGGGAGATAGTTCTGAGGGTGGCTTGCCTGGCCTCCTGGGAAGTCTGACCCCTGATGAGCCAGTGGTCCAGGTAGGGGAAGACAAAAACACCCTGATTCCTTAAGTAGGCCGCCACCACCGCCAGGCACTTTGTAAAGACCCCTGGGGCGGAGGTCAGGCCAAAGGGCAGTACTCTGTACTGGTAATGGTTTCCTCCCACAATGAACCTGAGGTACTTTCTGTGGTCTGGATAAATGAGGATGTGAGTGTACGCATCCTTTAGATCTAAGGAGCATAGCCAATCTCCCTGCTGGAGGTAGGGCAGAAGTGTTCTAAGAGTAAGCATCTTGAACTTTTCTTTCTCCAAGAACTTGTTGAGGTTCCTGAGGTCTAGAATAGGCCTAAGGCCACCGGTTCTCTTTGGTACAAGGAAGTACCTGGAGTAGAACCCGAGCCCCTGTAGGCGAGGAGGTACAGGCTCCACCACCTTGTCCAGAAGCAGACCTTGAAGTTCTTGAAGAAGGAGGTCTGTGTGTAGAGGAGGTCTTAGAGGCTCTCCTGGGAAGTAGGCAGGGTGCAACTGCTGGAAATGGAGCATATAGCCTCTGTTCACTATGCTCAATACCCAAGCATCCCCTGTAATGGGTGGCCACCTGTGGGCAAACAGCGCTAGAAGACCTCCTGTGCAGGAATGGGGCAGCAGAGGTGGAAAGGCTATGCTGTGGGAGTCAAAAACCCCCTCCCTGCTGAGTAGGAGCAGGAGCGGGAGGCTTGGGGGTCTTCTGCCTATTGGGCCCATGTCCTGCCCCTTGGCCTGCTGACCCTGCTGGGGAGATGGGGAGGCCTGGTACTGAGGGAAAGGTTTGTAGGCAGATACCTTCCTCAGGTAAAAGGGCTTTTTCCCCGCGCCCTTCTTCTTGTGAGAAGAGACAGACGTTTTTCTGGACAGCCTTGTCCTAGTCAGGTGCTCAGTTTCGAGCTCAGCTGCCTTCTCAGCCATGGGCTTGCCAAAAAGGTTCTCACCTCGGCAATGGACATCGACCAACTTGTCCTGCACCCAGGGCTCGAGGTCCGATGACTGCAGCCATGCCTGGCGTCGGGCTCCGATGCCGGCTGCCGCTACACGAGCCAAAGCCTCGAAGCCATCGTAGGCTGCTCGGGACATTAACTTCGAGCAGTCCCGGATTCCTGAGGACAAAGTCTGGAACCTCTGCAAAGGTTCCCCGGAGAGGCCAGCAGAGAACCCGGCAATTTCTTTCACCAGGTTTTGTAAATACATGCCCATGTACAGCTGATAGTACTGGACACGGCAAGCAAGCATCGAGCCCTGGAAGCACTTTCTGCCGAAAGCATCCAGGTTCCGGGCCTCCCTGCCGGGAGGCACCGCAGAGTGCATCTTCTGGCTTTTCAGACGATGCATGGCCGATTCCACCACCATGGAATGGTGCGGCAGCTGCGCCTTCTGGAATCCAGGGCTCTTACGGAGTCGATAGATGGAATCGACCCGCTTGCTCAAGACCGGCGCCGAGGCCGGTGCCTCCCACATCCGGACGAGGAGATGTTCCAGCATTGGAGGGACCGGCACAGTAAAGGCCTCCTTCGGAGGAGAGTCATACTGGAGGGCCTCGAGCTCCTCGGCTCGAGGCGCCTCTTCGGGGTCCACGGGAATCGCCAATGCCTTGGCCATGTCCCTAATGAACTCCGAGAACCGGGTGTCCTCCGGGGGGAACCTACTCCGGGGCTCGGACTGCGGTGAGTCTGAAGGGATGCACCGAGTCCGGAAGGTGTCGGGGGACTCCTCGTCCTCCGTCTCCCACGCTGACTCATCCGAAGAGGAGTCGAGGGGCTCTGACCGCGCGGGTCTCGGTGGCACCCGCCCCGACGCCAAAGGCACTGGCGTTGACACCCTCGGTTCCGAGCGGGAGGTCAAGGGTGACCGTGACCGAGGACGACTTCAAGCCTTCATGGTCTCGAGTATCAGCTCGGTCTCCGGGGTTGACTTCGACATCAATGTTCCGGTGGTCGGGGCAGATGCACCAGCGAGGCTGGCCATCAGTACCCGCTGCTGATCCATGAAGGCAGACAGTCTGAACTCCAAGGCTGTCAGCCTGAGTCCAAGCTCAGGAGACTCAGCAGCCACCGACTCGGGCCCCGGTGGCGCCGGGCCCGACGTCGGCTCCCTCGGAGGAGAGTCCACGAGGACTACAGGACTTACGTGTCCGACGGTCTCCGGCTCCACACGAGGTATCTTGGACGGCTTCTCCTGTTCCAAGGGCCCGGGACGGCGGTCGGGGGTCTTAGATCTGGCCCTCGAGGAACCAGGGACCTCTTCCGACGCCGCCCTCACGAGCCGTTTCTTCCTCTTGCGTTCCCGATCGGGGGACCCCCTGTCCGAGGAACCCTGGCGATGCTCGGGATCAGACTCCCGAGACGTCGAGGCCTCAGACGAGGTCCGGGCCCGGCCGGAGGCAGAATCTGAGAAAATCCTTTCTTTCTGATACTGACGGCTTTGAAGTGCCTTGGTGGACATTTTGCCACACGGGCCACAGATTTTTGGATCATGATCTGGGCCGAGGCACCGAAGGCAGCAGTCATGTGTGTCGGTGAGAGACATCAGTTTCTTGCACCGATCACACTTTTTGAAACCACTGGAAGCCATCGGGGGAAAAAAGGGCCCCCACGAGGTCAAAGTACCGGCTGTCCAGGGAAAAACAAAAAAGGGCGCAAACGCCAGCCACGAAGGGCAAAAAACGAAAAATAGAAGACGGGCTTGATACCAGTGTACCGAACCTGGCGGGAAGGGGAACTGGCGTCAAACCGGAGAAAAAAGATGAAGTAATCGCTGAAAAAATGTCAACTTTTCCGGGTGACATGGACAGACGTCCGATGGGCTCCACGGAAAAAGAAAGACTGGCCAAGATGGCACCTTTAGGCGGGAAGGGGACCGCGCATGCGTGCAGTATTCCCAAAGGCTTTCATAGAAAGCTGGGGAAATGCTCCGCACGGGGGCTCCATCGACATCGATGTCACCCATAAGTGAGGACTGACTTCCTGCTTGGTCATGGAGAAAGTTTTTCTCCAATCATTTATAAAGCACTACAAGGCATATACTGCACTGTACAAACCTAGCAACTGTCTATGCTCATGAGAGCTTAGAATCTAATTAAGATAGACAAGACAAAGGATAAGAAAAAGGGGAAAAGGAGGGTAAAGAGGCACAAAGAAAAAAAGGGATCAGGATCCAAAAGCAACTTTTAAGTGGTGAGCCTTTAACATGGACTTGAAAAGGGACAGAGATGAAGCCTGAAGAACAGACTCAGGGAGTTTGTTCCAGGCATAAGGAGCAGCAAGGTGAAAGGATCAAAGTCTGGAGTTGGAAGTGGAAGGAAAGGGCAAAGAGAGAAGCAAGCCAGAAGAAGAGCAGAGTTCTCGAGGAGCGAGAAAGAAGAGAGGAAAGATAGAAAAAAGCTGCACTTATAGATCAGAAGAAGAAGTTTGAATTGAATATGGAAACGGAATGGAAGACAATGAAGTGATTTGAGAAGATGGGTTATATGAGGATATCGAGACTGGTAAAAAAATTAGTCAAGTAGCAGAGTTCTGAACAGATTGAAGGGGAGAAGACTAAGAGAGAGACCAGCAAGAAGGAGGTTGCAATAGCTGAAACAGGAAGTAATTAGAGAGTGGACAAGTGTTTTAGTACTGTGTTCAGAAAGGAAAGGGCAAATTTTATTAATGCTAGAGAGAAAGAAACATGTTTTAGCTAACTGTTGTACATGCGAGGAGAAGGAAAGGGAGGAGTCAAAGATGACCCCAAGATTGCAGACTGAGGAAACAAGGTTATCCACAGAGATGGAGGAAGGGGGGAGAAGGGCTTAGTGGGAGAAATGATAAGTTCCGGTTTGGCCATGTTTAATTTCAAATAGTGAGGAGACATCCAGGTGGCAATGTCAAATAGGCAGACAAAGATACGAGACTGGAGTGTCAAAGAGATATCAGGTGTAGAAAAATAGATATGAGAATCATCAGCATAAAAATGATACTGAAATCCATGGGAAGAGATAAGAGCACAAGGGACTGGGTGTAGAGAGAGAAAATAAGAGACCTAAGAACAGATCACTGGGCTACACCATCTGAGAGTGGGATAGCAGTTGAGGAGGAACCACCAGAACAAACTCTGAAAGTGTTATGGGAAAGATAAAAAGAAAACCAGGACAGGGCAGAGTCCCTAAAATCAAGAGAGGAGAATGTGTCTAGGAGAAGGTGGTGGTCGATGGTGTCAAAAGCAGCAGAAAGGTCAAGGAGGATATAATAAAG
Source organism: Ichthyophis bannanicus (assembly GCA_033557465.1). Taxonomy (NCBI): domain Eukaryota; kingdom Metazoa; phylum Chordata; class Amphibia; order Gymnophiona; family Ichthyophiidae; genus Ichthyophis; species Ichthyophis bannanicus. The sequence goes on along the minus strand of CM066035.1, from coordinate 168,808,381 downwards.
GCCTTTGGATTTAGCCAGGAATTAGTCACTGGAGACTTTGGCAAGTGCCGTCTTGGTAGAATGAAAGAGATGAAAGCCAGATTGAAGTGGATCCAACAGGGCTTGAGAGGAAAGAAATTCAAGACAATGATGGAGGACTGCATGCTCAGGAAGTTTAGAAATGAAGGGAAGAAGGGAGATAGATCGCTAATTAGGACAACTAGGGTCAAGAGAAGGTATTTTAAGGAGAGGTGTGACCACAGCATGCTTGAAGGCTGAAGAGACTGTGGCTGTGGAGAGCAAAAGGTTGAGAATATGTAAGATGAAAGGGATGATAGAGGAGGAAATGGAACCAAGGAGACAGGTGGGGATAGGATCAGAAGAGCAAGTAGTCAGTTTAGTGGAAGAAAGTAGTTGAGAGTTTCCTCAGAGATCTTAGAGAAGGAAGAATAGTAACAGAGATTGAGGGGGAAAGTTATTATTGAGGGGGGGAAAGAGGATGAAGCTGATTAAGTGGGGGATTGGAGAGTGATCTTGTGAATTTTTGTTATGGAAATAGTCAGCTGAGGTTTGGGCAGAAAGAGAAGATGGGGTCGGAGGCGGAAGGTGCCTTGAGGCGAGAGTAAAGAGTTGAGAAGAGATGGCAAGGGTCAGTGGCAAGAGAGTTAGATAGACATAGTAGTTTTTCTTGAAGAGAGCTAAGGCTGATTGGAAGGAGGTAAGCATGAATTTGAAGTGAAGAAAGTCAGAGAGAGCATCATTTGAGCTAATTGTGCTCAGCCGAGCAGGCACAGGAGCATAGATAGCAGGTAGTTTAAGATAACCAGGGTTGAAGTGTTGTGCATCTTACAGGATGTGGGATATCTAGATCAGAAGAGAGGGCAGTATTATAGGAAACTATAGTCTCATCAACAGATTTAAACAACAAAGAGGAAGAGAGATGATGAGACAATAAGAGAGAAAGCCAAAGGATCAATAGCATGAAGATTCCTAAAAAGGTAGGAGGAGACCGGGTGAAATTGAGGTGGGCAGTGATGAAGGGTGAAGGTTAGGAAGTGATGATCAGATAGGGGAAGAACTGATGTATAGAAATTGGAGGGTAGACAGCTAGAGAAGAAAACCAGGTCAAGGCACAGCGACCATGCTAATGAGTGGGAGCAGAAGAGCAAACTTGGAGGTTGAACGAGGAGGTAAGGAGAAGGTGTTTAGAAGTTTAGGAGTCAGAAGAGTTACCAACATGAATATTAAAAATCACCAAGAATAAGGAAAGAGGAAGAAGAATGAAGAAATAGGGAAAGCCAGAAGTCAGAGAGAAAGGTAGAGGTGGATTTATCAGGAGGTCTATAGATAACAGTTATACAGAGAGATAAGGGATTAAGAAGGCGGATGGAATGGACTTCAAAGTAGGAAGCGGAGTGAGATGGAGGTAGAAGGAGGAATTGGAATTGACAGGAAAGAGAAAGCAAAAACCAACACCATCTCCACGGCCAGTGGCACAAGGAGTATAGGAAAATTGGTAACCATCACGACAGAAGGCAGCAACTGAAGCAGTCATCAGGGTGTACCCAAAGACTGAAAAAAGCTTTTTAAATTTAATTTTAGTGACTGAGGAAGTGTATTGATGTTCTATTTTCTATAAGAAGTGGTTATTGCTATTTGAATCTTGAGTTTGTGCAGTTATGATATGCAAGACCGTACCAAGCTAGAAATGCACCATGTGTGACTCACGAACCTGGTGCCACCTCCTCACCCAGCCACACACAGGAATTTACTTATTGGGCTTCCCAGAAGCCAAGGGATAACAATTCTACCTCTTCTGTAGGTGCACCCTGCGCAACCTCACCACTCACAGTGCCCTTAATATGACCCTGAAAGTATGGCAGTTCGCTACATAGGCTTTGAATGTCTGCTTTTTCAGGGAGCTATTCCTTCATAGTCTGCTTGGTAGTAGAGAGAGTTTGTGTTGCTGTTATTGAGAGGACACCAGAATTTGAACATATTTTGGTACATGGAAATCTCATAGTTCTGCTGAACATTTGCTATTGAGAAAGTTTCTGTGAGTATAGGGTATGTTTACAGAAATGGAGGTGCTGAACTCACACTGAGATTATGTCCCATTCTTCATAGACCTTCATTCCAATGTAAAAGGGTTGGTTTCAGGATAGACAAATGTTTAGAAAAGTTAGGTGCTAGCCAAAACTTTATGAACCAGGGACAATATCATTTCTAAATTTGGTAGGTTACTTTTTTAATTAAAAAAGGGCTAATGGAACATTCTATGAGTTATAACGACGTAGTAGATGACACCAGATACAAACTGAAATGTCCCATCTAGTCTCCCAGTAAGGTGTTAGGGCTCTAACTCTATATAGATAACCTCACCCCCATAGCTTCATTTTGGGCTGTAACTGCTAGTCCACAAAAATTAATAGGCATTTATTTGTCAAAAATGTTGAAGTATTTGTGCTTAATTGTGGAGATCGTTTTGTCATAACATCAGGAAGGATTTCAGAATTTGTTGTGGGACACTACAATATATTTTGAGATGTTTGTCTTTATGTTTCTGGTCAAATCAACTTTATTGGATACTGTCTCTTGAGGTGAGTGGAGGAGTAGCCTAGTGGTTAGAGCACTGGCTTGGTATTCAAGCAACCAGCATTCAATTCCTGCTAGCACTCCTTGTGGCCTTGGGCAAGTCACTTAACCCTCCATTGCCTCAGAAGAAAGGCCTGGCAATCTACTTCCAGTGACACTGCCAAGAAAACCCAGGAGCTTCTGGGTTGCCAGGAGTCAGGACTGACTCAAAGGCACACATTGCAATGTCTCTTGAGGTACAATTAAGCATGTATGCATTGCTTTCATAAATGTGCATGTGCACTGTGTTTATAATATTTGAAGTGTCACTCATGATGATTCATAGCAGCTGTTATAGACTATTTAATTAGAAATTCATTTTCAGGTGTGTGCTAAGGCATTGTTTGTTAATAGGTGCATAAACAGATTTAGCTCATAACATTTCTTAGAAGCTCAAAGGTATGTTGCTTTCAGTAGGTGTTTCCTATACCCAGAAGGCTTACAATCTAATTTTGTACCTGAGACCTCTTTGCCTAGAGCTCTCCAATGTTAACTTTAGGCCTCCTCCCTCCCCCAAAAAATCAAGTCTGGCTACACCACCAGTGCTATATTTATATGCACCGCTTTCTATTTCTCTGGTGTTGCAGTGCATGCAGTTTTGTTTACTGGGGATTTAGTTTAAATTTTTTTCTACATATTTCCAGCTCTGACCAGTCTAATCCAGCCTGTGCACAATGATCTTGAATTCACAGTTACCAGGATTAGAACATAAGATATGCCATATTGGGTCAGACCAGGGTCCATCAAGCCCAGTATCCTGTTTCCAACAGTGGCCAATCTAGGACACAAGTACCTAGCAGTTTCCCCAAAAGACACATGTTCCACAATGCCTGTATTGGATCAAGCAGCAGATATTCTGGGTTCCCTTTAATAATGGTTTATGGACCTTTCCTCCAGGAACTTGTCCAAACCTTTTTTAAACAGGCTACACTAACAGCTTTTACTACATCCTCCAGTAGCAAATTCCAGAGTTTGATTACACGTTGAGTGAAAAAATATTTTCTCTTATTAGTCTTAAACAGGTTACCCTGTAGCTTCATTGCATGCCCCCCTAGTCTTTCTATATTTTGATGGCATAAACAATCGATTTACGTTTACCCATTCCACTGCATTCATTAATTTATAGACCTCTATCATATCTCCAACACCCAAGCTTGATGTGAGTGGAGGAGTAGCCTAATGGTTAGAACAACAGCCTAATACCCAGAAGATCAAGGGTTCAATTCCTACTGGCACTCCTTGTGACTTTGGACAAGTCACTTTACCCTCCATTGCCTCGGAAGAAAAGGCTGGCAATCTACTTCTGGTGATACATTGCCAAGAAAACCCAGAGGTAGCTGGGTCACTATGAGTCAACACTGACTTGATGGCACTTTAAAAAAAAAAAAAAAGCATGATGTAAATCTTTAACTTTTGCAACTGCTCCTTTTTGCTTTTTCTTAACTATTTTCCTTATTTTATCATAGTCTCCAACTTTAACCTTCTTGGATCAACTATCATTAAAAAAACAACAAGCAGTCAAGAAATCAGATGACGCATTGTTCTTGGCAGAATGGATATTAAAGACCTAGACAAGATTCTCAAGAGCAGAGATGTCTCTCTCCATACAAAGATTAAACTCATTCAAGCCATGGTATTTTCAATAACGTCATATGGATGCGAAAGTTGGACAGTGAAAAAGATAGGAAGAAAATTGATGCCTTTGAATTATGGTGCTGGCGATGAATACTGTGTATATGGTGGACTACCAGAAGAACAAACTAATCAGTACTAGAGGAGATCAAACCTAAGCTTTCTTTAGAAGCTCAGATGACAAGACTTCGACTTTCATACTTTGGACACATCATGCAAAGAGACAGATCATTAGAGAAAGACATCATGCTTGGCAAGGTAGAAGGTCAATGCAAAAGAGGAAGGCCAGCAATGAGATGGATCAATACAATATATATAATAACATAGTAAATGACGGCAGATAAAGACCAGTATGGTCCATCTAGTCTGCCCAGTAAGATGGCAAGAGTAGGTGCACCTGTCGCTCTGTGCAGGCCACCCCTCCCCATGTCTTTGTTTAGGGGTGAACCCACCGCTCCGTGTAGGACACCCCTATTTGTTGAGAAATTAGATGGTGAAATTTCACTTACCGTTAATTTCCTTTCCTAGAATACTGTTAGACCAGTCCAGACAAACGGGTTGTGTCCCCCTGCCAGCAGATCCTGGAGACAGAGAACTCTACCAGAGCTCTAATAGGCTGATCCCTGATGATGCTGCTGAGATGATGAGACTGTACCCCAAGGGATCTCCCTCAGTATCGTCCACAAGCTGAACTACATGAAAACTAAACAACTACATACAGCCAGTCAACTGACCCGGACTCAACTATGTACAAGGTGCTGAAAGCATTCCCAGAAACTGAAGGCCGCCGAGAAGGACAAAGGGACTAGAGGCTCACTTGCCAGGCCTCCGGAAGAAAAAACAAAAGCAAAATATAACGGCGGCTCCGCTGCACCAGCAGGACTGAGACTGACAGCAGGGTGGGTCCTGGACTGGTCTAGCAGTATTCTAGGAAAGGAAATTAGCGGTAAGTAAAATTTCACCTTCCAATTCATACTGCTAGACCAGTCCAGACAAACGGGCAGTACCCAAGCTACCGACCTCTAGGGTGGGTCCAAAGCCTCCGAAAGCACTGACGCGCCAAAACTCATCTCCTGCCGAGCGTGGACGTCCAATCGATAGTGACGGACAAAAGTCGATAGCGACGACCAAGTCGCCGCCCGGCAGATGTCGAGGGGTGCCACATGGGAACGCAGGGCAGAGCTGAGCTTCCCGCCAAAAATCGGAGTTCCGTGGAAATTCAAAATGGCCGCCGAACAAATAAAAGTTAAATAAAAGGTCAAAAAGCAGCGAATTTTTGAAAAAAGGGCAGAAACCAGCCCCCCCAGGCCAGGATTGACCCCTGTGCCAAAAATGGGACAATTCTGAGAACGCAAAAATTCGGCGGATTTAGACCATCAGGAGCTTCAGCATGCATTAAACAAAGGAAAGCTGTACTCACAGGTGCCGGCCAGTACAGGGATTCCAAGGGCAGGATCAGGAAAACCACATCTGATGCCAAGCGAGCACTAACGCAGAGGTAACCCTCGAGTGTTAGTGAGCCCTTATTCCAGCCAAGGCTGCCCTCATGGCTAGCTGCTGGGAATGCCTTCAGTCAGCGAGCGTCACTGTTTCTATACAGGAGCTCATCTGAAACACCCTGCCAATAGAGGGGGTCACTCTCAAAGTAGAGGAGCCCCCGAGCTTCGTCCTGAAATAGGGAAATTAATCCTTTCTCCAGAGGAGCAAAACAAAAAAGCTACCAGGTCTGCTGGAGACAGAGAAATACTGAGGGAGACCCCTTGGGGTACAGTCTCATCATCTCAGCAGCATCATCAGGGATCAGCCTATTAGAGCTCTGGTAGAGTTCTCTTTCTCCAGGATCTGCTGGCAGGGGAACACAACCCGTTTGTCTGGACTGGTCTAGCAGTATGATTTGGAAGGTTCAGTTTATTTTGATTTTATCCTGTTGCTGTAAAGGGATCCACTGTGTTTGTCCCATGCCATTTTGAATTCCGTCACTGTGTTTGCCCCCACCACTTCCATCGGGAGGGCATTCCAAGCATCCACCACCCTTTCAGTGAAAAAGTATTTCCTGACATTGCCTTTCAATTTACCACCTTGCAGCTTCATGTTATGCCCTCTAGTTTTACAGCTTCCCCGTCTTTGGAAGAGGTTTGTTTGTTCATTATTTCTCTTTAAATATTTAAAGGTCTGAATCATAATTCCCCTATCCCTCCTCTCCTCCAAAGTGTACATATTTTAGGTCTTCAAGTCTCTTCTCATAAGGCTTCTGATGCAGGCTCCAAATCATTTTGGTCACCTTCCTCTGAACAGTTTCCAGTCTTTTTACATCCTTTGCAAAACTGAACACAATATTCCAAGTGAGGCCTCACCAGTGACTTTTACAGTGGCATAAGTACCTCTTCCTTTCTGCTGGTAATTCCTCTTTGTATGCAGCCCAACATCCTCTGGTTTTTGCCGCCGCCTTGTCGCACTGTTTTGCCACCTTGAGATCTTCAGAAATAATCACACCAAGGTCTTTCTCCTGATCCATGCACACCAATCTCTCGCCCCCTATCGTGTACATTTCCCTTGGATTTCTGCTACCCAAGTGCATGACACTGCACCTCTTCACATTAAATCTTAATTGCCACGCATTAGACCATTCTTCCAGCTTTTGTAGATCTTTCCTCATGTTAACCACTCCCTCGGGGGAGTCCACTCTGTTGAAAATTTTTGTATCATCTGCAAAAAGACAGACTTTTCCATTCAGTCCTTCAGGAATATCACTCACAAATACATTGAACAGTGCCGGGCCCAGGACCAAATCCTGGGGCAGCCCGCTAATAACCTTCCTTTCATCCGAGTGAGCTCCATTTACCATCACCAGCTATGGGTGCCACTCTGTCAGCAATGAGCTGCCTGACTGAAGACTGAGCACAGTTTAGGACAACTATCAAGAGGGTCACCATGAGTCGACATTGACTCGACAGCACTTAACAACAACAAAAAGAACAACATTGCATGGAATACATAATACTGGTGAAATGCTGGGATCGAGATCAAACTGATCGTCGCCAAGAACAGACTCCTCTGAACCATGGAAGACATCGTCAGAGGCACTAGCCACCTGTTATCTCGATAATGATCTGGTGCACTGATAGTCTATCTGGTTCAGCTTAACCACAAAAGACACACAGCCAACTGGATAATAAGTCTGTTGGCATCCCCTAGCACTGCACATTTTCTTCAGATTATTACTATTATATTAACTCCATTCTTCAGATATCTGGATGTTTTTCTGGACTGTGATCTTTTCTTTTCCCAATAGATCAGTTTGGTAATTAAATTCTCATTCAGTGTCATGAGACACTTTTGTGCTATCCACCCCTTCTTGATGTTTCAGCTTAGATTACTGTGGTCCTTGGTCTGGTCATATCAGGTAACTCAGGTAACTCAGTATATCAGGTAACTCAGAATATGCTGGTTTGCCTAACTTTGAGCTCAAATGCCAGCGACTCATTCACAATACTGCCATTCATATCTTGTCCCATGCCAGAGAATGCGATCATATACTGTAACCCTTCTTCTGTATCATTTCCATTGGCTCCCAATTAAAGCTCACACACATTGTAAGATTTTGATTTTAGTATATTTGACCCTCCATCACAATGCCCCAGATTATGTCTCATCTTTGATAACTTCTTACTGTCCAACCTGTTCACTTTGTTCTATTCAGGGAAACAGTTTCCTACCACTACAATCCAGAGCCTGCTGTGAATCTACAAGATAGTCTTTTTCTTCTTTCTAGATCTTATGGCATAGTCTTCCCCCTCAACTCCAGCTACAAAACTCCTTTAAAGGTTTTAAAACTGATTTAAAGGCCCATCTTTTTATACAGGCCTTTGATATGGCGGGTTGATTCACGGGCAGACTGGCCTTCCCATTGCCAAAAGAAATTGCTTGTCTATCCTCTATAGATGTTTAATTAATCTCTTCTAAATGCTATCAGATATTTGCTTGTCTCTCTTGCTTTCCTTCTTTCATATCAAAATTTTGTAGTTCTTTTCTTTTTCCTTATTTTCCCTTATTAGTAATATGTAAACCACTTTGCATTCTTGAAAAACGCGTTATTGCAAATAAAAGTAAGTGATAAACCATAGACTCAAAGATTCAGTGTGTACTTTTTCCTGAGGGAAAAATGAACATTTTGCAAATAATCTTTTTTAAAATTTCCCTAGTCATGTATATATTTACAAAACAAAGTTTAATAATTAAGGGCCCGATATTCCAAAGGCAATTGTATGGTTTACTGACCTGTAAACTGTGTAAATGCCACTGAACGGGATATTATAGAAACATGATGACAGAAAAAGACCACATGGCCTATCTAATCTATCCTTCCATATCAACCACTACAACAGTCCCCTTTTTTCCTTTAGAGATCCTCTGTGCTTGTCCCATGCTTCTTTGAATTCAGATACTGTCCTCATCTCCATCACCTCCACTGGGAGACTATTCCACAGATCCACCACTCTTTCCGTAAAGAAATATTTCCTCATATCACTCGTGAATCTATCCCCTTTCACCCTCATCCCATGTCCCCTCATAGCAGAACTTGCTTTCAATCGAAAGAGGCTCTCCTCCTGTGCATTTATGCCATGGAGGTATTTAAGCGTCTCAAACATATCATCTCTATCCCACCTTTCATCTAAGGTGTACAATATTAAGATCCTTAAGTCTGTCCTCATATGCTTTATAATGAAGACCACTAACCATTTTAGTAGCTACCTTCTGTACAGACTCCAGCCTGTTTATATCGTTTTGAAGGTGTGGTCTCCAGAATTGCACACAATTCTCCAAATGAGGTTGCACCAAAGACTTATACAGAGGTACTATCACCTCCTTTCTTCTGCTGGCCATTCCTTTCCCTATGTACCCAAGCATCCTTCTAGCTTTTGCTGTCACCTTTTCTACCTGTTTAGCTACATTAAGATCATCAGACACAATCACGCCTAGGCTCTGCTCTTCTTTAGAGGACAAAAGTACTTTACTCCTTATACCATATTGCTCCCTTGCTGCAGCCCAAATGCATGACCTTGCATGTTTTAACATTAAATCTTAGCTGCCAAATTCTAGAACATTCTTCCAAGCTTAGCTACAGTAGATCCCTCCTCATGTTATCAATAACTTCCTGGGTGTCTACTCTATTGCACATTTTGGTATCATACACAAAGAGGCAAACCTTACCCGACAGCCCTTCCGCTATATCACTAACAAAGATGTTAAAAAGAATCGGACCAAGGACAGATCCCTGGGGCACACCACTGGTAACCTCCTTCTCCTCAGAGTGAGCTCCATTTACCTGTACCCTTTGTCAACTTCCACTCAACCAATTTCTAACCCAAGCAGTAACTTTAGGGTCCATCCCTAGGGTGCTCAGTTTGTTTATAAGTGGCCTGTGAGGAACAGTGTCAAAGGCTTTACTGAAATCTAAATAGACCACATCTAGGTCTCTCCCTCAGTCCAACTCCCTGGTCACCCAGTCAAAGAAATCAATCAGATTTGTCTGACAAGACCTGCCTCTGGTGAATCCATGCTGCTTCAGATCCTGTAATCCGCTGCACTCCAGAAACCTCACTATTTTCTCTTTCAGCAGCGCTTCCAATAATTTACTCATTACCGAAGTTAAACTAACCAGCCTGTAGTTTTCAACCACATCATTACTTCCACTTTTGTTGAAAGGGACAACATGTGCCTCTCTCCAGTCCTTTGGTATCACTCCTGACTCCAATGAGGCATTGAAAAGGTCAGTCAGTGGAACTGCTAGAACGTCCCCAAGTTTCCCCAGTATTCTAGGGTGTATCCCATCTGGTCCCAATGCTTTATTTACTTTAGTTTAGCTAGTTTCTCACGAGCACAGTCTTCTAAAAATTGTTCAAGATGCCCCTCACTTCTGTTCCTGTTTGTGGGTGTTTTCTGAGGTCCTGCTCCTGGTTTTTCATCTGTGAACACAGAACAGAAATATTTGTTAAGCAATTCCGCTTTATCCTCATCAGCTTCTACAAATTCCTCCCCTTCACCCTCGAGTCTGACAAGTAGAGAGTGGGAGTGGAGGAGTGGCCTAGTGGTTGGGGCAAGGTACTTCAGGCCAGAAGGTCAGGGGTTCAAATCCCACTAAAGGACAGCAACCTTGGGCCGGAAGGACTGGGGTTTCTAGTCCCACAGGTGCTCCTTGTGGTCTTGGGCAAGCCACTTAACCCTCCATAGCCCATGTTCCATGTAAAATAGTTATCTCCAAGTTATAATGCCCTGTTCAATGTAATTTCAGTTTGTTCAATGTAAACCACACTGATGCAGAATAGCACAGTACATAAGAGAATGTAAATAAATAAATATCACTTTTGCCCTTCCTCTTCTCACTAACATATCTGAAAAATGTCTTATCCCCCCCCACCCCCCATTTTACTGCATTGGCTATTTCCTCCTCTTTTTGAATCTTTGCTTTCCTGACTACTTTGTTAGTTTCTCTAAGTTTTTCCAAATATAGATGCCTGTCTCCCTCTCTCTGTGATCTCCTGTATTTCTTGAGGGCCTCCCTCTTTTTCTTCACCTTTTCAGTTACTTCTTTCGAAAACCATAGCGGTCTCCTTTTCTTTTTACCTTTATTTACCATTTTAACAAAAAGGTTGATTGCCCTTAAAATATCCCCTTTCAGTTTTGCCCACTATTTTTTTACATCCCCCAGCTGTTCCCATCCCGCTAACGATTCCCTGAGGTATTGGCCCATCTTGGCAAAGTCAGTTTTCCTAAGGTCTAAGACCCTCGCTTTTGAATGGATTTTAACAGCCCTAGTCCTAATAATGAACCATACCATCTGGTGATCACTGGATGCAAAATGATCTCCCACTATAGCATCAGAAACACTTTCACCATTGGTAAGCATCAAGTCCAGTATGGCCCCTTCACATGTGGGTTCTGTTACCAGTTGCCTGAATAGTTCTCCCTGATCTCCAGGATCTCCTTACTTCTAGATGATACTGAAACAGGAATGTGCCAATCAACATCTGGCATATTGAAATCCCCTACCAGTAGCACTTCCCCTTTCCTAACAATGCTGCGTATGTCTTCAATTAACTCTCTGTCCACCTCTTCCTCCTGTGAGGAAGATCTGTATATCACCCCAATGCAAACAGATTTCTCTTTCCCTCATTCTAATTTAACCCGCAGTGCCTCCTCTCCCTTTTAAGCTCTGTAGTTCCAAAGCTTCAGTATTATTTTTTATATATTGTGCCACTCCTCCTCCCCTTCTTCCTACCCTGTCCTTTCTGAATAAAGTATAGCCTGGTATAGTTACATCCCAGTCATGGTTTTCTGTGAACAATGTTTCTGTAACTGCCACTAAATCCAAGTCAGCCTCTCCCATTAAAGCTTCAACATCTGGGATCTTATTTCCCATGCTACAGGCATTTCTACACACCACTTTCCATATATTGCTTCTTTTACCCATTTCCATAAAGGTATTTAATGTTTCACTTACCCAAGGGATTTCACTTACCTGGGGGCTTTCACTTACCGGGGGCTTTCTTCACCCATCCCCAACGAATCTAGTTTAAAGCCCTCTTCAGTAGATTAGCCAGTCTGCTACTGAAGACATGTCGACCTTTCTTGGACAGATGGATGCCATCTCTGCTCTGCAACCCTTGAAACAGCATCCCATGGTCCAGGAAACCAAAATGCCCTTGATGACACCATCCATGCAGTCATGCATTCATCTCCAGGATGTGAGCTTCACTGCTTTGGCCTTTACCTTTACCTTCAACAGGGAGGACTGAAGAGAACACCACCTGTTCCCCTATCTGCTTCACCCTCTGTCCCAGAGCTATGAAGTCACGTTTGATACACTCAGAGGGATACTTGGCAGTATCATTTGTGCCGACATGGATTAGCAACATTGGGTAATAGTCAGTGGGCTTGATGAGTCTCAGCAAACTCTCCGTAACATCTCGGATTTTGGCACCTGGCAGACCGCATACCTCTCTGGACATTAAGTCTGGTTGGCAGATGAATGCCTTTGTACCCCTCAGAAGAGAGTCACCAACCACCACTACCCTTCACTTCCTTGTGGTCACTGATTCTGCAACTTTGGGGTGCTCAAGCTCTGGTTCTTCCCTGTCCAGGGATGCTTTCACCTCCTCCACCTCCAGGGCTGCATAATGGTTCTTCAGTTCAAGGACTGGAGAAGTTGGATTGGTGATTTTGCAGGCCCTGGTGATTTGTGTCTAACCTTCGTCATTCTGTAGGCTTCCATCTTCACCTCTGCTGGAGAGCTTGGATGTTGCAAGAAGCATCTCATCAATGTACTACTCACTGTCTTGAATGCTCCTTAGCCTCACCACCTCCTGTCTGACTCCCTCCACTTATTTCCTGAGATCTTCTGCCTGCAAGCATCCTGCACATGGAACTGGTCCTTCAACTGGCATTGGGATCTCTGTCTGTCTGTTAAAGCAAAAGAGAGAGACCTACCAAAGCATAAGCTGGTTTCCCAGCTGTCCTTTCAGAGAAGTTAAATCTCTTTAAGTGTGTTCAAAATTTGCTGTTCCAAGTCCCTGTGTGTAGTTAATTGGGGAAGTGCCCTATAAACAAGACTGCTCACTAGGAGTGGGTGGGAGTTGGGGGGGGGTAGGGAGGGAACTAACACTTGATGAGGTATCAGTAGGTTCAAAGAGCTGAAAAAGATACTAAAGCAGAGTTTTAAACCTACCCCACTAAAGAAAATATTTCCCCTTTTAAACTAAAGCACCAAAAAGAATGTAACTTTGTTTTAAAAATATACTAAAATCCTTTTAAGGGCTCCGAGGCAGAGAGATGTAATTTAAATAGCCACAAACTCTTACCTTTGCTTGAAATGCATAGCTACTGTTAGGAATGGCGTTAACACAATGAGTGCTTCTGAATATCCCCAACTAACGCCGCTGTATGCCTCAATGCTAAGCGGTCAGCATTAGGGCATGTCATGGGCATTCCAGGGCATGTCGTTGGTGGCAACAGTCACTAACTGGGTAGCGGCGATATAACACCACTACCTAGTTAGCAACCTGTGGATAAAAACTAGGCAAAGCAAAAGCTGGCCTAGTTTTATCCATGGGCGCTAACCGGGTAGCGGTTCAATATCGCTTCTACATGATTAGCTTCTGCAGCATAGGAGATTCTGCAGTAACCCCGGATATTCAATGCCGGGGCCACATATGACCCCGGCATTGAATATCCAGGGTTAGAAGTTGGTGGCGATGGCTATGCACAGTAACAGCGCATAACCATCTCAATTAAATTTCGGGTCCTAAATGTCTGCTATCAAAATATGCATTTTTATATGGTTGTTGTGGGAGACATGGTGTTCAGATAATTATGATTTCTTAGTTTAATTATCAAAATTTTGTGGTGGGGGGGGGATGCTAAGGATTTAAAAGTTAATTGAAAGGGGGCGCAAGGCTGAAGGTTCACCTATGGTGTCAATACCCTTGCACCAGCCCTGGCAATATGGTAAACACCCTAAAAGGAGTGGATATCAAAGAAGGATCTGGTAAAGTTTGAAGAATGGTCTCAAATATGACAGCTAATGTTTAATGCTAATAAATGCAGGTTCATGTATTAAGACTGCAAAAACCACAGAGGGAGTAGTACAGTATAGAGGGGTAAAGTATGTCTTTACAAAAGAGAAAAGCAGGACCTAGGGTGATCATTTCTGAATAAGGTGACCAAACAGGTAAAAAAGACAATGGCAAAAGCCAAAGGTGCTTGGGTACATAGGGAGATGAATGATTAGTGCTCCTGTACAAGTATCTGGTAAGACTTCATTTGCGTTACTGTGTGCAAGTCTGGAGATGACATTTTCAAAAAGATATATACCATATAGAGTCTGTCCAGGGGATGGCTACTAAAATGCACAGTGGTCTTCATCATAAAGCATATGGGAACAGACTTAAAGAACTCAATATGTATACTTTGAAAACTCTTCACAGGAAATGCAGGATGGAGAGGAAATATATTTTCCCTAACAGAGAAATCAGGAGCTCCCAAAAACTCTTCTTCACAAAATCATTCCTGTCTGAGTACTTGGGAGTGTGCAGGCAACAAAAAGTCATTTTGTTTCATTTCCTGTTTTGTTTGCAGGGTTTTTCAACCCGCATTCACAAACCTCCTACGTTGCTTTGATGCAATCTTACAATGACTAACAACCAACAACCTGGCAATCAACTACTAAAAAACAGAAGCTCTATTCATTACAAGACAGTACCTTCACAGCCCCAACCTCCCTTACCCTAAAAAACACCCAAATAAAGTGCAAACAGAGATCAAATACCTCAGCATCACCCAGAAAGCGTAGTTACTCACCTGTAACAGGTGTTCTCCAGGAGCAGCAGGAATCAGTCCTCACATATGGGTGACATCGGCGCCGACGGAGCCCTCGTGCGGAGCATTTCCCCAGCTTTCAAAGAAAGCCTTTGAGAATGTAGCGCGCATGCGCGGTCCCCTTCCCGCCCAAGGGTGCCATCTTGCTCAGTCTGATGACATAGCTAAAAGACAGCAAAAATCAAAATGAAACATAGGACTGCAACTCCAGGGGAAGAGGGAGGGTCGTGAGGACTGATTCCTGCTGCTCCTGGAGAACACCTGTTACAGGTGAGCAACTACGCTTTCTCCAGGACCAAGCAGGATGTCAGTCCTCACATATGGGACTCCCCAGCTCTAGGCTACCGTGAACCCAGAGCTGAAAAAATGGCTCCCTCTCAAGAGCCTCAGCATCCATGATAAGAATTTTCTCTGAGAACGCACCTCGTACGGTAGCCCAACACAAAGGGCCGGAGGGTAGGAGCTGCCTAAACCTCAAAGAGATTACGGAGTACCGCCTGGCCGAAAACACTGTCCCGCCGGGACTCTCTCTCCAGGCAGTAATGGGCTGCAAAAGTCTGGCTTGAAGACCAAGTTGCGGCCCGACAGATGTCTGCCAACGGAATAGAGCGGAGATGAGCTACTGATGCTGCTTTCGCCCTGACACGGTAGGCTGTGACCCAACCCTGCAAAGGGAGGTTGGCTGCCCTATATGCCCAGGCAATGCACTCTGCTACCCAAGTGGACAATGTACGCTTGGAGACAGATAACCCCCATCCTATTAGGGTCAAACGAGACGAAGAGTTGAGTAGCCCTTCGATGCTTCCGCATACGTTCTATGTAAAAGGATAACGCTCTTTTACAGTCCAGGATATGCAAGACGTTTTCAGCCCGGCTGGCATGCGGCCTGGGAAAAAAGATCAGAAGAACCACCAGTAGTATAATGGGTACACTACTCGTCAAACTGATTGACAGGTGAGATAAGGATGACAGGAGCCAATCAGTGTTCACTTCCGGTGTATGCCCCGCCTTAGGCCATGCCCCCTCCCATAGAAGTGATTGGTGGTCTAGCCCCGCCCACCTCCGCCCCCAGGCGTGGTCACAGACCCCACCTTGACACGCCCCCACCCTCCGCCCCCAAGGATGACATCATCCAATCAGCGCCCACTTCCGGGTTTGTGCCACACCCATGCCCCGCCCCACAATATTGGCATTAGCCAATCAGCACCCACTTCTGGGTTTGTGCCACACCCACAACCTCCCACCCTCAAACACGGGGCTGCCTACATCACCGGAAATGATGTCACCGGAAACAGGGTGTCATCGGAAATGGACTGTCGCTTTTTGCTGACATCACCGGAAACAGGGTGTCATCAGAAATGGACTGTCACTTTTCTGATGACATCAGCGGAAGCAGAGTGACTGACTCCGGAAATGTGTTTTGCTTCTGGTTAATGCTTACATCTGCAAAAAGCAGGAACCCTGGAAAACAAAACAAAAATGCTTTCTCTCTCCCACTGCCCCAGTTCTTTTTTCTCACAAAAACTGATTCTTAGCACAGGGGTATACAGGCTTTTCACAGAGGCACAGACAGGGTAGAAGCTTTTCTTTACAAAATGCAATTAACACATCTTTTGTTAGAGAAACCAGTGCTGTCCATGTGATAGAATTTTGCTTTTAAGACCTCATGGTTAGAGAGAAGTATTCTGGCAAACACAGTGTAGTTCAGACTGAAATACAGAGAGAGGGCGAGAGAGAGAGAGAGCTGAGTTCAAACCCCGCCACAGCTATTTTTTAGTGGCTTTGAAAAAACCAATACAAAGAGACAAGTCTGAACATGCCTCTCTAGGGTGTGGTAACACGTGATTGGTTGAAACAAGAGGCCTGTTCTGAGCATGCTCCTGGTGTAAGGCTGTGTGTCCTGTGTAGGTGAACATTTTAACACAGAGGGTTTGTAGAATAAATCCATTCTGAAGATGTTGGCAAAATAAAAAGAATAGTCAAAGCATGGCAATCATGAAGGAAACCTTATTGAAGAGCATTTACTATGACCCCAAAGCAACAGCGAGCTTTGGGGGCATAAATCCTCTACTTCAAGCTGCTAAAAAGCATGCTAAAACAGTCAACAGAAACGATGTAGTTAGATGGGCTACTGGACAAGATGCTTATACTTTACACAGACCTGCTAGGGTCCGTTTTAAAAGAAACGAGACGATCGTGTCAGATGTGGATGCACAATGGCAGGCTGATTTAGTTGATATGACAGCCTTGTCCCATTATAACAATGACTACAAATACATATTAACAGTGGTAGACATCCTGTCAAAATATGCTTGGGCTGTAAGTTTAAAATCGAAAACCTGTCATGAAGTTGCTAAAGCCTTTGAAAAAATATTTAATCTAGGTCGTATACCTGAAAAAATACAGACAGACAAGGGTAAAGAATTTTTAAACAGGTCCCTGAAGAATTTATTAAAATAAAGAGGGGTTCATCATTTTGTAACCAATAACGATGTTAAAGCAGCAGTGGTAGAAAAGTTTAACAGGACTTTGAAATCCAAAATGTGGCATTATTTTACTACACACAACACCTTTAGGTACCAAGACGTATTGCAGGCTTTTGTGCAGAGCTATAATCATAGTTTTCACAGAACAATAAAGACGAGGCCTGTAGATGTGACATACACAAATTCTCTGCAGATCTGGAAAAGAGTCTACGGTGATAGCATCAAACATAAGCACGCCAAGAACCCCTTAAAGAAAGGAGATCAAGTAAGACTTTCAAAAACTAAAGGAAAATTTGAAAAAGGTTACGAGCAAACGTGGACTGATGAGGTATTTATAATAACGGATATTTTAAACAGGAGTCAGAAAACGACATACAAGCTACATGATTATGGCGGTGAAACCATACAAGGTTCTTTTTATCCTGAAGAATTGTTAAAAGTCACACTGCAACAGGACAGAATATACCATATCGAAAAGGTTCTAAAGGTAAAAGGATGTGGCAGGAACAGATTCTACCTCGTGAAATGGAGGGGATGGACTGTTAAATTTAACAGTTGGGTTAAAGCATCAGAGATTTAAGACATCTGATTTCTTTCTTTCTTTTGAAGCAGCATTAAAATAAAATTTAAAATGAATGATGGTGGCTTTTATATCACACTGCCAAGCAATACATCAGTAGGGGTGTTTCCCCAAAATACCAGCTCTAATTTTACCATACAACTAGCAAGGCCTTTGGACTTACAAGGACAGTGGGAAGTAGGGCTCGTGGAAATACAATACCTCAACACCTGGGGGAATATTAAGGAAGATCATAAGTATGTTGTCACCTCCGCAGGAGGAAATATACAGCACCTTATAGTCAGGAGAGGACATTACGCAACCATGCAGAGTTTCACCGCCATAATCATGTAGCTTGTAAGTCGTTTTCTGACCCCTGTTTAAAATATCCGTTATTATAAATACCTCGTCAGTCCACGTTTGCTTGTAACCTTTTTCAAATTTTCCTTTAGTTTTTGAAAGTCTTACAGTCTTTCTTTAAGGGGTTCTTGGCGTGCGTGCTTATGTTTGATGCTATCACCGTAGACTCTTTTCCAGATCTGCAGAGAATTTGTGTATGTCACATCTACAGGCCTCGTCTTTATTGTTCTGTGAAAACTATGATTATAGCTGTGCACAAAAGCCTGCAATACATCTTGGTACCTAAAGGTGTTGTGTGTAGTCAAATAACGCCACATTTTGGATTTCAAAGTCCTGTTAAACCTTTCTACCACCGCTGCTTTAACAACGTTATTGGTTACAAAATGATGAACCCCTCTTTGTTTTAATAAATTCTTCAGGGACCTGTTTAAAAATTCTTTACCATTGTCTGTCTGTATTTTTTCAGGTATACGACCTAGATTAAATATTTTTTCAAAGGCTTTAGCAACTTCATGACCGGTTTTCGATTTTAAACTTGCAGCCCAAGCATATTTTGACATGATGTCTACCACTGTTAATATGTATTTGTAGCCATTGTTATAATGGGACAAGGCTGCCATATCAACTAAATCAGCCTGCCATTGCGCATCCACATCTGACACGATCGTCTTGTTTCCTTTAAAACGGACCCTAGCAGGTCTGTGTAAAGTATAAGCATCTTGTCCGGTAGCCCATCTAACTACATCGTTTCTGTTGACTGTTTTAGCATGCTTTTTAGCAGCTTGAAGTAGAGGATTTATGCCCCCAAAGCTCGCTGTTGCTTTGGGGTCATAGTAAATGCTCTTCAATAAGGTTTCCTTCATGATTGCCATGCTTTGACTATTCTTTTTATTTTGCCAACATCTTCAGAATGGATTTATTCTACAAACCCTCTGTGTTAAAATGTTCACCTACACAGGACACACAGCCTTACACCAGGAGCATGCTCAGAACACCTGGAGCATGCTCAGAACAGGCCTCTTGTTTCAACCAATCACGTGTTACCACACCCTAGAGAGGCATGTTCAGACTTGTCTCTCTGTATTGGTTTTTTCAAAGCCACTAAGAAATAGCTGTAGCGGGGTTTGAACTCAGCTCTCTCTCTCACCCTCTCTCTGTATTTCAGTCTGAACTACACTGTGTTTGCCAGAATACTTCTCTCTAACCATGAGGTCTTAAAAGCAAAATTCTATCACATGGACAGCACTGGTTTCTCTAACAAAAGATGTGTTAATTTATTTATTTTACTGCATTTATATCCCGCTTTTCACCGGGTCAAAGCGGTTGGGGGATACATTTAACACAAGGGGATATGAGACACATACACTAATACTTACAGGGAACATGGGCAATGGAGGGTTAAGTGGCTTGCCCAAGACCACAATGAGCACCTGTGGGACTAGAAACCCCAGTCCTTCCGGCCTAAGGTTGCTGTCCTCTAGTGGGATTTGAACCACCAACCTTCCGGCCTGTAGTAACTTGCCCCAACCACTAGGCCACTCCTCCCTTAATTGCATTTTGTAAAGAAAAGCTTCTACCCTGTCTGTGCCTCTGTGAAAAGCCTGTATACCGCTGTGCTAAGAATCAGTTTTTGTGAGAAAAAAGAACTGGGGCAGTGGGAGAGAGAACGCATTTTTGTTTTATTTTCCAGGGTTCCTGCTTTTTGCAGATGTAAGCATTAATCAGAAGCAAAACACATTTCCGTAGTCAGTCACTCTGCTTCCGCTGATGTCATCAGAAAAGCGACAGTCCATTTCTGATGACACCTTGTTTCCGGTGATGTCAGCAAAAAGCGACAGTCTATTTCTGATGACACCCTGTTTCCGGTGATGTCAGCAAAAATTGACAGTCCATTTCCGATGACACCCTGTTTCCGGTGACGTCATTTCCGGTGATGCAGGCAGGGACGTGGTTGAGGGTGGGAGGCTGTGGGTGTGGCACAAACCCATAAGTGGGTGCTGATTGGCTAATGCCAATATTGTGGGGCGGGGCATGGGTGTGGCACAAATCCGGAAGTGGGCGCTGATTGGAAGATGTCATCCTTGGGGGCGGGGGCGTGTCAAGGTGGGGTCTGTGGCCATGCCTGGGGGCGGGAGTGGGCGGGGCTAGATCACCAATGACTTCTATGGGAGGGGCATGGCCTAAGGCGGGGCATACACCGGAAGTGAACGCTGATTGGCTCCTGTCATCCTTATCTCACCTGTCAATCAGTTTGATGAGTAGTGTACCCATTATACTACTACCACCTCCTGATTGAGGTGGAAGGAGGAGACCACTTTTGGGAGGAACTTGGGATGGGTCCGTAGGACCACCCTGTTCCTATAGAACCGCATGTACGGTCTATCAGAAACCAGAGCTTGTAGTTCACTCACACATCTGGCTGAGGTAAGAGCCACCAAGAAGAGCACTTTCCAAGAGAGGAAGCAAAAATGGCAATTAGTCATCAGCTCAAACGGTGGGTGAGTAAGCTGCTGCAAGACCACGTTCAAATCCCACTCAGTCACCAGTGGAGGAACCGGAGGCTTGAATAGAAGCAGACCTCTGAGAAATCTGGACACCAAGGGGTGAACCAACAGAGACTGTCCGTCCACCGGTGAGTGGTGCGCTGACAAAGCACTGAGGTGGACCCGAACAGAGTTAGACTTAAGGCCTAGGTCTGAAAGGTGAAGCAGATACTGCAGTACTACTGGCACAAGGCAAAAGAAAAGATCTTCATTGCGCTGAGCACACCATACCGTAAACCTACGCCACTTGAGGGCATAGGACTTTCTGGTGGACTGCCTCCTAGAGGCTAAGACCACCTCTTCAACCTCCTTAGGTAGAAGTAAGGGAGCTAGCACTATCCTTTCAGCAGCCAGGCCATCAGATTGAGGGACCTGAGATTGGGGTGCAGAAGGGAACCCTGCTATTGAGACAGGAGATCGTGTTGCAGCCCCAGAGGGAACGGAGCTTCCACCGCCAACTGCAGAAGAAGTGGAAACCACGGCTGCCTCGGCCATCTGGGGGCTACCAGAATCACCGAGGCCTTGTCCCGGTGGATCTTGAAGAGAGTTCGGGCCACCAGGGGCGTGGGAGGAAACGCATACAGGAGGCCCATAGACCAAGCGATTAGAAAAGCATCTGCTGCCATCCTCAGGGGATGCGGCTGTCTGGAGCAAAACCTGGGCAACTGACGGTTTAGTGGACTTGCAAAGAGATCGATGGATGGAAGTCCCCATCGGAGGAAGATCTGCTGGACCACCAATGGATTCAACTGCCATTCGTGGGGCTGGAGAATCCTGCTTAGCTTGTCTGCTAGGAAGTTTTCCTACCAGGTAGATAAACTGCTTTGAGAAACATGCCTTGTCTGACCGCAAAGGAGCAAAGGTCCAGTGCCTCCTGACACAGGAGCCTGGACCCTGTGCCCCCTTGTTTCTTCACGTAGAACATTGCTACCTGATTGTCCGTCTGAACTAGGACAGACTGTTGAGAGAGAGCATGGCAGAAGGATTGCTCGCAGCTCTAAAAGGCTGATCTGCTGTGTGGCCTCCCGAGGGGACCACAGGCCTTGAGTGCACGTGCCCTGGCAATGTGCACCCCAGCCCTTTAAGGTTGCATCTGTCGTCAGCACCCTGGTGTGTGCTGGAGCCTGAAAAGGTACACCCCTGAGAAGGTTTGGCAGATGTAGCCACCACTGTAAGGAGTTCAGAAGTCATCTGGACACCTTTACTCTGTCTCGAAGATCGCCGGTGGCTTGTGTCCACTGATCTCTGAGGCACCATTGAGCAGCCCGCATGTGCAGACGGGCATTCAGGGTCACATGTACCGTGGATGCCATGTGGCACAGGAGCCGCAGGTAGTGCCTGGCGGAAACACGAGAATTGTTTTGGAACTGCTTGGCCAAGTCCATAAGTCTGTGGGCCCTGTCCTCGGGCAAGTAAGCTCTGGCCTGAAGGGTGTCCAACCTGACCCCTATAAACTCTAGGTTCTGAGAGGGGAGCAAAATGGACTTTACGTAGTTTATAACAAAGCCCAGATGCTGAAGAAGAGAGACAGTGCGAAGAGTGGCCTGTCGGGCCTCCTGGAGTGACTGGCCCCTGATTAGTCAGTTGTCCAGGTACTGGAAGACAAAAATCCCCTGATTTCTGAGAAAAGCCGCCACCACCACCAGGCATTTGGTGAAAACCCTGGGAGCAGAGGTCAGGCCAAAGGGAAGCACCCTGTACTGAAAGTGGTTTCCTCCCACCACAAATCTGAGATATTGTCTGTGGTCTGGCTGGATGAGGATGTGAGTATAAGAATCCTTTAGGTCTAAGGAGCATAGCCAGTTTCCCTGCTGGAGGTAGGGAGCAGTATCCCAAGGGTAAGCATCTTGAACTTTCCCCTCTCCAGAAACTTGTTCAGATTTCACAAGTCTAGGATAGGTCTGAGGCCTCCTGTTCTCTTTGGTACTAGGAAGTACTTGGAGTAGAAGCCTTGCCCTTCCGGATGGTGTGGCACCAGTTCCACCGCCTGTTCCTTTAAAAATCTTGCCAACTCCTGAAGGAGGAGGTTCCTGTGTAGAGGGAATCTTGGAGGCTCCCCTGGATAGTAGGAGGGGGGTAACTGGCGGAAATGGAGCATATAGCCCTTCTGGACTATGCTCGGTACCCAGGTATCCCCTGTGATGGCTGGCCACCTGTAGGCGTACAGGGTCAGCCGACCCCCTGTGCTGTGGAGCCACCGGCGGAGGAGAGGCTATGCTGTGGGAGTCAAAAAACCCCTCCCTGCTGTGCAGGAGCAGGAGCTGGCGGCTTGGGGGTTTTCTGCCTACGGGGTCCATGCCCCTGCCCCTTGGCCTGCTGGCCCTGTTGGGGAGCTGGAGAGGCCTGATACTGAGGGTAGGTTTTGTAGGCAGCACCCTTCCTCGGGAAAAAGGGCTTCTTTCCTGAGCCCTTCTTTTTGTGAGAAGGGGCAGAAGTCTTTCTGGACAGTCTTATCCTGGTGAGAGTCTCGGTCTCGATTTCTGCAGCCTTCTCAGTCATGGGCTTGCCGAACAGGTTGTCACCTCAGCATGGGACAAAGACCAACTTGTCCTGTACCCATGACTCTAGGTCCGATGACAGTAGCCAGGCCTGACGGCGTGCACCAATGACAGCCATGGCTACCCGGGCTGAAGCCTCAAAGTCCTCATAGGCTGCTCGCTGAAGACAAGGCTTTGAATCTCTGCAAGGGTTCCTCGGAGAGGCCAGCCGAGGACCCGGCAATCTCCTTTGCCAGGTCCCGTAAGTACATGCCCATGTACAGCTGGTAAGTCTGGACATGGCAAGACAGCATAGAGCCCTGGAAGCACTTTCTACCGAGGGCATCCAGGTTGCGGGCCTCCCGACCGGGAGGCACCGAGGAGTGCATCTTTTGACTTTTCAGCCTGTGCATGGCCGATTCCACAACCATGGAGTTGTGCGGTAGCTGCACCTTTTGGAACCCAGGGCTCTTACAGACTTGATAAATGGAATTGACCTGCTTGCTCAGAACCGGCACTGAGGCCGGTGCCTCCCACATATGGAAGTGCAGCCATTCCAGCATTGGAGGAACCAGAACAGTAAAGGCTTCCTTCGGAGGAAAATCATACTGGAGGGCATCGAGCTCTTCGGCTCGAGGCTCCTCCTCGGTGTCTGCCGGGAATGCCAAAGCCTTGGCCATGTCCCTGATGAAATCTGAGAACCAGGTATCCTCCGTGGGGGACCTTCTCCGAGGCTCGGACTCCGGGGAGTCCGACAGGACGCACTGGGTCCAGAAGGTGTCAGGAGACTCCTCGTCCTCCGTCTCCCATGCCGACTCCTCCGAGGAGGTGTCGAGCGGCTCCAGCCGTGTGGGCCTCGATGCCACCCACCCCGATGCCGAGGGCACCGGCGTCGACAACCTCGGCCCCGCACAGGAGGTTGAGGAAGACCTTGGCTGAGGATCGACTCGAGACTTAATGGACTCGAGGATCGGCTCGGGCTCCGGGGTCGACTTAGACATCGAGGTCCCAGTGATCGGTGCCGATGCACCGGTCAGACCAGTGATCAGTACCCGCTTCTGCTCCATGAAGGCAGCCAGGCTGCTCTCCAGGGCCGTCAACCTGAGACCGAGCTCAGGAGACTCCGCAGCCCCCGACTTGGGCCCCGATGGCATCGGGCCTGATGTCGGTTCTCCCGGAGAAGAGTCCATGAGGACAACAGAAGTTACCTGACTCGGGGACTCTGGCTCCAGGCGAGGTAGTTTGGTCAGCCGCTCCGACTCCGAGAGCCCGGTACGGCAGTCAGGGCTGCGCAACCTGGCCCTCGAGGATCCAGGTGCCTCCACTGACACCACCCTCACGAGCTTCTTCTTCCTTTTGTGCTCCCGGGTGGGAGACCCCCTCTCAGAGGACCCACGACGGCGCTCGGGGTCAGACTCCCGAGATGTCGAGGCCTCTGACGAAGTCCGGGCCCGGCCGGACGCGGACTCCGAAAAACTTCTTTCATGTTGATGCTGACGGCTCTGAAGCGCCTTCAATGACATCTTGCCATACGGGCCACAGACCAGCGGGTCATGGTCCGGTCCGAGGCATCGGAGGCAGCAGTCGTGTGTGTCGGTGAGAGACATAAGTTTCTTACACCGATCACATTTTCTGAACCCGCTGGCAGCCATCGGGGGAAAAACGGGCCCTGCAAGGTCAAAAGACAGGGCTGCCAGTGAAAATAACAGAAAAAGCATGAACACTAGTCAAAAAGGACAAAAACCGAAAAAGAAGTTCCGGACTCGATACCGGTATACCGAGCTCAGGTGGGATGGGGAACTGGCGTTGAACTGGATAAAGAGATGCAAAAAATCACAGAAAAATCAACTTTTCCTGGGTGACACGAACTACGTCTGTTGAGCTCAGCGGAAAAAGAAAGACTGAGCAAGATGGCACCCTTGGGCAGGAAAAGGACCGCGCATGCGCGCTGCATTCCCAAATGCTTTCTTTGAAAGCTGGGGAAATGCTCCGCACGAGGGCTCCATCGGCGCCGACGTCACCCATATGTGAGGACTGACTTCCTGCTTGGTCCTGGAGAAAGCACAGTTACTTACCTGTAACAGGTGATCTCTGGGAACAGCAGGAATAAGTCTTCAAATATGGGTACGTCGGTACCGACGGAGTCTGCGCGGGAACGCTTCCCAGCTTCCAATCAGAAAGCTTTTGGAAGCATCCCACCATGCCTGCATGCTGCCTTCCTGCCCTTCCCAACTGTCTCTCCTCAGTTAAGTTTTAAAGCTGAGACAAAGAGAGAAAGAGAGGAAGAAAAGATAGATAGAGAGAAACAACTCCTAGGGGAGGTGGGTGGGTTGTGAAGACTTATTCCTGCTGTTCCCAGAGATCACCTGTTACAGGTAAGTAACTGTGCTATCTCCAGGAACAAGCAGGAATGAGTCTTCACATATGGGGACTCCCAAGCTAAGATGCCTGGAGCCCTAGCATGTTGGGATTTGAAAACATGCTACACCTCAAATGGCCAGGCATCCTGAGGATGGGGGGCAGGAGTTGAAATGGAAAGGAGCTGTAGAAAACAGCTAACCTAAGAGAGGACTACAGGCAGGGAGTCCTTGTATGTATGATAATTATCATGAATATATTTTGAACAGAACAATTACAATATGGACCTCACCTACTGAAATGCAGGAAGTAGAGAGGCTCATGGAATCTACTGGGGATCCAGTAGAGGAATCTTCAAGGTGACCTCACTGAGTGAAGGTGAAGGTCAGAGTCTGGAAGAGAAAAGGTGACCCCAGGATTCAACTGGGGTAGTACAAAAATGGCAGGCCTTCAGTGGGAAGCTTTATGGAAAAAGCTGCAAACTCTTTTGGCTGTAGAGTTATTCAGACTTAGGAGCAAAAAAGGAAGACTGACCGATTTGGACAAACTGGCCTAGTCCCAGGGGAAGAAGGGATACGGAAAGAAACCCCATATTCCCAGGGAAAGGATAGGTGTCTGAGGATTTGGAACCTCAGATATACTGAAGATCCGCCATGTTTTTCCGAACTGGTGAGAGGTAGGAAAGATATTGGAGCATGGAGCTTCAGGAATACCTAACCCTTAGGGTTATGATAGGGATGTCAGTACCACAGGAGATAAGTATGTAAATACATATCTACCTATAAAAAGTATCTTGGCAGATACACATATATATATATATATATATATATATATATATACACATATATATACAGATAGGATATATATATCTATAGTGAGATCTAGAAGGGCATAAGATATGCTCACACAGCTGACAGACATATATATCTATAGAGATGTATATATATCTATATATATCTATATATATATTATTATTTTTATTTATTTTTCTTATATACCGCGCTCTTTGATATCAGTGTGGTTTACATGAAACAAGGAGAGTTTACAGTGGGGGTTACACCGTAATTACATAGAACAGGTATAATAACTTGGATAACAATGTTAACTATTTACATCAGAAAGGCTAACAGAAGGTATTTATCTATATATATCTATATATCTATATATCTATATATATATATATATATATATATATATTGTCATGAGGTAGACAGCACTAAGCCAGAAATATTAAGGAGTAATGCAAAGGAAGAGCTTACCTGTCATGAGGTAGACAGCACAGGCCCTGAAATATTAAAGAGTAATATAAAAGAAGAGCTTACCTTACAGCCACACGTGCAGTTGCACATACACAATGCAGAAAGGCAGGGAAAGGAGAAACAAACTTTCCTCATGGCTTTAGTGACGCAGTAAGAATTCAGGGTTTCAATCAGGCTCACCTGGAGCCAGAGTCACGTTCTACGTCTGATGAGCAGAGAGATAAAACCAGGTGGGAAATCCCACAGGGGGAGTTCAGGCAGCTTAGGCTCAAGGAAAAGGTTGGAGTTCAGCAGTCAGGGCTGCAGCCAGAGCTGGAGTTTAAGCTCGAGGAAGAGCAGTCCAGGAGATTGAGAAGTCAGTCTCAGAGAGAAGGTGAGACAAGAACTCCAGAGCAGTTTCTGGAAGACACGTTGCCTTGGAGAATCAGGGCAGAAGAAAGGCAGGCTGAAAAACTCGAGAGAGCTAGAAAGGACAGTGGCAAAGTCTTCCCAGTCAGAGGGGTCCTCGTACCGAGGCAAGCAGCCAAGCCAACAGAGAGCAAAGGTCACGTCCAGGGAAGCTCACTGAAGGCAGGAAGTGAGTTCTGTTCAGCTAAACACAGTAACCGGTCTTCACAGAGGAAAGCAGTGTGCAAGTCAGAGAGAAAGCCTTGGCTGGAAGCAGAAGGGCTGGAAACCATCTTCTCCATTAAGAGAGATAAGTACCCTGTCTTTTGTAAAGGGAAAGAAGTGGGTCCCCGTGGGAGAAACCAGGCTTACAGCAGGCTAGAGAATCCTTACTGGCACAAGACATGGGAGGAAATCCCCAGCACAGCTCCTGCTATCTTTGACACCTTAAAGCAGCACCAACCCTCAGAAGCTGAGGTATCTCGAGGGCAAGGCTTTGAGAGCAGTTTCACAGGTACTCAGTGCCCATACACAGGACCAGGTCCTGACCTTATGCAGTGGGAAAGCTATATCCCAGAAAACATCCCCGAGCCAATGGAATGTGCTTTGTGTGTAGCAGATGACATAGAATCTCTGTGTTAAAAGGAAGCAAGAAAGGAATTGTGTTTTGTACATATTGAATGAGATGGACTCTCTTTGCTGAAGAAGAAGCATAATTATTGTTTGTAAGAAACCTTTGCACTGGTGAAGCAACCGTTCAATTCATGTTGTCCTTGTTTGAAGACATCCTCAAGGGAAAGGGAATAAAACCTAACCTTAATTTTCACTCTGGACACGACTACAGAGTCTTTATTCCACAACTTCAGGCTATACCCATGTCTAGGCAACCACCTAAGACGGGCTTAGTCTCACAAATGGCATAGTTCTTTGGATGCCAGAAAAGCAGGACACCGTACAAGCAGGACGGAGTCACCAGCGCCGGAGGACGCAACCAGGACTGCGGTGAAAACACGCCAGAAAACTCCAGGATCGGGAGCAGTCAAGGACCTTCTCAAGGCCAGAATCACCGCCTGACTCAGGTAATCGTATCTGGGTACAGCCAGGGTGGGATTCTGAGGAGGTATCGGAGGGACTGAAAATCCCAGCGTAGCAGCATTCGAAAAAAAAAAAAAAAAAGGGTTTCCGCACTTGGTTTTTTTTTTTCTCTGATTTGTTACAGGATATCATCATGGAGACTCCATTCAGACATCTTGAAATGGATCGGGCTCCAGTTCGAGAAGCAACGAGAACTTGCCCAGCAGTGCCAAGAACAAGCCCTAGCAGCAATGCAGATGCAGCAAAAGCCGCTGACTGACTTGTTGCAGGCGGTCCTACAAGAGCGGCAAACAGAGAAAAGGACTGAAGGACACTTTTGTGGGGTAGGCTCACAAACATGTGGAATTTTTGTCTTTTGGACAGTGGTCAGGAAAAGACAATATTGACGATTTCCTTGAAGCCTTTGAGCGGGTAGCTCGTGGTGCAGGCTGGCCCGAGCAACAATGGGCGGTCCGCCTAGCTACCTCCCTGATGGGAGAAGCCCTGGCGGCATACAAGGCTATGCCAGCCGCCCAGGCCAATGAGTATAATAATGTAAAGGCAGCCATACGGGATAGGCTAGGCCTGTCACCTATGGTATATCGTAGAATGCTGAGAGCTACAAAAATCCAACAAGGTGAAACTCCGAAGGCAATAGGCCAACGGATACATAGCCTAGTCTGGAAGTGGCTCATGCCAGAAGGGAAGACAATAGAAAGCATTTTAGATATGCTTGTGTTAGAACAGTTCTCCGAAGCTGTGCCAGCTGAGGTAAGGTCATTCCTCACTCTTGTCATGGCGCAAGGCAGATTGTGCCGATGGAAATAGAGGAAAACACTCAGGGCAGTTTTAAAATCAGCAGTGCAGAGCACATGGCTAGGGGTTGTCAGCGGCAACCAAGCAAAACAAGAGCACAGGCTGTACAGAAACGCCCAGAGTTACCATTATATCATAGCTCATCAGGGAAGCAGAGACAGCTGCAGAGAGCTGAGCTAACCCAAGTCTCAAGGAATGACGCAGATAAAAAAAGGTCAGCCTTGAGCAGAGGAGAGACACGTGCAGATTGCAAAGCAGATTCCTGCACACATTCACGTACAGGCACACGTGGAGAAAGAAGGGAACACAGAGACGCAAGCCAGGAGTCAGTCTCCATCTCTGAGGCTGAGAGAGAAGGAGACATTGAGAGGACTCGAGGGAAAGCCAGGAGCCATACCTGGAAGGTTCAGACGTGGAATCAATCTGCACCTCAGAGGGTTTTATCCAAGAGGAGTTCACAAAGGTTAGTGCTGGGAAGTTAGGCTGCACTAAGCCAAGGTCCGTGTGGGGCCAGAGGGAAACTCCAAGATATAAACCTCGAGGAGCAGGGAGAAGAAATAACCAAGATAGCAGGTACCTGGGGAGCCAGAACACTTGTCCAAGAGATAGTTCCCATGCTTTAGAAAGACGTCCTGTGAAAGGAAGAGAGGGGAAGAAAAGTTTCCACTTCCCGTTTACACACCAGTCAGGCAGAGCTCAGCCTGAAAGCCAAAGTTCCTGGACTAGAGGAGCACTGAGTTTTACCCCCAGTGGTCAGGAAGAGTGTAGCCCACTAAGGAAAGATTCCATAGTGTGTGGTAAAGTGCCTTGCTACAGTGTGTGATAAGGAAGCTTATCATAGCTCAGGAAGGAGCTATAGAAAAGGTGAAGTGACTCTGAACAAGCAACCTGTCAGCTCTGGTAGAAATAAGAAAACAGAATTTTGCCATAAAAGACTACTAGTCCCAGAATGCACCAGGTTTCCAACAGCCATTAGAGGAGCTGAAGTGGGGAAACATGTGTTCAATCAGGAGGGCTATGAGGTAATCCCTAAGCACTCATTTCAAAGGGCAGGGCCTGATTCAGTACAGCTGCGCTGTGCTAGGGTGGAGCACTCATCTAGGCAGAATAAAGGTAGAGTTTATTCTACAGAGAATCGTCTTCATGATCAGCTTGGATATCCTCAGTTTCATCTGGAGGATCATCAGAAGCAGAAGCCAGAGCGGACGGACAGAGAGGGCAAGAAACCCTTTGGAAGAAAGAAGAGAAAAGCCTTTGGGAGATCTAGAGGAGTCCGGAGCAGTACGTATACTGGGAGGCATTCCAAGGGCCAGCATACACCATTGGACTGGGGAAAGCCAGAGGAATGGTGCTGCAGAGCTAGGAATCTCCAGACGGTACCTGTGAGGGAGACGGCTGCACTTGGAAGGGACCTTAAGACCCGTGCCAGAAGGTATGTGAAGAGAGACCCAGTGTCCAGGGATCTGGATTGGAAGGCTGGACATAAGAACTGGACTACATACTGGCCAGGCTATATAGAGAGGAACTCTAACAGCAATGGAAGCTCAGGTATGAACATTGATCTATGCCCTAGCTATACCCTTGAAAGACAGCAGGGAAGCAAGTATTGTCCTGAGAGTGCTCCATTGAGAAATTCCTCTGTGCCAATCCATGATATTGAACCCATGATTGTTGAAGAAGGGGGAGAGGTTGCAGATGAAGGCTGTGTTTACATGGATTGCTCTCTGTCTAAACTCCTGTGGTAATTTTCTGTTACAAAGTATAGCAACCATCACAAAGAAATACAAACTTGTTCTTTAATCTACTCAGAAAAGCTCCTGAAGTAGGATTTTGAGCCACGCAGTAGAAAGCAAGCCAGCTAAGGGGTTTCAGCTGGATAACTGCTAGCAATTGAGCCTTACCTAATTGCTTGTGAGCTCTGAGGGAATCACTTCTGAGTCTATGTGGGAAGATATAAGAAGTTAACCTGAAAAGAACAGTTTTTCCCTTCTTTGTGGATTTTGTTTGTTGTTTGATACACTAAGAAAATATTAGCTAAAGTCTACAGAAAAGACCAGTTTGTTACCAACCAGGTCTTTATTCTTTTCTTTGATTGCCTGACAAGTTCAGCTGTTGTTTTTCCTGATTTTGTTTTTCTAAGTTAAACACTGAAAGCAAGTATCCTGTTTTATGTGCTACCAAGCATATCTGTGTTGGGAGAAATAACCCCATAAATAAATATCTTATTGGCTTTACCCTCAAGCACAACTAATTATTGTGAGCAGCTGTGTCTGGTGTGAATGGACTGCATTGCCCACAATCCCTTGCAAATCATATTGATATATGCACTTGCCAAGACTGTGAACATTCTCACCCAGGCAGCCGTCTGACAAGTGATAGAGGGGAGTGGTGCTCTGACCCAGCCGAGAGGAGAGAAACAAACACTAATCCACAATACAGCCCTGCAAGTTATAATTATCAAGAAGCACATGAAGAGATGGATTGTGACTTTGGGGATGATAATTCTGATATGTGCAAAATGGACTGTACGCTTGTTTTCTCTGATAGCATAACCTCTTTTTGTTAGGGGCCTAAGAAAGCCTGCCGGAGTGAAATCTGTTGGAGAACACAGATTTCACAGTTTAAAGTGTGTGATTGAAAACCCTGTTTTTCCCTCTTTTTGTTCAGTTAAAGCTGACAATAAGCATTTTTGTTCCCATTTGTAGTCCCTCACTTGTGTTATACCAGCTGTGTTTTTGATCTTTGTTGCAAGAATTCTCCCGGGACGGGAAATAAAACCTCTTTAAGCATAGCTACTCGACCACAACTACCTCCTTATTTCGATTAGCTATTGGGACCCAAAATCCCTGAGGGCAACATCAAGTCCTCGCTGTTAGAAGAGGAGCAACCCCGAAGCCCCAGGCTCCCGCCTCAGGGGTAGTAAGGTGTTTGACACTCTACGGAACTGCCAGACGTCAGACGAGGCTGCTCTCTTGACAGAAAGGTTCATGGAGGCTCAGGTAGCCCAAAGAACGCACGGAGGAGCTAGCGACTCGCATGACACGGCAAACTTCAGCAGAGTAAAGAAAGACCCATGGTTAAGCATACCAGCTACAGAAAAATGTAGAAGTAAAGGTATAGCGAATGACTCTCGCATAGTGTGTTTTAAATGTGGGAGGAGGGGTCACAAGAGGTATGAATGTAGAGAGCGCACAGCACTAATGGGTGAAAAAACAAAATATAAGCAAGAAGGCTTTTGCCTTGTCGTGGAAGTGCAGGGTGTGTTGGCCAAGGCCCTATTAGATTCAGGAGCCGAACAAACGATGGTGTCAAAAAAGTTCTGGCACCTTCTACAGGATAGTGAGGCATTTCCCCTGAATCAGCCAGAGGGCGCTAGCAAGATCCGCTGTATACACGGGTCATCCACCTCCTATCCTCTATATAGGGTAGTAGTAAAAGCTCTAGGCACTCGTAGGAAGGTCCTAGTAGCAGTAATTCCCCATTTAACCTATGACATAGTTTTAGGCCGAGATTGGCCACCTTTCTATAAGGACATAGGGGAAGGCAGGCAAGGGAAAAGGGGGCTAGTGTCCACAAGGTCCCAGGCCCACCATTTGAGGGACAGTTTTGAACCCGGGGAGGATAGTGACCCTCCTTCAGAGGAGGAAGCTGCACCTCAGGGAAAAATGGAAGACAGGCCCCTGGAGGATGTTAGGAGAATTACTCGGACATGAGGATCTAACCAACCCTCCAAAGAAAGCAGATAAGATAAGCAAGGGTGATAAGGGGCGAGAACGCCACAATAGGGCCCGGCTAAGGGTAGGAGCAGGAGAGAAAGGAGAGGTATCGCAGGAACCTCAATCGCGGTTGCAGAAGGCCTCACAAGCTGCTGAACAACATCTGCAGGGTAATCAGCAGCAGCAGGAAAAATATTATAACCAGGAAAAAAAACCCCGTCAGCTCACGATTGGGGATAGGGTAGTCATGATGGTAGTGGACCCCGGACCAACATTAGAAGCTCAGTGGAGAGGGCCCTACATGGTAGTAGCTCGCAAGGGACCAGTCTCCTACGTTGTGGAGACAGACAAGGGATGCCGTCAGATGTTTCACGCCAATGTCCTAAAACCCTGGCAGGAGCGGACGGCAGCAGTTGGGCAGGTACAGGTACAGCGTCAGGTCAAGGCGGATGCAGTAGCCTGTATTTCGTGCTGTAAGGACATATGTCCCTCAGCCCGTAATAGCTTAAGAGGGGGGATATGTCATGAGGTAGACAGCACTAAGCCAGAAATATTAAGGAGTAATGCAAAGGAAGAGCTTACTTGTCATGAGCTAGACAGCACTAAGCCTGAAATATTAAAAAGTAATATAAAAGAAGAGCTTACCTGTCATGAGGTAGACAGCACAGGCCCTGAAATATTAAAGAGCAATATAAAAGAAGAGCTTACCTTACAGCCACACGTGCAGTTGCAGCATACACAGTGCAGAAAGGCAGGGAAAGGAGAAACAAACTTTCCTCATGGCTTTAGTGATGCAGTAAGAATTCAGGGTTTCAATCAGGCTCACCTGGAGCCAGAGTCACGTTCTACGTCTGATGAGCAGAGAGATAAAACCAGGTGGGAAATCCCACAGGGGGAGTTCAGGCAGCTTAGGCTCAAGGAAAAGGTTGGAGTTCAGCAGTCAGGGCTGCAGCCAGAGCTGGAGTTTGAGCTCGAGGAAGAGCAGTCCAGGAGATTGAGAAGTCAGTCTCAGAGAGAAGGTGAGACAAGAACTCCAGAGCAGTTTCTGGAAGACACGTTGCCTTGGAGAATCAGGGCAGAAGAAAGGCAGGCTGAAAAACTCGAGAGAGCTAGGAAGGACAGTGGCAAAGTCTTCCCAGCCAGAGGGGTCCTCGTACCGAGGCAAGCAGCCAAGCCAACAGAGAGCAAAGGTCACGTCCAGGGAAGCTCACTGAAGGCAGGAAGTGAGTTCTGTTCAGCTAAACACAGTAACCGGTGTTCACAGAGGAAAGCAGTGTGCAAGTCAGAGAGAAAGCCTTGGCTGGAAGCAGAAGGGCTGGAAACCATCTTCTCCACGAAGTGAGATAAGTACCCTGTCTTTTGTAAAGGGAAAGAAGTGGGTCCCCGTGGGAGAAACCAGGCTTACAGCAGGCTAGAGAATCCTTACTGGCACAAGACATGGGAGGAAATCCCCAGCACAGCTCCTGCTATCTTTGACACCTTAAAGCAGCACCAACCCTCAGAAGCTGAGGTATCTCGAGGGCAAGGCTTTGAGAGCAGTTTCACAGGTACTCAGTGCTCATACACAGGACCAGGTCCTGACCTTATGCAGTGGGAAAGCTATATCCCAGAAAACATCCCCGAGCCAATGGAATGTGCTTTGTGTGTAGCAGATGACATAGAATCTCTGTGTTAAAAGGAAGCAAGAAAGGAATTGTGTTTTGTACATATTGAATGAGATGGACTCTCTTTGCTGAAGAAGAAGCATAATTATTGTTTGTAAGAAACCTTTGCACTGGTGAAGCAACCGTTCAATTTATGTTGTCCTTGTTTGAAGACATCCTCAAGGGAAAGGGAATAAAACCTAACCTTAATTTTCACTCTGGACACAACTACAGAGTCTTTATTCCACAACTTCAGGCTATACCCATGTCTAGGCAACCGCCTAAGACGGGCTTAGTCTCACAATCACTGTTCCCTCTAAGCTGTGCGCGTGTGCGCGTGCACACACCTCGCCGAGCGAGCACACATGCTTTACAACAGAGCGCACAAAAATTACGGCTCTGATTCTGATGGAAAACAACACAGACATCTTAAAATTTTAAAGTTATGATTGCAATTATTAGAAATTTCCCGCTTCATTTAGTAATCGTCTATTTTCATTTAATTTGATTAAAATCAATGTGGTGTACATACTGTATTCTGATGTGTAGTCAAATTTTAAAGTATATAACTCCGAGTGTCGTTATGTGGCGCACAAAAATTTAACCTTCCTTCAAAAGCTGCACACAGCTGATATTTTATGCGCACACAGCCTGCAGAAAATTAGAGGGAACATTGCTCACAATATATATACACATAGGTCGAAGATAAATGCCTGCAATTAAGCAGACAGAGATATGCCTATAAGTACATTCACATGAGAGATGTGAAGAGGAAAGATTCATCTGATAACAAGAAGGAAGAACCTACTTGAGAAGATATATAGAGAATCTATTCCCCCTGGTTATAAAGGGAATGCTGTCCAGTGAAATAAGCAGGATGGTTACGTGAAAAAACCGTCAGTAAGCAGCAAGTCCTGAGTCTTGTAGAACTCTAGCATGGTAAAGGGACAGAGAAACGCATAAGAAAGAGATACCAGATTGACCCACTTGAGGGACAAAAAAGGGTATAGCACAGTTACTTACCTGTAACAGGTGATCTCTGGGAACAGCAGGAATAAGTCTTCACATATGGGTACGTCGGTACCGATGGAGTCTGCGCAGGAACGCTTCCCAGCTTCCAATCAAAAAGCTTTTGGAAGCATCCCACCATGCCAGCGTGCTGCCTTCCTGCCCTTCCCAACTGTCTCTCCTCAGTTAAGTTTTAAAGCTGAGACAAAGAGAGAGAGAGAGGAAGAAAAGATAGATAGAGAGAAAATAGAAATTACACTTACCTGGTAATTGTAGTTCCTGGAGGGTCTAGTTTAGTCCTCCACATCAGGGTAGTGCACCTCCTCCTGCAGCAAGGAGACTGGACCAATCAAATCCTTTCCCTGTGAGGATGTATACTGCTGGAGCTCCCATCAGCCCCCCAGTGAACTGTTAACAAGCAAACTGAAACGAGTAATATGTAGGTATAACAGAAATGAGACCCCTCCCCAAAATAACTTGACTCCTTCCCCAAACGAGGGAGCCGTAACTGTGCACATCGCGTCCACTTGGACCACTGAGTGAAAGAAAGGCACTGCCACACCATCAAAGAAAAGGAACCAACAATCAAAAGATAGCGGAAGACCCCGAACTCGAGGGACCCCAGACAAAACGCTTAACCAGCTCTCTCTCACACCGTATCTTAGCGCGCCCAATGGAAAAAAAGAATTTCTCGGGAGGGATTGAGGACTAAACTGGACCCTCCAGGAACTACAATTACCAGGTAAGTGTAATTTCTATTTCCTGAGCGGTCCTCCAGTTTAGTCCTCCACATCAGGGATGTAACAGAGCAGTATCTAATGGGAGGGACCAACCCAACCGGCGCGCAGAACCGCCGAACCAAAGCTAGAATCCCTGGATGCCAGAACATCCAGCCGGTAATGCTTACTAAAGACATGGAGCGACGACCAAGTAGCCGCCCTGCAAATGTCCACTGGCGGAACCAAACAGTGCTCCGCCCACGACGTCGCCTGCGCCCGAGTGGAATGGGCCCACAAGCCCAACGGAACCGCACGGCCATGCAAAATATATGCCGACGCAATTGCCTCCTTAATCCATCTAGCAATGAAAGACTTTGCCGCCGCCTCTCCCTTTCGTTTACCACCAAACAGGACGAACAGGCAGTCCATCTTACGAACCGACTCGGTAGCTCTGAGGTATCGGCGGAGCACCCGCCGAACGTCTAGACGATGCAAGCCGTCAGACATGTCCGTCTCCGGTGAGTCAAAGACCGGGAGAAAAACGGCTTGATTCAAATGAAAAGGAGAAACCACCTTAGGAAGAAAGGAAGGAACAGTTCGCAAGACTACTCTGTCTTTAGAGAATGATAAGAATGGCTCCCGACACGAAAGCACCTGCAACTCCGAGATACGTCGAGCCGAACAGATGGCCACCAAGAACACAGTCTTCAACGTGAGATCCTTGAGAGACGCAAGGCGAAGAGGCTCAAAAGGCTTCTGAACCAAAGCTTGTAACACCATATTCAAATCCCATGGAGGAATCGTTACCCTGCGCGAAGGATGCAGCCGAATCACGGCCCTCAGAAAACGTTGCACATCCGCGTGAGCACCCAGGGGAACCCCCAAGACCTTACCCCTGTAACACGCTAGGGCCGCCAATTGCACTTTCAGAGAACTTGCAGCAAGACCCTTGTCAAAACCGTCTTGCAAAAAACTGAGAATGGCCAGAACTGAAGCCGTTGCGGCCCGGAGATCGTGCTGGGAACACCAATCTTCAAAAATTCGCCATACGCGCACATACGTGAGCGAAGTAGATGCTTTTTGCGCCCGAAGAAGAGTGGCAATAACTGCTGAAGAATAACCTTTCCGCCTCAACCTAGCCCTTTCAATGGCCATAGCGTAAGCGAGAATCGATCCACCTGCGGCATCCGCAGCGGCCCCTGAATCAAGAGGTCCTGCAAGAGCGGCAACCGCCACGGAACCCCATCGAGGAGCCGAACCACGGACGTCTGGGCCAATCTGGACGTCTGGGCCAATCTGGAGCCACTAGAAGAACCTTTCCCCAATGCGCCTCTATGCGTTGAATAACTCGACCGATCAACGCCCACGGAGAAAAGACGTAGAGGAGTCCGGAAGTCGGCCACGGGTGAAGAGAGCGTCTATGCCCTCGGACATGGGTTCTCTTCGCCTGCTGAAGAACCGAGAGGTTTTGGCCGACTGAAAAGTCGCCATGAGATCCATGACTGGCGGCCCCCATCTGCGGACTATTTGCGCGTACACCTGCGGGTGAAGTTCCCACTCCCCAGCATCCACCTGCACCCTGCTGAGGAAATCCACCATCACATTCTCCTTCCCGGCGATATGTACCGCCGAAATGGCTAGAAGTCGAGGTTCCACCCACTGGAACAACATGTCGGCCTCTTCCTCCATCGCTCTGCTTCCCGTGCGGCCCTGATGATTGAGATATGCCACGGTCGCCAAGTTGTCTGAGAGAATCCGCACTGCCCGGCCTATCACTGAGGATTCGAACGCCTGTAGCGCCCACCTCACCTCTCGCAACTCGAGGCAGTTGATCGACCAAGAGGCCTCTAGAGGTGACCACGCTCCCTGCGCGAAACGACTGTCGCAATGGGCTCCCCAGCCCGCCAGGCTCGCATCTGTTATCACCGGCATCCAGACCGGCTGCTCTAGAGGAACTCCCACTAGCAACGTCTTCGAGCTCAGCCACCATCGTAACGACTGCCGCACCCACCTCGGACAAGGCAGCTGGCGGCTCAGGGAATCCGTTTGGTTCGACCAACGCCGCAACAGGGCTCGTTGCAGTGGACACATGTGAAACCTGGCCCAGGGGACTACATCTAGAGTCACCGCCATCGTTCCCAAGACGCGAAGGTACCACCACGCTGACGGTGCCGGGAACGCTAAAAATTTGCGAACCAGAAGGCGCAAAGCACGAGCTCGGCGGACCGGCAGAAACACTAGCCCTTTCGCCGTATCAAAATGAACCCCGAGATATTCGAGGGACTGAGTCGGCACTAAATGGCTCTTCTTCTCGTTGACCACCCAACCGAGACTCCGCAGTAGAGCAACGACTCTGCCTGTGGCTTGCAAACTCTCCCGCTCGGTCTTTGCTCTGATTAACCAATCGTCGAGATAAGGGTGAACCAAAACACCTTCCTTCCGCAACACCGCCGCAACCACCACCATGACCTTGGTGAAAACACGGGGCACTGTGGCCAGGCGGAACGGCAACGCTTGAAACTGGTAATGACCCCAAGGAAGGGCGAACCGCAGGAATGTTTGATGAGCTGCCCTGATAGGAATGTGCAAGTAGGCCTCCGAAAGATCGAGAGACATTAGGAACTCTCCCTGACATACCGCCACTAAGACGGACCTCAGAGTCTCCATGCGAAAATGAGGCACCCGAAGGAAACGATTCACTCCCTTGAGATCCAGGATAGGACGGAGAGAGACGTTCTTTTTTGGCACCACGAATTAAATAGAGTACCGCCCCGCACCGAGATCGGCCTCGGTAACCGACACCACCGCCCCCAAGGCCAGCAGGTGGTTCAATGTCAGGCGAACGGCTAACACTTTTTGAGGATTCTTGCAAGGCGACAGCACAAAGGCATCCGGGAGCGGACAAGCCAGCTCTAAAGCGTACCCCTCTCGGATGATCTAGAGGACCCACAGGTCTGAAGTTATCTGGACCCAGGAAGAAAGAAAGTGACGAAGACGACCTCCGATCACCTGACCCCCTTCTGGGGTCCGCCGCATTTCATTGCGGCTTGCGACCAAATGAAGAGGACGATGAAGCAGAGGCAGTCGAGAAACCTCTACCTGCTCCTCGAAACCCTCGAAACCCCGAGGATCTAGCTGCCAGCTTTCCGCGTTGGAAACCCCCAAACCTGGAAGAGCGGAATCTGTGAAAGTCCCGAAATTTACCTCTAGCTGATGACACAGCCCTATTCTGTCGCGGCTTGTCCTCCGGCTGCCTGCCGCCTTTAGACTCGCCGAGGTCCTTGACCAACTTCTCGAGATCGTCCCCGAACAAAAGCTTGCCTTTAAAGGGGAGCTTGCTGAGGCGCGCTTTAGAAGACCCATCAGCAGCCCAATTACGAAGCCAAATGGACCTGCGTGCCGCTACTACGGAAGCCATGCTGTTAGCCAAAGTCCTGATCAAATCATAGTGAACATCCGCCAAATACGCGGACCCCGATTCTAAGCGGGTAACTTCCAACAACCCTTGTTGGTCCAGACGGGAGTCCTGACGCAAATGCTGAGCCCATCTCAAACAGGCCCGAGAAACCCAGGTCCCACAAATAGAGGTTTGTAAGGCCAAGGCATTAGTCTCAAAGGCCTGCTTTAACAAACCATCCACCTTTCTATCCTGGGTGTCCTTCAAGGCCGCACTGCTCTCAACCGGAATTGTAGTCTTCTTAGTCACCGCCGAAACCGCTGCGTCAATGCGCGGCGAACGAAATTTCTCCTTGTCCTTGTCCGCCAGAGGGTAGAGACGATTCATCATCCTGATACCCTTCAAGCCGGAATCAGGGTGATCCCACTCAGCCTGAATCATCTGATCAACTACTCGATGAACCGGGAACACCGTCTGAGAATCTCGGACCGCTTGAATGAGAGGATCTTCCAAAACCTCTTCTTCCCCGGGTCGCCCGACAGTCAGATTCAGGGCTTGCAAAGATTCTGTAATTAAGGGAATCAGTTCTTCTTTGCGAAAAACGCGGATGATCCAAGCCTGTTCCTCAGGTTCCGGAATCTCCCCTTCCTCCAATTCATCGATCCTGTCTTCGGGCTCCACATCAGACCATTCCAGCTCTTGCCATGCCATATCTGGGAGGTCCATGTCTGACACTCGGGGACGCTTGGCCGCCTTAGGGGTGTCCACTCTCACCCCCTCTGCCTTGAGAGACGGCGGAGCCGGTGGGACCGCGCACAGCTCCGATCCTTTTCCAAAGCGCCCCCTCTGAAAAGCTTGGTGCATAAGAAGCACGAAATCAGGAGAGAAATCCCCCCCAGAAAACTTCACTAGGTCCCCCTGCCTGCGAACCTCCTGGCGCAGACGGAGTAGGAGGAAGGGAAGGTACGAGAGCCCCTGGAACCAGCTCCTCCGCACTTGAAACTGGAGGATCCACGGACTCCAAAGGCACACTGGTCTCCATTGTCTGCTGTAGATCCTGTGGATGGCAGGCGCAGCCCTTGCAAACTCCCGCGTCAGAGACAGAGCCTTTGCGGGACCCACAAATCACGCACTGCGGCCGCCGGGACATGGAGAGAAAACCCGCAACAGTGCAGAGCTGCCAGAAGAAGAAGGCAGGCCAGACTACAAACAGGACTGCAGAACACCCACAGCCCGTCCTGCAATTGAACTGTTTCCTTCTTTTTTTTTTTTTGTACTGATAACCCAATAAAACAAAATTAACAAAGGCCCTTCTGAGCCAGGCCGCACAGTGCAGGACACGCTGCAGCACGGCCCCGAAAGAAAAAGCAGGAGCCGAAAATAAAATCAATCAATAAAAATCAATTAAAACAAAGCAAACCGCAGCGATCTCGCTGACCGAATTTCTCTGGGCACTTTAAAACCGGCCAAGATGTCACTTACCCCGCAGCCACGAAGTTGTAAAGCAACGGAGCTGACCACAAAAAATGAGCAAGCTGCAATGGCCCCGCAGTGTGAGGAAACACCGACCGGAGCGCTAAGCGATTTGGGGTCCTCTGAGATGTGGAATCACCGTGAAAGTTGCCCGCAAACTAGGAGATTGTGATTGTGGCCATATTCCTCCTCCGAGCTTTCCTGGAGGGGAGATCACAGTCTACTGAACTGCAGTCGACGTGCCGTTGCCTAGCAGAAGGCAGACGGGCAGTGCAAGCTCGGCTCCTTCCTTTACAGGTATTTAAAGGTACAGACCCCTAGACTGTAATAAACAAAAAAGGCACTACAAAGAGCAAAATGGATGAAAACAAACAAAAACTATCAAAGTCCTAAAACCCAAAGTGAGCCCTGAGTAGGCTCACACCACCTCCTGCTGCAAGGAGACTGGACACACTGGGGGGCTGATGGGAGCTCCGGCGGTATACATCCTCACAGGGAAAGGATTTGATTGGTCCAGTCTCCTTGCTGCAGGAGGAGGTGCACTACTCTGATGTGGAGGACTAAACTGGAGGACCGCTCAGGAACAACTCCTAGGGGAGGTGGGTGGGTTGTGAAGACTTATTCCTGCTGTTCCCAGAGATCACCTGTTACAGGTAAGTAACTGTGCTATCTCCAGGAACAAGCAGGAATGAGTCTTCACATATGGGGACTCCCAAGCTAAGATGCCTGGAGCCCTAGCATGTTGGGATTTGAAAACATGCTACACCTCAAATGGCCAGGCATCCTGAGGATGGAGGGTAGGAGTTGAAATGGAAAGGAGCTGTAGAAAACAGCTAACCTAAGAGAGGACTACAGGCAGGGAGTCCTTGTATGTATGATAATTATCATGAATATATATTGAACAGAACAATTACAATATGGACCTCACCTACTGGAATGCAGGAAGTAGAGAGGCTCATGGAATCTACTGGGGATCCAGTAGAGGAATCTTCAAGATGACCTCACTGAGTGAAGGTGAAGGTCAGAATCTGGAAGAGAAAAGGTGACCCCAGGAGTCAACTGGGGTAGTACAAAAACGGCAAGCCTTCAGTGGGAAGCTTTATGGAAAAAGCTGCAAACTCTTTTGGCTGTAGAGTTATTCAGACTTAGGAGCAAAAGAGGAAGACTGACCGATTTGGACAAACTGGCCTAGTCCCAGAGGGAAGAAGGGGTACGGAAAGAAACCCATATTCCCAGGGAAAGGATAGGTGTCTGAGGATTTGGAACCTCAGATGTACTGAAGATCCGCCATGTCTTTCCGAACTGGTGAGAGGTAGGAAAGATATTGGAGCATGGAGCTTCAGGAATACCTAACCCTTAGGGTTATGATAGGCCTGTCAGTACCACAGGAGTGGTTGTGTATGTAGCACCCCAAACATGCTGTGGAACAGCATGGACATGGGTAGCCCACTGTTTGGAACATATAGGATGGTAAAACCTATATGAGCATAGACAGTCAGATAGATAAGTATGTAAATACATATCTACCTATAAAAAGTATCTCGGCAGATACACACACACATATATATATATGGATATATATGGATATATGTATATATATATGTATAAATGTACATATAGATATATAGATAGATATATAGGATATATATATCTATAGTGAGATCTAGAAGGGCATAACATATGCACACACAGCTGACAGACATATATATCTATAGAGATGTATATAGATATATATATAGATATATAGATATATATGAATACATAGGTCGCTATTAAGCAGACAGAGATATGCCTATAAGTACATTCACATAAGAGATATGAAGAGGAAAGATTCATCTGATAACAAGAAGGAAGAACCTACTTGAGAAGATATATAGAGAATCTATTCCCCCTGGTTATAAAGGGAATGCTGTCCAGTGAAATAAGCAGGATGGTTACGTGAAAAAAACGTCAGTAAGCAGCAAGTCCTGAGTCTTGTAGAACTCTAGCATGGTAAAGGGACAGAGAACGCATAAGAAAGAGATACCAGATTGACCCACTTGAGGGACAAAAAAGGGTATCATGCGTTCTTTAGTTAAATATGTGCTGTCCCTGAAGGAGTAGGATACCAGGAGGACAAGCTGCAAGGAAAAAAGAGCATATTCCCTGTAGGAATTGACCACTCTTTAGGCTTTCACGTAGATAAGGCTTATGTCCTTTGTTTGAAAAGGAAAAAGTAGGGTATGAAGAACCCTCACAGTCATGGGGGGCATGACTGAGAAAGCCTTTTTTCAACCATGTAGGATAGCTATTCGAGAAAAAAACCCATGCTCTCTAGCAAGGGCCCATAGTGGAAAGCTTCTCTGTGAAATTGCAGAAAGCATTATGCAGGAGAATTGGGAGCTAAAACTGGCTGTTGGAAAAGCCAGCAGCCACGTCAACTATGCTGCCAAACCCAAAGGAATTGGAGATGGCGAGGATAGAAGATAGTGTGATAAGTCTGTAGTGATAAGGATTGCCCAAGAAAGATGTATGCACTGTCTTGGAATCACTACTAAGGCCAGACAGAAAGTGGTGGAGGACAACTGTGTATACTTGTGGAAAGTACCAGTGGTCCAATCACTAAAGCTCCTGCATGGGCAGCTTCTGATAAGACAGCAGAGAGAATCTTTCTGTGTAAAACAGAAAGAACAGACAGAACAAGAGTAAGAAAGGTCTGTCCCTGTCTGATGAGCTGCCCAAGCAAAAAGAAGGGAGTTTATTCGAGAGAAAAAGCTCCGCACTGGAATGGAAGGACTAGAAAGGCTGAAGAAGAAGCCCTCCAGTGCAAAGGTACCACTCTTACAGGGGAAAAACTGGATAAAATGGTAGAGAAACAAGAGCTGAAAGGTGACTTACCCTGTGGTAAGTCTGTAGAAGGAAAGAATTCATGTTGGTACAGAAAACTATCATGTGATAGTTGTTAAATCCCTCTTCCTAGCAGGAAGAAGAGGAGAAAGCTGTGACCCATAAACATGAATATCCTGACAGCTCAGTATATCTAGGAGAACTGGAAACTCCAGAGGCAGAAAAAAGATTAATCAGAACCCTATGGTTGCTGGGTTTGTTTAGCCTGGCGAGAGTTTGGATTCTTCAGACCAGGGCGATGGTTCCCCTGCTTGAGTACATCTGTATGATGGGCAGGAGAAGAGTAAAACCTTCTCCTCCTAGGGAAAGAAGGTTTGAAAGGGCATTTCCTACCTACTGGGGAAGGAGAAGGCTTAGGATAGCCTTCAGAAACAGGGAAGTCAGTGGACCACTGAGCAACCTGATGTAAAGACTCCTTATTGAAGAGATTTTCTCCAGTACAAGGAGTATTACCCAGTCTTTGTTGTGCCCATTTGTCTAAGTCTGAAGCTTGGAGCCAGGCTCTACGTCGTGCCCCTATAGCTATAGCAGAACTTCTGCTAACAGACTCAAAAGAGTCTAGGGAAGCACGAGTAAGAAACCAAGAGATATTTTGAATATTACTAAGTAGTAAGGAATAGTCTACAGTCT
Source organism: Ichthyophis bannanicus (assembly GCA_033557465.1). Classification (NCBI taxonomy): domain Eukaryota; kingdom Metazoa; phylum Chordata; class Amphibia; order Gymnophiona; family Ichthyophiidae; genus Ichthyophis; species Ichthyophis bannanicus. The sequence goes on along the minus strand of CM066035.1, from coordinate 168,763,971 downwards.
TGGGCTCTGAAAGAAAAGGAGCCAAAAGACATAATTTCTTTGTGACCTCCTGAAGAGATAGACTCATATAAAAAATATAAGAGAGAATCCTTGCTGACAGCATGGATGTCTGGAAGGTTTGACGTCCAAAGGCATGTAGTGTCCTAGACTCACGACCTGGTGGGTAAGAAGAGTGCTTCTCTTACTTTTCACCTTCCTCATTGCTGATTCCACTATAATGGAGTGATGGGGAAGTTGAGTCTTTTGAAACCCTGGAGAGGGGGGCACCTGATACAGAAGATCAGTTGCTCTAGAAGGTGAAGGTACCTTTAAAGGTGCTTCCCACATTCTTAGAAGAAGATCCTGCAAGGAATGATGCAAAGGAAGCATTACGTCTTCCTTTGCTTCAGTGGAAACAGAGCCTTGTGTAGGATCATGGCCAGGGATAGGACTGGCAAGAGATCTTGCCATATCCAGGAGGAAATTCTAAAAAGAAGGATCTCCAAAGAGAACCTTCCCTGGGCAGGCTAGAGTTGAAGAACTAGCCTGGGCACCGGAGGATCTACCTGAGTATATAGGAATATAAGATCCTGCACGGTGCAAAAAAGGAACCTTAAGGGATGGATGCTGGTACTGGAGGTCAGGACCTGTGACAGTCAGTACTGCATCGTCCATGCCAGGTATCGACTCCAGACTTGGTATAGAAAGGAGCGACCCTGGTGAAAGAAGCATGGAAGGAGCTGGCCCCAATGTTACTGCGGATACCCGTACCGATACCGATACCGGTAGTACTGTCGGAATCGAAGGTGACACCGACATCGGAGCAGTCATCGGTGGCTGCTCAATCGGTACCGAGGTAACCGAACGCCTTTGGTAATCACCCTCGGTACCGAGCATCCAGTACCGGTAAGTATCGTACCGGGACGTGTCGGTACCCAGGTCTTCCAGACTAGAGATCGATTCCAGACTCGGCATCGAAGGAAGCGAGTCTATCGATGCATGTCTAAAGGGTACCAACGTCGGTGGTAGTATCGGCGTTGATGCCGATACTGGAAAGTCAATCTGAAGCATATCCACCGGTCCCGAAGGTACCGAGAAAGCCAGATGATGATCCCTGGTGAGGAGTGTACCGTCCAACACCAGTGCCGATGCCGGGGTATCGGTACCGCTCGAAGCGGATGCCACCACTGAGCATGGCTCAGGTATGTTCTGTGAGGGGTGAGCCCCAGGAACAACCTGAAACCCCTCATAGGCTTTAGAGGCGAAGACTCCCGCCGGGGTTTTGAAGCCAAAGGACCCTCGAGGGCAAGGCCGGAGCCGTCATCATGCTGTGCATGAGACCTACCACTCGAGGGTTGGCTAGTCTTAACAGACTGTTTGTGGGTTACCTGATCCTGTGTAGAAGAAGAAACGGTCGGTGCCCTGACACTGGAAGGGAACCCGGTATCGAGGGAATCTTGAAGTGGAAAATCTCTTCTCACAATACTGTAGCCTAATGGCTCCGGAGGAAAACGGTCAGGACCCAATCAGGTTAGACACCAGTTTTTGAAGTCTAAAAATAAAACTGTACCGCCACAACTTAGACATTTCTTAGAGAAAGAGGTTGGCGGTTCCATGAGGGATATGGAGAGACCTAGAAGGCCCAAAAAGTTTAAGACAAAAACTGAGGGAAAATATTCCCTGGACTTAAGAAAAAGAAAAAAGAAACATCGGCGGTACCGGTGGAGTCGGGGAGACAGCCGCAACCACAAGAAAACAAAAGAATTTTAAAATATTTTCTGCGGTGACAGGAGGACGTCCTGCCGGCTCCGCGGAAAAACGAAAAACTGAGGAGAGACAGTTGGGAAGGGCGGGAAGGCAGCACACAGGCGTGGTGGGATGCTTCCAAAAGCTTTCTGATTGGAAGCTGGGAAGCGTTCCCGCGCAGACTCTGTCGGTACCGACGTACCCATATGTGAAGACTCATTCCTGCTTGTTCCTGGAGATCAATCTATCTCAAAGCCAAGACCCTGCAATGCCTATGCCCTCTCCTTGAACCACCAGACTTCCGCTCTGCACTTCAGGCCCTAATACTGACGGATGTCAACTACTGCAATTTCATCTACCAAGGTCTACCACAGTCCACCTTACTCCCTCTGCGCACAGCTCTATACACATCCTAAAAGGAGCATCAAAACATGACCACGTCACACCAATCCTCAATGACCTTCACTGGCTACCCCTGGACAGCCAGATCAAGTACAAGATTCACCTTGTGGCCCACAAAACTGTCCACTGCCAACCCACGTCATACCTACACACCCTGCTACGGACTCTGCAGCCCAAGAGACCAAGAAGACAGTCCATGAACAACAATCTTATCATCTTCCACGTAACAGCAAAAACGAAACAAGCATATGCATGATCATTTGAACTATATGCACCATTCATCAGGAACACTCTTCTGGACTCAATCAGAAGCATATTTGACATCAACACCTTCCGCAAACACCTAAAAACCCACTTATTCACTGAACACTTTGGCCCCTCTCGCAATCTACAAAGTGCAGACTCAAAAAAACATCTCCTCTAACCTCATCTTGCTCAAACACTGTATATAGCACACTAATGTATATATCTACTGACACTACACATGTATCGTATAACTCATGTATATATGTTACTTCTTCATTGTACATAAGTTGAACTATTTCATGTAACCTTTAAAAACCTTTGTTCTATGTAAACCTCTTTGACCCGGTGAAAAAGCAATATATAAGCACGGTAAAATAAATAAATAAATAAAATAATAACATTTTTGTTCCATTTTAATACTCTTGTTTCATTTTCTTTTATACATTTTTAATTTCAGGGCAAATTTTTTTATTAAAGAGGTAACTGGCTGCTGCACAAATCAAAATATAGCTGAAAGGTTACCAGAGGTGTCAGGCAAATAAAAATTTTAAATTGTGTTTTTTTCCTCACAGGAGTTGGCTGGTCTCAACTCAATGACCTTTGAGTAAGAAGGCAGCTAACTTGCAGAAGAGCCACTGCATCTCCATAGGGGCTGAATTTAGTGGGCCTGCTCTTATATTGCTGGCGATGTTCTTTCCTGTTTCCTGATTGGCCCAAGTTTGTCTGGTTTGAAACTCTATGTAAAATGCTAACTGGATTTTTTTGCCTTGTGAATCTATTGACTCTTGCTGTAAAGATTTACTCCAAAGATTTTTTTGTTACCAGGTTTTTCTGCCATAAATTCTGTGAAACCATGGGGTCTGTTTACTAAAGGCCGGTGTTGTGCGGTCCGCGGTACCGAGCGGGTGCCGTATAAGGAGTGGGCGTTCCGTCGTGAAGAACAGAAGCTGTGATTGACAGATGCGCTAAGGTGCGCGGCGCCCGTGTGGTTAGTGCCCTGTGACATTACGGCGTTTGATCTGTGCACATAGATCACACTGCTCACGGTTTTTGGGCTTCCACTATTGTGCTGCACATTGCTGACGGAAACGGTTTCTTTTCCCTGCACAGCACCTCTAACGCGAGTGTTTCACTGGCGGTAAATTTCTTTGCAGATTCGGGCACGCTCCTGTGCGGCGAGTCTCTCCCCTCCCACATTCCGCCCACTGACCCCGTCTCTCCGCCCCTAGGGGGCCTTCCTCCGCCCTCATTTCGCCTTGGCACGCCTCTTTCGCACATTACCGCCCCGCAAATGTGCGCGTTGTCGGCGCACGCTTGCGGGACCCGTTAATGTGCCGCGCACTCGTACGGGGCGCTTAAGAGCACTTAAATACATCTTTTAGAGCGCTCATGTGCGCCCCGTACATGTGCGCCGTTTAGTAAACAGACCCCCATGTCTCTGTATACTATCAGAAATTATTACCAAGCCTAATGCAGATCCTGGTTGATCATCACTAATTGGACCATCAGGATCCTGATTAGGCTTGGTAAATGTGATGGCTCTTCTGTAATATGCCTGGATTAAAATGATATGAAATGAAATTTCATTGATATTTCACATTTAATTTCATACAAATCCATATCCCTACTAGAAAGGCTGATCTCTCAAAAACAGAGCTGGACAACATAGGGATTGAGGGGTGTATCTATTTAGTTCTACTCACTCTCTGTGGGATATTTAAAAATCTCTTCTGCATCTGGATTCTTTCAGTTTCTTGGTCTCTGCTGCTTCTGAAAATCTTTACCCATTGGTTTCTTATTCTGAAACCTACCTGGATTCTGCCAGTTTTTTCCACTCTCTTTCTTCCTGGGTTAGCCCTAGCCAGACTAGGAGAAAAGCTCTTGCTTTCTGTCAGGCGTACATAGCCATCAGAGAGACAGGTTCACTTGCTGCTCCTTGCAGCCTTCTGAGTTTTCCTGGGCTCCCTTTTAGCCCCCTATCTGTGCTAGGGAGGTGTTCTCACTAGCTCTCCATTAAAGAACTCCTCCCAAGGCCTTTATGTCCCTCCCAAGGCCTTTCATATGTCCCTCCAAATTTCAGCAGCATACACCTACTACTGTGCAGGGCCAGCCTTAGGCATATTCAGGCATGTTGCCTGCACATGGCCCCATTCCACTGCAAGCCAATACACTGACAGCTAAAAAAAAATCTGCCTTTCTCCAGGTATTGCTGATTCTGCTCTCCAGCTTTTCAGTAGCAGCAGCAAAACAGCCCCTAAACACGGCGCAGAGCCTCCAACAGACAGGTGCATGCTAAACGCCCTGCTGGTCATGCCCCTTCTGAGGCATACTTTTCACATTAAAGGGGATGTGGCCGGCAGAGCCTTGGAGGCGTGCACAGGCCTTAGCAGTCCCACTGCCGCTGCTGCCACTGCAGGACTGAGGAGATATGGCAGAGATGTCCATGGCTGATCAGAACAAGGAAGATCTGAAGGAAAGTGCAGCAATGGGGGTAGTATAGGGGGAACAGGGAAATGGAAAGGGCGGGAAATAAGGATACATTTTACATACCTGATAATTTACTTTACTTGAATCCTGCTAGACCCATTCAAATGAGTGGGTTATGCTCCCTTGCCAGCAGGTGAAGGCAGACTGGCAACTGTCGGTGATGTCATCACTCTGTATATCTTCTGGTTTAGGAAGCCAAAGAAACTTCTGAAGCAGTAAACAAGACTGCAAAACTCATAAAATGGCTATTAAACATTTAAAACTTTGCCACAAACAATGGAATAAGCAGGGCCGGCCCGTCCATTGAGCGAGAATGTTTTTTGCACAGGGCCCCGCGTTTCAGGGGGCCCCGCGCAAAAAACATTCTGATCCTAAAGTTAAATTTAAAAAAAAAAAAAAAAAGCTGTCTTCTTCCGCTGCCGGGGGCCGCCGCGGCAGCATCGAGTGTGCCGCGGGGCCCCCCCTGCCCAGCAGAACCTGCCCTCCCCTTTATCACCTCTGTCTCTCGTTGTAGCTTCAGTCACACGCGCCGGCTCTCAGAGCGCGAGAGGAGAGTTTCTCCCTCGCTGCTCTGTTAAGCCCGCGGGGGCTGATGGGAAGTTCCCATCAGCCCCCGCGGGCTTATCAGAGCCGCGAAAGGGAAACTGGTCCTTTCGCGCTCTGAAAGCCGGCGCGTTTGACTGAAGCTACAATCAGAGACAGAGGTGATAAAGGGGCGGGCAGGTTCTGCTGGGCAGGGGGGCCCCGCGGCACACTCGATGCTGCCGCGGCGGCCCCGGCAGCCGGAGAAGACAGCTTTAAAAAAAAAAATTTCCCGGGCTATGGTGGGGGTTAGAAGTGGTGATGGGCTATGGGGGGGGGGTTTAGAAGTGGTGATGGGCTATGGGGGGGCTATGGGGGGGGTTAGAAGTGGTGATGGGCTATGGGGGGGGGGTAAGGAGTGGTCAAGGGCAATCGGGGGGATAGAAGTGATGCGCTATGGGGGGGTTAGAAGTGGTGATGGGCAATGGGGGGGGGGTTGGAAGTGGTGATGGGCTATGGGGGGCTATGGGGAGTTAGGAGTGGTGATGGGCTATGGGGGGCTATGGGGGGGTTAGGAGTGGTGATGGGCTATGGGGGGTGGTTAGGAGTGGTGATGGGCTATGGGGGAGCTAAGTCTGTATATGGGCTGATGGGATTAGGACTGGCAGTGGGCTATGGGGGGCTAGGACTGGTAATGGGTTGGGGGGGTTGCTAGGACTGGAAATGGGCTGGGGGGATTAAGACTGGAGGTGGGCTGATGGGGTTAGGACGTAATGGGCTGTGGGCTGTTGGGGGGGTTAGGACTGGTAATGGGCTATGGGGGGGCTAGGACTGGGAATGGGCTGATGGGGGGGTTAACACTGGAGGTGGGCTGATGGGGTTAGTACTGGTAATGGGCTGTGGGCTGATGGGGGTTAGGACTGGTAATGGGCTATGGGGGGGGTTAGGACTGATAATGGGCTGTGGGGGGCTAGGACAGGAAATGGGCTGATGGGGAGGGGTTAGGACTTGAGGTGGGCTGATGGGGTTAGGACTGGTAAATGGGCTGTGGGCTGTTGGGGGAGGGTTAGAACTGATAATGGGCTATGGGGAGGTTAAGACTGGTAATGGGCTGTTGCTGATGGGGGCTGTCTGGTAATGGGCTATGGGGGGGATAGGACTGATAATGGGCTATGGGGGGGGGCTAGGACAAGAAATGGGCTGATGGGGAGGGGTTAGGACTTGAGGTGGGCTGACTGGGTTAGGACTGGTAATGGGCTGTGGGCTGATGGGGGGGTTAGGACTGGCAATGGGCTATGGGGGCTGACTGGAAAGGGGTTGATGGGGTTAGGACTGGAAGTGGGCTGATGGTGGGTTAGGACTGGAAGTGGGTTGATGGGGGGGGCTAGGACTGGTATTGGGTTGGGGGGTTGCAAGGACTGGAAATGGGCTGATGGGGGGCTAGGACTGGAAATGGGCTGATGCAGGGACTAGAAGGGAATGGATGCTGGGTGAGGCTGGAACTAGAAGGGAGCTGATGTTGGGGGAGGATTAGAATGGGATGGGGCTGGGAGAGTAAAATGGAGAGGGGAAAAATATTTTGTGTGGGAGGGATAAAAAAATCTACAATTAGCCGGGTATTGGGAGAGTAAGTGGGGATTGAGGATGGAGGGGTAAAATTTGAGTGGATGAAATAGGAATGAGGAAAGAGCAAAAGGAGAAAGATTAGTATGTTAAAGCAGATGTAGAGAGAGAGAATGGAAAAAAAACTAGAAGAGAGAAGAAAGGACAAATGGACAGCAGATGATGGAGAGTTAGCAGAAAACATGAAGAAACCAGAAGAAAGTGTCTGGAGCAATTGCAACTGAAAAAAAATGCACAAAAGGTAAAAAGATCTCTCTTTATTTTGAATTTATTAACTGGAATATGAAAGCTCTGGGAAATGTGCATCATTAACGTCTGCGCTTTGTTTGGTACAAGTGGAAATTAATTTATAGTTTTATTTCTACAGTGTTGTTGTACATTCCAAGTTTGGCTTTTGGGGTTCCCAGTTTAATTATTACCTTCCTGTTTCTAAATTGTGATTCCTTGTTTGGTGATGGTCTATGTTCTGCATGTGTAACTGAGCTGAGGTATTCTGTTTATGTAATTCCTATTTGACATTGCCACTTGTTTTCTTTCCCCAGTAGGTCATGTATTGTTGTACTCTGAAATGTATTGGTTTAATATTTGCAGTGTTGCTTTTTGATAGGTAGGGTATGGTGCTTTGTGAGTCCTGGTAGTGCTGTTAGGATACGGCGGGTTTGCTATGGGTTCTAAATGGGCAGTGTTTGTAGAAGTTCCTAATGTGCCTGGCGGTTGGCACTGCATTATACTGTAGTCTGGGCAGTGTTTGTAGTAGTTCCTAATGTGCCTGGGCAGTGTTTGTAGTAGTTCCTAATGTGCCTGGCGGTTGGCACTGGATTATAGTCTGTCTTTATCCATACACTCATTAAGAGACATGTTTACTAAAAGTTAGTGTATGTTAGCATTATGCAAATATTTATGCAAATAAGGCCACTTATGCAAATGAGGCCCCGCACCGAGTCTCCGCACATGGCCCCGCACCCCCCTTGGGCCGCCCCTGGGAATAAGTATTTGGCTCTTATACCATAATGAAATTGGAGTCAGACCACAAGACTGACTAGGCTTTTAACAGCAGCTGCAAAGAGTCAGGGAGAAGGGAGAATGCAGGACCACTTGCTATCCACCAAGCATAAGGAGATAATATCACCCGAAAATTGGCTCTGCAAATTGCAGAGCTGCTATAGCATTCTGCAAAGGGCATAAACAGGGACCATCAGTGAAAAGGCATGCTGGAGAAACCACCACTCCATTTTCCCCAGACTTACCTTCTGGTGTCATGAGTTTCACTTGAGTCCCTTAACCAACCTCCATAGAGGAAAAGGTTGGGTTCTGGACAAACAGAGGAGGCAAGGGCAAGGAGGGGGCTGTGATCCACCTAGCTGCCATTAAAGAAAAGCTCATGGGGCTTGGGTCGGATCCCCACAAAGAGGGCTGCTAAGCAGCTAGCCAGAACTGAATACAGCCCATGTGCTGTGTTAGGAGTTGCAGTGCCAGCCGGTTGCAAAAGAAAGCCACAGGGCCCTGAAGGATACTACCCTGAGGCCAAACAGCTTACAGCGAAGATCTCCCCACGAACCTCCATCTCCTCCAAGGCTAGAGCACCATCTGAAATGGTCACAGTGTCCACCAGCAGGAAAAAGGACAGAAAAAAGCAGGAGCAGCTACAGAGGCCACAAAAACTGGACCCCCCTCCCATACACACACTGGACCCCCCCCCCCACACACACACTGGACCCCCCCACACACACACTGGACCCCCCCCCCCCCGTGTCCTGAAATGCTGAAACTAAGGTGCCCCAAGCTATGTAGTCACAATAAGGAAAACAATAAGCATCAAAGAGAAAAGCCTCTGCAGGTCACTGGCTGCAGTGGGCCTTGCAGCTGAAAGCTGCAGAGACAATGTTTAAAAAAGACTGCAAAAAAAACAATGCCGAAAAAAGAAGCAGAATCCCACTACATGTCAGGCAGAATGAGGAAGCCCTACTAGGAAAGCCCCAGATACTCATGCAGGACTCTCAGGCCCAGTTGCCGAACAAAGACATTTTTTTTTATTTGGAGCCGATTTATTGAAAGCAGAAGAAAGCTAAATACTGCCTATTGAAACCTATGGAGAAAAAAATAGAGAAAAAATACATAGCATACAGATAAGGACAGCAAGAGGGAAGGTGGGCCTGGGCCCAAATTACCAACCCTCCTCAGAGGCCCCATAGGGTCCTCTGTTCCTCTTCTGGCTAGTAACTTGTAGGAAACAGTGTGGACACAGGTCAGCTATCTGCTCCAGAAGACATGGGTGTACCCCTGCTTTGAGCAAAATTGGGCCTAATCTCAGTGACTTGAACTATAGTGTGGATCGGGAGAGTCAGGCTAGTCTGCACTGCTGCACCAGTCCATACAAATTGCCACCTACTGGAGGTAGAAAATACTGACTTCTCTCAATGCTGCACCAGAGGATATAATGAGTGAAGACATCACTGAAAATTGCTCAAGTCTGCCTCCACCTGCTGGCAAGGAGCATAATTCACTCATCTGCACTAGTCTAGCAGGATAATCAGTGGCAACATGAGGAATTCTGCCACCTAGGCAGACCCTCCATCCTGCAGCCTTTCCCAAAAGACTGTGCCTCCATTTAGTTCGCCATGCCACCCCCATTTTCTGCTGAAGTGGCGGCGGCAGCTGAACTGCAGCTTCAGCACTGTGTCAAGACTTAAAGTGAGACCACCTAGTTATCCTAGTGGATGAGACGGCTCTGAGAATAAGGAAATGACAGTTGTGTTTATCAAAACTAGGACTGTAGCAAGAATCGGGCACTACATGGGACACATGAGAAAACTGTACAACATGCAGCAAAAAAATATATACTCTGTGAGAATAAGTCATTCACTTCTAACGCTATCAAAGAAGAAGTATAGAGAATACTTAAACTTAAATGTATCCAAAACTCTTCACAAAACACAGCTCACTATGAAAAGAAAGGTCTCAGACTTTTTCGGCATGACTTTCTGACCTTAAGGGATCAATTAAGTTTTTATGCAATGGAGGAGTCCAGCCAAGTCACAGTTGGAGTACAGTATTTGATAGATCACAGTAGTCTTAAGTTATTAGAGTTATCGAAGTACTGGACTGGCTCATCTGTTGAGAATACCTGTAAGGTCGTTGATGCAATCAGGCATATTACTTTCTAAGACGAAGGTCAGAAAGTCATGCCGAAAAAGTCTGAGACCTTTCTTTTCATAGTGAGCTGTGTTTTTTGAAGAGTTTTGGATACATTTAAGTTTAAGTATTCCCTATACTTCTTCTTTGATAGCGTTAGAAGTGAATGACTTATTCTCACAGAGTATACAGTTGATCGTTCCAAAGAAGACCAAGCAGTACTGTGGCAAAAAAATATATGTCATGGATTAGGAGAAGAAAAATACCAGGCAAGCATTGAGGGAGGGGTGAGTGGTGGAGAAGGAACTTGGAGATGGATATGAACTCAAGGAGGGAGAGAGAGCAGAAATTTGGACTGGGTTTGGGACGGGAAGGTGAGTGAGCAGGGACTGAAGGATTGAGTTGGAAAATGAGAACTTGTAGAGGGAGCAGGGACTTGTGGAGTTGAATGAGGGGAGGAGATAGAGGGAGGCACTGGCTGAGAGCAAGGACTCATAATGAGGGTAGCAGGGACTGGGGGATTGTGTTAAGAGGAAAAGACAAAGATGGAGGCAAGAATTGAGCCAATGAGATTGGACAAATAAACTACTACTAATAATAATCATGTATAAAGCGCTACAAGGTATATACAGTGCTGTGCAAACATAGAGAATGCCCCTGCTCGTGAGAGCTTACAATCTAATTAAGACAAACAGGACAAAGGATAAGAATAAGAGGAAAAGTAGGGTAAGGAGACACAAGGAAAAAAGGGGGTCAGGGTCCAAAAGCAGCTTTAAAGAGGTGAGCCTTTAACATGGACTTGAAAAGGGACAGAGATGAAGCCTCATGTACAGACTCAGGGAGTTTGTTCCAGGCATAAGGAGCAGCAAGGTGAAAGGACCGAAGTCTGGAGTTGGCTGCAGAAGAAAAGGGCAAAGAAAGAAGCAAGCCAGAAGAAGAGCGGAGTTCACAAGGAAGGGTGTAGGAAGAGAGAAGAGAGGAAAGGTAGAAAGGAGCAGAAGAGTGAATTCAGAGGGAGAAGCTTGAATTGGATACTGAAACAAAAGGGAAGCCAATGACATGATTTGAGAAGAGGGATTATGTGAGAATATCGAGGCCAGAGAAAAATTTGTTGCACAGCAGAGTTCTGAACAGATTGAAGGGAAGACGAAGCCCAGAAAGAAGAAAGTTGTCGGTGTCAGGAAATAATTAGAGAGTGGACAAGTGTTTTAGTAGTATGTTTGGAAAGGAACGAGCAAATTTTGTTAATGTTATAGAGAAAAAAATGACAGGTTTTAGCTACTTTGGATATGTGAGGAGAAGGAAAGGGAGGAGCCAAAAATGACCCCAAGTAGAATAGTGTTATCCACAGAGATAGAAAAAGGAGGAAGTGGGGAGGAAGGTTTAGGGGAAAAAATGATAAGTTCCATTTTGGCCATGTTTAATTTCAAATGGCGTTGAGATATCTAGGTGGCGATGTCAGACAGGCAGACAGAGAGGCGAAACTGGATTGTCAAAGAGATATCAGGTGTAGAAAGATAGATCTGAGAATCATCAGTATAAAAATGATACTGAAATCCATGGGAAGAGATAAGAGCACTAAGAAACTGGGTGTAGAGAGAGAAAAGAAGAGATCTAAGAACAGATCCCTGGGCTACACCATCTGAGAGTGGGATAGCAGTAGAGGAAGAATCACCAGAACAAACTCTGAAAGAGCTTTGGAAAAGATAAGAAGAGAAGCAGGACAGGGCAGAGTCCCTAAAACCAATAGAGGTCAATGGTGTCAAAAGCAGCAGAAAAGTGAAGACGGATGAGGATAAAATAAAGGCCTTTGGATTTAGCCAGGAATTAGTCACTGGAGACTTTGGCAAGTGCCGTCTTGATAGAATGAAAGAGATGAAAGCAAGATTGAAGTGGATCCAACAGGGCTTGAGAGGAAAGAAATTCAAGACATTAATGGAGGACTGCATGCTCAAGAAGTTTAGAAATGAAGGGAAGAAGGGAGATGGGTCGATAATAATAAGGACAACTAGGGTCAAGAGAAGGTTTCTTAAGGAGAGGTGTGGCCAAAGCATACTTGAAGGCTGAAGGGACCGTGGCAGTGGAGAATGTGAGGTTGAGAATATGTGATATGGAAGGGTGATAGAAGAGTAAATGGAACTAAGGAGAAGGGTGGGGATAGGATCAGAAGAGCGAATAGTAAGTTTAGGGGAAGAAAGTAAATGAGAGATTTCCTGATCAGAGATCTTAGAGAAGGAAGAAAGGGTAACAAAGATTGAGGGGGAAAGTTGGTATTGAGGTGGGGGAAGAGGGGATGAACCTGATTTAGTGGGAATTCAAGAGTGATCTTGTGGATTTTGCCATGGAAATACTACTACTACTGAGCATTTCCATAGCACTACAAGTCATACGCAGCGCTGTACAGACAGTCTGTACAGACAGTCCCTGCTCATCAGAGCTTACAATCTAGTCAAGGCAGACAACACAGAAGGTGTAGAAAGGGATAAAACAAGGGGGAAAGGTAAAAAAACAAGAAGAACAGGTGAGTCAAGATCCAAAAGCAGCAGCGAAGAGGTGAGTTTTTAGCCTGGATTTGAAAAGGGACAGAAAAGGTGCCTGGCATACAGACATAGGTAGTTTATTCCAGGCGTAAGGTGCAGCAAGATGAAAGGAGCGAAGTCTGGAATTAGCAATAGAGGAGAAGGGCACAGATAGAAGCAATCTGCCAGAAGAGCGGAGTTCCCGAGGGGTGGGGGGTGTAAGGAGAGATAAGAGAAGAAAGGTAGTGAGGAGCTGCAGAGTGAATGCATTTATAGGTCAACAGGAGAAATTTGAACTGGATGCGGAAATGGCTAGGGAGCCAATGAAGTGACGAGAAGAAGGGTAATATGGGCATGACAAGGCTGGTGGAAGATTAGCCACGCAGCAGAGTGTTGAAATAGCTGAGGTTTGTGGAGAAAGAGAAGGTAGGGTCAAAGGGGGAGGTGCCTTGATGAGAGAGTTCAGAAGAGATGGCGATGGTCAGTGGCAAGAGAGTTAGTCAGGTAGACATAGTAGTTTTGATTGGCAAGAGCTAAAGCTGATTGGAAGGAGGTAAGCATACATTTGAAGTGAAGAAATTCAGAGAGGGAGCAGGATTTCAGCCAAATGCTCTCAGTTGAACGTGTACAGGAGTGTAGACAGCGGGTAGTTCAAGATAACCAGAGCTGAGGTGTTGTGCTTCTTACAGGATGTAGGATAGGTGGAGCAAGACTATCTAGAGCAGAAGAGAGGGCAATATTATAGGAAACTATATAGCCTCATCAACAGATTTAAACAACAAAGAGGAAGAAAGAGATGATGAGACAACAGTAGAGAGCCAAAGAATCAATAACATGAAGATTCCTAAAAAGGTAGGGGGAGAGTGGGTGAGACTGAGGTGGGCAGTGATGAAGGGTGAAGGTTAGGAGGTGATGATCAGATAGAGGAAGATCTGAGGTACAGAAACTGGAAGGTAGACAGTTAGAGAAGAAAACCAGATCAAGGCAGTGATTGTGCTGATGGGTGGGAGCAGAAGAGCAAAGTTGGAGATTGAACGAGGAGGAAATGGAAAAGGAGTTTAGAAGTATAGGGGTCAGAAAAGTTATCAACATGAATATTAAAAATCACCAAGAATAAGGAAAGAGGAAGAAGAATGAAGAAATAGGGAAAGCCTAGGAGTCAAAGTCAGAGAGAAAGGTAGAGGTGGATTTATCAGGAGGTCTATAGATAACAGTTATACAGAGAGATAAGGGATTAAGAAGGCAGAAGGAATGGACTTCAAAGGAGGAAAAGGAGTAAGATGGAAGTAGAAGGAGGGGTTAGAATTGACAGGAAGGAGAAAGCAAAAACCCAACACTACCACCACATCCAGTGGCACAAGGAGTATGGGAAAATTGGTAGCCGTCATGAAAGAGGGCGGCAAGTGAAACAATCATCAGAGTGTACCCAAGGGTTGAAAAAAGCTGTTTTTTTATTTTAATTTTAGTAACTGAGGAAGTGTATTAGTGTTCTAGCACCAGTTGTAATATTTTCCATAATTAGTGGTTATTGCTATTTGAATCTTGAATTTGTACTGTTATGGTATGCAAGACCATACCAAGCTAGAAATGCACCCTATGAGACTCACAAACCTGGGGCCACCTCCTCACCCAGTCAGACACAGGAACTTGCTCATTGGGTTTCCTAGAAACCTAGTGATAACAATTCTACCCCTTCTGTATGTACACCCTTTGCAACCACCACACAGCCCTTAATATGGCCCTGGAGATATGATAGTTCGCTACATAGGTTCTAAATGTTTGATTTTTCAGGAACTATTCCTTCAGTCTGCTTGGTAGTAGAGAGAGTTTGTGTTGCTGTTCTTCAGAGGGCACAAGAATTTGAACATATTTTGGTACATCTAAATGTCCTAGTTCTGTTGAAGATCTGCTGTTGAGGAAGTTTCCGTGAGTACAGGGTATGTTTACAGAAATGGAGGTGCTGGACTCACTAAGATTATGTCCCATCCTTCATAGACCTTAGACTTCATTCCCATGTAAAAGAGTTGGTTGCAGGAGTAGACAAATGTTTAGAAAAGTTTGTTTGTCTTTATGTTTCTGGTCAAATCAAATTTATTGGATACTGTCTCTTGAAGCACAATTAAGCATGTATGCATTGCTTTCATAAATGTGCATGTGCACTGCGTTTATAATATTTAAAGTGTCACTCATGATGATTCATAGCAGCTGTTATAGACTATTTACTTAGAAATTCATTTTCAGGTGTGTGCTAAGGCATCGTTTGTTAATAGGTGCATAAACAGATTTAGCTCATAACATTTCTTAGAAGCTCAAAGGTATGTTGCTTTCAGTAGGTGTTTCCTATACCCAGAAGGCTTACAATCTAATTTTGTACCTGAGACCTCTTTGCCTAGAGCTCTCCAATGTTAACTTTAGGCCTCCTCCTTCCCCCAAAAAATCAAGTCTGGCTACGCCACCAGTGCTATATTTATATGCACCGCTTTCTATGAATTGGCTAACCGCTTACGTCACTGTGTTGTGCAACATCTCGCCACTATTCTGCTATAATATTTTTCATCTCTCTCACTCTGTTTTTCTTTTTCAGGTTTTTTTGTAGCACACTGCTCCATCGCTTTGTCTCGCAACTGGAGGTGGCAGAAATATGGAGCAAAGAATCAACTTGAAATTTCTGGTTAAGTTGGAGAAGGGCCCAACTGAGTGTCTCCAACTTCTCCAAAAGGCTTATGGAGAAGATGCAATGTCAAGGCCGCGAGTCTTCGAGTGGCACAAACGCTTCAAGACTGGCCGCGAGGAGGTGGAGGATGACCCCAAGTCAGGACGGCCTTCCACGACAAAGATGACTGAGAACATTGACAGAGTGAACCAGCTGATGCAGAGTGATCGCAGATTGACGGTTCAGATGATAGTTGAGGAGCTGAGCCTGAACAGGTAGTCAGTGCGGACCATCTTGGTGCAGGAGCTGGGGATGTGGAAGGTGTGCACCAAGATGGTGTCCAAGCTTTTATCGGACAACAAGAAGGAGCACCAGGCCAATGTTTGTCGAGACTTGCTAGAGAAGATCGGAGAAGATCCAGAGTCCATTGGCCGAGTCATCACAGAGATGAGACTTGGGTCTTCCAGTACGACCCTGAAAGCAAGAGACAGAGCCTGCAGTGGAAGACTCGACTGTCACCCAGACCCAAGAAGGCGTGCATGTCCAAATCAAGGATCAAGGTCATGCTGATCGCATACTTCAACCAAAAGGGAGTGGTCCATCATGAGTTTGTGCCTGAGGGTCAGACAGTCAACCAGCACTTCTACCAGCAGATCCTCAATCGCCTCTATGACCGTGCTCCACCACGACAACAATCCCTGTGGCAAGGAGGCCTATCCGGAGTCTGGGGAGGACAAAGGGACAGGGAATTCACCCTAGTAAAGGGCCCCCTTTCACTGAGACAGGGTAGGAAAGCCACAAACACCTCCAGGAATCAGAAAACATTCATGTGGACCACATTTCAGGCTTCCCCTAGTGGCATGAAGGGGAGAGGATACAAGGCTCAGAACCCCTTAGGCAGTGAATGCTCCAAGCACTCAGGTGCCAGAAGTCAAGCTGATTGCCGTCACCTGAGTAGGGAGGGGTTGGAGGTAGAGCCCTTGAAGTATAAACCCAGAGCAGAGTGTGACTGAGAGGGGAGAGGAGAAGCAGGAAGCCAGGCTGAGCAGAGCAGAGGAACGGAGCTTCCAGCTGGAGAGAGTGCTATTTGGCATGTAGCACGTCTGCAGGAGAGTTTGGAGCCAGGAACAAGAGAGACTCCAAGATCCCCCGGGAGGCTGTTAGCTGAGCATGGTGAGCAGGACGGGGAGTCAGAGCCTATGCAGCTGGGAGAGCCCGAGGTGAAGCTGAATGAGGAGGACACTCCCATGGACTGTTCCTTTTGCCAAGCTATAAACCTGGGAATGTAGAGAAAGCAAGCCAGTCCTGAAAGGAAGTCTTCCAGGAAAAAGGTACCCTTATTCCACAAGCAGGGTGGCTGTGATTCCCATCTGTTTATAAAGGGGAAGTTTACCACAGACTTGTGCTCTAGCCAGCAAGGCTAAGAAGGGAATACAATAGGCTTGCTGGTAAAGACTGTGTATCCTGCAATAGAGAGAACCTTTAAAACTGCATTTTGTGGTTGGATATGTTTTGGACAATGCTCTGCTTCAAAGAGTCCTGAACCAACAAGCCTATGTGTGGTATGATCGGACCATTGTGTATATAAAAATAATAAATTTCTGTCATTTGCCTTACCTACTTGAGCCTGACTACAGCTTTCTGCATGATGCACCCATACAGCTGAATAAGGACTACATTTCCCAGAGGGCACCACAGGGAAATAGTTTAAAACAAAAGCTGAAAAAGCATACAGAAGAAAGTTCCTCTAATAATCCACACCACTCTAAGCTAGAGGCGAGTGGTGGTGGCGTGACAGCCCGCACACACCATGCTCAGTGTGAGACAGTTCTTGGCCAACAAACAGATCACAGCTCTCGACTACCCTCCTTATTCCCCAGATCTGACACCATGCGACTTCTGGCTCTTTCCCATGCTGAAGACTGTGCTCAAAGGAACTCATTTTGCCTCAGTAGAAGAGATCAAGGCCACTGTGACAAGGGAGCTGAGGGACCTCAAGGAGGAGGACTTTACCGAGTGCTTCTGCATGTGGCAGAAGCAAATACAGAAGTGCATTAACTCTAGGGCTTTGAAGGGGACAATTTGTAATTTCTCTGTAGATTTTGTAATAAAACATTTATGGGACAGTCTCGTTTCTTTTTTGCCACACCTCGTATGAAGATGTTGAATAATAGTGCAGAAAGGGACTCATAAGAACTCCTTGGGTTTGAGTATATGGTCTTGACTTTGTAGAGCCTAATTTGACCTGAAGTTGTCGATTTGATAGATAGGATTTGAACCAGCTCAGAGGGATTCCTGTTAGTCCTATTGTTTGCAGTCTTTTGATGATTAGGGTGTGAGATATGGAGTCAAATACTCCCTAGATGTCCAGGAATACAAGTAAGTAGCCGGTGTGTGGTCTGTCTGTGCCTGTTAAGCTGTTTAGGAGTGCTGTTGTGAGGGATTCTACTCCATGATGGGGTCGAAAGCCATATGGTTGGGGGTCAAGAGGAGATTGTGTGTCGATGCGGTCTTGTAGCTGGTAGAGTACAATATTTTCCTGTATCTTGGCCATAAATGGAAGACTGATCTGTAGGATACTAGATGGTTGATGTCATTGGCAGTACCCGTTCTTATTGGTCAGATGGAGGCTATTTTGAGTTTGGGTGGTATGTATCCTTGCTGCAGTGAGCTGTGTGATTTTGAGGATTATTGGTGAGAGTTCTTGTCTGACTATTTTGATCCAGCTGACTGGAAAAGGGTCAAGAGGGGATGTGGTTGTAAGGATGCTGGAGATAACATCTTCTAGGTATCTAGGTGTGACTGTTGAGAATGTCACCCAAGTGTGCTGGGGTTTCGACCTCTCTGGGATTGGAGTGTCCAGAAAGGTGTTTGTAGTGTTACAACTGGGGGAGGTTAGAGTTTGGAAGTTTGGCCATCTGCTGTGAGGTCAGATTTTTACCTTCTGTTTGTTGTGCATGCTCTTTTGTGAGGGACCATCAAAGAGTTTTCAAGGGCGGTTGATAGATTTTTCCATTAATTTTGAGTAGTAATCTTTTTTTGCTTTGAAGGTGGCTGTTTGATATTCTTTGCATTCGGTAGCATAGGCGTGAGACTATCAGGTGTTCTGGAACTTCTCCATCTCCTCGCAGTGGCTCTTAGGGTACATTTCATGTCTTTCAGTTGTGTTGTCTACCATGTTGCAGAATTATATCATTTTTGCAGTAGAGGCTTGGGTGGCATTGTTGCTGTGCTAGATATGGTTTTGTTCCATGTTTGTATGAGGTGGTTGAGGTCTTCCTGAGTAGATTGGAGGTCAGATAGGATTTTCTCCAGAAATTCTTTCTTGTGAAGATTAGCTGATTAGCTGTTGCCATTATTTCAGGTGTTGGTCTTCGCCCTCTGTTGTTGATGTGGCTGGGACTGTTCGTTTGGTGAGGAGAACTACCCAGGGCTGTCTGAGCATCTCTTCATGGAACAGGGGTGTGTGCAGGGATGATTGATATTTTTCTCCTATGTGGGTTGTGGTGGGGCTTCTTTCTACTGCAGGTCCCTGCCTAAGGGCCACACCAAAGGGCCCTCTGGTGTGGGCATGCCTGGAGGCACTTAAATTTAAACGCTGCTGGTGGGGTGCTGATTGGCCCGATTAGCCTTGTGGGGGCAATTGGGGAGGGCTTTCCTTCTCGTTCACATCCCTGATGCCAATCAGGATATCCGATGGTGTGGTAGACTTCTCAGCATGCCTGGAGGTGCTTGAATTTAATATATGGGCTTAATGTGCTCCCATTGCTGAAGAAAGAGCGGGAACAGCTTCAAAGAAACCTCCCATTTTCTCTCTTGGGATGTACTGTGTTGTACATGATGAAGTTGTTGCCTGGCTGTACATGTTGCAGGTGTTACCATTATGGACATTCATAGTAACATAGTAAATGACGGCAGATAAAGACCAGTATGGTCCATCTAGTCTGCCCAGTAAGATGGCAAGGGTAGGTGCATCTGCCGCTCCGTGCAGGCCACCCTGCCCATGTCTTTGTTTTAGGGGTGAACCCACCGCTCCGTGTAGGACACCCCTGTATGTTGAGAAATTAGTTAAGTTTATTTTGATTTTATCCTGTTGCGGTAAAGGGATCCACTGTGTCTGTCCCATGCCATTTTGAATTCTGTCACTGTATTTGCCCCTGACACTTCCATCGGGAGGGCATTCCAAGCATCCACCACCCTTTCAGTGAAAAAGTATTTCCTGACATTGCCTTTCAATTTACTCCCTTGCAGCTTAATATTATGCCCTCTAGTTTTACAGCTTCCCCGTCTTTGGAAGAGGTTTGTTTGTTCATTATTTCTATTTAAGTATTTAAAGGTCTGAATCATATCTCCCCTGTCCCTCCTCTCCTCCAGAGTGTACATATTGAGGTCTTCAAGTCTCTTCTCATAAGGCTTCTGACGCAGGCTCCAAATCATTTTGGTCACCTTCCTCTGAACAGTTTCCAGTCTTTTTATATCCTTTGCAAGATATGGTCTCCAAAACAGAACACAGTATTCCAAGTGAGGCCTCACCAGTGACTTATACAGTGGCATTAGTACCTCTTCCTTTCTGCTGGTAATTCCTCTTTGTATGCAACCCAATATCCTCCTGGCTTTTGCCACTGCCTTGTCGCACTGTTTTGCCACCTTGAGATCCGCAAAAATAATCACACCAAGGTCCTTCTCCTGGTCCGTGAACACCAACCTCTCGCCCCCTATCGCGTACATTTCCCCTGTATTTCTGCTACCCAAGTGCATGACACTGCACTTCTTTGCATTATACCTTAACTGCCAAGCATTAGATCATTCTTCCAGCTTTTGTAGATCTTTCCTCATGTTATCCACTCCCTCTGGGGAGTCCACTCTGTTGCAAATTTTCATGTCATCTGCAAAAAGACAGACTTTTCCATGCAGTCCTTCAGCAATATCACTCACAAATACATTGAACACTGCTGGGCCCAGGACCGAATCCTGATGCACCCCGCTAATCACCCTCCTTTCATCTGAGTGAGCTCCATTTACCATCACCTTCTGTCGTCTGTCAGTCAACCAATTTCTGATCCAGTTCACCACCTTGGGACCCATCCCCAAACTACTGAGTTTATTGATAAGCCTCCTATGAGGAACAATATCAAAGGCTTTGCTGAAATCCAGGTAGATGACATCCATCACATGCCCCTGATCTAGTTCTCTGGTCACCCAGTCAAGAACTCAATCAGATTTGTTTGGCAAGATCGTCCTTTGGTAAAACCATGTTGCCTCGGATCATGCAACCTGTTGGTTTTGAGAAAGTCTACTATTCGCTCTTTCAGAAGCGCCTCCATTACTTTTCCCACCACTGAGGTAAGGCTCACGGGCCTGTAGTTTGTCACTTCTTCCCTGTCACTTTTGTGAAGCGGTACCACATCCACCCTCCTCCAGTCCTGAGGAACTACTCCTGTTTCCAAGGATCTGTTGAAAACATCCTTTAACTTAAATAAATAAAAAAATTTAAAAAAAGAAAACATCCTTTAACAGCCCTGCAAGAACCTCTCTGAGCTCTTTCAGTATCCTGGGATGTATCCCATCTGGTCCCATGGCCTTGTTCACTTTCAGTTTTGCAAGTTGTTCTAACACATCATTTTCAGTGAATGGTATGGTATCTACTTCATTCTCATTTTTATATTTGGGAATCACAGGTGGTCCTTCTCCAGGATTTTATTTAGTAAAAACCGAGCAGAAGTATTTGTTTAGCAATTTTGCTTTTTCAATGTCACTTTCCACAAATCCGTTCCCAGCACTTCTGAGTCCTGCAATTCCATCTCTGATTTTCCTCCTCTCCCGAATATACCTGAATAAAGTTTTGTCGCCACACTTCACATCTTTAGCCATCTTTTCCTCTGCCTTTGATTTTGCTTTCCTTATTTCTCTTTTTGTCTCGTTTAGTTTGATCCTGTATTCGTTACTGTGTTCCTCTGTTTGCAAGCTTTTGAATTTTGTGAAAGCTGTGTTTTTTGCCTTTATTTGAGCAGCCACTTCTTTGGAGAACCAAATTCTCTTCTTGTTTTTATTTACTTTCCTTACATATTGCCACGCACCCGCTTCCTGGACCTTGAGGGTTTCAGGAGGGGGTGGCCTTGGATGCCCTTCAGGGTTGAGAATTGTAGTTGTGTGTGCTCAAGTAGTAAGGCAAGGCAAAGAAAATTTCTTTGATGAGGTTTATTCCCGCATTGCAGTTCAAGTGCAAACAGACGCAAACAAAGTATAATAGCACAAAACAAGAGTGAGAAACCAAAACAAGGTATTGCACTGCTAGGCTAAATGTCCATTATCTTCTGTGATCACATTCAGTTGTCATGTGACCCTTTTCTAATGGATGAAACAAACTTTGATAAACAGCAATGCTCCTGGTATGCAGACAATTACGCTTTAACTTGTTCCCTTCTGATAATCTTCTCAGCATAGGAATCAATACAGCAACTTCTGTTCTATTGCTTCATATAACTTTGTACAGCATTTCAATTAAATGTCCTTCTCAATGACACAAGCTGAACAGTCCATTGGCATGTCTGGCTCTGTGAACGGTAGAGAAGAAACTAAGGGCATTTCCTCTTCACAGCTTTTTGTGGGCTGTGTTACATTAGAGGAAGAAACTGCCCTGCTTTCAAGGAACTCTTTGAAGTCTTTAAGAAGCAATTCAGCCTGCGTTCTTCCTGGGCTAAGCTGATAATGTCTTCCTCCTTCAGGTAACTGTTGGTTTAAACTGCTTATCTCTTGATAATTACATAAAAATATATGTAGGTCAAATCGTAGAGCAATCAAAAGTGATCCCAAATACAAATAATTACTCCATTAATAACATGTCAAGATGAAGATTCTTAAGAAAGGAGCAAAAACATTATGTTTAAAGGCTCAGGGATGTCTCAGACCAGCGGCTTAAAACAAAGGCACAAAAGTGTCTTATAATGCCATCATAGCATCAATGACTGTCCCTTTGCCAACGATGTGTCTCAAAAATTTTTTGTATATGTGATTAAATAATTCTAAAGCTCCTGTCAAAGGTATTCAACAGCGTGCTGAAAAGTAGTTTGAAATGTAGTACTTAGCTTAAAAATACCCCGGGGTACTTGGGGACATTCTAGCAGCTCCACTGACTGACCTTTTCAATGCCTTGTTGGAGTCAGGAGTGGTGCCAAAGGACTGGAGAGAGGCATATGTGGTCCCTTTACACAAAAGCAGAAGTAAGGATGTGGTTGAAAACTACAGGCCAATTAGTTTAACTTCGGTGGTGAGTAAATTATTGGAAGCGCTGCTGAAAGAGAAAATAGTGAGGTTTCTAGAATCCAACAGATTACAGGATCCGAGGCAACATGGATTCACCAGAGGCAGGTCTTGTCAGACAAATCTGATTGATTTCTTTGACTGGGTGACCAGGGAGTTGGACTGACGGAGAGCCCTAGATGTGGTGTATTTAGATTTCAGTAAAGCCTTTGACACTGTTCCTCACAGGCGACTTATAAACAAACTGAGCACCCTAGGGATGCACCCTAAAGTTACTGCTTGGGTTAGAAATTGGTTGGGTGGGGGGCGACAGAGTACAAGTAAATGAAGCTCACTCTGAGGAGAAGGATGTTACCAGTGGTGTGCCCCAGGGATCTGTCCTTGGTCCAGTTCTTTTTAACATCTTTGTTAGTGATATAGCGGAGGGGCTGTTGGGTAAGGTTTGCCTCTTTGTGGATGATACCAAAATCTGCATAGAGTGGACACCCAGGAAGGTGTAGATAACATGAGGAGGGAACTAGCCAAGCTTGAAGAATGGTCTAGAATTTGGCAGCTAAGATTTAATGTTAAAAAATGCAAGGTCATGCATTTGGGCTGCAGCAATCCAAGGGAGCAATATAATATAAGGGGTGAAGTACCTTTGTCCACTAAAGAAGAACGGGACTTAGGCGTGATTGTGTCTGATGATCTTAAAGTAGCTAAACAGGTTGAAAAGGCGACAGCAAAAGCTAGAAGGATGCTTGGGTGCATAGGGAGAGGAATGGCCAGCAGAAGAAAGGAGGTGATAGCACCTCTGTAAGTCTTTGGTGCAACCTCATATGGAGTATTGTGTGCAATTCTGGATACCGCACCTTCAAAAACATATAAACAGGCTGGAATCGGTACAGAGGGTAGCTACTAAAATGATTTGTGGTCTTCATTACAAAGCAGATGAGAACAGACTTAAGGATCTTAAAATGTACACCTTAGAGGAAAGGCAGGATAGAGGTGATATGATTGAGACGTTTAAATATTTCTGTGGAATTAATGCACAGAAGGAGAGCCTCTTTTGATTGAAAGGAAGCTCTGCTACGAGGGGACATGGGATGAGGATGAAAGGGGATAGATTCAGGAGTGATATTCAGAAATATTTCTTTATGGAAAGAGTAGTGGAGTGGAGGAGTGGCCTAGTGGTTGGGGCAAGGTCCTTCAGGCCAGAAGGTCGGGGGTTCAAATTCCACTAGAGGACAGCAACCTTGGGCCAGAAGGACTGGGGTTTCTAGTCCCACAGGTGCTCCTTGTGGTCTTGGGCAAGCCACTTAACCCTCCATAGCCCATGTTCCCTGTAAAATAGTTATCTCCAAGTTATAATGCCTTGTTCAATGTAATTTCAGTTTGTTCAATGTAAACCGCGCTGATGCAGAATAGCACGGTATATAAGAGAATGTAAATAAATAAATAAAATAAATAAATAGTGGATCTATGGAATAGTCTCCCAGTGAAGGTGGTAGAGATGAGGAAAGTATCTGAATTCAAAGAAGCATGGGACAAATACAGAGGATCTCTAATGGAAAAAAGGGGACTGTTGTAGTGGTTGACATGGAAGGGCAGACTAGACAGGCCATGAGGTCTTTTTCTGTCATCATGTTTCTATATTTCTTCTCTGGGTCACAAAGAGCTAGTCTTCAAACGGGACTGGAGCTGGTTCAGACAGGGTTGAAATTTCCAGCCCAAATCATCCCCCGGTACCACCACAGCCTTCACTGGAGTCCACTTTTTCAGTAGGTTGATATGGTAAATTTTGGCTTTCTTCCATTTATCTGGCTGGGCAATTTGGTAGTTAACCAGCCTCATTCTTTTTCCACCTCATGGGGCCTCTGCCATTTACAGAGTAACCTGCTGTTGGATAAGGGCAGCAAGATTAAAACTCTGTCTCTCGGTTGTATGGTGTGGTGCAGGGTGGCTCGATTGTAGCCTTTGGCCTGCTCAACTTCGGCTTTTTCCATACTGAGTTTACTACTTCTCTAGCTTTCCTCTGCCGGTCTTGCATTTGTATGATATACTCAATCAAATTATATCCTGGACAGGATTCTTCTTCCCAGGTTTCCCTCACCACATCTAATATGCCTCTTGGCCATCTTCCGAAGAGCAGTTCAAAAGGCAAATACTCCATGGAACTCTGAGGTACTTCATAGATCAAGTAGGGTAGGAGAATGTCCCAAGTCTTCCCATCCTCCTGCACAAAACGTTTAACATCTGCTTCAGAGTTTTATTGAATCACTTGCCAAGGCCATCTGTTTGTGGGCAATATACTGATGTTCACAGTGTCTTAACCTTCACCAAGGCACACACTTGCTTCATTGCTCTGGATATAAAGGGTGTTCCTTGATCTGTGAGGATCTCAGTGGGTATTCCCACCCGAGAAAAGACTTCCCACAGGGCATTCGTGATTGTAGTATTCTTCATATTTCTTAGTGTGATGGCTTCCAGATATCGAGTAGTGTAGTCCAGTATGACTAAAATATACTTGTTACCTCGGGTGGTTTGCTCCAGGAGCTCTACCAGATCCATGGCCACTCTTTTGAATGGGGTTTCAATAAGCTTAGGCACTAGAGGGGCAGGTCTGACCTTGATGGGATTGTGAAGTTGGCAGAAGGGGCATGACTGGCAATATAACTGCACCTGTTTATGGACCCCAGGCTAGAAACATCAGGCGAAAACATGCTCTAGTGTTTCTCCACCCCAGGTGTCCCCCTAATAAATGACTATGTGCTTACGACAATACCTGCAGACAGCAGTTCCCTGACCCTATCAGTTGTTCTACCTCTTCCCCTTCTAGGGCACCCTCAGCCGCTCTGTGTAACAAATCTCCCTTTAGTACAAAATAGGGAAAGGTCCTCACAGGGGATTCTCTGCTTCCTACTGGTACCCATTTACTTCCAAATCCCGCTCTCGGGCACATATAAAGGACTCAGCCTCTTTCTAAGCCCTCTGGAAGCTCCCGGGTCTCCTCCCCCCCCCCCCCGCCTCTGGCCTCCACTCTGGGAAGGGGACTAGTGGGTTTGGGTCACTACCGCTGGGTCCTGAGCTATCCCCAGAGGTGTCTTCACTTGGCTCTTCCTCCCTGGAACTCCCCCCCTTTATAGCTGCATCTAGATTCTGCTGGTAGCGTAGCTTCTCCTGGTGATGCTGACTCCAGGGTTTAGCAGGCTTGGGATTCTTGGTATACATATCTGGGTCTTCTAGAGGGAAAGATCTCTGGGAAGCCTTACCGTTCAACATTATTTATTTATTTTATTTATTTAACAGGTTTTCTATACCGCTTTATCCTTCAGTCAAAGTGGTTTACATTAAAACTCAGCAACTGTTTACAAAAAACAAGGAGGGGTAAGGACTGGTACATTAGAAATAGCAACTTATATACAGTACATAAGGCTATAACTTATATATATGGTGAGGGAGGTGGGGGAAGCTAGCTGCTAGCTTAGCAGAGTTGTCAGTTAGCGGGGCCCATATCACCCAGAAAGTTGGGCAGTCTCAGTTGATCACCACTGGGTATGAGAGCCAGGGCAAAACTATGACCTCGAACATGGCTTGCCCTGCCAGAGTTTTGAGTGGAACCTGGGCCTTTGGATATTGCCTCTGGTCTCCATGCACACAGGCCAGTGTTACAGTCTTGACATAATCGATCTGAAGTTGGCTTAGTGTTCCTCGGTGAATGATGGTCCTCACACTTCAGGAGTCTATCAAGGGCTGGAGGCAGGTCCCCTCAAGCTCCACTGCAATCACAAAGTTCTCTGCACCTGGGTGAGGAGAGTCCACAAAAGTGCAAATGCGAGGGATAGGCTAAAATCCATAGGTTCTTCCTTACCCAGGGGATATTCCCAGGCAGTGTCCATGGGCTCCATACCTAAAACAGGTGAAGGGACCATGGCTGGGACCATGCCCTCACCTGGAAGGTGACTTTGGGGTTTGGAACATGGGAGCCGACATCTGCCATAGCTTCCCATTCTGTCCTCCCAGGCTAATGGGTGACTTTTTCACCTTCTCACTGTCCATAAGAACATAAGAACATAAGATATGCCATACTGGGTCAGACCAAGGTCCATCAAGCCCAGTATTCTGTTTCCAACAGTGGCCAATCTAGGTCACATGTACCTAGCAGTTTCCCCAAGAGACACAAGTTCCACAATGCTTGTACTGGGTCAAGCATTGATATCTTCGGTCACTTCTTAATAATGGTTTATGGACCTTTCCTCCAGGAACTTGTCCAAACCTTTTTTAAACCCAGCTACACTCACAGCCTTTACTACATCCTCCGGTAACAAATTCCAGAGTTTGATTACACGTTGAGTGAAAAAATATTTTCTTTTATTAGTCTTAAATAGTTTACCCTGTAGCTTCATTGCATGTCCCCTAGTCTTTCTATATTCTGATAAGGTAAACAATCGATCTACATTTACCCGTTCCACTCCGTTCATTAATTTATAGACTTCTATCATATCTCCCCTCAGCCGTCTCTTTTCCAGGTTAAAGAGCCCTAACCTTTTTAGCCTTTCTTCATAGGAGTATCCTTCCATCCCCTTTACCATTTTGGTGGCTCTTCTCTGTACCTTTTCTAAAATCGCTATATCCTTTTTAAGATACGGCGACCAGAATTGCACACAATATTCAAGGTGCAGTCTCACCATGGAACGATATAGAGGCATTATAATATCTTTTGTTTTATTTTCCATTCCTTTCCTTATCATACCTAGCATTCTATTTGCTCTCTTGGCCGCCGCTGCACACTGGGCCGAGGGTTTTAACATGGTATCCACAATGACGCCTAAATCTTTTTCCTGGGTGTTGGTTCCTAATGTGGAACCTTGCATCGTGTAACCATAGTTTGGGTTGTTCTTCCCTAGGTGCATAACCTTGCACTTGTCCACATTAAATTTCATCTGCCATTTTGATGCCCAGTCTTCCAATTTATCAAGATCCTCTTGCAATTTTTCACAATCCTTTTGGGTTTTAACAACTTTAAATAGTTTTGTGTCATCTGCAAATTTGATAACCTCACTCGTTATTCCACTTTCCAGGTCATTTATGAATATGTCAAAAAGCAGCAGACCCAGCACAGATCCCTGGGGTACACCACTATTCACCTTTCTCCATTGGGAAAATTGGCCATTTAGCCCTACCCTCTGCTTTCTATCTTTTAACCAGTTCCTTATCCACAATAGTACACTGCCTCCTATCCCAAGACTCTTTAGTTTTGCCAAAAGTCTCTGATGAGGGACCTTGTCAAAGGCTTTCTGAAAGTCCAGATACACAATATCAACCGACTCACCTTTGTCCACCTGTTTATTCACTCCTTCAAAAAAACATAACAGATTAGTAAGACAAGATCTTCCTTGTCTAAAGCCATGTTGGCTGTCTCCCATTAGGTCATGACTATCTACATGCTGAGTAATTTTATTCTTTATGATGGTTTCTATCATTTTTCCCGGTACTGACGTCAGGCTCACCGGTCTGTAGTTTCCCGGATCACCCCTGGAACCCTTTTTAAAAATTGGTGTTACATTGGCGATCCTCCAATCTTCAGGTATTAGAGATGATTTTAATGATAGTTCACAGATTACTGATAGCAGGTCTGCAATCTCATATTTCAGATCTTTCAACACCCCTGGATGTATACCATCCGGCCCAGGTGATTTGTTACTCTTCAGTTTATCTAATAGTTGTAAGACATCTTCCCGATGTATCGATATTTCCTTCAATTCTTCCGCACCTTTAAATACCACTTCAGTCATGGGTAACATCCCTACATCTTCCTCAGTAAAGACCGAAGCAAAGAATTCATTCAGTCTCTCCGCTATCGCCTTGTCGCCTCTTAGTGCTCCTTTAACCCCTTTATCATCTAATGGACCAACTCACAGGTTTTTTGCTACGAATGTACTTGAAAAGGTCTTTATTTCACGTTTTTGCTTCCGCAGCAAGCTTCTTCTCAAACTCTCTCTTTCCCTGCCTTATCAATGCCTTGCATTTGACTTGCCAGTGCTTGTGCTGTTTCCAGGTTTCGTCGTTTGGCTCTTTTTTCCATTTCCTGAAAGATGCTTTTTTGGCAACAACAGCCTCTCTGACCTCACCTTTAAACCATGCTGGCAGTTTTTTGGACTTCCTTCCACTTTTCTTAAAGCGTGGAATACAGCTGGTCTGGGCTTCCAAGATAGTATTTTTCAACAATACCCAAGCTTGATGTACGTCTTTAACCTTCGCAACTGCTCCTTTTAGTTTTTTCTTAACTGTTTTCCTCATTTTATCATAGTCTTCCCTTTCGAAAGTTAAAAGGTAGTACTGTGGATTTCCTTACTATCCCTCCTCCACTAATTAAATCAAAGGCGATCATGCTATGATCACTATTGCCAAGTGGCCCCAACACCCTTATCTCTTGCACTAGATCTGGTGTTCCACTAAGGACTAGGTCTAATATAGCTCCCCCTCTGGTCGGTTCATGAACCAGCTGCTCCAAGAAGCAGTCATTTATTTCATCTAGGAACTTTATCTCCCTAGCATGTCTTGACGTGACACTGACCCAGTCGATACCGGAGTAATTGAAATCACCCATTATTATTACTGCGCTGTAACTTTTGTTAGCTTCCTTGATTTCTTTGAGCATTTCATCATCCATTTGGTCATTCTGGCCAGGTGCTCGATAGTACACCCCCACTGCCATCGCCTTCCCCCTTTTATATGGAATTTCAATCCATATAGATTCTACAGCAGATTTTGTTTCCTGCAAAACTTTAATCCTTTCTGAGTCAATGCCCTCTCTAACTTAGAGCGCAACCCCTCCACCAATTTGATCAGCTCTATCATTACGATATAGTTTGTATCCAGGTCCACTTCAGTCACTGGCTAGGCTTCATAATCCCCTTCTGCTATTTCCAGTGCACTCTCCAGTGTAAGCTTGTGGTGCCAACACTGTTCCATTGGGGTGGTCAAGCCCTCTAAAAATTGCTCCAATAGCACAATCTTGGATATCTTAGGCCTGGTCATTCCCTCTGGTTGCAGCCACTTCCATGTGAGATCCTTCAATCATTAGATGAACCTCCAAGGGCTCTCTTTTGTCGGGAGTCCTCCCTTTCTGAACTGCTGGTGGTAGGCCTCTAGCATACCGCCAGCCTGTTCCAGGATGGCAGCCTTGACAGTTGCATATGTAGCTTGCCCATTGGGGGTTGACATCCTGGAATGCAGCCTGACTGCTACTCATCAACAGATTCCCCAAATAAGTAGTCCATGTCACCTCCAGCCACACGGGCAATTCATTCAAAGTTGAACATCTTCTGCCCTCATTTTAAGAAGCGCTTGCACTGGAGGATGGAGTTGTGGTCTCTGTAGGGCCTGGGTCAACTGAGCCAGGGAACTCTTCTATAGCTCCCCCTACACCTGAACAAGATCCTTTATCTGCTACTGCTGTTGTTTCTGCCCGTCCAGTAGGGTGGGTTGAAACTGCTGCTGACATTGTTGTTGTTGCTGCCCTTCTGCCAGAATCTGGAGCAGTCGATTCATTCTGGCTTGTCACTGTCCTCTCACAACCAACCACAGCTCACTCTTCTGCAGATGAGTTTTATCTGCAGCATTCCAGCTCCAACAAATCTTTAGCAGCCTCTAGTGGCCAAAATCTGCCTGTCCAGCACAGACTAGACTTTTCTTCAAGCTCCCTAGTTAGGGTGAGGCTAACTCTCTTAACCCATACAATCAACAAAAAAGAAACCTGACCTGCTGTAGAGGTGCATCTCCTAGAGGTATGTGGGTTTTCCTTCTGTCACATAGTTAGAGGAAATCCCACTATGCCACAACCTGTGTTATAGTGTGGCAGGCAGTGACAAGGGATTCTTAAAAAATACCAGGCAAGCGACAGTTAAGGGAACACCAAAACTACTTTTATTATGCTCCAGCTGTCCAACATGTCATTCCCCCAGCTTAACAACTCCACAAGGCTGGTTCTAAGGGACCCTCTCCCAGCCCCAAACTTAGTTTAGTCACAGTTCAGAATAAAATTCAGAATAAGTTCAGTCACCCACTTGGGCTTCAGTGTCTGAATATAGTTCCCAGCCAGGGCTGGTGCTACCCGGTAAGCCAGGTAAGCGCAGCAGGAGGGCACCGGCAGCTAGCCACCCGCCACTTCAAAAAAGAAAGCAGACGCAGGAACATTTCTCTGTTCCCGCGGCTCTGGTCTCTTTTAAATTGCTGGACCACAGCGTTTGCAGCAGTAACAAGCATTTCCTGTTTCTCATAAGAAACAGGAAATGCTTATTATTGCCTTTAGAAACGCCGCAATGCAGCAGTGTAAAAGAGAGCAGAGCTGCAGGAACAGAGAAATGCTCCCACGGCTGCTTTCTTTTTTTGAAGGACGAATCTGTGAGAGGAGAGGAGGGGAGAGGAGGGAAGGGGGGGGAGGGGAGGGAGGGCTGCTGATACAGGAGGGAAAGGAATGAAAGGGGCCAGAAGGGAGCAGACATGGGGGGAAGTTGGAAGGGAGCAAACATGGGAGAGCTGGAAGGGAGAACATCAGAACATAAGATATGCTATACTGGGTCAGACCAAGGTCCATCAAGCCCAGTATCCTGTTTCCAACAGTGGCCAATCTAGGTCAAAAGTACCTAGCAGTTTCCCCAAAAGACACAGGTTCCACAATACTTGTACTGGGTCAAACATTGATATCCTGGGTTCCTTCTTAATAATGGTTTATGGAACTTTCCTCCAGGAACTTGTCCAAACCTTTTTTAAACCCAGCTACACTAACAGCCTTTACTACATCCTCCGGTAACAAATTCCAGATTTTGATTACACGTTGAGTGAAAAAATATTTTCTTTTATTAGTCTTAAATAGTTTACCCTGTAGCTTCATTGCATGTCCCCTAGTCTTTCTATATTCTGATAAAGTAAACAATCGATCTACATTTACCCGTTCCACTCCGTTCATTAATTTATAGACTTCTATCGTATCTCCCCTCAGCCGTCTCTTTTCCAGGTTAAAGAGCCCTAACCTTTTTAGTCTTTCTTCATAGGAGTATCCTTCCATCCCCTTTACCATTTTGGTGGCTCTTCTCTGAACCTTTTCTAATAACGCTATATCCTTTTTAAGATATGGCGACCAGAATTGCACACAATATTCAAGGTGCGGTCTCACCATGAAACGATATAGAGGCATTATAACATCTTTTGTTTTATTTTCCATTCCTTTCCTTATGATACCTAGCATTCTATTTGCTCTCTTGGCTGCTGCTGCACACTGGGCCGAGGGTTTTAACATGCTATCCACAATGACGTCTAAATCTTTTTCCTGGGTGGTGGTTCCTAATGTGGAACCTTGCATCGTGTAATCATAGTTTGGGTTGTTCTTCCCTAGGTGCATAACTTTGCACTTGTCCACATTAAATTTCATCTGCCATTTTGATGCCCAGTCTTCCAATTTATCAAGATCCTCTTGCAATTTTACACAATCCTCTTGGGTTTTAACAACTTTAAATAGTTTTGTGTCATCTGCAAATTTGAAAACCTCACTCGTTATTCCCTTTTCCAGGTCATTTATGAATATGTCAAAAAGCAGCGGACCCAGCACAGATCCCTGGGGTACACCACTATTCACCTTTCTCCATTGAGAAAATTGGCCATTTAGCCCTACCCTCTGCTTTCTATCTTTTAACCAGTTCCTGATCCACAATAGTACACTGCCTCCTATCCCATGACTCTTTAGTTTTGCCAAAGGTCTCTGATGAGGGACCTTGTCAAAGGCTTTCTGAAAGTCCAGATACACTATATCAACCGACTCACCTTTGTCCAACTGTTTATTCACACCTTCAAAAAAACATAACAGATTAGTAAGACAAGATCTTCCTTGTCTAAAGCCATGTTGGCTGTCTCCCATTAGGCCATGACTATCTACATGCTGAGTAATTTTATTCTTTATGATGGTTTCTACCATTTTTCCCGGTACTGACGTCAGGCTCACCAGTCTGTAGTTTCCCGGATCACCCCTGGAACCCTTTTTAAAAATTGGCGTTACATTGGCGATCCTCCAATCTTCAGGTATTACAGATGATTTTAATGAAAGTTCACAGATTACTAATAGCAGGTCTGCAATCTCATATTTCAGTTCTTTCAACACCCTTGAAAGAACTGAAATATGAGATTGTATACCATCCGGCCCGGGTGATTTGCTACTCTTCAGTTTATCTAATAGTTGTAATACATCTTCCCGATGTATCGATATTTCCTTCAATTCTTCCGCACCTTTAAATACCACTTCAGTCATGGGTAACATCCCTACATCTTCCTCAGTAAAGACCGAAGCAAAGAATTCATTCAGTCTCTCCGCTATCGCCTTGTAACCTCTTAGTGCCCCTTTAATCCCTCTATCATTTAATGGACTCTCTGACTCTCTGACAGGTTTTTTGCTACGAATGTACTTGAAAAAGTCTTTATTTCGCGTTTTTGCTTCCCCAGCAAGCTTCTTCTCAAATTCTCCCTTTGCCTGCCTTATCAATGCCTTGCATTTGACTTGCCAGTGCTTGTGCTGTTTCCAGGTTTTGTCGTTTGGCTCTTTTTCCATTTCCTGAAAGATGCTTTTTTGGCAACAACAGCCTCTCTGATCTCACCTTTAAACCATGATGGCAGTTTTTTTGGACTTCCTTCCACTTAAACACGGGGGCTGGAAAGGAGCAAACATGGGGGGCTGGAAGGGAGCAAACATGGGGGGAGCTAGAAGGAAACAGACATAGGGGGAACTGGAAGGGAACAGACACGGGAAGCTGGAAGGGAGCTGACATGGGGAGAGCTGGAAGGGAGCAGACATGGGGTGGAGCTGGAAGGGAACAGACACGGGGGGCTGGAAGGGATCTGACATGGGATGAGCTTGGAGTGAGCAGACACGGGAGAGCTGGAAGGGAGCAGATACTTAGGGATGGGACTGGTAGGTGGCTGGGTAATTGGAGGGGGTTTGGAAGAGAACTGACAGGGGGAAAGGTGGGGGTTGGAAGGGTGCAGAAAAGAGGGGAAGGATGAGGCTGGAAGGGAGCTTACACCTGGCGATGGGACTGGAAGGGAAATGGCAACTGGGGTTGGCACTGGAAGGTGGATGGACACAGAGGGTGACTGGAAGGGAATTGATATGGGAGGGGGCACTGGGACTGGAAGTTTGCTGATACCTGGGATGGTATTTGGACTAAAAGATTAAATTAGACTTACCTGCTAATTGTTGTTCCTTAAGGAACTCCAGTCTAGTCCCGAACATCTGGGGTT
Source organism: Ichthyophis bannanicus (assembly GCA_033557465.1). NCBI lineage: Eukaryota > Metazoa > Chordata > Amphibia > Gymnophiona > Ichthyophiidae > Ichthyophis > Ichthyophis bannanicus. The sequence goes on along the minus strand of CM066035.1, from coordinate 168,730,134 downwards.
TAAGTACCTCCTTCCACAGCTCGGAGACTGAGCACATCACCCTTTTTGGTGACACCAGTATAAATAGTCCAGAGACCGCCCACATGCTTCAGTAACCTATTGACAAAGCAGACTCACCAGAGCAATAAGTAAGTAGATATGGTTAACATAAACTTTATATAACTTTTCAACTAAATAAACACATAACTGTACATAACTAGGTACCCGGTCATTGAGCCAGGCCACTCCTTTGTAATTTCCTGCTTAGGCTTGCGTCCCCCCTCAGACAAACCCCTTAGCAGGCACTGCACACCCTGTTAAACCTTTTCACCCCCCGTCCTCCCACCAAAGACTGCAGCCAATTCAGCCACTCCCGCAGCCAAATAATCAATTTTATCGTACTTCAGGCTACTGTCCCACATACTACAGCAGGAAGGGATACGGGACTAGAATGGAGTTCCTTAAGTAACAACAAATAGCAGGTAAGTCTAATTTAACCTTCCTTAGCGGCCCTCCAGTCTAGTCCCGAACATCTGGGGATGTAACAGAGCAGTAACAACAATCAACGGGAGGGTCCTGCTAGACCAGCCTGAAGTACTGCTGATCCAAACCTAGCGTCCCTCTCCGCTTGCACATCAATCCATAGTGCTTGACAAAAGAAGACAATGAAGACCACGTCACCGCCTTACAAATCTCAACCGCAGGCACTACACTGAACTCTGCCCAGGAAGCCGCCTGTGCCCTAGTCGAATGGGCTCTCAAGCTCTTTGGAACTGCCTTGCCCTTTAGGATATATGCCGACGCAATAGCCTCCTTCAGCCACCTTGCAATAGAGGACTTTGCCGCCGGCTCCCCTTGTTTCGGCCCTCCAAACAAAACAAACAATCTATCCATCTTGCAGAAGACAGCTGTTCTCTTCAAATATGCCTTTAATACCCGATTAACATCTAACCGATGCAATCGACCTTTGGATGTATCCTTGGTAGAGTTCGGGAACACAGGTAAAGACACCACCTGATTCACATGAAACACTGACATCACCTTGGGTAAGAAAGAAGGAACTGTTTGCAAAACCACCTTGCTTTCATAGAAGGACAAGAATGGCTCCCGACATGACAAAGCCTGCAATTCCGAGATTCTCCTTGCCGAAGAAATAGCGACCAAAACCACCACCTTAAGCGTAAGATCCTTTAACGTCGCTTTTGCCAACGGCTCAAAAGGTTCCTGCACCAAAGAGTCCAACACCAAGTTGAGATCCCATGTCGGTACTGGAGTCCTGCATGGCGGTCTCAAACGAGTCGTCACGCGTAAGAACCTTCTAACATCCGGATGAGACCCCAGCACCTTGCCCTGCACTTTCCCGCGATAACAAGAGAGTGCTGCTAAGTGAACTCGTAGAGACACTGCCATCAGTCCTTTGTCAAAACCAGCCTGAAGAAAGGCCAGAATTTGTGGTATCGCGGCTCTCAATGCCTGTACTCGCTTCTCGGTACACAATGACTCGAACAGCCACCAAATTCACACATACGCCATTGAGGTGGATCTGCGTCTCGATCGCAATAAGGTAGAAATGACTGCTGATGAGTAACCCCTTGCCGTCAACCTTGCCCTTTCAAGAGCCAAGCCGTAAGCGAGAACCGATCCACCTGAGGCATATGCAGCGGGCCCTGCATTAGGAGATCCTTCCTGGCCGGCAGCTTCCACGGCGACTCCACCAGAAGCCGTACTAGGTCGGCGTACCATGGCCTTCTTGGCCAATCCGGCACAATTAAGATCACCTGACCCCTGTGTCTCTCTATGCGCTGCAGAATGTGACCTATTAACACCCATGGTGGAAACACATACAGCAGCTGATCTTCTGGCCACCTGTGTATCAGCGCGTCCAGGACTTCGGACATCTTTTCTCTTCTTCTGCTGTAAAACCTTCCTACCTTCACTGACTCGAACGTCGCCATCAGATCCATCACCAGAGACCCCCAACGCTGAATCAGCAAACCGAACAACTCCGGATGAAGAACCCACTCCCCTGGGTCCACCTTGACGCGGCTCAAGAAATCGGCTGTGACATTGTCCACTCCTGTTACATGCGCTGCCGATAGTGCCTCCAGATGCATTTCGGCCCAACTGAGTAGCTCCTCTGCTTCCTCCTCGAGAGCCACACTGCGGGTGCCTCCTTGCCGATTGATGTAGGCTACCACTGTGGCGTTGTCTGACAGTACTCTGATTGCTTTGCCCTGCAACAGCTGCTGGAAGGCTCTTAGTGCTAGAGTTACCGCCCTTAATTCCAACCTGTTGATCGACCACCTCTTTTCCAGGTCTGACCATTGGCCTTGGGCGAACTCCTGCTCGAAGTGCGCCCCCCAGCCGAACAGACTTGCATCCGTCGTCAGCAGCAGCCAATCTGGCATTTCCAACGGCATTCCTTTCTCTAGACAACCCAGAGCGAGCCACCACTGCAGTGCCTGTCTTGTCCTCAATGGACAGACCAGCTTCTGGGACAACTGATTTGACTGATGCGACCATCTCCTGAGTAGAGCTCTCTGCAACGGCCTCATATGCGCTCTGGCCCACTGCACCACCTCGAGTGTAGCTGCCATTGTCCCCAATAGCTGCAAATAATGCCACGCCGAAGGAGCCCTCTTTTCTAAGAAACCACGCACCAGCTGCCTGAGACCTTGGATCCTGGAGTGTGGAAGAAACATCCGGCCGCTCTTCGTGTCAAACCAGGCCCCGAGGTACTCCAACTCCTGAGACAAGACCAACATGCTCTTTGCTATATTCACTACCCACCCTAAGCTCCGCAGAAACTGCACCACTCGGCAGGTAGCTGCCTTGCTTTCGCTCCTTGACTTCGCTCGAATTAGCCAATCGTCCAGGTAAGGGTGCACCAACACTCCTTCCCTGCGCAATGCTGCCGCTACCACCACCATCACCTTGGTGAAGGTGCGCGGCGCGGTCGCTAAGCCAAACGGCAAGGCCTGAAACTGAAAATGCCCCATGGGCACTGCAAAGCGAAGGTACTGCTGTTGCTCCACATGAATTGGGATATGCAGATACGCTTCCGAGAGGTCCAAAGAAGTGAGAAACTCTCCCTGTCGGACTGCCACTATCACCGATCTCAACGTTTCCATGCGAAAATGTGACACCCTGAGACACCTGTTTACCCCCTTGAGGTCTAAGATTGGCCTCAGAACCCCATCCTTTTTTGGCACTACAAAATATATTGAGTATCAACCGCATCCACACTGGTCTACCGGAACCGGTCTCACTGCCTTGAGTGCTATTAGTCTTTCCAGAGTCTGCTGCACCGCCCGTCGTCTGGAAAGTGTCCTGCATGGAGACTGTACAAAGGCGTCGAACACCGGACGCTGGAACCCGCGAGCATAACCCTTCTGAATGACCTCCAACACCCACTGATCCGACGTAATTTGGACCCAGGCCGGATAAAAATCCCTCAGTCGCCCTCCTACGGGTTCTAATCCCACCTGGGCCCATCTCGCTTCATTGTGACTTTTTGAAGTTTGAGGAAGAGAAGGCTCCAAAACCTCTACCTGCTCCTCTGAATCCTCGAAACCCCTGGGATCTATATTGGAAATGTCCCCTTTGAAACTGACCATATCTTGATGGACGAAATCTATGAAACTCCCTTTGCTGGCTCTTGGAAGGAGCTAGAGGACGACCCTGCTTCGGTTTATCCTCCGGCAATCGTCCTCCTTTGGACTCCCCGAGATCCTTGACCAACTTGTCCAGGTCCTCCCCGAAAAGGAGTTTACCACGAAAGGGGAGCTTAGCTAGCTGTGCTTTAGAAGCAGCATCCGCTGCCCAGTTCCAGAGCCAGAGGTATCTGCGTGCCGCTATCACGGACACCATACTTTTCGCCAGCCCTCAAATCAGGTCATACTGTATATCTGCCAAATAAGCTGCACCCGATTCCAGCCGGACCGGCTCCTCGCTCGTCTCGTCTTCCCAGTTCCCCTTCATCTTTTGGGACCAACGCAGGCACGCTCTTGCCACCCATGCTCCACAAATGGCAGCCTGCATGGAGGTGGCATTGACATCAAAAACTTGCTTCAACAAGATATCTAATCTCCTATCCTGGGCATCTTTAAGAGCGGCACTGCCTTCCACTGGGATAGTCGTTTTCTTAGTAACTGCTGACACAGCTGCATCTACCTTAGGAGACTTGAACAGCTCCTTATCTGGATCCTGCAACGGGTAAAGATGCGCCATTACTCTGGTACTCTTCAGTCCTACCTCCGGCGTGTCCCATTCCTCCTGAATCATCTCTCTAAACACTCTATGGACTGGGAAGGCTCTCTGGGACTTCCGAACCGCCTGCAATAAAGGATCTTCCAAAGAGGAATCCCCCATCTCTTCCGTTGCCGGCATGTTTAAGGCTTTCATCGTTTCTGAGATAAGAGCAGAAAGCTCTTCATGCCTAAACACTCTGACAACTCTTGCCTGGTCCTCATGCTCCGCTATCTTGCCTTCTTCTAGGTCTACGTCAGCTTCCGAGTCGTCTAAATCCTCAGACTGATCGTCCGAGACCACCAGCTCCACTTTGTCTTTCCTTAGCCTAGGCTTTTTACAAGGTATGCTATCCACTACCCCGTCCAGAGGAGCCCCAGGGCGCTTGAGACCTAACACTCCCTCTGCTCCAGCAGATCCTCCTTTCCCCCCAAGAGCCTGCTGTAACAGAGTCATAAAATCATGAGAGAATATTGCTGCCAGTCAACCCTGTAGCAAAGGTTGGGCAGTGGTGGCCTCTGGCACTGAGGAAGGACCTGGCGCCATCTCTGGAGGTGGCAATGCCGGGAAAAGGGGCTCCGAAGAGGCTGAAGCTTCCCCCAGATGAACTTCCCCTTCCACCTCTGCGCTCCCTGCCGAAGCCTCCTGCGCACAGTTCCGGCACACTCCATCCTCGGAGACTGACCCTCTCCTGGCCCCACACAGCAAACATTGAAGCCTGGTGGGCATAATGCTGTCAGTCAGGAACCACTAAAGGCCTACTGCGCCGTCAAAGGAATAAAACTGATTCTGTTATAATTTCCTTTTTCTTTTTTTTAAAAAATATACTTGGTCCAAAGCGTCTGCCCGCACCCTCGGCCCGTCAGAGAGAAGAAGCACCCGGCAGCAACCCGCGCCCAGCACTTCTCACCTCAGCCTTCTCCACTGCCCAGGAGCCGTCCGCTCAGGCACCTGCGCTGTCCCGGTCGAAACCGCGGCTGCGGGAGACTGACCGCTGCAACTTCTGTCCGCCTCTGACTCAGTCAGCGTCATAGCTGCCCTCAACGCTCCTCAGCCGAAGAGCGGGTTCGGGAGTTGGAGGCCCCTACAACCTCTCCCACACGCTACCCTGCGTCTCAGCACCTCCAGGGCGGGGGAAGAGGGGGGGATAGCCGCAGCCTTAGGAAATTCAAAAGCCCTACTGAGGACCAACTCGGCTTTGAAATCAATTTAATTTAAAGGGGTATACCCCTGTTCCTTTATTAGCTTTCTTTTTTTTTTAAACCAATTAAATTAGTATCCTAACTAACTAAACTATCCGAAAAACCTCCTTAATTATTCCTCTCAGTGAGCCCCGAACCTCTAGGCTCATATCTGTCCAACTGCTTGGAGACTGAGATTACTGAAGCATGTGGGCAGTCTCTGGACTATTTATACTGCTGTCACCAAAAAGGGTGACGTGCTCAGTCTCCAAGCTGCGAGAGGAGGTGCTTAAACCCCAGATGTTCGGGACTAGACTGGAGGGCCGCTAAGGAAGTGGCTGGACAGTGAGGAAGGAGGAGGACTGGAAGGGAATAGACACCAGTGGTGGTGCTGGGAATACAAAGGGGTTGACACTGGAAGGTACTGGGAGGGGAGGCTGTAAAGAGGGCTGATACTGGGGAGGGTTACTGGGACTGGAAAAAGGCTGATGGAAGAAAATGAAGAAAGCAAAAGGAGAGACAAGAAATCGCAGATGGACTATAGACCATAGAAAGAGAGCTAAGAGAAGACAGAGGAAAACAGAAACCTCAAATCAGGACCAGCATGATCAAAAATCGTCAAACAACAAAGGTGGAAAATTAATTTTATTTTCAATTTAGTGATTGGACTTTGTGCTATCTTTATATTTCACACAGTATGGAGAACTGCATCTCTTATCTGGTGTTGCACTGCATACAGAGTCTGGCTTCTTGGGGTTTCATTTTAATTTTTGTCTACATATTTTTATTTTTACTTTAGGATATGGTCACTTATTCTGTACTTGGTGAGGGTTTGTGTTCTGAGTGTGTGACCAAGGCCAGGTGTTCTGTTAACATGGAGTTTGTACATAGGGATCTGTACTATAGTAATTTGACTTATACAGCTTTTCAAATAGGTGTATGGATGTTTTGGGGCCCATTGCAGTATTTATAGTGCTGCTTTTTTCCGGGAAGGCCCCTTATTGTATGAGTTTTGGAAGTATATGTTGTTATGGTTTGGTAGATTTGGCCTTGTATATCTTCAGTGACTTTTGCAGTGTTTTATATTAGTTCACAATATGCCTGGCACTAGAGAATGTTTATATTGTTGTTAGTGAGATGACCAGAATCAGATTTTTTTCTGTACTATCACAGCCTGTTTTGTCTTGAAGGACTACATAAAGGGACTGCTGCTTCTGGAGAGAGATCTGCAATTGTGAGTATATACTTCTGGGAATTTTCTGAAAGGACATCTTTGTATTAAAGCTAATTAATCTGTGAACTCAGTGTTTTTGTTAAATCAGTCAGGGCCTAGTAGCAGCAGTTTAAGTTTAAATTTAAAACACAGAAGAGAATTTTCTGGTTACATTTCATACCCAGCAGAGAGCTGTAGTTTAAATTTAATAGTCACTCAGGGCCTAGTATCATCAAGGTACTTTTAGTTTAAATTTAAAACACAGAAGAGAGCTTTCTGGTTAAATTTAGAACCCATGTCAGAGCCTAGCAGCAGCAAAGAGCTGTAATTTAAATTAAATCAGAATATAACAGCACAAAAGGCAAAACAGGGTCAGTACTCTTTGAGCAACAAATAAAGTCTTCTAGAGACCTTTACAAAGAGGCCTTCTACCTAGGGGGCAAGAGACCTGTAAAACTTTTTCAACAGGTGTTAACACCAGGTGGCAGGTCAAAAGGCCATTTTGAAAGACTCCTTCTATCCAAGCAAGGACTGTTATTCACCCAGGAAGATGGTCACAGCTTACCTCAGCAGCACAGGCATAAATAGCTCAACCAGAGCTCTGTGATCCTCAGTCTTGAAGGACTACATAAAGGGACTGCTACTTCTGGAGAGAGATCTGCAATTGTAAGTATATTTTCTGGGAATTTTCTGAAAGGACTTCTTTGTATTAAAGCTAATTAATCTGTGAACCCAGTGTTTTTGTTAAATCAGTCAGGGCCTAGTAGCAGCAGTTTAAGCTTAAATTTAAAACACAGAAGAGAACTTTCTGGTTATATTTCATACCCAGCAGAGAGCTTGTTAATCACCCAGGAAGTTGGTCACAGCTTATCTCAGCAGCACAGGACAGGGTACTGTGTAGCAGCCCTCTTTTGAAAGTGTTATTTCCCTCCCTCCCTCCCCAACACCCACCCACCCCTGGGATAATCGTAGCTTTATAGGTACTTACACATCTTAAAGGAAAGGAGGTGCTCTCAGGTGTAGCTCGTTATCCAAATCAGTCATACACTAAGGACCTGAGATTAACTTAGCTTCAGGTGAACAAGGTATATTAAACGTATTAAGTACAGTTTTATTAGTATTAATATCCATAGCAACCCTTAGTAGGTAAAGAACTTAAAGATCTAAAAACAAGCTTAAAACTAAGATGCAGACAGCAGTCCAGCAGCAAGATGAGGGCCTTCCAGTCTTTTGCATTGAGTGTCACATGTATGATTTTCTCCCAGTTGATGAGAGGTCTTATGTGTACATACGTGTGCACTAGGTGCAAGGAGCTCTTTGCTCTCAGGGAACGAGTCCATTCTCTAGAGGCTAGAGTAGCAGACTTGGAAAACATAAGAAAGACAGAGAGGTACATAGACGAGACCTACAGGGATATGGTCCTGAAGTCCCAACTCCAGTCTGGCAGCATCCCTGTTGCCATGGAGGAGAGAGGTCACATGACAGGAGAGCATCACCCTGGTGTGGCAGGAAGTGATCCTGTAATTAGGACCAGTCCTCCAGGTGATGTAAAACCCTCTCGCACCGAGGAAGTTTCTCCAGGGCCATGTGCCCATGAGGGATGGGATAGGACAGCCGTTATAGTTGGTGATTCGATCATTAGGCATGTAGATAGCTGGGTGGCTGGTGGACGTGAGGATCGCCTGGTAACATGCCTGCCTGGTGCGAAGGTAGCGGACCTCATGCGCCACCTAGATAAGGTCTTAGATAGTGCTGGGGAGGAGTCTGCTGTCTTGGTACATGTCGGTACCAATGACATAGGAAAATGTGGTAGGGAGGTTCTGGAGGCTAAATTTAGGCTTTTAGGTAGGAAGTTGAAATCCAGAACTTCCAGGGTAGCATTCTCTGAAATGCTTCCAGTTCCACGCGCAGGACCAAAAAGGCAGGAGGAGCTCCGGAGTCTCAATGCGTGGATGAGACGATGGTGCAAGGATGAGGGGTTTGGATTTGTTAGGAACTGGGGAACATTCTGGGGAAAGGAGGGGCTCTTCCGAAGGGATGGGCTTCACCTTAACCGGGATGGAACCAGGCTGCTGGCATTAACCTTTAAAAAGGAGATAGAGCAGCTTTTAAACGAAATAATAGGGGAAAGCCGACAGTTGCCCAAGAGCGCATGGTTCAGAAGAATGTATCCTTGAAGGATATTACCAAAAGCAGAGAGGTTCCAAAAAAGAGTAAAGTAGCCCAAATGCCCTCGATTATGGAGCAGACAGAGCTTAAAGATCCCAAATTACCCATGCCTACCAATAGCCAAATTAATATGGATAAAATACTGTCTCTAAAATGCTTGTATGCAAATTCTAGAAGTCTAAAAAATAAGATGGGAGAGTTAGAATATATAGCACTAAATGAGAGGTTAGATATGATTGGAATCTCAGAGATATGGTGGAAGGAGGACAACCAGCGGGACACTGTGATACCTGGGTACAAAATATATCGTAATGATAGAGCTGATCAAATTGGTGGAGGGGTTGCGCTCTATGTTAGAGAGGGCATTGAGTCAGAAAGGTTTAAAGTTTTGCAGAAAACAAAATTTGCTGTAGAATCTGTATGGATTGAAATTCCATGTAAAAAGGGGAAGGCAATGGCAGTGGGGGTCTACTATCGACCACCTGGCCAGAATGAACAAATGGATGATGAAATGCTCAAAGAAATCAAGGAAGTTAACAAAAGTTACAGCACAGTAATAATAATGGGTGATTTCAATTACCCCGGTTTCGACTGGGTCTGTGTCACCGCAGGACATGCTAGGGAGATAAAGTTCCTAGATGAAATAAATGACTGCTTCTTGGAGCAGCTGGTTCATGAACCGACCAGAGGGGAAGCCATATTGGACTTAGTCCTTAGTGGAACACCAGATCTAGTGCAAGAGATAAGTGTGTTGGGGCCACTTGGCAATAGTGATCATAGCATGATCGCGTTTGATTTAATTAGTGGAGGAGGAATAGTAAGGAAATCCACAGTACTACCTTTTAACTTTCGAAAGGGAGACTATGATAAAATGAGGAAAATAGTTAAGAAAAAACTAAAAGGAGCAAGGTTAAAGACTTACATCAAGCTTGGGTGTTGTTTAAAAATACTATCTTGGAAGCCCAGACCAGCTGTATTCCACGCTTTAAGAAAAGTGGAAGGAAGTCCAAAAAACTGCCATCATGGTTTAAAGGTGAGGTCAGAAAGGCTGTTGTTGCCAAAAAAGCATCTTTCAGGAAATGGAAAAAAAAGCCAAATGACGAAACCTGGAAACAGCACAAGCACTGGCAAGTCAAATGCAAGGCATTGATAAGGCAGGCAAAGGGAGAATTTGAGAAGAAGCTTGCTGCGGAAGCTAAAACGCGAAATAAAGACTTTTTGAAGTACATTCGTAGCAAAAAACCTGTGAGAGAGTCAGTTGGTCCATTAGATGATAGAGGGATTAAAGGGGCACTAAGAGGCGACAAGGCGATAGCGGAGAGACTGAATGAATTCTTTGCTTCGATCTTTACTGAGGAAGATGTAGGGATGTTACCCATGACTGAAGTGGTATTTAAAGGTGCGGAATTGAAGGAAATATCGATACATCGGGAAGATGTATTACAACTATTAGATAAACTGAAGAGTAGCAAATCACCTGGGCCGGATGGTATACATCCAAGGGTGTTGAAAGAACTGAAATATGAGATTGCAGACCTGCTATTAGTAATCTGTGAACTTTCATTAAAATCATCTGTAATACCTGAAGATTGGAGGATCGCCAATGTAACGCCAATTTTTAAAAAGGGTTCCAGGGGTGATCCGGGTAACTACAGACCGGTGAGCCTGACGTCAGTACCGGGAAAAATAGTAGAAACCATCATAAAGAATAAAATTACTCAGCATGTAGATAGTCATGGCCTAATGGGAGACTGCCAACATGGCTTTAGACAAGGAAGATCTTGTCTTACTAATCTGTTATGTTTTTTTGAAGGTGTGAATAAACAGGTGGACAAATGTGAGTCGGTTGATATAGTGTATCTGGACTTTCAGAAAGCCTTTGACAAGGTCCCTCATCAGAGACTTTTGGCAAAACTAAAGAGTCATGAGATAGGAGGCAGTGTACTATTGTGGATCAGGAACTGGTTAAAAGATAGAAAGACCCTAATGACCCGCGCCTGGTCTTCCGGCTCCGCTATTTCTCCCGCTAATCTTGTCCTTTTACAAGGGACGCTATCCGCTCCCTCTTCTAGGAGACTTTCCGAGCGCTTCCGTCCCCTGTCTTTCTCTGATGCCTCGACGCCTTGCTTTCCCAGAGCCTGCTGAAGCAGCGCCATAAAGTCCTGGGAGAAAATCGCCGCCAGCCCCCCCTGCAACACAGGCTGGGAACTGACCGCGTCCGGCTTCTTAGAAGGCCCCGGAGCCGACTCCAAAAGAAGCCCGGCAGGAGACAAGGGCTCCGGAGAACCCACAGCTTCCTCCCTAATAAGCTGTGCTTCCACCTCTCTCTCCCTGCCTCCGCCTCCTGGGTACAATCTCTACAGACCCCCTCCGCAGAGACCGATCCCCTCTTGGCCCAACACATCATGCATTGGGGCCTAGAAGGCATTCTGGCACCAGTTCAGCCCCCAAAACTACACAGCTAGTGCTACCGCCTGAAGAAAACAAAAACCTTTTTTTTTTTTTTTCTTAAATAACCGAAGCCCAAAACACACTCCAGAAACTTGCAGATCCGAAAACTGACGAAAACAGATACCCCTTCAGTTTCCTGCGTGACTTCCACATGTCTGGGGCCTGCTTGCTAGCATCCGCCCGCTCTCTGACACAGCCGCGTCGCTTGCACACCAGCTGCACGAGCCCTCCAAAACCGCTGCCGAATGCCGCCGCAGCCGGGAAGTCAAGCCCCTTTGCCAATCGCTGCCTACTGCCCCGCTCACCTTAAGCGCTACAGAAAACAGCGCAGATCACTTCACCAGGCCACCTCAGCTTCAGCAACGTGGGAACAGGCCTCTCGCACTTCTGCTGGCCACACGACCATACTCCTCCACGGCTCCTCACCCGCTGAACGGGTTCGGGAGCCGGAGGCCCCAACAAACACTCCCGCATGCTTCCCTGATCACCAGGCCTCCAGGGAGGGGGGAGAGAGGGGGAACCTTTGGTCCTGCACGCTGCCAAACTGCATCCTCCAGCCACAGACTGCTGATACCCAATTTTCTTTTTTTTTTTTTTAAAGGAATATACACAATCTAATCTTCTCTCTAATACTATCCAACTCCTTAATCATTCCTCCAGTGAGCCCCTGATTTCTAGGCTCATGCCTCCTCCAGCTACCTTGGAGACTGAGATTACTGGATCGGGAAGGCGGTCCCTGGATTACTTATACTGGTGTCACTGAAAGGTGTGACATGCTCAGTCTCCAAAGCTGCGGGAGGAGGTGCTTAAACCCCAGAGGTCTGGGACTAGACTGGAGGGACGCTAAGGAAGAAGAAAGTTATAGGGATAGCTTTCAGCTTGGGATTTGCTGATGTGCTAGCAGCTCTTCTTTGCTCCCCCCATGGCAGAGGATTAGCTTCAGGTGAAGTTCTTCATGAAGGAAGAGACAGCCTGCATTTCTGCTGAAAGATCTTGACATAGGAGGCCCCCAATGGGCCTTCCCCAGGCTCGTTTCTACAGTGGAGAAAAACAGACAATGTGAACCATCTGTAAAGCAAAGGTAAAAGCTTTATTTTCACTGCTGCAGCAGGGGAAGCACAGGCTTTTTATACCTTTTTGGTACGTGCACAAAGCAGGTGGGCTGAAACATATCTTGAAACTTTCTCATGAATAAAACAAATTAATGGAAAAAACATGCTCAGAAAGATGAGATGAGATAAGGGGCACAAAAGGACTGAGATATGGGGTGTTTGGGTGAAGGTGCCTATTGATCAGGGAGGCCTAACTAATAAATCCTTCAGAAATATTTGTGAGAAACAGTCATCTGCCCCTTTTCTGAGAGATAAAGAGATGGGAGCTGGGCTATGTGAAGGTAACATCATGAACATAGTAACATAGTATATGACAGCAGATAAAGACCAGTATGGTCCATCTAGTCTGCACAGCAAAGCAGCAAAAGCAGGTGCACCTGCCGCTCCGTGCAGGTCACCCTTCCCCATGCCTTTGTTTAGGCGTGTACTCACCACTCCATGTAACTCACCCCTATTTGTTGAGATATAAGAGATAGTTATAGAAACATAGAAATATGACGACAGAAAAAGACCACATGGCCTATCTAGTCTCTCCTTCCATATCAACAACTACAACAGTCCCCTTTTTTTCTTTAGAGATCCTCTGTGTTTGTCCCGTGCTTTTTTGAATTCAGTTACTGTCCGCATCTCCACCACCTCCACTGGGAGACTATTCCACGGATCCACCACTCTTTCCATAAAGAAATATTTCCGCATATCACTCCTGAATCTATCCCCCTTCACCCTCATCCCATGTCCCCTCGTAGCAGAACTTGCTTTCAATTGAAAGAGGCTCTCCCCCTGTACATTTATGCCACGGAGGTATTTAAACATCTCAATCATATCACCTCTATCCCGCCTTTCCTCTAAGGTGCATATTAAGATTCTTAAGTCTGTCCTCATATGCTTTATAATGAAGACCACTAACCATTTTAGTAGTCACCCCTCAGCTACTAAATAGCCACCACTCGGCTACTAAATAGCCACCCCTCGGTGGCTATTTTGATTTATCCTGTTGCTATAAAGGGATCCACTGTATCTGTCCCATGCCATTTTGAATTCTGTCACTGTATTTGCCCACACCACTTCCATCGGGAGGGCATTCCAAGCATCCACCACCCTTTCAGTGAAAAAGTATTTCCTGACATTGCCTTTCAGTTTACCCCCTTGCAGGTTCATGCTATGTCCTCTAGTTTTACAGCTTCCCCATCTTTGGAAGAGGTTTGTTTGTTCATTAATACTCTTTAAGTATTTAAAGGTCTGAATCATATCTCCCCTGTCCCTCCTCTCCTCCAGAGTGTACATATTTAGGTCTTCAAGTCTCTTCTCATTCATCTTCTGATGCAGGCTCCAAATCATTTTGGCCGCCTTCCTCTGAACCGTTTCGTCTTTTCATATCCTTTACGAGATATGGACTCCAAAACTGAACACAATATTCCAAGTGAGGCCTCACCAGCAACTTGTACAGTGGCAATAGTACTGCCTCCTTTCTGCTGGTAATTCCTCTCTGCATGCAACCCAGCATCCTTCTGACTTTTGTCACCGCCTTATCGCACTGTTTTGCGACCTTGAGATCCTCAGAAACAATCACTCCGAGGTCCTTCTCCTTGTCTGTGCATACCAACCTCTCACCCCCATCGCATACAATTCCCTTAGATTTCTGCATCCCAAGTGCATGACACTGCACTTCTTCACATTAAATCTTAACCACCAAGCATTAGACCATTCGTTCAGCTTTTGTAGATCTTTCCTCATGTTATCCACTCCCTCAGGGGAGTCCTCTCTGTTGCAAATTTTTGTGTCATCTGCAAAAAGACAGACTTTTCCATTCAGCCCTTCGGCAATATCTCTCACGAATATATTGAACAGTAACTGTCCCAGAACCAAACCCTGGGGCACACCTCTAATCAGCTTCCTTTCATCCGAGTGAGTTCCGTTTACTATCACCTTCTGTCGTCTGTCAACCAATTTCTGATCCAGTTCACCACCTTGGGACCCATCCCCAAGCTGTTGAGTTTACTGATAAGCCTCCTATGAGGAACAGTATCAAAGGCTTTGCTGAAATCTAGGTAGATCACATCCATCGCATGCCCTTGATCTAGTTCTCTGGTCACCTAGTCAAAGAACTCAATCAGATTTGTTTGGCATGATCGTCCTTTGGTAGAACCATGTTGCCTCGGATCATGCAGACTGGATAGGCCATAGGGTCTTTATCTCCTGTTATTTTCTATGAGCCCAATATTGAGTGGTGACAGCTAGCCATCGCAGCTGAACCCTAGACCCAGATATTCAATGCTGGAGCCATATTCGGCCACCAATATAGAATATCTGAGTCAGCGGTGATATTCAGCCACTGCCCAGTTAGCTCTGACAGCAAAGGTTAGGCCAGCTTTTACTGCGCCAACTTTCATCGTTGAGGGATAACCAACCAGTGGCTGAATATCGCCGCTGCCCAATTCTCCCCAGTTGCCACCTCTGTGCCACCCCTGGAATGTCCTGATCTGCTAACTACGTTAATTGCTTCAAATATTTGGCCCTATTTTTCTAAGCTTGCAAAACATTGAGTAACAGAATAGTGATATCACATGAACTACTGGGAACTTATTGCATAACAATGAATATTGGTCCAGCTAAGTTGTTTTAGAAATTCCATATTAGGGGCCTCATTTTTGAAGAATTATTCAGGATGAGGATCATATCACTAAAAATATTAAGGTGTCAATATTCAAAAGAGATCTGCAAACTGCAGAAAACCCCTGAAATCCCAATATTCAGCGGCACTAATCAGTGCAGCCCTGAAAACCCACAGTTATTTTGGGATGATATCTGGGTAGAGCTGGGGCGGTCCCAGCAGCTATCTGGTCAGCAGAGATAATCAACCACTAACTAGATAGTTAAACCACATAAAGTTAGGACAGGTCAATGGCTGTCCTAACTTTATGTATTTTTGTTATCTAATTAGTGACTGAATATCACCAATGACCAGGCAGCAATTCCTCTTAGTGGCAAAACTGTATATTTAATGCCTGATGATGCATAGGCTCTAGCACTGAATATTCAGCAACAATGGTCAGGTGCTTTAAAAATGCTGAGCATTGCCACCGAATATCAGCTCCTAGAAACCTAAGGAAAAGATTTATAAAAATTGTGTTAGTTTTTTGTAGGACCATATATTTCTGGGGGAGAGAAACTGACTTCACAGTGTCTTTGGGCTTCCAAGTCCATCGGAATCAGGGCTGGGAGCTAGTGCCATGAGGTTTCATTTGCAACTATTTGGGCATTTTCCCCTATTTTATATTCCATTTCAAAATACTTCAGTACACTCACTGCATTAAAGTTCTTGGCTAGAGGCCATGCATCATGGTTCCTTTGGGAGGTCTGAAATCATTGGTACTAAATCTAACCTGTAGTAGGGATGTGCATCGGGAACATTTTCAGTTTTTTGGTTTGTTTTAGGACTTTCAGTGATTCACTTCATTCTTTTTCAATTAAAGTCAATGTGGCAAGCAATTTTGTACCATAACAGTGGGGAGTCGACAGCCATTTTCAATGAAATTTAGTCGAGACTGGAGTGAAAACTAGCCTAGTAGTGTCATGGGCTGAAAATCAGGGAAGCCAGGCCTCCCGCGGAAGTAGGGTGGTGGAGGTGGTAGCAGCAGTGGCAGGGGGAAGTGGAAAGGAAGAGAGAGATACTGGATACCTTCGGGGGGGAGAAGGGAAGGGGAGATGCTGGACTAAAGGGAAGGCAGGGGTACATGGCTGATGGTTCTCATGGACATCAGATACCTTTGGGCCTGTCCTGGTGAGGGACAAAGCAGCAAAAACATTGGCAGGAAGACCCCCAAATACTAGAAGAGGGGTAAAGTGGTGCCAACATTGGCTGTGCTTGTTTCAGTGTATTTTCTATCGAGCTTCTTACTATCAAGTCTGTCTCTTCTGCACTATAGAGCCTGACTTTTCTCTGGCATACAAATTCAGTCAGTATCTTGCTCCTCTATACCTGAACACTACATGTGTTCTTTGCGTTCTGTCAGGGGCGGCCCATGGTGGGTGCGGGGCCATGTGCAGAGACTCATTGTGGGACATCATTTGCATAAGGGGCCTCATATAAGCAGTCTTGCTTTATAGGGCACCTCCCCATTTAACAAAGCACAGGGACTTGGAACAGCACATTCTGAATATAATTAAAGAGATTTAACTGCATTTCTCTGAAAGGACAGCTGGGAAACCGGCTGGTACTTTGGTAGATCTCTCTCTTTTGCTTTAACAGATACCTAAGCTCCACGAACAGAACAATGGCTGGGAAAAATCGTATCGCTGAAGCTGTTGCCCCCGTTACAGCTTCTGCGTCTGTCCAGACAGAGGTCCCAATGCCAATTGAAGTGCCTGCATGCTGAAGCTCTGAGGAAACAAGTGGAGGAACTCAGAGAGGAGGTGGCGAGGCTGAGGAGCATTCAACACAGTGAGAAGTACATTGATGAGATGCTTCTTGCAGCAACCAAGCTCTCCAGCAGAGGAGAAGATGGGTGCCAACAGAATGACGAAGGTTGGACACAAGTCACCAGGGCCTGCAGAATCACCAATCCAACTTCTCCAGCCCTTGAATTGGAGAACCATTATGCAGCCCTGGAAGTGGAGGATGTGAAAGCATCCCTGGAAAGGGAAGAACCAGAGCTCAAGTACCCCAAAGCTGCAGAATCAGTGACCACAAGGAAGCGAAGGGTAGTGGTGGTTGGTGGCTCTCTTCTGAGGGGTACTGAGGCGTCCATCTGCCGACCAGACTTGATGTTCAGAGAGTTATGCTGTCTGCCTGGTGCCAAAATCTAAGATGTTACGGAGAGTTTGCCGAGACTCATCAAGCCCACTGACTATTAGCCAATGTTGCTAATCCATGTCAGAACAAATGATACTGCCAGGTATCCCTCTGAGCTTAACAAAAGTGACTTCATGGCTCTGGGACAGAGGGTGAAGCAGTTAGGTGCACAGGTGGTGTTCTCTTCAATCCTCCCTGTTTAGGGTAAAGGCCAAGGCAGAGAGGCTTGCATCCTGGAGATGAATGCATGGCTGCGTGAATGGTGTCATCGAGAGCGTTTTAGTTTCCTAGACCATGGGATGCTGTTCCAAGGGTTGCAGAGCAGAGATGGCATCCATCTGTCCAAGAAAGGTCAACGCGTCTTCGGTAGTAGACTGGCTAATCTACTGAAGAGGGCTTTAAACTAGATTCGTTGGGGATGGGTGAAGAAAACCGCAGATAAATGAAAGCCCCCAGGTGAGTGATACATTAAATACCTTTATGGAAATGGGTAAAAGGGGTAACATATGGAAAGCAGTGTGTGTAAATGCCCGTAGCATGGGAAATAAGATCCCTGATGTTGAAGCTTTGGTGGGAGTGGCCGACTTGGATTTAGTGGCAGTTACAGAAACATGGTTCACAGAAAACCATGACTGGGATGTAACCATACCTGACTATACTTTATTCAGAAAGAACTGGGTAGGAAGAAGGCGAGGAGGAGTGGCATTATATGTAAAAAATACTACTAAAGCTTTGGAATTACAGAGCTTAAATGGGAAAAAGCAGGCATTTTGGGTTAAACTAGAAAGAGGGAAGAGGAAAAGGTGGAAAGAGAGTTAATTGAAAACATACGCAGCATTGCTAGGAAAGGGGAAGTGCTACTGATAGGGGATTTCAATATGCCAGATGTTGATTGGCACATTCCTGCTGCAGTATCATCTAGAAGTAAAGAGATCCTGGATTCTCTACAGGAAGAACTATTCAGGCAACTGGTAACAGACCCCACACGTGAAGGGGCCATACTGGACTTGGTGCTTACAAATGGTGAAAGTGTTTCTGATGTTATAGTGGGAGATCATTTTGCATCCAGTGATCACCAGATGGTGTGGTTCAGTATTAGGACTAGAATCCATACAAAGGTGAGGGTCTTAGACTTTAGGAAGACAAACTTTGCCAAGATGGGCCAATACCTCAGGGAGTCGTTAGCAGGATGGGAACAGCTGGGGGATGTAGAAAAACAGTGGACAACCAACCTTTTTGTTAAAATGGGAAATAAAAGGAAAAGGAGACCGCTATGGTTTTCAAAAGAAGTAACTGAAAAAGTGAAGAAAAAGAGGGAGGCCTTCATGAAACACAAGAGATCACAGAGAGAGGAAGACAGGTATCTATATTTGGAAAAACTTAGAGAAGCTAGCAAAGTAGTCAGGAAAGCAAAGATTCAAAAAGAGGAGGAAATAGCAAGTGCAATAAAATGGGGGGATAAGACATTTTTCAGATATGTTAGTGAGAAGAGGAAGGGCAAAAGTGGTATTGTCACACTCAAGGGTGAAGGGGAGGAATATGTAGAAGCTGATGAGAATAAAGCAGAATTGCTTAACAAATATTTCTGTTCTGTCTTTACAGATGAAGAACCAGGAGCAGGACCTCAGAAAACACCCACAAACAGGAACAGAAGCGAGGGACATCTTGAACAATTTTCAGAAGACTGTGTTCTTGAGAAACTAGCTCAATTTAAAGTAGACAAAGCGATGGGACCAGATGGGATACACCCTAGAATACTGAGGGAACTTGGGAACATTCTAGCAGCTCCACTGACTGACCTTTTCAATGCCTCGTTGGAGTCGGAAGTGGTGCCAAAGGACTGGAGAGAGGCTCATGTGATGCCTTTATACAAAAGCAGAAGTAAGGATGTGGTTGAAAACTACAGGCCGGTTAGTTTAAGTTCGGTGGTGAGTAAATTATTGGAAACGCTGCTGAAAGAGAAAATAGTGAGATTTCTTGAGTCCAGCGGATTCCAAGATCCGAAGCAGCATGGATTCACTAGAGGCAGGTCTTGTCAGACAAATCTGATTGATTTCTTTGATTGGGTGACCAGGGAGTTGGACCGAGGGAGAGCCCTAGATGTGGTGTATTTAGATTTCAGTAAAGCCTTTGATACTGTTCCTCACAGGAGACTTATAAACAAACTGAGCACCCTAGGGATGGACCCTAAAGTTACTGCTTGGGTTAGAAATTGGTTGGGTGGGAGGCGACAAAGAGTACAAGTAAATGGAGCTCACTCTGAGGAGAAGGATGTTACCAGTGGTGTGCCCCAGGGATCTGTCCTTGGTCCGATTCTTTTTAACATCTTTGTTAGTGATATAGCGGAAGGGCTATCGGGTAAGGTTTGCCTCTTTGCGGATGATACCAAAATCTGCAATAGAGTAGACACCCAGGAAGGTGTAGATAACATGAGGAGGGATCTAGCTAAGCTTGAAGAATGGTCTAGAATTTTGCAGCTGGGATTTAATGTTAAAAAATGTAAGGTCATGCATTTGGGCTGCAGCAATCCAAAGGAGCAATATAGTATAGGGGGTGAAGTACTTTTGTCCACTAAAGAAGAGCGGGACCTAGGCATGGTTGTGTCTGATGATCTTAAAGTAGATAAACAGGTAGAAAAGGCAACGGCAAAAGCTAGAAGGATGCTTGGGTGCATACGGAGAGGAATGGCTAGCAGAAAAAAAGAGGTGATAGTGCCTCTGTATAAGTCTTTGGTGCGACCTCATTTGGAGTATTGTGTGCAATTCTGGAGACCGCACCTTCAAAAGGATATAAAGAGGATGGAGTCAGTACAGAGGGTGGCTACCAACATTGTTAGTGGTCTTCATTATAAAGCATATGAGGACAGACTTAAGGATCTTAATATGTACACCTTAGAGGAAAGGCGGGATAGAGGCGATACGATTGAGATGTTCAAATACCTCCATGGCATAAATGTTCAGGGGGAGAGCCTCTTTCAATTGCAAGCAAGTTCTGCTATGAGGGGACATGGGATGAGGGTGAAGGGGGATAGATTCAGGAGTGATATGCGGAAATATTTCTTTACGGAAAGAGTGGTGCATCCGTGGAATAGTCTCCCAGTGGAGGTGGTAGAGATGAGGACAGTAACTGAATTCAAAAAAGCATGGGACAAACACAGAGGATCTCTAAAGGAAAAAAGGGGACTGTTGTAGTTGTTGATATGGAAGGACAGACTAGATAGGCCATGTGGTCTTTTTCTATCATCATATTTCTAAGTTTCTTTGTTTCTATGTTTAAATATTTGCATAATGTTAACATGAGTTAACTTTTAGTAAACATGCCTCTGAGTGAGTGTCTGGATAAAGAACGACTACCAGATTTCTACATTACTATACTCTAGTGTCATCCATTAGGCATATTAGGAAGTACTATAAACACTGCCCATTTAGAACCCATAGCAAACCCGCTGTATCATAACAGCACTACCAGGACTCACAAAGCACCAAACCCTACCTATCAAAAAGGCAACAATGCAAATATTAAATCAATACATCTCAGAGAATACCAGTACATCTTCTACTGAGGAAAGAGAACAAGTAGCACTGTCTAATAGAAACTACATTAAAAGAATATCTCAGCTCAGTTACACATGCAGAACATAGACTATCACCAAACAAAGAACAAGGGATCACAATTTAGAAATAGAAAGACAATAATTAAACTGGGAACCCCAAAAGTCAAACTTGGAATTTACAACTGCACTGGAGAAATAAAACTATAAATTAATTTCCTCTTGCACTAAACAAAAATGCAAAGAAGTTAGCAATGCACATTTCCCAGAGCCGACATATTCCTGTTAATAAATTCAAAATAAAAAAGTATTTTTCTACCTTTTGTTGTGTGTGCATTTTATTTTTCAGTTGCAATTGCTCCAGTCACTTTCTTCTGGTTTCTTTGTGTCTTCTGCTAACTCTCCATCGTCTGCTGTCCATTTATTCTTTCTTCTGTCTTCTAGTTTTTTTTCCATTCTCTCTCTACATCTGCTTTAACATACTGATCTTCCCTTTTTGCTCTTTCCTCCATTTCTTTCTTTATTTCTTTTTCATCCACTCAAATTTCACCCTTCCATCATCAATCCCCACTTACTCTCCCAATACCCGGCCAGTCGTTGATTTTTCTTCCCTCCCACACAAAATCTCTTTTCCCCTCTCCATCCTCACTCCCCCAGCCCCATCCCCTTCTAGTCCTCCCCCAACATCAGCTCCCTTCTAGTTCCAGCCCCACCCAGCATCCACTATCTTCTAGTCCCATTCTCCCATCCCCTTGCATCAGTCCATTTCTACTCCTAGCCCCCCCCCCATTCAGCCATTTCCAATCCTAGCCTCCCATCAATTATTCCCAGTCCTATCCCAGCCCCCCATCAGTCCATTTTCATTCCTAGCCCCCATCATCCATTTTCAGTCCTATCCCAGCCCCCCATCAGCCCATTTCCAGTCCTATCCCAGCCCCCCCCCCCCATCAGCCCATTTCCAATCCAAGCCCCGCATCAGCACATTTCCAGTCCTATCCTGGCCCCCCTCCATCAGCCCATTTCCATTCCTAGCCCCCCCCCATCAGCCATTTCCAGTACTATCCTAGTCCCCATCAGCTCATTTCCAGACCAAGCTCCCTCCATCAGCCCATTTCCAATACTAGCCTCTCCCATAAGCCATTTCCAGTCCTATCCTAGCCCCCCATCAGCTCATTTCCAGTCCAAGCCCCGCATCAGTCCATTTCCAGTCCTATCCTTGTCCCCCCCATCAGCCCATTTCCATTCCTAGCCCCCCATCAGTCATTTCCAGTCCTATTCTAGCCTCAATCCCCACCCCAAAGAGTCCCACACCTGTCTGAGCTGCTTATGAGGGAGCTGATTATGCTAGAGGCCCCGTCTCGCCTCTGCACAGAGCTGGATGCTCCTTCATTCACGCTCTGTCCATGTGAAGCCCGCTGAGTGCTGGTAAAGGTTAAAGGTCATCTCCTATTTCCCAGCACTCAGCGGGTTTCACGTGAACACAGTACAAGTGAAGTAGCATGCTGCTCTTCACTCCAGCACTGTACATAAGTGAGCCAGAGCTTTTGGCATCCCCAGCTCCCTCTGAAGGCTGCCCTGCAAACCCCACGGAATAAAGCTCGCATGGGGCCCTGTCTCATTCTTGCTCAAAGGACGGGCTGGCCCTGTCTCTAGGCTTGATATTTTCACCTCTTATGTTCGAAGTTTATACCTTCTCAATGGCGTACCAAGTGTGGAGTGGTGTGGCGGTGGTGCAGCTGCTGCGGGTGACGGCTGGGAGGGTTGTGCACCCCCGCCGGTCCCAAAGAGGCAGCATGGCAAACTAACTATTAAGCTGACTTGCTGTGGTGCCTCATGCTCCAGAAGCCGGTCGCTTTTCTCTCCCAAGCAAAGTCTCATGAATCATGAGACTTCAGCTGGGAGAGAAGGGAGATCGGCCCCCAGAGCATGAGGCACCACAGCAAGCCAGTTTAAATCATAAGTTTGCCACGCTGCCTCCATGGGTCACTTGGGGCTGGGGGATGCACTGCAACACGCAGTACCATACTGGATGGGGGGGGGCACTGCCCCGGGTGATGGGGTGGTAAGGAACACCACTGCACCTTCCTAATACAAGCTTCTCCTCCCCTGAAATCCAAGAGAGAAATGGCAAGGAAATGGCGCTGGTCTCAGTTTCATAAAGATAGCATCGGCCATGGGATTTGGAACCGAGGTTCAGACAGAATTATTGGGCTACTTGTCACAAACTGTTAACATGGTAGATCAAAAGTACCTTCTGCTTCTTCTTTGTCCCTTCCCAAGGTAGCTCTATTCCATCTGACTGACGATCAGGGATAAAACTCACATCTCCCAGGAGCAGAGACTAGGACTAAAAGCTGAAATCACAGAGCAGAGCTAGAAGACAATGAACAGTTATCCTTTAGACAACAGAAGGTAAGACATGCCCTCAAAGAAATCCACTGGACAAGCATAGGGATGTGCAGCCCAAACAATCCAAACTATGGTTACACGATGAACACGATTCAAGGTTCACATTAGGAACCACCACCCAGGAAAAAGATTTAGGCGTCATTGTGGATGACATGTTAAAACCCTCAGCCCAGTGTGCAGCGGTGGCCAAGAGAGCAAACAGAATGCTAGGTATCATAAGGAAAGGAATGGAGAATAAAACAAAGGATATTATAATGTCTCTATATCGTTCCATGCTGAGACCGCACCTTGAATATTGTGTGCAATTCTGGTCGCCGTATCTTAAAAAGGATATAGCGTTATTAGAAAAGGTTCAGAGAAGAGCCACCAAAATGGTAACGGGGATGGAAGGATACCCCTATGAAGAAAGGCTAAAAAGGTTAGGGCTCTTTAACCTGGAAAAGAGACGGCTGAGGGGAGATATGATAGAAGTCTATAAATTAATGAACGGAGTGGAACGGGTAAATGTAGATCGATTGTTTACGTTATCAGAAGATAGAAAGACTAGGGGACATGCAATGAAGCTACAGGGTAAACTATTTAAGACTAATAAAAGAAAATATTTTTTCACTCAACGTGTAATCAAACTCTGGAATTTGTTACCGGAGGATGTAGTAAAGGCTGTTAGTGTAGCTGGGTTTAAAAAAGGTCTGGACAAGTTCCTGGAGGAAAGGTCCATAAACCATTATTAAGAAGGGACCCAGGATATCAATGTTTGACCCAATACAAGCATTGTGGAACCTGTGTCTTTTGGGGAAACTGCTAGGTACGTATGACCTAGATTGGCCACTGTTGGAAACAGGATACTGGGCTTGATGGACCTTGGTCTGACCCAGTATGGCATATCTTATGTTCTTATGTTTTTGTATTGTTTTGTTTCATTGACCTTTATTTTGTATCATATTATTTGCCCTAAGTAGGGCATACTCTTTAGCAAGAAGGCACACTCTTTTGCAAGAAGGCACACTCTAGTGCGCATTCTGTATTGAGAGTGCACATTAATTATGCAGTAACATACACTATGCACACGTACTCGAATAGTGACACTGGTGGAAGATTAGCCGTGCAGCTGAGTTTTGAACAGATTGAAGTGGGGAGAGATGGATCCAGGAAAAGACCAGTGAAGAGGAGTTTGCAATAATCTAGGTGGGGGGTGACAAGATCATGGATAAGGGTCTTAATAGTATGTTCTGAAAGGAAGGGACGAATTTTGCCATTGTTAAAGGGAAAGAAGTGGCAGGTTTTAGCTATCTGTTGGATGTGCTCATAGCAACTATGATCCTACCCCCAAGTAATAGTAGGTACTGCCAATGTGGCAGGTGTCTTCCATCTTGTCTAACAACCACCCAGGAAAAAGATTTAAGCATCATTGTGGATAATATATTGAAACCCTCTGACCAGTGTGCAGCGGTGGCCAAGAAAGCAAATAGAATGCTAGAAATCATAAGGAAAGGAATGGAGAATTAAACCAAGGATATTATAATGCCTATGTATCATTCCATGGTGCAACTGCACCTTGAATATTGTGCGCAATTCTGGTCACCATATCTTAAAAAAGATATAGCTGAATTAGAAAAGGTACAAAGAAGAACTACAAAAATGGTAAAGCATATGGAAGAATACTCCTATGGAGGAGAGGCTTAAAAGGTTGGGGCTCTTCAACTTAGAAAAGAGACGACTGAGGGGAGATATGATAGAGGTCTATAAATTAATCAATGGAGTAGAACAAGTAAACATATATTGGTTGTTTACGCCATCAAAAAGTAGATAGACTAAGGGGCTTGTTTACAAAGCCGCGGTAGCGGTTTGCGATCGTAATCGCAGCCGCGGCTCCATTGATTTCAATGGGGCCGCGGCTGCGATCGCGATCGCGAACCACTACCGCGGCTTTGTAAACAAGCCCCTAAGCTACAATGCAACCCATTTAAGGCTAATAAGAGAAAATATTTTTTTACTCAACGCGTAATCAAACTCTGGAATTCGTCACCAAAGATGTAGTAAAAGCTGTTAGTGTAGCTGGGTTTAAAAAAGGTTTGAACAAGTTCCTGGAGGAAAGGTCCATAAACTATTATTAAAGAGGACCCAGGAGATCCACTGCCTGCTCCAATACAAGAATTGTGGAAACTGTTTGCCTTTTTGGGAACCTGCCAGGTACTTGTGACCTGGATTGGCCACTGCTGGAAATAGGATACTGGGCTTGATGGACCTTGGTCTGACCAAGAAAGGCATTTCTTATGTTCTTAGGTTCTTCTTATGTCCCTTAGAGCCAAAACCAAAGATGGACTTCAGGATTTCTAGAATGAATATGTATGAGCTCTATTTGCATACAAAGGGAACTTGATTTAATTGGAGATCTCAGTTCTCTGGTCCCAGCTCCCACCCAAGGAGTAAAAGAACTGAGCTAGAAAATGAACCCAGGTCACGCCGGCTGATAGAATTTAGCTCATGCCTTTCCAGTAGCATTTCAAGGCAAGTTACAATCAGTTAGGTATAGTAGGCAATTACCTCTGCCTGCAGAGCTTACAATCTTAAGTTTGTACCTGAGGCAATTGAGAGTTACTTGACTTGCCAAAAGGCCAGGAGTATCAGTAGAATTTGAATGCTGGTTGCTATGGTCATTAGGCTACTGCTCTAACCACAAGACTACTCCTCTACTCTAATACACAATGCTGCTACTCGGCCACCAAGCTAGCCCATTTCTTGTAAAAATGTGTTTGTAATTTCTATGCTTTAAGGCAGGGGTTTTCAACCCAACCCTCAAGTACTCTCTAGACAGTCTGGTTTTTCAGCATTTCGACAGTGAATATACATAAGATTGCTTCTATTATATGCAAAGGTATGTTATACATATTCGGAAAATCCAATTAGATAGAGGATACTCGAGAACTAAATTGAAAATTCCTCCTTTAGAGCCAGAATCATCTTCCCTATCTCCTTACCACTGAGGTCATCACTCTTCTCAATCTTTAGGGTCCTTTTACTAAAGTGTATTATGCCGTTAAAGCACATTAACTGTTTCTGCGAGCCCATGGTAATTATTACTGCAAGGTGGGACAATTACCATGTGCTGAAACATGCGTTAACTGTGCATGTGATGGAGTGGGGTCTGTGGGAGTTAGGGAAGAGAGTGGGGTTGACTGCACATTGGAGTTGGCAGAGGCATCAGTAGCACATGCTGACTGCCAATGCAGTTAGCGCGAGCAGGTGCACCTGCAGTAATTGCCAAGGGCTGGAATGCGCACTAAAGGGCTTACCTATGCAGTAAATGCCAGGCAAAAGAAGACCATGTCCATAAAAATTCCCGTGGTGTTGATTTTGACTCAAAACATGCATTGGGTGCAAAAACATATCACATTCCATTGAGGACAAGTAGCATGCAGGCCAGTCCAAGATATGCAATGGCATAAAAAATTGTAAGGCTAAAATAAAGCAAATTCAAGGAACAAATACAAGACTTAACAGAAACGTTTTCCCAAAATAATAATTTAAAATATTTGTCAATGTTTTTCCCAGTGGCCTTACACACATCTACACTCCACTTCATTTCCTTCCCTTCTCACCATGACTTCAGTTATTTGCAAGAGCATAGACCTATAGAAAAGAAATAAAGGGGTTATTTCAGAAGACTTCTTCATGCTTTGGACATCAGAAAACAGGCAGGCAGTTGTCCAAATTACAGAGGTATCCCTAGAACCATTTTAGAAGCAGTTCTGTGGACTTCCTCAGTGAGAGGACATCTGAGTCACGAAAGGGCATGATGGAGGCGTGACTGGACATTCTGGGCAAGATGGGCATGCACGCCCATTTCAGAAACTGTGAGCATATCCTCACCATCCATGTCTATTCTTGCTCCAGGGCACAAAAAAGCACCAGAAAAGTTTTCATTCTGCCATCCAGACAGCTGGAGAGCATAGAGATTAAGGTATTCTGATATCCCTTATACAATCCATGATAATGAAAACTTGTTTTCGGTTCAGCACGCTGATGCATGTCCCCACATGCAATATAGATTACATGGACATACATTCAATATAGGATAGATATCCCCAACCCAAGTGTTAGTAGCATTTTGTTGGACGTTTTGCTCTGGATGTCCAACAAATTAATCCATCAAGTTTATCCCCTGTAAGAGAATAAATCTTTCTTCTCCAAATATTTACCCAGACTGTTTTGGTTGCACATGGAAAGTCAACTGGAACCATGACCTCTGCCAAATTGCTTCAGGGCTTATTCATTTTATAAAATAGGTTCTACTGGAACCCCCTTGTTACAAATGAGCCAAAAATATTTTTGATCTTACCATTGTAAATAGTTTAAAAAAATAAATAAAAAATAAAAAGTGGCTGTATGCACCTCTCTTTCTAAAAAATTTCAAACCCAGATTAGCCTCTCTGTAGCATTTTCTTTTTCTGAAAAAAACACAGCAGTAATGCACATACTTTTCCTATAACTCCTTCCAATCCCTTGTGACTCTTAGAACTGCTCTCAGCTTGGAAATATCCTTCCTGCCGTGGAAGGGACTGAGCTGGGATGCTCCCAAACTTGCCATGATAGTGCTAAAGATTTTATTATTCAGACCGATAAGGAGACATTGACTTAGCATGATATTAATATTGAACTCGGCAGTAAAGTGTGATACGTACTCTCAGCAGTCTTGCAATGGATTTTACTGGAAAGCAGGAAATGGTGAAGAATGTCAGCGTTTACTGATTTATTTTTGCACAAGAATGTCTCCCCACTTTATGGTTTCAGTGCAGAAAAGGGAAGTTGAATGTTTGGTGTTGAGCATGTTACGTCATATTAAGATTTCATAGGGGAAAAAAGAATTACTTAAGCATTTCCTTATTTAAAAAATATGTATCACACCTTGATGAGCTGCAAAAAAACGTCAAAACCCACAGTGGAAAACTACAATCAATCAATCACACTGATTACACATGCAGAATGGCTATATAAGCAACACTGTGAGCAGAACAAGCCAGGGACTTATCAACATGATTTTCGATTACAAAGAACCTAAAAAAAGAAATATGCAAAACCTCACATTTTTTGCAATACTGGCCCTCACTTTCCTAACCTACAGTTTTTCTTTCCCAGTATCTTCCACTGACCAGAAACTTGCAAAGGTACGTAACCCAATATTTTCTTAGGCAAGCTCTGTTAACATCAGCAATAGGCAGTATGCATGTCTGCTAAAATAAGTGTTGGTTTATACAGTTATAGATATATCTAACTTGCTAGCTTTCTTTTACGATATTTTTTTTATTATTATTTTAAGATCTATATTGGAACAGTACTATTTAGAGTTTGTAAAACATCCCATTTTGAGTTTCTCGGTTCTTTGTGTTTTCACTTTTGATCTTATTTCTACATATTTTTACATTTATTTTATTTATTTATTTAACAGCTTTTATATACCGCGCTATTTATTATCAGTGCGGTTTACATATAACAAAGATTGCACAGTCAGACAACTGATCTGTGTTTACATTGTAACAGGAGTTTGAACTTGGAATATACATATGTACAACAAACATAATTAGGTCAGGTTGATATTTTTATTTTATTTTTATTTTTTAACTAGGCCTACTTCCCTGAGTGCACTCAAGCTATTTATATTTTACATATATTGATGTATCAAGGTGATGCATTCATTGGACTTGGATGGGGTCAGTAAAGTGGTGCCCAGATTGACTCATTGGATATGGTTGACGCATCTTGGCTGAAGGACCTTGGAAATAAAATATAAATGTGAATGAATAAGAAATTTGCTAATAATGCTGCTTTTATGTTTAAATAACCACTGCAAAGTAAAAGAGGTATAAAATTAAGGGGAGCACCCATGCTACCTGCCAAGACAGGGAAGGCAGGACCCAGCAGAGAAGAAACTGTCAAAGAACTGCCTCACAGTGGTGCAAGGTGACTCTCCTCCCCCCCCTCCACAGCAGCATAGTCAACCAAACCGAGCCTCTGCTCCCCAAAGGTGATGCACTCCAATATCAGATCCCCCTATCCATTCCTCTTTGATCCAAGCTCCTCCCACCCCAAAGATGACCCCCCCCCCCCCGTCCTGCTGGCCCCCAATCACCCTACAACTCAAAAAGATGTCTTCCGTAGTGTCTACTGAATTGGAGTAGGAGTAATCCCCTTTGCTCCTACTCCATTGCTGCCTGGGCTCAAAATGGTGGAACTGATCCCTAGTGGTAATCTTATGGTATTGCCACTATGGTTCAATCTGCCAAAAAAACCCTTTCTTCCGGGAAAGTTTCGAAGCTTGCTATGTCATCTTTTGAAAGATGATTAAATCTTCCTTTTTTAAGTTGATGTTTATCTGAGAAACTTTGTGCGTCTCTCTTTTGGTGTTAAGAGCATTGTTTTTATTTGCTTGCCTACATCCCCCTAGTGACGTGTTGCTATTTTAATTTTGCTACTATTGATATCCGATGTGGTGTATAATGCATATTTTAATTTTGGTTTATTGGCTTTTTTGTTGTTGCTACTTCATTATGCATTTTGGATGTTTTTGGCTAACTTTGTGATCCTCCTCAGGAATAAGTTTATCAGTTCATAGAATATTAAACCAAATAATGAGAAGTGGATTTGGATTTGCTTATGCCCTTTCAGTAGTAGTTTAAGGTGAGCTACATTCAAGTAGAGCAGAAATTCCCCTGCCTCTAGAGGGCTTTCAATCTAAGGGACATGTTACTAAGCTGTGCTGTCCATGAACGCAGCCAATAGCATGCCAATTTGACAGATAAGCGCAGGGTAAAATCTGCACAGCAATTTTCTATGCTATCTGCAGAGCCCATGGTAAATGCAAGAATGGGCAGGATATGGGTGGAAAATGGATGTATCTGCAATGAGCAGTTACTGGGGGCATCAATAGTGCATGGTCACCATCAAAGTTGCAAACAGTGCGAATGCACTTTGATGGGTGGCATTATGTGCATCCACAATCCTGCCAGACCATGTTCTTTGCAATTTAGGTGTGTTATCTGCTTGGGAAATGGTGTGCACGCCCCAGACAGGTAGAGTACTGCATTTGCAGCTAACACGGCACTACTTGCATGATAATGGCATGATAGCTGCAAAACCCTAACACAGTTTAGTAAACATACTCCTAAGTTTGTACCTGAGGGAATGGAAGGTTAAATGTCTTTTGTGTGTATGCGTACACGCTACGTATGCCTAGTAGAGCTGTATAAATGATAAGTAGTAGTAGACTTGGCCAAGATCACAAAGAGTGTTGTGGGATTTGAACCCTCATTTTCTTAGGGGTGGAGCTTACTGCTTCAACTATTAGGCCATTCCTCTGTGCCCCCAAGTTTAATATCCCTGTCTGTATTACCATCTTATCTATAGGGAGAGAGGGAACACAGTCACACAAACTGCAATACACAGAGACATCAGTGCAATCTGCTAAGCCTTTATTCAGCAAGTTAAAATTAGAAATCACTGAAAAGAAATTTTGAACATTTTGAGATTTTAAAACTTTTTTAATGTAGAGATATCTAGACTCATTCTACCCAAGTACCAATATAGCACCGACAAATGATTTTGAACAAAGGGTGAAAGCAATGCAAAAATTCCATGGCCTACCCGAAACAGGACAACTGAATCCTAGTACCATAGCAATCATGAAGAAGCCAAGATGTGGAATACCTGATACAGCAAACACAGCAAACACCAGAGCATCAACTCTGAGGGCAAAATGGACGCAAATGCCGGTAACTTACAGGTGAGCTTATTTATGGTTCTTTCGGGTGCATTTCATAATGTATTGAAGAACCTAAAGGTTTTGTTAGTTTCTCCGTCTGTCTTTTTGTAGCCAAGTTTGTGCCACTCTCATTTGCAATGAATTTGCATCAACTATGTAAGATAAATAAGTAGTGGAGTGGAGGAGTGTCCTAGTGGTTGGGGCAAGGTACTTCAGGCCAGAAGGTCAGGGGTTCAAATCCCACTAGAGGACAGCAACCTTGGGCCAGAAGGACTGGGGTTTCTAGTCCCACAGGTGCTCCTTGTGGTCTTGGGCAAGCCACTTAACCCTCCATAGCCCATGTTACCTGTAAAATAGTTATCTCCAAGTTATAAGGCCCTGTTCAATGTAATTTCAGTTTGTTCAACGTAAACCACACTGATGCAGAATAGCACGGTATATAAGAGAACATAAATAAGTAAGGAAGTAGGAAACTAAAATAAGACCATGTATTCAGTAAATATATCCGAAATGATTATAAGCCTGGTTATCTGCACTCGTAGAATAATGCATATATTGGTTCTTTTGACTCTTATTATTGCTCAAGGTTTTCATACCCCTCTGATGTCACACCATTAGCCATTGCCCCTTAGTCAAAGACTCCCTCCATACCAAATACCATACTGTTTGAGCTGAAGGATCAATAAAAATATTAGAACACAAACTATGTAACTTCAGCTCCACTCCTTCCTTGAACATACGGGCATAAATGGGAGCTATAGACAGGGCTGCTGCTGCCAGATTCCACCTCTGCCCACATACAGACTCTGCCCTCCCTGCTGAGCTTCGCTTATTGCTACAGCAAGTTCATCAGCAGCAAAGATGTCAAGGATGGACCATCCCAAAGAGTGAGATTTACCATCCCAAAGAGTGAGATTTTTCAGACAGTATTACCAAGGTATACATTTAGAAATATTTAAGTATATTATTGCTTTGTAAATGCAAAAGATATGTATATGTCTCTATATTTTTGGCGAACAGCGTCTGTGTGAGAAGTTAACGACTACATCAGACTGGGTCCATTTTAATCAAAATTTTGCAGTTAAAAGTCCCCAATGTCAGCAAATAGCTATAAAGGAAACAGACACTTATCTGCAACTTTTTCTCAGTTAACGATCTCCAGAAATTATGTGAATATCAAAACAGGGTTCTCCACGACACAGTACTGCATTTCGGGTCTGTCCACATTCTCAAGACCCTGCATCAGGCAAACTACCCCATTAGGCATAAATGGAAGATCACTCATGAATGCAAGACTTTGGAGGAAAGTACTTCATATATACCAGCATATGACATCAAAGATCACAGGTGCTCACCGCAAGGTGATTGGAAGGTAAAAAGCAACCATGCAGTCACCATACCAATCAACCAAAAGCCTCATTCATAATAGACTATGCCAGTCTAGTTCTAAATTTAGTCCAAGGGGAGAAACAGAATGAAGAGTATAAATCCATTTCTGTTCACGTGTTTGAAGAAGGGCCTCTCAATTACAGCCCCTCCGAGGAGGTGGAATCCAACCTATCACCCGCCATACAAATTGAGAAAATGAGTGAGCCTCTTGAACACTGTGTTAAACCACAGGAGCAGTAAGAATTGTATCGTGAAGCCAAGATGCCTGTTCTGCGAGACGCTTCCTAAAAGGATGCGTAGTGCAGCCCACATATTTGAGGCCACAGGGCCATATGACAGGATATACCACAAAAGAGGGGCCACAGGTCCTATGGTGCTTCGCATGCCATTGTTTCCATGATTCATCTTCCAAAGTCTCAGAGCAGAATGAACACCTCCCACAAGGGAAGTGTCCTGCCCGCACTGTGGGTGACTGAGATCTGGGAACCGTGTGCACCAAATAATCCCTAAGATTTCTACCTCTAGTATAGGCAGTGCTCAGTGGTCTTTGAAAACATGCATGCACACTAAGGACCTGCCAAATCTGTGTGACCTGGATGGAATGGTCACTAAAAGGTAAAATGCCCACTATTTTATCGTCCATCATTGTGGAAGGGTCAATCAACTGAAAATGAGGAGATAAGTGATAAGTGCCTACTTCCTTTATGGCTATTTGCCAAAATTGGTGGCTTTTAACTACAAAAGTTTGATTAAAATGGACCCAGTCTGATGTAGTGGTTAACTCCTCACACAGACGCTATCCTACAAAAATATAGAGAAATATATGTACATATCTTTTTGGGAAGGAACTTTTGTGTGATTGTGTTTTGTGTGTTGGATTGATTTATGGACTTAAGCCTTTCCCATATTTATTTTATTTTTATTTGTGAAGCTTTCATATACCGCCCCTTCCATAGATCAGGGGCGGTTTATATCGCACTGAAACCTTTACATTGAACAATAGGGATATAAAACAATAGGACTGGATTGCAAACTGGGGGATAAACAAATGTCATATAACTATGTACAGTATTAATTATATACAATGACACAAGTTTTTACATTGTATTCAGAGTAGATGGTGTTCATTGAGGGGGATGGGGGGTCAGGGGGTAGGCGTTTTGAATGGGTGGGGGTGTTGTTGTTCTTGCATTAATGTTCAATGAACAGGTGTGTTTTGATTTGTTTTCTAAATGTCTGTATATCTTTGATTGCTCGCAATGTGTCAGGGAGGGCATTCCATAGTGTGGGGGCTACAAATGAAAAGGCTCTATTGCTTTTGACTTGCCTATAGGTTTTTTTTGTTTTTGTTTTTGTAAATGCAAAAGGCAGCAAAAAAATGATATGTGCTTTTCTTTGGAACAGAATGAAGTCAATAGGGGTAAATTCTCTGGGCTGAAAATAGCTCTCCATTCAATAACTAAAAATATACACATAACCTTTCAGAGCGCACATACTTGTAGGTGCAGGGGAAAAGGATGGGGCAGGGGGAGACAGGACACAGGAAGGTATGCTGAGATTTCTTCTTACTGGTAGGGCCTCTTGAATTTTTGAAAGCAGCGTCAGGATCAGTGCCATGGCTCTGAAGCTCTGATGAGTAAGAGAAGTGCTCAAAGAGTGTGAGAGCCTTAAATTATTTATTTATTTATTTACATTCTCTTATATACCGCGCTATTCTGCATCAGTGCGGTTTACATTGAACAAACTGAAATTAAATGAACCTGATCCACTCCTAATGAGCGAGTCTCGGCATCTCTGCATACAGGTTCCAGCTAGTGCCAGCCACAGCTAATAGGAAGAGAGCAAGCAGTGCAGGGCATTAGTCAGTTCCTGAAGTGGAAATGATCATGGAGCTCTCTATTGATTAGCTACTTCTGATTATATTACAGCCCCAGCCTTGTACAGCCATCCACTGAAACTACTTTTTCCATTTAATTTAAATTAAGGGCATGTTTACTAAAGTGCATTAGCTGCTACCACGGGGCTAACAGATTTTTTGCTCCACGGTAGCTGCTAACACGGACAAAAAGAAGATATCGCAGATACTTTTCTGCAATATCTGTCTTTGATGTGTTGAAGGAGTTGGGGGGCAGGACTAGGGCAGAGAGAAGGTGTGCAAAGTTTTGGCAGCCACCACACAAAAACTTGTCATTTGATGGCTACTGAAATTGGGCAGATCATAGCTGCCCAGGCCGTATCGTGGCAGGACCCGATTGCTGCCGCCGCCGCCCCCCCCCCCCCCCCCCAGATCTCCCTTCCCGATCTGGCTAGCCAGTGGGTAAATGGGAGCCCCCCATGCTCCCTCCCCCACTCCTTTTCTGTTCAATCCATGGTGGTCTAGTAGAGCTTGGGACAGGAGCAGTCCTCCCTGCTCCCGTCCCCAGTGCTGTCTAAAATGATACCAATCTCACGGTACTGACCCCCTAGCTGCCCCCCTTCAGTTGTACTTACAAAAATGTCCCTGGTTTTGTGGTGCTGCCCCTAGACAGCAATGAGGGCGGGGACAGGAGTGTCTTCGAATCCAGTAGACCACTATGGATTTGACAGATGGGTGGAGAGGCCCAGGGGGCTCCCATTTGCTGCCTGGCTAGCTGGGCTTGCAATACTGTATATGGGGTAGTTAGGGGGGGGGCCAACTGGCTGCTTAGATGGAA
Organism: Ichthyophis bannanicus; assembly: GCA_033557465.1. Lineage (NCBI taxonomy): Eukaryota > Metazoa > Chordata > Amphibia > Gymnophiona > Ichthyophiidae > Ichthyophis > Ichthyophis bannanicus. The sequence goes on along the minus strand of CM066035.1, from coordinate 168,695,192 downwards.
CTTGTCACTGGGGTTCACCCGATCCCCCCCAAAGATGTCCCAATAGGGATTGGGTGCTGTCGGGGGGGGGGGGTTAGTACTGAAGGGGTTGTGGGTTGGATCTTTTACATTGTCTGTGTCATGGACTGGTACATCTGTGGCAATGGCAATGGATGGGTTGGAGGGGGCAGATCTGGGCCTGGGAGGGGGGGGGAATGGGTAGCGATCACAGGGACAGAGCCATCTGTTCAATTATATGATTCTATTTATAGTATTTGCCATTCCACAAATAACTATATCTTTGTCCTCTTTTTTTAACAGAATTACCAATTTCACTCCTGACCTGCCTAAAACAACTACGAATCAGACAATACAAAACGCTTTCAGTGTGTGGAGTAATGTGAGCCAGCTACAGCTCAAATTGGTTACCAGTGGTGATGCTAGCATTCTTATTAGTTTTGCAAAACTCTGTAAGTCTGTTGATCATGTTACCCATAGAAGGCACAAGCCCCAAGACATTTCAAATTAAACTGCCAGGAGTACCATAGGATATCAGTAATAAGTTATCAGCACCATAGTAAATCATGTTACTGGACACAGTTGACTTTGCTTCTGGTTGGTAACTCCTCCAGTTAAGAGTATTCCTTTCACATGCAGTTCTCAGAGTTTGTACTACCTGTACAGGAGCAGTTACTGATAGCATAAGTAGAAGTCATGGATCATGGGGCCTGTGAGCCTATATATGCTCATAGGCTCCAAAGTAGCTCTGCATCCCACATGGGTTACTTTAATGAGCAGGAAGCCATTCATGAGATGGGGGCAGGCTACTGAGGATTTGTAAGCACTAACTGAGGTCCCCTCTTCCAATCCATTCCCCTCTAGTCTATCATCTGCTCTGTTCCCTTTCTCCTCTGCTCCATAAACTCCCTTCTGCCCACCCCTCCACTAGTCCATTACTTCCATTCTACATCCTGCCTCTGATCTATTGGCTGATCTATTCTCACCTTTCCCCAAGACTGTCCCCCATCGGCTAAATCATAGATGCTCTCTCTCTCATTCTCGTCTCCAAAATCTGGCTCCTCTTCTGCTGTTCAGAGTCTGCTACTCTGGGTTTTCATCTCTTCACCTTCTCTTTTATAAATTCCTCTTCTTGCTCTCCCAGGTCGGCGCTATTGGGTGTACAAACTGTGCAACGGCACAGGATGACATAGGACCCAGTTTGATTAAGCTAAACCATGCCCAATTGCAGTTGTTGTAGTCCTGGCCCAGGCTGACTGACATCGATGGCGGCAATATCAAAGAGGGGGAGAGAGAATCAGCTGGGAGCCAATCCATTATCTGCTTTTAAAGCCGTGGCTTTATCTGCAGCCAGGACACAGCAGCAGCTTCGGTTAGTGGAGGGGGGGGGGGGGCACGGGCCAGCAGTGCAGAGCATCAGCAGTGACCAAAGAGATGGCACAAACTCTGGATTTAAGCTTAACGTTCCTTCCTGGCAGCATTACCTTCACTTCTGGTGCACTGCTCTTGCCTTGGGACTATTCCCGCACACTGGAAGAGAAAGATTTAATGAGAGCTGCATGCTACCGCAGGATCCAGGAAAGAACACTAAGCTTATTATAAAAAAAAATCAGTTACCATTGGATGGATGCATGGCGGCAGCAGCAAGGAGCTAGCTGAAAGGTCGAAGAAGGGTCCAGAGTCGCTAATATCTGCTCACTGCGCTGCATAACACTGAGACTGCAACTGAGGAGGCATCATGAATGCCATTGACAGGAACTTGGGGGATGGGGATAAAGCAGAAAAAGGAGATACTTGACTGTGGGGGAGAGAGGGAAAAAGGAAATGGGGGCAATTCTCAACTGAGGGGGAAAAGGGGAAAGCAGGATGCTAGACTGAAGAGTAGAGAATAGGAAAGGGGGAGATGCTGGAGATGCTGGTCTTAAGGGGAAAATGAGGAGATGCTGAACATGGTGGAGGGAAGCCATAGGAGGTGGATTGGCAAGGTGATAAGTGAGATGATGTAGGAAATAAAGCTAGATGAGGTGGCAGAACAGGGCAGTACGAAACTGGGTGATGATAAAAGAGAGAAGAAAGGGACTTGAGAGAATGACTGACAGGGAAGATGATGGGGCTGGTGAGGAAGTGAGAGAGGGTGGATAATGACTGGGAAAGGAGAGGAGGAAGAGGGGGATGGTTGAAAGACAGAAGGGAATGAAATGCTGGAAAAGAAGTGAGATAGGATAGGGAGGGCTATGTGAATGTTGCACTAAGTAACAGATGATGCCAAATTGGGCAGATCATAGCTGGACTGTGGACTGTGAGAAATTGCAGAAGCACCTTGTGAGATTTGGAAACTGGGCATCCAAATGGCAGATGAAATTTAATGTGCAAAGTGGTGCACATAGGGAAGAATAACAAGCTGTTTCCATAAACAATATGTTGGAATCTGCTCAGTGCGCAAAAGAGGACATAAAAACAAACAGAAAATTAGGCATTCTTAAGAAAGGAACAAAGAATAAAACAAACACTATTATGCTGCCTCTGTATAATTGTATTTATTCCAGTAGCAGCATCTCAAAAAGATATTCTGGAGTTAGAAAAGATAAAGAGAAAGGATAGATAAAGGAGATAGAAAAAGACCCCTATGAGGAAAGGCCAAAGAGGTCAGAGCTGATGCTCAAGGTTCTATGTTGAATGATGCTGAGAAGATCAAGAAAAGGTGGAAGGAATATACAGAGTTTTTATATGATAAAGATCAAGTGGACCAACAGCCATTTCAACCTGTACATTATGATCGGGAACCATTGGTGATGAAAGAAGAAGTTGAAGCATTGACAGCCTTATCAAAGAACAAAGCACCAGGCATTGATAGCATTCCCATAGAAGTATTACAGCAATCTGACTACAGGACTACAAAAGGGGACTGTTACTTCTGGAGAGAGATCTGCAATTGTGAGTATATACTTCTGGGAATTTTCTATAAGGAATTCTTTATATTAAAGCTAATTAATCTGTGAACCCACTATTTTTTGTTAAATCAGTCAGGGCCTAGTAGCAGCAGTTTAAATTTAAATTTAAAACACAGAAGACAACTTTCTGGTTACATATCACACCCAGCAGAGAGCTTGTAGTTTAAATTAATAGTCACTCAGGGCCTAGTATCAGCAAAGTACTTTTAGTTTAAATTTAAAACACAGAAGAGAGCTTTCTGGTTTAATTTGGAACTCAGCAGAGAGCTTGTAGTTTAAATTTAATAGTCACTCAGGGCCTAGCATCAGCAAAGTACTTTTAGTGTACATTTAAAACACAGAAGAGAGCTTTCTTGTTAAATTTAGAACCCAGCAGAGAGCTTGTAGTTTAAATTTCATAATAAGTTAGAGCCTAGCAGCAGCAAAGAGCTATAATTCAAAATTCAAAATCAAATAAGAATATAGCTTACCTCAGCAGCACATGACAGGGTACTATGTAGCAGCCCTCTTTTAATAAGTGTTATTTCCCTCCCTCCCTTCCCACACCCACCCACCCCTGGGATAATCGTAGCTTTATAGGTACTTACACATCTTAAAAGACAGGGGGTGCTCTCAGGTGCAGCTCGTTACCCAAATCAGTCATACACTAAGGACCTGAGATTAATTAAGCTTCAGGTGAACAAGGTATATTAAACGTATTAGGTACAGTTTTATTAGTATAAATATCCATAGCAACCCTTAGGAAGTAAAGAACGTAAAGATCTAAACAAAAACTTAAAACTAAAGATGCAGACAGCAGTCCAGCAGCGAGATGGGGGCTTTCCAGTCTTTTGCATTGAGTGTCACATGTATGATTTTCTCCCAGTTGGTGAGAGGTCTTACGTGTGCACTAGGTGCAAGGAGCTCTTTGCTCTCAGGGAACAAGTCCGTTCTCCAGAGGCTAGAGTAGCAGACTTGGAAAACATAAGAAAGACAGAGAGGTACATAGACGAGACCCACAGGGATACAGTCCTGAAGTCCCACCTCCAGTCTGGCAGCATCCCTGTTGCCATGGAGGAGAGAGGTCATGTGACAGGAGAGCATCACCCTGGTGTGGCAGGAAGTGATCCTGTAACTAGGATCTGTCCTCCAGGTGATGTAAAACCCTCTCGCACCGAGGAAGTTTCTCCAGGGCCATGTGCCCATGAGGGAAGGGTTAGGACAGCCGTTATAGTTGGTAATTCGATCATTAGGCATGTAGATAGCTGGGTGGCTGGTGGACGTGAGGATCGCCTGGTAACATGCCTGCCTGGTGCGAAGGTAGCGGACCTCACGCGCCACCTAGATAAGGTCTTAGATAGTGCTGGGGAGGAGTCTGCTGTCTTGGTACATGTCGGTACCAATGACATAGGAAAATGTGGTAGGGAGGTTCTGGAGGCTAAATTTAGGCTTTTAGGTAGGAAGTTGAAATCCAGAACTTCCAGGGTAGCGTTCTCCGAAATGCTTCCCGTTCCACGTTCAGGACCCAAAAGGCAGGCAGAGCACCGGAGTAATCAATGCATGGATGAGACAATGGTGCAGAGATGAGGGGTTTGGATTTGTTAGGAACTGGGGAACATTCTGGGGAAAGGAGAGGCACTTCCGAAAGGATGGGCTCCACCTTAACTGGGATGGAACCAAGCTGCTGGCATTAACCTTTAAAAAGGAGATAGAGCAGCTTTTAAACTAGATAACAGGGGAAAGCCGACAGTAGCCCAAGAGCGGATGGTTCGGAAGAATGTATCCTTGAAGGATACTACCAAAAGCAGAGAGGTTACAAAAAAGAGTAAAGTAGCCCAAATGCCCTCGAGTATGGAGCAGACAGAGCTTAAAGATCCCAAATTACCCATGTCTACCAACAGCCAAACTAATATGAATAAAATACAGTCTCTAAAATGCTTGTATGCAAATGCTAGAAGTCTAAAAAATAAGATGGGAGAGTTAGAATATATAGCACTAAATGAGAGGTTAGATATGATTGGGATATCAGAGACATGGTGGAAGGAGGACAACCAGTGGCACACTGTGATACCTGGATACAAACTATATCATAATGATAGAGCTGATCAAATTGGTGGAGGGGTTGCGTTCTATGTTAGAGAGGGCATTGAGTCAGAAAGGATTAAAGTTTTGCAGGAAACAAAATTTGCTGTAGAATCTCTATGGATTGAAATTCCATGTAAAAAGGGGAAGGGGATGGCAGTGGGGGTGTACTATCGACCGCCTGGCCAGAATGAACAAATGGATGATGAAATGCTCAAAGAAATCAAGGAAGCTAACAAAAGTTATAGCGCAGTAATAATAATGGGTGATTTCAATTACCCCGGTATCGACTGGGTCAGTGTCACGGCAGGACATGCTAGAGAGATAAAGTTCCTAGATGACAAATAATGACTGCTTCTTGGAGCAGCTGGTTCATGAACCGACCAGAGCGGAAGCCATATTAGACCTAGTCCTTAGCATAGCATGATCACCTTTAATTTAAACCGCACTGATGCAGAATAGCGCGGTATATAAGAGAATGTAAATAAATAAATAAATTTAATTAGTGGAGGAGGGATAGTAAGGAAATCCACAGTACTACCTTTTAACTTTCGAAAGGGAGACTATGTTAAAATGAGGAAAATAGTTAAGAAAAAACTAAAAGGAGCAGTTGCAAAGGTTAAAGACTTACATCAAGCTTGGGTGTTGTTGAAAAATACTATCTTGGAAGCCCAGACCAGCTGTATTCTATGCTTTAAGAAAAGTGGAAGGAAGTCCAAAAAACTGCCAGCATGGTTTAAAGGGGAGGTCAGAGAGGCTGTTGTTGCCAAAAAAGCATCTTTCAGGAAATGGAAAAAAGAGCCAAACGACGAAACCTGGAAACAGCACAAGCACTGGCAAGTCAAATGCAAGGCATTGATAAAGCAGGCAAAGGGAGAATTTGAGAAGAAGCTTGCTGCGGAAGCAAAAACACGAAATAACGATTTTTTCAAGTACATTCGTAGCAAAAAACCTGTGAGAGAGGCAGTTGGTCCATTAGATGATAGAGGAGTTAAAGGGGCACTAAGAGGCGACAAGGCGATAGCGGAGAGACTGAATAAATTCTTTGCTTCGGTCTTTACTGAGGAAGATGTAGGGATGTTACCCATGACTGAAATGGTATTTAAAGGTGCGGAAGAATTGAAGGAAATATCGATACATCGGGAAGATGTATTACAACTATTAGATAAACTGAAGAGTAGCAAATCACCTGGGCCGGATGGTATACATCCAAGGGTGTTAAAAGAACTGAAATATGAGATTGCAGACCTGCTATTAGTAATCTGTGAATTTTCATTAAAATCATCTGTAATACCTGAAGATTGGAGGATCGCCAATGTAACGCCAATTTTTAAAAAGGGTTAGAGGGGTGATCCGGGAAACTACAGACCGGTGAGCCTCACGTCAGTACCGGGAAAAATGGTAGAAACCATCATAAAGAATAAAATTACTCAGCATGTAGATAGTCATGGCCTAATGGGAGACAGCCAACATGGTTTTAGACAAGGAATATCTTGTCTTACTCATCTATTATGTTTTTTTGAAACTGTGAATAAACAGGTGGACAAAGGTGAGTCGGTTGATATAGTGTATCTGGACTTTCAGAAAGCCTTTGACAAGGTCCCTCATCAGAGACTTTTGGCAAAACGAAAGAGTCATGGGATAGGAGGTAGTGTACTACTGTGGATCAAGAACTGGTTAAAAGATAGAAAGCAGAGGGTTGGGCTAAATGGCCAATTTTCCCAATGGAGAAAAGTGAATAGTGGTGTACCCCAGGGATCTGTGCTGAGTCCGCTGCTTTTTGACATATTCATAAATGACCTGGAAAGTGGAATAACGAGTGAGGTTATCAAATTTGCAGATGACACAAAACTATTTAAAGTTGTTAAAACCCAAGAGGATTGTGGAAAATTGCAAGAGGATCTTGATAAACTGGAAGACTGGGCATCAAAATGGCAGATGAAATTTAATGTGGACAAGTGCAAAGTTATGCACCTAGGGAAGAACAACCCAAACTATGGTTACACGATGCAAGGTTCCACATTAGGAACCACCACCCAGGAAAAAGATTTAGGCGTCATTGTGGATAGCATGTTAAAACACTCGGTCCAGTGTGCAGCGGCAGCCAAGATTGCAAATAGAATGCTAGGTATCATAAAGAAAGGAATGGAAAATAAAACAAAAGATATTATAATGCCTCTATAGCGTTCCATGGTGAGACTGCACCTTGAATATTGTGTGCAATTCTGGTCGCCGTATCTTAAAAAGGATATAGCGTTATTAGAAAAGGTTCAGAGAAGAGCCACCAAAATGGTAAAGGGGATGGAAGGATACTCCTATGAAGAAAGGCTAAAAAGGTTAGAGCTCTTTAACCTGGAAAAGAGACGGCTGAGGGGAGATATGATAGAAGTCTATAAATTAATGAACGGAGTGGAACGGGTAAACGTAGATCGATTGTTTACGTTATCAGAATATAGAAAGACTAGGGGACATGTAATGAAGCTACAGGGTAAACTATTTAAAACTAATAAAAGAAAATATTTCTTCACTCAACGTGTAATCAAACTCTGGAATTTGTTACCGGAGGATGTAGTAAAGGCTGTTAGTGTAGATGGGTTTAAAAAAGGTTTGGACAAGTTCCTGGAGGAAAGGTCCATAAACCATTATTAAGAAGGGACCCAGGATATCAATGCTTGACCCAGTACAAGCATTGCGGAACCTGTGTCTTTTGGGGAAACTGCTAGGTACGTATGACCTAGATTGGCCACTGTTGGAAACAGGATATTGGGCTTGATGGACCTTGGTCTGACCCAGTATGGCATATCTTATGTTCTTATGTTCTGATGCAGCTGTTACCGTACCTACAAGGCTCTGCCAAGAAATATGGAAGATAACATCATGGCCAACTGACTGGAAAAGATTTGTGTTTATACAAATACTAAAGAAAGGTGATCCAAATGACTGTGGAAATTATCGCACAATCACTCTGATCCCACATGCCAGCAAGATTCAAAAGAGACTACAACCATACCTAGAACAAGAACTACCTGAAGTGCAAGCAGGGTTCAGGAAAGGGCAAGGAACGAGAGACATCATTGCGGATGTGAGATGGATCCTTGAAAAGACTAAAGAATACCAAAAGGATATCTATTTGTGCTTTCTCAACTATAGCGAGGCTTTTGACTGTGTAAACCATGAGAAGCTCTGGGCCACATTAAGAAGCATGGGTATACCAGAACACCTGATCATTCTCTTGCACAGTCTGTACATTGTTGGCTTCCATCTGCAATCTGGGGAGAATAGCCCACTAATCTGGACTGGTCTAGTAGGATTCAAGGAGAGGAAATTCAGGTATGTAAAATTTCTCCATTAAGGATTTTGGCATCACTTTTTTGCTTGGTTTTACATAGGGGGGACTAAGTTATTAATCTTTTTATATGCTGCCTTCCTAGAAAAGACAATTCAAAGCAGTTTACAAAACTAAAACGGTCATAAAATCAACAATACAAAATATATATCGCATACACATGACTGACAGTGTCTTTTGGGGAAACTGCTAGGTACATATGACCTAGATTGGCCACTGTTGGAAACAGGATACTGGGCTTGATGGACCTTGGTCTGACCCAGTATGGCATATCTTATGTTCTTATGTTGATCAAGAAGCAACAGTTCGAACGGAACAAGGAGAAACAGAATGGTTTAAAATAAGCAAAGGTGTAAGACAAGGCTGCATACTGTCCCCCTACCTGTTTAATTTATATGCAGAACAAATCATCAGAGAAGCAGGATTGTATGAAGACAACAGAGGTGTGAAGATTGGTGGAAGATTCATCAACAACCTTCGCTGTGCTGATGATACCACATTACTGGCTGATAGCAAAGAAGATCTGAAACATTTGCTTCTCACAATCAAAGAACATAGTCTCAAAATGGGCCTGCACCTTAATGTAAAGAAGACAAAGATCATGACAACTGGCATATTCAACAGGTTCATCATTGAAGGAGAAGAAATTGAAATTGTGAACAACTTTAACCTACTTGGATCAACTATCAATAAAGAATCAACAAGCAGTCAAAAAATCAGATGACACATTGCTCTTGGCAGAATGGCTACGAAAGACCTAGATAAGATTCTCAAAAGCAGAGATGTCTCTCTCCATACAAAGATTTGACTTGTTCAAGCCATGGTATTTTCAATAACATGATATGAATGTGAAAGCTGGACAGTGAAAAATATAGACAGGAAGAAAATTGATACCTTTGAATTATGGTGCTGGCGGCGAATACTGTGTATACCATGGACTTCCCGAAGAACAAACCAGTCGGTACTAGAGGAGATCAAACCTAAGCTTTCTTTAGAAGCTCAGATGACAAGACTTCGACTTTCATACTTTGGACACATCATGCGAAGAGAGAGATCATTAGAGAAAGACATCATGCTTGGCAAGATAGAAGGTCAACGCAAAAGAGGAAGGCCAGCAATGAGATGGATCGATACAATAAGAGCAGCTACAGTACCAGTCTGTCAACAATGAGCCGCCTGACTGAAGACCGAACACAATTTAGGATAGCTATCCAGAGGGTCGCCATGAGTCGACTCCGACTCGACAGCACTTAACAACAACAACATGAGGAAAGGCCAAAGAGGTCAGAGCTTTCCAACTTGAAGAGATGACGCGACGAGAGACATGATAGAGGTCGACAAAATCCTGAGTGGAGTTGAACAGGTAAATGTAGTTCAATTGGTTGCTCTTTCAAAAAGTGTAAAGACTAAGGGGCATGCCATGAAGTTACTAAGTGGTACATTTAAAACAAATAGAAAACATTTCTTCACTCACCATATGAATCCTACAAGAAAATATGAATTGCCATACTGGGTCAGACTAAAGGTTTATCTGTACTTCAACAGTGGCCAATCAAAGTAGTCATCCCAAAAGGTAGATAGATTCCATGCTTTCCCCAAATCAACCTTAACAACATGTAGCTATATTACCTCGTTTGCAACAATGTTACTGTACATAGTTAGCCATTGTTAAATGTATCTACTACCCCATATACTCCTCCAAGTTTCTACTCCCTGTTCTATGTAAAAGCCTATTGCTACATTTGTTCCATGTGAACTGCCTTGAATTAATGATAAGGCAGTATACAAAACCTGTTAAATAAATAACTAAATAAAACCTGTTAAATAAATAACTAAATAAAAACAAGAGTCTACTGACTTTCTCCAAAACTTGTCTAAACCTTTTTTAAACCCAGCTACAATAGCCCAGGTCCTCTTGCAATTTTTCACAATCCTCTTGGGTTTTAAAAGCTTTGAATAATTTTCTGTCATCTGCAAATTTGATTACCTCACTCATTATTCCCATTTCCGGGTCGTTTACGAATATGTAAAAAACCACATCCTCATTGCATAGTAAAGCTTTGTAATTCGTTGCCAGAGTAAAAAAAATATTTCTCCTATTTGTTTTAAACATACCACTTATCATGGTGTTCACCCATTCGACTCCACTAATTCTTTTATATACTTCTATCATATCTATCCCCACCCTCCAGCCATCTCTTCTCCAAGCTAAAGAGCCCTTTAGTCTTTCGTTATATGAGAGTGTTTCATCCCATTTATCATTTTGGTCACCCTTTTCAGTCACTTCTAATTCGACTATGGGGTATGTTTACTAAACCGCGCTACTGTGCGTTTTTGTGCCCCGCACACATGCGCGCCGCACTAACGGGCCCGCTCATGTGTGCATCGCGCAAATGAGCGATAGAGGCGTGGAAAGGCTCCCGGAGGGTGGAGGAAGGCTCCCCAGGGGCGGAGAGACAGGGTCAATGGGAGGAGAGTGGGAGGGGAGAGGCTCCCCGGCACAGGAGCGGAGCTGAAATTCGATCAAAAAAATACCGCGAGTGAAAACCTCGCGGTAGAGCCGATTTAAAGGGAAGAGAAACCATTTCTGTCAGCAATGTACAGCAAAACCAGGGAAACCTACAAAACGTGAGCAGTGTGATACATGTGCACAGAACAAAATAGCAAATAAACATTTAAAATGACCACAACAAAATTCTAAAAAATTATAATCCAGCTGGGCAACAGTGATAGTCATGGGAAACATCAAAAATCGCTCCCAAGAAAGCCCCAAAAAAGAAATATGAATTTTAGAAGGGTCTACGCTCCGTCCCCATACAAGGTGAATGATCCCTCAGTGAAATTGTGCAGAGCAGAGTCATAAACCCTGCTCTGCACAATTTCACTGTGGGATCATTCACCTTGTATGGGGACGGAGCGTAAAAAATAATAATTAGTTTTTACACTCCGTCCCCATACAAGGTGAATGATCCCACAGTGAAAATGTGCAGAGCAGGGTTTCTGACTCCTTTGGCCAGGTTTCCTATCTCCAGGGACTGCACTGTCTCTGTGGCCACAGTGTGGTGCAGTGAACACAGACAGTGTGTTCAGAAGCCAGATCACCAGTTCAAGTTCCAGCTGGGGCTCCTGCAAACCCAATCCCCATATTTTACCCACCACTAAACCATGATAGTACAGACCAACCTTTTTTGCAGATAACATAAGCATGGTCCAAACACCTCTATTTTACCCTACAGAGCACAGACACCAGAAACATGCGCATTACCTAGACCACAGTCCTCTCAATGCAGTCCTGGAGGGTCACATATCATTCAGCTGTGATGCTGTCACCAATATAAGGCCATGTCAGCATGATGGCGGAGGGGTACCGTTGGTGGAGGGGGCAGTGGCTGCTGCCCACAGCAGATGGTGGCCTAGCCCCCTTCACGTGGGTGCAGTGCACACCAACAGACAGGCCCTGTCTGACAAACAGCCATGGACTCCCCAGGGAATGCACTGCTTTTGTGCTAAGACGGTGGTGCAGCGGACACAGCCAGTGCCTTTAGGACCAGAAGGTCACAGGTTCAAAGCCCAGCTGGGGCTACTTCCAATCCAGTCCACATATGTTTCCCACAACTAAACCCTGATAGTAAGGACAAACCTTTATTGCAGAGAACATACGCATGGTTAATACGCCTATTTTTTACCCCACCGAGCACAGACACCATAAACAGGCAAATTACCTAGAGCAGAGTCTCCCAAATGCAGTCCTGGAGGGCCCCACACCATTCAGGTTCCATGCTGCCTCTAATAAAGATGCCTGTGCTGCATATCTATGCACGACCCCCATGGTATGCAGATGTATCTCATGCATATTCATGAGGGACAGCATGAAAACCCGAACAGTGTATGGCACACCAGGACTGGAGTTGGGAACCTCTGCCGTAAAGCAGCAGCCAACAGGGGCAGACACACCCACACCCACAGGCCCCATTGGCTACTGCCTCCTGGAGAGGCAGGACATTGGGCCCTGCGTGCATCTCCCAATACTAGCAATTGCATACCTTAGCAATGCCACCCTACACCTGGGTATACGGTACACACCTATCAAACGTTTCCTATGATTACTGGCAGATAGCAAGTCGTACGTTAAGCACAGTTTGCTCATTGAGCTCCATCATAACAATCTTTCTGATGTCTGTGGTGTGTGCCTCAGGTCTGGTCTCTGACAGTGTTTACCACCCTGGGGAGTGACCCCCAACAGTATTGCGTAGCATATCCATGCCTGTACTGTGCCCAGGACTGGTGTGGTAGGCAGGTCTGCTAAACTCCTCTATAGTAGCACAATGCTGGCATAGGTGTGGGAGTGTGTGTCTGTCTATACAGTGTGGTGGCTGCAAACACCTTCCACAGCCCACACTGCCAGCACTGTTGCCAGTATTGGCCTGCCAATGTGCATAATGAGGAGCAAGGTACCATGGGTATAGCCCGGACAGGGTGACCTGGCCAGGATGCATCTGCACAGGGCATAGGGCACTGGCTGGGACATTTTAGTGCCCGGCCACCACCTACACAGACAGGGTGACCTCAGTATGTCCTGCTGGGAGATCACTCTCACCCTGACTGTGCAGTGACGACAGCATGGCTAGGCACCCCCATAGTGCTATATAGTATTTCTCTCATGTGATATGTATGGGTTTCCTTTTGGGGTTGTCACTGATATATCTGCTTGTTGTGTATGCTGACATCCCAGTTCTGGGTGCACGCATTTCCACCAGGAACATGCACTATGGACTAGCTAGCAGACTGTTTGCAGCTGGTATGTGTCTTGATGGAGTGGCTTGCAGGGTGCACCGGCTGAAGGCTTGCTGCAGGAGAATATCAGATAGTGGTGGGGTGCAGCTTAGCATATCCAGGCCTAATGTCTGTCTGCTATTGTGTTATTGATGTGTACAGAGCTGCATTGACTGCCCTGTAGGGCGTCTGTTCCCCAGCACGACCGGGGTTGATGGTCCCCCTCTACTGCCACCATTGCAGGGAGGTAGAATGTGGATCTGCTGATGGGAGACCCTGTTTGCTACCCTCAGCCCTGGAGGAGAAGGGTGGTGGTGGTGGTGGTGGTGGTACATAATCCTCCTAGGGGCTACACCTGACTGAGACAGACAGAGATATCCAAGATGTTTCTGCAGAAACTACCTATCTCACACATTAACACTGCTTTGGACCTCCAGTATGGCCTCTTTCAGCCATGGAAGGTGCTGTGGACCTGGTGCTGGGCGCCTCACCGCACCCTCAGGGTGAGCACAGTACCCGCACAATGTGACGGTGTGTAGCTACTCTGTGCCAGTAAAACACATGGTCAGTACCTCCTACCAGGCCGAGGTGCTGTGGGGGTGCATACCCCATCTTGTGTTTATCTGTGGACAGCTGATTTGCATGTGCAGTGCATCATGGGTACGGGTGGGCTAACCCTATCGTGGTGACCACAGCAGACTGTCTGTGTGGTGACGTGCACTCCCTCTGCAGCCAGCCAGGGTTTTGCTAGCAGCTATAGAGCTGTAGCACAATGGTTACTTCTCTGCCTATGGAGCCAGAGGTTGTGGGTTCAAACCCACAGTGGGGTTATTTGATGGGGCTGCCCAAAGCATTATTGCTTTTTAATGTACATTATTGCTGCCAGCAAAAACACCCTCATTGTACTGTACCCATAAGGTGCCTCACAGGGCGCTTTATAGGGCACCCTATAGGTTACCTTATGGTTACCATCCATATAAGGTGCACTATACGTTATCCTGTGGAGCAACTTATAGGGTGCACTATAGGGGACATTTTAGGGTGCCGTGGCAGACAGTGCACTTTATAATGTGCCCTATGGAGTGCCTTATAGGGTGCCTTATGCGGCACCTTCAATTACAGCACGTGAGGGCCTGTTTGCTGGCAGCAATTAATAAAATACAACTAAAGTGCTGCAGGAAAAAATATGTACATTGCAAAGCTGATGCCACAGCCAGCCTTACGTATTAGGCACACTGGGGAGCAAACTCATGACCCCTGTATCAGCAGTCAGTGCCTTACCCATTGTGCTACACTGCTGCTCCTCCTTGCATGTCAGCACACCTACTTATGCTGTGCATTCCTTAAACTGCACAGTGCTGCCATCAAAAACATTGCTGTGACCTTGCGGTAACTCATACGGCACCCTATAAAGCGCCCTATCAGCAACATTCTAGGGTGCCTTGGTGGACAGTGCACTTTAAAATGTGCCTTATGGGGCGCCTTATGTTAACACGCTTTGAGAGTGCATTTGCTAGTAGTAGTAATTAAAATAAAAAATAAAATGCCTCCTAAAGCAAACTTACCCATAATAGATAATGCCTCAGCCAGCCTTCTTCATTGGGCACAGTGGGGAAACTAACCCATGATCCCTGCACCATTGGTCAGTGTTTTAACCATTGTGCTGTGGCTCTGCTCCTGTGCTTGTGCGTCAGCGCGCCGCCTTATGCCGCCCAATATTAAAATGCCTCCTAAAGCAATAGCACGCTGCCTTATGCACATCGCCTTATGCTGCCCATTATTTAAATGCCTCCTAAAGTAATGCCTCAGCCAGCTGTCTTCATTGGGCACTGTGGGGGATTGAACCCCTGATCCCTGCACCATTGGTCAGTGTCTTAACCATTGTGCTGTGGCTCTGCTCCTCTGCTTGCACATCAGCGCGCCACTTATGCCTCCCGCGCAGCTTTCTCATGCGCTAATGTGCAGGGCACACATGGGCGCCGCGCACCTTAGCACATGAATAATCCCGGTTTTGCTTTTTTCAGCCAGACACGCCCACTCCTTATATGGCACCCGCACACTAGTGCGGCCCGCACATTAGCGGGGTTTTAGTAAACATACCCCTATATCTTTTTTGAGATATGGTGACCAGAACTGTACACAATACTCAAGGTTTGTCACATAATGGAATGAAACAGAGGTATTATGATATTGTTTGTTTAATTCTCTATGCCTTTCATAATAATTCCTAACATTGTTTGCTTTTTTTTGGATTCCACTGCACACTGAGCAGATTTTGATGTATTATCTACAATGATGCCTAGATCTCTTTCCTGGATGTGGAACCTAGCAACATTTATCTTTTATCATAAAAATACTAGGGGGGGGGGAGGGGAGATATTCAAAGGGATTAACACGGTTGGCAGACCTGCTAACTGTGTTAATGCCTTTGTACAGGATATTCAGCAGCACTAACATTTGTCTTTCTCCTGCTCCCGGCCCTTCATCTGTGAACACAGAACAGAAATATTTGTTAAGCAATTCTGCTTTATCCTCATCAACTTTACATATTCCTCCCCTTCACCCTTGAGTCTGACAATACCACTTTTGTCCTTCCTCCTCTCACTAGCATATCTGAAAAATGTCTTATCCCCCATTTTGTTGCATTGCCTATTTCTTCTTCTTTTTCTAACTTTGCTTTCCTGACTACTTTAATAGTAGTAGTAGTAGCTTCTCTAAGTTTCTCCAAATATAGATGTCTGCCTTCCTCTCTCTGTGATCTCCTGTATTTTATGGTTTCTTCTAGAGAGAAGGGTTGCAAACTCTTCTGGGCCGAAAGGATTAGTTTCACAGTCATTCAAAATAAATGCTCTGCACACTGAGATTTTTTGCTCAAGTTATGAAGTAAAATGTAAAATAATAGGAAACACAAAAATGCTCTTCTAGAAGTAAAAAGTCTCTTTAACAATATTCAGTCCCTATAAGTACACAGAAATAATTGATAATGAAGGACTTTGGTGTCCCTTTGACCTCCCAGAATCAGCTCGGAATCCTCTGGAATTGCTTTTCTCTCTTGTATCTGTAAAGGCTGCAGCTCCTTGCTGATGGCTCCACCCTCCTCTTTGAGATGGCCACTCTGCAGGAGGTTGTAGTTGAAGTTCTCTTCACAAAAATAGATTATAACCATACAGCTCTTGAATTCTGGTATGCTATTAGCCTCAAGAAGATTTAGCAGTAGGTTGAACTTCCTTCTCTTTGTGAGAAAAAGGGGAAACCCTATCTCTCAGAATAATAGAAAACAGAGGACCAAACCCACTACATGTATACGGGAAGAAAAATGGTATCACCAGATAGAGTGAGAATTTGGTGAGCCTCTTCAGAAAGCAGACTAGAAAATGTATTGCCTCTCCCAAAACTAGTCTCCAGATTCTTTGTTAATTGGGCTACTCTCCCTATTTCTCCTTTCTTATGTATCAAGAAAACTCTTCCCATAAAGAAAGATTATGGAAATAGGCTTTAAATACTCAATCACACTTTACCTATTTACCTATATCATCATTTGTAAGGATCTGAAGGTCTTTATACTTAAGTCGCATAGAGTGAATATAGTTGATCCATGAAGGTTAAGCAGAGCATCTCTCAGCTGCAAGGTCAAACTCTACATGCTGAGTGCTCACTTACAAATATAAATGTTTAAAAAAAATTAAAATTAGAGTATAGTTTGCATTAACATTTCATGGACTAATGTGCTTATAAACATGGATGTTATGATACATGTAATGCTTAATGTGACTGATTTCCATTCTAATTTAGCTCATGGTGATTCCTCTCCATTTGATGGACCTGCTGGTATCCTAGCTCATGCCTATCTACCTGGTTCAGGACTAGGTGGCGATGTTCATTTTGATGACGATGAGTTGTGGACAGGCTCTTCATCTGGTAAAGCTGTTCCACGCTTACTTTTATAAATCAATTGTAAAGACACGACCTGCAGTGTTGCTCGTTAATATTAGAAAGTAAATAAATAACTATCCTCGGTAAAGCATACCTACTGCTTGGGAAGCTTTTACTTAAGGGATCTGCCATGATAAGCAAAGCAAACAGTTATCTAAGTATTGGCTTTGATTATTTCCTAAAGAAAAGCACCAGCACAAATTTGTGCGGGTATTCTGTGAAGGCAAATGCACCCTGGAAATGCCTTCTAAGCCCTATAGGCAAAGATGGACCAACACACATTATTTTAGTCAAGTTGAAAAGTGTACACCAGCAGTGTGACACAATGGCACATTTCCTCCATTTCCAGAATCAGACATATGGGAGGTTCATATGTGTCTCTCATAGAAACTGTCAGGGAGTGTGCAAATGTGTGTGTCAAGGTGATGGGTGGGTATATCATAGTGAGTGTCAGGAGCTGCATGTCTGTGTATGTGTGTGTTTGGGAGTGTCAGAGATGCATGTGTGCATGGGGGGCAGGTAAAAAAAGAAAGTTTTATCAGTGAGTAGAATTCTGATTATTGCTTTTACATACAATGATGTAGTACATAATGGCAGAAAAAGCAAGAGGCCCACCAAGTGTGCCAATTAATCTCCAAAAACAAGCAGGAATGTAGTCTTCACCTATGGGTGACATCGGTACCGACGGAGCCTGCGCAAGAATGCTCCCCAGTGTCCAATAAGAAAGCTTTTGGGAGCATCCCACTGTGCCTGTGTAACTGTCTTCCCACCTTCCAGCTCTCCCTCCTCAATTCTTTGTTTTCCATGGAGCTGACAGGAAGCATATCCTGTCACTGCAGAAAATTCCTCTTTTTCATATTTTTGTGGTTCGCGTCTGCCTTCCCATCGACACTAGTACTGACCTCCGTTGGTACTTTCTTTCTTTCTTCCTTTAAAAAAAATAAATAAATAAATAACTGTGAAGAAGAAAGATTTCCTTTCTTCAGGCGCATCGACGCCATCTTAGGACTAGGCCTTCCATTTGTCTCTGATAAAATGGAGAAATCATCAAGTATGGCAGTACTATCTCGGCCACAGACACCCATGACTGGTGTCTAAAATGCCTATGGCCAGATCATCAACCATCAAAATGTCCTCTGCAGAAAGATGATGAAGAGAGGCCAACAGAATCGAGCTGCAAAGCTGGGCATCCTCTTTGCCTCCGACACTGTCTCTTTAGCATCGACGTCATCGAGAGTTTCATCTTCCTCACAAGGATCTCAGGTATCGAAACCTAAATCTTCATTGAAGGCTGGCCAACCCCTCAAAGGTAAATCTCCTTCTAAGCATCGAGATGCCTCGGGTGTTGCCCTGGAAGGGGACACAACGGCCAAACAACTCCGCGGGAGGACCTTCCCTCCAAA
The DNA here is from genome assembly GCA_033557465.1 of Ichthyophis bannanicus. NCBI lineage: Eukaryota > Metazoa > Chordata > Amphibia > Gymnophiona > Ichthyophiidae > Ichthyophis > Ichthyophis bannanicus. The sequence goes on along the minus strand of CM066035.1, from coordinate 168,676,728 downwards.
GTCTTAGTAGGGTCCCAGGATGCTCCCGAGGCCTCTACCTCCGGAGAGCTCCTGGTGCCGCTCAGGGATCATGGTGCGCAATTCTGGTACCAATACCCAAGCATTGGCAAGCTCCATGGATCAATGTATCCTTGCCATCGAGCGGAGTTTAGCAGCCTTACTGGCAGCTTCGGTTCCAGTGAAACCCTTACAGTCGGTTCTGCAGGCGTTGGTACCAATACAGGCTGCATCGACTTTCTTGCCTCTTTCCACGCTACCGCTCATGCCGGCCCTCAAATCCGTTTCTGGTACCAAGGTTCCAACTACACAGATTCCAGGTACTGGCTTCAACAGGTACCAAGTTCGTATGGAGTGGGAACACCCTGCCTGATTATATTTCGAGTCTTCGGATTCTGATTCCTCGGACGTTGAATCAGCCAATACTCTCCGTCTCCACAACACCGCATGTCCCCACCAGAGGAAGTGTCTTTCGAAGACTTCATTCGCAATGTTGCTAGGGGCCTGTCCATAACAGTAACATTGAAGAAAGAGCCTAGGGCCGAAGAATTGTATATTCTTCAATACCCAACAGCTCCAAAAGAGGCGGCTACACTCCCTATCCATCGGATACTTCATGACTTCATGCTTCGTATGTGGGAGACACCTCTAAATATTTCTCCCCATACTCGCCGGCTCGATACCATGTACTGGGTACCGGAGTGTCCTGGTTTTCAAAAAACACAATTTGCCGCACCATTCTATGGTAGTGGAATCGGCAATGCATCAAATCAAGAGCACGAAAACACATTCCTCAATCCCTCCGGGTAGGAAATCGAAAACCCTCGATGCTTTTGATAGAAGCATAGAAACATAGAAATATGACGACAGAAAAAGACCACATGGCCTATTTAGTCTGTCCTTCCATATCAACAACTACAACAGTCCCTTTTTTTTCCTTTAGAGATTCTCTGTGCTTGTCCCATGCTTTTTTGAATTCAGATACTGTCCTCATCTCTACCACCTCCACTGGGAGACTATTCCACGGATCCACCACTCTTTCCGTAAAGAAATATTTCCGCATATCACTCCTTCACTCTCATCCCATGTCCCCTCGTAGCAGAACTTGCTTTCAATTGAAAGAGGCTCTCCCCCTGTACATTTATACCACGGAGGTATTCAAACATCTCAATCATATCACCTCTATCCCGTCTTTCCTCTAAGGTGTACATATTAAGATCCTTAAGTCTGTCCTCATATGCTTTATAATGAAGACCACTAACCATTTTAGTAGCCACCCTCTGTACTGACTCCATCCTGTTTATATCCTTTTGAAGGTGCGTTTTCCAGAATTGCACACTATACTCCAAATGAGGTTGCACCAAAGACTTATACAGAGGCACTACCACCTCCTTTTTTCTGCTAGTCATTCCTCTCCGTATGCTCCCAAGCATCCTTCTAGCTTTTGCCGTTGCCTTTTCTACCTGTTTAGCTACTTTAAGATCATCAGACACAACTACGCCTAGGTCCCGCTCTTCTTTAGTGGACAAAAGTACTTCACCCCCTATACTATATTGCTCCCTTGGCTTGCTGCAGCCCAAATGCATGACCTTACATTTTTTAACATTAAATCCCAGCTGCCAAATTCTAGACCAATCTTGCTTTCAATCCTCCATGCTATTGGCCAGAATTAATTCCTAAATATTCTATATGGGTATGTTCCTCAAAGAGGTGGCTAAGGATTTGGAGTTAATGGCTCCTCTTCTTCCCGATGGCAAGAAGGCAGATTATCTCACCCTTGTAAAGTATGCTCAAAATATCTCAAAATTTGTTAATAGAGCAACTTTTGATTGCTTTGAGTGCATCAGCAGGACTTCTTCTATCTGCATCGATGCACACAGGATTGCTTGGCTCCAAGCATTAGATCTTGAACAATGGGTTAAAGATAAGCTGGGTAATGTCCCTTGCACCGGTGAAAACCTTTTTGGCAAGGATTGGCAAGACATGGCCTCTCAGTTGGAGTCTGAGAACACTACCCTAAATAGGCCCTCTAGATCTACTGCCAATCCAGCTAAGAAGAAAGCAGCAAAGAAAGCCTTCTTCAATAAAAAGAAGTATTATCTTTCTTATACCCCTGCTGTTCGATGTCAGCATCATGCTCCTCAGAAGGGACAACAACCTCCAACGCAGCAAAAGAAGGCTCAGACTCCCAAGTCTCAGCCACCTCAGCAGACTCATGCTGCTCCAGGTTTTTGACTCCTTTCTAGAGAACATAGCTGTCCTGCCTCTGAAGAATCCCGACCCCATCCACATTCCCGGCAGACTCTGCCATTATGCCCACATATGGCATCTCATCACCTCAGAGCAGTGGACATTAAAAATAGTGCAGGAGGGATACAGACTTCATCTATGAAGCCTACCCTCCCTCCACCCCCCCCCCCCCCCGACTTCACCAAGAGAGTTCCATTCACAGCCCCCTCTCACTGCTCTGTTACTACAAGAGGTCACCTCCCTTCTACTGCAGGGCACAATAGAGGATTCCAACATACCAGCAGGGAATGGGCTTCTATGCTCCCTACTTTCCTATTCCAAAGAAAATGGGGCCCATTCTAGACCTCAGGAACCTAAATAAGTATCTCCTACGGGAGAAGTTCAAGATGGTGTTCCTGAGGACCCTTCTTCCCTATTTCCAGTCAGGACTGGCTCTGTTCTCTAGATCTAAAGAAAGTGTACACTCATATTCTTATCCATCCAGAGCACAGAAAGTTCCTGTGCTTCATGTTTCAGGGAAGACATTATCAATACAGTGTCTTGCCTTTTGGCCTCGCCTCTTCTCCAAGAGTCTTCACAAAATGCATGGCAGTAGTAGCCACATTTCTAAGGACTCTAGGGATATTTGTCTTCCTTGACTTTTATGATTGGCTCATAAGAGCAAGCACCTCTCAAGAGGCCAATTTGTCCCTCTCACGCACCATGCAGATATTACAACACTTGGGATTTGTCGTAAATCTTCCAAAGTCCCAACTTATCCCCTCACAAACTCTAGAGTTCATAGGGGCCTCTTAAATACTCAGCAGTAAAGGGCATTTCTGCCTCAACTCCGCTGTGCTCATCTTAATCAGTTAGCATCTCAGGCATGTCTCAAGAATTATCTGACTGCTCGAGAAATGCTATAACTTCTGGGTCATATGGCATCCCAGTGATCTCAGGCATCAGGTCATCTGGGGGACAAGATAAAAGTCTCTATCCTTCTGGTCTCATCTCTCCAGTGGTGGCGATCCCCAGAAAATCTTCATGTAGGGTCACCTTTTCAGATGCCTTCACATCAATGTACCCTGACAACGGACGCATCCAAGCTGGGTTGGTGAGCCCATCTGGGGTCTCTCACAACTCAAGGACTCTGGTCTCATCAGGAGTCCCCCTCCACATAAATCTACTGGAGCTCAGAGCTATTCTCAATGCTCTCAAAGTGTTTCAGTAATTTGTACCTGCCTTGATTCGACAGTCCAAGAAGATTATCCTGTATATATGTATTTATGTATATATGTAAATGAACTCCCCCATAGCTAAGAAGTGTTAACTCTGTATGATGTGCTTTTCTGACAATCTGTATGTAAACAAAATTTGTACCTGCCTTGATTCGGCAGTTTCACAATAGTAATCCTACCCGCTTCTGATCGCTGGAAGGAGCGGGCTACAAATGCTTGCTAAATAAATAAATAAATCTTTGTTGCCGCAGAGTCCTAGTCCAAACTGACAATCAAGTAGCCATGTTCTACATGAACAAGCAAGGTGGAACAGGTTCTTGGACCCTCTTCAGCAAGACTCTACATCTCTGGTCCTTTGCCATACATCATCGCATTCATCTACAAGCAGTGTATCTCCCAGGCAAGCACAATGTTTTAGCGGACAGACTAAGTCGAATCCTTCTCCCCCCATGAGTGGTCTCTTCATGTAGACACAGTCTCCTACATTTTTCAGATCTGGGGGACTCCAGAGATAGACCTGTTTGCTAGTCCTCAGAATACCAAGCTCCCTCGCTTCTGTACCAGGACTCCTGTGCCAGACAGCCAACAGGTGGATGCTTTTCACCTCCACTGGGGACACGGCTTCCTATATGCCTTCCCTCCCATTCCCCTAATTCCCACGACTCTTTTCGAACTCCAGACGGACAGAGGCTTCATGATACTTATAACCCCATGCTGGCCACGTCAACCATGCTAAGTTCTCCTTCTACATCTGTCTCAAGCACAACCCAAAGATCTGGGGTCTGCTCCAGATCTCCTCTCTCAGGAGGAGGGAATGCTGCTCCATCCCAGTCCGCAGTCTCTATCTCACAGCATGGCTGCTGAAGAAATAACATTCCAAGGTATTAACCTTCCCTAGGAGGTTAAGGACATCCTCTTAGCTTCTAGAAAACCATCCACCAGGCGGTCCTATGCTTTCAAGTGGCATAGATTTTCTTTCTGGTGTTCTCAGAAGAATCTTAGTCCCTTCTCAGCTCCGGTCGAGGCGCTGCTTGGGTATCTCTTCCATCTATCTCCTTCTGGACTCAAAACCAATTCAGTAAGAGTACACCTAAGTGCAATTGCGGCCTCTCACATGCCCTTAGATGGTCAATCCATCTCCTCTCAGCCACTCATAGCACGCTTCATGAGAGGTCTTCTATTAACCAAACCTCCCATTAAGCCATCACCAGTGGCATGGGACTTCAATGTTGTTCTAGGATAGCTTCTCAAACCGCCCTTTGAACCTCTAGCCACTATGTCACTTAAGTTTCTCATATGGAAGGTCATCTTCCTCATTGCCCTCACTTCAGCAAGGTGCATTAGTGAGCTCCAGGCCTTAGTGGCTGACCCACCTTACACACCATGATAAGGTAGTCCTTAGGACTCATCCTCACTCATCCTCACTTCATGATGAAGGTGGTCTCACCCCTCAATTTGAACCAGTCGATCTACCTCCCTGTGTTTTTTCCCTAGACCGCACTCATCTAGGACAGAAGCAACCCTCCACACTCTGGATTGTAAACGTGCCTTAGCTTTTTATCTTCAGAGGACTCGAGAGCACTGGAAAGCTTCTCAGCTGTTCATCTCCTTTGATTCTAGTCACCTCAGGTTGCCAGTCTCCAAACATACGCTCTCCAAGTGGACAGCAGACTGCATCACCTTTGTTTATGAGAAGGCATGACTCTCCCTCAAGGGTCATGTCACTGCCCTTAATGTTCGAGCCATGGCTACCTGATGGCAAATCTATGATCTGTAGCTATGACGAGATCTGCAAAGCAGCAACTTGGTCTTCGGTCCATACCTGCAGCTCACTACTGTCTGGACAAGGACTCCCACTGGGATGCCATGTTTGGCCAGACTGTTTTCCAGCATCACTTTCAGACTTAGAGCAACTCCTATCCTCTGTCCCAGATTTCAATAGCAGACATCCATGGAGGATACATGACCTCTTTAGGCATACCTGGGACAAACCACTGCTGATTCTGAGGTCACCTCTCTGGCATCTTATAGCTAGGGAGTCCCATACATTCCTGCTTGTTCCTGGAGATAATGTAGTTAGTTACTTGTAACAGGTGATCTCCAGGAACAGCAGGAATTTAGTCTTCACAACCCACCCTCCTCCCCTAGGAGTTGTAGGGTTTCTCTTTCTTTCCTTTTATCTCAGCTACAAACTCAACGGAGGAGGGAGAGCTGGAAAGGCGGGAAGGCAGCTATGCAGGCACAGTGGGATGCTCCCAAAAGCTTTCCTATTGGACGCTGGGGAGTGTTCCCGCATGGGCTCCGTCGGTATCGATGTCACCCATATGTGAAGACTAAATTCCTGCTGTTCCCGGAGATCACCTGTTACAGGTGAGTAAGTATCCTTTCCTGTCTATGCTGCAAGGGTATCCCATTTACCAGCCAAAGATGTATAAGTACTTGTAGACTATCACGCATTATGCAAGTTGATTTCACTTATTCAAGTCAGTTTCTGTTGTTTTATCCTTTGGTTCTCTAGTATCCTGGGTTGGTAACCTATAGGTTTCTATACTTAATTCAACACCTCTTCCTTCTCTTCATGTCTTACCATCGAGACTTGTAATAATCTAAAGAATTACCAAAACTAGTAAGACAATAGGCCAAATATGTGGCATTGCTGTACAATACCTGGCCACCACCAACCTGCCTGCCTAGGTCCCAAAAGGTGTAAATTCTACCCAAGCAGCCCGAGGAATTAGGTGGCCCTTTTCAGCTTCTCCTGGATCTTCTAAAATGGACTCCCCCAACTCTGGGGGCCCTTTCAAAACAGTTGCTTGGGAGCCCATAATTTGATCGTCTGCCACTGCTAGGCCCAGTTGGTTTCAGGGAGTTGTGACCTGCTAGCTCCAATTGGGCTACCTTCTGACCTGCAGTATTGCAAGGTTATATTTATGTGCTCTTTACATTCTGCTTATCACCTCCCCCTCACTTCTACTCTCATGGGAGTGAACAATAGCTTGTTCATAATTCTGTAACCTCCCAGACTGATTTCTACCACTGTCCTCAATATCTATAATGGGTCACAATTGAATTCTGTCACTGTCATGACTATATGGGCCTAGTTTGTGAAAAGGTTTTGTCTTTCTATACCGCTGACAAAATTATTTTGAAAATAGCATCCCAGTTATGAGTTTAGCTGATATAGTAAGGATTAAAATTACTCCTAGGGGAATTCTGCACAACTGTGCAGGCAGAATTTTCACAAAATCCCACACCTGTGCAGAATCCTGCACTTGCTATGCGGAATTCTGCACACCTACTGGCATCAGCAAGCAGTGAGGCAGGCTTAGAGCGCACAAGCTTTAAAAGGACACCAGAGCCTGCCTCACTGCCCGCTGCAGCACAGCCGCGGGAGCATTTCCCTTCATTCCCACGGCTGTGCTACACTTCCGATGCCAGCATCAGTAAGTTTTAAAAAGGTTAACAGAAGCACTTCCTGCTCCTAACAAGAAATGGGGAAGTCAAACGCTCCTGCGGCTGTGTTTACAAAGCCGCTGCTGCTGCAACAATCAGGCAGAGGAGGTGAGTGGCTGGGGGAGCATTGGGGGCCAAAGATGGGCTTATGGTGAGTCGGGGGGGGGGGGGGGAGGATGACTGGGAACTTGAGATGGTTATATGCCTGGGAATGGGGAGAAAGAAAGGTGGAAGTATGTGCCTGGGAAGAAAGAAGGAGAGGCAAGGGTATGTGGAGGGGAGAAAGGAGGAAAGGTAGGGGTATTTAACAGGTTTTTTATTCTACTTTATCATTTCATTCAAGCGGTTTACATTGTAACTTAAACTTGGTAATGTACATTAAAAGGGACATTGATAACTTGTTTTTTTTTTCTGAGGCAATGGAGGGTTAAGTGACCTGCCCAAGGCCACAAGAAGTGGCAGTGGGAATTGAAACCTGGTTTCTCGGTTCTCAAGCCAGTGCTCTAACCATTAGGCTACTTATCCACTACATTAGGGGGTTGGTCTTAGGGACAAACAGCAATAGGATCTTCTTAGAAGTTAAGAGGGCGAGAGGGGGAGCAGGAAAGGCTTAGGTGTTGGGGAGAGAGCTGTAATTGGAGAGAGAGAGATGAGGAGGGAAAAGGCAGTAGGAATTTCTGGTCTAGATGAGGAGTTAGGCTTTATGATGGGGTAATTCTGCAGAAAAATGTACTAATAAAGCATGCAGAATTTTTCAGAATTTTACTCAGTGTAGAGTTTTCTAGATTTTTGTACAGAATTTCCCCAGGTGTATGCACTTATATATGGGCAGAAATTAGCTATATATAAGCCAGTTTGTATTATAGTGTGCAACAAATAATCACAATTTCAAAACTGACTGAAAGTCTAGTCTGAGCTCTAACACATTATTAACTGAATTATTTTGTTGATTTCACAGGATTCAATTTATTCCTTGTTGCCACACATGAGATTGGCCATTCTCTGGGGCTGCTTCACTCTAATATTCCTGGTTCTATAATGTATCCTGTCTATAGCTATGTAAATCCAAAACTTTTCAAACTTGCAGAAACTGATGTCAGTGAAATTCAGCTTCTCTATGGTAAGAGTTTGGAACTATTTTAGTGTTTCATGAACAATATAAAGAGATACAGGAAGATGTTTCATATCATAAACCAGAAGAAGTTGACATGGCACATCAATATTATAAATACACAAAGCAAATTTTCATAGCAACTTGAAGAGCAGTCCATGACCTGCAGGTCCTCATGGATAGGTGGCTGCATATGTGAAAAGGGGGCTATGAGGTGTCAATGAGTGTGTGGTAGAGTTAGGGTGTGCACGAGGGTGTTGTGTGTGTGTTGTCTATCTGTAGATATCCCACCTTCTCTTTCACCCTCTCTGCTCCTCTCTACCTGACACCATGATCCCTCCCCATCCCTTCCATAATCCCAGTATTGCTCTTTTACTAGCCTCCCTTCCCTCCAACTCCAGCTTGCTGTTAGAACATAAAAATATAAGATATACCATACTAGGTCAATCAAGCACAGTACCCTGTTTCCCACAGTGGTCAATCCAGGTCAAAGTACCTGTCAGGTTCCCAAACAGTAAGTAGATTCCATGCTGTATATCCCAGAGGTAAGAAGTGGATTTCCCCCAGTCCATTTAAATAATGGCTTATAGACATTTCCTCCAGGAATTTGTCCAAAACTCTTTTAAACCCAGTTAAACTAACAGCTTTTACTACATTGTCCAGCAATGAATTCCAGAGTTTGATTTAGTGCTGAATGAAAAAATATTATTTTCTATTATTAGCCTTAATTGTGCTATATTGTAGTTTCATTGCATGTCCCCTAGTCTAATTTTTGAAGGAGTAAACAACCGATCTGCGTTTACCTGTTCCACTCCACTCATTTTATAGACCTCTATCATATCTCCCTTCAGTAGTCTCTTTTCCAAGCTGAAGAATCCTAACTTTTTAAGCCTTTCCTCTAGGGGTATTCCTCCATCCCTTTTATCATTTTGGTCACTCTTCTCTGTTACTTTTCTAATTCTGTCATATCCCTTTTTTTTTTATATGAGAACCACATAGTATTGAAGGTGTGGTCACACCAACGAGTGATACAGAGGCATTCTAATTTCTTTGGTTTTATTCTCCATTTCTTTCCTTGATTCCTAGCATTCTATTTGCATTCATAGCCATCGCTGCACACTGAGCAGAGGGTTTCGATATATTATCCACGATGACACCTAGGGTCCTTTTTCTGGGCGGCGAATCCTAATATGGAACATTGCATCATGTAACTCTAGTTTGGGTTGTTCTTCTCTAAGTGGATAACTTTGCACTTGTCCTCATTAAATTTCATCTACCATTTGGAAGCCCAGTCTCCCAATTTCTCAAGCTCCTCTTGCAATTTTTCACAATCCTCTTGTGATTTAACAGCATTGAATAATTTTGTGTCATTTTCAAATCTGATCATTCATTGTTCCCATTTTCAGGTCATTTAGTTTTTTATTTATTAGTATTTAGCTCATGCCTTTCCAGTCTGGGTAGTTCAAGGCAAGTTATATTCACATATGTAGGTATTTCCCTGTCCCCAGAGGGCTTACAATCTAACAGGCCAATGCAGAAAGACTAATGCATTCTTTGCGCGCAGATAACGCCGGTTATATGTACAAGTTCCATCTCGCCAAATGCAGAAAAGAGATTGATGAGCGCGTAAACAGCAAAGGAAAAGTATGTGCACACAATAATACCAAGCGTATTTAAATGCACAAATGAGCTGCATGTATTAAAATGGTATGCTAATAAGGTCTGCTCCCGATGCAGAGATACAAGTAGAGGATTACATAACCAGCAGGAGCGCCAATATCTCTACCCTTGTTTGAGGTGGCTTAAACGTCCTGCACGTCTAGAGAAAGACTGTTTCAGGGTATATACTGATGAACGGTTAACTTAGATGTGAAAATTTTCTGCATGTTATCTTCGGCATATAAGTGAAGTTTAGCGTTCAAAAAGAAATGTTTTTTGTTTCTTAACCTTGTGTGGTTTTTGGATTCATTTATATTATTTATTTTTTGTTTTAAGTCTCTGTTGTGATTTTGTAAAAATATTTTTGGGTGAAATAGTATTGATTAGTATGGGGTGAATGCCAAAAGAACCTGCGCATCCTGTGCATATAATGTGAGCGTTTGACATTTACACGCATGTGTATAAGGCCACTTATAACACATATGTTTGTGCATACGTTGGCTCTCCTCCTTTCAGCTTTACACTGAAGTTTTGTACGAAGCTCATTTGCATACATGTCCTTTGCTGCATACTGGTGCTGCAATCTTGCGCTGTCAGCGCACTACAAAAACACATACACAGCTAATTAGCACACGACTTCAGAGCTGGCTTTCTGCATTGGCCTGCAAGTTTGTACCTGAGGCAATGGAGGGTTAAGTGACTTGCCCTATGCCACAAGGAGTGCCAGTGGGATTTGAACCCTGGTCTCTCCTCTGGTCACCAGGCTGCTGCTCTAACCACTAGGCTTTATAAATGTTAAAAAACAACAGGTTCAGCCCAGATCGCTGGGGTACTCCACTATTCACCTGTCTCCATTGAAAAAACTGGCTGTATATACCTATTCTGTGGAACATGTTTGCTAATGTGTCACGTATAGGGCATGTGAAACACTCACTTTGCGCATGTTTTTAGTACGGTGGCACCTATCAGCCATGATAGATGTGAAGGGCACGGCCATGATAGGCTAATACCACTGCACTAGTGATGTCAATAGAATGGTAGTGTGGAACACATGGCCATACCGCAATGCGCATGAACTATGTGAAAGTGCGTGCCGAGCTTGCCCTACAAGTATAAGCTACAAATGCATTCTTAGGGCAGCAGTGGGCTATAAAACCATTGCAGACAGTAATAAATGTGTCCCAGTCATACCCACAGGAATGTAGGAACTGGCCAGTTCAGAACAGAGAGGGATGACCATGAATAGGTACAAATGGCTGCACAGCTCAGAGTATTGTCACTAAGAACAAGAGGGCAGGGCAGGCAAATCAGGAAAAACACATGCATAGAGTTGGTGTGGCATCTCCAACTAACTGTGGGAGATAGGGTGCAAATGTTGCATCTTGCAGATATAAGTGGCCTTGTATGGATCAGGCAGGGTGTCCATAATGTCCGTCATGTGGGACAGGTATATGAACCTGCCCACCTAAGCTGTAGGGAACACAGCATAAGGCTTGTGGTTTGGGGGATGATGATGATAATAAGAATATATTAGTCACTCCTCTGATATGGCTTGCATAGCACCATATCTATTAAGGAATATGTCCCCTTGTGGGGAGCATCTGGAGGCCAAACAAACAATCACCACACATGCTCAGGATCACCTGAACCTCTATACATGGAGTCCATAGGGTCAGAAAGTACCCTCATGGCCTACCATATAGATCCCTCTTCTCTGCCCCATCGTCGTATCCATGCATTAGGACCCCAGAGCCCTGTTTGCTGCCACTTGAGTCCTGCATATGGAACATGAAGCATTTCTGAGAATGCTACCCTGGAAGTTCTGGATTTCAACTTTCTACCTAAGCTCCTAAATTTGGATTCCAGAACCTTCCTCCCACGCTTTCCTACATCATTGGTACCAACATGTATCAAGACAGCAGGCTCCTCCCTAGCACTGCCTAGCTGGTGTGTGAGGTCTTCCACCTTTGCACTAGGCAGGCAAGTTACCAGGTGATATCACATCCAGCCACCCAGCTCTCTACATGCCTAATGACTGAATCACCAACTAATGGCCATCCTAACCCTTCTCTTATGGGCACATGCCCCTGGAGACACACCCTTGGAGAAAGATAATATTACATCAGCTGGAGGATGGATCCTAGCTACAGGATCACTTTCTGGCACACCAAGGTGATGCTCTCTTATCAGGTGACCTCTCCTCCATGGCAGCAGAGATGCTGCTGGGCTGGAGATGGGACTTTTCTATTATGACCCTGAAGATATTCTCTATATCTCTCTATCTGCCTCAACTCTTCCAAGACTGCTATTCTAAGTCTGCTACTCTAGCCTCCAGAGATCGGACTTGTCCCCTGAGAGCAAGGAGCTCTTTGCACCTAGTACACACAAGACCTCTCACCAACTGAGAGAGAATCATACATCTGACAATCAGTGCTAAAGACTAGATAGCCTCCATCTCACTGCTGGACTGCTATCTGCATCTTAATTATAATGATTTATTTAGTTATTTAAACTAGTTCAGTTATTTAAAGTTGCTAGGGGAATAGGGATACATAGACATCAAGGAAATCTCTAGTATGTACTACATTTAAAAAAGAAAGGATGGAACTTAATTTTAAATCAATACTTTTAATAACGCCCATCAGATCCTTAAGGGTAACCTCTCCCAACAAAAGTGTTTCCGGGGGTTTGGAGGTTTCCGCAGGTTCCCAAGGATGAACTGGCTTAGGAATCTCCACTAAAACTGAATTTTGGCCCAGAACAGATAAATCAAGGTGCAGAGCCATAAGCGACAGAGTGGGTGTGGAAACAGTGGCAGCATACAATCTTTGGAGCTTAATGTTACTCCTTCTGAGGATGACTGGATAGCTGAAGGGTGGGTAAGATGTTTATCCATAGGGCTGATCACCTTCCCTGCTGCAGCAACAGGTACCGGCTCTTTCTGCCCACCCTTTTTCTTCCATTTGGTCATTAAAGCAATGGAACAAACTGCCAGTGATCATCGGTGCATCGAAGGGGCGTCAAAAGGGCACATCCTGCCCCTTTGGTCAGGCCCCTTTGAGCCACACCCCATAGGTCGCAACATGTGGCTGCATGTAGCAGCGATAGCACGTGTAGTCCTGGAGAGGGTCCTTCCGTCAGGCAGTAGGTATCTCTCCCAATGCCTGCCCGAGTGAGTGAAACTGGTCCTGGGAAGGGCAAGCACGCAGCAGAGAGCAACAACGGGCCAGTCAAGGGGCGATAGTAAGCCCTGCTATCCTCCTCTCTCAAACACATGATCCCCCCCAGCAGGTAAATACTTATCAGTGCAGATTCCTTCCCAGCAGTAGCAGCTCATCTCTCAGCAGTCCGTCAATATTCCTGCAGTCTCTCACTCACTCATCCCCAACCCAATCTCCCTCCTCTGTTTTCATTCAGTCTCGCCTTCCTCTCTACACTCATCCCCATGATCTCTTCCCCCACTAACTCACCCAACTCCATTCCTTCTCTTTTTAACTCATCCTCTCACAAACTGTCTTCCACCCACATGCTCTCTCTCCTCCTGTTCAAATATCCTTATACTTTTCCCTCTTCCTTTTACCCATACCATGCTCTCCTTCCCCCAGCCACTCACGCCCATGTTCTCTTTCCCCCCTACACTCACCAATGTGCTTTCTCAGCTCCCTGCGCTCACCTCCAAGTGCTCACTTAGCACCACACACCTCCTCCCCCCCCCCCCACCACTCTCCTATGCTCTTTCTGCCTCCTAATACTTCTGACTGTACAACGTGGGGTGTGGGGGGGGGGGGGGAGATTTGAAAATCAATTTTCTAGTTTTCAGCAAACAGGAACTGGTGATCCCGACTGGCACTTTTTGTCATAGCTGTGTCTTCAATGCTGAGTGCTTCTTCTTTCCTGTGCTGACACACGGACATTTTCAAATAATGATTGACCGATATTCAAAACCCTTATCTAAATAGCCCATGGAAGGTTATCTGGATAAGGCTGCTGAGTGAATTATCCAGTGGCACTATCCAAATAGTGCTGCTGAATATCTCCACAGACTGCCCTGACACTATCTGGATAGAGCAGAGGTGCTGGCGTGGTCCATGAGTGGAAAGATGGTGGTACTGCTGCTATCCAGATAGAGATTTTCAGTTGGCACTTATCCAGACAGCTTAGATCGCATGAAAAGCAAGCCTAAGTTGCTATATGGATAAGTGTGGGCTGAAAATTTCCACTATCTAAATAAGGTCGAAACTTAACCAAATAGCACTGCTCAGTCCTCATATTCAATGGCAGCTACTGTTCGGATACCGTGGCTGAATATTTGGCTGATACTTAAGCACCAGAGCTGGCCACAATAGCGTTTAAATCTTGGCCCATTTGAAAAGTACCTAAACAAGTGCTTATTATTTTTACTAGGCACCTAAATTTAGGGCCTAAAAAGTAGACATGGCCAGGGGAGTTCAGGTCAGGGGAATGAAGTTAAAGGCTCAGATCCTTAAAGATAGGAAAGTGAATAGCAGGCCTAATTTTAGAAGCCATAACACAAGCAAAGAGCAAGGTGAATAAGTGATGACAATTCACCAAAAGAGTAAATTGTAAAGTAGATTTACTATCCCTTTTGTATCACTCATCAATTTCCATCAATTGATGAGCAATATTAAAAGGATAATAAATCTACTTTACTGTTCACCATTTCGTTGGGTTGTCATCACTTGTTCACCTCACTCTTTGCTTATGATTTGGACTTGCAGGTGGGAGAGCTCCTTGGACGTTTGTAACTTTAGAAGCCTAAGGGGCATGTTGATTAAAGCATGCTACTCATGTAGCACAGGTGTAGTGCGCGTTTTCTGGTACCAAACTTCAAAGTATCATGGGTCTCTGCACTAAAACATCCACACTACCCAGTAAGCGCATGTGAGTGACACCTGGGTAGGGCATGAGCATTCCTGCCACACCATCACTAAGAATTAATTAGACTTACCTGCTAATTGTTGTTCCTTAAGGAACTCTAGTCCAGTCCCAGAACCATAGAGTTTAGAATCTCCTCCAGCAGCCTTGGAGACTGAATGACATCACAGCTCTTCTCTCTCTGGTATAAATAGGCAAGGACCGCCCCCTTCCACCAGTACCTATTGACAAAGTAACTCAGCAGAGCAACAAATAAGTAGATAAAGAACAACAAGATAAACGAAATAAACTTTGGCTAGAATGTAAAAACCTGTGCATATTCTAACCTTCTCTTCGACGAAGGACCTTGTAGAAATGCCAAAAACGTAGAAACAAAACCGCGCTTCTGCGGGCTTCCCATTGTGGCTTCACTCCGCGTCCTCCGGAACCCCACTCCTCTTCCAGAGACATCCTCTCCAATTTGACCCCTTTTACTAAGATACAACGGACAACAGCTTCAGGCTGCATACCCTGGGAGGGGTCTGGGACTGGACTAGAGTTCCTTAAGGAACAAAAATTAGCAGGTAAGTCTAATTAATTCTTCCTTTTCGTCCCTCTAGTCCAGTCCCGGAACCATAGAGGATGTAACAGAGCAGTGCACATCAACGGGAGGGACCAGAAAACCCAGCCCGAAGCACCGCTGAGCCAAAACGAATGTCCTCCGCCGCCTGCACATCTAACCGATAGTGCTTCGAGAATGAATGCAACGATGATGAAGTCGCGGCTCTACAAATGTCCGCGACCAAAACCGAACTGTACTCCACCCACGACGCCGCTTGCGCCCTGGTCGAGTGTGCTCTGAGACCTTCTGGAACTATGCTACCTTTCAAAAGGTAAGCCGACACAATAGCCGCCTTTAACCATCTAGAAATGGACGCTTTCGCTGCCGCTTCGCCCTTCCGCGGCCCCCGAAAGCCCCAAACAATCTGTCAGTCTTCCGAAACAGCTGCGTCCGCCAAAGATACTTCCGAAGAACCCGACGAACATCTAGGAGATGTAACCTGCCTTCCGATTTCTCCTTTTGCTGCTTAGAGAATACTGGAAGCGACACCACGTGATTGACATGAAAGGCCAAGACCACCTTCGGCTGAAAGTCCGGCACTGAGCATAGCACGACCTTATCATGGAAGAAAGACAACGAAGGTGCCCTACAGGAAAAGCCTGTAACTCCGAAATCCTCCTTGCGGAACAAATAGCCACCAGAAATACCTTCTTTAACGCGAGATCCTTCAGGGTGGTGATGCTTAGCGGCTCAAATGGTAGCTCCAGCAAAACCTCCAATACCAGATTCAGCTTCCATGTCGGCACCGAACAGCGTACCAACGGACGAAGAAGCAAGACAGCTCTCAGAAAAAGCCTAATGTCACTGTGAGATCCTACCAGCTGACCGAGCACTTTCCCCCTATAACAGGAAATCGCCGCCCACTGCACTCGCAAGGAACTGGCCGCCAATCCCTTCCGCACTCCATCCTGCAAAAAGGAAAGGACCTGCGAAAACGAAGCCCACAATGGCTGAATATTACGCTCCACACACCAAGCTGCAAAGATCCTCCAGACCCGGACATATGCCAGCGAGGTGGAATGCATGCGTGCCTTTAGCAAGGTAGAAATGACCGCCGCCGAATATTTAGACAGACAGACAGAATAACCCTTAGCTGTCATCCTAGCCCGTTCAAGAGCCAAGCCGTAAGCGAGAACCAACTCACCTAGGGCATGCGCAACGGACCCTGCCGTAGGAGCTCCTCCCGCTGCGGTAACTACCACGGATCGTCCACTAACAGCCGTACCAAATCTGCATACCACGGCCTGCAGGGCCAATCGGACGCAATCAGAATCACCCGACCGCGATGTCTCCCAACGCGCTGCACCACCCTGCCCATGAGGGCCCAAGGTGGAAAAAACATAAAGGAGAACTCCCTCTGGCCACCTTTCGCGCTAAGTCATCTAGCCCTTCTGACATCCGTTCCGAGCGCCTTGCTGAAAAACCTTGCTACCTGCGCTGACTCGAAGCTCGCCATGAGAGCCATTACCAGAACTCCCCAGCGCCTCACCAGAAGAGCAAACACCCCCGGATGTAGCACCCACTCCTCGGGGTCTACTCTGCGACGACGGAGGAAATCCGCTTCGAGATTGTCTATGCTGGCCACATGTTGAGCCGCGAGAGCCTGGAGATTGTGTGCGGCCCACACTCACAGCTGACCCGCTTCGGCTTACAGTGTAGCACTTCCTGTGCCCCCCTGCCGATTGATGTAGGCCACTGTTGTCGCATTGTCTGACAAGACTCGGACCGCCTCCCGACCGAGAGTGTCCTGAAACTCCGGTAGTGCCAGAAACACCGCTCTCATCTCCAACCTGTTGATGGACCGAGACATCTCCTCCTGAGACCAACGACCCTGGGCAAACCTGCCTTCGCAATGAGCCCCCCCCCAACCCAGGAGGCTCGCGTCTGTCGTGAGCAGTCCCCAGGACGGCAGTCCAGTGGTATGCTGTCTTCCATATTCTCCGTTCTCAACCACCATCGCAGCTCGTGACGCACATTCTGAGGGCAAACTAACCCCTGCGATAGGACATCCGACTGATGCGACGAACAACGGAGAAGCGCCGCCTGTAACGACCGCACGTGTGCTCGGGCCCACGGAACCACTTCTATCGTGGCTGCCATTGTTCCCAACAACTGCAGGTGCTGCCATGCTGTTGTAGCCAGACTCGAAAAGAAATGCCTGACGAGTTGTCGCAGACCTAGCGCCCGGGCCCTGGGCAGGAACACCTTCCCCTGCTTTGTTTCGAAGCGCGCCGCAAGGTACTGCAGGGACTGCGATGGTACCAACCTGCTCTTTGCAAAGTTGACTACCCAGCCCAGGTCTTCGAACATCTGGACCACCCGGGCCGTTGCTGCCGAGCTGTCCTCTCTCGACTTCGCTCGGATCAACCAATCATCCAAATATGGGTGCACCAGTACTCCCTCTTTGCGGAGCGCCGCCGCCACCACCACCATGACCTTGGGAAACGTCCGTGGCGCCGTTGCCAGCCCAAAGGGCAGCGCTTGAAATTGGAAATGTCCCATGGGTACCGCAAATCTCAGCCACTTCTGATGCTCTTGCCGAATTGCGATGTGCAGGTAAGCATCCATGAGATCTAACGACGTCAGGAACTCCCTGGTCCGGACCGCTGCCAGCACGGAACGCAAGGTCTCCATCCGAAAATGGGTAATCCGGAGACAACGGGACACCCCTGTCAGAGCCAGGATCGGGTGAAATGTGCCCTCCTTTGGCACTACGAAATAGATGGAGTAGCGACCGGAACCGCTCTGCTCCGCGGGCACCGGCAGCACCGCCTCAAGCTGCAGCAGCTGCTGTAGCGTGTCCTGGACCGCCTGCCTGTGCCCAGAGCTGAGCAGGGAGAACGGACAAAAGAACCTACAACGGGTCGATGGAGTTCTAATACGTACCCCTCTCGCATGACCTTCAGGACCTACTAATCTGACTTAATTCGGACCCAGGCAGGGTAAAACTCCCGCAACCGACCTCCCCTGGGAACTACCCTCTCCTGAGCTGGCCTTATCTCATTGTGCCTGTTTTGTGGCCGAGGACTGGAAAGGAGTGAACCCCCGGCCTGCTCCCCTGAATCCTCAAAACCCCTGACCCCTAAGCGGGAACTTCCCCCGCTGGGACTGTCCATAACGGGGAGAACGAAAACTACGAAAGTCTCTTGGGACCTCCCTGAATCCCGCAGAACTGCGGCCCTGCTTCGGCTTGTCCTCTGGGAGATGTCCTCCTTGGGACTCCCCGAGGTCCTGGACCAACTTATCTAAATCCTCCCCAAATAAAAGCGTACCCCCAAAGGGTAACTTGCTAAGCCGAGCCTTAGACGAACTGTCCGCCGACCAGGTTCTCAACCAGAGATACCTCCGAGCTGCTACTACAGAGACCATCCCCTTAGCCAAGCCGCGGAGGAGACCAGAATGAAAATCCGCCAAGAACGCGGTTCCCGACTCCAGTCGCGTGGCCTCTTCAAGCTGCCCTCCCAGATGGTCTCCTGCAACCTCTGGGACCACCTCAAACAGCCACGTGCCACCAAAGCCGGTCTGCATGTACAGCGCGCAAACATCGAACACCTGCATCAACAGAGTGTCTAACCTGCTGTCCTGAACAGCCTTCAGCGCTGTGGTCCCCCTCCACGGGAATTGTTGGTTTCTGAGTGACCGCCGATACCGCCGCAACTACCTTTGGAGAACAAAACAGCTCCCTATCGCGGTTCGCAAGGGGATAAAGGCGAGCCAATGCTCTAGCCCCCTTCAGGGCCGCCTCTGGCAAATCCCATTCTTCCTGTATCATATTCCGAAATACCCTATGGAGGGGAAACACTCTTTGGGATGTCCGCACTGCCTGCAACAGCGGATTTTCCAATGTCTCTTCCACTGCTTCCTCGCTGGAAGGCAGGTTTAGTGTCTATAGCGTCTCTGAAACCAGGGCTGGAAGCCCTTCACACCGAAAGACTCTGACTACCCAGCACTGCTGCTGCGAGTCAGGCAACTCTCCGTCTTCCAGCTCATCTTCCAAGAACTCTTCCCTCTTTGGCGTTCCCCTCGCTCAGGTCATCAGCGAGGTAAGGCGCGGGACCCTCCGAAGTGGCCCTACACCTTTTAGCCACCGGAGCACCATTCCCCTAACTGACCAGAGAGGCCGAGCGCTTCTGACTCTGGGGTCCGTGAGGAAGAGCCGACCTCGCGGGCTGAAGGAAGGCAAAAACCTGCTACCGCAAGGCAACAAAGTTCGGTGGAATCCCGGTCACCTCCCCCGCCTGTCCCTGCCCCAGCACTGGCTCCGCAGGATCTAGAGACAGAGATAACAGTGCCTCAGCACCTGTACGAATAGCCTTCCGGCCTGTTAGGGGCTGTCCCGGCTCCCCGTCCATATGCTGCGCCTCTAGGGAGCAAGGGACACAGACTCCTGATTCCAGCACTGAACTTTTCCTCCTGCCGCACACTAGACAGCATGGAATTGCAGGCAAAGCAGCCGCCTCAAAGAACTGCTCTAAACCACCCCGGAAACTCCCGCTCCCCCCCGCTGGCCCTGACCTTCAGCCCCGGAAGGAAGGGCTCTCTCCGGGTTGGAGCCGTGCAAAAAACAGCCTAGATACACCTGCTCAATATTTCAATAAGGGAAAAGTACAGCATAGCTCGTTTGCCTTTGAACTTCTCTTTTTTTTTTTTTTAAACAGGCCAACGCTCTGTAAGCGCCTGATGAGCCTATAGCAGGTCTGCAGCAAACGAGGCTTAAAACGCTTCCAAAAAGCCACTATAAAAAACCCCGCGGTTTTCAAAATGGCCACCGGGACTTTTCCTGCGCAGCAAAAAAGTGTCCGGAGGGCAAAGAACTCCTTTATGAGATCCCCCGCTGAGGCAGGGACTTCCCTCTCAACTCCCCTCCAAGAAACAAGTAAAAGAAAATTCAAAAAGAAAGAAAAAACGCCGTTAAAGTCGACGAGACCTACTTACAGTTCCCTGTTTCAACCTGAGGTGCTGCAATGAGGCAGACACGCGCCGGAGCTCAGCCTGCTCGTGGCTTCGGCTCCGACGGTGCTCCCACCACCAATCTCACTGTCCCTTAGAGATGGCTGGGGCTAAGCCTTCCACCTGCTCCTCACCCTTGCTTGCGGGTTCGGGAGCAGGGAGGCTACTTCTTCCGCTCTGTAAAGCTGCTCCTTCTCACCAAGGGGCAGCCCCCCCCCACGAGAGGGAAAATTGAGGGAGAAAGGAGGAAGCAGGACTGGAGCCAGAGGGAAGAAAAAAGTGGCTATTTATTTTAGAAAGGCAACCAAACAAAAGGCATCAAGAATTAGAAAAGGAAAACAAAGAAAAAATTCCTAGCTCTGCCTATTTGTGCTGGGCCTATCCCTAGGCCCAGAATCTCCTCAGCTTCTTGGAGACTGAAGTACTGGTGGAAGGGGGCAGTCCTTGCCTATTTATACCAGAGAGAGAAGAGCTGTGATGTCATTCAGTCTCCAAGGCTGCTGGAGGAGATTCTAAACTCTATGGTTCCGGGACTGGACTAGAGGGACGAAAAGGAACATGGGCCTTGAAAGCTGCTAGTCCTTGGCAAGGAGCAACTACCAACAGCACAATGGGGGGCAGTAGTAACATGTGAGCTGTGCTAAAAATGTAGATGGACAGTTGTCCCCATCCCCCTGCATCTAGCACAGTGCCACACTAATAATGCAGCTCCAACCTTTATTACTGGCGTGGGATTTAATAAACATGTCTCTAAATTTAGGGACGCAGATTATATTTTAATATCGGCCTCATAATTTTTAAAACACTTTCAGAACCTTTAGATCAAAACAGATTTACATCTGAAGAGTGTATATTCCTACAATTCCAAAGGACTTCGCTGGTCTTATACGTATAAACAACTGTCCCACGCTTGCCAAAAGATTGAACTGTTATACTAAGACCTTTGTTCTGAACTGCTCGTGAGTTGTGAAAAGAGTTGAATATCTCCATGGCATTTTTGTCTTTTGTTTCCAAAAAAAACAAAACACCACATTTAGGTTGACTTGGGGTTATTTCCTTCTAGTTTAGAAAGAGTTGTGTTTGTAATTTCTTTTGTGCACAAATAACCATACAATTTCACAACCTAAATGACTCTGCCGTGACATTTTGCCTATTCCTTGGTCACTGGCAAAGGTCAAGACAGAGACAGAGACATTCTTGCTGTCAAAATCTGACAAAGTTTTATGCAGAGCGCTGGCGTTCTGTTTTTCATACATAAGTGGTTGTGGGCTTCACGAAAGTAGCTCCACGTGTTTAAAGGCGTTATTTTGAGATTACAGATGTACAGCTATCAATGAAACTCAATAAATTTTATCTGATTTTTCTGATTAATTAAAGTAGATGGCACAGCTGTTTAACATATAAAATCTTTTCTTCACTTTTTAATTTTACTTTTAATTACTGTTTGAAATCACTATGGTTTGTTGCAGGATACAAAAAGTGGATTTCTTATTTGCTGAACTAAGAATATAGAATATAGGAATTTTATTTGTAAGAATTCTCAATGTACTCACAGGAAGATAAAATTTCTACTTACATAGAATTTTTTTTTTGGAATTGTGTGGTTATTTGTGTGAAATATTTTCTTGTCTCTCTCTAAGGGCTCCTTTAACTAACACTTAGCACATACTATCTGCCACACAACCCATAGGAATAAAATGGGCCATGCAGTAGATAGAGCACAGTTACTTACCTGTAACAGGTGATCTCTGGGAACAGCAGGAATTAGTCCTCACATATGGGTACGTCGGTACCGACGGAGCCTGCGCGGGAAAGCTCCCCAGCTTCCTAGAATGGAAGCTTTTGGGACCTCCCACTGCACATGCGCACTGCCTTCCCGCCTTCCTGAACAGCTCTCCTCAGTTTCGAGTTTATAGCTGAGTCAATAGAGAGAGGACAGGAAGATAGATAGATAAAAGATACAACTCCTAGGGGAGGTGGGTGGGTTGTGAGGACTAATTCCTGCTGTTCCCAGAGATCACCTGTTACAGGTAAGTAACTGTGCTATCTCCAGGAACAAGCAGGAATAAGTCCTCACATATGGGGACTCCCTAGCTTAGATGCGTGGGATCCCCTGTCAAGGTTCGCCATCTTCGTATGGATCTCAGGCATCCATCCTGGGAAGGTGGGCAGGAGTTGTCTAAGAATGGAACAGGTGTTTGAGGACAGCCTGGCCAAACAAGGCATCCCGGCGGGAGTCCTTGTCCAAACAGTAATGGGCTGTGAAGGTATGAACCGAGGCCCAGGTAGCGGCTCGACAGATCTGATCAATGGAAACAGAGTGCAGATGAGCCATAGAAGTTGCCATGGCTCTCACATTGTGAGCTGTGACATGGCCTTCCAGAGAAATGTTTTTACTCTGGTAAGCAAAGGAAATACACTGAGCAATCCAATTGGAAAGTGTACGCTTGGAGACTGGAAGTCCCAAATGTGAAGGATCAAAAGCCACGAAAAGTTGAGAAGACTTTCGATGTGGCTGAGTCCTATTAAGGTAAAAGGCTAGAGCTCTTTTACAATCCAGAGTATGAAGGCTCCTCTCTGCACTGGAGGCATGAGGAGCCGGAAAAAATACAGGTAGATATACCTCTTGATTAAGATGAAAAGGCGAGACCACTTTAGGCATAAAGTGGGGATTCGTCCTAAGGACCACCTTATCATGATGAAATCTTGTATAAGGTGGATTAGCCACTAGAGCTTGCAGTTCGCTGATGCGACGAGCGGAAGTGACTGCAATTAGGAATAGTACCTTCCAGGAAAGAAATTTCAAGGAGGTAGAAAATAACGGCTCAAAAGGTGGCTTCATAAGCTGACCAAGCACTAGATTCAAATCCCATGCGACCGGGGGGGGTCTGATGGGAGGTTTAGTGAGGGTCAGGCCTCTCATGAATCTTGCAACAAGAGGGTGAGAGGAGATAGGTTGTCCATTTACAGGTTTCAGGGATGCTGAAATAGCACTTAAATGGACTCTTACAGAATTCGTCTTAAGGCCTGCATTGGAAAGATGCAGGAGATAGTCTAAGAGGGAATTCAAAGGAAGTGCCAGAGGGTCAAGGCCCTGCTGAGCACACCAAATGGAAAGACGTTTCCATTTGAAAGCATAAGACCGCCTCGTGGAAGGTTTCCTAGAGGCATGAAGGATATCTTTCACAGGTTGAGAAAGATTAAAGTCTTGAAGACTTAAGCCTTCAGTAACCAAGCTCGGAGATGTAGGGATTTGGGGTTTGGGTGCCACAAAGTCCCGTCCTCCTGAGACAGAAGGTCTGGTGCAGCTCCTAAGTCCAGGGAGGATCCCTGGGAGAGCTGTAGAAGCAGAGGGAACCACACTTGGCGTGGCCAGCGTGGAGCTATGAGGATCATAGAGCCGTGATCTCTCTGGAGTTTGAACAGAGTCTTGGGAATCAGCGGAATGGGTGGAAAGGCATATAGGAACGCCTGACCCCAATGGAGGAGAAAGGCGTCCGTGGCCTGAGCTTCCTGACACGGAGTCCTGGAACAGAACCGGGGAAGTTTGGCATTCCACGGACTTGCAAAGAGGTCTATGTCCGGGGTCCCCCATTCCTGAAAGATTCTGGTTATCTGGTCCACGTGTAGGGACCACTCGTGTGGCAGCAGAACTCGACTGAGCCTGTCTGCTCGAGTGTTTTGAACTCCTGGAAGGTACACTGCTAGCAGATGAATTTGGTGCTCTCTGGCGAAGGCCCATAATCTGAGAGCTTCGTTGCAAAGCGACAGAGAGCCCGTCCCTCCTTGTTTGTTTATGTAAAACATGGCCACCTGATTGTCTGTTTGAACCAGGACAGTCAGGTTGGCAAGGAGGGTATGGAAGACCTTGAGGGCAAGGTGAATTGCTCGCAGTTCCAGGAGGTTGATATGAAGGGTGGCCTCCTGTGGAGACCAAGTGCCCTGAGTGGAGAGAGTTAGCAGATGGGCTCCCCACCCCAATTGGGAGGCATCTGTTGTGAGGGTTGCTTGGGGTAGCAAGGGCTGAAAGGGAGCCCCCAACAACAGATTCTTGGTGGATATCCACCAATGGAGGGACCAAGACAGACGGTTTGAGGTTTGTATTTGGTCTGAGAGTGCTCCTGACGCCTGAGTCCACTGGGTGGCCAGGGTCCATTGAGCTGCTCTCATATGAAGACGAGCGTAGGGCACCACATGTACTGTGGAGGCCATATGGCCCAGGAGGCGTAGCATTTCCCTGGCTGTCAAGTGAGTGCTGGACTGGGCTTGGGAGGCCAAGCTCAGCAGACGCTGACCCCGAACCAGTGGAAGGTAGGCTCTTGCAGTGGTGGTGTCCAACTGGGCCCCTATGAATTCTAGAGACTGAGTAGGGCTGAGTTGAGACTTGGGAAGGTTTACCACCAGTCCCAGATACTGCAGAAGGCTCCTTGTGCGGTCTAGGGAAATCTGGGCCTGCGACTGAGTTGGAGCTCGAATGAGCCAGTCGTCCAGATATGGGAATACGAAAATTCCCATGCTTCTGAGAAATGCGGCTACGACTGCCATGCATTTGGTAAAGACTCTTGGGGCAGAGGCGAGACCGAAGGGAAGTACTCTGTATTGGTAATGACTTCCCTTGAACAGAAAGCGAAGATATTTTCTGTGGGATGGATGGATGAGTAGATGTGTATACGCATCCTGCAGGTCTAGAGAACAAAGCCAGTCCTGACTCTGAAGGTATGGAAGGAGAATGCCCAGAGAGAGCATTTTGAATTTCTCCTTGTACAGAAATTTGTTCAATTCTCTCAGATCTAGGATTGGTCTGAATCCCCCTGTCTTCTTTGGAATGAGAAAATAGGGGGAGTAGAAACCTGACCCTTGTTGATGAAGAGGAACCTCTTCTATGGCCCCTTGGGCAAGCAGAGAAGAGATCTCCTGATCCAACAGGGCTAGGAGAGGAGATGGAGAATTGAAGGGTCTCACCATGTGATGAGGAGGAAGGTTGGAGAAATGAAGTTTGTAACCCTCTCGGATGATAGAGAGGGTCCATTGCTCTGTTGTGATTTGTTCCCATCTGGGAGCAAAGTGAGCTAACCTTCCAGGTATGGTGAGAGGTTCTGGTTGGTCCAGAACCAGGAATGGCAAGTTCTCTAGGGGCAAGTCAAAACCCCTGAGGGGGTGGAGCCTGTTGAGCTGCAGTAGCTGCTGCCGGCTTTGCTCTTGCTTGTTTCGTTTGCTGACGTTTAGCCGCAAAACGAGGTTGAGAAGATTGCTGGCCAGTATTGGAAGCATATCTGGCCTTCTTATAATAAGGCCTCTTGAAAGACTTCTTCTTAGTGGGAGTAGAAGTGGACTTAGAAAGTCTCTCTAAGGTGGCATTTTCAGCGTCCATTTGAGTGGCCTTAACTTGCCACTCTGCACCGAATAAGTTCTCACCTGTACAGGGCAGATTCCGTAAGCCATCTAGAACCCAGGGTTCCAGATCAGAAGCCTGGAGCCAAGCCAGGCGTCTGGCTGCAATAGCAATGCCAGAAGCTCTGCTGGCTCCTTCGAAGGAATCAAAGGCAGCTCTGTTGGAGAACTTAGAAACATCTAAAAGTTGTTTCACAACAGAAAGGAAGTCCTCCTGTTTATCCTCAGGGATACAGGAGGCAAAATGCCGTACTTTCTTGGCAAGTTCCCCTAGGAACATGCCCATATAGAGGCTGTAGGAATTAATCCTGGCTATAAGCATACTAGCCTGGAAGATTTTCCTACCAAAAGAGTCTAGTGTCTTACATTCCCTTCCTGGAGGTGTAGAAGAGTGCCTTTTAGTACTCTTGATCTTTTTCATTGCAGACTTTACCACAATGGAGTGGTGAGGCAATTGAGTTTTCTGAAAACCAGGAGAAGGAGGGACCCGATACATGGTGTCCAACCTACGGGAATAAGGAGACAGAGTTAAAGGGTTCTCCCAGAAATCCATCAATTGTTCTTGAAGGATTTCATGGATAGGCAGAGTAACTGCTTCTTTAGGAGACTTAGAGTATCCTAAAATATCCAATCTTTTTGACCTTGGTTCCGTTTCAGAGGAAGTAGTGATAGAAAGGCCTTTAGCCATTTCTAAAATAAAGTCCTGAAAGGACAAATCCTCTGGAGGAGACATTCTCCTTTTTGGAGAAGAAGGTTCCTCAGGAAGGTCAAGGGAGAGCTCTGCAGACTCATCAGAGGAGACAAAATCCTCAGAGGAATCGGTGTATTCTCTAGTTTCCTCCAACGCACGATACGCATACCGATCGGTATCGACATCGGGCGTACCGGGTATGGAAGCGGTATGGAGCGAAAGCCCATACGGTACCGATTTGCGTTTAGAAGAGGAAGGCCTGGGTTCCGGCATGGCGGACGATACCGGAACCGGGCCCGGAACCGCTGGAAGCGGTACCGATGGCGTTGCAGCTTTAATGAAAGCCATGACGGCCTGCTGCATGGATTGGACAGTATTGCCCATAGACGCCACGGCTGCCTGGATGTCGGTACCGGTATGGGCCGGTACCCCAGAGCAGTCCAACAGGTGATCTGTCGAGGCCGTGCCATCGATGTCAACCTGTAGCCCCTGTATTGGCGTTTTGGAAGGTAGGACTTCCCGCCGGGGCTGTTTGGCTGGGGCAGGGTCCTCAAAACTAAGAGCCTCTCGATGCTTTGAAGGAGATTTGCTCTTTGAGGACTTGCCCACAGAAGGTTTGGTTACCTGAGATCCATCCGGGGATGATGACCTGGATGACTGTGATGTTGGATTCTCTGAAGCAAACAGCACATGGAATTTGTTGGCCCGGTTCTGCAGCCCACGCTTAGACATTTGGGAGCAGGAAGGACAGTCCGGAATGGAGTGGTCAGGCCCCAAACATTTAAGACACCATTCATGGGTGTCTGTGACTGATATTACAGCAGTACACTTGGTACACTTCTTAAATCCAGGGGCTGGCCTCTCCATGTGGAGAATTCAAGTAGGCCTGAAGGCCTAACTGAAGTGACCAAGTGCTGAAAAATAATAAAAGAAAAGAAATAATTTTTCAAGAAAGAAAAAGGAAGACCGGCGATACCGGTATCGGTATGGGAAGGCAGGTACGCGGTCTAAAGAAACAAAACAAAAAACTACAATTTCTTCAGCGGTGACAGGATACACGACCTGCTGGCTCCGCGGAAAAAGAGAAACTGAGGAGAGCTGTTCAGGAAGGCGGGAAGGCAGTGCGCATGTGCAGTGGGAGGTCCCAAAAGCTTCCATTCTAGGAAGCTGGGGAGCTTTCCCGCGCAGGCTCCGTCGGTACCGACGTACCCATATGTGAGGACTTATTCCTGCTTGTTCCTGGAGATCAAGTACTAAGCGTTAGTAAGAAGGTCACGAAATTTTTCCATAAAGAGAGACCTAAACCAGATCATCCTTACACATGTACTTGAAAGTGTCTTTCTCTGTTTCAAATCTCCCATCTACTCTTGTGCAATGTCTTGTATCTAGTCATCCTTCTTTATAAAAAATAAAAGACATCTTATCAATTTGTTCCCACAGGAAAGAAGTAAATCTTCAAAGAACTATCAAGTGACTAAAGGGAATGAAGCAATTTACAAACATTTGTTAGGTCTTTTGTGGAAGAGATTCATCTAAGTTGCCCTTCTACTAAAGCCTGCTATGCGGTTAACAGGCATTTAATGTGTGCAGGAGGGCCATGGTAATTATGCAGGCATGACAGCTACTGTCCCTAAAACACGAGTTCATTGCCCATCACATGAAAGGGTGGGGAATGGGCAGAGAGTGGATGCGGAAAGCACATTATAGTTAGCAAGGAGATACATATCACATGCTGATTGACAATGTGGTACTTAGTGTGGGTGTACTGTATGGAAGCTCTGTGGGTGGGGTTAGTTCCTGAACCTTCAGTAATTGTAAATGCTGCTGCCACTCATTAGGGTATAGTTTTGTATGCTAACTACCAAGGTCATGCTGGCCCCCCCCCCCCCCCCACATACACACACAGCACACGACTATTATACTTACCACATGTTAATGTCTGCTCTCAATGAGCGGCAAGTGCAGACCCTTGCCAGCCCTTCAGTAAAAGAGCCAGTGAGTCTTGCAATTGTTAATAATGGAACAGCCAAATTAATCTTACTTGAAATGAAAAATATCCTTTAAGATTTTTCATTAAAATATTTTACCATAGTCATCCTAAAACACTGGCATATATATTTCTACATACATAAGCACTTTTGTAAGCAAGATGATATTTTCTCCAAATCTGTATAACACATAATGAACTGCACCACTTCCAGTGATTTAAAATTAATGAACCTTGACAAATCCATCTACTCTACCACAATTTGATGAGGCTATAAACTGGTGTTGGAAGATACTTACATCTGTCTGCATGATTTGAAATGCTATAAACTGTTTTTCTTAAAATTAAATTTTTCAAAAATATACTGTCACTGAATAATACATGATCCATTAGAAAATCAATAAAAAGCTTTCTAATAGTTTGTGATGGGTCTTATTATGAGTAAAAATTAAAAGTGGCTTTGAAGACAGGTGCCTCCTCCCTCTCCTGCGTCTACTGTAATTTTGCACTCTGAAGAAATTTAACTTAGGGGTATGTAAAATGGCTGAGCGAAGTTTTCTGGCAATACAACAACTTTTATAGACTTTTACTCCATTCTAGGTATAGAAAAACATTTCATTGGTCCCGGTACTCTCCCGTACCTCCCGTACCCCTTCTATTGGTCCCGGTACTGATATGATTATCCAATTATGTTCCTTCAGTGGGCTCAGCACCTGCTTACCCCCCTTCTAGTCCCAATTACAATGGCCAGTTCATCAACTTGTTACTTTCATACTTCCAAGGCCATTGAGTCAATTTGTGCGTGTAGGGGAGCAGGGCTCTGCAACTCATCTGTCAGCAGTCCCAATTAAATCCCTTGCAGATGTACTTTTCTTATCAGTGACTTTTAAACATATTTTTCTGTATTTTTCCATCTTCCAGTTCTGCTTATCTAAGCTAGTTCAATACTCTTGCTATGTCCTTGCTATGTTCCAGCTCTACAGGAGCAGATTGGGGGATGTGCAATTCCCATAGGCCTCTCCACTAGCTTCACTTACAGGTCAAGCTAGCTAAGCTCGCTTGCTTATATCAGACAAAGTGGATCACAGGCCTACACCTGCCACATTCCCCCCTTTGATTAATCTCACCCTATTACTTAATAAGGTGTGAGAATTAAATCACTTCAAAATAGTTATGTTGTAATCATAGAATTCCGACTACCTGTAGGAGGTCTCGGTTGGTACAAGGCCATAATCTTAGTTGCGGTCTTCCGCTCTACTGTACTTTCAATAGCATTATGAATAGAACACATACAACATGGGATTAAACATGGTAATAACAAAATAACAGCAACAAGTATTAGTACTAATATAAGGAAAGTTTTAAATCCTCCCAGCCATGAGAAAAGGTTAGCAAACCAGTTAGGGAATTTCAATGAGTGCCAAGTTTGCACTGGCACATAAGCATGTCTTTGCATATCTTTAGCAATTTCTTCAACTACTTGACCCTTATCATCTATTTTTAAACAACAATTAGTTAAATTCAGCTTACCACATACTCCTCCTTCAGCTGCTAACAAATAAAGTGCTAAGCGATTCTGATATATAGCAGTGCGCATCTGAGTACTTTGTCTAGCTAAAAGTGTAAGAGCTTGGCTAGTTTCATTGGTCATTATCTCATCTACTGCTTGTAAGCGAATAATACGATTAATCATATAGACTGGGGTTCGATATCCATACATTCCATCATCATTCCAAGTGGCAGGCCCATAATATTCAATGATTCTTTCTGGTGGCCAATCATCACCCTGCCACTTCTCCCACTTGCCTACCTGGAGGGGTGATCTCTTCTGTCTCAAGGCTCTTTTGTGTCGGTGGGTAGTATATACTGGGTATCCTAATTGTTCTCCATGTTCAGTGTTTAAAAGAAAGAAAGAAGGTCTGATGGTCCCTAAGACACATGCTCCTCCCCATTGTGGCGGGAGTCGTGCATACGCTCGGTTTCCACAGATCCAATATAGGCCAGGTGGGGCTTGCCAGACATGGGTCTTGGCAAGATTGGTCCATAAATCAGCAAGTTCAGGAAATCTGGCTAATGGGTTAGGAGGTTCAGGGTGTTTGATTCCTGACCACCATGACGTCTTTTTGGTGGTGGCATTATAGAATTTCTGGCTAAGACAGACCAGCTGTCCTACCTGTTGGGTGAACTGAGGTCCAGTTCTGGTATAGCAAAGACGTCCAACAATTGAGTGCGCTAACACCCATTCGCTAGTAGTCTTGTGTAATTCAGTCTGATTGTAAGTCAGAGAATAATTTAGTTCTTGAGCTTCCCATGGCCACTGGTCTCCCATTTGGGTTCCGCCACAGAAATAACAATCTGAGATTTTAAGACTAGATACTACTGCTCAAGTTATCCAGTGGCCCCGGGGAAGAGAGTGCTTCTCCAATATGTGGACGATCTGCTGATAGCTGCCGTATCAGAAAGTGAATGTATACAAGCCACCAAAGACCTCTTGCAGTTACTAGATGAAGCTGGATATAAAGTTTCCAGAGCAAAAGCACAACTATGCCAAAAAGAAGTGAAATACTTGGGTTTTCGTATAACCCAAGGAAGCCGAAGATTAGGCAGAGAAAGAAAAGAAGCAGTATGTAGAATTCCAACCCCAACAACCAGAAAGCAAGTCAGAGCCTTTCTGGGAGCGGCAGGATATTGCCGAATCTGGATACCCAACTTTGCCCAAATTGCCAAACCACTGTATGAAGCCACAAAAGGAGAAGAGAAGTCGCCACTGGAGTGGGGATTTGAGCAGGATACAGCCTTCAAGAAGTTAAAGGAAGAATTGATGTCATCACCAGCACTTGGACTACCAGATGTTCACAAGCCTTTCCACTTGTTTGTACATGAAGCACAGGGAAATGCCTTAGGCATGTTGACTCAGAAATTGTGAAATTGGGAGCGACCTGTAGCATATCTATCGAAACAGTTGGACACTGTGGCCAAAGGATGGCCACCATGCCTGAGAGCAGTTGCAGCTACAGCATTATTAGTGAGTGAAGCAGACAAGCTCACATTAGGACAGAACATACGAGTCACTCTGCCACATGCAGTCCTTGCCCTCATGGAACAAAAAGCAAATTATTGGCTCACCAATTCCCGAATGTTGAAATACCAGAGCATGTTATGTGAAAACCCACAGATACAACTAGAAGTGAGCCACGCCTTGAATCCAGCCACCTTGATACCCATTAGTGAAGAACTCCCAGAACATGACTGTATCGAAGTCATGGACACTGTGTTCTCCAGTCGACCTGACCTGACAGATGTGCCCATAGACAACCCTGACCAAGTCTATTATGTTGATGGGAGCAGTCTCATCCTCGATGGACGACGCTGTGCCGGATATGCAGTTGTCACTCAACATGAAGTAGTTGAGTCATCAGCTTTAGCCTCAGGCCTACACCTGCCACATGTTTACTAAAGCGCACTAAGGCAGCATGCAGTAGCACGTGCTAATGAAGCGATAAGGTGTTTTTGTGAGGAAAAGGGCCCTGGGCGTGTAAAGGGCATGGTGGCATAAAGCGCCCTATGTATCAGTGTGTGCTAATGGAACCTGGTGCGGTAAGGTGACAAGCATGCACTGTAACATACGAAAAAGGCAGTAAATTCAAAGCAGGAGAAAGGAGCAGCAACGGAAGACAATCCGAAGGTGAGGGATGGATGGATGGATACGTGGTAGCACATGGATCTGACGAACCCTTTCCATCTGATATTGTTGTCAGCAAGTTGGATGTGCAGATGAGACCCAAGATTAATGTAGCAGCGTGGTGCGCACATGTCACTGTTAGTACAGTCAGTGTTATGTATAGGAGAGGCCCAAAAATTGTCAGGATGCAGTCATCATGCTATCGATATCTTCAGCAAAAGAAGGAGTGAGCATGAGTGGTGGTGTGGAGCAGCCACAGTAGAGGTGTGTTCCAACTGCTGACCAGTTGCACATGTTCTCACACATGTCATGGTATAGCAGCTGCATGTCAAATATTGGACTGCATATGACGGCCATATGGTGAGTGAGGATCTGTGTTTCTGATGGTGGTAGAGTGTGTGTAATGTCTGTGGTGGTCAGATATTGCAAATGTGATGGTACACATGCCGCTTGGATCTGTTTGTCCACGACGTAGGTGTGCCATGGGAACCCAAAAATACCATTGCAGCGGGTGTGGCGGATGCCTCAACTGGGTACCAGAAATGCACAATCTACCTCATACATGTGGACAACATAAAGCCACATGTCTGTGTCATAATATGGAGCATGTAAGGATGTGCGAGGATGGCAGCGGATGGGGATTGAAGGAATGGGATATAGTTTCATGTACAACGTATATGTGTCAGAGTTTCCAATGGCCACTCAAAGTCAGGGTGCCAAGGTTCAAATATGCGCTGCATGTGTATAAGACATCCGTGGCCCAATATCATCAGCCTCCTGCAATGTTGCATGCCGGAGGCAAAAGAGTATTGCTGTCAGAAATGTATGAATGTAATGTGCATGCATGACCTATGCGAGGCCCCATTGTGGATGGCTACATCTGTAAAGGCACACCCTGGCCCGCAGCTGACAGTATCGCCAGATGAGGGTAACAGAACCCCTGATGAAAACGTGCTATCTGAAATGTGGTCCACTCGCCAGAAACTTGAAGCATAATGACAATAAGTCACAGAACTTCATAGAGGATGCTGAACCAACAAAGGGAATGTGTGTTGCAGCATACACTGCAGCTAAAGGTTGTCTCCTCAAAATCACTCTACCACTATGTGTCCACATGTGGTGAATACATGGTATAGAGGGGAAAATGTGCAGTTACAGTCATGGAGATTGGTGTATGGTGTATATATATATACACACACCAATCATTTGCACTCCGTGGCCCATTCATGTGCTGTAGTCACAATAGGAATAGTCCCTCAGGTCTCACAGCAGAGCGAAAAACAGTCTGGTTGTCCAACAGTCATAACTATAATGAGTATGGTAGAAATGTATATCAGCAAGAATGGGGACATGATAGAATGCGGACATTGCACAAATCTGGACAGAAGAATGAGGAGGGTTTAAAAAAACATCCAGTACAAACATTGAACCGGCATCCCTGTGCGGCCACAGTACTCTAACCACTATGCGAGGGAAGTGGTGGGAGCAAACACAGTGACGGAATTCAAAATGGCATGGGACAGACACAGTGGATCCCTTTACAACATCAGGATAAAAGCAAAATAATTTGGGCAGACTAGATGGACCATACTGGTCTTTATCTGCCGTCATTTACTATGTTACTATGCCAAACTTGCACAGCATCTGCCATGGCAGCAAGTACTAATAAAGGGAATGTATGTATGTATGTACGCATCAGCCTCCGTTGTACCAGCAGGTTGTCAGCTCATTCTCAAAGAACTGTGAATGACCTGTGTATTGTTCACATATCTGTTGTGGTTAAATGTTTCTGACTTCATGGATTGGGTCTGAGACCTGACCCATGTTAAAAGTATGTTTCATACATCTTCTGCCCTCACACAAACAACCCTGTGCATTCTCCCAAGCCTCACCCAAAATAGAAATGGCCTCAGATATATATCTCTGCCCTCTGCACGTTATGAACAAGATCACAGGAAATGACGTCTATTGGCAAGTAATCTGCACTAAAGACCCATCTGTTCCAATGTACCTTCAATCTCCCTCATCCTCCTTAGTGACTTTATACCTTTCATTCCCCCTTTTCCTTTCTCTTCTACCTCTGCTCTTCTGTCCTTTCCTATCAATTATTGCCATTCCTTTCTGCCTTTACCCCAGCAGTCATTTGACTTTTGTATTGTACACCGCTGTATGTCCTTTGATTTAAGCGGTATAGCAAATGTTTGAATAAAAGATATAAAAGATAAAAAGATGCAGCATGTTGTCTTGCACTGCATGCAGTAGAGTCATTTGCATGCTGCATACCAACAAGTGTAATTTCCGCTGGGCACTGCTGTATACAAGGACAGTGCAAGAACCCTGATGCTAGGCACCTACAATGTTTAACTGTGGAAAAGCAACAAACAATGCAGCAGCATGAGCCTGCCTGCAATGTGTGAACATGTAGGCACCTCCCCATGTCAGCTGTTGAATGGGCTGGTGTGCAGTGCAGATATGGGAAGGACCCACAGAATGTTTCTCACGGGTCCCATGTACATCCACTACTATGTCCAAAGTTTATCTCCATGACAAATCTCATGTAGAAGCTGGATTATGTGCATTGTGCTGTATGCCCCTCAATGCAGTCGGACATTCTGCAGGCCTGAGTGTCATGAGCCTGTGTGTAGATAGTATGTGGGTTATTTTGAGACACCAACACTGATGCCCTACATCACATTTCTGCCTGTTAATATAACTATGCCAATCCAGCACATGTATACCCTGCAACAACATTGGAGCTGTATGGAGAGCTCCAGATGCTGCTGGAATTGTGTGTGTTCCAGGATGTGCATGTGGGGACTGTCCATTACGTTCAATGCCTGATGCCCATTGCTGCATTTGTCTTGGGCCATCTATGTTCCTGGTAGGCCTGCCAGCTGCAGATGTTATTTGACCTACACGTTGCCCAAAGTCATCCTGAATGTGGCGTAATATCAGTGGACAACATGAAAACAAGAAAGGAAGGCAACGGGATCGGGGCTTGAAGGTGGAGGTGCTGTGCTGTGCTGCGATGGTGCCGGGAGGCGCTGGCCTTTAAATTGCTGCGTCTGGGGTGCTGATTGGCCCTGATTGGCCGCTGGTTGGAGAGCGGGAAGGGTTGCAACCTTCCGCTCTTTCCCGCCACCAATCGGGGCTTGAAGATGGAGGTGCTGTGCTGTGATGGCGCCGGGAGGTGCTGGCTTTTAAATTGCTGCGTCCGGGATGCTGATCGGCCCTGATTAGCCGCTGGTTGGAAAGCGGGAAGGGTTGCAACCTTCCGCTCTCTTTCCCACTGCCGATCGGGGCTTGAAGGTGGAGGTGCTGTGCTGCGATGGCGCCAGGAGGATGGCGCCGGGAGGTGCTGTGTTGCGATGGCACCGGGAGCAAATGTAAGAAGAAGAATGTACCAGACAAGTCACACAAGAGGGCAGTGTGCTTCTTACAGGAGGAGAATGATGTGTTCCTTGCACAGGTGCTTGAACACTATGAGGAGCTCTATGGGCGCCTGAGCACCCAGACCCCTGTCAGCACAAGAAATGCTCTGTGGGAGCGGATAAGGCAGGCTGTCGCTAAGGTTGGTGGACCTACTCGGGACTGTGAGGGCCTATGCAAGAGATTCAATTACAAACCCTCTGTCAGGGCACACCTCACAGCTGATTATCAGCATGCACTGGGCACTAGTGGTGGTTGACCCAGTCGGCCAAACCTCTCTGTCCTGGAGAAACAGCTAGCACAGAGACTGGGGCCCATCTACATACACGGATTGCCCCCAGAGCTGGACATGGCCTATCCACGTGCCGGTAGGTGTTGAAACGTGTCAAGGTTTGGAGATCACATGGTTATGAGTATGGTTTATGATTATGTTTATGTCTATGGCCATGCAATATCTGGATGTACTGGCCAGGCTAAGGTGCATCACAGTGGTGTACAATCACTAAAAACAGGTACTGGATACATTGGTCATGGGTGGTGCGGGCGATCCCTACTAGCCACACATTGCAACCATTCCAGGTCCCCCACCCCTGCTGGTTCCTCTCACAGCCATCTCCCACTACCCACCATTGTGTGCATATGGGTCTGCACATAGCCCCCAAGGTCACACAGACACACAATGCCCAAACAACACATGTCAGGCATGACCAAGACCCAAGGCCACTGACCACCCCTCCCTCCCTGCTGTGCACAATTCTGTCAATGAGTGCTCTCTCCTAGGGTGTTTCACTTTACAACTCAACACACACAAAAAAATCCTAGTCTCACATCAGTGATTAGACCACTAATTTCCTCATCAGCTAGACATTGAGCGTAAAAACACAAAACTCCTATGAAGAGAGGCTAAAAAGGTTAGGGCTCTTCAACCTGGAAAAGAGATGGCTGAGGGGAGATATGATAGACGTCTATAAATTAATGAATGGAATGGAACGGGTAAACATAGATCGATTGTTTACATCATCAGAATATAAAAAGACTAGGGGACATGAAATGAAGCTACAGGGTAACCTATTTAAGACTAATAAGAGAAAATATTTTTTCACTCAACGTGTAATCAAATTCTGGAATTTGTTACCAGAGGATGTAGTAAAAGCTGTCAGTGTAGCTGGGTTTAAAAAAAGTTTGGACAAGTTCCTGGAGGAAAGGTCCATTAACCATTATTAAAAGGGACCCAGGATATCACTGCTTGACCCAATACAAGCATTGAGGAACCTATGTCTTTTGGGGAGACTGCTAGGTACTTATGACCTAGATTGGCCACTGTTGGAAACAGGATACTGGGCTTGATGGACCTTGGTCTGACCCAGTATGGCATATCTTATGTTCTTATATTCTTAACCCTGCAAAAGAACACTCAACACCAGCATCAAGAACTCAAATTGCACCAACTCTCCCTATGGAAAATCAGTACTGCAAATATTCTAGAATACCAGTAACCCCCAGTTAGAAAAGAGAACCTACATGTTAACAGAATTACTTATCTCGGCTGCATATGAAAAACACAGACCAGACCAGTCACCAATTAAAGATTAAGGGCCCGATATTGGAAAGGCATTTACATGGTTTACAGCCCTGTAAACTATATAAATGCTTTAAACGGGAATATTCGACAGCACTTACATGTTTAGTGCCGTTGAATATTCCTGTCCTTGCCCCAACGCACCCCGATGATATCTAGTTAGCATTGGGGCGTGTTGGGTCATTCCAGGGCAGAGCAGGGATGGAGAATGGCAGTAACCAGGTAGCAGCAATATTGGATCGCTACCCAGTTAGCGCTCCATGGCTAAAACTAGGCAAGCTTTTGGCTATTTCCCATTTCATTTCTCCATCTCTACCCTCTTTCACCTGCTTCAAGGAAGCTCTGTCCCTTTCTGTAGCTCTCATCCAATCCATAGCACTCTCTCCTTTTCAACTGCCCCAGCCTCACCAGGTCCTTCAAACCTTCTCCCCTACCCATATTTCTGCACTTGGTCTCACAGCCCAAATCATACTGATCACCAAATCACCTTGTCCCACTGTCCTCTTAATCTCTGCTCAATTTCTTAATCCCCACTATTCCCCCAAACAACTCCAAGTTGCCACTCACAATCCCACCCAAATCCCAAGTCCGCATTTAAAATCCCGATACCCAGCCTTAGAGTCTTTCTTCTGTTTTCTCGCACAAATTTTAGAGTTTCCACCTATGTCCCTAGTACCTGCCTCCTGCCTCCTACTCCCCTTCCCCAGAACCCACCCGTTTACTTTCTTCTCCAATTGTCATTAACCTTGCCTTTCCTCCTTCTTGCCCCAGTATGTCTTCTTACACCTTTCCCTCTCAACCTTCCCTTGGATGACTTTGCTTCTTCTCCATGCCCCACAGCATCTCCCCACAGCATATTCCTACATCAACCCTAGCATTTGCCAGCATTAGACCCCTTTCATTCCTAGCACCCCAGTCCTAGAATTAGCTCCCTTCCAGTCCCAGCCCTTTTCCAGTCCCATCTCCCCAGACCTAGTACCAGCCCATGTCCAGACTCCCTAACTCCAATAATCAGCCCATTTCCAGTACCATTCCCCATCCCCAGTATCAGCCCCCCATTCCCAGTATCAGTTAGACCAGAGGTTCCCAACTCCAGTCCTGGAGGGCCAAACACCATTCAGGTTTTCAGGCTGTCCCTAATGAATATGCATGAGATACATTTGCATGCACGTATCTCATGCATATTCATTAGGGACAGCCTGAAAACCTGAATGGTGTTTGGCCCTCCAGGACTGGAGTTGGGAACCTCTGAGTTAGACCCTGAATCTCCTATATCAGCCATTTCCAGCCCAACCAGCCCCAGTATCAGCTATTGCCAGCCCCCTAGCCCTCTCAGTATCAGCCCAGTTCCTGTCCCCCCCAGCCCCAATATCAGCCATCCCTCCCCCCACCCTGCAACAACACAGCTGCAGGAGCATTTATTTTGCTTCCGCAGATGTATTAAACATTAATACCACCATGGGAGCAAAAGCCAATGCTCCCTCGGCTATGTTGAACATTAATACAATTGCAGGAGCAAAAGAAAATGCTCCCGTGATTGGGGAGGGAGAGGGCAGGCTGGAAGAGATCCACTGAGGCAGGATTTCTGCTCCCATGCGTTACTGGCTCACCTCTTAAGCCGGCCCTGGCTGTCAAGCCACAGGCTCCAGTTCCAGAAGCTGAGAGACACCATTTATGGCTCCCTCACTCCCTTAACTCCAACGCTTCATCTCCAACAAACTGTCTGGAGACTACAGTCTTCAAAGGTGTAGAATCAATAGTGCTGAATGGTGCACATGTTACCACCAACTGCAATTGAAATCCTGCCATATACCAGTCAGAAACAATTGGGAGCAGCTAGCTGATTAACTGCACTCCTCCTGTACTTGCTGCCAATGTTCCCAGACTAGGCTGTTTCACACCCAGTTGGGCTACATTTTTGGAATTGTGAAGGGAAAATAAATTGTATAGATTGAGCTATCTTTGGGCTACTCTGCCCAGCCCCTGTCATGTGATAGCCCACAGCCCTGTGTTGCGACTGTGTCCAGTCATTGATTTGGAGATGGAGCAGAAGATAGAGTGTTGCCAAGCTAAGCTCAGGCTGCACAGAAGTGTGGTGTGCAGGTGCAGACCATCCACTGAACATCACTGACCATCTGCATTTGCACTACCTATCTCCTCACTGTCACTGCCTAGAGAGTTTTCCTGCACTGTGCACCACAAGGTGAGAACACTATGTCATAAGCAGCACCCAGCATGGGTGGCTGCGCATGAGATGGGAGTAGATGGAGTACACTGTGAGAGCGTTTCCTGGATGCTGGCTGTCTGAATGAGTACTTCTAGCCTCTCCTCTTTTCTAACACCTCAATAGAATTTGAAAAAGTCCAAAAAGCTAGTAGTACAAGCTGATTACAGGCACAATGGGCAGAAGGGCATCCTTGCTAGATAGTATTGGGAAGGAAGGGACAATTTAGTCAGTAGCATAAGCTATCTTACTAGACTCAAGATGATCAGTCAGAAGCCAAGACAGCAAGTTATACTGGGCTCAGGTATTCAGTAACAAATGTAAAGGGGAATTTTAGAAAAGACGTGGAGAGGGGAATCCCTACGTCCATCTCAGGAAATGAAGAATTAGACAGTATTTTACAAGAGGTTCTGTTAAATGTAGAGCCCCTTGTAAAATAGCTGCAGGACTGCACAGGTATGCCCATACACGTCTGGCAGGAGCTGCGATTTTAAGAAACTGCACAAGCTCCTCCACTTAGATGTGGGAGCAGCCTCCTAAAATTGCTGTACCAGCACAAAGGCATACTAGTGAAGCACTAAAGGTCTGGCCTCCCCCACCCCACAACCCCTTTTCCCAGCTTCCTCCAACCAGATATGCCCCTCCGCAGCAGCATCAACCAGATACATGATGCCCCCCTTCAATGACACTCCAACCCCCCCTCCACCTGCTTCCGCCCCCTCCTTCAATGCAGACTTCTGGTTTATGCAAAACCAGAAGTCTACATCACAGGGAGGCGGAAGCAGTAAACAAATAGCAAGCAGGAACCACAACGCAGCACTGGAGCCTTAGGTAAGCACTATGGTTAAATTAGACTTACCTGCTAATTGTAGTTCCTGGAGTAGATCCATTCTAGTCCCATATCATTAGAGTTGTGTACGTCCTCCCGCAGCTAGGAGACTGAGCATGTCACTCTTTCAGTGACCCTGGTATAAGTAGTCCAGGAACCGCCCCCTGAACCAGTTAGCTATTGTCAAAGCCGACTCACCAGAGCAAAAAACAAGTCCGCCCCAACACGGAACATAAGATGAACTAAAAACTGAAACTCTGACCAAAAACAAAACCAATAAACCTGTGCTGGATAAAAGAGTCACCCCCTCTCTCCAGCCCCTCCAAAGAGGCTGGCCACTCTTCCGAGAAGTAGGCGACTCCATAGTAACAGAAGCTAGAGCCTCTAGCCACCGCCTACGTGAACTGTCATCTTCTTCCCGTCCCCTGTGCTCAGCTAACTCTTGGCAGTAAACTCCCGGGTGGGAAGCGGGACTAGACTGGATCTACTCCAGGAACTACAATTAGCAGGTAAGTCTAATTTAACCTTCCTTATTGTAGCTCCAGTCTAGTCCCGTACCATTAGAGATGTAGCAGAGCAGTGAACAATCTCAACGGGAGGGACCTGCCAGACCAGCCTGAAGCACCGCCGATCCAAATCTCGCATCCCCTGCTGCCTGCACATCAATTCTGTAATGCTTGACAAAGGAGTGCAACGAAGACCAAGTCGCAGCCCTGCAAATCTCCACCGCTGGAACCAAACTACACTCCGCCCAGGACGCTGCCTGAGATCTCGTAGAATGCGCTCGCAAACCCTGTGGCACTACTCTGCCCTTCAGCATATAGGCTGATGCAATCGCCTCCTTAATCCACCTAGCAACTGAAGCCCTAGAAGCCGGCTCTCCCTGTCGCGCATTTCCAAACAGAACAAACAGCCTGTCGGACTTACGCAGCGCTTCCGTTCGCTGCAAATACACCTTTAGGACTCTCCCGACATCTAATCTATGCAACCTACGTTTACGTCCCTCTTCAGCTGCTCTAGCAAACACCGGCAGTGCCACCACCTGATTAACATGGAAGGCGGAGACAACCTTAGGCAAAAAAGACGGTACCGTACGCAGGACAACCTTCTCACTGGAAAAGGACAAGAAGGGTTCTCTACATGACAGGGCCTGCAACTCCGAGATCCTCCTGGCCGAGGTGATCGCCACCAAGAATACTACCTTTAGTGTAAGATCCTTCAGGGTCGCCTGTGACAACGGCTCAAAAGGCTCCCTCACCAGCGCCTCCAATACTATGTTGAGATCCCAGCCTGGAACTACTCTTCTGCAGGGAGGTCTCAACAAAGAGGCTGCTCTCAAAAATCTCTTCACATCTCGATGAGCCCCCAGAGTCTTCCCCTGCACATTCCCCCGGTAACAGGCTAGAGCCGCTACCTGAACCCGGAGGGAAGATGCCGCTAAACCTTTATCTAAGCCATCCTGCAAAAAGGCCAAAACCTGCGCCACCGTGGCCTTCAATGCTCACACTTGCCTCTCCTCACACCAAGCCTCAAACAATCTCCACACGCGAACATACGCCAAAGACGTAGACCACCGCCTTGACCACAATAACGTAGCAATCACCGCTGACGAATAACCTTTACTCATTAACCTTGCCCGCTCAAGAGCCAAGCCATAAGCGAAAACCGATGTACCTGAGGCATTCTTAACGGTCCCTGCACCAGCAGATCCGCCTTGTCCGGCAGCTTCCACGGTGGGTCCACCAGCAGACGCAGCAAGTCGGCATACCATGGCCTTCTTGGCCAGTCCGGCGCTATCAGCAGAACCAACCCCCTGTGCCTCTCTATGCTGGAGAACTCTGCCGATGAGCACCCATGGCGGGAACACGTACAGAAGACCTGATTCTGACCACCTCTGAATCAAAGCATCCAGGCCACTGTTCCCTCTAAGCTGTGCGCGTGTGCGCGCGCACACACCTCGCCGAGCGAGCGCACATACTTTACAACAGAGCGCACAAAAATTATGGTTCTGATTCTGATAGAAAACAACACAGATGTCTTAAAATTTAAAAGTTGTGATTGTAATTACTAGAAATTTTCCACTTCATTTAGTAATCATCTATTTTCATTTAATTTGATTAAAATCAATGTGGTGTACATACTGTATTCGGACGTGTAGTCAAATTTTAAAGTATATAACTCCACGTGTCGTTATATGGCGCACAAAAATTTAACCTTTCTTCAAAAGCTGCACAGCTGATATTTTATGCGCACACAAACTACAGAAAATTAGAGGGAACATTGATCCAGGCCCTCCGACATCCTTTCCCGCCTTCTGCTGTAAAACCTGTTGACCTTCGCCGACTCGAACGTTGCCATAAGGTCCATCACTGGCCGACCCCAACACCGAATCAGCGCCTCGAACACGTCTGATGCAGGCTCCACTCTCCCGGATCCACTCGCACCTGACTCAGAAAGTCTGCAGTCACATTGTCCACTCCGGCTACATGAGCAGCCGACAACGCCACAAAATGGCGTTCGGCCCACTCCAGCAAGCCCTCCGCTTTCGTCTCCAACGGCACGCTGCTGGTTCCTCCTTGCCGATTTATGTATGCCACCGCCGTGGCATTGTCCGAGAACACTCTGACCGCTTTTCCCTGCAGACACCCCTGCAATGCCCGCAGCACTAAGAACACCACCCTCAACTCCAACCTGTTGATGGACAACTCCTTCTCCTGAATGGACCACTGTCCCTGGGCAAACTGTCCCTCAAAGTGTGCCCCCCAGCCGAAAAGACTCACGTCTGTCGTCAAGGGCTTCCAGTCCGGCACCTCCAGAGGCATGCCCCTCTCGAGGCCTCCCATCCGCAGCCACCACTGCAACGATCTTTGAGCCTCCTGCGGACACACCAATGCCATCGACAACGGATCCGTCTGATGAGACCACCTCCGCAGCAATGCTCTCTGCAAAGGCAGCATATGAGCTCTGGCCCACAGTACTACCTCTATTGTGGCCGCCATCGTCCCCAGCAGCTGTAGATACCGCCACGCCGAAGGCGCCCTGCTCTCCTGAAACTCCTGAATCAACCTCCACAATTTCTGAACCCGCTGCAACGGCAGGAAAACCCTTCCCCTGTGCGTGTTGAAACGAGCTCCCAAATACTCCAAATCCTGGGCAGGCGTCAACTTGCTCTTCGCCACGTTGACTACCCAACCCAAACTCTGCAAGAACGACACCACCCGACTGGTCACCCGCTGACTTTCCTCCAGCGACTTTGCCAGAATTAACCAGTCGTCTAAATACGGGTGCACCAACACCCCTTCTCTTCTCAACGCCGCCGCCACCACCACCATAATCTTGGTGAATGTCCTCGGCACCGTTGCAAGCCAAAAGGCATCGCCTGAAACTGGAAATGCCCCATCGGCACCGCAAAGCGAAGGAACCGCTGGTGCTCCCTTCTGATCGGGATGTGCAGGTAAGCCTCCGACAGATCTAACGATGTTAGATACTCTCCCTGCCGCACCGCTACCATGACCGACCTCAACATCTCCATCCGAAAGTGCGACACCCTGAGGCACCTGTTCACTTGCTTTAGATCCAGAATAGGTCGCATGGTACCCTCCTTTTTTGGTACCACAAAATAAATCGAGTACCAACCGCAACCTTGTTCTTCTGGCGGTACCGGCACCACCGCCTCTAATGCTAGTAATGTTTCCAGTGTCTGCCGTACCGCCTCTCTCTTGGCTCTCGTTCTGCATGGGGACCGCACAAACGCATCCCGCACTGGACGTTGGAACGCGAGAGCATAACCCCTCTGCACGATTTCCATTGATCTGAAGTAATGTGGGCCCAAGCAGGAACGAAATCTTTTAACCGACCTCCTACCAGCACGGTTCCCGCCTGGACCCCCCTCACTTCATTGCGGCTTCTTGGCGCCCGGGGACGCCGAGGCTGCAAAACCTCTGCCCGCCCCTCGGAATCCTCGAAATCCTGGGGATCTATAGGGAAATCTCCCTCGCTGTACTGGGGAAAACCTGGAGGGTCGAAAACGCCTGAACTCTCTGAGCTGACTTCTAGACGGTCCTCCCGTCCGCGTCAACTTCTGTTTGTCCTCAAGCAACCGCCCACCTTTCGACTCCCCTAAATCCTTCACCAACTTCTCCAATTCCTCCCCAAAAAGGAGTTTACCCTTAAACGGAAGCTTGGCCAACCTTGCTTTGGACGCCCCATCCGCCGCCCAATTTTGCAGCCAAAGATACCGCCTTGCCGCCACTACCGATTTCATACTCTTAGCCAGTCCCCTGATCAAATCATACTGACTATCTGCTAGATACGCCGTTCCCGACTCTATACGGGCCGCCTCTTCTGCCTGGGCCCCCTTCCACCTCTGAGACCAGCGCAGACACGCCCTTGCTACCCAGGCCCCACAAATCGAGGCCTGCAAGGAAAGAGCATTCA
The DNA here is from genome assembly GCA_033557465.1 of Ichthyophis bannanicus. Classification (NCBI taxonomy): domain Eukaryota; kingdom Metazoa; phylum Chordata; class Amphibia; order Gymnophiona; family Ichthyophiidae; genus Ichthyophis; species Ichthyophis bannanicus. The sequence goes on along the minus strand of CM066035.1, from coordinate 168,632,345 downwards.
CCTCAAACACCTGTCTCAACAAAGAATCTAATCTCCTGTCCTGCGCATCCTTAAGCGCGGCACTCCCCTCAACAAGGATAGTGGTTTTCTTAGTTACTGCGGACACCACCGTGTCCACTTTCGGCGGCTTAAAAATATCCTTATCCGGCTCCTCTAGAGGATAAAGCCAAGCCATGATCCTAGTCCCTTTAAGGCTAGTTTCCGGGGTATCCCATTCCTCCTGAATCATCTCTTTGAAAATCCTATGAATGGGAAAAGACCTCTGAGACTTTCTCACCGCCTGCAATAACGGATCCTCCAGAGCTGTATTTATTTATTTATTGTTCTTATATACCGCACTCTTAAAAATCAGCGCGGTTTACATAAAACGGTGTCGTGCAATAAGAGCACTTACAATGAACAGGGAGGATTAACTTGGATTAAACTGGTGGTAACTATATACATCAATTTATATCTGTCTACAGTCTGTATTTATAGTATGTACAACATTGGTAAAGGTTTACGTGTTCATGGATGGTAGTGTGTTAGGGGGTCAATACACACAAAAAATCACCGCCTAAGGGAGAAATCTAAATATACCATACAAAAAACACCCCTTAGTAACTCCACTATCACAAAAAAATACACGTTTCTCAATGAAAATGACTTAAAAACACTAAAGTTCTTAAAGACCAAGCTATCACTGGACCTCAGGTTTTACTCACCCTCCATTTGGCGAAATTCATCACCATATAGTGTCTCCTAGTAACGTATCGGCCGATACTTTACTAGGAGACACTATATGTGTCCTGTTTTATTATGGCTTTTGCTAAGAGTGATATTTCTTAAGTTTTGGTTCCTGATAAAGCCTTGTGGCGAAACAAAAGCTTTTGTTGGACGATGAACGGATAGTGAAGCGGCAACTAATGTATCAGTTTGTGGGAGCCTGTGGGAGCGCTGGAGTGGAATATTTAACAGATAAGTAATGAGATGCTCTCTGAATGAGGTTCGGTGATGTTACTTTTTTAAGAAGTTTATTCTTCTTTTCTTTTGCAGTATTTCATCTATTTTTGCATCACCCTGCTATCTGGAAGACATAATTATTGCTGTTGATATTAAAGGGCACTCTTTTGATTCATAGAGATAGAGCGGACATCCCCCGCAGCGTTTTATGTTGGATGGTTGTTTGATTGTATGGGATGTATTAGTGTTTAATAGTATTTGAATTTGTAGGTGTGTATTTAGGTTAGTTGATGTGAATCTCTGTTGAAGTTTTAGGAGGGTAAGGTGTTTCTTAGAACAGTTAAAAAGACTTGTCTTGTAATAAAGTATTTAATATATTTTTACTAAAGCTATGGACCTATGATGTAAGTGTCCGCCATTTCCCTATGGTAATGAATTTCGCCAAATGGAGGGTGAGTAAAACCTGAAGTCCAGTGATAGCTTGGTCTTTAAGAATTTAGTGTTTTTTAAGTCATTTTCATTGAGAAACGTGTATTTTTTGTGATAGTGGAGTTACTAAGGGGTGTTTTTTGTATAGTGTGTTAGGGGGTGCCATGTTGGAGGATTGTGAATAATGTAAAAGAAAGAGGTGATGTTTAAGTGCTCTTCTGAATTGGGCTAGATCTTTGATGGCTCTAATGGGTGCAGGGAGTGCATTCCAGCAGCTAGGAGCATAAAACTTAAATGCTCTGTTCCTGGTTGTTTTGGTACATTTTGTTATTTCGCTGGGAATCGATAGTGTGTTGGCAGTGCATGTTCTTCTTTCTCTGTTTTCTGGTATGGGGTGGATGAGGTCCAGTAAAGCTGAGGGGGCCATCTTGTTAATGATTTTGAAAGTGATGATGGTTACTTTATATGATAGTCGACAGTAAATTGGTAGCCAATGTAGGTTTTTGAGGACCGGGGTGATGTGGTCAGCTCTGGAGGCTCCGCTCAGGAATCTTGCGACCGTATTCATCGCTAATTGTAGGGGGATAAGGGTGTTTTTGGGAAGGCCATCTAGCGTAATCAAAGTGGGGGATCACCAATGCTTGGAAGACTGTTCTGAAATCCTCTGGATGTAGCAAAGGTCGAAGATGTTGTAGGGTTCGTATCTTGTGATATATTTGTTTGATTATGTTGTTGTATCCTCTGCCGAAACCGAAGCTGGCACATTTAGTCTTTAGAGTCTCTGTAATCAAAGCCGAAAGCTCCTCTCTCCTAAACACTCTCACTATTCTCGCTTGCTCCTCTGGCTCCATAATCTCACCTTCCTCTAAATCCTGCTCTCCATCTGAACCTTCCAACACCTCTGACACCAAGTCCTGCTCCTCTCCTTCTAAGAGCAGCTTGGACTTCTTGCCTGCACCATCGCCGGCTACCTCTTCTAACCTAGCCCCCGGCCTCTTAGCCCCTCGGGCCTCCGCCCCCGAGGACCCTGTCCCCCCTGAACTAGGGCCCCCAAGAGCCTGTTGCAATAGTGACAAAAACTGAGGCGAAAAAATCACCCCCAGACCCCCCTGTAAAGGGACCTGGGGTAAAACGACATCCGGTGCAGACGAAGGCCCCGGCACCGGCTCTGTATTCGCCTCCAGGGACCTTGAGGAGTCCCTCATGACCGCCTCCTCCGCAGGCCCAGACCCCTCTAACTCTCTGTCAGCCATTGACGCTTCAAAACCACAGCCTCTGCACACTCCTGATTCAGAGAATGTGCCCTTACGTGCCCCACACAAGAGGCACCTAGGCCTTCCAGGCATGAAGCCCACTGTCCAATACAGTGACACAGAGAAAACCCCAGGACCAACCGTATATTAAAATGCTTCAAACATCCTTCCAACTCCTCCTGTGTGTTGGAGCTGTTTTTCTATTTTAACTTCGGTTTTTTTGTTTTTTTTTTAACACTCACTCCTTCACAAACAGCTACAGTAGGCCTTCCCGCCTGATTTCCAGTTCCCGCGCTTCTCCACACGGCCCTGATGTGCTCCTACAGTGCCTGCACGAGCCTTGTAAACCTCCCGCGGCCCCAACCAAAAAACCGCCGCGTCTAGCTCCAGCCAGCACTAACACAAACAGACACAACTGTTCTTCTCTTACCCGGCGCTGATCTGCTCTAGTGAGTCCTGGACCATTAGATCCCTAACCTCCTTCCGCTGCACGAAGACTGAGCAAAACTGGTTCAGGGGGCGGTTCCTGGACTACTTATACCAGGGTCACTGAAAGAGTGACAAGCTCAGTCTCCTAGCTGCGGGAGGACGTACACAACTCTAATGGTACGGGACTAGACTGGAGCTACGATAAGGAAGTTGTGCTTCCCTTGCCTTTGCCACCGCTGCTGGCCCCAGAGAGGGGTGGCAGCAATGGTGGCAATGGAGGGGCAAGAAGCAGCAGCATGGAGGGTTTACTTAGAGTGCCTCTGATCCTTGCACCCAGCCTGCTTGATGGACCATTGATCTTAATGAGCTTGGCATGTCTTACGTGCTTTTATTGTTATTTTATTGTCATTATGATGTTCTCCACCTGGAAAGGGGACTTATGAAAGAAAAGGATTGATGCTTGTTTTATTATGGGATTGACTGGATCTGAGGTTTGTCATATGGTCTTTGCTTTCTACAGAATTCTTCTTGTATATTTTATAAACTGCAATAAAAATAATAGGAAAGAAAGACTTCTAAGGTATTTTTAATATAAATTAAGCCATTGAACAAAGTAGAAAAATTATAGTAACTTGTCATAATATCTAACATATATGGGGTTTTAGAACGTCTTTCAGGATGTGATGTATGTGAGTTGATGTTTGTCTTTATAACAGACCTGTGTATGGTCAAGTTTAAATTGTCATAGGATTTTAGATTTTGGAGTTATCTTCAACTGTAATTGAAGTTTCCATATGTGTGTATGTGATCTAGCATTGATAATTGCTTGAAATAATTGAGTTTAAAATATCTTAATGTATCACCTGTGATTCATGACAGCTGTTGCAAACTACTTAGATGCACTCCAAGGGGTCTAGTTACTAAGGTGTGCTAATGTTAACAGATGTTACTTTCCCATTAAACCCGCGTTATTAACCAGGTCCCAATGAATAACACGGAACCTGTTTTAAAATAATGCTTGTTAACAGTGAATGTGCGTTAACATTAGCCCACCTTAACAAATTATGGCCTAAGGGTCTAATTACTAAGTATAAAACTCGCATGGCTCAGACTTTTATGTCTAGTGCCCCTCCCCAATCCACTCCCTACCCCCTCACACACAAACACATTAACCTCCAGCCTCCCCCTACCCTCCAAAATCAATTCTGGCTATGCCACGGACTTGAAGGCAATAAGGATGGAAGGTTTGGGCATTCCCACTGCCCCTGGTACTCCCTTTCCTCCACCTGAATCACCAGCTTAGCCCTCCAGTACAATAGTGTGCTGCAGTGGAGGGCAATAAATCTCTTTAACCCGCCATCTGAAATTTAACATGGCTAAAACCGAGCTCCTTATCTTTCTCCTTAAGCACACCTCGGCCCCTTCCTCCCTTCTCTTTCTGTGAATAACACTACACTCCTCCCTGTTTCCTCAGTTCACTACCTTGGGGTCATCTTTGACTCTACTCTCTCTTCCTCTGCATACGTATATCCAACAGATAGCTAAAACTTCTGTTTCTTTCCCCATCCATCAGCAAAATTCATCCTTTCCTTTCTTTTTTTTAAATATTACAAACAGACATCTTAACATCTCTGTTTTCTTTATATAGTTCTGCTTCTCTGATTATTTGTTCTGCATATAAATTAAACAGGTAGGGGTAAAGTATGCAGCCTTGTCATACACCTTTGCTGATGTAGTAGGGAAATTAGCAGATCAAGATGCTATGATTGAGAATTGTAAGTCTTCAATAACTAAGTTGGAAGGGCAATATGTTTTAACCCAAGCTGCTCTCTCGTCTTTTATATGTGTTACTATGGTAATTCACCATCAGCTTGAGTTTCTTGAGAATGCAACTCAGGCTAAAAAAATCTTTGTTTTCTTAACTTTCCCTGCACACATTATTTGTCTCCACTTATTTTTCTTCAGAAGTACTTTAAAGAGGTTCTTTTGATTAATGATGTGGAAGCAATGACATTTTCTAATGTTTATTATATCCCCCAAGGGGCCAAGATCGAGGGACAGGTGGAGGAGGAGTCTATTTATCTCTCCCCATCTGAAACCTTAGACATCAACTTTTTTGAGTCATCGACAGATGCTATTCCTACTCGTGCTACACTGATCGCGTCCTTTATTTCTCTTATGGATAAATATATTATGAGGTTATATTTTACAAAAAAGAAGGCATATTTTTGTGTTGGCTCTATACAAATATTTCCGGATGTTTGTAAAACTACTCAGAAACGTAGGAAAGCTTTTTTTGAGTCTAAAGCCCCATGTCTTGGCCCTGGGGACTTCTTTTTTCTTAAAATAACCTTGTAAATGTGTAGTTGTGTATCACAGTGATAAATAATATTTCTTTTTCGATTCTGTACAACTCAAGGCTTTTTTTGTCTGGGAAGAAAACGAATTGATTTTGTTTTTTCATATTATTCATTTGGCTATCCGTCTAGTTAATGTGGGTTCAGGATATAGCTTTACTAGGGGTCCGGAGATGGGAGTTTATTATTATATTTTATTATTGGAATTAGTATTTTTGTATTTTCCTTTGTATTTGGAACTGGCTTTCCTCTTGATAGTAACCATACTATCACATATAAAAGACGAGAGAGCAGATTGGGTTAAAACATATTGCCCTTCCAATTTAGTTATTGAAGACTTACAATTCTCAATCTTAACATCTTGATCTGCCAATTTCCCTACTACATCAGAAGAAAACTGTGAGACCTCTGTGAGAGATGACCACAGTGAAGCCTCAGTGCGAGACACCACTTCCCAGATGTCACGCAGCGAAACATCCTTAGGAGCTGTCATATTTGGCACAAAAGGAGAAAAAGTAAGGGGAAATCAGCGTTTTAATCATGGTAACAGCATAAAGAAACCATTTACTTCAAGAGAGAGTCTGACCGGGAAGTCTGAGACATGACGCTCACCCCTTCTACATCCACAGGGGGGACATCCGCCTCTAATGTCACTCCCATCAGGTTGGGCAGGGTCAAACCCATTACTATGGAAGAGGAAACATCAGAGGGCGTACTCACAGTTCCAGAAGAAATATCCATATCTGCTGTACTTTCCTCCGATGTCACCAACTGAAGATGGTGGTCCATCAGGTCAATAACTTTGACAGATTTCGATGAGGCGACTGGAAAGATCTTTTTCCTTTTGCCCAAAAGCACTCCTCTTGATGTTTCTGCTCCCCCAGGCTCTGAAGGGGCTCCAAAGGGGCAAGCTGTGCCCCTTTGGGCACGCCCCTTCAGACACACACCCACGGGCATGCACCCCTGGCCGTGTCCCGCGGAGGGCCATAGATTTAAACCCGGCAGGGGTGACATCAGTGCTGAAAGCTCCTCCTCACCGCACTGACCAGAGATCCAAGAACCAACAGGTAAATGGTATAGTAGCAGGCAAAGCTTCCCTCCATCCTTTCCTTTCTGAACACACTACTAATACTATTATATACTCTTTAGTCACCTCCTGTCTTGACTATTACAACCTGCTCCTCCATGGTTTCCCTCTGAATCATCTCTCCCCCCTTCAATCTGTTCAAAACTCAGCTGCACGGCTTATCTTTCACCAGTGTCATTATGCTCACATAACCCCTGGCTTGCTATCTGTTTCTATATACATTTCAAACTGCTCCTACTAACCTATAAGTGCATTCATTCTGTGGCTCCTCGCTGCCTTTCCTCTCTTATTTCACTCTACACCCCTCCTCTGGATCTCCATTCCTCTGGCAGATCCCCTTTTTTTCCAATCCTTGCCCTTCTCTGCCACTGCTAACTCCAGACTTCATTCACTGCACCTTGCTGTCCCCAGGGCCAGTGCTAGGGTTCCTGGCGCCCCCCCCCCCCCAACCTATATATTAACGCTCCCTCCCTCATTATTATTTATTTTTTTTTAGTGCCATCAAGTCAGTATTGACTCATAGCGACCCAGCTACCTCTGGGTTTTCTTGGCAATGTATCACCGGAAGTAGATTGCCAGCCTTTTCTTCCGAGGCAATGGAGGGTAAAGTGACTTGCCCAAAGTCACAAGGAGTGCCAGTGGGAATCGAACCCTTGATCTTCTGGGTACTAGGCAGTTGCTCTAACCACTAGGCTACTCCTCCACTCCATCATTATTATTATTTCACCTCAATATGTGGCGTTAGTTGCACCTGTGGCATTTTGCCATGTTGAAGAATGGTAACTGCAGGGGAATGTACCTGCTTTTCTGAACTTAGCCTACAGCCCCACACTGATAACGCAGCCTACATGTGTTACTAACATGGAGCTTAGGAAACATGGCACTAAATGTGCCAAATAAGAGGGGCTAGGTAGCACCAATGCAGCACCTCCCTCTTCCACAAAAGCAACCAGACGGCCCCTACATAACATTTCCCACCTTCACAAAAACAAGAGGGGCTTTGTGACCCCCAATACAACACCTCCCACTCCAACATAAACACCAAGAGGGACTTGGCAACCCCAACATAACTCCTGAAACTGCCCACTGGACCAGCATGGTATTAATGAAAATATATACTTGTATGTCGCAAACCCCCCCCCCCCAAAGGATAGCTAAAATGCTTGCACTCCAAGGAACTAACAGAAAAAGCAAGAACCACAGCGCAGTTTAAAACACCAAATTATAAAATTATAACTCATTTTATTTTCTTGCTATAAACTGTGTTATGGTTCTTGCTTTTTCTTTTTGAATATATACTCTGCATCCACAGAAACCCCTCCCTCGACAATGGGTGCAGAGCAGAACTAAGACATTCACCCACAGATCTCAGTATATATTAAAAATAAAAAAAATCTGATTCTGGTCATCTCCGTAACAACATAAACAAACATTCTCCAGTAGCAGGCATATTGTGATCTAATAAAACCCTAAAAAGTCGATAAGGATCTACAGAGCAAATCTATTATACTAAACCAGCACCAACTTCCAAAACTCATACAAAAAGGAGCTTATGTAGAAAAAAAAGCAGCACTGCACATATTGCAGTGGGTCCTACAGTAGAATATCCATACACCTATATGAAAAGCCGAACAAGTCAGATTACTACCATATAGGTCCCTACTTACAAACTCCATGTTAGCAGAACACCTGGCCTTGATTAAACACTCAGAACACAGACCCCCCTCCAAGCTTATAATAAGTGACTGCAACCTACAATAAAAGTATGCAGACAAAATGAAACTAAAACCCCAAGAAGCCAGACTGCATGCAGTGCAACACCAGAGAATCAGAGATGCATTTCCCCATACTGTGCAAAATATAAAAATAGTAATTAGACATTGCGCTAAATTGAAAATACAATTTTTCTACCTTTATCTGACCATTTTATTCTCTGATCATGCTGGTCCCAGTCTGAAGTTTCTGCTTTCCTCCATCTTCTCTTAGCTCTCTTTCTATGGTCTCTAGGCCATATGCCATTTCTTGTTTTCCCTTTTGTTTTCTTCATTTCCTTCCATCTTGGATAGTGATCTCTTCCTTTCAACTTTCTTCTATTTATGTTTTTCTCTCTCTGCCCACTCAGATTTCACTATTCCTTCTTACTATCCAGTACTCAATCCCTTCTTTTTTACTCCATCTACCTACCACTTTTCACCCCTCACCCCAGTCCTCCCAGGTCCATTATTCCCCAACCTTTTGCTCACTTTCTCCCCTCCATGTCTACCATCCTTCCCACCCCCACCCCCGTGTGTCACTCTCTCACTTTCTCTTTCCCTCCATTGAATCTCTCCGCTTTCCCTATCCTTCTGTGTCCCTTTCTCACTTCTTATCCCATTCAAAATCTCTCCCTCTCCATTCATAACCCCCACCCCCCCAGTCCAGCATCTCCTCCCATCTCCATATCCCCATGTCAAGTATCTCCCACCATCTCCATTCCATTCTATCCCCTCCTTATTACTCCCATGATCAGCATCTCTCTCTCTTTCTCTACCTATTTACCCCATGCCCTTCATCTCCCCTCTTTCTCCCTATTGACCCAAGTCCATCATTCCCCTCCCCCATTATCCTCATGGCCAGCATCTCCCCTCTGTCTCCCTCTGTTCTATCCCCAATTATCCCATGTTCAGCATTTCCACTCCATCTCAAAAATCTCCCCTTCTTGCTCTCCCTATACCCCTTTCCAAATACAGAATCTCCCTAGCCCCCCCCCCCTCGGGGTCTAGCATGTTTCCTCTGCCTCCCTATTCCCCCCTCCCCCCCAATTTCCCTCTCTGTGCCCCTCCATGGCTAGCATCTCCCCTCCACCTCGTAATCCCCCCCCCATGTCCAGCTTCTCGCCTGTTTTACTGTAACCCCCCTCCCTCCCTGTTCAGCATCTGTGCCCAGAGAGGCAGATCCTGCCCATGACACATACTGCTCCTGCGGGTAGAAGACAGTGCAAGGCTGCAGTCACGGCCCAGAGAGGTGAATCCTGTCTGCAGGACATGCTGCATCTCTGGGTCACAATCTGCGCTGCAATTGCAGCCTTGTGTTGCCTTCTGCCCGTGGGAGCAGAATGTATTACAGGCAAGATCCATTTCTTTGGGGCAGCCATGCACTACCTTCTGCCTGGCACCAAGCTTGTTATCCTGCACGGAGGCAGTAGCAGCAGCAGCAGGTGTTGGTGGATTGGTGGCAAGGAGGCAGGTGATTAGCAATGGCGCCCCTCTGATCTCAACAGCCCACTGCCACGCTTACCGGGCTTACTGCCTAGCGCCAGCCCTGGCTGCTCCATATGCCTGGAATAAACTACCTAAGTCAATATGTCAGGCTCCTTCTCTAGCTCTATTCAAATCCAGGCTAAAAACACCACGTCAAGGCTGCTTTTGGATCCTGATGCCCCTCACTATCTTACCATACTCTAGTCCCCAGTTGTGTGTTGTTTATCTTGATTAGATTGTAAGGTCTGATGAGCAGGGACTGTCTCTTTCATCTATCTGTACAGCGCTGTGTATGCCTTGTAGCACTATACAAATGCTATGTAATAGAAGTAATAGTATCAGCAATGAGCTGCGCAGGGCAACTAGCATGTAAATATCCACATTGGTAAGGAGTTTCAACATATTTTCCACTTGCACATGCAAGGAGTGCACCAGCACCTCTGCTGTCAATCCTTATCACCAACAAAAACTCTTAAGGGTTTCTTCGTTACTGTTTAATATAAACATAGCTCCTATTTGTAGATTATTCTCAGGCCTAGACCTTCAGTATCAGATTTATGGGATGGTATCCAAGTCTTCGGTCCAGTAGTGGATCCTATGTCACGTACCTTTGATAATGTCTCACTTTGTATCTAGACCATTAAATCTTGAAAGAATCATAGATTCCTCCTAACATGGACACCCTTCCCCCCCCCCCCAAATGTCAGAGGAGGAGGATAAGGAGGTTATCAGTGGTGTGCCCCTGGGATCTATCCTTGGTCCGATTCTTTTGACATCTTTGTTAGTGATATTGCAGAAGGGCTGTTGGGTACGGTTTGCCTCTTTGCAGATGATACCAAAATCTGCAATAGGAGCAGACACCCAGGAAGGTGTAAATAACATGAAGAGGGATATATCTAAGCTTGAAGAATGGTCTAGAATTTTGCAGCTAAGATTTAATGTTAAAAAATGCAAGGTCATGCATTTAGATTGCAGCAATCCAAGGGAGCGATATAGTATAGGGGGTGAAGTACTTCTGTCCACTAAAGAAGAGCGAGACCTAGGAACAATGGTGTCTGATGATCTTAAAGTAACTAAACAGGTGGTGGCAGCAAAAGCTAGAAGAATGCTTGGGTGCATAGGAAGAGGAATGGCCAGCAGAAAAAAGAATGTGATAGTGCCTCTGTAGAAGTCTTTGGTGCAATCTCATTTGGAGTATTGTATGCAATTCTGGAGACCGCACCTTCAAAAGGATATAAACAGGTTGGAGTCAGTACAGAGGGTGGCTACTAAAATGGTTGGTGGTCTTCATTATAAAGCATATGAGGACAGACTTAAGGATCTTAATATGTACACTTTAGAGGAAAGGCGGGATAGAGGTGATATGATTGAGACATTAAATAACTCTGTGGCATAAATGCACAGGAGGAGAGCCTCTTTTGATTGAAAACAAGCTCTGCTACGGGGAGGGGGGGGGGTCATAGGATGAGAGTGATAGAGGATAGACTCAGGAGTAATATGCGGAAATATTTTTTTACGGAAAGAGTGGTGGATCTGTGGAATAGTCTCCCAGTGGTGGTGGTAGAGATGAGGACAGTATCTGAATTCAAAAAAGCATGGGACAAACACAGAGGATCTCTAAAGGCAAAAAAGTGACTGTTGTCGTGGTTGATATGGAAGGGCAGACTAGATAGGCTATGTGTTTTTTTCCTGCCATCATGTTTCTATGTTTCTAAAATCACTGATGTGTAGAGTTAAGAATATCCAAAGTTAAAAATTTGGGCGTTTTTTTGGTTGACTGCGTTGTTTCAATTGCAGATGGTTAGGTGACTTGAGCTATTCATAACTGAACATAACCAAAGCCAGAATAACTGTGCACACGTTCTCATACCTAGACTGAGACAGCCTGAATTTAGGGCTGCCTGCATATCTACCCATTCCAGGTAGTTCAAAATGCCACAGCAAAAGTCATTGCAGGCCCGAGTTGCAGGGTTCATGTCTCTCCCACACTTTATTTTACACTGATTGCCTATAAAATTTGGATAATTAAAATACTGGTCCTTGTTTACAAAGCCCTCAATCATGAAACACCACTGTGTATTTCAGAAATTTTAAAAAGGCATATGCCCCCCCCCCCTCATTCTTTACACTTTCAAAACAGCATGCTAGCAGATATTCCATCCTTTCAATCTGTTCACCTTAATGTGCGCGAGATATATGTGCTGCTAACTCAGACCCATTTATCTGGCTTGTTCTCCTCGTTTAGCTCAGACTTTGTGCACACAACTTATTTGCATGCCATTTGCTTACAGCATCAGAGAGCAAAACGTCTGCTTTAGGAAGCCTCTCACTGAGCTTCAGAGCAGGTCTCTTAATACAGAGTTTCTGCATTGGCCTCAATGAGAAGACAACTCTTGAAAGTCAGGCACAGATGTAGTAAGCTAATCCAGTGAAGCTTGTTTGTTCAAAGTGCAGGACTATCCTAATGGTTAGAAAAGCAGGCTAATGCCCAGCAAAGCCGATCTGAAGCCCACTTCTGCTTCTTGTGATCTTTGGTAAATTCTATAACACTCCCATTGCCTCAAGTACAAACTTAAATAAGCCCTCCAAGAGATAGGAAAATATCTATTGTACCTGAATGTAGCTTGCTTTAAGCGACTCCTTACAAAAGGTATGAGCTAAATCCAGGGCCGGTGCTACCAGTAAGTGAACCAGGCAGTCACATAGCGTGGCAGCCCTCTTCAGGCCCTGCAACAGTGGCAGTGGTTCATAAAGCACAACAGAGCATTTACCTGACCAGGGCTATGTAATGGTTTCCGCTCTCTACTATCTCTTCCACCCTCCACGACAGCACCAGCAAGTTGAGGCAAGTGCTGCATCACAGTTTCTGAACTGCTATCACCGCTGCAGGCCCTGGAGAGGGGCAGCACCAGGATTGAGGAAGCTGTAAAAGGCATCTCCAATCCTTGCACCAGCCCTGGCTAAATCCAGCATCCCTTCTTTTCACCCTTATGTCTCTGGAAATTAACAGCAATGTAAGAAGTTACTTCTGTTTTCTAGCAGATGGCAGTATAATGCCATGATCAAAAAACACATTTTGCAGCTTTTAAACTTGAACCATTTGGGGAAGCACATTTTAGTCTTCGTGCCTGCTGATTCCTTATGTCTAAACTTGTGTTATTTCAGAACTGTTGAGGTTAACTGAGTTTTAGCAATGCTTGCACAAATTTTCTAATATATCACTTTTAAGGCGTAAGATAGCTGAAAAAGAGAGTAGTTTTTCTGTTCTGTCCTGTTTTTCTGCAGAAAGCACTTCAACTAGACTTAAGCTATCGACAAAAACTTTGCTTATCCAAAGCAAGCAATTTCATAGCCCCATTCTTAGGGTTTTTCATTTTACCTATGTTTTTTTTTTTAAATATTTTTTATTTATGCAATTTCACAGTAACTCGCAAGATACACACTTGTTACAGTAAAGAATATACAAAAGAAAATTTATCATTATAGCATAAGAGAAGTTAATAAAGTAAAATTCACTAGCCCACAAACAATTTGGGGGCAAGCAAGACACAAATCCAAAGAAAAAGGTTTAAGGAAATATGACACATGAAGGTGAAGTATATTAATAACTCCCGAATCATGCTAAGATAGAAGAGCACTCCGACCGACTATGAACTGGGTTAGATGGGAAGGCTCGAAAAAAGTATAACTAACACCCTGATATTTGACTAAACATTGACAAGGATATCTAAGAAAGAAAAGGCCACCAAGCTGTAAAACCTGGGGTCGAAGCAATAAAAACTGCTGTCGACGTTTCTGTGTGGCTTTTGAGATGTCAGGAAACAACCTAACTGCACCCCCATAAATGGCTCATTTCTAACTTTAAAATATAATTTCAAAAGAAAATCACGGTCTGAATCAAAAGCAACCGTCAGCAGCAGGGTTGCTCTGGGGACATATGCAGGATCAGTAGTTTCCAAGAACCCAGTCAGATCCAATGAGTCCATCGGGGGTGAATGAACTGGAGAGGAGACACCATGGGTCTTGCGCTTGGCTGTTGGCAGGTAAAAAACTCTAGCCAAAGGGGGAAACCGATTCCAGAGGAATTTTCAAAATAGAAGTAGCGTAGGTATTAAATAAATCCTTCGGCGAGGTACCCGTAACACGGGGAAAATTCACCAAGCGCAGGTTTCTCTTGCGGACCGAATTTTCTAGCATCTCTATTTTCCCATGGATTATGGACAGATCTTTAACAACAGTACCTGGAATTGTAAGAGCGTCCTCGATTTTAACCTCCAACTGGGCAACTTTGGAAGAAATATCAGCCAACTCTTGCTTCTGCTGCTGACCAATTGGGCCAAAGAGGGAAAAACCTCATACATAGCAGTAAACTGAGATGTAAAAGAGGTATCTAACGCCTTAAGGCCATCCCACAAGGAATCCAATGTAACAACATCAGGGCGAAGAAGAACAGATTGGGCCGGTACTTTAAAACGAGCACCCAAACCAACCACTGTGTCCAGGGCCGTCGGGGCCTCTCCAATAGCAGCTGACAACTTCACCACGCCAGCCAACTCAGCAGAGGGAACCAACACCTCCGCCGAGGTCCCGGGCAATGTCGACGGTACGGCAACAAGTCTCTCTACCCTCGGAGACTCGGCCTCTGCTGCTCCCATGTCTGGCGCTGTTGGCTGCACTGGCGGGCTTCGGGCGTCTGGGCTTAAGGTAACCTGCAGCTCAGAAGGGCATGAGAGGCCTCCTTCCGCTTCCATCTCCCTCAGCGAGCTCTGCTCCAGACTAAACCAGCACTAACGGGCCGCACGAAGGAGTCGATTGGCCCCGTAGTCACCATCATCGTAGTCTTGGGAGGCTCCCAATGCTTTGCCTTCCATTTTCTAGGCATCTGGACAAAGGTAATCAGAAATTATAAGGGAAAGCAAACATGAACCGACGGCGATTAACGCGTGTCAGCCATCTTGTCCCGCCCCCTTACCTATGTTTTTGCTTCAACTCAAACTTATTAATTTTATTTAACAGGTTTTTTTATACTGCTTTTATCATTTCAGTCAAAGCAGTTTACATTGTAACTTAAACTTGGTAATGCACATTAAACAGGGACAATGATAACCCTCCATTGCCTCAGAAAAAAATCTAAGTTAAGTGACTTGCCCAAGACCACAAGTAGGACTAGTAGAAATCGAACCCTAGTTTCTGGGTTACCAAGCCAGTGCTCTAACCATTAGGCTACTCCTCCATTTTGGCTTTCTATTTTTGAAAAAAACTGTAGTGTCCTGATTTTAATACTTGAATATTGGCAAGGTTAGCTATATAGGAGGTGCCACTAAGATGGCTTCCAGAATAAAAGAAAATCCTTCCTCTCTCTCTTCACTCCTGTCTCCAACAAACTTACCTACATTCTTGCTCTGAAGCTTGACTTCTTCCTGAAGATTCTACTTAGCTGCCCTCTGTCATGGTGGCTAGGGTAGAGAAGTAGTCTAATCTTTAGAACAGAAGTCTGGTAACCAGGATTCAAATCTCAGTCATATTCCTTGTGACACTGGGTAACTCAACCCTCCATTACCTCATCAACAACCTTACAGGCTGATGCAGAAAGCCAGCTCTGAAGTCCCATGCTATTAACTCTGTACGCGTCTATGCAGCATACTGATAGCGCATGACTTCAGCGCTGGCATGCAGAAAGGGGTACATATTAAATTAGCCACACATTAAACTGGGAGAACAAGCCAAACACATGTGCACAGAAGTCAGTGCAAGTTTGGTATGCTCTCCCAGAGAAATAAGAGCACCACATGGCTAACTTGCATAAGTGCCCCAACAGTATTTTGATGTGATTGGGGGCCGCAGATGATCCAGGCATCAGAGAAAGCCCCCGAAGCCATCAAAATACCAGGGGGCCAGTGCCCCCAACAGAAAACAAATCCCTAATGGCCCAGCAACCTAGACCCCTCCAAACCCCTCCCGATACCTTTACAATAGAGTGGGAACATTGCCCATGCACTCCCATCCAGAGCCACCATCTTGAAAAATGATGGCAACTAGCCCCTCGCGATGCTCCCGCTCCATTGTAAGGGTACTGGGAGGGGGTGGGGAGTTAGGGGCTACCAGGGATTTGGCTTCTGTCAGGAGCACCAGTTCCCAACAGTATTTTGGTGGCATGGAGGGGGTTTCCCTGATGCCTGGATCATTTGAGAGGAAGTTGGACACTTTTATTTATTTATATTCTCTTATATACCGTGCTATTCTGCATCAGTGTGGTTTACATTGAACAAACTGAAATTACATTGAACAGGGCATTATAACTTGGAGATAACTATTTTACAGGGAACATGGGCTATGGAGGGTTAAGTGGCTTGCCCAAGACCACAAGGAGCACCTGTGGGACTAGAAACCCCAGTCCTTCCGGTCCAAGGTTGCTGTCCTCTAGTGGGATATGAACCCCTGACCTTCCGGCCTGAAGTGCCTTGCCCCAACCACTAGGCCACTCCTCCATTCCACTCCACTCCACTCCACTTTCCCCTCAGATGTTCCAGGCATCAGGGAAAACCCCCGATGCCACCAAAATACTGTCAGGGGCATGCGCAGAACGTTTAAGCCGCCTCAGACCCAGGCGCAGAGATATTGGCGCTTCGGCTGGTTACATAATCCTCTACCCGTTTCTCTGCATTGGGTGCAGACAATATTAGCATGCCATTTTAATACATGCAACTCATTTGCTTATAAATATGTTTGGCGTTACTGTGTGCGCTTGATTGTCCTTGCTGTTTACACGCGTGCCAGTCTCTTTTCTGCATTTGGCCTTTTGGAACTTGTGCTTATAAGTTGAGTTATCTTCGTGCAAAGGGCACATTGATCTTTCTTCATTGGCCTGTTATATTGTAAGCCCTCTGGGGACAAGGGACTACCTACTATACATGATTGTAGCTCATGTTGAAAGGTGTGAGATGAGGGAGGAGTAGCCTAGTGGTTGGGGCAAGGTACTTCAGGCCGGAAGGTAGGGGGTTCAAATCCCACTAGAGGACAGCAACCTTGGGCCGGAAGGACTGGGGTTTCTAGTCCCAAAGATGCTCCTTGTGGTCTTGGGCAAGCCACTTAACTCTCCATTGCCCATGTTCCCTGTAAGTATTAGTGTATGTGTCTCATATCCCCACGTGTTAATTGTATCCCCCACTTGTATTGTGACCGCTTTGATTGAAGGATAAGGCGGTATACAAAAACTGTCTAAATAAATAAATAAATACTAATGTTTCTCCCATACTTCTCACCCAGTTGGCCACAGCAGTAGTGTTACATTGCTGTTCTCTCCTTCCTGCTGGTTTCAACATCTTCTTTCACATCGGTCTCACTTTTCTTCCTTCGAAATCCACTCCATCTGCCTATTTACTCCATTACCTCTCCAGGTAGTTGTCATTTAATCAACCCCCTGACAAGTCCGCCTCTTCCTTTCTTACCAACTTCGAAGAAAAGCCAGGAATCATTCTTGAACCATCTTTCCTTTCCCTCATTCTTGAGGATTTTAACATTCATGTTGATGACCCCTCTGACTTATGCCTCAAAGCTCCTTGCCTTAATTTCCTCATTCAATCTCCAGCTATGTTCGACTGTCCCTACTCAGCAGCATGGCCATTGCCTGGATCTAGTCTTTTCCTCCAACTCCTCGCTCTTGAACTTCTCCACCTCAGTTCTTCCTCTATCTGATCATCAACTGCTGACTTTCACTCTTAACCACCCCCATCAGTTTAATTAAAGCTCCACCCAGGGCCGGCTCAAGGGTTTCTGCTGCCCAGGCAGAAGCCTGAGCTGCACCACTACCGCCTCCATGCTGAGCGGCGCTGCTGCCGATTCTATCAGCGGGGTTGGTGGGGGAACGGTTTGGCTTGGGGCAGCAGCCACCACCCACAGCAAGCCATATGCTTCAGCACGCATGGCCTGCCACTTCTGACCTCCCTCCAACAACTTCCTGTTGGAGGGGGGGTCAGAAGCAGCAGGCCATGTGTGCCGAAGAACATGGCCTGCCACTGTTGCCATACCACCCACAGAGGTCTGCCATCTAGCCCCTTCTAATAGACAGGACAGCCCTGCCAACACATTTATGAATCTTGTCAGACGGCTGCCTGGGTGAGAATGTTCACAGTCTTGGCAAGTGCATATGTCAATATGATTTGCAAGGGATTGTGGGCAATGCAGTTCATTCACACCAGACACAGCTGCTCACAATAATTAGTTGTGCTTTTGGGTAAAGCCAATAAGATATTTATTTAAGGGGTTATTTCTCCCAACACAGATATGCTTGGTAGCATATAAATCAGGTTACTTGCTTTCAGTGTTAAACTTGAAAAAAACAAAATGAGGAAAACAACATTTAAACTTGTCAGGCAAGCAAAGCAAAAGAAATAAGACCTGGTTGGTACAAACTGGTCTTTTCTGTAGGCTTAGCTAATATTCTCTTAGCATGTATCAAACAACAAACCAAAAGCTATAAAGAAAGAAAAAAACTGTTCTTTTCAGGTTAACTTCTTATCTTCCCACATAGATTCAGAAGTGATTCTCTCCCAGCCCACAAGCAATTAGGTAAGGCTCAATTGCTAGCAGTTATCCAGCTGAAACCCCTTAGCTGGCTTGCTTTCTACTGCGTGGCTAGAAATCCTACACAGGAGCTTTTCTGAGTAGATTAAAGAACAAGTTTGTATTTCTTTGTGATGGTTGCTGTACTTTATAACAGAAAATCACCAAAGGAGTTTAGACAGAGAGCAGTCCATGTAAACAGATTCTTCATCTGCTATCACCCCCTCTTCTTCAACAAGCATGGGTTCAATATCATGGATTGGCACAGATGAATCTCCCAATGGAGCACTTTCAGGAGAATACTTGTTTCCCTGCTGTCTTTCAAGGTTATAGCTAGGGCCTAGATCAGTGTTCATACCTGAGCTTCCATTGCTGTTAGAGTTCCTCTCTATATAGCCTGGCCAGTATGTAGTCCAGTTCTTATGTCCAGCCTTCCAATCCAGATCCCTGGACACTGGATCTCTCTTCACATACCTTCTGGCACGGGTCTTAGGGTCCCTTCCACGTGCAGCCGTCTCTCTCACAGGTACCGTCTGGAGATTCCTAACTCTGCAGCACCATTCCTCTGGTTTTCCCCAGTCCAATGGTGTATGCTGGCCCTTGGAATGCCTCCCAGTATACGTACTGCTCTGGACTCTTCTAGACCTCTCAAAGGCTTTTCTCCTCTTTCTTTCAAAGGGTTTCTTTCCCTCTCTGTCCGTCCGGTTTGGCTTCTGCTTCTGATGATCCTCTTGATGAAACTGAGGATAATTCTCTGGATATCCAAGGTGATCATGAAGATTATCAAGCTCAAGCTGATTCTCTGTAGAATAAACTCTACCTTTATTCTGCTTAAATGAGTGCTCCTCCCTAACAAAGCGCAGCTGTGCTGAATCAGGCCCTGCCCTTTGAGATGAGTGCTTAGGGATTACCTCATAGCCCTCCTGATTGAACACACGTTTCCCCCCTTCAGCTCCTCTAATGGCTGTTGGAAACCTGGTGCATTCTGGGACTGGTAGTCTTTTATGGGAAAATTCTGTTTTCTTATTTCTACCAGAACTGACAGGTTGTTTGTTCAGAGTCACTTCACCTTTTCTATAGCTCCTTCCTGAGCTATGATAAGCTTCCTTATCACAATCTTCAGGTTACCAACACTTCAGCTCTCTCCACTGCTGTCTCACCTCCTTTCTCATCAGTTATGTCAAAAACATAAGAAATGCCATTCTTTGTCAGACAAAGGTCCATCAAACCCAGTATTCTCTTACCAACAGTGGCCAATCCAGGTCATAAGTACCTGCCAGGTTCTCAAAAAGGTACACAGGTTCCACAATGTTTGTATTAAGCCTAGCAGTGGATTTCCCGGGTCCTCTTTAACAATGGTTTATGGACCTTTCCTCCAGGAATTTATCCAAACCTTTTTTAAACCCAGCTACACTGACAGCTTTTACTACATCCTCTGGTAACAAATTACAGAGTTTGATTATGCATTGAGTGAAAATATACTTTCTCTTAATCTTACATAGGTAACATTGTAGCTTCATTGCATGTCCCCTAGTCGTTCTGCTTTTTGATGGTGTAAACAATCGATCTACGTTTATACGTTTCGCTCCATTCATTAATTTATAGGCTTCTATCATATCTACTACTACTACTGAGCATTTGTTTAGCGCTGCAAGACATACACAGCACTACACAGACATGTAAAAGATAGTCCCTGCACATCAGAGCTTACAATCTAGTCAAGACAGACAACACAGTAGGTGTAGATAGGGATACATCAGGGGAATGGTAAGGAAACACAAATGAAATCAGGTGAGTCAAGATCTGAAAGCAGCAGCGAAGAAGTGAGTTTTCAGTCTGGACTTGAAAAGGGCCAGGGATGGCGCCTGACGTACAGACTCCTCAGCCTTCTCTTTTACAAGTTGTAGAGACCTAATCTTTTAAGCCTTTCCTCATAGGGGTATTCTTCCATCCCCTTTATCATTTTGGTGGCTCTTCTCTGTACTTTTTCTAATTCCCCTATATCCTTTTAAAGATATGGTGACTAGAATTACACACAATATTCAAGGTGTGGTCGCACCATGGAAAGATACAGAGGCATTATAATATCTTAGGTTTTATTCTCCATTCCTTTCCTTATGATTCCGAACATTCTATTTGCTTTTTTGACCTCTGTTGCACACAGGGCAGAGGGTTTCAAGATGTTCTCCATGATGATGCCTAACTCTTTTTCCTGGGTGGTAGTTCCTAATGTGGAACCTTGCAACATATAGCCATAGTTTGGGTTGTTCTTTCCTATGCGCATAACTTTGCACTTGTCCACATTAAATTTCATCTGCCATTTGAATGTCCAGTTTTCCCAATTTATCAAGGTCCTCTTGCAATTTTTCATAATCCTCTTGTGTTTTAACAACTTTGAATAATTTTGTGTCATCTGCAAATTTGATCACTTCACTCATAATTCCAATTTCCAGGTCATTTATGAATGTTAAAAAGCAGCAGTCCAGCACCGATCCCTGGGATACTTCACTATTCAACTTTCTCCTTGAGAAAATTGGCTATTTAGCCCTACCCTTTCTTTTCTATCTTTTAACCAGTTCCTGATCCGCAATAGTACACTGCTTCCTATCCCATGACTTTCTGAAAATCCAGATATACTTATATCAACTACCTTACCTTTGTCTACTTGTTTATTCATATCTTCAGCTATAACAAATTAGTAAGGCAAGACATTCCTTGACTAAATCCATATTGGCTATCTACATGATCAGTAATTTTGTTCTTTATGATTTCTATCATTTTACCTGATACTAATGTCAGGCTCACTGGTCTATACTTTCCCGGATTACACCTGGAACCTTTTTTAAAAATTGGCGTTACATTGACCATTCTCCAATCTTCAGGTACTACAGATTATTTTAATGGTAGTTCACCAATTACTAATGTTGTTGTTGTTAAGTGCCGTCGAGTCGGAGTCGACTCATGGCGACCCTCTGAATAGCTAACCTAAATTGTGTTCGGTCTTCAGTCAGGCGGCTCATTGTTAACAGACTGGTACCCGTAGCTGCTGTTATTGTATCGATCCATCTCATTGCTGGCCTTCCTCTTTTGCGTTGACCTTCTATCTTGCCAAGCATGATGTCTTTCTCTAATGATCTCTCTCTTTGCATGATGTGTCCAAAGTATGAAAGTCGAAGTCTTGTCATCTGAGCTTCTAAAGAAAGCTTAGGTTTGATCTCCTCTAGTACCGACTGGTTTGTTCTTCGGGCAGTCCATGGTATACACAGTATTCGCCGCCAGCACCATAATTCAAAGGTATCAATTTTCTTCCTGTCTGTCCTTTTCACTGTCCAGCTTTCACATCCATATGATGTTATTGAAAATACCATGGCTTGAACAAGTCGAATCTTTGTATGGAGAGAGACATCTCTGCTCTTGAGAATCTTATCTAGGTCTTTCATAGCCATTCTGCCAAGAGCAATGCGTCATTTGATGTCTTAACTGCTTGTTGCTTCTTTATTGATAGTTGATCCAAGTAGGTTAAAGTTGTTGAGAATTTCAATTTCTTCTCCTTCAACGATGAACCTGTTGATTATGCCAGTAGTCATGATCTTTGTATTCTTTACATTAAGGTGCAGGCCCATTTTGAGACTATGTTCTTTGATTGTGAGAAGCAAATGTTTCAGATCATCTTCACTTTCAGCCAGTAATGTAGTATCATCAGCATAGCGAAGGTTGTTGATGAGTCTTCCACCAATCTTCACACCTCTGTTGTCTTCATACAATCATGCTTCTCTGATGATTTGTTCTGCATATAAATTAAACAGGTAGGGGGAAGGTATGCAGCCTTGCCTTACACCTTTGCTTATTTTAAACCATTCTCTTACTCCTTGTTCCATTCGAACTGTTGCTTCTTGATCAATGTACAGATTGCGCAAGAGAACGATCAGGTGTTCTGGTATACCCATGCTTCTTAATGTGGCACAGAGTTTCTCATGGTTTACACAGTCAAAAGCCTTGCTATAGTCGATAAAGCACAAATAGATATCCTTTTGGTATTCTTTAGTCTTTTCAAGGATTCATCTCACATCCGCAGTGATGTCTCTCGTTCCTCGCCCTTTCCTGAACCCTGCTTGCACTTCAGGTAGTTCTTGTTCCAGGTATGTTTGTAGTCTCTTTTGAATAATCTTCAGTAGAATCTTGCTGGCATGTGGGATCAGAGCGACTGTGCAATAATTTCCACAGTCAGTTGGATCACCTTTCTTTAGTATTGGTATAAACACAGATCTTTTCCAGTCAGTTGGCCATGATGTTGTCTTCCATATTTCTTGGCAGAGCCTTGTAAGTATGGTAACAGCTGCATCAGATTGCTGCAATACTTCTATAGGAATGACATCAATGCCTGGTGCTTTGTTCTTTGATAAGGCTTTCAATGCTGCTTCAACTTCTTCTTTCATCACCAATGGTTCCCGATCATAAGGTACAGGTTGAAACGGCTGTTGGTCCACTTGATCTTTATCATATAAAAACTCTGTATATTCCTTCCACCTTTTCTTGATCTTCTCAGCATCATTCAACATAGAACCTTGAGCATCTTGTAACATTCCAATTCGAGGCTGGAACTTTTTCTTTAACTCTCGTAGCTTTAGGAAAGCCGATCTTGTTCTTCCTCTAATTTTTTCTGCTTCTATTTTCTTGCAAGTGTCATTGTAGTACTTTTCCTTGTCCTGTCTTGCTGCACGTTGGAAATCTCTGTTGAGTTCTGCGATTGTTTTTCTTTCTCCTCTGGCTCTCTGCATTTCTGGGCAATTTTCAGAGTTTCTTCGGTCATCCATTTTGGCCGCTTTTGCTTCTTCACCTTTTGTAGAGACTTCTCGCTTTCTTCCAACACAACCTTCTTGATGTCATTCCATAACTCTTCCGGAGCTCTGTCATTTGTATCTAAAGCATCAAATCGATTTTGCAGGCAGTCTTTAAATTCCAGTGGTATATTCTCAAGGTCATATTTTGCTGCATTCATGAGTGGTTTGCTCTTTTTCAACTTTAGCTTGAGTTTGCATACTAGTCAGCTCCAGGTTTTGTCTTTGTTGATGTTATAGAACTTTTCCATCGTTGACTTCCACAGATGTAGTCAATTTGATTTTTATACAATCCATTGGGTGAAGTCCATGTGTACAGTCGCCGTTTGTGTTGCTGGAAGAAGGTGTTTGAGATGAATAAATCATTGGTCTTGCAGAATTCTATCAGTCTTTCTCCAGCTTCATTTCTGTTGCCAAGTCCATATTTTCCAACTACTTTGCCTTCTTCTTTGTTGCCAACTTTTGCGTTCCAGTCACCCATGACTATCAGGATATCCTGTTTGCATGTTCTGTCAATTTCAGCTTGTACTTGTTCATAGAACTCTTCAATTTCATTCTCTTCTGCAGCTGTTGTTGGGGCATATACTTGAATTATAGTTGTGTTGAAAGGCAATCCTCGTAGACGAACAGAGATTAAGCGTTCGCTGACTGCATTGTATTTCATTACAGTTCTTGCAAGTTTCTTCTTTATTATAAATGCAACACCATTTCTTCTTTGCCTTTCATTTCCAGCATAGTAGACCATGTGATCATCTGATGCAAAGTGCCTGATGCCAGTCCATTTCAGTTCGCTGACACCCAACAGATCAAGCTGTACACGTTCCATTTCATTCTTGACCACCTCCAACTTCCCTTGGTTCATGCTTCGTACGTTCCATGTTCCAATGCGTAAGACATCTTTACAGCTTCTGACTCTCATTTCATGCACAGCTCCATCAGCAGTCAGACTTCCCGAGGGCTTTGATCCAAACACATCATAAATGCTGGCTTTACTCTGAAAAGTCTTCAGCTCTTCCCCAGTAACTAGTTGAGTGCCTTCCGACCTGGGGGTTTCATCTTCCAGCACCATAGTACAATTTGTTTTGTTGTAACTATCCATTGGGTTTTCATGGCAAGATACAGAAGTAGATTGCTGGGCCTTTCTTCTGCGCAGTTTAAGTTTGGTGTTGTTACCGTTGTCACAAAAATGTGATCCTCCGCCGTCAACACTATCCCATTCTGCTGCTGCCCAGATGGGTGGTTTGTCTTGGTCTGGCACCTCAGCTGAGACCTGTCCATCTTGGGAGACCCTGCCAGTAGTTAAACTACCGATAGTTTAGCTCTCAGCATCAATGATGCACACAAGCCCTCACAGCACGACAAGCTGCAAACCAAGTGAGAGCAATTACTAATAGTAAGTCTGAAATCTCATCTTTCAGTTTTTTTGGACATCCTCGGATGTATACTATCCAGTCCAGGTGATTTACTGCTCTTCAATTTATCAAATACTTGTAATACATCTTCCTAGTTTATCAATATTCAATTCTTCTGATATATCACCTTTAAATGCCATTTCAGGCATGGGTAACTTCTCTACATCTTCTTCAGTAAAGACCAAAGCAAAGAATTCATTCAATCTCTCTGCTATGGCCTTGTCCTCCCTTAGTGCACCTTTTACCTCTCTATCATCTAATGGTCTAACTGACTCTTTCACAAGTTTTTTGCTACGAATATCCTTGAAAACGTTTTTATTATGCGTTTTTGCTTGCATGGCAAGCATTTGTCAATCTGTCGTCTGTCAATAACGCAGTTTCTTCTTGTAACACTATACACTCATCTGCTTTAGATGATCTTGCTCTTCTTCTTCCATGTCCTGTGAAGCATAACATACCACAGCCTTGTATGACCTCCAAAATCCACTACCTATGTTCCTATGCCTACTCTGCCAAGCGCCTTTGGATAAAACCTGTGCCCTTACTAACATCATACATTTCAAATGCTTGCTAGCCTCCATCCAATTTACTTACTCTTGTCTCTGACCCGCACCATCTCTTTGCCATGCTCATCTCTCCCCTCATAGTACCTTCACCTCCAACCCCTCCATAGCTTTCTTCCTAAACTTTGGCCAACTACTTCCCTAACAAGGTTCACAAGATTAGTCTTGCATTCTCCACCTGGTTGCCTCTATCTCCTTCCCAAATCCAACCCATCCCACCCTTTCTTCCTTTTCTAAAATCACTGAGGAGGAACTCCATATCTTCTCTCCTCCTCCAAACTCACTACCTGCTCCTCTGATTCCACTCCCACGTTTCTATTAAGCTCTCTCTCTCTCCCCTGCTGTTGTCCCTGCCATTTGTCATATCCTCAACCTATCACTTTCCACTGCAACTGTTTGTGCTGACTTCAAACATGCTGTGGTTACACCACTCCTCAAACAAGTCATTCACTAGACCCTATCTGCCCCTCCAGTTATTGACCCATCTCTGTCCTCCCTTTCACATCCTAACTACTCAAATATGCAGTTCACCATTGCCGTCTTGACTTTCTTTACTCTCAAGCCATTCTGGATCCACTGCGATCTGGTTTTCATTCTCTACTTCCTACTTAAATAGCCTTTGCCAAAGTCTCCAGTGACCTGTTTCTGGCCATATCCAAGGGCCTTTATTTGATCTTAATCTTTCTTGGCCTATCTGCTGCTTTTGATACTGTTGATCACTGCCTTCTCAATACCCTGTTCTCACTTGGATTTAGGGGCTCTGTTTCATCTTAATTTTCTTGTTATCTCTTTCATTGCACTTTTAGTGTATGTTCTGATAGATCCTTCTCTGCTTGTATTCCATTTTCAGTTATTGCACCTCAGGGCTCCGTCTTGGGACTTCTTTGCTTCTCTCACTATACT
Organism: Ichthyophis bannanicus; assembly: GCA_033557465.1. Taxonomy (NCBI): domain Eukaryota; kingdom Metazoa; phylum Chordata; class Amphibia; order Gymnophiona; family Ichthyophiidae; genus Ichthyophis; species Ichthyophis bannanicus. Next base: position 168,606,331 of record CM066035.1, on the reverse strand, counting down.
CATCCTTTGGTGCCCTGATCTCTTCCCATGGTTTTCATTACCATCTTTACGCTGATGACTCAGATTTCTCTCTCTTCATCAAATTTCTCCAAGAATCCATGCTTGAATCTCAGTCTGCCTGTCTGACGTTGCTGCCTGATGCCCACCCCCCTCCTCTCATTCGATATGTTGGGCCTGGAGTCTAGAATACAGAAAGCAAACCCATTAACTGATTAGCAGACCTACTAACCAGTTAAAGTGCAGTCACTGCGATGTTCAGCGGCACCAACCAGTTAGTGCTGCTAAATATTCCCATAGACTGCTGAAAAAATGCCTGGTTAAAACCAGAACGGCTTGTGGGCAAAGCATGGTAGGGTGACAGCTGCTATTCAGTTAGCCACGATAATCAATTGCTAACTAGTTGGTATAAGTGGTTAAAATTAGGACAAAGAAACATCTGTCCTAACTTTGACTGAATGTCACTGCTAGCTGAATAGTGTCTCCGGCAGTTGGCCAACCTGGATATGTAGCGGCAGAAGCCAGATGCATTCTGCCACTGAATATTCAGTCTGTTAAAGCAGCATCAACTAGGCCTTTTATTTTGCCTAGCTACCGCCGCTGCTGAATATGCCCCCCTATATTCTTTTTGCATAGAATCTCGGGGGATCAACCTCATCCCTTAATAATAGGCCTGCTACAGTAGGATCTGTTGATTACTTTTTCTAAAATGATCTGGATTGGCCACTGTCAGAGAGGATTCAGAACTCAATGGGCCATGGCATTTCTTATGTTCTTATATTCTTAGGGGAGGGGGGATATTCAAAGCAATTAACACAGTTAGTACAGCTGCTAGCCACATTAATCGCACTGAATGGAAAATTCAGCAGCACTAACACCGTTAGTGCTGCTGAATATCCGCAGCTGCTGGCCCTACACGCCCCGATGCTAATCACTTAGCATCGGAGTGTGTCGGGGGTGTTCCGGGGCAGAGCAGAGGTGGCACCGCTCGCTAACCAGGCAGCGGCTGCCTGGTTAGCGATATGCAGCAAAGACCAGATGCAGGAAACCCTGGCCTAACATTTGCCTCATATCGCTAAGCGGGCAGTGAGTCAACATCAGCGCTACTCGGTTAGCGAACAGCCTATATGACCCCAGCATTGAAAATCTGGGTTTAACGTTCAGCATTAGCAGCTAGCCACTGGCAATGAATATAAGGCCTTTAACTTTTTAACTCTTAGGGGACTAATTATCAACGCGTTAAAAGTGCACACTAATGCATCACTTTAAGGCATGTTAGCTAACACAGGGGCTGATCTAATAAAGTGCAGGTAGTTAGCACACAGCCTAGTGTGAATTTGGCACATCTTGTTTTGTACTGAAATGGCCACCTACACACAGAAGACATCGACAGAGTGTTAATTTAAATCCATTGGTAATAAGAGCATTAGCCACTGCATCTGGATTTGAAGAAATGTGCACAAAAAACCCAAAAGCTAATGTGTGGTTTTCCAATACTAAGGGTTTAGCTCATGGTTTAAGAGGGAATACAAATCTAGCTCGTTATTCCATGCTAGTGTTAGTGAGTTTTATACCATTTTCTTTTTTGTACTGGCACGAACTATGCATAATGTTTTTTCTTACAAAGTAACATAACACCACACAGTAGTAACACAGTAAATGACGGCAGCGTGACCCATCTAGTCTGCTCAGTAAGGTAGTTAGGATTGTACCTGCTGGTCCAAGCAGGTTGCCCCCCTCTTGTTTAGGGTTGTAACTGCCATTCCAAGCAGGTTGCCCCCTTCTATGTTGTTTTTTAAACATGAAAGTCTTTTGAACAGAATTGCTCTATACTTTGATGCCATTCTCTTGTTATATAGTGTCATGTGCTAGGGTCTGGTGTGCACTACGTGGGGCTCACCGTCAATGGGAGCTGTGTGAGCCTCCAAGCTCCTGCTAATATCCTTGGGATAAAAGTCCACAGAACTGTAGATTACCAGCTTACTTATTTCCATTTGCTGGTTTCAGAAGTCCTAGCCACCTGTTTCCAAGCACATACAAAATATAAAACTAAACACACACACACACAAAAAAATGAGAACCCCCCCCCCACCCCTGCAGTAAGTACAGTCTCTACTTAAAACTTGCAAAGCTGCAAAGTGAGCCAATCCAGGTTTTCCACACAATTATTTCAACTGAATCAGCCTGCTCCTCTCCCTTCTTCAGACCAGTCCTCTTAGAAGGGTTTTCTCTTTTATACACTCCATCAAAAGCAATGTTAAGTACTGAAAATAGTTTAGCACAGCAATTCAATCCCTTACACTCCTCTTGGACAAACCCCTACTCCTTTCTTATATATCCTGGAGTAGGGTTGGGGAAGCCTTCTACCCAAATCTCCCCTAGGCATTCCCTGTTGCCCAGTCCACGTTAATAAGAACATAAGAACATAAGATATGCCATACTGGGTCAGACCAAGGTCCATCAAGCCCAGTATTCTGTTTCCAACAGTGGCCAATCTAGGTCATACGTACCTAGCAGTTTCCCCAAGGGACACAGGTTCCACAATGCTTGTATTGGTTCAAGCATTGATATCCTGGGTCCCTTCCACTTTTCTTAAAGCGTGGAATACAGCTGGTCTGGGCTTCCAAGGCCACTCACATGCTTTAGAGTCCAGCATTCTGATAGTTCATCTCATCAAATCTGCAGTCCAAAGGTTCTGTTTCTTCCAGTTCCATGGGTTCAGATGCTTCGGGAATGATGGGAAGCTCAGGCAGGAGCCCCCTGATGTTTGGGAGTAGCCTCAAATACACCTTGTCCTGCCATGGAAGTATGTTTGCCACATCCTCCTCCCCAGGTCCCGGGGAAAACCACCCAGTCTTCGGCTGGATGCCTTTGACCTAGATCCCAGCTTGAATGTGCAGGGAGATTTCTAAAACCCAACCCAGAGCCTGCTCAGCAATTTCTCCTATGACTTGCCCTAGGTGCCGCTTCCTCTCTGCACTGGTAAGCTCTTGGGACAGAGGGCTGTGGGGTTTCCCACCTCCCTGGAGATTGAAGTAGGCCATCCCTGCCACAATAGATAGAGACCACCTGTTTTACTGTTCACAGCTATCATTTTTGCTCGAGGAAGATTTTTGTCTCTATACTAAGATACTCAGAGTGACAATGAACCTGTTACACCTTGGTGAAGCTACTCAGCACCTTTCATTTGCTGGGCAATGGGTCATTACAGAATATTGGTGGCATTGTCAGTGAAACTGATCAGTCATCCTTTTCCAGACATTATTAAAAGCAGAGTTGCCAAGTAACCCAGTTACAGGTGTGAAATGTTAAGCCAATCCTGGATTTCTGACAAGCTCACCATGATGCTTTATGAGGCCTGCAGCAGATTCCAATGGGTAAAAGAAGAAATTAGACCTTACCTGCTAATTGTCTTTCCTTGAGTTCTCTCCGGGCCAGTCCAGGAACGTTAGGGTAGTCAACCTCCTTCAGCAGCTGAGGACTGAATTACCAGTCTTGCTGACAGGCTATCCGGCTCCCCCTGGAGGTTCCAGACTCAGTCTACTACTGTTAAAGCAGCCTAACCTGACCTACAGCCTATTAACTACCACTACAATTAATGAAAAAAACAACTGTATGTACAACTCCTAAGCTTCTCCAACCTTCTCCCTGGTCTCTGAGGCTGCCGTTGCCTCATTCTTGACTCTTTTCTGGTTCCATTTTTTTTTTTTTTAATCCAGAAAAATGCCCCTTTCGATCCCAAAAGGGAACCCCAAAGGCCAAGTCTCTTTAACAAGCTTGAACGCCAGAGCCTCCCGATGCCTTCTCACAGCATCTTTGCCCTCCGTTCAAGCAGTCCTACGAGGCACTTATCTCTGAAATACTAACTGATCCGCAATCAACCCTGACCATGGACCTTCTAGCTGCCCCTTCAAATTCCTGTGCAAATGAACAACCCAGGTGGGTCCTGGACTGGCCCAGAGAGAACTCAAGGAAAGACAATTAGCAGGTAAGGTCTAATTTCTTCTTCCTCTTCGTCTCTCCGGGCCAGTCCAGGAACGTTAGGTAAGTACCAAAGCAGTTCCTAGACATGGGAGGGCCCCCCTACACTTGACAATATGGCTGAAGCCCCCACATTTGCGTCTCCCTGTGCCTGAACATCCAATCGATAATGCTTTGCAAAAGAGTGGAGTGACGACCAAGTCGCTGCTTTACAAATATCCACGAGAGGAACCAAGGCAAACTCCACCCATGAAGTCGCCTGCCCCCGGGTAGAATGAGCCTTGAGAACTGCAGGAGGTGCAACTCCCTGCACTGCATACGCCGTCCCGATGGCCTGCTTAACCCATCGCGCATAAGAACATAAGATATGTCATACTGGGTCAGACCAAGGCCCATCAAGCCCAGTATTCTGTTTCCAACAGTGGCCAATCTATGTCATACGTACCTAGCAGTTTCCCCAAGAGACACAGGTTCCACAATGCTTGTATTTTTTCAAACATTGATATCCTGGGTCCCTTCTTAATAATGGTTTATGGACCTTTCCTCCAGGAACTTGTCCAAACCTTTTTTAAACCCAGCTACACTAACAGCCTTTACTACATCCTCCGGTAACAAATTCCAGAGTTTGATTACACGTTGAGTAAAAAATATTTTCTTTTATTAGTCTTAAATAGTTTACCCTGTAGCTTCATTGCATGTCCCCTAGTCTTTCTATATTCTGATAAGGTAAACAATCGATCTACGTTTACCCGTTCCACTCCGTTCATTAATTTATAGACTTCTATCATATCACCCCTCAGCCGTCTCTTTTCCAGGTTAAAGAGCCCTAACCTTTTTAGCCTTTTTTCATAGAAGTATCCTTCCATCCCCTTTACCATTTTGGTGGCTCTTCTCTGAACCTTTTCTAAAATCGCTATATCCTTTTTAAGATACGGCGACCAGAATTGCACACAATATTCAAGGTGCGGTCTCACCATGGAACGATATAGAGGCATTATAATATCTTTTGTTTTATTTTCCATTCCTTTCCTTATGATACCTAGCATTCTATTTGCTCTCTTGGCCGCCGCTGCACATTGGGCCGAGGGTTTTAACATGTTATCCACAATGACGCCTAAATCTTTTTCCTGGGTGGTGGCTCCTAATGTGGAACCTTGCATCTTGTAACCATAGTTTGGGTTGTTCTTCCCTAGGTGCATAACCTTGCACTTGTCCACATTAAATTTCATCTGCCATTTTGATGCCCAGTCTTCCAATTTATCAAGATCCTCTTGCAATTTTCTACAATCCTCTTGGGTTTTAACAACTTTAAATAGTTTTGTGTCATCTGCAAATTTGATAACCTCACTCGTTATTCCACTTTCCAGGTCATTTATGAATATGTCAAAAAGCAGCGGACCCAGCACAGATCCCTGGGGTACACCACTATTCACCTTTCTCCATTGGGAAAATTGGCCATTTAGCCCTACCCTCTGCTTTCTATCTTTTAACCAGTTCCTGATCCACAATAGTACACTGCCTCCTATCCCATGACTCTTTAGTTTTGCCAAAAGTCTCTGATGAGGGACCATGTCAAAGGCTTTCTGAAAGTCCAGATACACAATATCAACCGACTCACCTTTGTCCACCTGATTATGCACTCCTTCAAAAAAACATAACAGATTAGTAAGACAAGATCTTCCTTGTCTAAAGCCATGTTGGCTGTCTCCCATTAGGTCATGACTATCTACATGCTGAGTAATTTTATTCTTTATGATGGTTTCTACCATTTTTCCCGGTACTGATGTCAGGCTCACCGGTCTGTAGTTTCCCGGATCACCCCTGGAACCCTTTTTAAAAATTGGTGTTACATTGGCGATCCTCCAATCTTCAGGTATTAGAGATGATTTCAATGATAGTTCACAGATTACTAATAGCAGGTCTGCAATCTCATATTTCAGTTCTTTCAACACCCTTGGATGTATACCATCCGGCCCAGGTGATTTGCTACTCTTCAGTTTATCTAATAGTTGTAATACATCTTCCCGATGTATCGATATTTCCTTCAATTCTTCCGCACCTTTAAATACCACTTCAGTCATGGGTAACATCCCTACATCTTCCTCAGTAAAGACTGAAGCAAAGAATTCATTCAATCTCTCCGCTATCGCCTTGTCGCCTCTTAGTGCTCCTTTAACCCCTTTATCATCTAATGGACCAACTGACTCTCTCACAGGTTTTTTGCTACGAATGTACTTGAAAAGGTCTTTACTTCGCGTTTTTGCTTCCGCAGCAAGCTTCTTCTCAAATTCTCCCTTTGCCTGCCTTATCAATGCCTTGCATTTGACTTGCCAGTGCTTGTGCTGTTTCCAGGTTTCGTCATTTGGCTCTTTTTTCCATTTCCTGAAAGATGCTTTTTTGGCAACAACAGCCTCTCTGACCTCACCTTTAAACCATGCTGGCAGTTTTTTGGACTTTCTTCCACTTTTCTTAAAGCGTGGAATACAGCTGGTCTGGGCTTCCAAGATAGTATTTTTCAACAACAGCCAAGCCTGATGTACGTCTTTAACCTTTGCAACTGCTCCTTTTAGTTTTTTCTTAACTGTTTTCCTCATTTTATCATAGTCTCCCTTTTGAAAGTTAAAAGGTAGTACTGTGGAGTTCCTTACTATCCCTCCTCCACTAATTAAATCAAAGGCGATCATGCTATGATCACTATTGCCAAGTGGCCCCAACAACCTTATCTCTTGCACTAGATCTGGTGTTCCACTAAGGACTAGGTCTAATATGGCTTCCCCTCTGGTCGGTTCATGAACCAGTTGCTCCAAGAAGCAGTCATTTATTTCATCTAGGAACTTTATCTCCCTAGCATGTCCTGACGTGACACTGACCCAGTCGATACTGGGGTAGTTGAAATCACAACTACAATGGAAGCTTTGGAGGCAATGGAAGCTTTGGAGGCCGCCTGTCCCTTGCGCGGACCCCCAAACACTACAAAGAGCCTGTCCGTTCTCCGAAATAATTCTGTGCTCCTGAGATAGCGTCGCAGCATCCTGCCGAGGTCCAGCTTCTGAAGCGTGTGATCCAAGTCACCCCCTTGGGAGACTCGAAAAGTTGGCAGCGAAACCGTCTGGTTCAAATGAAACTCGGACACTACTTTTGGCAAAAAAGACGGCACCGGCCGCAACATCACCTTTTCCGCCGAAAACTGAATATATGGCTCCCTAAAGGAAAGAGCCTGCAGATCTGAAATCCTTCTCACCGAACACAGCGCCACTAGAAAGGTGGTCTTCCACGACAGTTCGCGCAGACCCACCGAAGCCGCTGGTTCAAAGGGCGGCCGCGTCAATGCCTCCAAAACTAAGTTTAAATCCCAAGGCAGAACCACCAGTCTCAATGGTGGACGAATAAGCTTAGCTGCCCTGAGAAAGCGCCGAACATCCGGAAGCGACGACAAACCACCCCCCCCCCTGCACCTTACCTTTATAGCAGGCTAGGGCCGCCAATTGAACCTTGATTGTGCTGAGGGCTAGACCCTTCTCTAACCCCCCTTGCAAAAAGGACAAGATGTCTGGCAAAGATGCACCCAACGGTCGGACGCTCCGCTCTTTACACCAACTTTCAAAAATGAGCCAAACTCGAACATACGCCAGAGAGGTTGATCTTCTCTTGGACTGCAACAAGGTAGCTATCACTGACGCTGAGTACCCTCGACGCCGCAACCTCTGCCTCTCAAGAGCCAAGCCATAAGCAAGAACCGATCCACCTGCGGCATAAGCACCGGCCCCTGACTCAACAGATTGATACGACCGAGAAGCCTCCACGGGCGATCCGCGAGCAGACGGACCAGCTCCGCATACCAAGGTCGTCTGGGCCAATCCGGGGCAACTAGTATCACATTCCCTTCGTGCCCCGCTATTCTGCGAATAACCCGACCAATCATCGGCCATGGGGGATACACATATAGCAGCTCGCCCGACGGCCATGGTTGCACCAGGCTGTCAAGCCCTTCCGACATGTGTTCTCTGCCCCTGCTGAAGAACCGTGATGCCTTGGTATTCGCGAGCGTCGCCATGAGATCCATGACAGGCTGCCCCCACTGCACCGTAATGTCGTGGAAAACAGCCGCGTTCAGTTCCCACTCGCCTGGATCCAGAACATTCCAACTGAGGTAGTCCGCCTGCACATTTTCTCTTCCTACTACATGCGCCGCCGACAGGGCTACCAGATGGGCCTCCGCCCACCATAGCAAGAGCTGACTCTCCTCCAACAAGACCGCACTGCCCGTGCCCCCTTGCCTGTTGATATAGGATACCGTTGCGATATTGTCGGAGAATATCCGACAATATTGGAGTGGAGGAGTGGCCTAGTGGTTGGGGCAAGGTACTTCAGGCCAGAAGGTCGGTGGTTCAAATCCACTAGAGGACAGCAACGTTGGGCCGGAAGGACTGGGGTTTCTAGTCCCACAGGTGCTCCTTGTGGTCTTGGGCAAGCCAGTTAACCCTCCATAGCACATGTTCCCTGTAAAATAGTTATCTGCAAGTTATAATGCCCTGTTCAATGTAATTTCAGTTTGTTCAATGTAAACCGCACTGATGCAGAATAGCGCGGTATATAAGAGAATGTAAATAAATAAATAAAATAAATAAATACGCGCACCGACTTTCCTTCCACCAGAGTGTGGAAATTCTGCAGAGCCAGCCGCACTGCCCTCATTTCCAACCGATTTATCGACCATGCGCTTTCCTCCGTAGACCAGATGCCCTGCACAACATGAGACAGACAATGAGCTCCCCAACTGGAGAGACTGGCGTCTGTGGTGACCAACACCCACTCTGGCTGCTCCAGCGACACCCCGCTTGAAGCCGCTCCGGGTCCAACCACCACTGGAGACTGCTGCTCACGAAATATGGACACACCAGCTTCCGTTACAGAGGGTGCTCCTGCGGCGACCATCTGGACAACAATGCGCGCTGAAGCGGACGCATATGAGCCCTGGCCTATGTACCCCAGCAGCTGCAGATACCTCCATGCCATTGGAGCCCGCAGCCGCAAAAAGGCTCTTACCTGTGCTAAACGTTTCTGCACTCTGTCCTCAGGTAGGCATACTAACCCTACCCTCATGTCGAAGACGGCTCCCAGGTACTTTAGCCTCTGCACCAGTTGCAACTGACTCTTGTCTTGGTTTATTACCCAACCGAGCTGCTCCAGAAACTGCACTACTCGCTTCGTTGCCGTGATCGACTCCTCCCGAGATTCCGCTCGAATTAACCAATCGTCCAGGTAGGGATGTACCTGAATCGCCTCTTTTCGCAACGCCGCTGTGACCACTACCATCACCTTCGTGAATGTCCGCGATGCTGTAGCCAGTCCAAAAGGTAACGCACGGAACTGAAAATGCCCCATGGGCACGGCAAAGCGCAAGAACCTCTGATGATCCTTTCTGATTGGAATATGCAGGTACGCCTCCGCCAGATCTACAGAGGAAAGTACCTCGCTGGGCTTCACCGCCTGAATCACAGATCTCAGGGTTTCCATCCGGAAATGTGACACTCTCAGACAGCGGTTGACCTGCTTGAGATATAGAATGGGCCGAAACGACCCTTCCTTCTTGGGAACTATGAAATATATCGAGTATCAACCTAAGCCGTACTGGTCTTTGGGGACGGGCACCACCGCCTGCAACTGCAGCAAGCGCTGAAGCGTGTCGCTCACTGCCTTTCTTTTTGTGGGGGCCTGGCACGGAGACATTATAAATGCTTCCTTCAGCGGTTGAGCAAACTCCAGCGCATAACCATCGCGGATGATCTCCAGCACCCACTGGTCTGTAGTCACGGTGGCCCAGACAGAGTGAAACGCCTGCAAATGACCCCCTATCTGTCCCTCTGTCTGAGCCAGCTGTATCTCATTGTGGCTTCTTTGAGGCGTTCTGCTGGGAGTTGAAATACCCCCTACCGAACCCTCTAGCCCCCCAAAAGGACTGTCCCCTTGCCACAAAGCGGCCTCTGTGATAAGGCGCAAATCGCGAACCTCGAAACCTGTGAAATTCTCTAACTTGGCCTCTCTGCAGACCCCCAGGCTTTGCACCTCTCGAACGGTCCTCCGGAAGCCTACCTCCCTTGGAATCTCCCAAATCCTTAACAATCTTTTCCAAGGCCTCCCCAAAGAGCAGCTTGCCCTTATAGGGGAGTTTGCTAAGGCGAGCCTTAGAAGACGCGTCCGCCGCCCAATTCCTCAACCAAAGGAAGCGCCTGGCCGCAATAATAGACGCCATAGATTTGGCTGAAATCCTTACGAAATCATAAAAGGCGTCCGCTAAATATGCTGCCGCCGACTCTAATTTCGGCCCATCAGCGGGAAGCTCTTCCTCTTTGCCTGGAACTTGATCCCCCTGGATCCAGCGGATAGCAGCTCTAGACACATATGCTCCGCAAATAGCCGCCTGCAAGAAAAGAGCATTGGAATCAAATGTCACTGCTGAGACCAAAGCATCCACCTTTGGCATCTTAAGCAATTCCTTCTCCTCTTGCGGTACAGGGTAAAGCCACCCTAGGGTGCGGCCACCCTCAGGGTCGCTTCAGGAAACTCCCATTCTGATTCAATCATCTGCTTAATCACCCTATGCACCGGGAAGCACCGCTGCTCTGCTTTAAATCCCTGGAGCAAGGGATCCTCCAGCGGCTCCGCTTGCGACGCAGGAAGCACAATATTCAGGGCTGCCAGAGACTGCTCAATCAGCGCTCCCAGCTCCTCCTTACGGAACACCCTAAAAATATTAGGGTCATCGCCCGCAACAAGCTCACCTTCCTCTAGCTCCCTTGCGTCAGGGTCCCAACCTGCCTCAGAGAGGATTTCCCCCTCTTCTGCCACCTGAGGCGCCGAATGTTGCCGCCCGAAGCTATCGGAGCCAGCCACTGGACCCCGCACTGCCTGAGAGTATCCTTCTCCCGGATCTGACATCCCGATCTCTGCTTTGAGGGTACTTACCCCACTAGGAGAAGAAGCCTTGCTCAAAGACTGCTCCATTCTCAAACAGTATGCTTTATGCATCTCTAGAATGAAATCAGCTGAAAACAACGTTTGCACTCCCCCTTGCACCCCCAGCAGTTGAGCTAGAGGCGGAACATCCTCTGAGGGAGACTTATTAGCCTTAGCCTTCTTTTTCACGGCCTTGCTCCAAAGCACGGGAGAAACGGCAGGCTCTGACAAAATGGCCGCCATTCCCGTTTTATCCGCCAAGCCCACAGTCTTCTCTGACACAGTACCCGACGCTGACCTCTCCTCCATTAAGCCCCCGAACAGCTGCTCTAACCTACTGCTTCGCCTGATGCACGTGCGGCAGAGCCACGACCCGAAAATGAAACTGCGCCGGCTCCCACACTGTGCGCATGCCGCCGAATCTGGCACCATGCGCTCAGAATACACCCCTGCGGCTGGATCCCCAGCCTAGTAACCACGGCGACTAACAGAAGCCCTACCTGAAATGGCACGCATACACTCACCAGCTTCCCCTGACCTTCCGCTGCCAGCGGACACGGAGAACCGGCGCTCAGCAGAGGTTTGAACACTGGGGCTCCCAGAGCGTACCTCGCCTCACGGAAGGACAAATCAGCAGAATTTAAGCAGGTACTGCCTGTACTGCCTCTTGACCGTCACAACTTCGGAGGTCCTTTTTTTTTTTTTCCCAAGTAAATGAGGCAACGAACTCCCTTGAACCTACTGCCCAGCTAGGGCAAGCCAGGTAAATGCTTCCTGCGCTTCAATCTTATGAATTCTTTCCTGCTCTCCACTCAACTCCTCTTTTCCTCTCCAGGAGCCTGTCAGGGCACGTCTGTTCAGCTGCTGAGGACTGAAAGACTGAGTTTGGAACTCCAGGGGGAGCCGGATAGCCTGTCAGCAAGACTCTGGTAATTCAGTCCTCAGCTGCTAAAGGAGGTTGACTACCCTAATGTTCCTGGACTGGCCCGGAGAGACGAAGAGGAATAACGGATTACAAATACCATACTTCTTTCCAGTGCAAATTTAAAACCAGAACTGGCAAAAAAGCTCACTCCTGGAACTGGGTAACTTTGCAACTCTGTAGCAGGTAGTGTGGCACATGACAAAACATGTCAGATACCATATCTAGTAGCCAGAGCAGTGGCACAAAGGCAAAAGATGAAGTTGAATTAATTTAATTCAGAGGTGCCAAGTTACCCAATACTGGTTTAAAATCTCACTCCTGGAACTGGGTAACTTAACAACTCTGCAGTGGTAAGCACAGCAGTTTAGCACACCTCCTCAATGGGAGCAGAGATGCCAAGTTACCCAATTCCAGGAGTGAGATATTTTGCCAGTGAGATTTTTTGCCAGATTGTTGCCAATGGTTTTAAATTTGCAGTGCAATGTAGTATGGTATTTGTAGTCCTTGATTTTACCCATTGGAATCAGTGCTGTAGGCTCCATAATGCATCAGGATGAGTTTGTCAGAAATCCAATACTGGTTTAAAATCTCACTCATGGTTCTGGGTAACTCGGCAACTCTGTAATCTCATTGGTATGCTAGACGTAATGGGTGTGATAGATTGTACCCATGTTGCTCTTCCACCTCCATCAAAGAAAGCATACCAAGAAAATGTATGCAATTTGAGACCCCTAAGATATTAACAGTTTGGAGAGTAGAGGCCTAATTATTGTATATGACCTTTTTATGTTACCTAGTGCTTTCCATAAATTGGGAAGGTTCTCCTTGCTAGTGAGGCGACACCATATTGGAGGGCAAACTGAATCGTATAAACATCAGGCCTAAAAGCAGTTTCTAGTCTTTGGCTGGCCAAGTCACTGCACCCTATAGAAATGTTGAGTCTTCCAGTGGCTAAACCAATACCATTGTACAGCTTAGGTTCATTAAGGAGTCATAGGAATGAGTAGGCCTCTAACAGAAGAAGGAAAGGTTCTTCTGATCCTGGAAGTGAAGAAGAGGCATCAGAGATCAAGCCAGGAGCTGGACACAGGAAGATCAGGGTTCAAGTAAAGGAGTGCCTGTGATCTACCTCCAATAAAGAAGAAGAGAAATTAAGATTAGAGAACACTGAAGTCCTTATCTTAGGGGGAGAATTCGAGTAGGTGAGGAGTTTCCCTGTCCCAAGGAAGAAGATTAGGAGAAAAGGTAAACTGTACTTTTTCAGAGTTGCCAAGTTACTCAGTTCCATGAGTGAGATTTTCAGCTAATCTTGGATTTCTGACAAGCTCATCTTGATTCATTATGGGGCCTGCAGCACTAATTCCAATGGATAAAATCAGAGACTACAACTACCATACTGCATTGCAATGCAAATTTAAAACCAGAACTGGCAAAAAATCTCACTTCTGGAACTGGGTAACTTAGCAACCCTGCTTTTTTAAAAATTATTTTATATGTTGCATCTTGATTGATTCCTTTTTTTTTTTGCTTCAATATTAAAGATTTCAGATAGCTTTAGTTGGTTCAGAACAAAACCTGGACTAGACTTGGAGTTTTTGGAAGCATAAGAAAGTGGCAGAATGAGTGATCCCAGGGACCAATGGCTGGTCCCATCTCAGAAATCTATAAACCAAGAGTAGTAGAACTATGCAGAGCATTGCCTCCCTAGAATTATGCACTCCTGCTTTCCCTGCAGAGTGATCTATTCCAAGTGAGGAATCCCGGAGAAGTGGTCTATATGGGAAAAATATGTTTGGCATTCCCAGAGTTGCCAAGTTATCCAGTTCCAGGAGTGAGATTTTAAGCTGGTTCTGGTTCTCTGACAATCTTATCCTGTTGCATTATGGGACCTGTAGCACGGATTCCAATGGATAAAATCAGGGACTACAAATACTATACTGCATTGCAATGCAAATTTAAAACCAGAAGTAGCAAAAAAATCTCACTCCTGGAACTGGGTAACTCTGTATTCCAGATATGCCTATAATCTAACACATATAATCCAATTTTTTGCATATTGTGGATATGCACATACAACTCTCTTCCAGATCCCTGTACATTCTCTGCATTTGCATATATGTTTTTGCAAGGCCATAATTTTCCAAAGATTTCTTTACTGCACCAGGCATACTTTTCATTTTACATGGACATTAGGAAACTATGCTGAGTTTTGGCACACAGCTCTAATGCATGGCTTATTACATCAGCTTAAAAAACCCAAAGCAACCATACCTGCAAAGTACAAGAAGAAATATAAAGAAGCAGGGCAATGAACCACACAGTGGAATGGATCACAAAGGATTTTATTAGGTTGTCCCTACAGGGGCCGTGTTTCAGCTGGTAGGAGCCTACATCAGGAATAGTGGGACCTTTACTAAAAACACAAAATCATATATGAACACAAACATGCTGATGTAAAAGTACATGCATAAAATAAATACATATAAAAGAAAATCAATAATAATGGTAAATATCGTAAAGAACAGATAAATAAAACTCTCCTTAAAAGACCATTTGGTAAATATCAAGATAAAAGGGAGGAGTAGCCTAGTGGTTGGGGCAAGGTACCACAGGCCGGAAGGTCGGTGGTTCAAATCCCACTAGAGGACAGCAACCTTGGGCCGGAAGGACTGGGGTTTCTAGTCCCACAGGTGCTCCTTGTGGTCTTGGGCAAGCCACTTAACCCTCCATTGCCCATGTTCCCTGTAAGTATTAATGTATGTGTCTCAAATCCTCTCGTGTTAAATGTATCCCCCAACCGCTTTGACCTGGTGAAAAGCGGGATATAAATGCAGCTAAATAAATAAATAAATAAAATAAAAAATGAAGCAATAATACATGCTAATGATATAACATATAAACACAAAAGATAAAACCAAACCTAAAATTAATAATAAATGGTAATGATATAACATATAATATAAAGGATAAAACCAAATCAAAAATTAATAGAATCGCTTGTTGTTACCTCTGCTGCAATGGGGTGGGGTGGAAGGTTACTCCTGTAACAAGGGAGAGTGCTGCTCTGTATCACTGTGTGGCTGGGGACTTCCCCTGTCAGCACGGTGACATCGATCAGGACTCTGTCCCCGTGGTGCCAGCCAATCTGATAGTAGTGGGCGGAGCTAACTGTGGGATCAGCATTCTTGGCACCTCTCTGGAGACTTGGAGGTGTGCAGAGGCATCAGGTTTGGATGCTGGGGGCTCCCAGCTGGGCTACAGCATTGTAAGAAGGCCCACAGAAGATGATGAGGGAGCAATGTGGCTGGGAATGGAGGCCTTGGACGGCACATTCCGAGCCACAGAGGAGTCTGGCCTAGATCGAGGAGCCACATGGCTGCCATTTTGTGCACAATCTGGGGTAGCAGAGGAGGTAAGCCTGTTCACTGTAAGGAAGTCATTGAGTGCCTGATTCCAGGATTTCCTTGCACGGGCGACATTCGGGTGCAATGAGGGCAGTCTTCTACCCTGTGGCTGACTCCTAAGCAGGGGCGGCTCAAGGCAATCTGCTGCCTGAGGCGAAGTATGAAAAGGCGCCCCCCCTCCATCTTAGAGGGGGGCAGGGCTTTTTCAGAAATCCAGTCAGTAACTGAATGAAACCAAAAAGCCGATTAGATTATATGGAGGAAATGCAAGATGTATGCACACAGGGCCATATCGAGCTGAAATCGCACACTGTGCGACTTGCAGCTCGGACACACACCTCCCCTCTCCCCCATACCTCCGTCCAGCGCTGCCTGCTCTTTCCCTGCTGCTGCCACCCTCTGTTTTTTTTCACGGAGGTGCCGGCAGCAGGGAAAGAGCAGGCAGCGCTGGACAGAGGTATGGGGAGGAGGAGGAGGGGGGCATGTGCCCAATCTGAAAGGCGCTGTCACTTTAAGAAGACCTGTCCCTCCCTACTCTGACATCGCGTCGGAGAAGGGAGGTACCAGATCTGCTTAAAGTGCTGCAAAAAGGCTTAGGAAGCGCATTTCGTCTGCCTGCGGCGGCAGGGCAACAGCAGACAGCCGAAATGCACCCCCCAAACCTTTCTGCCCTGTGCGGCTGCACCGCTTGCTCAGGGCTAGTTTCAGTCCCGTTTGCACACCAAGGAACTAAAAGACAGCAAGAGCCAACAGCACAGTTTATAAAACTAAATTATAACTCATTTTTATTTTGTTGTTATAAACTGTGTTATGGTTCTTGCTTTTTCTTTTTCAACATATACTTTGCATCCACAGTAGGTGCAGAGCAGAACCAGGACATTCACCCACAGAACTCAATATTTAAAAAAAAAATCTGATTCTGATCATCTCACTAACAACAACAACAACCACTATTCTCTAGTACCAGGCATATTGTGAACTAATACAAAACCCTACAACAAAGAGCAAACCTACCATATCAGCACAAACTTCCAAAACTCAAATAAGGAGCCCATCCAAAAAAAGCATCACTGTAAATACTACAGTGGGCCTTGGAACATCCATACACCTATTTGTAAAGCTGAAGAAGTCAAATTAGTACAGTACAGTATAGATCTTTATGTACAAACTCCATGTTAACAAAACACCTGACCTCAGTCAAACACTCGCAACATCGACCCTCACCAAATACAGAAGAAATAACCACAATCTAAAGTAAAAATAAAAATATGTAGACTAAATTTAAATTGAAACCCCAAGAAGCCAGAGTCCACATGCAGTGCAACATCAGATAAATAAAAGATGCAGTTCCCCAATACTGTGTAAAATATAAAAATAGCACAAAGTCCAATCACTAAAATTAAATTTAAAAAAAAATTCTACCTTTGTTGTCTGACCATTTTATTCTCTGATCATGCTGGTCCCGATCTGAGGTTTCTGCTTTCCTGTCTTCTCTTAGCTCTCTTTCTGTGGTCTATGGTCCATGATCCATCTGCCATTTCTTATCTCTTCTTTTGTTTTCTTCACTTCCTTCCAATTCCAGTAACCCTCCCCAGTATCAGCCCCCTTTCCAGTCCTTCCCTCCCAGTACCTTCCAATGTCAACCGCTTTGCATTCTCATGACTGCAACTGGTGTCCATTCCCTTTCAGTCCCCCTCCTTCCCCACTGTCCAGCCCCTTCTAGTCCAAATACCATCCCAGATAACAGCTCACGTCCACTCTCAGTGCCACCCCCCCAGTCAGCTCCCTTCCAGTCGCCCTACCCTCTGTCCATCCCCCTTCCAGTGCCATTTGCATGTCAGCTCCCTTCCAGCCTCCTCCCCATTACCCAACCACCTACCACTCCCATACCCAAATGTCAGCTCCCTTCCAGTCTCCCTACAGTACATCCCAGGTGTCAGCTCCTTTCCAGCCCCCTCCTTCCCCCGTGTCAGCTCCCTTCGTGCCCCCTCCTTCCCCTGGCACACCCTCTCATTATCCGCTCCCTTCCAGTCCTATTCTACCATCCTCCCGCATCAGCCCATTTGTACCCTAGCCCTAGTTTTCTTCCAGGGCCAGCAGCACTCTCCTCCCCTCCCCCATTAGCCCATTTCCAGTCCTAGCTCATTTCCAGTGCTAGCCTCCCATCTGCCCATTACCAGTCCTAACCCTCCCATAAGTCCATTTCCAGTCCTAGCCCCCCAATCAGCCCATTTTCTGTCCTAGCCCCCCTAATCAGCCCATTTCCAGTTCTAAACCCCCATCAGCCCACTTCCAGTCCTAACCCCCCATCAGCCCATTACCAGTGCTAAACACCCCGATCAGCCCACTCCCAGTCCCAACCACCCCCATCAACCCATTTCCAGTCCTAAACACCCATCAGCCCACTTCCAGTCCTAACCCCCCATCAGCCCATTACCAGTCCTAACCACTCCCCATCAACCCAATTCCAGTCCTAACCCCCCATCAGCCCACTTCCAGTCCTAACCCCCCCATAGCCCATTACTAGTCCTAACCCCTCCCCATCAGCCCATTTCCAGTCCTAACCCCCCCATCAGCACATTACCAGTCCTCTCCCCTCCCCATCAGCCCAGTTCCAGTCCTAAACCCCCCCATCAGCCCATTACCAGTCCTAAACCCCTCCATAAGCCCATTTCCAGTCCTAGCCCCCCATAGCACATTACCAGTCCTAAACACCCCCCCATCAGCCCATTTCTAGTCCTAGCCTCCCATAGCCCATTACCAATCCTAACCTCCCCCCCCCCAGCAGCCCATTTCCAGTCCTAGACCCCCATAGCCCATTACCAGTCCTAAACAACCCCCATCCAGTCCTAACCTCCCCCCCCCCATCAGCCCATTTGCAGTCCTAGACCCCCCCTTCCTTTCCAGTCCTGGCCCCTAGGAAATCCAAACGCTCATATTTCTGCCGCTGCCGAGAAGCGGACTCGGCAGCGGCAGAAATTTGAGTGTTTGGATTTTTTTTTAAGGCAAAGTGAGGCGGCTGTTTTGGGAGCAAAATGCCGCCTTTAAAACTTTGCCGCCTGAGGCAGCCGCCTTACTTCGCCTCATGATAGAGCCGCCCCTGCTCCTAAGCACTGTATGCACTGATCATGTGTGTTGGTGCAGTTCATCCTTTTGCAGCACTGTGGGCATTTTTTAAAACTCAGTTTTGTCATGGTGTACCTTGTTCTACAGCTCTTGGTCTTCAGGTTTCTTTGCCTTCTTCATCTTCTTCTTAGGAATCGGTTCTGGTTGTTGTTTTTTGTTTTGTGGTTTGGAGGGCTAGAGCAGATCCGTCTTGTTGGCAGGCAGAAGGAATGGAACTGGGCTAGGCAGGGGCTGGCCAGGAGTTAGGACTACCCTGCACATGTTTAGAAAGGCTTGTCTTTCTGAGCTCTAGAGAACACTTCTGTCTCTGGTGCTATCAGATGACATCACCAGAGTTGGCTGACGCATCTTGTTTGTCCATGGAGAACATCAGCTCCACAGACAGTAAGGAGAAATTAGACCTTACCTGCTAATTGTCTTTCCTTGAGTTCTCTCCGGGCCAGTCCAGAACTGATGGGTAGTCAAATCCCCCTCCTCTAGCAGCTGAGGACTGAATACTGATTCTTGTTGCTAGGTTACCCAGCTCCCCTCTGGAAGCAGCAAGGCAGTCTTAATGTAACAAGCAAAGGATAAAGATAAAACAAAACGAAGAAATCACGAAAAACAGTGGAAGAGTTACACAGAAGGCTTGTGACCGTGCACTGTGGCTGTCCGAGCACGACCGCACGGAACAATTTGTCTTTTTTTTTTTTTTTCTTAGGTATATTTTGACCCAGAAACAAGAGAAGAAACAGGAAATAGACGTTACTGAGAAGAAACCGAGGACACAGATAGGGCGGGGTCTGGACTGGCCCGGAGAGAACTCAAGGAAAGACAATTAGCAGGTAAGGTCTAATTTCTCCTTCCTTATCGTCTCTCCGGGCCAGTCCAGAACTGATGGGTAGTACCAAAGCAGTAACTAACCCTGGGAGGGACCTGAGAGCCCCGCTATGACGGCGGAAGCCCCCACAGACGCATCTTGACGGGCAAGGACATCGAGACGATAATGACGCGAAAAGGCATGCAGAGAAGACCAGGCCGCTGCACGACAAATATCCACCGGAGGAACTAAAGCCGATTCGGCCCACGATGTGGCTTGACCCCTGGTAGAATGAGCCCGAAGACCTACAGGCACGGTCTTACCTCTGGATTCATACGCGACCCTAATGGCGTGCTTCACCCAACGCGCGATGGAAGCTTTGGAAGCCGCTTTCCCCTTGGACGGCCCCCCATAGAGCACGAATAATCTATCGGATTGCCGAAACGACGCCGTTTCCTTAAGATACCGATGGAGTACACGCCCCAAATCCAATCTTCGCAGAGAACGATCCAAAGAATTCTCGGACCCCGATGTAACGAAGGTGGGCAGCGAAACCGTCTGGTTGAGATGGAAGGCCGACACCACCTTAGGCAGAAAGGATGGAACCGGACGCAAAACCACTTTCTCCACAGAAAACTGTAGAAAAGGCGGTCGACAGGAAAGCGCTTGCAAATCTGAAATGCGACGAGCAGAACATAATGCTACTAAAAACGCCGTCTTCCAGGACAACTCCCGGATAGAACTGGAGGACCGCGGCTCAAAGGGAGAGACAGTGAGAGCCTCGAGCACCAGATTCAAATCCCAAGGAGGAATTACCGGACGAACAGGAGGTCGAATATGCCGAGCCGCTGTAAGAAAACGCAGAACATCCGGATGCGAGGAAAGACGAGATCCACGAATCGTACCACGAAAAACCGTCAGCGCCGCCAACTGCACCTTAAGGGTGCTAAGAGCAAGACCCTTCTCCAGCCCCTGCTGAAGAAAGGCGAGAATATCCGGAATAGAAGCACCCCGGGCCCGCAAGGCGCGCTCAGCACACCAGGCCTCAAACACGCGCCACACGCGGATGTAAGCCAACGACGTGGAGCGCTTGCGCGATTGTAACAAGGTAGCGATCACCGCTGAAGAATAACCTTTGCGGCGCAAACGTTCCCGCTCAAGAGCCATGCCGTAAGCAAAAATTGATCCGCCTGGGGCATTGGAACGGGCCCTTGATGAAGCAGGTCCGTCCGAGCGGGCAACCGCCACGGCGGCTCCACCAGAAGCCGCATTAGATCGGCATACCAAGGATGCCGAGGCCAATCCGGAGCAATAAGGATCACTCGTCCGTCGTGAGAGGCCGCCCTGTGAATAACCGGACCTACTAACGGCCACGGAGGAAACACATAGAGAAGCTGACCCGATGGCCACAGTTGAACGAGACCGTCTAGCCCCTCTGACATATGCTCCCTGCGCCGGCTGTAAAAACGCCCCGTCTTGGCATTGCGAAGAGTTGCCATCAAGTCCATAACCGGGTGACCCCAACGCAACGTGATCTCGCGAAAAACTTCCGCATGGAGCTCCCACTCTCCCGGATCCAGCAGATTCCGACTGAGATAGTCGGCTTGCACATTGCTCTTCCCTGCCACATGAGACGCCGAAAGAGCCATGAGGTGCAACTCCGCCCACTGAAACAAACGCTGACTCTCCTCCAGGAGAGGAAGACTCCCCGTTCTGCCTTGGCGATTTATGTAGGAGACTGTCACTAGATTGTCAGAGAAGACGCGAACCGGCTTTCCTTCCAGAAGCTCGGCAAAGGCTAGCAGCGCTAGAGAGACCGTCCGTAGTTCCAGACGATTGATGGACCACAGCGTCTTCTCTGGCGACCAGACGCCCTGAGCTATGTGAGCTAAACAGTGTGCCCCCCAACCGGTGAGACTGGCATCGGTAGTGACCAAAATCCAATCCGGGATGGCCAGGGGAACGCCCGTCAGAAGATGGTCCGGATGCGACCACCACTGAAGACTGAGCCGGACATTCTCTGGACAGCTCAAGCGTCTCGAAAGCGGATGACGCTGCGGAGACCACCATGACAGCAGCGACTGTTGGAGCGGCCTCATGTGCGCTCGAGCCCATGGCACCAGATCCAAGGCTGCTGCCATCAGACCCAGTAACTGCAAGTACTTCCAAGCTGTGGGCGCGAGAAGACGCAAAAAACTGGCCACGTGAGCGAGAATCTTCTGAACACACTCCGGCGGCAAGAGGACCAGCCCTCTGTCCGTGTCGAAAACCGCTCCGAGATAAGGAAGCCGCTGTACCAGTTGCAGACGACTTTTTGCCTGGTTCACAATCCAGCCGAGACTTTCGAGACAAGAAACCACACGAGCGGTTGCTGCGAGCGACTCCGCCCTCGACGCCGCCCGAATCAACTAGTCGTCCAGATAAGGATGAACCTGAACACCGTCCCTGCGAAGCGCTGCCGCCACCACCACCATCACCTTGGTGAAGGTGCGTGGCGCTGTTGCGAGACCGAAAGGTAAAGCCCGAAACTGGAAATGACCCATGGGGACCGCAAAACGAAGAAACCGCTGATGTTCCGGCTTGATAGGAATGTGGAGGTAAGCCTCCGTCAAATCTATGGAAGAGAGAAACTCTCCGGGATGCACGGAGAGAATCACCGATCTCAGAGTTTCCATCCGGAAATGAGACACGCGCAGACACCGGTTCACATGCTTTAGATCCAAGATTGGGCGAAAAGAGCCCTCCTTTTTGGGTACCACGAAATAAATCAAGTATCGACCGAAGCCGCACTGGTCCCGAGGTACGGGCACCACGGCCTGGAGCTGCAACAACCACTGCAATGTGTCGTGGATCGCCCTCCGCTTGGCTAGCGGACCACAAGGAGAGAAAACGAAGGCGTCCGCCAAAGGACAAGCGAACTCGAGGGCATACCCCTCTCTGACAATCTGAAGCACCCACCTGTCGGTGGTAATGGCGGCCCAAGCGGAGGCAAACGCCTGCAATCGACCTCCTACCGGAAGCTCCGCTTGGACCGGCCTTGCTTCATTGTGGCTTCTTAAGGGCAAGAGAGGCGTTACCGAAGTAGCCTCTACCAGAACCTCTAGCGCCTCGAAAGGACGGCCCCCGGGACGGAAAACGACCACGCTGATAAGGAGCAAAGCGCGCTCCCTGAAAACGGCGAAAGTCACGTCCCTGTCCTCGGGAAAAGGAGGACTGCTTCCCTGCCCGAGCACGATCTTCGGGAAGACGACCCCCTTTGGAGTCCCCCAAATCCTTAACAATCTTCTCAAGCGCTTCCCCAAAGAGAAGCTTACCCTTATAGGGTAATTTACTGAGACGGACTTTGGAGGAAGCATCCGCCGCCCAATTACGCAACCAAAGAAAGCGACGGGCTGCAACCGTGGAAGCCATAGCTTTTGCGGAAATACGGATCAAATCATAAAAGGCATCCGCCAGATAAGCCGCAGCAGATTCCAGCTGAGCGCCTTGGAGAGAAGGAGAAGACTCTCCTTCGGAGACAGAAGACAGCTGACTCCACCTAATAGAAGCTCTAGACACGTACGCCCCACACACCAACGCCTGTAGCGCCAAAGCGCTGGCATCAAAGGCTTGCTTCAAAAGCCCCTCTAGGCGACGATCCTGCATATCTTTAAGGGCCGCAGCCCCTTCCACGGGAATGGTGGTCTTCTTAGTGACCGCCGACACCAGAGCATCAACCTTAGGCATACGCAGGAGCTCCCTTTCCTCTTGAGGCACAGGATACAAACGAGCCACCGTCCTTGCGCCGCGCAAGGAAGCCTCCGGAAACTCCCATTCGGATTCTATCATCTGCTTTATGACTCTGTGGAAGGGAAAACATTTCTGATCAGAGCGGACACCCTGCAACAAGGGATCCTCTAAAGGTTCCTGTTGCATCTTCGGAGGAATAATATTGAGCGCAGACAGAGACTGCGCAATCAGAACCGACAATACTTCCCTTCTAAAAACCCTAAAAAGATTAGGGTCCTCCCCTGGCCCCAACTCCCCTTCTTCCAATGCTGTGGGCCAGGAATCAAAATCCGAGTCGGCCAGGAGCTCCCCTTCCTCTGGCCCCAGAACCTCTGCAGCCAGAGAAAAGTTATCCACGGTAGCATCGGGAAGGGCAGGCAAAGAAGAAACCCCTTCCCCGAGCTCTGACCTGCAAGAAACGCCCTGAGGCGGCAGAAGAGGATCTGAGACTACTGGCACAGGAGCTTGAGCTTTTTTAAGCAAATAAGCCCTGTGAAACGCGAGGATAAATTCAGGAGCAAGGAGAGGATCAAGTACTTGAGAAACCTCTGACAATACAGGCCGTTCTGTTTCTACCGCGGCATGTTTAGCTTTAGTTTTCCGTTTGGCCGGCTTAACAAGAGGGACTGATGAAACGGCAGAGCCGCCTAAGATGGCCGCTGTTCCCGCGCTTTTCTCTGATGGCTGCGCTGTGGAAACGCGGTCCAATTGATCCCCCAAGTGTTCCTGCATTGCCGGCCCGAGTCCCGCTGCACGGAGACCCCCAAAAACGAAGAGAGATACCGCGATGCAGTGCCCCCGTCGAAAAAACGCCCGCGGGAAGAAAGACGGAAGGCTCAGGGAAGGGAAATGGCGCGGCGCTCAGAAAATTACCTCACAGATGCCGGTTCAGCTAAACAGCTCCAAAAACCCCGAGGACCGCTGCTAGTGGCCAGAGGGGATAGAAGAGACAGCGCAAAAGGATACCAGCAGCTGGGGCCCCCAGGTCTGGTTCCCACGATCGCCACTAACAGAGTAGAGGAGACAGGCTCTGCCTCATACTCTGATCTGTACACACAGTGAATCAGCGTGCAATAGCCTCTCTGCCAAACTGTAGAGAAGAGCAGTGCTAAGATACCCAGCTAGGATAAAGCACTTAGCCCAATGTGAAACTCTTCAATAATAAAAGAACAAAAAATTGATAATATAAAGAATAGAAAACAGAACCGTTGTGGGGAGTCAAATCCCCACACATCCAATCCAGCTGCTGAGGACAATAAGACTGCCTTGCTGCTTCCAGAGGGGAGCTGGGTAACCTAGCAACAAGAATCAGTATTCAGTCCTCAGCTGCTAGAGGAGGGGGATTTGACTACCCATCAGTTCTGGACTGGCCCAGAGAGACGATAAGGAAATAATGTATTAATGCAGGCTTTACCACTGCTGCATTCTTGTCACCAGCAAGATTATTGACTGTAAAATGGTAGCCCCGCCCCTTTAAAGGGCCATCAGTGGTCTGAAGTAACCACTTCCCTTGAGCAGACTCAACCCTGCCCCTCATCCAGAAGAAGCCTCTTGCAAGTTCTTCCCCAGAGCCCTCCACTCTTACACCCACACTTGTCCATTTACATAACACACAGTAAAGCAGTTTACAGAGTAATGATCCCTGAGGGTAATTTTAGAACTATGCAGCTCCATAGAAAGTACCCACATACTTTTCCCTGTGCAGGCTTCAGCAACATTCAAACTAAATGTATGCATTTCCTTAAGCTTTGAAAATGATCCCAAGGAATTTATGCATGCACATTTACATCTGATCTTTAGAATGCACAAATTATCTAGATTAGTTTATACACGTACTTTCAAAGGCTTACCGGAATTGAGCAGAGGCATTTGCAGGAATGGAGGTGGGAAGGGGCCTAGTCACAGTCCAGAAGCAAAGCAAGCCCAGCGAGGTTCTCCCAACCGTTTCTCTAAAAGTGTTCCTGCACAATGCCAACACTCTCCGTGTCCAGACAATTTATTTTTCTTGGAGACAGAGCAGGAGGAGGGACCTTGCCTGCAGTTGTGGCTCATGCAGTTGCACTGTTCCCACTGCTGGTGCAACTACAGTATGTTGAGTCAGTCGGTGGCAGTGCACACTAGATAGAACATAGACCAGTGCAGGAGGAAGAAATAAGGAATGGGAATCAGAAGCACACACATTAGATTCAGCAGCCCACATTAGGAAGGAGTCAGAGCTGAATTAACTATGGGAAGCGGAGTCCCTGTTAGACAGGGGCCCGGGGCAGCTGTCCCTTTGCCCATATGTAAAAGCGTTCCTGGAGAAAGCAAATGCGCATTTCCAATAATATCACATCTGTGTACTGGGCACCCCCACCTTCCCCCTGTGGGCTCTCCCTTAACTCAGGTCCAGGATAGCAATTCTAGCACTAAGGAAGTCCCCAATGGTGTGCTAAGAGATGAGATATTATTTTAGACTCCCAGCCACTTATATGATGACCTAGCTGAGAAGCTGCATATACAGAAAGTGTACAGAACATAGGAGATCTAGAGTCACCTGCATCCTCAAGAAGCACTCTCTAGTCAATGAAGATAACAGCTGCCACAATCCCTGCAAAAGAAGTCCAGAGGCAGGACCCCAAAATGCAGAAAGTCCCCTGGCCCCCTGCATGGAAGCCTAGTTAATATTTTGCATTGGTTTAAAGCTATGCTAATCCTAGTAACATGTGTCCAGATTGTAAGACTGTATAAATTTATAGAGCTTTAATCTCAACTCTGTATTTATCTTGAAATCTTCAGGGAGTGTCAGAAGGAGATATGAAGTGCACGTGGGTGAAACTCCTCCTGCTCTGCCTCCCTGGAAGACGAACCTGTTTCCCTAGTCTCGTACAAAAGAACATAAAATTCTATAATGCTGACATTGTATAAAAGAATGCAGGGCAAAGATAGACAAAAGACATTGATGCAGCCCCTGACTTTGAAGATTGAAGAGTGGCCAACTGTCGACCTTGCATAAGTCTTGTTATTGTATTGGGCATAGGATATTTTGGTATAAACTCTGCTCTCTGATACATTTCACCTCCTGAAGATCCCAAGAGAAATATCATATACAGATTGCTTCTTTTGTTGCTTCAGTGAAATTATGAGTAAGCACCATCACATTCATTTGTGTGGTTTGTGCACATTGTATTCACTGAACACTGAATATAATAAATCATTAGTTACATACTAATTTGTGTAAGATCTCTATAACACCTACATAATATGTAGTAGTGGGGCAAATGAACGATGCAAGCATGTTGTAGATGCAGTCAGACTCCACTAGCTCATAGACCAGTGAGAGAATATGGCCTTGGTCAAGGAAAGGTACCACCATGAATACAAGAATGAGTCAAGCTTTTAGTGGCATTATATCTGTCATCCCCCAATGAATGGATGTAGTATGTAAATCTTCCCTGGCTCCACAAACACTATATGTCACTACATCTTTCACTCCCACCTCCATCACCTCCAGAAGTAGTTTTCATTGGAGGGGGAGGCATTGAAGTAGAAGAGGTGATTGGACAGGTCCACACCACTAAGAAACTAGATAAGCACTGAAACACAGTAGAATTGCTCTTAGCAATGAAAAGCACAAACAGGAGTATCTGTAAGATACCAAGGCATAACTGAATAACTATGACTGAAGAGCCTCTGTAGACCGAGGTATAGGGTACTTTCACAGACGAATCTGTCTGAAGTTGTTCAAGTGAGGCCCAGGGTGCTTGGCCCAAAGAACCTATCTGAAGACCCAGGGACCTGAAGATAAATCACAGAGATTGGATAGCAGCTGTGAAGAGCTGGTGGCCACACATGGAATGCTCCATGGAAGACGGAAGAAGCATTACCTATGTTGCTAAACAAAGTCTACGTTGATGGGATTTAGACTTGTGTCATTATGCTATGGTTGCATTCTTTTGTTGCAGAAGTGCAGCCACTGTTTATGAACAGTGCAGGATCTTCCAATAAATAGATGACTATCCAGTTTGCTGTATAACCTCTGCTCCAAGAGATGCTCTGGGTTAAGACTGGACTTTCTTTTCTTCAGAGTCCATTGGTAAGTTGTTGTGTTTCTGTGCTGTCTTATTTTATCAGACTCATGAATTACCCACCATTTCCATATTGATTTATCTGGGACTTTGAGATGTTAGCTGACCTTGATGTTGGTGTGACCTTCAACCATCAGCTTTCCTTCAGTCAACATGTTTCCCTAACTATTCAATGCTGCTTTTATCTCCTTCATCAACTTCATTCAGTTCGCATCCTCCTCGGTCTCCTGTCCATTCGCTTACTCATTCTTTCCCTCATCATCACCCACCTTGACTATGCTAATTCCCTGCTTTCTGGTCTTCCACTCTACCAGACTCACTGCCTCCAATTAATTCAAAATATGGCAATCAAGCTCCTTCATGGTGCCTGCAAGTTTGACCAGGTCACTCCTCTTTTCATTTCTGAGCAATGGCTTCCGGTAATTTTTCGAATTATATACAAACTTCTTATCCTAACTTACCATACCTTCCAAGCAGGCAAACCTGTGCTCCTTTCGCAGTTCCTGGTGCCCTACACTGCTCTGCACCCCCCCCCCCCCCATTCAGCTTCTCAGCATCTTCTTGTGGTCCCCAGTTTTTGCCATGTATGCACCTCTACAGCATGTTCAGAGTGGTAGCCCCTTCTCTCTGGAACTCCCTGAGACAGTGGTGCAGAGATGAGGGTTTTGGATTTGTTAGGAACTGGGGAACATTCTGGGGAAAGGAGGGGCTCTTCCGAAGGGATGGGCTTCACCTTAACCGGGATGGAACCAGGCTGCTGGCATTAACCTTTAAAAAGGAGATAGAGCAGGTTTTAAACTAGATATTAGGGGAAAGCCGACAGTCGCCCAAGAGCGGATGGTTCGGAAGAATGTATCTTTGAAGGATACTACCAAAAGCAGAGAGGTTCCACAAAAGAGTAAAGTAGCCCAAATGCCCTCAAGTATGGAGCAGACAGAGCTTAAAGATCCCAAATTACCCATGACTAACAATAGCCAAATTAATATGAATAAAATACATTCTCTAAAATGCTTGTATTCAAATGCTAGAAGTCTAAAAAATAAGATGGGAGAGTTAGAATATATAGCACTAAATGAAAGGTTAGATATGATTGGAATATCAGAGACATGGTGGAAGGAGAAGAACCAGTGGGACACTGTGATACCTGGGAACAAACTATATCGTAATGATAGAGCTGATCAAATTGGTGGAGGGGTTGCTCTCTATGTTAGAGAGGGCATTGAGTCAGAAAGGATTAAAGTTTTGCAGGAAACAAAATCTGCTGTAGAATCTATATGGATTGAAATTCCATGTAAAAGGGGGAAGGCAATGGCAGTGGGGGTGTACTATCGAGCGCCTGGCAAGAATGACCAAATGGATGATGAAATGCTCAAAGAAATCAAGGAAGCTAACAAAAGTTACAGCGCAGTAATAATAATGGGTGATTTCAACTACCCCGGTATCGACTGGGTCAGTGTCACGTCAGGACATGCTAGGGAGATAAAGTTCCTAGATGAAATAAATGACTGCTTCTTGGAGCAGCTGGTTCATGAACCGACCAGAGGGGAAGCCATATTAGACCTAGTCCTTAGTGGAACACCAGATCTAGTGCAAGAGATAAGGTTGTTGGGGCCACTTGGCAATAGTGATCATAGCATGATCGCCTTTGATTTAATTAGTGGAGGAGGGATAGTAAGGAAATCCACAGTACTACCTTTTAACTTTCGAAAGGGAGACTATGATAAAATGAGGAAAACAGTTAAGAAAAAACTAAAAGGAGCAGTTGCAAAGGTTAAAGACGTACATCAGGCTTGGCTGTTGTTGAAAAATACTATCTTGGAAGCCCAGACCAGCTGTATTCCACGCTTTAAGAAAAGTGGAAGGAAGTCCAAAAAACTGCCAGCATGGTTTAAAGGTGAGGTCAGAGAGGCTGTTGTTGCCAAAAAGCATCTTTCAGGAAATGGAAAAAAGAGCCAAATGACGAAACCTGGAAACAGCACAAGCACTGGCAAGTCAAATGCAAGGCATTGATAAGGCAGGCAAAGGGAGAATTTGAGAAGAAGCTTGCTGCGGAAGCAAAAACACGAAGTAAAGACCTTTTCAAGTACATTCGTAGCAAAAAGCCTGTGAGAGAGTCAGTTGGTCCATTAGATGATAAAGGGGTTAAAGGAGCACTAAGAGGCGACAAGGCGATAGTGGAGAGACTGAATTAATTTTTTGCTTCAGTCTTTACTGAGGAAGATGTAGGGATGTTACCCATGACTGAAGTGGTATTTAAAGGTGCGGAAGAATTGAAGGAAATATCGATACATCGGGAAGATGTATTACAACTATTAGATAAACTGAAGAGTAGCAAATCACCTGGGCCGGATGGTATACATCTAATGGTGTTGAAAGAAATGAAATATGAGATTGCAGACCTGCTATTACTAATCTGTGAACTATCATTAAAATCATCTCTAATACCTGAAGATTGGAGGATCGCCAATGTAACACCAATTTTTAAAAGGGTTCCAGAGGTGATCCGGGAAACTACAGACCGGTGAGCCTGACATCAGTACTGGGAAAAATGGTAGAAACCATCATAAAGAATAAAATTACTCAGCATGTAGATAGTCATGACCTAATGGGAGACAGCCAACATGGCTTTAGACATGGAAGATCTTGTCTTACTAATCTGTTATGTTTTTTTGAAGAAGTGAATAATCAGGTGGACAAAGGTGAGTCGGTTGATATTGTGTATCTCGACTTTCAGAAAGCCTTTGACAAGGTCACTCATCAGAGACTTTTGGCAAAACTAAAGAGTCATGGGATAGGAGGCAGTGTACTATTGTGGATCAGGAACTGGTTAAAAGATAGAAAGCAGAGGGTAGGGCTAAATGGCCAATTTTCCCAATGGAGAAAGGTGAATAGTGGTGTACCCCAGGGATCTGTGCTGGGTCCACTGCTTTTTGACATATTCATAAATGACCTGGAAAGTGGAATAACGAGTGAGGTTATCAAATTTGCAGATGACACAAAACTATTTAAAGTTGTTAAAACCCAAGAGGATTGTGGAAAATTGCAAGAGGATCTTGATAAATTGGAAGAATGGGCATCAAAATGGCAGATGAAATTTAATGTGGACAAGTGCAAGGTTATGCACCTAGGGAAGAACAACCCAAACTATGGTTACACGATGCAAGGTTCCACATTAGGAACTACCACCCAGGATAAAGATTTAGGCGTCATTGTGGATACCATGTTAAAACCCTCAGCCCAGTTTGCAGTGGCGGCCAAGAGAGCAAATAGAATGCTAGGTATGATAAGGAAAGGAATGGAAAATAAAACAAAAGATATTATAATGCCTCTATATCGTTCCATGGTGAGACCGCACCTTGAATATTGTGTGCAATTCTGGTCGCCGTATCTTAAAAAGGATATAGCGATTTTAGAAAAGGTTCAGAGAAGAGCCACCAAAATGGTAAAGGGGATGGAAGGATACTCCTATGAAGAAAAGCTAAAAAGGTTAGGGCTCTTTAACCTGGAAAAGAGACGGCTGAGGGGAGATATGATAGAAGTCTATAAATTAATGAACGGAGTGGAACGGGTAAACGTAGATCGATTGTTTACCTTATCAGAATATAGAAAGACTAGGGGACATGCAATGAAGCTACAGGGTAAACTATTTAAGACTAATAAAAGAAAATATTTTTTCACTGAACATGTAATCAAACTCTGGAATTTGTTACCGGAGGATGTAGTAAAGGCATTTAGTGTAGCTGGGTTTAAAAAAGGTTTGGACAAGTTCCTGGAGGAAAGGTCCATAAACCATTATTAAGAAGGGACCCAGGATATCAATGCTTGAACCAATACAAGCATTGTGGAACCTGTGTCCCTTGGCGAAACTGCTAGGTACATATGACCTAGATTGGCCACTGTTGGAAACAGGATACTGGGCTTGATGGACCTTGGTCTGACCCAGTATGGCATATCTTATGTTCTTATGTTCTCTCCCTTCGTAGTGAGTCTTCTTTCTTGATTCAAATCCCAGTTGAAGGCTCACTTCTTCGCTTTAGCATTTCCTTCCACAACCTCCTCCTGATTCTGCCTCTATTGACCTGCCTTATGAGAGGCATTAGTTATTGTTAGTACTTGTCCGTCCTTACCTTGTCCTTGTTGCCCCTATTCCCTCCCCCCTTCTATGTCCCTATTATCTCTGATGCTCATTTCAATGTAACCTTGGCCTTTTCTCCCTTATCTAATCCGCTGTCTTCTGTCTTACTACCTGTCCCTTAGTGTTAACTTTATTTTAATTCATTGCATTGTATGTTTTCTTTATTTTTGTTAACTGCCTAGCTGCTTCTGCCATAAGCGGTATTATCAAATAAATCAAAACTGTAACTGTAACCTACATTTTTATTTCTTAGGTATTTTTTGCCCAATAACAAAAGCCCTTTTCCAGAACTTTCTTCAGATCATATTGAAGGAAAAGGCGGTATAGAAAACCTGTTAAATAAATAAATAAATAAAATATTTGTATGGCTTATGATGATGCCTGTTGGAGAACTGCCCTCAACTCATTACTCTTTGCCACCTTCAATACTGTCCCCTCCCCTCTCCCCTCCTGCCTGAGTCCTGTGGAATAGGTTTTTTACTGCCTATCTTGCTGACGCCTGTACCTGGGTCCTGTGGAATATTTGCTGCTTCAGCTATTCATCTCAGACTGTCACTTCCATTCAACAGGCTTGCAGTTCCTTGATTTCCTGCCCTGCATTTCAAAACAAAGCTATTACTGTCTTCAGTAGTAGACTGGCTAATCTACTGAAGAGGGCTTTAAACTAGATTCGTTGGGGATGGGTGAAGAAAGCCCCCAGGTAAGTGAAAGCCCCAGGTAAGTGATACATTAAATACCTTTATGGAAATAGGTAACGGGGGTAACATATGGAAAGCAGTGTGTATAAATGCCCGTAGCATGGGAAATAAGATCCCTGATGTTGAAGCTTTGGTGGGAGTGGCCGACTTGGATTTAGTGGCAGTTACAGAAACATGGTTCACAGAAAACCATGACTGGGATGTAACTATACCTGGCTATACTTTATTCAGAAAGGACAGGGTAGGAAGAAGGGGAGGAGGAGTGGCACTATATGTAAAAAATACTATTAAAGCTTTGGAATTACAGAGCTTAAAAGGGAGAGAGGAGGCATTGTGGGTTAAACTAGAAAGAGGGAAAGAGAAATCTATTTGCATTGGCGTGATATACAGACCTCCCTCACAAGAGGAAGAGGCGGACAGAGAGTTAATTGAAGACATACGCAGCATTGCTAGGAAAGGGGAAGTGCTACTGATAGGGGATTTCAATATGCCAGATGTTGATTGGCACATTCCTGCTGCAGTATCATCTAGAAGTAAAGAGATCCTGGATTCTCTACAGGGAGAACTATTCAAGCAATGGTAACAGACCCCACACGTGAAGGGGCCATCCTGGACTTGGTGTTTACCAATGGTGAAAGTGTTTCTGATGTTATAGTGGGAGATCATTTTGCATCCAGTGATCACCAGATGGTGTGGTTCAGTATTAGGACTAGGGCTGTTAGAATCCATTCAAAGGTGAGAGTCTTAGACTTTAGGAAGACTACCTTTGCCAGGATGGGCCAATACCTCAGTGAGTCATTAGCGGGATGGGAACAGCTGAGAGATGTAGAAAAACAGTGGGCAAAACTGAAAGGGGATATTTTAAGGGCAATGAACTTTTTTGTTAAAATGGTAAATAAAGGTAAAAGGAAAAGGAGACCGCTATGGCTTTCGAAAGAAGTAGCTGAAAAAGTGAAGAAAAAGAGGGAGGCCTTCATGAAATACAAGAGATCACAAAGAGAGGAAGACAGGCATATAGATCTGGAAAAACTTAGAGAAGCTAGCAAAGTATTCAGGAAAGCAAAGATTCAAAATGAGGAGGAAAGAAGAAATTAGACCTTACCTGCTAATTGTCTTTCCTTGAGATCTCTCCGGGCCAATCCAGGCACATTAGGGGTGTCAACCTTCTCCAGCAGCTGAGGACTGAATTCCATAGTTTTGCTGACGTGCTATCCGGCTCCCCCTGCTGGCAGAACCTCAGTCTATCACTATCCAAGCAGTCTCAGAACCTAATCTATTCCTTAAAACCAAACTATCATAAACAAACACTAATCCATCAAATGAATATTCAGAGCCTGCCTAAAAAAATCAACAGCTCCACCCCTTTTTTTTTTTTTTTAAATTCACTCTATAGTGAAATTCGCCATAACTTGAGGAAGCCCCATAGACCACACTGACCCCGGCTCCCTAGGCGGAACAACAACAAGTAACCTCTTCTGATTGTCCTGCGCAGTAACTCACACTACACTAAGCCCGGCAAAACATGGACTACGGACTTCCCAGAGTCCCTTGCTTAAGACAGTCAACCTGCAAATGTATTGGGTGGGTCCTGGACTGGCCCGGAGAGATCTGAAGGAAAGACAATTAGCAGGTAAGGTCTAATTTCTTCTTCCTCTTCTTCTCTCCGGGCCAGTCCAGGCACATTAGGGAAGTACCAAAGCAGTACCTAATCCCAGGAGGGACCCGCTAGGCCCGCTATGATGGCCGAAGCCCCCATATTTGCGTCTCCCCTGGCTTGAACATCCAATCTATAATGCTTTGCAAACATGTGCAGAGACGACCAAGTAGCCGCCCGGCATATATCCCCAGGCGGAATCAAGGCAAACTCGGCCCAGGACGCTGCCTGGCTATGAGTCGAATGAGCGCGGAGCCCCTCTGGGGGCGTTTTCCCGCTTGCTTGATACGCCGCTGCAACAGCATGTTTTACCCATCTAGCAATCGATGCCTTGGAGGCCGCTTCTCCCTTCCGAGACCCCCCAAACAGCCTGTGTGTTCTTCGAAAGGGTTTCGTCCTTCTCAGGTACCTTCTAAGCACCTTACCTAAATCCAACTTATCCAGAACCTCATCTCTGGGCATTCCTTCCTGGACCTTAAAGGTTGGAAGAGAAATAGACTGATTCACATGAAAGCTAGACACTACCTTCGGGAGAAAAGAGGGAACCGGCCGCAACATTACCTTCTCCTCAGAAAATTGCAGATACGGCTCTCTACACGACAGCGCTTGTAGATCCGAAATCCTTCTCGCCAAACATAAAGCCACTACGAAAACTGTTTTCCATGATAGTTCCTTGAGCGGTACTTCCCTCACCGGTTCAAAGGGAGGTCTCGCCAACGCTTTGAGAACTAAATTCAGATCCCAGGCTGGAACCACTGCCCGAAGTGGAGGATGAATGTTCTTCACTGCTCTCAAGAATCGCAGAACATCCGGATGACCGGACAGGAGAATTCCCCATACCTTACCGCGAAAACACGTCAGAGCCGCCAACTGAACCTTGAGAGTAGCAAGGGCTAGCCCCTTATCCAGCCCTTCCTGCAGAAATGACAACACCTCTGGTACTAGAGCGTTGCTCGGCCGCAAGCTCCGCTCCTCGCACCAGCGCTCAAAGATATGCCAAATGCGAATATACGCTAGGGAAGTAGACTGTCTCCTGGCCTTCAACAGCGTGGTTATCACTGACGATGAATAACCTCTACGCTTCAACTTTTCCCTTTCAAGAGCCAAGCCATAAGCGAGAAGCGATCCACATTTGGCATGAGAAGTGGACCCTGGCCCAAGAGGTTCGACCAAGCAGGTAGCTTCTAGGGACTGTCTACCAGGAGACGCACCAGGTCCGCATACCACGCTCTCCTGGGCCAGTCTGGGGCGATGAAAATCACCCAACCGCCGTGACGTTCTATCCATTGAATGACTCGCCCGATCATTGGCCATGGAGGAAAGATATAAAGAAGCACCCCTGATGGCCACAGCTGCGCCAAACCGTCGAGACCTTCCAACATACGCTCTCTGTGCCTGCTGAAGAAACGACTCGCCTTGGCATTCTCGAAGGTAGCCATCAGGTCCATTACCGGCTGTCCCCATCGTCGGGTAAGGTCGTGAAACACCGCTGCGTTCAACTCCCATTCTCCCGGATCTACCACATGCCAGCTGAGATAATCGGCCTGCACATTGTCTCGTCGAGACTCCGCCCAGCTCATCAACCGCTGACTCTCCTCTAACAGGGCCGCACTGCCTGTTCCCCCTTGTCGATTGATAATAGACACTGTCACCGCATTGTCGGAGAACACTCGCACCGCCTTTCCTTCTACGAGATGGAGAAACTCGTGCAGAGCCAGGTGCACCGCCCTGAGTTCCAAAAGGTTGATGGAGAAACCCGTCACCTCTGGAGGCCAACATCCTTGAGCTATGTGCGATTGACAATGCGCCCCGCAGCCCAAAAGACTGGCATCTGTAGTGATGAGCACCCAGTCCGGCTGTAGTAATGGAACTCCCGCTCGAAGATGGGCGGGATCCAACCACCACAGCAGACTGTCGCTTACTTCCTGTGAACGTGACAACTTCCGATCCAGGGGATGCTCTTGAGGCGACCACCTTGTCAGCAAAGCCTGCTGCAACAGACACATATGTGCTCTTGCCCAGGGTACCAGGTCCAGGGCCGCCTCCATGGACCCTAGAAGCTGCAAGCAACGCCTATGTCGAACACCGCTCCCAGGTAAAGGAGCCATTGTACCAGTTGCAACTGGCTTTTGGCCTGGTTTATTACCCAGCCCAGCTGTTCTAGGAGACTCACCACTCTCGCCGTTGCCGTTACGGACTCCGACACGGACGGCACTCGAATCAGCCAATCATCAAGGTACGGGTGCACCAGCATGCCCTCTCACCTCAACGCCGTCGCCACCACTACCATCACCTTTGTGAAGGTCCATGGCGCTGTAGCCAAACCAAACGGCAACGCCTGGAACTGAAAATGACCCATGGGTACTGCAAACTGTAAAAACCTTTGATGCTCTTGTCTGACGGATATGTGAAGATAGGCCTCTGTCAGATCTATGGACGTAAGCACCTCTGTCGGCTGCACCGAACGAATAACTGACCGCAGAATCTCCATTCGGAAGTGCGGAACTCTCAAGCAGCGGTTCACGTTTTTGAGATCCAAAATAGGACGAAAAGACCCCTCTTTTTTGGGAACCACGAAATAAATCGAGTACCGACCTAATCCTAACTGGTCGTGAGAGACCGGAACCACTGCCCGAAGATGCAGCAACCGCTGAAGCGTCGCGGACACCGCCTTCTTCTTTTCCGCAGACCCACATGGCGACACCACGAAAGCCTCCGCTAATGGCTGAGCAAACTCGAGTGCGTAGTCATCGTGAATAATTTCCAGTACCCACTGGTCGGTTGTTATGGTGGCCCAGACGGAAAAGAAGCCTTGTAGACGCCCTCCTACTGGTATTTCTGTCTGGACCAACCTCCCTTCATTGTGGCTTTTTGTTGGAGTTCTGCTGGGTTCCGAAATAACCCCCGCCGAACCCCCAAACACCTCGAAAGGCCTGACCTCTGGCCACAAAGCGCCCTCTTTGATACGGGGCAAAACGCGATCCCCTGAATCTGCGAAACTCTCGCGAAGGACCTCTGTGCAAACTGCTAGGTTTTTGGCTTTTCGGACGGTCCTCTGGAAGGCGACCCCCTTTGGAATCTCCGAGATCCTTTACAATTTTCTCCAAGGCTACCCCAAAGAGCAGCGTGCCCTTGTATGGAAGCTTACTAAACCGCGCCTTGGATGACGCGTCCGCCGCCCAATTTCTCAGCCAGAGAAATCTCCTGGCTGCAATCACCGAGGCCATGGACTTCGCTGAAATCCTTACCAGATCATAGAATGTATCTGCTAGGTAAGTTGCAGCTGACTCCAGCTTTGCGCCTTCCTGTGCATCTCCTTTAGAGTGAGTATCGCCTTGAATCCATTGAATGGAGGCCCTGGAGACATACACCCCACAGATAGCTGCTCTTAGCGACTGCGCGCAAGTCTCAAAAGTCTGTTTCAGCAGGGTTTCCAATTTCCTATCTTGTAAATCCTTAAGGGCCGCACCGCCCTCTATCGGAATTGTCGTCTTCTTAGTTACCGCTGACACCAAGGCATCTACCTTAGGCGTCTTCAATAAGTCCTGCTCCTCTTGTGGTAATGGATACAACCGTCCTATGGTCCGTGCTGCCCGCAGGGTAGCCTCCGGACATTCCCATTCAGATTCCACCATCTGCTTTATGACCCTGTGAACAGGAAAACACCTCTGCAGAGGATCTTCCAAGGGCTCTTCCTGAGCCGCTGGCAGAACGATATTCAGGGCTGCTAGCGTTTGGGCAATAAGCGCCCCCAATTCCTCTTTCCTAAAAACTCTAAACAGATTAGGATCCTCACTTGGCCCCATCTCACCCTCCTCCAGATCAGTGGCCCACTGATCCAGACCGGACTCAGAAAGAATCTCCCCTTCCTCAGCCCCTTGGAGCCCTGAGATATGTTGCCCGATGCTATCAGTGCCCATCTCCGCTCCCAGGGCCGATTTGGAAGGCCTCTCACCCGGGTCTAACTGGGAGATTTCTTTTTCTTGGCTCTGTGACAGCAGGGAGCTAGAGCCCTTGCCCTGAACCTGCTGCCACTTCAAACAATAAGTTTGATGTAAGGCCAGAATAAAGTCTGCTGAAAAAACAGACTCTAAACCCCCCTGCGCTGCAGGCAATGATTGTGAAGGAGCTTCCTCCACCTGAATTAGCTTTTTTGATTTTGATTTCCGTTTCGCAGGCTTTTCCTGACTAGGCCCCAGAACTGAAGATTTTTCTGAAATGGTCGCCGTTCCCACCATTTCTGTACTGCTCTGAGGGCCCCCTAAAGGATCGCTGGATTCTAGCCTGCCCTCCATGCTTGCAGCGATCTCAACTGTGCTGAATTCAACGTTCCGTGAAACGCCGCCAAAATCCCCGGGAGTGCGATCAGCAACCAAAACTAAAGCCCCTCAGGCTCAGTAGTATGCGCATCCTTAGAAATGCTGCCGACCTGCGCCGCAGAAATCACCCCACGAACTGCTTCAGCTGAGCCGTCCGGTTTCGCCCTTACCTGATAAACTGCCGTTTTTAAAATGCAGTATTTTCCACAGCAAGTCACTCACTCCCGCTGCTAGCGGTAGAGTGTACTTGGCTCCGGAGGTGGATGGATGGTCTCTGGGGCTCCCAGCACCCCTCTCCGCCCTCACCCGGAGCTGCTGACTGACTGAGGCAGGCTGCTGACTGACTGAGGCAGGCTCTGCCTCTACTGCTCCTTCCACTTCGGCCCTCTTTACTGCAAAGTCGAATGATCTCCGTGTTAGCGGAGAAGAGCCCTGCTAGGGTTCTTCCCCTTCAACTACTTTACTCTCTCAGCGGAATCGAGAAAAAAACAAAACTCCAGCCTATTATTTCTCTTCGCTTCTCCGGGAGCCTGTCAGCTTTATGTCCCTTCCAGCTGCTGAGGACTGAAAGACTGAGGTTCTGCCGGCAGGGGGACCGGATAGCACGTCAGCAAAACTTTGGAGTTCAGTCCTCAGCTGCTGGAGAAGGTTGACAACCATAATTTGCCTGGACTGGCCCGGAGAGACGAAGAGGAATAGCCAATGTAATAAAATGGGGGGATAAGACATTTTTCAGATATGTTAGTGAGAAGAGGAAGGGCAAAAGTGGTATTGTCAGACTCAAGGGTGAAAGGGAGGAATATGTAGAAGCTGATGAGGATAACGCGGAATTGCTTAACAAATATTTCCGTTCTGTGTTCACAGATGAAGAACCAGGAGCAGGACCTCAGAAAACACCCACAAACAGGAAAAGAAGCGAGGAACATCTTGAACAATTGTCAGAAGACTGTGTTTGTGAGAAACCATCTCAACTTAAAGTAGACAAAGCGATGGGAACGGATGGGATACACCCTATAATACTGAGGGAACTTGGGGACGTTCTAGCAGCTCCACTGACTGACCTATTTAATGCCTCATTGGAGTCGGGAGTGGTGCCAAAGGACTGGAGAGAGGCTCATGTGGTGCCTTTACATAAAAGCAGAAGGATGTGGTTGAAAACTAGTTTAACTTTGGTGGTGAGTAAATTATTGGAAATGCTGCTGAAAGAGAAAATAGTGAGGTTTCTGGAGTCCAGCGGATTACAGGATCCAAGGCAGCATGGATTCACCAGAGGCAGGTCTTGTCAGACAAATCTGATTGATTTCTTTGACTGGGTGACCAGGGAGTTGGACCGAGGGAGAGCCCTAGATGTGGTGTATTTAGATTTCAGTAAAGCCTTTGACACTGTTCCTCACAGGCGACTTATAAACAAACTGAGCACCCTAGGGATGGACCCTAAAGTTACTGCTTGGGTTAGAAATTGGTTGGGTGGGAGGCGACAAAGAGTACAGGTAAATGGAGCTCACTCTGAGGAGAAGGATGTTACCATTGGTGTGCCCCAGGGATCTGTCCTTGGTCCGATTCTTTTTAACATCTTTGTTAGTGATATAGCGGAAGGGCTGTCGGGTAAGGTTTGCCTCTTTGCGGATGATAGCAAAATCTGCAATAGAGTAGACACCCAGGAAGGTGTAGATAACATGAGGAGGGATCTAGCTAAGCTTGAAGAATGGTCTAGAATTTGGCAGCTGGGATTTAATGTTAAAAAATGTAAGGTCATGCATTTGGGCTGCAGCAATCCGGGAGCAATATAGTATAGGGGGTGAAGTACTTTTGTCCACTAAAGAAGAGTGGGACCTAGGCGTGGTTGTGTCTGATGGTCTTAAAGTAGCTAAACAGGTAGAAAAGGCGACGGCAAAAGCTAGAAGGATGCTTGGGTGCATACGGAGAGGAATGGCTAGCAGAAAAAAGGAGGTGATAGTGCCTCTGTATAAGTCTTTGGTGCGACCTCATTTGGAGTATAGTGTGCAATTCTGGAGACCGCACCTTCAAAAGGATGTGAACAGAATGGAGTCAGTGCAGAGGGTGGCTACTAAAATGGTTAGTGGTCTTCATTATAAAGCATATGAGGACAAACTTAAGGATCTTAATATGTACACCTTAGAGGAAAGGTGGGATAGAGGTGATATGATTGAGATGTTTAAATACCTCCGTGGTATAAATGTACAGGGGGAGAGCCTCTTTCAATTGAAAGCAAGTTCTGCTATGAGGGGACATGGGATGAGGGTGATGGGGGATAGATTCAGGAGTGATATATGGAAATATTTCTTTATGGAAAGAGTGGTGGATCCATGGAATAGTCTCCCAGTGGAGGTGGTAGAGATGAGGACAGTAACTGAATTCAAAATAGCATGGGACAAACACAGAGGGTCTCTAAAGGAAAAAAGGGGACTGTTGTAGTTATTGATATGCAAGTACAGACTAGATAGGCTATGTGGTCATTTTCTGTCGTCATATTTCTATGTTTCTACTGTTAACTATTTGCATGTGGATTGTGGTGAGGAGGACGCTGCAGAGGAAATGGAATGGCAGGGAGAGGAGCCCTGTTCCTTTAAATCTAGAGAGAAAAGCAGTTCCCATAGAAACCACAAGCCTCCAGCGCAGAGTATTCCGAGTGCTAAGCCCCGCCCACCTAGTGACGTCAGGGCTAGGTTGAGCTCTGATGAGCTGCACATGGGCAGGAAGAAAGGCGTGGTGCCTGAAAGGCAGCAGTTTAAAAGTGTTTCAGTTTTAGAACAAACGGAAGCGCAGCAGAGAGAAACGCAGCAGAGAGGAACAGAAACGAAGCAGCAGCAAGATGAGCAGGCAGTGTTTGGAGTCCGTGGAGTTTGTCAGACGGCTGCCTAGGGTGAGAACTTACACAATCTTGACGATGCATATATTCATATGATTCTTGCAAGGTATTGTGGGTATTGTAGTTCATTCACTCCCAAACACAGCTGATGACAATAATTTGAGTTGTGAAACCAAGTGGTAAGATCAATAAAATACTTCTTTTATTGATGGGGTTTAATTCACCCAGCACATGTATGCTTGATAGCACTATAAATGAGGTTACTTGCTTGCAGTGTTTAAAATGGATAACAAAAATCACAAAATAAACCAGAAAACAACCTTCAGCTTGTCAGGCAATTAGCTAATGTTTTCTTAGCAAATAATTACCAAATACCAAGGCACAAAGAAAAGAATAAACTTTGCTGGTTAGGTTAACTTCTGCGTATTTTCCATGCAGATCTCAGCAGTGATTCTCCCTTGCTCACACACACAATCAGGTGCAGCTTTAATTACTATCAATTGACCAGCTGTAAGCCTTTAGCTGGCTGGCTGCTACTGTGTGAACCCAAATCCTGCTTTAAGAGCTGTTTGCAGTGGAAATAAAGAACAAAGTTAGGTTTCTTTGTGATGGCTGATGTGTTTGCTCATAGAAAACTAGCAATAGCATTTAGATAGAGAACAGTCCATGTAAACTGTATTTTCATCTGCTGTATCAATCAGCATATGGTCACTATCATACATTGGCACAGACGAGTCTTTCATTAAGGCACTATCATGAGAATGCTTATTCCCTTGCTGCCATTCTCTATTATAGATAGGGTCTGGATCAGTGTTCATACCTGAGCCTCTCCTGCTATCATTATTCCTCTCTGTATAGCCTGGCCAATATGTAATCCAATTCTGATGTCCAGCCTTCCAATCTTGATCCCTGGACACTGGATCTTCTCTCACATACCTTCTGGCCTTGGTCTGAAAGTCCCTTCCACATGCAGTCTTCTCTCTTCCAGGTAGCCACTGGTGATTCCTATCTCTGCCACTCCATTCCTCTGGCTGAATCCAGTCCAATGGACTCTGCTGGCTTTTGGAATACCTCCCAGTATGAGTACTGCCTTGGAATCTCCCAGACCTTCCAATGGCCTTTCTTCTCTTCCTTCCAGAGAGTTTCCTTCTCTCTCTATCTGCGTGGCTTTTGCTGAAGCTGTTCTTCCAACTGTTGCTGAAACTGTTTCCTGAAGAATAAGCTCTACTCTTATCCTGTTCTAATGTGTGCTGCTCCCTAACACAGCGCAGCTGTGTTGAATCAGGCCCTGCCCTTTGAGATGAGTGCTTAGGGATTACCTCATAGCTCTCTTGATTGCACACACATTCTCTCACTTCAGCCCCTCTCATGGCTGCTGGAAACCTGGTGCATTCTGGGACTGGTAGTCTTTTATGTGAAAACTCTGTTTTCTTGCTTCTACCAGAACTGACAGGTTGCTTGTTCAGAGTCACACCATCTTTTCTATAGCTCCTACCTGAGCTATGATAAGCTTCCTTATCACAAGTTCCAGAAGCAGTTCAAGTAAGGGGAGCTGATTCTGAAGGGAACAAGCCTGGAATCAGAAACTTGCTGGGTTTTGAAGCAGGTACTTTAGTTCCATTGAAAAGAGGAGCTTCAGGAAGAGACCTGGCTGATTCGCATGCAAGAGTAAAGGAGAAACAGAGGGTGTCTGGAACCCAGGACAGACAACAGTTTCCAGGACAAAGAAGTGTTTCCAGGTGGGGAAGTAGTTCAAGACAGCATTTAAACCCTGAAGGTAATGAAAATGTCTTTTCTTTAATTCCTAACCAAAGCCAGGCTGAAGGCATTGTTAAAGAATTAAGAGACGGTGCTAAACGCTGTGTGCCCCTGAACTCTGGAAAGCAAACCTTTATTAAGCCTAGAACGTATGCCAGTGACTGCCAAACCTCCACTCTAACAGAGCTTGCTAACTTGTTGAAAGGGAGAGAAACTCCGTTGCAAGAGCCTGTGGCTGGAGACCATAGGGAACAGCTGTTGTTAAGATTGCAGGAGCTGATAAGGCAAGAGAATAACCAGTCAGCTGATATTCAGGATAGACACAGCGAATCTGGAAATGAAATGGATATAGATTTGCTGGAGGATCCTAATGGTTCAGATATAGAAGAAATGCAGTGTTCTCTGTGTCTGGCCAAGAACATGAATAACTGCTGATTCTTAGCCTATGTAAAAGACTGTATCACGAAAGCCATTTAAGGACTTGTGCTGTGCATGGCTTGGAGAAAGGAAGCTGTTGAAAAGAATGACAAGTGTTGGTCTTCCAACTTGTACAAAGTAAAAATCCTGTTTGAAAGTGAATAACAAGAAGCTAATCTGGAGAACAGATTGAGCTTTAGAAGCTTGTTCCTCACGGGAAGTGGAAAACTGATGTTTTAAAAGGAAATCCTGTATTTTTGTGTTCAACCTGTTTTCACATTCTTGTTTGCCTTACTGGAGAGTTTATCCAATTTCAGTTGAGGTTTTGGAATTCAATGCGGAGGGGAAACCCCGAAATAAAATTCTCTGTTTTGCCTATTTTACCGTGTGGTCACACTCCTTGCTCTAAAAACTACATTACCCAGCAGCCTTACTTGGTGGCCATCTTGGACCGTAATTGTAGAGAGTAAGACAGGCATGTTCACCTGCTCCTAGGCTACCGCCTGGATGAGTAGGTGTGACAGGATGCATATATAATCTTGACCTTTGAGTCTTTGTACTGTGCACATCCTTGAGCCGTATCTTCATTTCTTTGTACCAATAAAAAATATCATTTCTGACATTGCATTTTTTCTCTGGAACTTGGCACAAAGGCTTTCACATAGATCCTTATGTCCTTAACTGAGTCAGATTTTTGGCCCAAATTTAGGATTAAGTATTCGTATAGAACCTGTGAGTGGATGTTGGCTCACAGACCAATCACTCATTATGCCTCCTATTCTGGTGGAGCAAATTAACTCCCCATGCACCAGGCCCAGTCAATCTTTCTTTCTGCTTTGGCACTGGAGATCTAGGTAGAAGGAAAGTGTATAAAGTAGATCACTTCGGTTGGGAAGACCACTCCGTATGGCTTGTAAGACTATGACATTGGGGCCATGGAACACCTCTTTGAATGGGGGGGGCAGGCTCCACCCCAAGCTCTACTCTAACTCCGCCCCTAGCCCTCTGAGGCCTTCCCCTCCTGTTCAACCCATGGGGATCCCATATCCCGCAGGCAGAACAGGAGGGAATGGTTGCAATTATGGTAGACTCCTTCTGCTTGCCCGCGGGAG
Organism: Ichthyophis bannanicus; assembly: GCA_033557465.1. Taxonomy (NCBI): domain Eukaryota; kingdom Metazoa; phylum Chordata; class Amphibia; order Gymnophiona; family Ichthyophiidae; genus Ichthyophis; species Ichthyophis bannanicus. The sequence goes on along the minus strand of CM066035.1, from coordinate 168,562,384 downwards.
ATCAGATTCCCATGGGCAGACAGGAGTCTGCCACAATTGTGGCAGCCTTCCACCCCTGCCCACGGGAATCCGATCTCCCACAGGCAGACAGGAGTTTGCCATGATCTCTCTCTTCTCTCTGCTGGCGGAAAACGTTTGGTGGGGTCAGGGCACGTGTGGACCACTCCATTCCGATGCCTTTGCTATGATATAATTCCTGCTAAAGTTGTGATGCAAGTCACTTCAGGAGATACCCCTGGCTCATAAATAAGGTCAGCTAGCCTTAAGCATTAGGGAAACTAAGGTCCCCTTTTAGTAAAGCCCATTAGCTGGTTAACGGGGGTTATAACATGCGGCAAGACGCAGTTGGGAACACTAACGTGTGATAGTGTCTGCCACTGCATGATAAAATGCACATTAATTGGCATTCATGGGATGGAATTCGGAATGGGCGGAGAGTGGGCTTGGAGAGTGCATTACCGCTTGCGCCATGGCAATCGCCATGTGTTCAGTGGTAATGTAGTTTTTAACGTGGGATCATCTAACAACTTTTCTATAGGGGTCGTTAAGTGAACTTGTCTTAGTGGAGTACATGTTAAGCAAACCATTGCAAGTTAGCTGCCAGGAATGCACTAGACACACCCCCAACAGCTAACATGGAGGCTTCACAAATAATGCGTGTGACAACAAAAAATATATTCTGACAGGCACATAAACTCAGAGAAACATCATGCTTTTAATTACTTTGTCTTCAAATGTTTCATATGCACAAATAAACAACCACATCATGTACTACCTTTCACCATGGCTTTGTTTATTTTTAAGTGGTTTGACTCACTTTGAGCCCAAATCCATCCCAGACGTCCAGGCCCTCTGTGCACCTGGTCAGAACCGGATGCACAGAGGGAGTCGCGATTCTGATCCCACAGGGCATGTCTAACCCCACAGAATAAGAATTGTGAACAGGCCTGTACGTACAGACCAGGACCCCGATTCCGCCCAGCCTGCACATACAGGCCTTGCCTGACTAACTCAGTCAGGACTTTTCAATGGAGCCGCGGTACCATGGCATCCAGTTGCCATGGCACCACGGCTCCACTGAAAAGCCGCAATCCCTGGCAGCCGGCTCCCAAAGTGCTCTGCCCGCAGCCCGACCCCTGATCTGGCCTCTCAGGGCCGGGGCCGGGCTGCGAGGAATGCCCTCTGCCCCCTGCTGCCCTTTCCCAGCCCCGAGCCTGCTGTTCCTCCCACATAGGGGAACTTATTCCACCTCGGAGGTGGAATAAGTTCCCCATCCAAGCCGTCGGCCCTGGACGTACAAGGCCGACATTGGAATCACCCCTGTACGTCCAGAGCCATATGTAGCAAAAAAACTGTGAGTCAGTTGGTCCATTAGATGATAGAGGGGTTAAAGGGGCACTAAGAGGCGACAAGGCGATAGCGGAGAGACTGAATGAATTATTTGCTTCGGTCTTTACTGAGGAAGATGTAGGGATGTTACCCATGACTGAAGTGATATTTAAAGGTGCGGAAGAATTGAAGGAAATATCAATACATCGGGAAGATGTATTACAACTATTAGATAAACTGAAGAGTAGCAAATCACCTGGGCTGGATGGTATATATCCAAGGGTGTTGAAAGAACTGAAATATGAGATTGCAGACCTGCTATTAGTAATCTGTGCATTTTCATTAAAATCATCTGTAATACCTGAAGATTGGAGGATCGCCAATGTAACGGAAATTTTTAAAAAGGGTTCCAGGGGTGATCCGGGAAACTACAGACCGGTGAGCCTGACGTCAGTACCGGGAAAAATGGTAGAAACCATCATAAAGAACAAAATTATTCAGCATGTAGATAGTCATGGCCTAATGGGAAACAGCCAACATGGCTTTAGACAAGGAAGATCTTGTCTTACTAATCTGTTATGTTTTTATTAAGGTGTGAATAAACAGGTGGACAAAGGTGAGTCGGTTGATATAGTGTATCTGGACTTTCAGAAAGCCTTTGACAAGGTCCCTCATCAGAGACTTTTGGCAAAACTAAAGAGTCATGGGATAGGAGGCAGTGTACTATTGTGGATCAGGAACTGGTAAAAGATAGAAAGCAGAGGGTAGGGCTAAATGGCCAATTTTCCCAATGGAGAAAGGTGAATAGTAGTGTACCCCAGGGATCTGTGCTGGGTCCGCTGCTTTTTGACATATTCATAAATGACCTGGAAAGTGGAATAACGAGTGAGGTTATCAAATTTGCAGATGATACAAAACTATATAAAGTTGTTAAAACCCAAGAGGATTGTGGAAAATTGCAAGAGGATCTTGATAAACTGGAAGACTGGACATCAAAATGGCAGATAAAATTTAATGTGGACAAGTGCAAAGTTATGCACCTAGGGAAGAACAACCCAAACTATGGTTACAAGATGCAAGGTTCCACATTAGGAACCACCACCCAGGAAAAAGATTTAGGCGTCATTGTGGATAACATGTTAAAACCCTCGGCCCAGTGTGCAGCGGTGGCCAAGAGAGCAAATATAATGCTAGATATCATAAGGAAAGGAATGGAAAATATAACAAAGGCTATTATAATGCCTCTGTATCGTTCCATGGTGCGACCGCACCTTGAATATTGTGTGCAATTCTGGTCGCCGTATCTTAAAAAGGATATAGCGTTATTAGAAATGGTTCAGAGAAGAGCCACCAAAATGGTAAAGGGGATGGAAGGATACTCCTATGAAGAAAGGCTAAAAAGGTTAGGGCTCTTTAACCTGGAAAAGAGACGGCTGAGGGGAGATATGATAGAAGTCTATAAATTAATGAACGGGGTGGAACGGGTAAACGTAGATCGATTGTTTACATTATCAGAAAATAGAAAGACTAGGGGACATGCAATGAAGCTACAGGGTAAACTATTTAAGACAAATAAAAGAAAATATTTTTTCACTCAACGTGTAATCAAACTCTGGAATTTGTTACCAGAGGATGTAGTAAAGGCTGTTAGTGTAGATGGGTTTAAAAAAGGTTTGGACAAGTTCCTGGAGGAAAGGTCCATAAACCATTATTAAGAAGGGACCCAGGATATCAATGCTTGACCCAATACAAGCATTGTGGAACCTGTGTCTTTTGTGGAAACTGCTAAGTACGTATGACCTAGATTGGCCACTGTTGGAAACAGGATACTGGGCTTGATGGACCTTGGTCTGACCCAGTATGGCATATGGTTAAATTAGACTTACCTGCTAATTGTAGTTCCTGGAGTAGATCCAGTCTAGTCCCGTACTATTAGAGTTGTGTACGTCCTCCCGCAGCTAGGAGACTGAGCATGTCCATCTTTCAGTGAATCCAGTATAAGTAGCTCAGGGACCGCCCCCAGCCCTAGTTTACTACTGTCAAAGCCGACTCACCAGAGCAAAGAAAAAAAATGAAACCCTTCCCAACTGGGAAGCAAAACTGAAGTTCCAAAAAACCCAAAAATCATGGCTGGATAGAGGAGCCACCCCTCTGCTCACGCCCCCACAAGAAGGCAGTTCACTCTTTCGAGAAGTTAGCGGCCCCACACCTCAATATCCAGACGCGCTGTGCACTGCCCCTACTCACAAGTGGAGCCTAATCTTCTTCAGTGCTCAGGCTACCTCTCGACAATGATCTTCCAGGTGGGAAGCGGGACTAGACTGGATCTACTCCAGGAACTACAATTAGCAGGTAAGTCTAATTTAACCTTCCTTATCGTAGCTCCAGTCTAGTCCCGTACTATTAGAGATGTAGCAGAGCAGTGAACAATCTCAACAGGAGGGACCTGCCAGTCCAGCCTGCAGCACTGCTGATCCAAACCTCATGTCCCCCTCCGCCTGTACATCAATTCGATAATGCTTGACAAAGGAGTGCAACGATGACCAAGTCGCAGCCTTGCAAATCTCCGCCGCCGGCACCAGGCTATACTCCGCCCAGGACGCCGCCTGCGACCTCGTAGAATGAGCTCTCAAGCCATGAGGCACAACTCTGCCCTTCAGGATATAGGCCGATGTAATCGCCTCTTTAATCCACCTGGCAATGGAAGCCTTAGATGCAGGCTGCCCCTGTCGAGAGTTCCCAAACAGAACAAACAGCCTGTCAGACCTGCACCACTCCGCCGTCCGCTGCAAATACACATTCAGAACTCTGCCGATGTCCAACCTATGCAACCTACTCGCCGTCCCCTTATTACCCGATCTTTTAAAAACCGGAAGAGCCACCACCTTAGGCAAAAAGGATGGCACCGTGCGCAGCACGACCTTCTCCCTCGAAAAGGACAAAAAGGGCTCCCTACAAGAGAGGGCCTGTAACTCCGAGATCCGTCTCGCTGATGTGATCGCCACCAAAAACACCACCTTCAGTGTGATATCTTTCAAGGTCGCCGCAGAACAACGGCTCAAAGGGCTCCTTCACCAATGCCTCCAACACAACGTTGAGATCCCACCCAGGGACCCCTTTTCTGCAGGGGGGCCGCAACAATGAGGCGGCTCGCAAGAATCTCTTGATATCTCGATGAGCTCCCAGCGTCTGCCCTTGCACCTTTCCCCGGTAACAGGCTAGCACCGCCACCTGTACCCGGAGCAAAGACGCCGCTAAGCCCTTATCCAATCCATCCTGCAAAAAGGCCAACACCTGCGCTACCGTGGACCGCAAAGCTCGCAGATGTCTCTCCTCACACCAAGCCTCAAACAATTGCCATACTCTCACATAAGCCAAGGACGTGGATCGCCGCCTCGACTTCAACAACGTAGCAATCACTGCTGGCGAATAGCCTTTGCTCCTTAGCCATGCCCTTTCAAGAGCCAAGCCGTAAGCGAGAACCGATGCACCTGAGGCATGCTTAACGGACCCTGCACTAACAGAGCCCCCCTGTCCGGCAGCCTCCACAGAGGCTCCACCAGCAGACGCCTCAAGTCGGCATACCACGGCCTTCTTGGCCAATCCGGCGCTATCAGCAGAACCGTCCCCCTGTGCCTCTCTATGCGTTGAAGAACCCTGCCGATAAGCACCCACGGCAGAAACACGTACAGAAGCCCTTCTGCCGGCCAACTTTGAATCAGAGCATCCAGGCCTTCCGACATCCGCTCTCTCCTTCTGCTGAAAAACCTGTCGACTTGTACCGACTCGAACGTAGCCAGCAGATCCATCACGGGCAGACCCCAATGCCGCACCAACTCCGCGAATACAGTGTCCACTCCCCCGGATCCACCCGCACGCGACTCAGGAAATCCGCTGTCACATTCTCCACTCCGGCCACATGTGCCGCCGACAATGCCTCCAGATGGCTCTCGGCCCATTCCAGCAGACCATCCGCTTTGGTTTCCAACTGCACGCTGCCGGTTCCGCCCTGCCGATTTATGTAAGCTACAGCCGTGGCATTGTCCGAGAAAACCTTGACAGCTGTCCCCTGCAGAAACTCCTGCAAGGCCCTCAGTGTCAAGAATACCGCCCTCAACTCCAGCCTGTTGATGGACCACTCCTTCTCCTGAAGGGACCACTGACCCTGGGCAAACTGCCCCTCGAAGTGCGCCCCCCCATCCGAAGAGACTCGCGTCGGTCGTCAACGCCTTCCACTCTGGCGCCTCCAGTGGCATGCCCCGCTCCAGGTTCCCTGGACGCAGCCACCACCGCAGCGACCGTCGAGCCTCCCGCAGACACACCAAAGGCTTGGACAACGGATCCACCTGATGAGACCACCTGCGAAGCAACGATCTCTGCAAGGGCCGCATATGAGCCCCGGCCCACGGCACGACCTCTATCGTGGCCGCCATCGTTCCCAGCAGCTGCAGATACTGCCACGCCGAAGGCATTCGAGTCCCTCAAAACTCCCGAATGAGCCTTCTCAACTTTTGAACCCGTCCTACCGGCAGGAACACTCTTCCCCTGCGCGTATCGAAACGAGCCCCCAGATATTCGAGATCCTGCGTCGGAGTCAACTTGCTTTTTGCCACGTTGACCACCCAACCTAAACTCTGCAAAAAGGCTACCACCCGATTGGTCGCCTGCTGACTTTCCTCCATTGATTTTGCTCGAATTAACCAGTCGTCCAAATACGGGTGCACCAACACCCTTTCGCTTCTCAACGCCGCCGCCGCCACCGCCACCACCACCACCACCATATTCTTGGTGAACGTTCGTGGCGCCGTCGTGAGCCCGAAGGGCATCGCTTGGAACTGGAAATGCCCCATCGGCACCGCGAAGCGAAGGAACCGCTGGTGCTCCCTCCTGATCGGAATGTGCAGGTAAGCCTCCGACAGATCCAAGGAAGTGAGATACTCTCCCTTTCGCACCGCTACCATAACCGACCGCAAGGTCTCCATCCGAAAATGCGACACCCGGAGACACCTGTTTACTCGCTTTAGATTCAGGATAGGGCGCATGGTACCTTCCTTTTTTGGCACCACAAAATAAATCGAGTACCGACCGCAGCCTCGTTCTGCCGACGGCACCGGTACCACTGCCTCTAGAGCTAGCAACCTCTCCAGCGTCTGGTTGACCGCCACTCTCTTTGAAGACGTCCTGCATGGAGACTGCACAAACGCGTCCTTCACTGGGCGCTGGAACTCTAGCGCAAAACCCCTCTGCACAATCTCCAACACCCATTGATCCGAAGTAATGTGGGCCCAGGCAGGAGCGAAATCTCTTAAGTGACCTCCTACCGGCACTGTCCCTGCCTGGACCGCCCTCACTTCATTGCAGCTTCTTGGCTCCAGGGGCCCCAGAGGCTGCAAAGCCCCTTCCTGCCCCTCGAAACCCTCAAAAACCTTGAGACCTATAGGGAAACCTCCCTCTCTGAGCTGGGGCAAACCTGGAAGGCCGAAAACACCGAAACTCTCTCAACTGACTTCTAGACGGGCCTCCCGTCCGATTCTGTTTCGGCTTGTCCTCGGGCAAACGACCACCCTTAGACTCCCCCAAATCCTTAACAAGCTTCTCTAAATCCTCCCCAAAGAGGAGCTTACCCTTAAAGGAGAGCTTAGCCAACCTCGTCTTGGAAGCCCCGTCCGTCGCCCAGTTCCGCAGCCAAAGATACCTCCGTGCCGCCACTACCGAGGCCATACTCTTAGCTAATCCCCTGATCAAGTCATACTGGCTATCCGCGAGATACGCCGTCCCCGACTCAATCTGGGCTGCCTCTTCCGCTGCTTCCTCCGCCTGAGCCTCCTTCCACTTCTGGGACCAGCGCAGACACGCCCTTGCCACCCACGCCCCACAAATCGAGGCCTGCAAGGAAAGGGCGTTCACCTCAAAGACCTGTTTCAACAAAGAATCTATCCTCCTATCCTGTGCATACTTAAGAGCGGCACTTCCCTCAACTGGGATAGTAGTCTTCTTAGTCACCGCGGACACCACCGCGTCCACCTTCGGCGGCTTAAAGATATCCTTATCGGGTTCCACCAGAGGATACAGCCGAACCATGATCCTTGCCCCCTTGAGGGCCGCCTCCGGAGTATCCCATTCCTCTTGGATCATTTCCTTAAAAATCCTATGAATAGGAAAGGACCGTTGGGATCTCCGCACCACCTGCAATAGCAGATCCTCCAGCGCAGGATCCGCTGCAGAACCCAGGACTGGAACATTCAAGGCCTTAAGGGTCTCTGCAATCAAGGCGGACAGCTCTTCCTTCCTAAACACCCTAACTATGCGTGACTGCTCCTCCGGTTCCATAATCTCACCTTCTTCTAAATCTTGCTCTCCATCTGAATCGTCCAATACCTCTGACTCCCCCAAGTCTTGCTCTTCTTGGTCCGCTTAGTAGCCCCATCCTCGGCTACATCCTCTAACCTAGACCCTGGTCTCTTAACTGCTCGGGCCTCCGCTCCCGGGAGCCCCGTCCCCCCAGAACTAGGCCTCCCAAGAGCCTGCTGTAAAAGTGACAGAAAGTGCTATGAAAAAATCGCCCCCAGACCTCCCTGTAAAGGGTCCTGAGGCAAAGGGCCGTTCGGTGCAGACGAGGGCCCCGGCAAGGGCTCCGAAGCCACCTCCGGAGGCTCCAAAGAATCCTTCAGGACTGCCACCTCAGTAGACAGGGCCCCCTCTAACTCCTTGTCTGCCATAGAGGACTCAAAAGCACAGCCTCTACACAATCCAACCTCCGAAACAGTACTCTTACGTGCCCCACACAAGAGGCACCTAGTTTTACCTGGCATGCAGCACGTTCCCCTTACCGTGCCTATCCAGAAAAACCCAGAGCCACCTCTGGTCGCAACAGCTTAAACACAGAAAAAAACCCTTTGAAACGAACCAGTTCTGTTTCCAACTGTCTCCTCTGTTTTCTTCTATTTTGTTATATTTAGTTATTGATTTAGCTAACTTTGATAACACCCCCCACAAACGGAGAGGCTAACTAGGCCTTTATGCCGAAACCGCTGTTCCCACGCTTTTCCACGCGGCCGCCAGCGCACCCAAAGCACTGCACCCGACTTCGTAGGCTCCCCGCGGCCCCTCGCAACCCACCGCGGTCTCTGCCGCCGGTAATAGCTAAGCAAAACTGAACATGCCGCAGATCGCTTACCCCGTGCTGCTCCTGCGTGTTGTCTGCGCCGCCGGTCCGCCGCCACACACGTCAACGGAGGCGCGCGAACGCGGCACTGCCCTCCACGGCTCCTTTCCCGCCTCGGGGGAAAACGGAGCCAGAGGCCCCAGCTCGACTCCCGCACACACCTCTAGCCACCCACCGTGCCAGAGAGAAGGGGGAGAAGGGGGGAGGCTCACCAGCCCAGATTCTGCTGAACTAGCAGCACACTGAAACCGCAAATTTAAAGGGCCAGTACCCTTTTCTCAGTTATATATATATCTTTTTTTTTTTTTTCTTTTCAAATTAGACTACTTAAACACTTAATTTAGCGCTTCTCCTTTGCTCCAGTGAGTCCAGGACCATTAGATCCACAACCTCCTGCTGCACGAAGACTGAGCAAAACTGGGGCTGGGGGCGGTCCCTGAGCTACTTATACTGGATTCACTGAAAGATGGACATGCTCAGTCTCCTAGCTGCGGGAGGACGTACACAACTCTAATAGTACGGGACTAGACTGGAGCTACGATAAGGAACTTATGTTCTTATGACAGGGAACAGTTACTCTGCTCTGCAGTGCAGCCTCTTCTCTCCTTTCACTCTCCTCATTCCCAGGCAGGAACGGGAAGGAGAAATGAGGCTGAAGCAGACATAGAAGAGTTACTCTGCTTCCTATTCCCACCTCCCCCTCCTATAGTGTAGAGATTAGGAGGGGAGGGGATGAGCCTGCAGTGGATGGAGCATAACCAAGCTCTATAATTCATTTTTTATTTTTAAATAAAGAGTGGTTAATTTGTATCGTAACAGTCATGTTATCCCAGTTTTTATTATTAGATTGCCATATGAATTTATTTATCTTAATATACCGCTGATTCAAACCTTATAATAATTCCAATAAATATGATCACATACCCTTTTCTATCCTCCCTCCCCTGCCCAATATTTCAATATTGTAATTCACTTTGAAAAATATTCAAGCTGATAGTCAACCAAAGTTATATATTCACTAGTGACAGTGAACATGGAACTTCACTCTCCATGGATTTTCTGATCTTATATGGACATTATTAGACCAAACGTTCAACTGAATGGCCCAAGACCATCTGTACTCTAAGGGGCCAAATTTGGGGAGGAGTGAGGGCAAGCTTTCAAATTATCTCATAGCAGAGATATAGGGGATATGAAAAGGGGATTGAAAGTTGGGGAGGTTGAGGGGGGATGAGGAGAAGATAAATGTCCTTTTCTCTCTCCATCTCCTAAAAAAATTTAAAAAAAAGGAAAAAAGGGACTATGGAAGGGCAGACTAGATAGGCCATGTGATCTTTTTCTGCCATCATATTTCTATGTTTCGAAATCCACAATGGAAATGGGCCCTCTGGTGGCATTTTCCTGCCCAGGGCCCACAATGACATGTTCAAAAGCAGATGAGAGGGGACTGTGGCTAGGATGGAGAAAAACTGAATGGGTGAGAGAGCGCTATGATAAGCAGTGCATAAGAGCTAATGGACAGGAAGCAGGGGTCAAGGAGAGAGACATCTGGATAGATGGATAAGTGGATGAAAGAAAGGCAGAGGTAATGAGGTGGGTGGCATATGAAAGAGAAGTGGCATTGGGGTGGGTGTAGGATCATGATGATAATGAGGGTATGTGTGAGAGAAAGCAAGAGGTAGCGAATGAAGGGGAAGGCGAACAAAGGGGGGAGGTGACAAAGAGGTAGAGGTAATGCTGATGAACGAAAGATGACAGAACTAGAGATGATAAAAGGATAACAGAGGGGATGATGTGGAGATAAAGAGCCAGAGGGGATGACTGGGAGGGGGACGGGTTAGAGAGGGAGAGAGATGGAGAGAGAACACAAAGAACTATTGAGCAGGATGTGAGGTGAAATCCAGAAGGGGTGTTGGGGAAGTGTGAGAGAGAGCTAAAGAAGGAAGTGTGAAGGGTAGGGAGCATATGCAAAGAGAATGATAGGGAAACATGGGAAGGAATAACTGGGAGTGAGGTAGTTAGAACGGGGATGAAGTAGGAAGTGATAGGAAGAGATGCTGTAGAAGGGAGTAAGCAGTCCCAAACTGCAGTAAGGAAGGTCCCAAGTATGTATAGTTACCCCACTGTATGACTCGAAGGTAAGCCAGGTACATCTGTTTGTTTGTTTTTTTAATGTAAATACATTCTCTGACTTTTTGTTGGACCTAGGTTCAGTTGTTATCATTTGTCTTTAGTGCCTCATCACAGGCCCAGAACTTCAGCAACACAGACACACTATTAGATCCCCATATAACTATACTATACGTATTTTACAAAAAGCTCAGCATCAGCAGGCCTTTTGTAAAATAGCCAGGAAATTGTAAACGTCCCCAATCTAGATGCTCTATGCAAAATCAGGCTTCGTGTATTTTAAATATTGCAGGGGATCCCGGACACAGCACTGGTTTGTTTAAAGGGCAGGCAGGCAGTTGCCAGAGCTATGGAACAAATTGTTTGTGGGCCCTGGGAGGGGGCGGTAGACTGTCTTCAAGATCTAGTTGGAGTTGACAGTCTTTCTACTTGTCTCTCTTCTGTCTCACCACTCACTCCAAAGACCCACTTCACCTTGGTGGCTTGGATTAAAATTTAGTTTACCGGGTAAATGAAAATAATCATAATATCATTTTGTTAATCCTTAGCACAGTAGGAAAAGCTCAAATCACTTGTTCTAGGAGTCAATGGACAGTGGATGAAATTCTCCCTTAGAGTTCTCCTCTCCTCAAATGCTACCTTCTTTTGTCGTCTGAATCCCACTCTCTCCTCTGGTCTGGAACCTTTCTTCCTCTTTTTTCTCTGAATCTCTGGAATGAGTTCACCCCATAAACACACTTGGACACTCCTTCTTACAGTAGGTATCGAGCCTCTTCTCCCTGACTTACTGATGCAGTTTAATGCTTCTGCACTAGTATTTTTATTTATTTATTTACAAGCTCTTCTATACCACGCTTTTTAGTATCAGTGCGGTTTACAAATAACAAAAATTTTTGCAACAGTACAACTCCTTTCTCTGTAACACGCTTTCCGCATGCACTTCCTGACTTCAGGCAGCTATCCACTACTCACATATTTGAGGACTGATGCAGCAGAACAATCGCCATGCCCCCCTTCCCCCTGATGAGAAAATGGATGCTGAGGGAGACATCATGGCGGGCTGGGCAATGCTGAACTGCTGCTTTGCTGGAGCCGATGCCGTCCACTGGGGCCTGCTGCTTTAGGTGACTGCCTAGTTTGCCTAGTAGACAGCCCGGCCCTGCCCGTTTTCACTCAGTAGGGATTTCCCCTCTCCTCTCCTGCTTTCTCTCACAGGCCCCTTAGCTCTCTACCAGCCTCAACCTGATTTACTAGGAGTAGCACCTCTCACTCAGATTCCTTGTCTATTATGCTCTTGGGACCTGCATAGCTCCCAGAAATCTCCTCATTCTTAGCTTCTTATAAGTTCATACCAATTCAAGGGGTAAATGAATACACAAAAAATATCTACTGCTGAATAGAGCACTTAGTGACCTTTGGGTCAAATAAAAATATCAGTGTCAAAATATGAAACAAAGCAATTGAAACTAAATGCAACAAAATAACTTAAATTTATATTCAGTTCCTCTAAGTACAGAGGGAATGAATATTCCACAAATTAAACAGTCAGGTTAAGGACAGACAGGATTTTGGCAGGAAGGTCTCCCCCTTGAAGACAGATCAAAGTAGGGATGATCTCCCTCAAGGAGATATTATGGAGCTTTGAGCCTCTGGCCAAAAATGAATGCCAATCTCTGTGTTAGTCGTCTTCCCTCCTACACTGATGGAAAAATGTAAGATAATGCTGGGGATGCTGTAAGACCAATGTACACAGTCTCTAAGCTGCAAGGATTAAGGATGTAGCAGAGGCCTTCGCAGCCTCCTGGGGAGAGGGCATACCCTGACATTATACAGCATTGACACCTAGTGGTCGGGCTAAGGGTCCATGTGTATCAATTACTGGAGGAGGCATGATCAGCGGCTAGATGGAGGAAGGAGGTTTACCAGTGGTGTGCCCCAGGGATCTGTCCTTGGTCTGATTCTTTTTAACATCTTTGTTAGTGATATTGCGGAAGGGCTGTCGCGTAAGATTTGTCTCTTTGCGGGCGATACCAAAATCTGCAATAAAGTAGACACCCAGGAAGGTGTAGATAACATGAGGAGGGATCTAGCTAAGCTTGAAGAATGGTCTAGAATCTGGCAACTGAGATTTAATATTAAAAAATGCAAGGTCATGCATTTGGGCTGCAGCAATCCAAGGGAGCGATATAGTATAGAGGGTAAAATACTGTCCACAAAAGAAGAGCGGGACCTAGGCATGATTGTGTCTGATGATCTTAAAGTAGCTAAACAGGTAGAAAAGACAACGGTAAAAGCTAGAAGGATTCTTGGGTGCATAGGGAGAGGAATGGCCAGCAGAAGAAAGGAGGTGATAGTGCCTCTCTATAAATCTTTGGTGCGACCTCATTTGGAGTATTGTGAGCAATTCTGGAGAACGCACCTTCAAAAGGATATAAACAATAGGAGTCGTTACAGAGGGCAGCTACTAAAATGGTTAGTGGTCTTCATTATAAAGCATATAAGGACAGACTTAAGGATCTTAATATGTATACTTTACAGGAAAGGCAGGATAGAGGTGATATGATTGAGACGTTTAAATACCTCTATGGCATAAATGCACAGGAGGAGAGCCTCTTCTGATTGAAAGCAAGCTCTGCTACGAGGGGACATAGGATGAGGGTGAAAGGGGATAGACTCAGGAGTAATATGTGGAAATATTTTTTTTTGGAAAGAGTGGTAGATCCATGGAATAGTCTCCCAGTGGAGGTGGTAGAGATGAGGACAGTGTCTGAATTCAAAAAGGCATGGGACAAACACAGAGGATCTCTAAATAGAAAAAGAAGACCGTTGTAGTGGTTGATATGGAAGGGCAGACAGAGTAGTTACTCACCTGTAACAGATGTTCTCCAGGAGCAGCAGGAATCAGTCCTCACATATCGGTGACGTCAGCGCCGATGGAGCCGTCGTGCGGAGCATTTCCCCAGCTTTCAAAGAAAACCTTTGGGAATGCAGTGCACATGCGTGGTCCCCTTCCCGCCCAAGGGTGCCATCTTGCTCAGTCTGATGAAATAGCTAAAAGACAGCAAAAAATAAAAATGAAGTATATGACTGCAACTCCAGGGGAGGAGGGAGGGTCGTGAGGACTGATTCCTGCTGCTCCTGGAGAACACCTGTTACAGGTGAGTAACTACTTTCTCCAGGACCAAGCAGGAAGTCAGTCCTCACATATGGGACTCCCCAGCTCTAGGCTACCAGGAACCCTAAGCTGAAAAAATGGCTCCCTCTCAAGAGCCTCAGCATTCATGATAAGAATATCCTCTGAGAACGCCCCCGTACGGTAGCCCAACACAAGGGCCGGCGGGTAGGAGTTGCCTAAACCTCAAAGAGATTACGGAGTACCGCCTGTCTGAAAGCACTGTCCCTTTGGGACTCTCTCTCGAGGAAGTAATGGGCTGCAAAAGTCTGGCTTGAACACCAAGTAGCGGCCCGGCAGATGTCTGCCAATAGAACAGAGCGGAAATGAGCTACTGACGCGGCTTTCGCCCTGACACGGTGGGCTGTGACTCGACCCTGCAAGGAGAGGTTGGCTGCCTTGTACGCCCAGCGATACAATCTGCTACCCAAGTGGAGACAGATAACCCCATCTTATTAGGGTCAAAGGAGACGAAGAGCTGAGTAGTCCTTCGATGCCCCCGCGTACGTTCTATGTAAAAAAAGAACGCCCTCTTACAGTCCAGGGTATGCAAGACTGTTTCAGCCCGGCTGGTATGCGGCCTGGGAAAGAAGGTCGGAAGAACCACCTCCTGGTTGAGGTGGAAAGAGGAGACCACTTTTGGAAGGAACTTCGGATGGGTCCGTAGGACCACCCTGTTCCTATAGAACCGTGTGTACGGCCTATCAGAAACCAGAGCTTGTAGTTCACTCACACGTCTGGCCGAGGTAAGAGCCACCAGGAAGAGCACTTTCCAAGAGAGGAAGCGCAAATGGCAAGTAGCCATCGGCTCAAACGGTGGGCAAGTAAGTTGCTGCAAGACCACATTCAAATCCCACTCAGTTGCCGGTGGACGAACCAGAGGCTTGAGTAGAAGCAAACCTCTGAGGAATCTGGACACCAAGGGGTGAACCGACAGACTGTCCTTCCACCGGTGAGTGGTGCGCTGACAGAGCACTGAGGTGGACCCGAACAGAGTTAGACTTAAGGCCTAGGTCTGACAGGTGAAGTAGATTCTGCAGTATTACTGGCACAAGGCAAGAGAAAGTATCTTCATTGCGCTGAGCACACCATACCGTAAACCTACGCCACTTGAGGGCATAGGACTTTCTGGTGGACTGCCTCCTAGAGGCCAAGACCACCTCCTCAACCTCCTTAGGTAGACGTAAGGGAGCTAGCACTATCCTTTCAGCAGCCAGGCCATCAGTTTGAAGACCTGAGATTGGGGTGCAGAAGGGAACCCTGATCTTGAGACAGGAGATTGTGTTGCAACCCCAGAGGGAATGCAGTTTCCACCGCTAACTGCAGCAGAAGTGGAAACCATGGCTGCCTCGGCCATCTGGGGGCTATCAGAATCACTGAGGCTTTGTCACGGAGGATCTTGAACAGAGTTTGGGCCACCAGGGGCGTGGGAGGAAACGCATACAGGAGGCCCATAGACCAAGAGATCAGAAAAGCATCTGCTGCCATCCTCAGGGGATGCGGCTGTCTGGAGCAAAACCTGGGCAGCTGACGGTTTTGTGGACATGCAAAAAGATCGATGGATGGAAGTCCCCAGCGGAGGAAGATCTGCTGGACCACCAATGGATTCAACTGCCATTCGTGAGGCTGGAGAATCCTGCTTAGCTTGTCTGCTAGGAAATTCTCCTGACCAGGTAGATAAACTGCTTTGAGAAACATGCCTTGCTTGACTGCAAAGGAGCAAAGGGCCAGTGCCTCCTGACATAGGAGCCTGGACCCCATGCCCCCTTGTTTGTTCACATAGAACACTGACACTTGATTGTCCATCTGAACTAGAACAGACTGGTGAGAAAGGGCATGAGAAAATGTTTGCAGAGCTAAGCGGATTGCTCGCAGTTCTAAAAGATTGATCTGCTGCGTGGCCTCCCGAGGAGACCAGAAGCCTTGAGCGCACGTGACCTGGCAATGTGCACCCCAGGCCTTCAAGGAAGCATCGGTCGTCAGCATCCTTGTGTGTGCTGGAGCCTGAAAAGGTACCCCCCTGAGAAGGTTTGGGAGATGTAGCCACCACTGTAAGGAGTCCAAAAGTGGTCTGGACACCTTTACTCTGTCTCGGAGGTCGCCTGTGGCCTGCGCCCACTGAGCTCTTAGGCACCACTGAGCAGCCCACATGTGCGGACGGGCATTCGGAGTCACATGTACCGTGGATGCCATGTGGCCCAGGAGCCGCACGTAGTGCCTGGCGGAAACATGAGAACTGCTCTGAAACTGGTTGGCCAAGTCCATCAGTCTGTGGGCCCTGTCCTCGCGCAAGTAAGCTCTTGTCAGCAGGGTGTCTAATCTTGCCCCTATAAACTCTAGGTTCTGAGAGGGGAGCAAAATGGACTTTGCATAGTTTATGACAAAGCCCAGATGCTGAAGAAGAGAGACCGTGCAAAGAGTGGCTTGTCTGGCCTCCTGGAGAGACTGGCCCCTGATGAGTCAGTCGTCCAGGTATGGGAAGACAAAAATTCCCTGATTCCTGAGATAGGCCGCCACCACCGCCAGGCATTTGGTGAAAACCCTGGGGGCAGAGGTTAGGCCAAAGGGAAGTACCCTCTACTAAAAATGGTTTCCTCCCACTACAAATCTGAGATATTGTCTGTGGTCGGGATGAATGAGGATGTGAGTATAAGCATCCTTTAGGTCTAAGGAGCATAGCCAGTCTCCCTGCTGGAGGTAGGGCAGCAGTATCCCAAGGGTAAGCATCTTGAACTTTTCCCTCTCCAGAAACCTGTTTAGATTTCCCAAGTCTAGGATAGTCCGGAGGCCTCCTGTCCTTTTTGGTACCAGGAAGTACCTGGAGTAGAAGCCTTGCCCTTTCAGGTGGTGAGGCACTGGTTCCACCGCCTGTTCCTTTAGAAGACTTGCCAACTCCTGAAGGAGGAGGTTTCTGTGTAGAGGGAGTTTTGGAGGCTCCCCTGGAAAGTAGGAGGGGGGTAGCTGGTGGAAGTGAAGCATGTAGCCCTTTTGGACAATGCTCAGTACCCAGGTATCCCCTGTGATGGCTGGCCACCTGTAGGTATCCTCCTGTGCTGAGTGGAGCCAGCGGTGGAGAAGAAGCTATGCTGTGGGAGTCAAAACCCTGCTCCCTGCTGTGCAGGAGCCAGAGCTGGCAGCTTGGGGGTCTTCTGCCTATGGGGCCCATGCCCCTGCCCCTTGGCCAACTGGCCCTGTTGGGGAGCTGGAGAGGCCTGATATTGAGGGTAGGATTTGTAGGCAGCACCCTTCCTCGGGAAAAAGGGCTTCTTTCCCGAGCCCTTCTTTTTTTGAGAAGGGGCAGAAGTCTTTCTGGACAGCCTTGTCCTAGTGAGAGTCTCAGTCTCGATTTTATGCAGCCTTTTCAGTCATGGGCTTACCGAATACGTTGTCACCTTGGCAGGAGACATCGACCAACTTGTCCTGCACCCATGACTCCAGGTCCGATGACTGTAGCCAGGTCTGACGGTGTGCACCGATGCCGGCCGCGGCTACTCGGGCCGAAGCCTCAAAGCCATCATAGGCTGCTCGAGAGATAAACTTTGAGCACTCTCGGATCCCTGTTGACAAGGCCTTGAATCTCTGCAAAGGTTCCTCGGAGAGGCCAGCTGAGAACCCGGCAATCTCTTTTGCCAGGTCTCATAGGTACATGCCCATATACAGCTGGTAAGTCTGGACACAGCAAGATAGCATAGAGCCCTGGAAGCACTTTCTACCGAGGGCATCCAGGTTACGGGCCTCCCGTCCGGGGGGGCACCGAGGAGTGCATCTTCTGACTCCTCAGGCGGTGCATGGCAGATTCCACAACCATGGAATTGTGCGGTAGCTGTGCCTTTTTGGAACCCAGGGCTCTTACGGACTCGATAAATGGAATCGACCCATTTGCTAAGAACCAGTGCTGAGGCCAGTGCCTCCCACATATGGAAGAGCAGCCGTTCCAGCATCGGAGGAACTGGTACAGTAAAGGCTTCCTTTGGAGGAAAGTCATACTGGAGGGCATCGAGCTCCTCGGCTCGAGGCTCCTCCTCGGCGTCTGCAGGGAATGCCAAAGCCTTGGCCATGTCCCTTATGAAGTCCGAGAACTGGGTATCCTCCAGGGGGGACTTTCTCCGAGGCTCGGACTCCGGTGAGTCCGAAGGGACGCACCGGGTCCGTAAGGTGTCCAGGAGACTCCTCATCATCCGTCTCCCACGCCGACTCCTCAGAGGAGGAGTTGAGCGGCTCCGGCCATGTGGGCTTTGGTGCCACCCACCCCGACGCCAAGGGTACCAGTGTCGACTACCTCAGCCCCACATGGGAGGCCGAGGGGGACCTTGACCGAGGATCGACTCGAGACTTGATGGACTCGAGGATCGGCTCGGTCTCCGGCGTCGACTTAGACGTCGAGGTCCGGGGGTCGGGGCAGATGCACTGGTCAGACCAGCGATCAGCACCCGCTGCTGTTCCATGAAGGCAGCCAAGCTGCTCTCCAAGGCCGTCAACCTGAGTCCAAGCTCAGGAGACCCAGCAGTCTCTGACTCAGGCCCCGACGGCATCGGGCCCGGCGTCGGCTCTCCCGGAGAGTCCACGAGGACAACAGAACTTACGTGACTCGGGGACTCCGGCTCCATACGAGGTAGCTTGGACAGCCTCTCCGACTCCGAGAGCCCGGGGCGGCAGTCAGGGCTATGCGACCTGGGCCTCGAGGACCCAGGAGCTTCCACCGATGCCGCCCTCACGAGCTTCTTCTTCCTTTTGTGCTCCCGGGTGGGAGACCCCCTTTCAGAGGAACCACGACGGCGCTCGGGTTCTGACTCCCGAGGTGTTGAGGCCTCTGATGAAGTCCGGGCCCGGCTGAACGCGGACTCCAAGAAAATTCTCTCACGCTGATGCTGACGGCTCCGAAGTGCCTTTGACGACATTTTGCCGCACGGGCCACAGGCCACCGGGTCATGGTCGGGCCCAAGGCATCGGAGGCAGCAGTCATGTAAGTAAGGCACGATCACATTTTTTTGAACTCGCTGGCAGCCATCAGGGGAAAAAGGGCCCCTGCAAGGTCAAAAGACCGGGCTGCCAGTGAAAATAACAAAAAAGGCGTGAACGCTAGTCACGAAGGACAGAAACCGAAAAAAGAATACCGGACTCGATACCGGTGTACCGAGCCCAGGCGGGAAGGGGAACCAGCGTCGAACCGGATCAGAAAAAGCAAAAATCACAGAAAAAAAATCTACTTTTACCGGGTGACACGAATTCACGTCCATTGGGCTCCGCGGAAAAAGAAAGACTGAGCAAGATGGCACCCTTGGGCGGGAAGGGGACCGCACATGCGCGCTGCATTCCCAAAGGCTTTCTTTGAAAGCTGGGGAAATGTTCCGCACGAGGGCTCCGTCGGCGCCGACGTCACCCATATGTGAGGACTGACTTCCTGCTTGGTCCTGGAGAATAGATAATCCATGTGGTCTTTTTCTGCCATCATGCTTCTATGGGTTAAAAAAGGATAATGAGCCCAAGCACTTACATGGGGAAAGTAATTTTATAAAGAGATGCTTGCTTTAAAGTGTGAAAGTAGGTACCTAAAGGGGGCTATTTTAATCATTTTCATATGCCTTCATAAAATAGTAACCAACATAAAAGTAAGTACATTGATTTGATGGTGCATACATTCACTGTGGACATTTGCATAGACGGAGTCTGGCTACAGTGTGGGCAAAGTGTGAAAGCATATTTATAGATTATAAAATACTTTAATCTATGTGCCTACATGCATAAAGTTTGTGCGGGCAGGTGTAAGTGATTGCAGCTACATTCAAGGCACATTTTCTGCCACTAGTATTTGAGAAAGAAAAGTATGTACCTACTTTTCTTTATAAAACAGCAACTAAGTGGGCACCTGAAAACCCTCTTAAACTAGGCATCATCGTATAAAATTACCCTCATATTTTCCTAGCCCAGTAGAAGTCAATTTTAATTGAGCTGAAAGCCCAAAGGAACAAAAAAAACTGCTTTGCCAAAAAAAAAAAAGAGGATATGCAGAGTTCAAATAGGAAGGAAATTTAGCCAAATTAGGAGAAGCATGTGGTCATTATTTATTCTTTTATTCTACTTTTTTTGCCAAAACTAAACTTACTAAAAAAGTGTTTGGTACACACTTCGGAATCCTTAACTCCTCTTATAACCTCTTCCAGAGCTTCAGTATTTGGCACTTTTGTCCTAGCATCAGTGAACAATTCATTTGTGTTACTACAGCTCTACAAATTTGTTCCCTTGTTCAGAATATGTTTTAAACCCAGACTCATGTATACCATAGGTAATTTCAAGCTGCAAGCCATCTGAAAAATATGTTCTTATCACTACAGACACAGAACAAAACAAGGACCTTTTGAAAGACAGCTCTGCATTCTGTGAGCACATTCCTTCCCACTGACATGTGTCCTTGAATACTAACCTTCTACACAGAAACTATGGACCCGATATTACAGAGAATGAATGTCTTTTTTTTTAAATCACATGAACCATTTTACCACTTGTTTTTCCAGCCAATAAGCTTGACTCTTCTGAAAATGTCAGAAGAACATATTTTAAAATTTCTTTAAAATCATAATTTGAGTAGTCAAATCACAGATTTTCTGCATAGCACTTGGAAATTAGCTGTAAACTGTGGAGGAGTGGCCTAGTGGTTAGGGCAAGGTACTTCAGGCCGGAAGGTCGGGTGTTCAAATCCCACTAGAGGACAGCAACCTTGGGCCGGAAGGACTGGGGTTTCTAGTCCCGTAGGTGCTCCTTGTGGTCTCGGGCAAGCCACTTAACCCTCCATAGGCCATGTTCCCTGTAAAAATAGTTATCTCCAAGTTATAATGCCCTGTTCGATGTAATTTCAGTTTGTTCAATGTAAACCGCACTGATGTAGAATAGCGCGGTATATAAGAGAATGTAAATAAATAAAATAAAACACTGCTCTCAGTTCCAGGAAGCTGATTTGAAGGAGACTTTCCTAGAAGTAACATTGACCCCTAGGATAGTTGATGACAAATCCTAGTAACTCTAACATCCAGATGGTAATGTGTAAAGATTCTTGCATCTCTTCCTGGATGGTGCTCTTGATCAGCCAATCATTCAAGTAGGGGGTCATGTGCACATCTAGTTTGCATAAATATGCTGCAACTACCGCAAGGCATTTTGTAAAGAAGTGAGAAGTGGACACAAGGTCAAAAGGCAGAATGCAATAATACTGAGGGTGGTGTTCTCCTTTGATGGATAACAGATACTTCCTGTGATTTGGATGTACAGTCAAACCTCGGTTTTCGTGTGCCCCGGTTTTCGTTGGTTTCGGTTTTCGACGTCTTTTCTAACTCAGATCTTGTCTCGGTTATCGGTTTTCGCCTCGGTTTTCGTCAGGAACCAGTGCTGCCAGATCTGAAAATCTACACCCTCGCGCTGGTCTGCCCGCCCAGTCCCGGCAGCACTACCCCCCCCCGGACTCACCTGATCGCGTGTTGAGAAGCCATTGTCAGCTGAGCAACATCCTCGAGCCAGAGATGCAAGGATTGCACAGAGAGGAAGGCCCCGATCTCTCCACCGCCTGCCTGTTCTCTGGAGCGCCCCCTCAGGCTCGGAGGTAGCAGGGTAGCTGTCAATGTAAGCAGGAGATGTTGCATGGATGTGGGAGGCAGCGATCAGATTACAGTGCCGTACAGTACAATATCTGTGTGTTTGCTGTCCTGTGGACGATCGGGCAGGTGAGAGAAGTGACAGGAGCTGGGTGTCTGGAACGGATTACATTGAATTTACATTATTTCCTATGGGAAATATTGCTTCGGTTTTCGTACGTTTCGGTTTTAGTCAGACTGCTTAGAACGGATTAATCATTAAAACCGAGGTTTGACTGTATCTAAAAATGGGTGTAGACAGCTTTGAGATCTAAAGAACATAAACCATTTCCCTTTTGAAAAAAGGGGAGCATGGTGCTGAGAGAAATCATTCTGAACTTTTCTTGAAGCAGATATTTGTTCATATTCCTCAAATCTAGGATGGAACCGAATCCTCCTGTTTTCTTGGTGACCAGAAAGTACATGGAGTAAAACTCCTACTCTGGTGGAAAAGGCTTGACCATGTTTGCTTATTGAAGGGCAGAGTTCCTGAAGAAGTACCTTTTGGTGCTGAGAAGCAATCACATGCCTCCTTGCTGGTCAAGTTGGTGGAAGCTCAAATACAGTAGATGCAATCTGTACCCATTCCAGACTATCCTGAGCACCAGTGGTCAGAAATTAAAAGGGGCCACTGGTTTGCAAAGAATGTGAGCTTCCCTCTGACTGGAAGGGTGCCCGAAACCAGGACTCAGCTATGTTCTCTAACTGCCAGTCAAAACCCCATCTCTGGTTTTACTATAAATGAAATGCCTACTGTGGCTTCTGAGCCTTCTGCTGCCTGGGACAGAAGCAAGAACTGTGTTTGTTCTGGTAAAAATGTGAAGGAGGAACACACTAAGTCTTAGAGAGCAACAGGACCTCCTATTCCCTACATTCTGGTATCTCCTTGATGTTGAAAAGGTTGAGTTAGTAACTGACCTGGAGAGAGTTCAAAGAATCTCACTGTGCTGCTTGAACATGGTAGCAGCTTCTTGCACATTATCTCCAAAGAAATTCTCTCTACAGCAAAGCACAGCACATCAGCAAGTTTCTCCTGCACATTGGGCCGCATGTCCAAGGCCCAGAGCCATGAGAGTCTCTGGGCACCAATACTTATTGAGGAGGCTCTCAATGCCATATCATATGTGTAATGGGATATACAGAATGTTACCCATTCCTCTCCAAAGAAATTATAACAGTCCCATTTTTAAAAGTCTGCAGCTCAGAGTTCGGGGCTAGGAGGGCATGGCTCAGAGGTAGAGGTGGGATTTCCATGTGACTGAGGACAAATCCACATCCCCCCTCCCCTCCCCTCCCCGGGCTGGGGATCTACAGCAGGTCAGGATTGTTTTGTGTGTATGGGCTAAGAGGGTTATCCTTGCCCTAGTTAGGGAACTTGAAGAAGGTATAGTTACTGCCAGACAGGCAGGCTTTGTTTTGGCCACTAGAGGCTGCTAAAAATTTGTTGGAGCTGGAATACTGCAAGTTAACTCAGCTGCAGAAGAGGACACTGTGGTGGTGTTACAAGAGAACAGTGACAAGCCAGGATGGAGCGGCTCCTCCAGATTCTGGCCGAAGGGCAGCAGCAAAAACAGTTTCAACGCGCCCTGCTGAAAGGGCAGCAACAACAGCAGCAGCAGTTGATTCAAGCCCTACAGAGACCGCAACCCTATCCTCCAGTGCAAGCGCTTCTTAAAGTGACAGCAGAAGATGAACTGGACCACTTTTTGGTGAACTTTGAATGAACTGCCCGAATGGCTGTGTGGCTGGAGGAGACATGGACTACTTGTTTGGGGAATCTGCTGATGGGCAGCAATCAGGCTGCATTCTAGGATGCCAACCCAGATGGGTGCGCTGCATATGCAGCTCTCAAGGCCACCATATTGGAACAGGCCGGCTGTACCCACAGATCTACTGCCAATGATTCAGAAAGGGGGGTGGCTCCAGATAAAGGAGTGCCCTCAGAGGTTCCTCTGTCGGTTGAAGGATCTTGAATGGAAGTGTCTGCAACTGAAGGGAAAGACCAGGCCCAAGATAGCCAAGATTGTGCTATTGGAGCACTTTTTGGAGGGTTTGACCACCCCAGTGAAACAGCGGGTACGTCAGCACCCCAAGCTTACCCTGGAGAATGCACTAAAAATAGCCGAAGAGTATTACAAAGCCCAACCAGTGACTGAAGCAGACAGTAAGCGGGGGAAGAAGACATCCATTAGCCCAGGAGAAGTGAAGGGGAATCTGGAATGGATGTTGGCTCCCATGTTTCGACCCCCAAAGTCACCTCCTAAGTGAGGGCATGACCTCAGCCACAACCCCTCCACCTGCTTTAGATGTGGAGCCCAGAGACAGTTTGCTCAGGAATGTCCCCTGGGTATGGAAGAACCCATGGATGCAGGGGCAGTTCTTCTATTAGGCCACCTGAGGCGATGGCCTCAGGTGGCTCTCCACTGGGGGCGGCACTCTGACGCCAGCACTCCAGCTCTGTTTTAATTTTAGATTTTGCAGCCTCTGGCCTGCCTCTGATTTCCCACATGGGAAGACAGAGGCAGGCCAGAGGCTGCAAAATCTAAAATTAAAACAGAGCCGGAGTGCCAGCATCAGAGTGCCACCCCCAACCCTGCAAGCGATCAGACTGATTTGTGCGGCGGTGGCAGCGGCACTCCGGCTGTTTTTATTTTGGATTTTGCTGCCTCTGGCCTGCCTCTGCCTTCCCACCACTTTTTTTTCTTGCTGCAAGCATTTTTCAGGAAAAAAAAAGCAGTGGGAAGGCAGAGGCAGGCCAGAGGTGGCAAAATCTAAAATAAAAACAGCCGGAGTGCCGCCGCTGCCGCCACCGGATGATAGGTGCAGGTGGAGGGAATGGGGGCAGGAGGAGGACAAGGAGAGACAAAGGGGAGAGACAGAGGGGCAAATACTGGACAAAGGAGAGACACAGGGGACAAATTCTGATTCAAAGAAACATGATCATATAACACCCCTTCTACACCAACTCCATTGCCTACACATCACCGCCCGTGCAAGATACAAATCTGCTCTCACTGTATTTAAGATAAGAAACAGCATTTCAGCAGGAGCACTAGAGGAAACACTCTGCTATAATCACAATGAAAGGCCTAGGAGACAAAGTACAACA
Organism: Ichthyophis bannanicus; assembly: GCA_033557465.1. Lineage (NCBI taxonomy): Eukaryota > Metazoa > Chordata > Amphibia > Gymnophiona > Ichthyophiidae > Ichthyophis > Ichthyophis bannanicus. The sequence continues at coordinate 168,537,857 of CM066035.1, read as the reverse complement.
AACACCATCCCTACTCCCTGTGCCTACAAAAAAAGCAAATGATTCAACCACCAAGAGAGCATTCTCGCTTGCGGCACCTATGATCTGGAACTCCCTACCTATGAAGCTGAGATCCACCACCTACATGAAGGATTTTAGAAAGCACCTAAAAACCTTCCTCTTTACAGATCATTACAATGAACTCACCTAACCTGAATACAATGGACCCCATCTAACTCTGGAACAGAAAAACCCATTCAACCTACATCATTGTATAAATATTCTTTGTACATAAGTTATGCTTTATTACTTCCATCCGCATGTCTCTCCTCCCCCCCTTTCCTCCCCACCCTAGCTCCTTCATAAGTTAATGTAACTAAATGTTCATAAGTTAATGTAACCAAAAGTTTCATAAGTCCTCTGTAAACATGTAAGATCAATGTAAACTACTTTGATTTAATAAGGTGGTATATAAAATCTGTTAAATTAAATAAATAAATGCTGGACAAAGGGGGAGACAGGGGACATGCTGGACAAATTGGGAGACAGGGGGACAAGTGCTGGACAAAGGGGAAGACAGGGGACATACTGGACAAAGGGGGAGACGGGGGCAAGTGCTGGACAAAGGGGAGAGACAGGGGACAAATACTGGACAAAGGGGGAGACAGGGGGAAAATGCTGGACGAAGGGGAAGATGGGGACATACTGGACAAAGGGGGAGACAGGGGGACAAGTACTGGACAAAGGGGAGAGACGGGGGGGCAAGTGCTGGACAAAAGGGAGAGACAGGGGGACATACTGGACAAATGGGAGAGACAAGGGATAAATGCTGGACAAAGGGGAGAGACAGTGCGGGTTAGGATTATAATGGGCTGATGGGGGGGCTAGCACTGGTAATGAGCAGACCAGGGGGGGCTAGGACTGGTAATGGGTTGATTAGGGAAGGCTAGGACTGGGCATGGACTGATCGAGGGGGGGGGGGCTGGGATTGGTAATGGGCTGATTAGGGGGGCTAGCACTGGTAATGGGCTGATGGGGGGGGTTAGGACTGGTAATGGACTGATGGGAAGCTAGCATTGGAAATGAGCTGATTGGGGGGCTGGGACTGGAAATGGGCTGATGGGGGTAGGACTGGCAATAATCTGATTAGGAGAGGCTAGCACTGGTAATGGGGTTGAGGGGGGACTAGCACTGGTGGAAATGAGCTGATTGGGGGGCTTTGACTGGGAATGGGCTAATGGTGGGAAGGGGAGGATAGAGCTGCTGGCCCTGGAAGAAAACTGCGGGCTAGGACTACAAATGGGCTGATGCAGGGGGATGGTAGAATGGGACTGGAAGGGAGTGGATGCTGAGAGGATGCTGAGAGGGTATTTGGACACCAGTGGCAGTCATGAGAATGCAAGATGACATTGAAAGGTACTGGGAGGGAGGACTGGAAAGGGGCTGATACTGGGAAGGGTTACTGGGACTAGAAATAGGCTGATGGAAGAAGTGAAGAAAACAAAGAAGAGATAAGAAATGGCAGATGGACCATAGACCACAGAAAGAGAGCTAAGAGAAGACAGGAAAGCAGATGCCTCAGATCGGGACCGGCATGATCTAAAATGGTCAGACAACAAAGGTAGAAACAATAATTTTATTTCATTTTAGTGATTGGATTTTGTGCTATCTTTATATTTTACACAATATAGGGGAACTGCATCTCTTATTTATCTGATGTTGTACTGCATGCAGAATCTGGCTTATTGGGGTTTCAGTTTAAATCTTGTCTACATCTTTTCATTTTTACTTTAGATTGCGGTTACTTATTCTGTACTTGATGAGGGTCTGTGTTCTGAGTATGTGACTGAGACCAGGTGTTCTGTTAACATGGAGTTTGTATATAAAGATCTATACTATACTGTAGTAATTTGACTTGCTCAGCTTTTCAAATAGATGTATGGATGCTCCAGGGCCCACTATAGTATTAACAGTGATGCTCTTTTGGATGGGCTCCTTATGTGAGTTTTGGAAGTTGGTGCTGATATGGTATAGTATGGTAGATTTACTCTATAGATATTCAGTGACTTTGTTGTAGGGTTTTGTATTAGTTCACAATATGCCTGGTACTGGAGAATGTTTGTTTATTGTTGTTGTTAGTTAGATGATCAGAATCAGATTTTTTTTTTAAGATATTGAGTTCTGTGGATGAATGTCCTGGTTCTGCTCTGCACCCACTGTTGAAGAGGGTTCTGTGGATGCAACATATATGTTGAAAAAGAAAAAGCAAGAACCATAACACAGTTTATAACAACAAAATAAAAATGAGTTATAATTTAGTTTTATAAACTGTGCTGTGGTTCTTGCTCTCTTTTAGTTCCTTGCAGTACAAACATTTTGCATTTCCTCCATATAATCTAATCGGCTTTTTGGTTTGGTTCAGTCCCTGGTTGGAGTTTTGAAAAAGCCCCGCCCCCTCTGGGGGGAGGGGCGCCATCTCATCCTTTGCCTCAGGCAACAGATCAACAGATTGTCTTGAGCCGCCCCTGCATGGATGTCAGCCTAACCACCCCTCACACTTGCATATTTGGGGACACTTCCCACCCAGGGGCCCAGAACTTTGTGATTCCAGTGGAGCTTGAGGGGACCCACCTCTAGGCTTGATAGACTCTGGGAGTGTGGGGACCCTCATTCACCAGTAAACCATAACCTGATTGCAAATTGACCATGCAAAGATGGTAACACTGGCATGTGTGCATGGAGACAAGAGGCAGTATCCAACAGCACAGGTTTCAGGGCAAGTCAAGTTTGAGGTCGTGGTGCTACCCTGGCTACCATATCCAGTGGTGAATGGCTGAGAATACCCAAACTTCAGAATGATATGGGCCCAGATCTAAATGTCAAAATTCCCAAGTCTGATAATTCCCAGAGTCAGCATTGCCACCAACCGAATCCGGGGGCAGCTATGGAGGAGGGATCCAGAGAGGGAGAGCCTAGGGAAGAAACCCCTGGGGATAGCTCAGGGCTCAGCGGTAGTGATCCAAATAAAATGGTCGCCTTCCCAGAGGGGCTAGAAGAAAACCCAGGAAGCTTCAGGAGGGCCCAGAAAGAGGATGAGTCCCTTAAACATGCCCAGGAGCGGGTTTTGGAGGTAGATGGGATTCTAGTAGGTAACTGAGAGTCCCCTGCAAGAACCTTTCCCTATTTTGTGGTAGAGATTTCTTATACAGAGTGTCTGAGGGAGCCCTAAAGGGGGAAGAAGTAGAACAACTGATAGTTCCCTGGCCCTATCATCAGCAGGTGTTATCGTTGGCTCATAGCCATTTATTAGGAGGACACTTGGGGTGGAGAAAACATTAGAGCGTGTTTTAGCCTTATTTTGCCTGCCCAGGATCCATAAATAGGTGCAGTTATATTGCCAGTCATGCCCCACTTGCCAACTTCATAACCCCGCTAGAGTCTGACCTGCCCCTCTAGTGCCTATGCCTATCATTGAAGGCCCATTTGAAAGAGTGGCCATGAACTTGATAGGACCCTTAGAGTGAACCATCCAAGGCAACAAGTATATTTAGCTCATACTAGACTACGCTACCCAATATCCGGAGGCCATTGCTATAAGGCAGCGATGGTGAACCTATGGCACGCGTGCCAGCTGTGGCACGCGAAGGCCTTGCAGCTGGCACGCGGGAAGGTCCGCAATCAAAATATGCGGCATTAAAAAATAAAAAGCTGCCGCTGCCGGGGCCGGGGCCGCCGCGGCAGAATCGAGTGTGCCGCGGGGCCCCCCCGCCCAGCAAATCCTGCCCTCCGTCCCCGGTATCACCTTCTCTCAGCTGCCTCTAGTCAAACGCGCCTGCTTTCAGAGCGCGAGTGGAGTTTCTTCCTCGCTGCTCTGTTATGCCCGCGGGGGCTGATGGGAAGTTCCCATCAGCCCCGCGGGCATCACTGAGCAGCGAGGGAGAAACGTCCGTCGCGCTCTGAACGCCGGCGCGTGTGACTGGAGGCAGCTGAGAGCGGTGAGACCGGGGACGGAGGGCAGGCTCTGCTGGGCGGGGGGCCCCGCGGCACACTCGATTCTGCCGCGGCGGCCCCGGCCCCGGCAGCGACAGCTTTCTTTGTAAAAAAAATTTCGCTGGGGGGGGGGGTTAGGAGTGGTAATGGCTGGGGGGGGGGTTAGGAGTGGTAATGGGCTGGGGGGGGTTAGGAGTGGTAATGGCGTTGGGCTGTTGGGGGGTTAGGACGGGTGGTGGGCTGGGGGGGGCTAGGACAGGAAATGGGCTGATGGGGGGTTAGGAGTGGTAATGGGCTGGGGGGGTTAGGAGTGGTAATGGCTGTGGGCTGTTGGGGGGTTAGGACTGGTGATGGGCTGGGGGGGTTAGGAGTGGTAATGGCTGTGGGCTGTTGGGGGGGCTAGGACTGGTACTGGGCTATGGGGGGCTAGGACAGTAAATGGGCTGATGGGGGGGTTAGGAGTGGTGATGGGCTGGGGGAGGTTAGGAGTGGTGATGGGCTATGGGGGGCTATGGGCTATGGGGGAGCTAAGTCTATATGGGCTGATGGGATAGCTAAGTCTATATGGGCTGATGGGATTAGGACTGGAAGTGGGTTGATGGGGGCTTAGGACTGGTAATGGGCTATGGGGGGCTAGGACAGGAAATGGGCTGATGGGGAGGGGTTAGGACTTGAGGTGGGCTTTTGGGTGGGGTTAGGACTGGAAATGGGCTGATGGGGGGTTAACACTGGAGGTGGTCTGATGGGGTTAGGACTGGTAATGGGCTATGGGGGGGTTTAGGACTGAAAATGGGATATGGGGGGTCTGGGACAAGAAATGGTATGATGGGTAGGGGTAAGGAATAAAGCAGGGCACAAGCGTTTAGGACTGGTAATGGGCTGTGGGCTGATGGGGGGTTAGGACTGGCAATGGGCTATGGGGGGGTTAAGACTGGTAATGGGCTGTTGGCTGATGGGGGCTGTCTGGTAATGGGCTATGGGGGGTTAGGACTGATAATGGACTATGGGGGGGCTAGGACAGGAAATGGGCTGATGGGGAGGGTTAGGACTTGAGGTGGGCTGATGGGGTTAGGACTGGTAATGGACTGTGGGCTGATGGGGGGGTTAGGACTGGCAATGGGCTATGGGGGGCTGACTGGAAATGGGTTGATGGGGTTAGGACTGGAAGTGGGCTGATGGGGGGGTTAGGACTGGAAGTGGGCTGATGGGGGTTAGGACTGGTAATGGGTTATAGGGGGGGCTTAAACTGAAAATGGGGTGATGGGGGGTTAGGACTGGAAGTGGGTTGATGAGGGGGGGCTAGGACTGGTATTGGGTTGGGGGGTTTCTAGGACTGGAAATGGGTTGGGGGGCTGCTAGGACTGGAAATGGGCTGATGCAGGGACTAGAAGGGAATGGATGCTGGGTGAGGCTGGAACTAGAAGGGAGCTGGTGTTGGGGGAGGATTAGAATGAGATGGGGCTGGGAGAGTAAAATGGAGAGGGGAAAAATATTTTGTGTGGGAGGGAAGACAAATCTACAATTGGCCGGGTATTGGGAGAATAAGTGGGGATTGAGGATGGAGGGGTAAATTTTGAGTAGAGGAAATAGGAATGAGGAAAGAGCAAAAGGAGAAAGATTAGTATGTTAAAGCAGATGTAGAGAGAGAATGGAAAAAAAAACCCAAGAAGACAGAAGAAAGGACAAATGGACAGCAGATGGAGAGTTAGCAGAAGACACGAAGAAACCAGAAGAAAGTGGCTGGAACAATTGCAACTGAAAAAAAATGCACAAAAGGTAGAAAAATATCTCTTTATTTTGAATTTATTAACTGGAATATGTCAGCTCTGGGAAATGTGCATCATTAATTTTTGCGCTTTGTTTAGTACAAGAGGAAATTAATTTATAGTTTTATTTCTACAGTGTTGTTGTATATTCCAAGTTTGGCTTTTGGGGTTCCCAGTTTAATTATTGTCTTCCTGTTTCTAAATTGTGATTCCTTGTTTGGTGATGGTCTGTTCTGCATGTGTAACTGAGCTGAGGTATTCTGTTTATATAATTCCTATTTGACATTGCCACTTGTTCTTTCCCCAGTAGGTCATGTATTGTTGTTCTCTGAAATGTATTGGTTTAATATTTGCAGTGTTGCCTTTTGATAGTTAGGGTATGGTGCTTTGTGAGTCCTGGTAGTGCTGTTAGGATACGGCGGGTTTGCTATGGGTTCTAAATGGGCAGCGTTTGTAGTAGTTCCTAATGTGCCTGGCGGTTGGTACTGGATTATAGTAATGTAGAAACCTTTTAGTCTTTCTTTATCCATATACTCATTAAGAGGCATGTTTACTAAAAGTTAGTGTATGGTAACATTATGCAAATATTTATGCAAATGAGGCACCTTATGCAAATGAGGCTTTAATTGACGTGCTGGCACTTTGAGGAAATTCTTTGGTTTTGTGCGGCAGTTTGGGCACTCGGGCTCAAAAAGGTTAGCCATCACTGCTATAAGGAATAAGAAGACTACTACAATCACGAATGCCCTCTGGGAAGTATTCTCGCAGGTGGAAATACCCAATGAGATCATCACAGATCAAGGAACACCCTTTGTATCCAAGGTAACGAAGCAAGTGTGTGCCTTGGTGAAGGTCAAGATGCTGTGAATATCAGTATATCACCCACAGATGGATGTCCTTGTTGAGCAGTTTAATAAAACTTTAAAAAGTTTGCGTAGAAGGATTGGAACAACTGGGACATTCTCTTACCCTATTTGATGGTTTCCATTCGCAAGGTAGTTCATAATTCTACGGGGTTTTTGCCTTTTGAGTTGCTCTTTGGAAGATGACCAAGAGCGATAATAGACATGGTAAGGAAAACCTGGGAAGAACCCCATGCCAGGCGTAATTTGGTGGAGTATGTTATACAAATGCAAGACCAGCTGAGGAAAGCCGGAGAGGTGGCCAAATTCCATCTGGAAAAAGCCTAAGCCAAGCAGGCCAGGGGCTACAATCGGACAGTCGTGCAACACACCTTTGAACTGGGAGACAGAGTTTTAGTCTTGATGCCCTCATCCGAGAGCAAGTTACTCTGTAAATGGCAGGGGCCCTATGAGATGAAAGAGAAAGTAGGGCCAGTTAACTACAAGCCTGCTCAGCTAGATAAATGGGAGAAAACCAAAATTTACCATATTAACCTATTGAAAACGTGGACTCCAGTGATGGCTCTAATTGTACATGGAGATGATTTGGGCCAGAAATTTCAGCCCCGTCCAATCTAATTCAAGTTCCAATTGGAAACCAGCTCTCTGCTGCCCAGAAGAGATCTAGAAGGGTTGATCCACCGGAACCTAAAAGTGTTCTCCACTCGCCCGGGACGAACACACCTCAGTTGTCATAATATCATTACTGACCCTAGGTTGGTTATCCAGCAATGACCATATCAGATTCCAGAGGACCAGTGACAGACCATCACCAAGTTGCTGGAAGCGATGCTTAACCTGCAACTTATAGAAGAGTCTATGAATAACTGGTCATCACCTATTGTCTTGGTTCCTAAACCTGACGAATGTATCAGATTCTGCATTGACTTCTGGATGGTCAATGCAGCTTCTAAACTGGAAGCGTATCCCATGCCCAGAGTAGAAGAGCTAATCAAGTGACTCAGTGGAGCATGCTTTATATCAACCTTGGATTTGACCAAGGGATACTGGCAGGTGCCCTTGACTCTGGCTGCCAGGGTGAAAACTGCTTTTTTGACATCACAAGGTCTGTTCCAGTTTAGAGTGCTGCCCTTTGGATTACACGGGGCTCCTGCCACATTTCAACACCTAGTCAATTTGCCTACTGAGACCGCACAAGAAGTATGTGGTTGCCTACTTTGACAACATCGTCATCTACAGCAGAAACTGGACCACCCATCTAACCCAATTACAAGCCATGTTGACCAGAATGTGGAAGGTTGGGTTGACAGCCAACCCCAAGAAATATTTTCTGAGAGGTCAGAATGTTCAATACCTGGGGTATTTAATCAGAATGGGCAAATATGACCTCAACTATGGGCGGTGGATGTCACTGCCCAGGTCCCCCCCCCCCCCCCTGAAATTGAAGAAAGAAATTGCCTTCCTTGGATTGTTGGTTTTTACCGCCGGTTCATCCCTAATTTTTCAGAGGTGGTAGAGCCATTAACCAATCTCCTCTGTAAGAGAGCTGCCAAACAGATCAAGTGGTCACCGGACCTTGACCTGGCCTTCCGGCCTCTCAAGAAGGCCATGTGCTCTGAACCTGTCCTGATTAGTTTTGATTTCTCTCTACCATTTATTGTGCAAACTGATACCTCAGAGGTGGACCTAGGAGTCATTCTGGTCCAGGAAGTCAGCGGTGAAGAACATCCTATAGCATTCAGCAGCAGGAAACTGCTTCCTCGGGAGAAGCATTATGTGGTGATTGAGAAGGAGGACCTGGCTGTCAAGTGAGCACTTGAAACTTTCAAATACTATCTGCTCAGCCGTCCATCCATGCAAATAATGGACCACCAACCCCTCAAGTGGCTGGCTTGACATAAGGAGTCCAACGGCCTTATTATGTGGTGGTTTTTGAGTCTCCAACCCTACCAGTTCCAGGTCGACCAAAGAACTGGTCGGACTCATCTGAATGTGGACTTCCTTTCTCAGGTAGGGGTCCCAAGAGAGGCAGGCGCTCAACAGGGCATGGTTGAGCTGAGGGGGAAAGTGTGTAATGGGGTATATAGAATGTTATCCATCCCTCTCCAAAAGGATTATCAACAGTCCCCTTTAAGAGAGTGCAGCCCAGAGTTCAGGGCTGGGAGGGCATGGCTCAGAGGCTGAGGTTTAGAACCCAGCAGGCTGCAGGAAAGAGAGAGGCCCATGGAGTCGGGTCCTTCCAAGGCAAGCTGTGCAAAGGAGCTCTGAGGTAGGATTTTAACTGAATCTGGAGGAAGGGCCAGGAGGGCCAGCTTGTGGAGGTTTAACAAGCTGGGACAGAATTAAACTGATTTTATTTTCCCTGAACTGCTGTCTGTTTTGGGTTTTGTTTGTGGAGGTTTAACAAGCTGGAATAAAATAAAAACTGCTTCTGGCTTTCCCTGAACTGCTGTCTGGCCTGTGTATTAAAGAAAACCTCTTCCCACTGCACGCCACGCTTACCGCAATATGTTGCTCAGACAATGTACTTTCTGCACTCCTTCCTCTGACTCACTATGGACCTGAACTGTGAGGCTTTCTCTGGAGAGAGAGAATCCACAAACTCTTCACAATTATGCATGATGTTTCACAAGTGCTTGCCCATGAAGAGCTGGTAGTATGTTATGCAGGGTGGGAGCACAGCATTCTGATAAAACTTCCTCCCAAAATAATCCATTGTCCTAGCCTCACACCCTGGGGGCCCCAAAGAGTGAGATTTGGAACTCCTGGGTCTTATGAGAGCATATTTGATGACCATGGAGTGGTGCTTCTCAAATTCAGGAGCCTTATGGACTCTATATATTGAATCAACCTTCTTACTAATTGGAAGTACAGAGAGAAGGGTCTCCCATATTCTCATCTGTAGCCTTTGAAGGATGCAGTGCACAAGCATTGTCACCACTTCCTTGGGGACAGTTGAATACTGGAAGATTTACACCTCCTCGGCCCTAGGCTCTTCCTCCATCTCCAACTGAAATGGTATGGACATTAGGGGTGTGCAGGCCAAAAACCTTCATTTCATTGTAAGATTTCATTTATTTTCATATTGTATCGTTTTGCATCAATAGTGTGTGCTCTTGCATAATAGAGTACGATGCAAAACAAGAAATGATATAAATGTCATCATTTCCCATTGCTTGGCATCACTGCTTTTTATTGCAAACAAAAAAATATCCCTAATAGACTTGACCATAACCCTGACAAAATCATGAAAAGATAACTTCTCTGGAGTAGACTTGTCTCATTCTTGAGGAGGTGTGGAATCCAAAAGGTAGCTCAGGAGACCTCTCTAAGAAGTATTCAGAACATCTCACCGGCTGCCTGGAGAGCTGAAGCTGCAGTGATACAAGCTCCTCCCTCCAACAACAGCTGGGAGGCTGATCGCATCAGGGGACTGTTTAAATTCAGTAGCGCTCTTGGCGCATGGAACATCTCACTGGCTGTCCAGTCAGCTGAAGCTGCAGCAATACAAGCTCCTTCCTCCAAAAACAGCTGAGAGGCTGATCACACCGAGGGACTGTTTAAATTCAGTAGCACTTTTGGCACGTGGAACATCTCACCAGCTGCCCAATCAGCTGAAGCTACAGCAATATAAGCTCCTCCCTCCAACAACAGCTGAGAGGCTAATTGCACCGTGAGACTATTTAAATTCAGTAGCACTCTTAACATGCCCATGCCTGAGGGCCTCGCCAGAGGGCCCATTGGCATGGCCCTTAGGCAGGGACCAACCAATACATTACAGAAGTACATTCAACTGCCAAAACCTTCAACACAGAGCGAATATCAACACAGTTGAAGAATAGTTCAAAAGATCATGCAACCAGTAAGCTATCTTCAGCGAGCAAACCTCAATGCTTTACCTCTACTAAAATACAACAATATGTTTTCAAGAATCCATAATCAATCTATCCTAATACCCTTCTACCTTACATCATTCTTAACCCTAACACTCCCAAGACCCTTATTCATTCATTATTATCTATCTATACTAATGCCTAACAATCTCCACAATAGCAAATCCAGACATACACACAACCTCATATACATTAAACCAATTATACCTATCTCACTTATATACAAACGCACAAACAGCATCTCTCACCTAAAAAGCACCTTGGTTAATGCTAGGTCTGCACAACAGAAAACCAGCTACTCTATGATCTTCTATTTGACAACAATATAGATATACTAGGTGTCAACGAATCATGGTTCACTGAGACAGATAATGTTTGGCTGAACCAAATAACTCCTCAAAACAAGTCTTTTCCACTCTCCATGCATCCAACATCGAGCGGGAGGAGTATTTATTATAGCTATGAGAAACCTCAACTTTCATACCACCTCAAAAACCTCAAATAAAGAGCAAGACACAGTAACAATAACAAACAGCAAAATAACCATCATACTTGCCTACAGATCACACTGTGCAAATCTAGAACGCCTTGACACATTATTAGAAGTATGCAAGCATAGTTCCCAAAACAACTATCTCACCCTCCTTGGAGATCTTAACCTTGCCTTCATAACAACAAACAAGGCATAAACCTTTCTTGATGCCACGGAAGCCCTCGACTATACTCAAGTCGTTAATCAACCCACTCATGACATGATTTTCCTACCTCAGAACATTATTAAAGACCACCACATTTCACCTCCTACTATTGCTGATATTCCATGGTCAGACCACAAACTTATCTCAGTCCTCTTACCCCACAATACACTTGATAAGAATCTTCTCATTACTGAACCCTACCCTACCTGTAGATTCCTTAACCTTGAAAAGAAAGAACGTCTGGCAAAAATATTACCCAACCTACAGTCCACTCCTTATGACCTAGGCTCGCTTGTGCAAGCTTTGAACAAAATCCTATCAGATGCAACCTTAATGCCACACAAGCCTCAACTTCAAAAATAGCATAAATTGGCCATTTGGTATACACTACAACTAAAGAATATGAAGCGTGCCCTCAAAGCCTCTGAAAGGAAATGGAGAAACTCTAAGACACCAGACAACCTTGCCTCATACAAAACCAAACTCAAGGAATATCATACAACCACCTTACAATCAAAGAGAGAATACTACACAAAACTGATACAATATTATTTCAACCACCCTTGTGAACTCTTTGATATAGTTAAATCTCTCACAAAGGATAACTCTTATCAACTAGAAGAAACATGTTTGACTGCTCAAGAAATGACAAACTACTTTAATACCTTAACATCCTTTAATAAAAACAGCATAACCTGCCCTATAAACTCACAACCACAAGACCTCTCAAAACCCCTACATATATGGAAGATATTCTCATTGCCCACACCAGAACACATAGAGGACATCATGATAAGCACCACTTCCCCTCTTGACCCTTGTCCTGTCAGCTGGATCAAGATTGCAAGACATGAGCTCACTCCAACAATCCACAAGATAATCCAACTCTCCTTGCAGCAAGATTACCTGCCATCTGAACTCAAAATGGCTTCCATTTGCCCAGTAAGAAAGGGAACTGTCAATGATATTAACCAACCAACCTCATACAGACCCATATCAAGTCTCCCATTCATAACCAAAATACTTGAAAAGATTGTGCTCCACCAATTACAAGATCATATAGATACACATTCCCCTCTTGATCCCCAACAATACAGCTTTTGACCCTACCACGGTGTTGTCTAGGAGTGAAGCCATGAGGGTTTCAAGTTGATAACAGGAATTGATAAGCCAAAAACTGGCTATATTCTTATTTTCCTTGATATCAAATGCAGCATTTGACTCAATACCCCACACACTAATAATCAAAAGATTGCAAGAAATTGGACTAGCTGAATCTCCCATTCATTGGTTCTTTCATATTTATCAAATCGATAACTCCAGGTAAAATCAGGCTCCTCAAAGTCAACACCATACACCTAAACTCAAGGAGTTCCTCAAGGGTCAGATCTCTCTGCTCTGATATTTAACATCTTCATTCAATCAATTTGCTCAATTATACAATCATCCAATATCCATTATCATATCTATGCTGATGGCGTGATTTATACACCAATCAACAAGCAAAACCCTGACCAGAAATATTACCAACTGCTTCACTAATATCAGCTCCTGGCTTGATGCCCACAATATGTCCATAAATCTTAAAAAAACAGAAACCCTAATTATCACCAGGGACACAAGCTTCACTCCACTGAGTACAATGGCTTTAAATGGAACTCAGCTTCAAATAAAATAAAAAGTACATTACTTGGGTGTCATACTGGATCAACACCTAACATTCTCTATCCATATTAAAAACATTATCAAGACTATCTATTACAAAATCAAGACAGTACAGCACCTTAAGCCCCTCCTAAACCAACAAGATTTTCACAGTCCTTCAAGCGCTTATCTTACCCAATCTAGATTTCTGCAATCTTATCTTCCAAGGCCTTCTAAAAATAGCAATCCATTCTCTGCAAATGGCCCTCAATATAGCAGCATACACCTTATGCAATATACGCACTAATGATCATATAACTCCTTTATTAAAGCAACTTTATTGACTACAATCGAGCTTCCCCCTTTCCTCTCAGCATACCCTCCCCACCACCCTCTCCCTCGTATGATTGGTGTCTCTGTCCTTCCTTTTTCTGTTTTTTACCTGTCATTTTCCTTCCATTCAATGGTGTTCCTTTTCATCCTTTATTTTCAACTGCAGCCTTATTGATTGATTGTACACCGCCCTGATGCCTGTTGGTTTTGAAAAAGTTGACTATTCGCTCTTTCAGAAGCGCCTTCATTACTTTTCCCGCCACCGAGGTAAGGCTCACCGGCCTGTAGTTTGTCACTTCTTCCCTGTCACCACTTTTGTGAAGAGGTACCACATCAGCCCTTCTCCAGTCCTGAGAAACTTCTCCTGTTTCCAAGGATCTGTTAAAAACATCCTTTAACGGCCCTGTAAGAACCTCTCTGAGCTCTTTCAGTATCCTGGGATGTATCCCATCTGGTCCCATGACCTTGTCCATTTTCAGTTTTGCAAGTTGTTCTAACACATCATCTTTTGTGAATAGTGTGGTATCTACTTCATTCAATGTAAACTGCCTTGATATCATGAAAGGCGGTATATAAGAAATGTTAAATAAATAATTCCCATTTTTATATTTGGGAGTCACAGGTGGTCCTTCTCCGGGATTTTCTTTAGTAAAAACAGAGCAGAAGTATTTGTTTAGCAATTTCACTTTTTCAGTGTCACTTTCCACAAGTCTGTTCCCAGCACTTCTGAGTCCTGCAATTCCACCTCTGATTTCTCTCCTCTCCCGAATATGTTTGAAGAAAGTTTTGTCACCACATTTCACATCTTTAGCCATCTTTTCCTCTGCCTTTGATTTTGCTTTCCTTATTTCTCTTTTTGTCTCTTTTAGTTTGATCCTGTATTTCTTTCTGTGTTCCTCTGTTTGCAAGCTTTTGAAAAGCTGTGTTTTTTGCCTTTATTTGAGCAGCCACTTCTTTGGAGAACCAAATAGATTTCCTTCTCCTCTTGTTTTTCTTTACTTTCCTTACATATTTATCTGTTGCCCCTTTTATTGCCACCTTTAATTTAACCCATTGCAATTCCACTTCCCTTATCCCCTCCAACCCTGCCAACTCCTCCTTCAGGTACTTGGCCTTTTTACTGAAGTCAGTGTTTTTGAAGTCTAGGACTTTGAGCTTGCTATGACTGGACTGCACCTTGACTTTTATCTCAAACCACACTGTGTGATGATTGCTGTTGCTCACAGGGGCACCCACCCGGACATTCGACATGCTATCTCCATTGGTGAGCACTAAATCCAGCATTGAGCTTTCCCTGGTTGGTTCCATCACCATTTGTCTAAGTAGTGCATCTTGGAAAGCATCCACAATTTTTTTTACCTCGTTCCAGATTTGCAGGAGTACTTCCATCCACATGGGTAGATTAAAGTCACCCAATATGATCACTTCCCCCTTTGTGGCTATCTTTGCAATATCTATAATCAATTTGTTATCTATTTCTTCAATTTGAGTTGGAGGTCTGTAGACTACACCAGTATAGATTTAAATAAATTTGGAAAAAAAAAATTATTCAAGATCCGCCTCGCTTCTGTTCCTATTAGTGGATGTTTTTTGAGGTCCTGTTCCTGGCCCTTTATTTGTGAACACAGAACAAAAATATTTGTTAAATAAAGAGAAATTAGACTTACCTGCTAATTGTAGTTCCTTGAGGAACTCCAGTTCAGTCCTCCACCTCTGGGTAGTGTACCTCCTCCTGCAGCATGGAGACTGGGCATGTCAGAATCGTGACATCACTGGATGTAGCCTGCTGATCTCTCCATCAACCCCAGTGAACTATTGACAAAGCAGACTCAAAGGAGCAACAAATAAGTAGCTATAACATTAAATTCAACTGTTAAATTTCAACTTTCAACTCTCAAACTAAACTCCCCTTAAGTAAGAAGGAAAGTTTTTACTCCATCTCTCTTTCCTCCATGAAGCAAATAGTAAAGAAAGAAAGGTTAGAGTAAAAGAACCAGAACAATCCCGAGACTATTAAAGGTTTTTACACAGTTTGTGACCGGTACTCCCCCCAGACCGAACTGACCTCTGAACTACTCATCCCCGGGCGGGAATCAGGACTGAACTGGAGTTCCTCAAGGAACTACAATTAGCAGATAAGTCTAATTTTTCTTTCCTTATCGTTTCTCCAGTTCAGTCTTCCACCTCTGGGATGTAACAGAGCAGTAATCATTGGGAGGGACCTGTCCACCCGGATCGCAATACGGCCAACCTGAAACAGGCATCGCTTGCCGTCTGAACATCCAAGCGGTAGTGTTTACTGAATGTATGAAGAGACGACCAAGTGGCCGCTCTGCAAATCTCCACTGGCAGAACCAAACTGTGCTCTACCCAAGATGTCGCTTGCGCTCTTGTAGAGTGAGCCCGTAATCCCCCAGGCACCTGCCGACCTTGCAAAATATATGCGGACACTATTGCTTCCCTTACCCATCTGGAGATAGAAGCTTTGGCTGCTACCTCCCCTTTGCGGGGACCTCCAAACAGAACGAATAGTCGTTCAGACTTACGAAAGGTTTCTGAAACCTTTAAGTATTGACGCAGAATTCGCTTTATGTCCAAGCGACGCAGGCTACGGTCCGAGGCGTTCTCCTCCGTGGTCTCTAAAACGGGCAACAAAACCGATTGATTCATGTGAAAAGGAGAAACTACCTTGGGCAAAAAGGACAGTACTGGACGCAACACCATCTTTTCCCTAGAAAACGACAAAAACAGCTCCCGACAGGACAACGCCTGCAATTCCGAAACTCGTTGTGCCGAACAAATGGCCACCAAAAACAATGTATTTAAGGTTAAATTCTTGATCGACGCCTGGTGTAACTGCTCGAAAGGCTCCCTTGTCAACGCCCCCAGAACTAAGTTCAGATCCCAGGGAGGAACCACCATTCTGCGAGCAGGCTGTAGCTGAGAAACAGCTTTTAGAAAACGAATTACGTCGACATGAGAGCCCAAAGCTACCCCTTTAACTTTACCTCTATAGCAGGAAAGGGCTGCCAGCTGGACCCTTAATGAGCTGGCTGCCAGGCCCTTATTAAAACCGTCCTGTAGGAAACTCAAAACTACAGGCACGGAAACCGTGGATGCACAAACCTGCTATGAGATCACCAGTCCTCAAATACGCCATATCCGTACATAAGCTAGGGATGTTGACCTCTTTCTGGCCCAAAGTAAGCTCACAATCACCGCTCCAGAATAGCCTTTTTTCCTTACCCTCACCCTTTCAATGGCCAAGCCATAAGCGAGAACCGATCCACCTGAGGCATTCGAAGCGGTCCCTGCATCAAAAGATTTTCCATTGCCGGTAGTCGCCCAAGGATCCCCTTTGAGTAGACTAACTAGATCGGCGTACCATGGGCGTCTCAGCCAATTCGGTGCTACGAATACTACTCTCCCCCGATGTGCTTCGATGCGCTGAACCACTCGGCCTATGAGCGCCCACGGGGGGAACACATACAGAAGAACAGTCGATGGCCATTGTTGCATCAGGGCATCGATACCTTCCGACATCCTTTCCTGTCTTCGGCTGTAAAACTGACCCACTTTGGCCGACCGAAAAGTTAGCATGAGATCCATTATCGGAGGCCCCCACTTGAGGACTATCTGAGCAAACACTTCCGGATAGAGCTCCCATTCCCCGGCATCCACCCGGACTCTGCTGAGAAAGTCTGCCATCACATTGTCCGTTCCCGCAATGTATGCCGCTGATATCGCCTGCAGTCGAGGCTCCTCCAGGCGAACAGAGCCTCTGCTTCCTCCTCCATGGCAGCGCTTCCCGTACCGCCATGCCGGTTGAGGTAAGCCACTGTCGCGGAATAGTCCGACAGCACTCTCAGCGCTCACCCCTTCATCGTGGTCTCGAATGCTTGAAGTGCTAAAACCACTGCTCTCAGTTCCAGATGGTTGATCGACCACTGAGCCTCCTGTACGTTCCAAGTTCCTTGTGTGAAGAGATCCCCACAATGAGCTCCCCAACCTGCGAGACTCACATCTGTCAACACAGGCAGCCATTGCGGTTGCTCTAGTGGCATACCCACTGCCAGATTTCCTGGGCACAGCCACCACTAAGAGAGGGCCTGACCCTTACTGGACAGGGAAGACGTTTGTTCAGAGAATCATTCTGGTGCGACCAGCACCGGAGCAATGACTTCTGTAAAGGGCGCATGTGAACTCTGACCCAGGGTACTACCTCCAGGGTTGCCGCCATTGTCCCTAGAACGCGAAGATAGCTCAAAGCTGACGGCGCCGGAGTCGACAAAAACTTGCATACCAGCTGCCGAAGAGCCTGAGCCCATCGATCCGGCAGAAACACTGTTCCCAACCGAGTGTCAAACCGTACTCCTAAGTACTCCAGGTCCTGAGACGGAATTAACCGGCTCTTGGACGCATTGACTACCCAACCAAGACTCTGAAGAAACTTCACAACTCTGTCTGTAACTTGTACGCTCTCGACCTTGGAGTTTGCTCAAATCAACCAATCGTCGAGGTAAGGATGAACTAGAATTCCTTTTTTTTGCAGTGCCGCTGCTACAACCACCATAACATTGGTGAAAGTGCACGGAGCCGTTGCCAAACCGAAGGGCAAGGCTTGAAACTGAAAATGCCCCCACAGAAGCGTGATCCTTAGAAACTTCTGATGAGATGATCTGATTGGGATGTGCAAATGTGTCTCGGTAAGGTCGAGGGAAGTCAAGAATTCCCCCTGTTGGACCGCCAGTATTACCGATCGTAATGCTTCCATTCGAAAGTGAGGCACTCGAAGACAGTGATTCACTCCCTTGAGGTCCAGAATAGGCCGGAGAGACCCATCCTTTTTTGGTACTACGAAATAAATAGAGTAACGACCGACACTGTAGAACTCCTGCGGTACCGGCACCACCGTTCCTAACTGCAAGAGACGATCTGTTTGCCGAACCGCAGCCGTTTTCTGCTGACCTTTGCAAGGGGACAGGACAAACGAATCTAATACCGGACAGGCAAATTCGAGAGCATAACCCTCGCGTATTACCTCCAACACCCATTGACTGGATGTTATTTGGACCCAGGCAGGAAGAAACTCCCGAAGCCGCCCCCCTATCGGTTGAATTCTACCTAGGCCCGCCTCACTTCATTGTGGTTTTCGGGTTGTCGAGGAAAAGGCAGCTGAGAATCCTCTACCTGCTCCTCGAAACCCCTATGCTCTTGAAGCAAATCTTCCTCTTTGGGAGGTTTTTAATCGAGAGGTGCAAAATCGCCTGAAGTCTCTGAACTGCCCACGCGAAGACGTCAGTGACCTCCCCTGCTTAGGCTTATCCTCCGGCAGTCTTCCGTCTTTGGACTCTCCCAAATCCTTAACCAACTTGTCAACATCCTCACTAAACAATAACTTCCTCTTAAATGGGAGCTTACTAAGAGGCGACTTAGAAGAAACATCCGCTGCCCAATTTCTTAACCACAGATAACGGCGGGCAGCTACCAAGGACGACATACTATTTACCAATGCCCTAATCAAATCATGGTGGACATCCGCTAGATATGCCGCACCTGATTCCAGCCGTGTCACATCCATTAGACGCTCTTGTGCGTGCTGAGACGGATGCTGCATGCGTTGCGACCATCTGAGGCACGCTATCGTCACCCAGGCCCCGCAAATAGAAGCTTGCAGTGAGAGAGCATTAACCTCAAAGGCTTGTCTTAATAAGCCATCTACCTTCCTGTCCTGCGTATCCTTCAAGGCCGCACTACCTTCTACCGGGATAGTCGTCTTTTTGGTGACCGCGGATACTGATGGTCACTATGGTGAACGAAACCTCTCCTTTTCCTTATCCGCTAGTGGGTAGAGTCTATTCATAGCTCTCACCCCTCGCAATCTGGCTTCGGGTAAATCACATTCATCCTGAATCATTCGGTCCACGACTCGGTGGACAGGGAATACCGCTTGCGTTTGACGTACCGACTGAATGAGAGGGTCCTCCAGACCTTCCTCCTCCGCCGGATGGACCGAAGCTAGGTTGAACGCCTGAAGGGACTTGGTGATAAGCGCAGTCAGCTCTTCCTTCCGAAATACTCTTATGATCCTCGCTTGATCCTCGGCATCCGGTATCTCTCCTTCTTCAAGTTCCTCCATTCCTGATTCTGGTTCCGCCTCCACGTCTTCCGTATTAGGCTAATCCGAATCCAAGAGCTGATCATCGTGCGACCGTGCCCTTTTTGAGAGGTCTCACGAGGCTGCTGTCGGCCTTTTCTGCACTTGATTGCTGCACCATAGCTCCAAGCGGCAAAGCCTCCATCAATGCCCCCTGCTGACGCAAGAACATAAGAACATAAGATATGCCATACTGGGTCAGACCAAGGTCCATCAAGCCCAGTATCCTATTTCCAATAACCCACCAACAGTGGCCAATCTAGGTCATACGTACCTAGCAGTATCCCCAAGAGACACAGGTTCCACAATGCTTGTATTGGGTCAAGCATTGATTTATCCTGGGTCCCTTTTTAATAATGGTTTATGGACCTTTCCTCCAGGAACTTGTCCAAACCTTTTTTTAAACCCAGCTACACTAACAGCCCTTACTATATCCTCCGGTAACAAATTCCAGAGTTTGATTACACGTTGAGTGAAAAAATATTTTCTCTTATTTGTCTTAAATAGTTTACCTTGTAGCCTCATTACATGTCCCCTAATCTTTCTATATTCTGATAGCATAAACAATCGATCTACGTTTACCCGTTCCACTTCATTCATTAATTTATAGACCTCTATCATATCTCCCCAAAGCCATCTTTTTTCCAGGTTGAAGAGCTCTAACCTTTGTAGCCTCTCTTCATAGGAGTATCCTTCCATCCCCTTTACCATTTTGGTGGCTCTTCTCTGTACCTTTTCTAATAACGCTATATCCTTTTTAAGATACGGCGACCAGAATTGCACACAATATTCAAGGTGTGGTTGTACCATGGAACGATACAGAGGCATTATAATATCCTTTGTTTTATTTTCCATTCCTTTCCTTATGATACCTAGCATTTTATTTGCTTTCATGGCCGCTGCTACACACTGGGCGGAGGGTTTTAACATGTTATCCACGATGACTCCTAAATCTTTTTCCTGGGTGGAAGTTCCCAATGTGGAACCTTGCATTGTGTAACCATAGTGTGGGTTGTTCTTTCCTAGGTGCATAACTTTGCACTTGTCCACATTAAATTTCATCTGCCATTTGGATGCCCAGTCTTCCAATTTATCCAGATCCTCCTGCAGTTTTCCACAATCCTCTTGGGTTTTAACAACTTTAAACAGTTTTGTGTCATCTGCAAATTTGATAACCTCACTAGTTATTCCCTTTTCCAGGTCATTTATGAATATGTCAAAAAGTAGCGGACCCAGTACAGATCCCTGGGGTACTCCACTATTCACCTTTCTCCATTGGGAAAATTGGCCATTTAGCCCTATCCTCTGCTTTCTATCTTTTAACCAGTTCCCGATCCACAATAGTACACTGCCTCCTATCCCATGACTTTTTAGTTTTGCCAAAAGTCTCTGATGAGGGACCTTGTCAAAGGCTTTCTGAAAGTCCAGATACACTATATCAACCGACTCACCTTTGTCTACCTGTTTATTCACACCTTCAAAAAAACATATCAGATTAGTAAGACAAGATCTTCCTTGTCTAAAGCCATGTTGGCTGTCTCCCATTAGGCCATGACTATCTACATGCTGTGTAATTTTGTTCTTTATGATGGTTTCTACCATTTTCCCCAGTAGTGACGTCAGGCTCACCGGTCTGTAGTTTCCCGGATCACCCCTGGAACCCTTTTTAAAAATTGGCGTTACATTGGCGATCCTCCAATCTTCAGGTATTACAGATGATTTTAATGAAAGTTCACAGATTACTAATAGCAGGTTTGCAATCTCATATTTCAGTTCTTTCAACACTGCTGGATGTATACCATCCAGTCCAGGTGATTTGCTACTATTCAGTTTATCAAATAGTTGTAATACATCTTCCCGGTGTAGCGATATTTCTCTCAATTCCTCTGCAGTATCACTTTTAAATACCACTTCAGTCTTGGGTAACATCCCTACATCTTCCTCAGTAAAGACCGAAGCAAAGAATTCATTCAGTCTCTCCGCTATAGCCTTGTCTCCTCTTACTGCCTTGGTGCATTATTAGTACAAAATCTGGAGAGGCGCCCCAGATCCTGTCGGTACCACGGAACTAGCCACCCTCGCTTGGCTTTCCAAAAGAGGCCCGGGAGGGCCTTTCAGCGAGGACTCGCCCACTCCCAGCGCAGATGGGCTTTGAGTTCCCTCCTCCGCTTTATCCTGCATTTCCTGTTCTATTGTGGACAATGCCAGTGCACAGCCTCGGTAAACCCTTGTGTCCGAGACTATGCTTCTGCGCGTGCCACACACCAAGCACTGTGGACGCGACGGCAAGGGCTATACAATAGACTTAAATAGAAATTAAATTAAAGTAAGCTATTAATTAAACCACAATAATGGATTAAAATGGTTTCTCACTCTTTAATTCTAATATTTTTTGGCACCTCGATTAAGGCCTCAAAATTGAAAATTTAAAATTCCAAGGTATCTCTACTTACAACCAAACTAGAAACTTAATTAACCCAACTTGAATGAAACTGGTGTAAATTAAATGAACCCGTCTCACATGGATTCAAAATGCATAGAAAAGCTGCCGCTGCCTATCCCTGTCTCACACGGATTCAAAACGCATAGAAAAGCTGCCGCTGCCTCGCAACCAGCAAAAAGCACGGGAGAAGCATCCTGCAAACACAACGGGGCCTTCTTGTCGCTTTTCACCCTCGATGCAGGTCCCTCAGCCTTCCAGTCTTAGCACGCTGCAACGGGACACTCACCTGCGTCCTAATATGCCCCCGAGCGAGTATTTTACTTGGCCGTGCAATCGGGAGCCCTTCTATCCACGCTGCTGCTCACAGCACGGAGAGGGCTTCCCGGCTCCACCAGTGCCTTCCAGGAACACGATGCGTGCCCCAGGGCTGGCCGGCAGACCGTCCGCCCCACTGAACAACTCCCCTCCATTCAGACTAGGAGGGGAGAGCAGCTCAAACAGCTGGAGAAAAGACACAGAGGCGAAGGACAGCAAAGAAAGCTGGTTGAACCTGGAACTTTTTTTTTTCAATTAATTAAAGCAACAGTACAAAAATAAATATAATAGGGGACAAACTAAAACCCCAAATTAACTATCCTATCAATGCTCCTTATCCGTTCCTCAAGTGAGCCCAGCACCTAGGCTCACTACGTCCTCCTGCTGCATGGAGACTGGACACACTGGGGTTGATGGGAGAGACCAGCAGGCTACATCCAGTGATGTCACGATTCTGACATGCCCAGTCTCTATGCTGCAGGAGGAGGTACACTACCCAGAGGTGGAGGACTGAACTGAAGGAACGATAAGGAATTCACTTTATCCTCATCAGGTTCTACAAAGTCCTCCCCTTCACATGCATCCTTTGTTTACACATCCCATACAATCTTCCACCCCTATACTTTTGCATGGCCTTCCATACTGGCCAGCAAGGCTAATGGCACTGGCCACTAGAGTCTCACCATCAAATATAAGGACTCCATCATTACATCATATATCTTGCCTTTCCTGCAGATGTGCCATAATAGAGGAGATTCTGTTCTCTTCCATAATACAGCCATGGCAAACCGCCTTCAACGTTACAATGGCTTAAATATTTTCCATTGCCACTGCTCTCTCCAGAAATGCACATCAGTACCCATGCAGGTAACTATGCCATGTAGAAACAAATGGACACCTTTGAAGATGAAAGCATGATGACTGCCACTATAAGCAGCACTCTGTTGTTAAGTGACGTCGAGTCGGAGTCGACTAATGGCGACCCTCTGGATAGCTATCCTAAATTGTGTTCGGTCTTCAGTCAGGCGGCTCATTGTTGACAGACTGGTACCCGTAGCTGCTGTTATTGTATCGATCCATCTCATTGCTGGCCTTCCTCTTTTGCGTTGAACTTCTATCTTTCCAAGCATGATGTCTTTCTCTAATGATCTCTCTCTACGCATGATGTGTCCAAAGTACGAAAGTCGAAGTCTTGTCATCTGAGCTTCTAAAGAAAGCTTAGGTTTGATCTCCTCTAGTACCGACTGGTTTGTTCTTCAGGCAGTCCATGGTATACACAGTATTCGCAGCCAGCACCATAATTCAAAGGCATCAATTTTCTTCCTATCTTTTTCACTGTCCAGCTTTCACACCCAAATGATGTTATTGAAAATACCATGGCTTGAATAAGTCAAATCTTTGTATGGAGAGAGACATCTCTGCTCTTGAGAATCTTATCTAGGTCTTTCATAGCCATTCTGCCAAGAGCAATGCGTCGTCTGATTTCTTGACTGCTTGTTGCTTCTTTATTGATAGTTGATCCAAGTAGGTTAAAGTTGTTCACGATTTCAATTGCTTCTCCTTCAACGATGAACCTGTTGATTATGCCAGTTGTCATGATCTTTGTCTTCTTTACATTAAGGTGCAGGCCCATTTTGAGACTATGTTCTTTGATTGTGAGAAGCAAATGTTTCAGATCATCTTCACTTTCAGCCAGTAATGTATCATCAGCATAGCGAAGGTTGTTGATGAGTCTTCCACCAATCTTCACACCTCTGTTGTCTTCATACAATCCTGCTTCTCTGATGATTTGTTCTGCGTATAAATTAAACAGGTAGGGGGAAAGTATGCAGTCTTGTCTTACACCTTTGCTTATTTTAAACCATTCTGTTTCTCCTTGTTCCATTCGAACTGTTGCTTCTTGATCAATGTACAGATTGTGCAAGAGTACGATCAGGTGTTCTGGTATACCCATGCTTCTTAATGTGGCCTAGAGTTTCTCATGGTTTACACAGTCAAAAGCTTTGCTATAGTTGATAATGCACAAATAGATATATTTTTGGTATTCTTTAGTCTTTTCAAGGGTCCATCTCACATCCGCAATGATGTCTCTCGTTCCTCGCCCTTTGCTGAACCCTGCTTGCACTTCAGGTAGTTCTTGTTCCAGGTATGGTTGTAGTCTCTTTTGAATAATCTTCAGTAGAATCTTGCTGGCATGTGGGATCAGAGCGACTGTGCAATAATTTCCACAGTCAGTTGGATCACCTTTCTTTAGTATTGGTATAAACACAGATCTTTTTCAGTCAGTTGGCCATGATGCTGTCTTCCATATTTCTTGGCAGAGCCTTGTAAAGTACGGTAACAGCTGCATCAGATTGCTGTAATACTTCTATGGGAATGCTATCAATGTCTGGTGCTTTGTTCTTTGATAAGGCTTTCAATGCTGCTTCAACTTCTTCTTTCATCACCAATGGTTCCCGATCATAAGGTACAGGTTGAAACGGCTGTTGATGCACTTGATCTTTATCATATAAAAACTCTGTATATTCCTTCCATCTTTTCTTCATCTTCTCAGCATCATTCAACATAGAA
Organism: Ichthyophis bannanicus; assembly: GCA_033557465.1. NCBI lineage: Eukaryota > Metazoa > Chordata > Amphibia > Gymnophiona > Ichthyophiidae > Ichthyophis > Ichthyophis bannanicus. The sequence goes on along the minus strand of CM066035.1, from coordinate 168,513,205 downwards.
CCTTGAGCATCTTGTAGCATTCCAATTCGAGGCTGGAACTTTTTCTTTAACTCTCGTAGCTTTCGGAAAGCCGATCTTGTTCTTCCTCTAATAGTTTCTGCTTCTATTTCCTTGCATGCGTCATTATAGTACTTTTCCTTGTCCTGTCTTGCTGCACGTTGGAAATCTCTGTTGAGTTCTGTGATTGTCTTTCTTTCTCCTCTGGCTTTAGCTTCTCTGCGTTTCTGGGCAATTTTCAGAGTTTCTTCCATCATCCATTTTGGCCGTTTTTTCTTTTTCACCTTTTGTAGAGACTTCTAGCTTTCTTCCAACACAACCTTCTTGATGTCATTCCATAACTCTTCTGGAGCTCTATCATTGGTATCTAAAGCAGCAAATCGATTTTGCAGGCAGTCTTTAAATTCCAATGGTATATTCTCAAGGTCATATTTTGCTGCATTCATGAGTGGTTTGCTCTTTTTCAACTTTAGCTTGAGTTTGCATACTAGTAGTTGATGATCTGTATCACAGTCAGCTCCAGGTTTTGTCTTTGTTGATGTTATAGAGCTTTTCCATCATTGACTTCCACAGATGTAGTCAATTTGATTTTTATACAATCCATTGGGTGAAGTCCATGTGTACAGTCGCTGCTTGTGTTGCTGGAAGAAGGTGTTTGAGATGAATAGATTGTTGGTCTTGCAGAATTCTGTCAGTCTTCCTCCAGCTTCATTTCTGTTGCCAAGTCCATATTTTCCAACTACTTCGTCTTCTTCTTTGTTGCCAACTTTTGCGTTCCAGTCACCCATGACTATCAGGATATCCTGTTTATTTATTTACATTCTCTTATATTCTGCATCAGTGCGGTTTACATTGAACAAACTGAAATTACACTGAACAGGGCATTATAACTTGAAGATAACTATTTTACAGGGAACATGGTCTATGGAGGGTTAAGTGGCTTGCCCAAGACCACAAGGAGCGCCTGTGGGACTAGAAACCCCAGTCCTTCTGGCCCAAGGTTGCTGTCCTCTAGTGGGATTTGAACCCCCGGCCTTCTGGCCTGAAGTACCTTGCCCCAACCACTAGGCCACTCCTCCTCCTGTTTGCATGTTCTGTCAAGTTCAGCTTGTACTTGTTCATAGAACTCTTCAATTTCATTCTCTTCTGCAGCTGTTGTTGGGGCATATACTTGAATTATAGTTGTGTTGATAGGCATTCCTCGTAGACGAACACATTAAGCGTTCACTGACTGCATTGTATTTCATTACAGTTCTTGCAAGTTTCTTCTTTATTATAAATGCAACACCATTTCTTCTTTGTCTTTCATTTCCAGCATAGTAGACCATGTGATCATCTGATGCAAAGTGCCCGATTCCAGTCCATTTCAGTTCGCTGACACCCAACAGATCAAGTTGTACACATTCCATTTCACTCTTGACCACCTCCAACTTCCCTTGGTTCATGCTTTGTACGTTCCATGTTCCAATGTGTAAGACAGCTTTACAGCTTCTGACTCTCATTTCATGTGCAGCTACATCAGCAGTCAGACGTCCCGAGGGCTTTGATCCAACCACATCATAAATGCTGGCTTTACTCTGAAAATTCTTCAGCTCTTCCCCAGTAGCTAGTTGAGTGCCTTCCAACCTAGGGGTCTCATCTTCCAGCACTATAGCACAATTTGTTTTGTTGTAACTATCCATTGGATTTTCATGGCAAGAGACATAAGTAGATTGCTGGGCCTTTCTTCTGCGCAGTTTAAGTTTGGTGTTGTTGCCATTGTCACACAAATGTGATCCTCCGCCGTCAACACTATCCCATTCTGCTGCTGCCCAGGTGGGTGGTTTGTCTTGGTCTGGCACCTCAGCTGAGACCTGTCTATCTTGGGAGACCCAGCCAGTAGTTAAACTACCAATAGTTTAGCTCTCAGCATCACTGATGCACACAAGCCCTCACAGCACGACAAGCTGCAAACCATGTGAGGGAGCAGCATTCTACTGACACTATAAGCAGCACTGAACTGGTGGTGTTCCTACATTATGATCTTGGCCATTCTAGACTAGGACCCTTGAAATGGCTTTGAAGTGCTTACATAATGGCAATACTCAGGGCCGGATTTACGTATACGCCATGTACGCCATGGCGTAGGGCCCACAGCCGGCAGGGGCCCACAAAAAAAGAACCAGTTTTTTTTTTTTTAAACTCAATTTTAAAAAAAAACCTGGTGGCTGCCGCCGCGGGGCCCCCTCTGCTGCCGCGGGGGCCCCGTCTACAAGCTGAAGCGGTCCGGTCCGGTCGGGTCGGGTCGGGTCGGGTCTCTCTCCCTCCCTCCCTCGCTCGCTGCAGGCTGCAGGCTGCGAGAGACGCGAAGATAGAGCGTCTCCTCGCGTCTGTGTTAAGCCCGCAGGGGCTGATGGGATTTCCCATCAGCCCCTGCGGGCTTAACACAGACGCGAGGAGACGCTCTCCCTTCGCGTCTCTCGCAGCCTGCAGCCTGCAGCGAGCGAGCGAGGGAGGGAGGGGGAGAGAGAGAGACCGGACCGGACCGGACCCGACCGGACCGCTTCAGCTTGTAGACGGGGCCCCCGCGGCAGCAGAGGGGGCCCCGCGGCGGCAGCCACCAGGTTTTTTTTTAAAATTGAGTTTTACTTTAGGCCGGGGGGGGGGGTAGGACTGGTAATGGGCTATGGGGGGGGGGTAGGACTGGTAATGGGCTATGGGGGGGGGTAGGACTGGAAATGGGCGATTGGGGGGGCTGGGGGGTGAAATGGACTGAGGGGGGGTAGGGCTGGTAATGGGCTATTGGGGGGCTGGGGCTGGAAATGGGCTGGGCTGGGCTGGGCTGGGGGGGGTTAAGGCTAGAGGTGGGCTGATGGGGTTAGGACTGGTAATGGACTGTGGGCTGTTGGGGGGGCTTAGAACTGGCAATGGGCTTTGGGGGGGGTTAAGACTGGTAATGGGCTGTGGGCTGATGGGGGCTGTCTGGTAATGGGCTATGGGGGGGGGCTAGGACTGGAAATGGGCTGGGGGGTTAAGACTGGAGGTGGGCTGATGGGGTTAGGACGGCTCATGGGCTGTTGGGGGGGTTAGAAAGGGTAATGGGCTTTGGGGGGGTTAAGACTGGTAATGGGCTGTGGGCTGATGGGGGTTGTCTGGTAATGGGCTATGGGGGGCTAGGACTGGAAATGGGCTGGGGGGTTAAAACTGGAGGTGGGATGATGGGGTTAGGACTGGTAATGGGCTGATGGGGGGGGGTAGGACTGGCAATGGGCTATGGGGGGCTGACTGGAAATGGGTTGATGGGGTTAGGACTGGAAGTGGGCTGATGGGGGGTTAGGACTGGTAATGGGTTATAGGGGGGGCTTAAACTGAAAATGGGGTGATGGGGGTTAAGGACTGAAAATGGGGTGATGGGGGGTTAAGGACTGTAAGTGGGGTGATGGGGGGGCTAGGACTGGTATTGGGTTGGGGGGTTGCTAGGACTGGAAATGGGCTGATGGATGGCTAGGACTGGAAATGGGCTGATGCAGGGACTAGAAGGGAATGGATGCTGGGTGAGGCTGGAACTAGAAGGGAGCTGATGTTGGGGGAGGATTAGAATGGGATGGGGCTGGAAGAGTAAAATGGAGAAGGGAAAAATATTTTGTGTGGGAGGGATAAAAAATCTACAATTGGCCGGGTATTGGGAGAGTAAGTGGGGATTGAGGATGGAGGGGTAAAATTTGAGTGGATGAAATAGGAATGAGGAAAGAGCAAAAGGAGAAAGATTAGTATGTTAAAGCAGATGTAGAGAGAGAATGAAAAAAAATCTAGAAGAGAGAAGAAAGGACAAATGGACAGCAGACGATGGAGAGTTAGCAGAAGACACGAAGAAACCAGAAGAAAGTGGCTGGAGCAATTGCAGCTGAAAAAAATGCACAAAAGGTAGAAAAATATCTCTTTATTTTGAATTTATTAATTGGAATATGTCAGCTCTGGTAAATGTGCATCATTAACATCTGCGCTTTGTTTAGTACAAGAGCAAATTAATGTATAGTTTTATTTCTACAGTGTTGTACATTCCAAGTTTGGCTTTTGGGATTCCCAGTTTAATTATTGTCTTCCTATTTCTAAATTGTGATTACTTGTTTGGTGATGGTCTATGTTCTGCATGTGTAACTGAGCTGAGGTGTTCTGTTTATATAATTCCTATTTGACATTGCCACTTGTTCTCTTTCCCCAGTAGGTCATGTATTGTTGTTCTCTGAAATGTATTGGTTTAATATTTGCAGTGTTGCCTTTTGATTGGTAGAGTATGGTGCTTTGTGAGTCCTGGTAGTGCTGTTAGGATACGGCGGGTTTACTATGGGCAGTGTTTGTAGTAGTTCCTAATGTGTCTGGCAGTTGGCACTGGATTATAGTAATGTAGAAATCTTTTAGTCTTTCTTTATCCATACACTCATTAAGAGGCACGTTTACTAAAAGTTAGTATATGGTAACATTATGCAAATATTTATGCAAATGAGGCCCCTTATGCAAATGAGGTCCGCACCCCCCTTGGGCCGCCCCTGCTGGGGGCCCACAATTTTTGTTGGCGTAGGGCCTCACTCAAGGTAAATCCGGCCCTGGCAATACTGCTTAAAATAAAAATGTTTGTGTCACATGTTGCTGATCTTTACTCAAATGGCCACAAGCATGGTGATGACAGCAGCAGCAACAGAGTCACCGGGACAATTTTCTGCAGCTGTTCTTTCTTTCTAGCTACTTACTGAGATACTGGCAACATTACAATGTAAGTTGTCTGTCAAGCTATACCTATTGTACACTGCCTTGGGTGAATTCCTTCATGAAGGATGTTGTTAAATCTTAATTAAAATACAAAAACAAACATGTCCTGGAGATCATCATTTATTTATTTATTTTAACGTTTTTATATATCACCCCTTCCAGTGATCAGGGATGGTTTACAATGAACAGAACTCGTTTACAAAGAACATAGAACATTTATTTATTTACATTCTCTTATATACCGCGCTATTCTGCATCAGTGCGGTTTACATTGAACAAACTGAAATTACATTGAACAGGGCATTATAACTTGGAGATAACTATTTTACAGGGAACATGGGCTATGGAGGGTTAAGTGGCTTGCCCTAGACCACAAGGAACATCTGTGGGACTAGAAACCCCAGTCCTTTCGGCCCAAGGTTGCTGTCCTCTAGTGGGATTTTGAACCTCCGACCTTCCGGCCTGAAGTACCTTGCCCCAACCACTAGGCCACTCCTCCACTCCGATATATATCAAACTATATTATAAGGTACTATTTACAAATCAGCTGTTCACATATATAGCAGAATAGCCGATGCTTGGGCAGAGCTATTTATAGTGTAGGGTGGGGAAGGGAACAGGATAAGGGAGAAATATATTAAATGGTGTTTCTTAAAGAGAAAGGTTTAGAGGGGGGGGGGGGAAGAGTAATTACCTAATTAAGCTGTATCAAGTGAGAAAGAGATTCAGGAGGGTATGTATTTATTGTATTTCTCCAGTATACAGTGGAGAGAAATAGGGGGGAATCATTCCTGCAAGAGCGACGTCAAAGAGCTTAGCAAATTGTTTAAAAACCTATAACTATGTGTTTTTTTTCTTGAAAACATGCTGAAAACTGCTACCTTCAGAAAGACAAAAAATAAATTGTTTTGAATTCTGTGGTTTGTATCTTTCTCAGTGCAAACAGTAAGGTGAAATTAGACTTACCTGCTAATTGTTGTTCCTTTAGGATCTCCAGGCTAGTCCTGAACCTTTGGGTCTTGCTCCTCCTCCAGCAGCTTTGGAGACTGAGAAACGTCACTTCTCTTGATGTCACCGGTATAAGTACCCTGGATCCGCCTCCTGACATCAATAACCTATTGACAAAGCAAACTCACCAGAGCAACAATTAAGTAGAAACTTTACTAACAAACCATTAACAATCTACTAAGAACTGAGCCGCTGCGAAACCCATAGCCGCAAGTGCTGAGATCCCCATTTTCTGACAGAGAAGAAAAACAGAGTGTCCATATGCATAGATACCCCACAAACCCCTCCCCTTATGGACTCCCCTCGGGGAAATGCCCCCCGAGATGCTTACCTGTTATACCTTCACTACTTCAGGCGCCAGTCCATGAAAAATTCTGGGAGGGCTACAGGACTAGCCTGGAGATCCTAAAGGAACAACAATTAGCAGGTAAGTCTAATTTCACCTTCCTTAGCGTCTCTCCAGGCTAGTCCTGAACCTTAGGGGATGTAACAGAGCAGTGCCAAGAATCAACGGGAGGGACCTACCAACCCCGCCTGAAGCACTGATGCTCCAAAACAGGCATCTCCCTGTGACTGCAAATCCAGCCGATAATGCCTGATGAAGGAATGCAAGGAAGACCAAGTAGCCGCCCGACAAATGTCTACCGCTGGAACCAAACTATGCTCCGCCCAAGATGTAGCCTGCGCTCTAGTTGAATGCGCCCGCAAACCTATCGGAACTGGCCTACCCTTCAAAAGATAAGCCGACGCAATCGCCTCCTTCAGCCACCTAGCAATGGAGGCCTTCGATGCTGCCTGCCCCTTGTTAGGACCCCCAAATAACACAAACAGTCTATCCGAACGACGGAATGAGGCTGTAACTTTCAAATATATCTTCAAAGCTCTCTTAATATCCAATTTATGCAACCGCTGATCAGCGGACTCCTCCCCGCCGCTCGCAAACACCGGTAGGGAGACCACCTGATTTACATGAAATGGCGATACTACCTTAGGCAGAAAGGACGGCACTGTCCTCAACACCACCTTGGACTCACTAAAAACCAGAAAGGGTTCCTTACAGGATAAAGCTTGTAGCTCCAAAATTCTCCTGGCAGAAGCAATTGCCACCAGAAAAACCACTTTTAAGGTCAAATCCTTTAATGACGACCTCGACAAAGGGTCAAACGGCGCTCGCACCAAAACCTCCAGAACCAAATGCAAGTCCCAGTGCGGGACCAGCTGTCTACAGGGCGGTCGCAATAGTACCACCGCTCTCAAAAATCGCTTGACATCCGGGTGTCCGCCAAGCGCTTGACCACCTATCTTTCCGCGGTAGCAAGACAATGCTGCCAACTGCACCTTCAGAGATGCCGCCGCTAATCCTTTCTCATATCCGTCCTGCAAAAACGCCAGTACCTGTGGAATCGAAGCTTTTAATGCTAAGACCTTGCGGACCTTACACCACTCCTCGAATACTCGCCAAACACGAACATACGTCAACGACGTTGACCTTCTCCGAGCCTTCAACAATGTAGAAACTACCGCTGACGAATACCCTCTCGCTAACAACCTTGCCCTTTCAATAGCCAAGCCGTAAGCGAGAACCGATCCACCTGAGGCATCAACAGAGGGCCCTGTAGCAACAGGTCTTTCCGAACTGGCAGCCTCCAAGGTTTGTCCCTGAGAAGTCTGACCATATCTGCATACCACGGCCTCCTCGGCCAATCCGGCGTGATTAAAATTACTGGTCCTCTGTGAATCTCGATGCGCTGCAGGATCCTGCCTATTAAGACCCACAGCGGGAACACGTAGAGCAGAAGACCCTCCGGCCATGGTTGAATCAAGGCATCCAGGCCCTCCGACATCCTTTCTCGCCTTCTGCTGAAGAACTGACTGGCCTTTGCGGTTTGAAAGGTTGCCATTAGATCCATGATTGGAACGCCCCACCACTGAACTAACATCTCGAACACTTGCGGGTGAAGGCCCATTCCCTGGATCTACTCTTACCCGACTGAGAAAGTCGGCCTCCACATTCTCCACTCCTGCTACATGCGCCGCTGACAATGTCAACAGGTACCTCTCGGCCCATACTAACAACTGGTCGGCCTCGCTTTCCAGCGCCTGACTGCTGGTCCCCACTTGCCGATTAATCTAGGCCACCGCCGTCGCGTTGTCGGAGAATACCCTTACGGCCTTCCCGCTTAGGCACTCCCGGAATGCTCTTAGTGCCAGCACCACCGCTCACAACTCTAACTGGTTGATGGACCATGTCTTTTCCTGCACGGACCACACCCCCTGTGCGAACCTGCCATGGACATGCACTCCCCAACCGGACAAGCTGGCATCCGTCGTCAGGGGGACCCAATCCGGTACCTTCAACGGCATCCCTTTCTCCAACGACTCTGCCCGTAACCACCATAGCAGAGAGAGACGTATCTCCGGCTGACAGGGTAACCGCTGGGCGAGACTTGTTCTGATGGGACCACCGCCGGAGTAATGCTCTCTGTAGCGGCCCCATGTGCGCCCTTGCCCAGGGCACCACCTCTATTGTCGCCGCCATGGTGCCTAACACCTGCAAGTATTGCCAGGCCGTCGGACACGAGTTGCATAGAAACTTGCGAATCAGACGCCTTAGACCTTGCGCTCGGCTCTGTGGAAGAAACATCTGCCCCACCTTTGTGTCGAACCGTGCTCCAAGATATTCCAGGAACTGAGAAGGCGTTAACCTGCTTTTGGTCCGATTGACCACCCAACCGAGGCTTTCCAAGAACGCCACCACTCTGCTAGTGGCTGACTCGCTCTCCTCCTTGGATTTTGCCCGTATTAGCCAATCGTCCAGATAAGGATGCACCAGAATTCCTTGCTTTCTCAACGCCGCGGCCACCACCACCATCACCTTGGTGAAAACTCGCAGCGCCATCGCTAGGCCAAACGGCAAGGCTTGGAACTGGAAGTGTCCCATTGGGACCGCGAACCTTAAGAACTTTTGATGGTCCTGACGAATGGGAATGTGCAGATACGCCTCCGACAAATCGAGCGACGTCAGAAACTCGCCCCTGCGCACCGCTACTATGACCAACCTTAACGTCTCCATCCGAAAATGAGACACCCTTAGACAGCGATTTACGCGCTTGAGATCCAAAATCGGCCGAAACGTTCCTTCTTCGGCACCACGAAATAAATGGAGTAACGACTGCAGCCGTATTGGTCTGTAGGTACTGGAACCACCGCCTCGAGGGAAAGCAGGCGGTTCAGCGTCTCCTCCACCACCACGTACTTTAACTGTGCTTTGCACGGGGACAGCACAAAAGAATCCGCCACGGGCCGTTGAAGCTCCAATGCATAACCTTCTCGGATGACTTCCAGTACCCACTGATCGGACGTGATTTGGGCCTAGGCAGGGTAAACTTTCCGCAGGCGACCTCCTATCGGTTCCTGCCCCGCCTGGACACCCCCCCCCCCCCCCGGCTTCATTGCGATTTTCGGGAACTGGAGGCCGAAGAGGACGCAAACCCCTTGTTCGCCCCTCGAAAACCTCGAAACCCTTGACTACGAAAAGGAAACCGGCCCCTTTGTGCCTGGCCAAATGTCGGGGAACGAAAGCGACGAAACTCCCTTTGCTACCCTTTAGGTGGTGGTCCCGCACGACCTTGCTTCTGCTTATCTTCGGGGAGCCTGCCCCCTTTCGACTCCCCCAAATCTTTCACCAGTTTTTCCAAGTCATCTCCAAAAAGAAGCTTTCCTCTAAACGGCAGCTTACTAAGCCTAGACTTCGAAGAAGTATCCGCCGACCAATTCCGTAACCACAGATATCTTCTGGCCGCTACCGCTGACGCCATACTATTGGACAAACCTCTAACGAGATCATAATGGATATCCGCCAGATAAGCTGCCCCCGTTTCCAACCTGGCCGCCTCTATCGCCACTTTCACTGCCTGTCCCGCCTGTAGACTTTGGGCCCACCACAGACAAGCCCTGGCTACCCAAGCTCCACAAATGGACGCCTGGAGGGACAGCGCATTAACATCTAAAGAACCTACACTGGCTTCCGCTGCGGGCCAGAATCCATTTCAAGGCTCTGGTCATGACATTCAAGGCCCTTAAGAACCATCCCCCCACGCCCATCAGTGAACTTCTCCACAGCACACCAGACAACAGAACCAGGAGATCCACATCGATGAATACACTCAAAGTCCCAAAATTATTGATAAAATGCAGGAAGTCAACAGCAAGTAGAGCCTTCTCCATTTTTGCACCTATGGCATGGAATGCCCTCCCTGCTGAAATCTGGGCCATCTCAAACCTGGCGCTATTCCGAAAAGCCCTCAAACACCACCTATTCTTACAACATTACCCTGACACCAATCCTGATATTCATACTGCCATCACCTTACCTCCCTACCTAGCCCGTCCCTTAGATCATCCCCCTGTAGATAATGGTTAACCAACTTTTTCCCCTATCTGCTTCTCTGACCCATGAGCCCAGGCCTCTAGGTAAAGTTTTGTAGATTTTCTTCGTAAGAGTATCCATAATTTGTATATAATTTGTATATAATCTGTACATAGTTTCCCTCGGTTTTTCCTCCATGTTTACTTTCCCTGTTCAATGTAAAAACTCGATGTAACTTGTTACATACTTGTATGTTCTGTTCAAATGTAAACCACACTGATTATAATAGCGCAGTATAAAAGAAATAAAAATAAATAAATAAATAAACAAACATCAAAAACTTGCTTCAACAAGGTGTCCAATTTCCAGTCCTGCGCATCCTTCAGCGCCGCACTCCCTTCAACCGGAATAGTAGTCTTCTTTGTAACTGCAGAAACCGTGGCATCTACCTTAGGAGACTTCAACAACTCCCGATCCTGGTCAGCCAAAGGATAGAGGCGAGACATCACTCGAGATCCTTTCAGCCCGGACTCCGGCATATCCCATTCACCCTGTATCATTTCTTTAAACACTCTGTGCATTAGAAAAACCTTCTGCGTCTTCCTAAAGGCCTGCAACAAGGGATCTTCCAACTCGGTTTCCTCCGTTTGAACCGCTGTTGGCATATTAAGCGCCTTAAGCGTCTCAGATATGAGTGCCGGTAACTCCTCCCTTCTAAAAATCCGAACTACTCGGGCCTGGTCTTCCTGTTTGGTAATCTCACCTTCTTCCAAGTCCTCCTCTAACTCTAAATCCTGCCCTAGGTCCTCCAACTCCACGGTCTTGGAAGACACGGACTGACCGGACGGTTCCTTACCAGGCCGCGGTCTCTTCGCTGGACTTCCTGCTCCACCCAGGCTCAGAGAAGTACCCGGGCGCTTTTCTCCCAAACCCCTCTCTGTCAGACTAGAGGAGGGGGAACATTGCGCCCCTGCAAACACTTGTTGAATGAGGGATACAAAGTGCGGGGAAAAGATTGCTTCTAAGCCCCCTGGGACCTGCCCCTGCGAGACCTGGCTCCCCTGAAAAGAAGATGGACCCGCCACTGGTCCCAGGGAAGATTTCCTCCAACACCTTTGGCTCAGAGAGGCCCGAGGGCATTTCCTTTGGGCTCTCGCCACTCTCTGCCAGGCCGTGCTCCATAGAGACTGCTTCCCTGAAAAAGCTTCTGCAGACACTTGTCTCAGAAACAGCCCTTCTCTTAGATCCACATAGCAAACAGAGAGATTTTGATGGCATGCCGCCTGAAGCGGAAGAAAGGCCAACTGTCTCCTACAGCCCCACAGCCCAACTCTCAACCCGTTGCAAGTAAGACTTTTTTTTTTTTTCTCTAGAACGGGATCCCCTTACTGCTCCGACCTAAAAACCAACAAGTCCCACGCAAAACGAGGCTGTCCAGACTGAAAAAGGAGCCGAAACCAAAACTGCCGTTCCACTGAGAAGGTTTTCCCGCTCGCGCGCGCTTCCTCCGAAGCGCGGCCTATCGCCGGCTCCCCACATGGCCCGAGATCCGCAGAGGAATTTTAAACAGATCGACGACCCCGGCCCCTTACCTTATGCTAGGATCCTCTGTTTGGGGCATCCAGTTCCCCAGCACTCAGCTGTGATTGCGGCTTCGGCGCTCGGGCTCTGCACCGTCTCCTGCCTTCCGCTCAGCCGTCCAAGTCCTGCCGGCAATAACTTCGGCCGCTGACTGACAGGCTCGCATGCAGCTGCCCTGTGATTCCTTTTGTCGGTTCCTCACCCAAATTAGTGGGTTCGGAAACCGTAGGGCAGCACACCTCCTCACCACCTCCTCGAAAACGGGTTCCTCAAACAACCAGGAAGGCAGAACTCCAAGAGAGGGGGGGGGGGGGAGGAAAGCAGAGAATGAAGAGCTGAAATAAAGGCAGAAATAAGCAGCTCAGCACAGCTACTGCCCTGAAATCAGCAACCCCCGAACCTAAGCTCCTAAAAATTTAAAACCTCACTACTTAATTGCTCCTCAAATGAGCCCTAACCTGGGGCTCACCAGACTTCCAAGCTGCTTGGAGACTGAGAATACTGATGTCAGGAGGCGGATCCAGGGTACTTATACCGGTGACATCAAGAGAAGTGACGTTTCTCAGTCTCCAAAGCTGCTGGAGGAGGAGCAAGACCCAAAGGTTCAGGACTAGCCTGGAGAGACGCTAAGGAACCTACAAATATTCTCATGGGCAGATCAGCACTTCCTTTATTACTATGCAGTGTTAAACTTTAAAGGCACATAAGGTTAAACACTTCAGCAGTACACTGGCATTTATGGAAATCACCATTGTAGTTGCCGTGTTAGTCTACTTAAAATACAGAAACATAGTCAAACAAGTTGTAGGTGATATCTTGTAACTGGACTAACTCTGTAACCATCTTTTGAGAGCTAGGTTTCCTTCATCGGGTCAGTGAAGAAACAGCATACAGTAGTCACGCTAGGTTTCAGTAGCATAGAATTAGTAAGGTATCAGGGTTCCTGCACATGTTGGAAAGCTCTAGGCTGCATTGCAATTATAGCTCTGAAATAAAGGTCAACAAAAACAGCAAATATATAAAGTAATACCTTTTTTAATCTTTCCAAATCAATAGAACATTAAAGACAAATTATACATAAAGGATCAAAAATGTCTGTTGGTCTTTCTTGGGACAAAATAACTGAAAACTTAATGGAATCTAACCAAATTTGGCATGGGGGAAAATCAGGGAAAAGACCCATGAAGTTCAAAAAATAGTTGTTTGGAAACTGTAGTCCAATTTGGCCTATGGTCTCCACAGTGGCAAACCAAGGGCAGGGCGGTGGGTACGACCTGCCCTGGGTGTCGACTGGGAAGGGAATGCACCCCTACCGGGCCCTCACTTTGGAGGCAGCAAGGTAAGCATACCTTAAAGCCGAGTGGCTTGCGATGCTGCTTCCTATCCAGGCCCAGTAGCTCCTCTCTCCTGACTGAAGTCTTGTGGCTCTCCCTGTTGTTGTTGTTAAATGCCATTGAGTTGGTGTTGACTCATGGCGACCCTCTGGAAGTTGTCCTAAACTATGTTCGGTCTTCAGTCAGGCGGCTCATTGTTGACAGAGTGGCTGCTGTTATTGTATCGATCCATCTTATTGCTGGCCTTCCCCTTTTGCGTTGACCTTCTACCTTGCCAAGCATGATATCTTTCTCTAATGATCTCTCTCTTTGCATGATGTGTTCAAAGCATGAAAGTTGAAGTCTTGTCACCTGAGCTTCTAAAGAAAGCTTAGGCTTGATCTCCTCTAGTACTGACTGGTTTGTTCTTTGGGCAGTCCATGGTATACACAGCATTCATCATCAGCACGACAATTCAAAGGCAACAATTTTCTTCCTGTCTATCTTTTTCACTGTCCAACTTTTGCATCCGTATGATGTTATTGAAAATACCATGGCTTGAATGAATTGAATCTTTGTATGGAGAGAGACATCACTGCTCTTGAGAATCTTGTCTAGGTCCTTCCTAGCCATTCTGCCAAGAGCAATGCATCATCTGATTTCTTGACTGCTTGTTGTTGCTTTATTGATAGTTGATCCAAGTAGGTTAAAGTTGCTCACTATTTCAATTTCTTCTCCATCAGTGATAAACGTATTGATTTTTCCAGTTGTCAGGATCTTTGTCTTCTTTACATTAAGGTGCAGGCCCGTTTTAAGACTATTATCAGCATAGCGAAGGTTGTTCTCCTTGTTCCGTTCAAACTGTTACTTTTTGATAAATGTAAAGGTTGTGCAAGAGAATGATCAGGTGTTCTGGTATATCCATGCTTCTTAATATGGCCCAGAGTTTCTCATGGTTTACACAGTCAAAGCCTTGCTGTAGTCAATAAAACATATATAGATATCCTTTTGGTATTCTTTAGTATTTTCAAGGATCCATCTCACATCCACGATGATACCTCTCATTCCTCACCCATTCCTGAATCCTGCTTACACTTCAGGCAGTTCTTGTTCCAAGTATTATTGTAATCTCTGCCGAATAATCTTCAGTAGAATCTTGCTGGCATGTGGGATCAGAGCGATTGTGCGATAATTTCCACAGCCAGTTGGATCACCTTTCTTTAGTATCGGTATGAACACAGATCTTTTCCAGTCAGTTGGCCATGATGTTGTCTTCCAAATTTCCTGGCAAAGCCTTGTAAGCATGGTAACAGCTACATCAGATTGCTGTAATACCTCAATGGGAATTCCATCAATGCCTGGAAATTTGTTCTTTGATAAGGCTTTCAAAGCTGCTTCAACGTCTTTTTTCATCAATGGTTCTGAATCATAAGTACAAGTTGAAATGGCTGTTGGTCCACTTGATCCTTATCATATAAAAACTCTATATATTCTTTCCACGTTTTCTTGATCTTCTCAGCATCATTCAACATGGATCCTTAAGCATCTTGTAACATTCCTATTCAAGGCTGGAATTTTTTCTTTAACTCTCGTAGCTTTAGGAAAGCCAATCTTGTTCTTCCTCTAATAGTTTCTGTTTCTATTTCCTTCATGCATCATTGTAGTACTTCTCCTTGTCTTGTCTTGCTACATGTTGAATATCTCCTTTGAGTTCTGTGATTGCCTTTCTTTCTCCTCTGGCTTTAGTTTCTCTGCGTTTCTGGGCAATTTTCAGAGTTTCTTCGGTCAACCATTTTGGCCGTTTTTGCTTTTTCACCTTTTGCAGAGATTTCTCACTTTCTTCCTACACAACTTTCTTGATGTCATCCCATAATTGTTCTGGAGCTCTGTCATTTGTATCTAAAGCAGCAAATCGATTTTGCAGGCAGTCTTTAAATTTCAGTAATATATTTTCAAGGTCATATTTTGCTACATTAATGAGTAGCTTGTTCTTTTTCAACTTTAGCTTGGGTTTGCATACTAGTAGTTGGTGATCTGTACCACAGTCATCTCCAGGTTTTGTCTTTGTTAATGCTATAGAGCTTTTTCATCATTGACTTCCACAGATGTAGTCATTTTGATTTTTTTACAGTCCATTAGGTGAAGTCCATGTGTACAGTAGCCCCTTGTGTTACTGGAAGAAGGTGTTTGAGATGAATAGATCTTTGGTCTTGCAGAATTCTATCAGTCTTTCTCCAGCTTCATTTCTGTCGTCAAGTCTATATTTTCCAACCACTTTGCCTTCTTTGTTGCCAACCTTTGCATTCTAGTCACCCATGACTGTTCTGTCATTTCAGCTTGTACTTGTTCATAAAACTCAACTTCACCCTCTTCTGCTGCTGTTGTTGGGCATATACTTGAATTATAGTTGTGTTGATGGGCATTGTATAGAAATTAAGCGTTCACTGATTGCATTGTATTTCATTACAGTTCTTGCAAGTTTCTTCTTAATTATTAAATGCAACACCGTTTCTTATTTGTCTTTCATTTCCAGAATAGTAGACCATGTGATCATCAGATGCAAAGTGCCCAATGCCTGTCCATTTCAGTTTGCTGACACCCAACAGATGAGTTGAACACGTTCTATTTCATTCTTGACCACCTCCAACTTCCCTTGGTTCATACTTTGTACATTCCATTTCCAAATATGTAAGACATCTTTGCAGCTTCTGACTCTCATTTCATGTGCAGCTACATCAGCAGTCAGACGTTCCGAGGGCTTTGATCCAATCACATCATAAATGCTGGCTTTATTCTGAAAAGTCTTCAGCTCCTCCCCAGTAGCCAGTTCAGTGCCTTCCGACCTGGGGGGGGGAGTGAGGGGCACTCATGAGAGGTGGAGGGGGGCAGCACGGCTCAAGGTTTGCCTAGGGTGCCAGATACCCTCAGGCCAGCCCTGTTCGCAATCTGCCTGGTACTAGAGAGGCTGTTAATGAGATGACAGGGGAATCAGATTTTTTTTTAATGTTGGGTTTGATAGTGAAATGTTCCTAGTTCTGCTCTGCACTACTGCTGGAGGAGGGGTTTTGTTGGACTCAAAATAGATATTCAAAAAGAAAAAGAGAGAACCATAGCACAGTTTCTAAACTGCACTGTGGTTCTTTTTTACTTGTTGTCCTTGGCATGTCAACACCTTACCATCTCATTTGTTTTTTTTTTGCAGAATATGTATTTATAGGTGTATTTTTTATCTTAGAATGCCAGGCTACATAGTTAATCAGCTACAATTTTGCTGCACTTTAATTATATAGCCACAGAACGAGAACCTCTGCTTCCTCCACCGAATAAAACCCTCCGCCCAGTATGCAATGGCGGACAAGAAAGCAAATAGAATGCTAGGGACTCATAAGGAAAAGAATGGAGAATAAGACAAAGGATATTATAATGCCTCTGTATCGATCCATGGTGCGACTGCAACTTGAATACTGTGTGCAATTCTGGTTGCCGTATCTTAAGAACATAAGATATGCCATACTGGGTCAGACCAAGGTCCATCAAGCCCAGTATCCTGTTTCCAACAGTGGCCAGTCTAGGTCACAAGTACCTAGCAGTTTCTCTAGAACACAGTTTCCACAATGCTTGTATTGGGGCAAGCAGTGGATAGCCTGGGTCCCCTTTAATAATGGTTTATGGACCTTTCCTCCAGGAACTTGTCCAAACCTTATTAGAAACCACTATTAGAAAAGGTACAGAGAAGAGCCACCAAAACGGAAACGGGATGGAAGGATACCCCTATAAAGAGAGGCTAAAAAGGTTAGGGTTCTTCAATCTGGAAAAGAGACGGCCGAGGTGAGATATGATGCAAATAAATTAATGGAGTGGAATGGATAAAAATAGATTGTTTAAGCCATCAATATATGGATAGACTAGGCTAGAGGACATGCAATGAAGCTGCAGTGTAACCTATTTAAGACTAATAAGAGAAAATATTTTTTCGCTCAACCTGTAATCAAACTCTTGGATTTGTTACTGGAGGATGTAGTAAAAGCTGTTAGTGTAGCCAGGTTTAAAAAAAGGTTTGAACAAGTTCCTGGAGGAAATGTCCCATAAACCATTATTAAAGGGGACCCAGGAAATACACTTCTTGCCCCAATACAAGCATGGTAGAGCCTGTGTCTTTTGGGGAAACTGCTAGGTACCCGTGACCTAGATTGACCACTGTTGGAAATAGGATACTGGGCTTGATGGACCTTGGTCTGACCCAGTATGACATCTTATGTTCTTGTGTATCTTGGGACACCAACTCATCCCTCGTCTGCTTGATATACTAGCTTCCTATCCATCTAGTGATTTTTAAGATAACCATAATAAATATGCAAATATGTCGCCCCACCATTGAATCCGCCCCCCCCCCCCCAGCAGTCAAACTACGCACAAGTTCACAGGTCAAGAGAAGTCACTAGTCTCTTCCGGTGAATTTCATCGAGCATCAACACAAAAAATAAAATAATAATATTAAAATATTTAAGCCGCTGTTGTTCACCCCTTCAACCCGCGCTTCCCATTAATAGTAGTAGCAGTAGTACTGACCCCGGGTCAGCCTTTACCTCACTGGGCGCGAATTCTAGCACGTGATGCGGCCGGTGGCTGAACGAGGAAGGGGTGGTTCCAGGCTGGGCGCGTGCACGCTGCGGCTGTATACGAGCTTCAGTAACCCAAGACTGAATCTGGTTCTGGACTATTATCGCTCTCTAACGTGCTTTTCTGAATTTTGTGGAGGCTATGGAGTCCGCGTGCGTGCAACTGGGGCTTCTGCTGCTGGCTGTAGTATTCGTCGGCCCTTCCGCTTCTCATGGGAACAGTAAGTGTCACTGTATCCTGGGAAAAGAACTACTGCTCTGTACTCTTCCCCCGGTTCTTAGCACACCTCTTCCAGCCGTGCCAGGGGCCAAAGCTGAGACTGGACCGTAAAGGATGAGGCGCCGTTAACCCTCCCCCCCCCACCTCTCTCACAAGTCATGCTCGCTCCATGAAACACAGAGTTTGCAAGGTTGGCATTTATTTGACACGCAGACTTGATAAGCGCAACACGTCAACTTTAGCTTTGTCAGTTCTAGAATCACCGACTTTTCTTCTAATTCTGAAACTATTCTATGCAAACTGCGAAGATGTATGGCCTCTTGTTTTTAGGAGGGGAAGTAGGGGCTATTATATCATGTGGCTTTTTTTTGCATTAAAATAGCCGTATTAAGTAGGATCTTTACAAATCAAAATGGCCCTTTCACTTTTTGTGTATATTTGATCATATTTCTAGGAAGGCTTTCCGTTTTTCTTTCCCTAAACTTTGTTTTGCGCTTTTATGACGTTTAAGTAGCTGAAAATGACAGGCAAAAAAATACCTGTTTCGTTTGGGCTATGCAGATACTGTCCTGCCCTCCTCATACGCACGCACTTAGTTCCTCACTCCCACACACTGTCCCTCCCATCAGGGCCGGCCCAACCATCATGCAAACTAGGTGGTTTTGGGGTGTGGGAGCCGCGAAGAGCAGGAAATTCCAAAGCTGAGTTTTTACAACTTGGGGAAGTGTAAAGCATAAAGTCTACCTAATGTGCCACTGCTAACACCTTAATTCAACTCAGACCAGGTCTGCTTACCACACTCTTTTTGCTAGGCATATACAGGCACTTTCAATTTGCACTTCTTTTTTTTTTATCGTATGAAAGCTTAATGGCTTATTCCTCTTCGTCTCGGGACAGTCCAGGAACCATAGGGTTGTCAATTTTCTCCAGCAGCTGAGGACTGAAAAAAACTGTGGCTTGCTGACAGCCACTCTAGCTCCCCCTGGTGTCAGAGACTGTCTTTCAGTCCTTAGCAGCTGGAAAGGACGTAGAGCTGATAGGCTCCCAGAGTGAAGAAGAAGAAAGGGGGTTTTTAGATTAGTTGGAGTGAAAGAAAAACCTGGAGGGTGCCCTAGCTGGGTGCTGATTCCAGTATGGATCTGCTGTTGAGAGATTTTTGAAGGTGAAAAAAAAAAAAGGAAACGGGGCGCAGGTGCAGTAGAGGCAGAGCCTGCCTTTTTTCCACGGATGAGAAGGGAACTAGCGCTGGGAGCCCCAGAGTGCAGCCTCTCTCTGCCACGTTGTGACAGCTCGCTCGCCCGCTAACAGCGGGAGTAGTAGTTGATGTTTTGCAATCTCGCAGTGTGCAGTTACGTCTGGCAGTGCCGCGCACGCACGCTTCTTGGTGGGAAGCAGATTCAGGCCAGGCTCACTGTCAACCGTGTCTCGGCGTCGGCGGAGTGCTTTTATTTAAAGTGTATGCTGCCAGTCTCGGCAGCATGCGCGTGGTGAAGCTGTCGCAGAGGTCTGTCCGACGCTTCAGATGGGGCAGGCGCGTTTAGCGCAAGTGCAAGAGCAGCATGGAAGACATGGCTTCCACGTTGGATTCGTTAGGCAGCCATTTCAGCGCGGTGGAGAAGGCGGGAATGGCAGCCATGTTGGAGAAGGCAGCCATTCCTGCCGCGGTTCAGGAAAAGCAGGGAAAACGGAAGACCAAGGGGTATGTTTACTAAACTGCGGTAATGTCATTCGCGGTAGGTTCCGCGGTAAAGGCAGAGATGCCCATATAAAGGCATGGGCGGTACATCGTTACAGCAAGCTGACAGGGAACGTGCGTTACAAGGCGCCTTAGAATAATGAGCGTTACAAGGCGCTTTGTAAAGCGCCTTGCAAGGTGCCTCAGAAGGCGCCCTATAGGGCCTCCTAGGCTAAGCGCCATATTAGGCACCCTTGGACAAGTCACTGCAGAAGGCACCCTGGGCTATGAAACCATAGGTTAAGGTGATCTAACAAGGTTATGGTGTCCTAGGTTAGTGTGCCCTAGGGACTGCAAGGTGCCTCAGGATGACATGCATGACCTGTGTGGAACAGAGACAGATGTAGCCCTAACACTAGACAGAGCACTCAGGAAAGGCAATGAACAGGTGAGTGAAGGAGGGAGAAGTGGGAGCCGCTGGACCTGCCATATCTGCGGGCATCCCATCTGCTTGCCAGTACTGATGACAAACATGGTGGGGCAGCTCTACCACAGCACAGGGTGTTGGCAATGTAAAGTACCGGAAAAACAGTTGGTGGCAGACGATGGGAATACGTGTCCCCCAGTGGAGGTGGCAGGATAGTTACAATGATGGGTGGACAGAGGAGTGGTGGTGCCATGCAGATCAGGCACAGGCGAGGGAAGCACGATGAGGCGCAATGCAGGAAAGGGTAGCAGTGCAGGACATGGGCTGGCAGCTTGCACAGGCAGACAGGACTCTACACAGCTGACAGACGCAAATAGACGGACTGAGGGAATGTTGGCAATTGTGGTGAGGGTATTATGGGCTGGAAGCGCAGATCTGCAAAAATATGACCTCTACAGGCATGCACACTATTTGAGTAGGACAGGCATGAGAGGGGGGAACAATGAGGAACTGAACCAATGAACACTGCCAAGAATGGCAATGTATTAACCAGTAGACTATACCTCCATGGTGTATGTCACAGCAGTACCCATGATGCAATGCACATGCTGAATAGCTGTCTACAGCTGATCACCAAATGGGGTCTTCACCTTTCCGGTACCTCAGCTGGGAAAGACGAACTGACAGTGTGTGATACTGGCACAGAGTAGCTACAGACCATGCAGGTTCTGTGATCACCCTGAGGGATAGGATTGGTGCTAGAGATAGGTCCTGCTGTACATCCCCATCACTACCAGTGTGTGACAGGTGTTCCGTGCAGTGCAGCTGAAGGTAATTTGGCGTCCATCTGTATCCTGCAGTCACATGTGGCCCTGTGGGACCAGACACCAGCCAGATTAGTGTGTACCCCGTGTGAGGGTCTGGCTGACATGGACAGCTGTTATCAGGGCAGAGGGGTTCCTAGAATTGCATGAGGTGTGTGTAGCAGAGGCTGTATAGGTCACAGTGGTATACACTACATACCCCAAAGGGCTCACATCACCCTTTTGTAGGTAAAGAACAGTACCCCCGCCCCAGGGAAGCAACCTCCATCCTGTTTGTACAAGACAGCCCTCCAGGGTTGGTGACCAGAGCCATACCTATGACTGGGACAGTGGCAGACCAGCAGCAATGCTGGGATTAGGTCTGGAAACCCCAAGTACCTCCCACCACTGTCTGCTAGTCACCAGCAGACAGCACAGTCAGACTGTACCTTAAAGGTGTTCCAACCATGCACAGTCTAACTGCAGACAGTCCACCAGGAACTATGTGCAGCAAGCAGGCATCTCAGTGATTGGGACCCCAGCACTAGGGAACACAAATATATCACTAGAGACAAATAGTGTAGAGCGCTATGTGGGAACCTAGACCTGCCATGGTCACTGCTCGTTCAGAGTGAGTGCCTTCCCAGCATGCCATGCTGTGGCCACCCTGTCCATGCAGGTGGTGGTCAGGCACTACAGTGTCCTAGCCATTGCCCCACATCCTGTGAAGATGCATCCTGGCCAATCTGCCCTGTCCGGGCCATACCCAGAATACCTTGCTCCTCATTATGCATCTAATCAGGCTAACGCTGGTAACAGTGGGGCATTTTGGGCCCAGTGAAGTGTGGGCAGCCACAGAACAATGGATAGACATACAAACACACTCACTCCTTTTGCAGCATTATACAAAGATAGTGGTGGTTGGCAGCCCTGCCCGCCACACTAGTCCTGATCACAGTGCCGACATTGCTAAACTGTGCAGGGGGTAGTAGTAGTGCTCTGGTGATAACATCATCCCAATGCTGGGGCCAACAGCCTGCCGCTCCATGCATCATTGGCTTGTGGAACCTTTATGAGTGGTTGTTTGCACCTCTGTTCGCTGCTGCTTTGGGCTTTGCACATGTTGCTATTGTATCTGCATTGTAGGGTAAAATATAGGGACATGCTCTGCAGGAACCACAGCTGGGACTTGCACCTGTGACCCTCTGCTCCTGGACACACTGGCTGGGTGTACTGCACCACACTGTTGCCACAGATGCATGGTAGTCCCTGGGGCTACCTGCACTTTTCCTCAGCCAGACGTTTTATGTTGCACTTCACACCACGTATTGATGCAGAGCATGGCCTAGGTCCACTGCAGGGAGGTGGCACTGCCCCCTCCAGTACGGGCACACGCCCCCCTGCCAAGCTGACGTGGCCATTTGCTGTCGGTGCTGGTAGTGCGCAGTCCCAGGCTATCTACTGTGTAGGTAGGCGCCCGCCTAGGGAGCAGGTTCCGGAGTGGGGGGGCATACATGGACATCCTCACATCCCCCCCATCACTGCCTACCACTATTATGTCCCCGCCACATGGGGGCGGGATGGCTGGGGGGATGTCAGGTCTGTGCCCTAGTGACTAGGGTGGACCAGGTAGATATTGGTGGATTGTGTTTGGCCTTGGTTAACTGCTGTCTTGCTGATCTCCGGTGTCTATGTTCCTAGGCGCCCGCCTGGTCCACCCTGTGCCCCATCTGCCTATGCTACATGTCCCACCTGCGGCCCCCTATGCCCCATTTGCACCATCGCCATAGTGGCCATTCATACTTTGGCACTATGGTATTGCTGTACATGGAGCACTACTATCACAGTTTTTGGGCTTCCTGCCTGGGCTGTACATTGCTGACACATAAATGGTTTCTCTCTCCTGCATATGTGCATCTAACGGCAGGTTTTCAATCGCGTTAGGATTCAGCTCTTCAGATCAGCTCGTTAGTGTGAATGGAGCCTCTCCCCGCCCACACTCCGCCCATTGACCCCTTCTCTCCGCCCTCTCTCCACCTTCTGCGGTGTTTTACCATGCCGTGGAATGTCTACAATCGTTAAGTAACGTTAACGTGCGTTATGAGACGTTAACGATCGTTAATGTTATGTAACGTTACCGCAGTTTAGTAAACATACCCCCAAGTCTAAAAAGACTGCTCCTGCGGAGATAAGTCCTCAGCCGCCTTTGCTGGTGGAGCAGGGGGGCTTGGGGTCTGTTTTTTTTTTTCACCAGATTTAGTTTTGTCACTACAAAAGGCTTATTGCCTGAAGTTAGGGCAAGTTCAGAGCAAGATTTCTGCCCCCTCCCCCTCTGGGGGGCATGGAGGGGATGGCTCTCTTTTGGATTCGGGTGAGGGCTCCTCCAAAACAGGTTTGGGTGTTGGGGCCAGCACGGATGGCTTGGGGAAGCACGCCACGGAGCTCCAGAATCCAGAGGAGGGAGAAATTTCTCTCAGACTCGGGCCTGGATCAGTGGACTGGGGATCTTGAGGACGGTGAAATTGCTCCAGGGGAAGATCCTAATGTTTTTAGGATTTTTTAGAAAAGAGGAACTTGAAGCGCTTATTGTCCATTCGCTAGCAGCCCTAAATATTTCCTTACCAGCAGTTCAGGAGGAACTGTTGGAAGACCCTCTGCTTCAGGGGTTTAAGGCAGAGCAACAGTGTTTTTCAGTTCACAGGGTAATCAGGCAGATGATGGAGTCAGAATGGTAATATCCAGAGGCTACCCTGCACGGAGCATGTGCGATTGGGCGCCTGTATCCAGTACCTCCAGGAAGAGAAGGAGTTGCTACGCATGCCAAAGGTGGATGCCTTAGTGGCAGCGATCACTAAGAAGACAACGATCCCGGTAGAGGGCTGGGCAGCTTTCAAGGATCTGCAAGATAGAAAGTTAGAAGCTCTGCTTAAGCAGGCCTTTGACTCCAGTGCTCTTTCCCTGCAGGCTTCAATCTGTGGAGCTTATGTGGCTCGGACCACCATTCGTTGGCTCCAGGCAGAGTCTCACCCAGAAGGGGAGGATGCTCCTGCTCCGGAGGGTGCGAAGTTAGTCAGCAGCGGCCTATCTTGCTGATGCCTTTTATGATCTGGTACGGATTTTGGCGAAGTCCATGGTGTCGATGATTGCAGCCAGGAGGTTCCTCTGGCTAAGGAACTGGGCGGCAGATGCATCGTCTAAGGCTTGTCTTGGTAAGCTTCCATATAAGGGCAAGCTGCTTTTTGGGGAGGCTCTGGAAAAGATTGTAAAAGATCTGGGGGATTCCAAAGAGGGTCGGCTCCCAGAGGACCGTCCGAAGCCTGGTTCTCTGCAAAGAGGGCAGAGTAGAGAATTCCGCAGGTTTAGGGGATCTCGGTTCACACCCTATCAGAGGGTATTTTATGGCGAGAGGGCAGTTCTTTCGAGGGGCTCGTGGGTTTGGTCATGTTTTTTTCGGAACCCAGCAGAACTCCGCTAAGAAGCCCCAATGAAACGGGTTTGGTCCGGACGGAGGTTCCTGTAGGGGCGCTTGCGGAGTTTCCTCTCCATCTGGACCACCATCACTACAGACCAGTGGGTCCTGGAGATTGCCCGAGAGGGTTACGCGCTGGAGTTCGCTCGTCTGTTAGCGGAGGCCTTCGTGGCGTCTCCAGGCGGATCCGCTTCAAAGGGAAAGGCGATATCCGATACTCTCCAGCGCTTACTGCGGCTCCAAGCGGTGTTCCTGGTACCTCCTGACCAGTGCGGTTTAGGTCGATACTCGATTTATTTTGTTTTGCCCAAAAAGTAAGGATCTTTTCGTCCTATTTTAGACCTCAAACACGTGAACCACTGCTTGAGGGTACCGCACTTCCACATTGAGACCCTGAGATCAGTTATTCGCTCGTTAAAGCCAGGCGAGGTGCTGTCTTTCATAGATTTAACAGAAGCATATTTACACATTCCCAGTCAGACCAGAGAATCAGAAATTTCTGCGATTTACAGTGCCCATGGGCCATTTTCAGTTCTGAGCTTTGCCGTGCGGGCTGGTGACGGCGCCACGCACGTTCACGAAGGTGGTGGTGGTGGTGGCGGCAGCACTGCACAAAGAGGGCATTCTGGTGCACCCCTACTTGGACGACTGGTTGATTCAGGCGAGTTCTGTTTCGGAGTCGATTGGAGCAACAGCTTGTGTGGTGGACTTCCTGGAGCAACTGGGTTGGGTGGTGAATCAGGCCAAGAGTCAGTTGCCTCCAGTGCAGCGCCTGGTGTACCTGGGGCATTGTTCGACATGGCCATAGGGATGGTGTTTCTACCAGAGGTCAGAGTGCAAAAGCTCTTTGAGGCAGGTGTCGGCATTTTTGTGCATGAAGGCTCTGATGGTTTGGCGCTATTTGCAGCTTCTGGGCTCCATGGCGTCATCGTTGGACATGGTACCCTGGGCCAGTGCGCATATGCGCCCCCTACAGCTGGCGTTGCTGTCCAGATGGTCACCTCCAGGAGCATCCCCTGAATCGGAAGTTGGTGTACTCGGAAGCGGTCAGCGCCAGCTTGCGCTGGTAGTTGGAGCCTGACCATCTTTGAGCGGGAGTTTCGCTGGATCAGACAGTTTGGGTGACCATCACCACAGATGCCAGTCTCGTCGGCTGGGGGGTGCATTGTATGGCGCACTTGGCTCAAGGTTGCTGGCCAGCGGAAGTGACCGGCTGGTCAATCAATCAGCTGGAGATGAGAGCGGTGCTCCTCGCTCTTCGGGAATTTGTCTCTTTTTGGTAAGGGGAAAAGCGGTTCATGTGTTCTCCGACAATGCAGCGACGGTGTCGTATATCAATCGGCAAGGAGGTACGGGCAGTGCCGCCTTGTTGGAGGAAAGTCAACTTCTGATTCCATGGGCAGAAGCTCATCTCGTGGCGTTTTCGGCGGCGCATGTAGCCGGTTGGGACAATGTGTAGGCCAACTATCTCAGCTGCAATGTCTTGGATCCAGGAGAGTGGGAATTGAACGCAGCGGTCTTCCACGAAGTTACTTTGAGGTGGGGACAGCCGGTTATGGATTTGATGGCTACTCTCGGCAACACCAAGGCAAGTCGGTTTTACAGCAGGTGCAGAGAACGCATGTCGGAGGGACTCGACGGGTTGGCGCAGCCGTGGCCGTCGGTCGAGCTGCTTTATGTGTTTCCACCATGGCCGATGATTGGATGCATTCTTCGCAGGATAGAGCGTCACAACAGAAAGGTGATTCTCATTGCTTCGGACTGGCCTTGGAGGGCTTGGTATGCTGATCTGGTACTGCTGTTGGTGGATCGGCCGTGGAGACTGCCAGACCGGGCCAGCCTGTTGTGCCAGGGACTGATACTAATGCCGAACGTGGATCGATTCTCTCTTACGGCTTGGTTCTTGAAAGGGAAAGGCTAAAGCGGAGAGGTTATTCCGCAGCGGTGGTAGCCACCATGTTGAAGTCCAGAAGGAGATCTACGTCTCTGGCTTATATTTGTGTTTGGTGCATCTTTGAGGAGTGGTGCGTCGGCAGGGGCATTCGGCCGTTTGGAGCGACGGTGCCAGATATCTTGGCTTTTCTGCAGGGGGGTCTGGATAAAGGTGTAGCCCTCAGTACCCTGAAGGTGCATTTGGTGGCACTAGCCTGTTTTAGGGGCAAGGTGCAGGGGTGCCTCTTGTCGTGGCATCCAGATGTTATGAGATTCCTGAGGGCGGTTAGGAATCTCAGGCCACCGGTGAGACAAGTTGTGCCGCCTTGGGATTTGAACTTTGTTTTGGAGCACTGATGCGGTCCCCCTTTGACCCCGCGGGGTCAGTATCGCTGAGAGAATTTTCTTGGAAAACCGCTTTTTTGGTGGCGCTCTGATCTGCAGGCTCTGTCATGTAGGGAGCCATATATTCAGTTTTCAGCAGAGAAAGTGATGTTGCAACCTGTTCCATCTTTTCTTCTGAACGAGTTTTCACATCAATCAGCCAATTTCACTTCCGACTTTCCCGAGCCTCGGGAAGACGGGGGTGGATAGGGCGTTGAGGAAGTTAGATCTCGGAAGAGTGCTACATAGGTACCTTAAGAGGGCGGTATCTTTTAGGAAGACGGACAGGTTGTTCGTGCTGTTTGGGGGACCTCGGAAGGGGGAAGCAGCTTCCAAGGCCTCGATTGCACATTGGGTGAAACACGCAGCGGCAGCGTATCAAGCGAGCGGGAAGACGTCTCCGGAAGGTCTCTGAGCCCATTTGACTCAGGGCCAGGCATCTTCTTGGGCTGAGTTCGCCCTGGTTCCGCCGGTGGCTATTTGCCGGGCGGCTGCGTGGTCTTCGCTTCAAACGTTTGCGAAGCACTCTGCAAAACTATTAAAAGGCCCTGTGCCTCATCTGTCTGACAGTGTCTTTGGCTGGACACCAAGAATGCAAGATCACCATGAAAACCAGATGGTTGGCATTTCAGCCACCCTGGTGTTCTAGGGTGGCTGAAATACCAGCTTTTCAAAATGATTGATGGGTGCTAAAACCCAACACAAATTATCCCTCCCTGTGCTTAATATAGGAGTTTGCTCAGTATTCACAGATGTTCAAGCAAAGGGCAACGCAAATGTAGAGGCCTCGGCTATAGTGGCAAGCCTCGCGGGACCCTCCTGGGATTAGGTACTGCTCTGGTACTTCCCTATGGTTCCTGGACTGGCCCGGAGAGACGAAGAGGAAGAAGAAATTAGACCTTATCTGCTAATTGTCTTTCCTTAAGATCTCTCCGGGCCAGTCCAGGGCCCACCCAGATCATTTGCAGGATTTAGTAGAGGCGATGTGAGCGAGGGGGAATGGAGAATAGGAAGAGAGAAACTAAGTATTAGTGTGGATTTTTCCTCCCATAAGGCTCGGAGCGGTGCCCACTGTGGGGCTCCCTGGAGTTCGGGGGGGGGGGGGGGTTAGAGCATTGCAGGACGTTCTATATATGACCCCCCCCCCCCCCAAAAAAAAAAAAAAGAACAAGAAAAGAAATTGGTTTAGGAAGTTAGTTGGAGTGTTTGTTTTGTTGTTTGGTTTGTGGTGTCTTGGGTTAGGCAGACTGCTTTGACAACGGTTGACTGAGTCTCTGACATCAGAGGGAGCTAGAGTGGCTGTCAGCAAGACTTTGAGTTGTTTTCAGTCCTCAGCTGCTGGAGAAGGTTGGCAACCCTATGGTTCCTGGACTGGCCCGGAGAGATCTCAAGGAAAGACAATTAGCAGGTAAAGTCTAATTTCTTCATCTTGTTTGCAGTTATGAAACATACATACATACTTACTTACTTACTTACGTTGCACACATCTTGCGAAGAGAGATCATTAGAGAAAGACATCATGCTTGGCAAGGTAGAAGACCAACGCAGAAGAGGAAGGCCAGCAATGAGATGGATTGATACAATAACAGCAGCCATGGGTGCCACTCGGCAGGAATGAGTTGCCTGACCGAACACAGTTTAGGACAGCTATCCAGAGGGTTGTCATGAGTTGACAGCACTTAACAACAATAATAATCTGCACAATATGCAGCATTACACCAGGCACAAGTCCCAGCTCTGTGAATACTGAGCAAACTCCTATATTAAGCACAGGGAGGGATAATTTGTGTTGGGTTTTAGCACCCACCAATCATTTTGAAAAGTTGGTATTTCAGCCACCCTAGAACACCAGGGTGGCTGAAATGCCAACCATCTGGTTTTCATGGTGATCTCATTTTCTTTTCCTCTTTTGCATTCTTGGTGTCCAGCCGAAGACACTGTCAGACAGATGAAGCACAGGGCCTTTTAATAGTTTTGCAGAGTGATTTGCTTCAGGTAGCGCAAACGGATCTAGACACAGGGGAAGAGGATTGTGGCCAGCAGCTGGAGGTGAGAAGGCTTGGCAGGAAGAGTGGGACGGGGGTTCTGGTAGCCAAATTTGGGCTTTTGAGTACTGTAGAAAGTTGAAATCCAGAACTTTCAGGGTAACATTCCCAGAAATGCTTCCCTTTCCATGCACAGGACCCAAGAGGCAGCAGGGCTCTGGAATCTCAATGTGTGGATGAGATGGTGTAGGGAAGAGGGTTTTAGATTTGTTAGGAAATGGGCAACATTCTGGGGAAGGGGGGGGGTGCTTTTCCAAATGGATGGACTCCATCTTAACCAAGGTGGAACCAGGCTGCTGGCATTAACTTTTAAAAAGGAGATAATGAAGGAAAGCCGTTTCTGAATGTTTCTCACACTTTCTTTCTCCTCCACCAAGAATTCAATTACAGCTCGTTGTTTTGTACCATGTGTCACTCACAGACGCCATTTGAAGGATCACTACCGCCTCGCTATTTGTTGGACGACTGTAAAATTACATACATGTGTCCTTTGAAGTTCTAAGTTACTACCCTTTCAATTTCACACCTCTATCTTCATTCTGGACTGAGAGAAACATGTGGGGCATTACTTTCTGAGCAACCCTTGTAATATAAGATCACCTAGACTGGATGGTATAAATTCCAGGATGCTGAAAGAACTAAAAAATGAAATTGCAGACTTACAATTAGTTTACAATTTACTAACATTGACATCATCTATAGTACTACCTGAAGAATGGAGAGTGGCCAACGTAACGCAAATTTTTAAAAAGGGTTTCAGAAACTACAGACTGAACCTAAAAGTCAGCGCTGGACAAAATGATAGAAACTATTATAAATAGCAAAATTACTGAACATATAGACAGTCATGGTTTAATAGGAAAAAGCCAATATGGATTTAACCAAGGAAAGTCTCTTATTTCCTAATCTATATTTTTTTTGTGTTTTTAAAGATATGAATAAACAGGTAGATAAAGATAAGCCGGTGGATATAGTATATTTTAATTTTCATAAAGTCTTTGACAAGGTCCCTCATGAGATACTTGAGGAAATGATTTATTTTTATTGTTTTATTTGCAGGATTTCTATGCCAGCAACATCTTAGTGATTTACAGTCATTTTGGGGAGCTGATTTACAAAACAAACAAATCCAAAAGTTTACTATTTGAGAAGACTCTGGGCCAGATACTAGAAGGGTGAAAATGGAGTAGGACAACAATTTCAGCCAAAGACGCATGTTACATGTATATGGGAACAAAGACGAACTAAGGGGCAATACTTGAAGGCATGTTGAAATAGCCAGCTTTTCAGACCGTTTTTAAACTTCCTATAGGAGGATTCAAGGCAGAGGTTAGCGGGGAGGATATTCCAGAGAGAGGGCACAGTAAAATAAAAAGCAAGGAGTCTATAGGTCTCAAGATGCAAGGTTAATCTTGTAGGAATGAAAAGAAGATTCTGATTCGCAGAACACAAAGTTCTAGTTGTACAGTGAGGGATGAGTTGCAAGTGAAGGTAGTAAGGAAGGCTGGCGTAGAAAGCACATTGTGTCAAGAGAAGAGTTTTGTACTGAATCCTAGAAGGAACAGGGAGTCAGTGCCCCACAAATAAGAGTGGGGTTACGTGGTTGGATTTCTTAGCATTATAGATAAGTTTCACCGCAGTATTCTAGATAAGCTGAAGTCATTTCAGTTGGGATTGTGAGGCTCCTAATTAACAAAGAGTTGCAGTAGTCCAATTTTGTTTATTGATAAAAGTAAACAAGAGGCCCCTCATGAAGCGGCCAATGAAGGAGTAAGCGGAAAGGGACTGACCATCTAGCCCAGGGATGGCCAACTCCAGTCCAGGTGCACCACAGTCCATCCTGGTTTTTGGATGTCCCTAATGAATGTTTATGAGGTATATCTGCATCCACTGCCTCCCACTGTATGCAAATATCTCATGAATATTCATTAGGGACATCCTGAAAAACAGGCTGGATTGTAGTGCACCAGGACTAGAGTTGGCCACCCCTGATCTATTGTATGTTGCTTATCAGAGTCAGTACATCTTAGTGCTCTGGCAGCCTGAGTTAGACTTCAAGCCGGCATGAGAAAGGTGTAGAAGTACCTGCTCCACTAGACAGAAAAAAAAGTTGAGGGCTCTGTCTGTACACCAGACAGAAAATCTGCGCCATTTGAAGGCATGTCTGGTGGAATTCTTATGGGATACGAGGAGAATATTCTCCGTGTCCCTAGGCAGGTGAAATTGAGCAAGAGCTATCCTCTAGCATCCAAGCCGTGAGAGTTAGGGACTTGAGATCAGGATGGAGGAGGGTCCCTCCTTCTGAGAGAGCAGATCAGGGCATGGCCAAGGTGAAGAGGTACCCGGAAGAGGCAAAGCAACAGAAGGTACCATGGTTGCTGGGGCAATAAGTATCATGGTGGCCATGTATGAACCTTGAAAAGGGTCTTGACCTCCAAGGGAGTTGATGGGTAAACATATAAAGCAAGTTCTTTTCCCAGTAGGAGGAGCACATCGGAGGCACCCGATTGTGACAGGGAACTCTGGAACAGAACAGCAGCAACTGAGCATTGTGAGGAGTGGCAAAGAGGTCCATGGACGGATTGCCCCACCTCTGGAAGAGGTCACGGGCTACTTGTGAATTGGGAGTCCACTCGTGTGGCTTCAGCACTCTGCTGAGTCTGCCAAGGTGGTGTTCTGACCTGAGAGGTAAACCGCTTGGAGAAGCATGTTGTGCTTGCTGGCTGGCAAATCTCCAGAGTCGAATGGCCTCCCAGCAAAGGAGGTATGAGCCCGTGCTGCCCTGCTTGTTGATGTAGAATATCGCCACCTGGTAGTAGTCCTCATCCAGACGGACTATCTGGTGGAACAGCTGATGCTGGAAGACTCAAAGGACATTGCTACTACCCTGAGCTTAAGGACGTTTATCTGATGACTCTTCCCACGTCATCCAGAGTCCCTGGTATGCAGGTCATAGAGATGGGCTCCCCAGCCCAGCTGGAGTTATCCGTGATCAACACCCACTGGTACATCAGGACCTGGAAACGAAGTCCTGCTGGAAGATGAGTTGGCTGCTGCCACCAGGCAAGGGAGTCTCTTAGTAGCAAAGTCACCCTGATCTGGTCCGTGAGATGGTCTGTCGCCTGACATCACTGTGTACAGAGTGTCCATTGCACCTGCTGCATCTGAAGTTGAGCAGACAGGGTTACATGGACTGTAGAAGTCATGGGCCCTGGAGGCAGAGAATTTGGTGAGCCGAGACTGTTGAGCAACAGTGGACGTCCTAGGCCAGAGTGACGAGGTGCTGGGCCTGGTCTGATGGAAGGAAGGCTCTGCCTGCAGCGGTATCGAGGAGAGCCCCAAAGAACTCGAAGTGCTGAGTGGATTGTAAATGGGACTTTCAGCAGTTGATGACAAAACCCAGCTGCTTCAGCACCTGTATGGTGCGTTGTGCAGACAGACCTCGTCTGGCATCCTATCTGTGATCAACCAGCCTTCCAGATACAGGGAATCTTCGTCTTTCTCTATCAGCAGAAAAGCAGCTATGACCACAAGACATTTAGTGAAAACCCTTGGGGTGGACGCCAGTCCGAAAGGGAGAACGCTGTATTGATAGTGATGTCCACTGATGACGAAGCAGAAGTGCTGCCGGTGCAGGGGGTGAATGAGGATGTGGTTATTGGCTATGCTCCTTAGATTTAAAAGATGCCTATCTTCCTACTGGAAGCAGCGTTCCAAGGGATATCGTCTTGAACTTCTCACTCATTAGGAAGCAATTGAGATTGCAGAGATCGAGAATAGGTTGGAATCCGCCTGTTTTCTTTGGAACCAGAAAGTAGCGGGAGAATCCCTTTCCCATTTGAGATGGTGGAACAACCTCCACTGCTCTTTCTTGTAAAAGAGCCTTGAGCTCTTGCTGAATAAGTTCTTGATGGTAAGGTTCCAAAGGATACTCCCCTGGAAATAACGGGAAGTGGGGGTGGGTCTGATCAAAGCATAGGAGGTAGCCATCATTTACCACTCGCAGAGCCCAGGCATCAGTGGTTATGCGTAGGCCTTCTTTTTCTTTGGGTAGAAGGATTTTTTTCCATGAGGACTTCTGCTGGAAAGGATCAGCAGTCTTTCTCGAGAGCCTGTTCATGGTGACGTTCAATTTCCAACTCTGTGGCCTTCTCTGCCATGGGTTTGCCAAAGAGGTTCTCTTCCCAACATAGGACATCGACCAAATTGTCCTGAACCCACTGCTCCAAGCTAGGCGATGACTAGGCCAAGCTAGGCGGTGGGCACCAATGCCCACTATAGCCACAGATTCAAAGCCATCATAGGCTGCATGAGTCCTGTATTCGGAGCACTGAAGAGGGTCTCCAGCTAAGCCAACCAAGAACCCAGCAAGTTCCCTGCGAGGTTTCAAGTACATGCCCATGTACAGTTGGTATGTTTTGGATACGGGCCACGAACATCGAGCCCTGGTAACGTTTCCTGCCAAGCTCATCCATGGTGCGTGCCTCCCTACCAGGGACACCAAGGAGTGCATCTTGTTCTTAATATGGTGCCTGGCTGATTTCAGAACCAGGGAGTTGATAGTTGTGTTTTCTCAAAGTCTGGACTCTTGTGGATTCGATTATATGGGATTGAGGCGTCTGCTCACAATTGGCACTGTAACTGGGGTCTCCCACATCCTCGGGAGTAATCTTTCCAGGATAGGGTGATGGCTTCCTTCAGGGGAGTTGGATACTGGAGGATCTCCAGCACTTCTGCATGAGGCGCCAGCTTCAGTTGGGAAGGGTAAAACCTTCCCTATGTCGCTGATGAACCCCAAGAAGGAGAGCCCCTCGGGAGGGGACATCCTGCACTCATACAGGGACAAGGGATCGGAAGGGACATCCCGCTGCTGCACAATTTCTGGGGATTCCTCCTCTGTTTCCCACTCAGAATCAAAGTCTGACAAGAATTCAAAGCATTGGGAATGGGAACTGCATCAATGCCCTGGTGTCGGAGTCAAGGACGACCTCTGTTCCCCTGTGCTCCGAGCCTGATGCACTGGGGGGGGGGGGGGGGGACGGATGGGGAAAATCCATAGCACCAATAGGTACCGAGAATGCAGCATGTTTGAGAATCGGCTGGATCTCTACCAGCAACGCACTCACTGTGGACGATGCTATCACTGGTCCTGAGGAATTAGAGGTTCCTGAGGCTTGTGCTGTGCCATAAAGGCAGCCAGACTGCGCTTGAGTCAACAACCACTCTGTTAGGAGAGAATGCTCCGCCGATATTGGTTCCTTCGGCAGGAACTCCTCTGGTAACTGGCTCACACCTCCTCCCACTGGGGCAGCTTCAAAGGCTGCTCCTGGCCTTTGCCCTTGGAGTCAAAGTCAAGGGCTTTGATGACTGTCCATTGGTCTTCACTCTGGACTTGGCATCGCCCTTCAATGATGACAGAGTCCATTCCTTCCGGGGACACTCCTCTTTGAAGGAGAGTCTCCGTTCCTGAGTCCCATGACCTCGTGGCTCCAAAAGGTCCCAGTCACCACGCAAGGCTGAGTCTTCGGCGGTGCCCTTCAAAGGGTGTCTGTCGATGCCAGGGTCAGTGCTGATGTCTTGGAAATGAACAATGATTCCCACTGCTTTCCCTGTTCTTCAGCCCCTTGCTTGTCGTCTGCAAACAGCATAAGTCAAGGGCTCGTGATTGGGCCCGAGGCAGCGAAAGTACCAGTTATGGCAATCTGTTATGGAGATGGTCTAGACACTTCTTAAAGTCACTAGTTGGGAAAGTCGGCTTCCAAGACTCCAATGCCCCGGGCATGAGTAAAAACCGTGCACAGAAAACAGAGACCTGAAATAAAATATATAGCGCTGAGACAGCGATGATACCGGGAAAGACAGGAAAGCGAATTAAAACACAAATGAAGAGGGAAAATTAGAGTACAGAGTGGCAAAAAGTACTGATGGGGCAAAAACGTTTTTCCAGGATAAAGACTTAACATCTGTAGGGCTCTGTGGAAAAAAGAAGACTGAGGTAAGATGACTCCATTAGGATGGGAAGGCGATCAGGCATGTGTGCTGGATCTCCCAAAGGCTTTCTGTGAAAGCTGGGGAGGGTTCCTGCGCAAGGGCTCAGTTGGTAATATCACCCATAAGTGAAGAGTGACTTCCTGTTTGGTCCCAGAAAAAATATTTTTTCACTCGGCACGTAATCAAACTTTGGAATTCATTACTGGAGGATGTAGTAAAACCTGTCAGTGTAGCTGGGTTTTAAAAAGGTTTTGGACAAGTTCCTGGAGGAAAAGTCCATAAACCACGACTAAAGAGGACCAAGAAAATACACTGCTTATGCTGGGATAAGCAGTGTGGAATCTGTGTACCTTTGTGGGAACCTGACAAGTACTTGTGACCTGGACTGGCCACTGTTGGAAAGAGGATACTGGGCTAACATAAGATATGCCATACTGGGTCAGACCAAGGTCCATCAAGCCCAGTATCCTGTTTCCAACAGTGGCCAATCTAGGTCATACGTACCTAGCAGTTTCCCCAAAAGACACAGGTTCCACAATGCTTGTATTGGGTCAAGCATTGATATCCTGGGTCCCTTCTTAATAATGGTTTATGGACCTTTCCTCCAGGAATTTGTCCAAACCTTTTTTAAACCCAGCTACACTAACAGCCTTTACTACATCCTCCGGTAACAAATTCCAGAGTTTGATTACACGTTGAGTGAAAAAATATTTTCTTTTATTAGTCTTGAATAGTTTACCCTGTAGCTTCATTACATGTCCCCTAGTCTTTCTATATTCTGATAATGTAAACAATCTACGTTTACCGTTCCACTCCGTTCATTAATTTATAGACTTCTATCATATCTCCCCTCAGCCGTCTCTCTTACAGGTTAAAGAGCCCTAACCTTTTTAGCTTTTCTTCATAGGAGTATCTTTCCATCCCCTTTACCATTTTGGTGGTTCTCCTCTGAACCTTTTCTAATAACGCAATATCCTTTTTAAGATACGGCGACCAGAATTGCACACAATATTCAAGGTGCGGTCTCACCATGGAACGATATAGAGGCATTATAATATCTTTTGTTTTATTTTCCATTCCTTATCTTATGATACCTAGCATTCTATTTGCTCTCTTGGCCGCCGCTGCACACTGAGCCGAGGGTTTTAACATGTTATCCACAATGACGTCTAAATCTTTTTCCTGGGTGGTGGTTCCTAATGTGGAACCTTGCATCGTGTAACCATAGTTTGGGTTGTTCTTCCCTAGGTGCATAACTTTGCACTTGTCCACATTAAATTTCATCTGCCATTTTGATGCCCAGTCTTCCAATTTATCAAGATTCTCTTGCAATTTTCCATAATCCTCTTGGGTTTTAACAACTTTATAGTTTTGTGTCATCTGCAAATTTGATAACCTCACTTGTTATTCCCTTTTCCAGGTCATTTATGAATATGTCAAAAAGCAGCGGACCCAGCACAGATCCCTGGGGTACACCACTATTCACCTTTCTCCATTGGGAAAATTGGCCATTTAGCCCTACCCTCTGCTTTCTTTCTTTTCAGACGTCAGTCTCACTGGTCTGTAGTTTCCCGGATCATCCCTGGAACCCATTTTAAAAATTGGTGTTACATTGGCGATCCTCCAATCTTCAGTTATTACATTTGATTTTAATGAAAATTCACAGATTACTAATAGCAGGTCTGCAATCTCATATTTCAGTTCTTTCAACACCCTTGGATGTATACCATCCGGCCCAGGTGATTTGCTACTCTTCAGTTTATATAATAGTTGTAATACATCTTCCCGATTGTATCGATATTTCCTTCAATTCTTCTGCACCTTTAAATACCACTTCAGTCATGGGTAACATCCCTACATCTTCCTCAGTAAAGTCCGAATTAAAGAATTCATTCAGTCTCTCCGCTATCGCCTTGTCGCCTCTTAGTGCCCCTTTAACACCTCTATCATCTAATGGACCAACTGACTCTCTCACAGGTATTTTATTACAAATGTACTTGAAAAAGTCTTTCGCGTTTTTGCTTCCGCAGCAAGCTTCTTCTCAAAGTCTCCCTTTGCTTGCCTTATCAATGCCTTGCATTTGACTTGCCAGTGCTTGTGCTGTTTCCAGGTTTCATCGTTTGGCTCTTTTTGCCATTTCCTGAGATGCTTTTTTGGCAACAGCCTCTCTGACCTCGCCTTTAAACCATGCAGGCAGTTTTTTGGACTTCCTTCCACTTTTCTTAAAGCGTGGAATACAGGTGGTCTGGGCTTCCAAGATTAGTAGTTTTCAACAACACCCAAGCTTGATGTAAGTCTTTAACCTTTGCAACTGCTCCTTTTAGTTTTTTCTTAACTATTTTCATTTTATCATAGTCTCCCTTTCGAAAGTTAAAAGGTAGTATTGTGGATTTCCTTACTATCCCTCCTCCACTAATTATATCAAACGCAATCATGCTATGATCACTGTTGCCAAGTGGCCCCAGCACCTTTATCTCTTGCACAAGATCTGGTGTTCCACTAAGGACTAGGTCTAATATGGCTTCCCCTCTGGTCGGTTCATGAACCAGCTGCTCCAAGAAGCAGTCATTTATTTCATCTAGGAACTTTATCTCCCTAGCATGTCCTGCCGTGACACTGACCCAGTCGATACCGGGGTAATTGAAATCACCCATTTTTATTACTGCGCTGTAGCTTTTGTTAGCTTCCTTGATTTTTTTTTTGAGCATTTCATCCATTTATTCATTTTGGCCAGGCGGTCGATAGTACACCCCCACTGCTATCGCCTTCCCCTTTTTACATGGAATTTCAATCCATAGAGATTCTACAGCAAATTTTGTTTCCTGCAAAACTTTAATCCTTTCTGAGTCAATGCCCTCTCTAACATAGAGCGCAACCCCTCCACCAATTTGATCAGCTCTATCATTACGATATATTTTGTACCAAGGTATCAGTGTCCCACTGGTTGTCCTCCTTCCACCATGTCTCTGATATTCCAATCATATCTAACCTCTCATTTAGTGCTATATATTCTAACTCTCCCATCTTATTTTTTAGACTTCTAGCATTTGCATACAAGCATTTTAGAGAGTGTATTTTATTCATATTAATCTGGCTATTGGTAGACATGGGTAATTTGGGATCTTTAAGCTCTGTCTGCTCCATACTCGAGGACATTTGGGCTACTTTACTCTTTTTTGGATCCTCTCTGCTTTTGGTAGTATCCTTCAAGGATACATTCTTCCGAACCATGTGCTCTTGGGCGACTGTCGGCTTTCCCCTATCTCCTTTTTAAAGGTTAATGCCAGCAGCCTGGTTCCATCCTGGTTAAGGTGAAGCCCATCACTTCGGAAGAGCCCCTCCTTTCCCCAGAATGTTCCCCAGTTCCTAACAAATCCAAAACCCTCATCTCTGCACCATTGTCTCATCCACGCATTGAGACGCCGGAGCTCTGCCTGCCTTTTGGGTCCTGTTCGTGGAACGGGAAGTATTTTGGAGAATGCTACCCTGGAAGTTCTGGATTTCAACTTCCTACCTAAAAGCCTAAATTTAGCCTCCAGAACCTCCCTACCACATTTCCCTATATCATTGGTGCCGACATGTATCAAGACAGCAGACTCCTCCCCAGCACTATCTAAGACCTTATCTTGGTGGCACGTGAGGTCTGCTACCTTCGCACCAGGCAGGCATGTTACCAGGTGATCCTCACATCCACCAGCCACCCAGCTATCTACATGCCTAATGATCGAATCACCAACTGTAATGGCTGTCCTAACCCTTCCCTCATGGGCACATGGCCCTGGAGAAACGTCCTCGGTGCGAGAGAGTTTTACATCACCTGGAGGACAGGTCCTAGTTAGAGGATCACTTCCTGCCACACCAGGGTGATGCTCTCCTGTCACCTGACCTCTCCTCTTCTCCTTGGCAACAGGGATACTGCCAGAGTGGAGGTGGGGACTTCAGGACTATATTCCTGTAGGTCTCATCCATGTACCTCTCTGTCTCTTATGTTTTCCAAGTCTGCTACTCTAGCCTCTAGAGAACGGACTCGTTCCCCGAGAGCAAAGAGCTCCTTGCACCTAGTGCACACGTATGACCTCTCACCAACTGGGAGAAAATCATACAATGCAAAAGACTGGAAAGCCCCCATCTCGCTGCTGGACTGCTGTCTGCATCTTAGTTTTAAGCTTGTGTTTAGATCTAAGTTCTTTACTTACTAAGGGTTGCTATGGTTATGTATACTAATAAAACTGTACCTAATATGTTTAATATACCTTGTTCACCTGAAGCTTAATTAATCTCAGGCCCTTAGTGTATGACTGATTTGGATAACGAGCTTCACCTGAGAGCACCTCCTTTCCTTTAAGATTTGTAAGTACCTATAAAGCTACGATTATCCCAGGGGTGAGTGAGTGTTGGGGAGGGAGGTAGGGAAATAACACCTATTAAAAGAGGGCTGCTACACAGTACCGTGTCCTGTGCTGTTGAGGTAAGCTGTGACCAACTTCCTGGGTGATTAACAGTCCTTGCATGGACAGAAGGAGTCTTTCAAAATGGCCTTTTGACCTGCCACCTGGTGTTAACACCTATTGAAAACGTTTCATAGGTCTCTTGCCCCCTAGGTAGAAGGCCTCTTTGTAAAGGTCTCTAGAAGACTTTATTTGTTGCTCAAAGAGTACTGACCCTGTTTTGCCTTTATGCTAGGTTATATTCTGATTTGATTTAAAGTACAGGTCTTTGCCGCTGCTAGGCTCTGACTTATTATGAAATTTAAACTACAAGCTCTCTGCTGAGTTCCAAATTTAACCAGAAAGCTCTCTTCTGTGTTTTAAATTTAAACTTAAACTGCTGCTACTAGGCCCTGACTGATTTACCAAAAAACACTGGGTGCACAGATTAATTAGCAAAGTCCTTTCAGAAAATTCCCAGAAGTATATACTCACAATTGCAGATCTCTTTCAAGAAGTAGCAGTCCCTTTTTCTAGTTCCTTGGTGCATTTTATGTTCTTCTGCTGTAAATTTAAACAGGATTGAACCTGTAATAAAAGAACTAAGACCCTCTTTCCTTGACCACCATAATGCTGCAAAAGGATATGCAGAACAAATTTGGAGCCCAGTGTATATGAATTGTCTTAACAACATGCTGAAAAGGAGTGTTAATGCCACCCAAGAAATGCAAGTTAAACTGAATAGTCTGTCTACTCAGATTACTTGTAGCATTCCAATGTCATCTGAATGAGGTTAAGGCAAACATGTTGGAAATTTTATTATAAAGGCTCTAAAGTGGCTCCAGTAAAACCATAGAATTCTTTATTGTAAAATTAAAAGGCAAATTACTACTACTTATAATACGTCTATCTAAATAGAGCTTTAGAAATTATACAGGACTGTACATATACACACGGAGTGGAGGAGTAGCCTAGTGGTTAGAGCACAGGCTTGGTAACCAGCAGACCAGGGTTTGATTGCCGCCTGCATGCCTTGTGGCCGTGGGCAAATCATTTAACCTTCCATTGCCTCTGAAGAAAGGTCTGGCAATCTATTTCCAGTCACACTGCCAAGAAAACTCAGGAGCTACTGGGTTACCAAGAGTCTGTATTGACTCAAAGGCACACATTGCATTTGTACATATATACACGGGGCCGGTCCTAGAGTTGACCCAAGGTGTTGGCACCCTAGGCAAACCTCAAGCTTTACACCTCTCTGGCTGTCAAAATCTACTATTTTAGCTTTGAATGCCCTGCCTTTGCTGCCTTCCAGAAGTTGCTGCCCTAGGTAACTGTGTAGTTTGGCTAGTGATTGGGCTGGCACTTTATACACACAATAACAAACCTACTCCATTGTGTCACACATTTGTCCTGGTGACACACCTATCCAGTCAGGTTTTCAAAATATCTACAACGAACATGCAAGAAAGGTTTTTGCAAATACTGGATCTCCAGTGTATTCATATCTATCTTTTGCATGTTCATTGTGGCAATCCTGAAAACCCAACTGATAAGATGTGCCTTACAAATACTGTTGTGAAACACTGCCATGCTCAAAGCTTAAGGTTATTGGAAACATACAGGACAAATCAAAGATTTGACTTTATTATAGCAGATGATTAGAACCAACAATGCTGCAATCAAGGAAATCTGGGAGTACATGAAAAACAGCCTGAAAAACCTTCAGATTTTAGGCTGAATTTAAGAGACCAGAGAGGGATCATGGCACACCAACACACAGTTTGTTCCAAGTATACAGTGCAATGAGGTGGAAAACACAGATGTTTACAGTGGAGCAGGGCATGGGTAATTGTGACTTGTTTGATGGCCTTTGTGGAGAAGTGTACGAATAGATAAGAGAGAAGAGGTAGTGAAGGGCCATAGAGTGAATGCCCTTATTAGGAGAATAAGAGAAGGTTAAAATATGCAGAGTTGCTGACTTTACTAGTTCCAGGAGTGAGATTTTTTGCCAGTTCTGGTTTTAAATTGCACTGCAAGGTAATATGCTATTAGTAGTCCCTAATTTTATCCTTTAGTCGGTGCTGCAGGTCCCATAATGCATCAGGATAAGATTGTCAGGAATCCATGACTGGCTTAAAATCTCACTCCTGGAACTGGGTAACTTGGCAACTCTGAATGCGGAAATGGATAGGGAGCCATTACAGTGTGTTAGAGGAGTACTATGGGCTTAGTGCCACTGACAAAAGTTGTGCAGTCAAATTTTGAATTGATTGTAGCAGAGTGAGATGGTTCAGTGGGAGACCTACGAGGAACAGGTTGCAACAAGCTGGAGGTGATGAGAAGAGAGTAGATACAATTTTTGGTAGTATTCAGAGAGGAAGGAACTAGCTGGTGGTGATTATAACCAAAGTTGATAAAAGGAATGGAAGGAAAGACACATATAAAATTCATAGAGGATTTTATTCTAAGGTTTCTGGATTTAAAATATTTTTGTGTTATGTTTTTGAGCATCTTTTTCAAGTAGAAGAAACCAACTGCATTATGTCACATCCAGCAGGAAATAGAAAGTATTTAACGTTAAGGACCCACTGGCACTGGAATTCAAACTAACATCCATGGTATCTAACGCATGGGAAAGTTACAAACGCTCAGTTGCTTCAAAACTAGCAAAAACTATTATCCAAGCTCAAACGTGATTTATAGCATCGTGTCCTCAGTTGAAAGACTTGTGCACAAAGATTTGGTATCCGTAATTCAGTTAGAATGCAGGTAACCCTGGATAACTACAAGAAAATTTGTGGAGCTAGAGACTTTAAAAAAAATGTAATTGATGAGCATGTAGAGGAGATAATGACGATCAGCTGAGAAGAAGATGGTTTCAGTGAGTTGTCTGCTCTCTGGTTCTGGCTGATTTTCTTCTGCTGTATATTGTTTCCTGCTCCCTATCTTGCTGATGCAGCCTTTTTCTCCTTAGCAGAAGGTGTGATATAGCGATACAGAAGGCATAGTTTTTATATTTTCCTGCCACCAGTACTGTTAATCAGTTGGGACTACAACCTTGATACATGTTGCTCTACTGCATTTTGGCGATTCCTCTTGGAATTCGTTATCAGAGGATGTAGTAAAAGCTGTGTAAGTGTAGTTGGGTTTAAAAGAGGTTTGGAGAAGTCCATAAACCATTATTAAAAAGGACCAGAGATATCCATTGCTTACCCTGGGATAAGCAGCATGGAATCTGTTTACCTTTTTGGAAACCTGGCAGGTACTTGTCACTACGGGAGATTGGCTGCTGTTGGAAACAGGTTACTGGGCTTGATGGACTCTTGATCTGACCCAGTATAACATCTTGTATATTCTTGCTGTGCTGCAGTGTTCTTATTCTGTAAGTTTGACATCATTTGCTGTGAGCCTTTTTTTTTCCTCTTCATTTGAAATGACTACCCTGATTCTAATGATTTTGAACTGAGGATGGGTTTTTTTTCCCCTGAACTACACTAACTGGAACTGGAGGAAGCAAAGGGAAGTGGTTAACCATGCTTAAAACAATAGGAAATGGAGCATAACTGCCATAATCTTAGTGCACTGCTGTGGATCTGCCTTCAGTCCATATCTGATAAATCTTTTCATTTTCATATGCTTAATAATTCTAGGAGGTTTACAAATATAGCAACCTGTATAAAGAGTGCGGTATAGAAAAGACATTAAATAAAATCCAATAATTAAAATAATAAAATATAGATTCATAATTAACATTTAATCACTTGCATACAACTACTACTTCCTATCATTTGTATAGTGCTACAAGGCATATGCAGCACTGTACATATAGAAGTAAGACAGTCCCCTGCACAACAGATCTTACAATCTAATCAAGACAAAGAACATAACATAAAACGGGGACCGACTAGAATATGGTAAGATATACATAAGTGGTGAACAAGAGAATGAGGGGCATCAG
The DNA here is from genome assembly GCA_033557465.1 of Ichthyophis bannanicus. Classification (NCBI taxonomy): domain Eukaryota; kingdom Metazoa; phylum Chordata; class Amphibia; order Gymnophiona; family Ichthyophiidae; genus Ichthyophis; species Ichthyophis bannanicus. The sequence goes on along the minus strand of CM066035.1, from coordinate 168,470,241 downwards.
GATCCAAAAGCAGCATCACAGAAGTGTGTTTTCAGCCTGGATTTGAATAGGGTTAGAAAAGGAGCCCGATGCACTGACACAAGTAGTTTGTTCCAGGAATATGGAGCAGCAAGGTGGCATGAACGAAGTCTGGAGTTGGCAGAGGAGGGCACAAATATAAGGGATCTGCCAGAGGAGTGTAGTTCCCAAAGAAGGGTGTAGGGTGAAATATGTGGAAAGGTAATGAGAAGCCACAGAATGAATGCATTTGTAGGTCAGTAGGAGAAGTTTGAACTGGATGTGGAAATGGATAGGGAGGCAGTGAAATGACTTGAAGGGTTTCATGAGCATAGCAACACTGGCGGAAGATAAGCCATGTAGCTGAAATTTGAAGGGGAGCGAGATGATTTAGAGGAAGGCCAACGAGGAGCAGGTTGCAGCAATCAAGACGGGAGGTTAGTAGAGTGACGGAAGGGTCTTAGTAGTGTGTGTAAAAAGGAAGGGATGAATTTTGCCAATGTTAGCTAAAACATGTCACCACTTCTATCTGTTAATGTGTGCAGAGAAAGAGAGAGTAGAGTATGCATACTCACAACATTAAACATACAAACAGTGTTAACAGTTTTTTAATTTCAATAATTAAAATGACTGTCTAAACATCAGATTAAGCAAATATTTTTTTAATCTTCTTACAAAAGAAAATCAAATTTATGCTCTTGTCGCAAAGCTACTGAGAGAGAATTCCATCATTATGGACCAGTGATTGAGTCAACTCTAGGTCGAGTAATTTACTTAAGAGTGTCTTGATGTAAATGCTCATAATCCCTAACCCAGGATGTCAAACTGCAGTGCTGAAGGGCTGCAAAGCAGTCAGGTTCTCAGGTCATCCCTGATGAATATTTATAATATACAAAACACTCCCAGGTTAAAAAAAAAAAAAAGACTCTTTAGAACCTATCACTATTAGGAATTTACTAAGGAAGCTGAGATTGTCTATGCGAACTATCAAGCATTCAGACTCTACAATTAGGGAGAAAAACGCCTCAGGACAATCTCATCTGCTAAGCGGCAACAATTGGCCACAGGAGAATAGAGAGCTCAACATCATAGGCTGTTTATATATTAAAAAAAAAAAAAAAAAAAGCCTCCCCATTGAGTTGTTGTTGTTAAGTGCCGTCAAGTCGGAGTCGACTCATGGCGACCCTCTGGATAGCTATCCTAAATTGTGTTCAGTCTTCAGTCAGGCGGCTCATTGTTGACAGACTGGTACCCGTAGCTGCTGTTATTGTATCGATCCATCTCATTGCTGGCCTTCCTCTTTTGCGTTGACCTTCTATCTTGCCAAGCATGATGTCTTTCTCTAATGATCTCTCTCTCCGCATGATGTGTCCAAAGTATGAAAGTCGAAGTCTTGTCATCTGAGCTTCTAAAGAAAGCTTAGGTTTGATCTCCTCTGGTACCGACTGGTTTGTTCTTCGGGCAGTCCATGGTATACACAGTATTTGCCGCCAGCACCATAATTCAAAGGCATCAATTTTCTTCCTGTATCTTTTTTTCACTGTCCAGCTTTAACATCCATATGATGTTATTGAAAATACCATGGCTTGAACAAGTCAAATCTTTGTATGGAGAGAGACATCTCTGCTCTTGAGAATCTTATCTAGGTCTTTCATAGCTATTCTGCCAAGAGCAATGCTGCGTCTGATTTCTTGACTGCTTGTTGCTGCTTTATTGATAGTTGATCCAAGTAGGTTTAAGTTGCTCACAATTTCAATTTCTTCTCCTTCAACGATGAACCTGTTGATTATGCCAGTTGTCATAATCTTTGTCTTCTTTACATTAAGGTGCAGGCCCATTTTGAGACTATGTTCTTTGATTGTGAGAAGCAAATGTTTCAGATCATCTTCACTTTCAGCCAATAATGTGGTATCATCAGCAGAGCGAAGGTTGTTGATGAGTCTTCCACGAGTCTTCACACCTCTGTTGTTTTCATACAATCCTGCTTCTCTGATGATTTGTTCTGCATATAAATTAAACAGGTAGGGGGAAAGTATGCAGCCTTGTCTTACACCTTTGTTTATTTTAAACCATTCTGTTTCTCCTTGTTCCATTCGAACTGTTGCTTCTTGATCAGTGCACAGATTGTGCAAGAGAACGATCAGTTGTTCTGGTATACCCATGCTTCTTAATATGGCCCAGAGTTTCTCATGGTTTACACAGTCAAAAGCCTTGCTATAGTCGATTAAAGCAAAAATAGATATCCTTTTGGTATTCTTTAGTCTTTTTCAAGGATCCATCTCACATCCGCAATGATGTCTCTCTTTCCTCGCCTTTTCCTGAACCCTGCTTGCACTTCAGGTAGTTCTTGTTCCAGGTATGGTTGTAGTCTCTCTTGAATAATCTTCAGTAGAATTTTGCTGGCATGTGGGATCAGAGTGATTGTGCGATAATTTCCACAGTCAGTTGGATCACCTTTCTTTAGCATTGGTATAAACACAGATCTTTTCCAGTCAGTTGGCCATGATGTTGTCTTACATATTTCTTGGCAGAGCCTTGTAAGTACGGTAACAGCTGCATCAGATTGCTGTAATACTTCTATGGGGATGCTATCAGTGCCTGGTGCTTTGTTCTTTGATAAGGCTTCAATGCTGCTTCAACTTCTTTCATCACCAATGGTTCCCGATTATAAGGTACAGGTTGAAATGGTTGTTGGTCCACTTGATCTTTATCATATAAAAACTCTGTATATTCCACCTTTTCTTGATCTTCTCAGCATCATTCAACATAGAACCTTGAGCATCTTGTAACATTCCAATTCGAGGCTGAAACTTTTTCTTTAACTCTCGTAGCTTTAGGAAAGCCGATCTTGTTCCTCCTTTAATAGTTTCTGCTTCTATTTCCTTGCATGCTTCATTGTAGTACTTTTCCTTGTCCTGTCTTGCTGCACATTGGAAATCTGAGTTTTGCGATTTGTCTTTCTTTCTCCTCTGGCTTTAGCTTCTCTGCGTTTCTGGGCAATTTTCATAGTTTCTTCCGTCATCCATTTTGGCCGGTTTTGCTTTTTCATCTTTTGTAGAGACTTCTCGCTTTCATCCAACACAACCTTCTTGATGTCATTCCATAACCCTTCTGGAGCTCTGTCATTTGTATCTAAAGCAACAAATTGATTTTGCAGGCAGTCTTTAAATTCCAGTGGTATATTCTCAAGGTCATATTTTGCTGCATTCATGAGTGGTTTTCTCTTTTTCAACTTTAGCTTGAGTTTGCATACTAGTAGTTGATGATCTGTACCACATTCAGCTCCAGGTTTTGTCTTTGTTGATGTTACAGAGCTTTTCCATCGTTGACTTCCACAGATGTAGTCAATCTGATTTTTATACAATCCATTGGGTGAAGTCTATGTGTACAGTCGCCGCTTGTGTTGCTGGAAGAAGGTGTTTGAGATGAATAGATCATTGGTCTTGCAGAATTCTATCAGTCTTTCTCCAGCTTCATTTCCTGTTGCCAAGTCCATATTTTCCAACTACTTTGCCTTCTTCTTTGTTGCCAACTTTTGCGTTCCAGTCACCCATGACTATCAGGATATCCTGTTTGCATGTTGCAATTTCAGCTTGTACTGTTCATAGAACTCTTCAATTTCATTCTCTTCTGCAGCTGTTGTTGGGGCATATACTTGAATTATAGTTGTATTGATAGGCAGTCCTCTTAGACGAATAGAGATTAAGCGTTCGCTGACTGCATTGTATTTCATAACAGTTCTTGTTTCTTTATTATAAATGCAACACCATTTCTTCTTTCTTTCATTTCCAGCATAGTAGACCATGTGATCATCTGATGCAAAGTGCCCGATGCCAGTCCATTTCAGTTTGCTGACACCCAACAGATCAAGTTGTACACGTTCCATTTCATTATTGGCCACCTCCAACTTCCCTTGGTTCATGCTTCGTATGTTCCATGTTCCAATGTGTAAGACATCTTTACAGCTTCTGACTCTCATTTCATGCGCAGCTACATTAGCAGTCAGACGTCCCGAGGGCTTTGATCCAACCACATCATAAATGCTGGCTTTACTCTGAAAACCCCCATTGAGTATATTTTTATAAATCTTTAAATAACATAAATTCAAATATATCTGACAACCATTGGGAATTTTAAAAGGATCCTTGAACAATACCGAATGTTTCATATTATAGAATAAAGACTCGGTATTAGGATTAAAGTATAATAAAATACAATTCAGTATAACATAATATTTATAACAGAGCTCCATCAGGAATTGCCCAATATCTGATGAAATGAGGAACCTGCAAGTCAAAACAACTGGGGTAAGCAGGATATCTAAGCACTTACTCCCGCAGCACCCTCAACCGTTTACTTAACTGGATGCTACCGTGTAGCTCATCAGGTTTCCTTATGCAACTTAGGGATATATTTACTAATCCGGGCTAACGGTTAACCCGGGCTATCTGCAACTAGGTCCCATTGAATAATATGGGACCTAGTGGCAGATAGCCCAGGTTAACCATTAGCCTGGTTTAGTAAACATACCCATTAATCACAGATCTCCAGGAACAAGCAGGAATGTAGTCTTCACATATGGGTGATGTCTGTACCGACGGAGCCCATGCAGGAACGCTCCCCAGCATCCAATAGGAAAGCTTTTGGGAGCATCCCACTGTGCAGCTGCCTTCCCGCCTTTCCAGTTCTCCCTCAGTTCTTCATTTTCCGCGGAGCCGACAAAAAGCAATTCCTGTCACCGCAGAGAATTTTTTTTTTTCTTATTTTTTGTGGTCACATCTGCCTTCCCATCGACGCTGGTACTGACCCCGTTGGTACTTATTTCTTTCTTTAAAAAAAAAAAATATATATTTGTGAGGGAAGAACTTTCTTCCTTCAGGGTGCATCGACACCAGCTTAGGCGTTTACTTTTTCCCAAAGTGGAAAAAACAGCCAGTGGTTTTAAGAAGTGTTCCAAATGTGGTAGTACAATTTCGGCCACAGATACCCATGGCTGGTGTCTAAAATGTTTGGGACTGGATCATCAACCATCAGAATGTCCTCTCTGTAGGAAGAAGACAAAGGGAGACCTACAGAACAGAGCTGCTAAACTGGGCCTCCTCTTTGCCACCGATGCAATGTCGGTAGCATGAATGTCATCGAGAGCTTCATCTTCCTCTCAAGGATCTCTGGTATCGAAACCTAGGTCTTCATCGAAAACTAGCCAGCCCTCCAAAGGTAGATCTCTTTCTAGGCATCGAGATGCCTTGGGTGTTGCCCTGGAGGAGGACACACCGGCCAAACAACCCCAGCGGGAGGTCCTTGCATCAAAAGCTTTAGTGGGGTCCCAGGATGCTCCCGAGGCCTCCACCTCCGGAGAGCTGTTGGTGCCATGCTCAGGGATCGTGGCCCACAACTTCGATACCGATATCCAAGCATCGACAACCTCCATGGATCAACGTATCCTGGCCATCGAGCGGAGCTTAGCGGCCTTACTGGTGGCCTCTGTACGGGTAAAGCCTTTACAGTCGATTGCTCAGGCATCGGTACCGACAACGGTACTGAAAGAGCCTGCATTGACTTTATTGCCGCTTACGATGCTACGACCCATGCCGGCCCTCAAATCCATTTCTGATACCGAGGTTCCGGCACCGCAACTTTCAGCTACCAGTTTCGAGTAGTATTGAGTATGTGCACAGCACGAGCACCCTGCCCTTCGATACTTTGAGTCTTCCGACTCCAATTTGTGGGACAATGAATCGGCTGGTACCGTGGAAATGAGAACTCTCCCGGAGGACCCATCTCCGTCCCCACTACATTGCATGTCCCCTCCGGAGGACATGTCATTCCAAGACTTCACGATATTGCTCGGGGTCTGTCCATTAAGGTGACCTGAGAAAGAACCTAGGGCTGAAGAGCTTGAAATCCTTCAATACCCTGCAGCCCCAAAGGAAGCTGCATCGAATGCTTCACAATGCTTCGTATGTGGGAGACACCCCTAACTATCTCTCCACATACTCAATGACTCGATACAATGTACCGGGTAGCGGAGTGTCCCAGCTTTTAGAAGACACAATTACCACACCATTCTATGGTGGTGGAATCAGCAGTGCATCGAATAAAAAGTGCTAAGACACATTCCTCAAACCTTCCAGGCAGGGAATCGAGAACCCTCAATGCTTTTGGTCGCTGGTGTTTTCAGGCCTCCATGTTATCGGCCAGAATCATTTTCTACATACTCTATATGGGTATGTTCCTTAGGGAGGTGGCTAAGGATTTGGAGTTGATGGCTCCTCTTCTCCCTGATGACAAGAGAGCTGATTGTCTCACCCTTGTGAAGCATGTTCAAAATGTTTCAAAATTTTGTTAATAGGGCAACGTTTGACTGTTTTGAATGCATCAGCAGGACTTCAGCTATATGCATTGGTGTACACAGGATTGCTTGGCTCCCAAGCATCTGATGTTGAACAGTGGGTTCAAGATGAGCTGGGATACTTTGCACAGGTGAAAACCTTTTTGGCAAGGACTGGCAGGATAAAGCTTCTCAGCTAGAATCTGAGAACACTACTCTCTTAATAGACTTTCTAGATCTACTGCCCACCCAGTTAAGAAAAAGACATCGAAGAAACCTTTTTTCAATAAGAAAAAAGTACTACCCTTCTCACACCCCTGTGGTGCACTGTCCCATCCATGCTCCCCAGAAGGGCAGCAGCAACCAAAACAGCAGAGAGAGGCTCAGACTCCCAGGTCTCAACCACCCCAGCAGACCCAACCTCCTCAGGGTCTTTGACTCCTTTCTGGAGAACATAGCCATCCTGCCTCTGGAGATTCGAGATCCCATCCGCATTCCTGGCAGACTATGTCACTTTGCCTACAGGTGGCATCTTGTAACATCAGAGCACTGGACTCTGTCCATAGTACGGGAAGGGTGCAAACTTCACTTCCGAAGTCTACCCTCCCAGTCTCCTCCAAGAGAGTTCTGTTTGCAACCCACTCTCACCGCTCTGATGTTACAGGAGGTCACCTCCCTTCTCTCACAGGGTGCAATAGAGGAGGTGCCACTCTCCCAGCAAGGTCTGGGCTTCTATTCTCCTTACTTCCTCATTCCAAAGAAGACAGGAGGATACAGGCCCATTCTGGACCTCAGGCAACTGAACAAGTATCTACTTCGGGAGAAATTCAAGAAGATCTCCCTAGGTCAGGGGTTCTCAACCCAGTCCTCGGGACCCACCTAGCCCGTCGGGTTTTCAGGATAACCACAATGAATATGCATGGGAGAGATTTGCATATAATGGAGGCAGTGTATGCAAATCTCTCTCATACATATTCATTGTGTTTATCCTGAAAACCAGACGGGCTAGGTGGGTCCCGAGGACTGGGTTGAGAACCCCTGCCCTAGGTACTCTTCTCCCCTATCTCCAGAGTCAGGATTGGCTCTCTAGATCTAAAGGACGCATATACTCACTCACATTCTTATTCACGCAGAACACAGAAAGGTCCTGCGTTTCCTGTTCCAGGGGAAACATTATAAGTACAGAGTCCTTCCTTTCGGCGTAGCCTCTGCGGCAAGATTCTTTACAAAGTGCATGGCAGTGGTAGCTGCATTCCTAAGGACTCTAGGGTTATTTGTCTTCTGCTACTTAGACGACTGGCTCATTCGAGCAAGCACATCGCTAGAGGCCAATCTTTCCCTATCGCGCACCATGCAGGTGCTGCAACACTTGTGATTTGCAATAAATCTTACAAAGTCCCAACTCGTTCCCTCTCAAACTCTAGAGTACATAGGGGCTCTCCTCTCAAGGGCTTTTCTGCCCCAAGCCTGCTGTGCTCAACTCATTCAGCTTGCATCTCAAGTATGCCTCAAGACCTTTCTCACTGCTCGAGAAATGCTGCAACTGCTGGGCCATATGGCATCTACTGTACAAGTTGTTCTATATGCTCGTCTGCATATGCGTGCAGCTCAGTAGACCCTGGCTTCCCAGTGGTCTCAGGCATCCGGTCGCCTGGGAGACAGAGTAATGCTCTCTACACGTCTCATCTCGTCTCTCCAGTGGTGGCAATCCCCAGAAAACCACCTCGTAGGGTCATCTTTTCAGGTACCTCCACATCAATGTACCCTGACAATGGATGCGTCCAAATTGGGCTGGGGAACTCATCTGGACAAGCTCTACTCAGGGTCTTTGGTCTCATCAGGAGTCAAACTCCACATATATCTGCTGGAACTCGGAGCCATTCACAATGCGCTTAAGGTGTTTCATGACCACCTTCGCTTCCGCACAGCTCTAGTCCAGACGGACAGTCAGGTAGCCATGTTCTACTTCAACAAGCAGGGCGGAACAGGCTCTTGGACACTTTGCAATGAAACCCTACACCTGTGGTCCTTCGCCATACACCGTAGGTAGGTGAATCTGATGCTGTATCTTCCAGGCAAACACAATCTCTTGGTGGACAAACTCAAACGAGTCCTGCTACCCCACGAGTGGTCTCTCCATGCGGACAAGGTTGCTCACATTTTACAGATCTGGGGAACCCCAGATATAGATCTTTTTGCAAGTCCTCAGAATGCCAAACTTCCCCGCTTCTGCTCCAGAACGCCTGCTCAGAAAAACTAGAGGGTAGATGCCTTTCACCTTCACTGGGGTAAAGGCTTCCTATATGCCTTCTCTCCCATTCCCCTCATCCCCAAAACTCTTTTCAAACTCCAGAGAGACAGGGGCTACATGATTCTTATAGCCCCACGTTGGCCACTACAACCGTGGTGTCCTCTACTTCTATGTCTCTCTCAGGTTCAACCAGTAGATTTGCGGTCTGCTGCAGATCTCCTCTCACAGGAGGACCGGACACTGCTGCATCACAATCTGCAGTCCCTACATCTTACAGCAGGACTGCTGAAGGCGTAGCCTTCCAGGACATCAGCCTCTCTCAACAGGTGAAAACTATCCTTTTAGCTTCTAGGAAACCTTCCACAAGGTGTTCCTATGCTTTCAAGTGGCGTAGATTCTCTCTCTGGTGTTCAGAAAGGGATCTTAACCCCTTTTCAGCTCTGGTGGATGCATTACTTGAATATCTTTTCCACCTCTCTTCTTCTGGACTCAAAACCAATTTGGTAAGAGTCCACCTAAGTGCCATTGTGGCTTCTCACATGCCCTTAGATGGTCAACCCATGTCTTCTCAACCACTCGAAGCACGCTTCATGAGACGTCTTCTATTAACTAAGTCTCTCATTAAGCCACCTCCAGTAGCATGGGATCTCAATGTTGCTTTAGGACAGCTTATAAAGCTGCCCTTTGAACCTCTAGCCACTACTTCTCTGACGTTTCTCACCTGGAAGGTCACCTTCCTTATTGCCGTCACTTCAGCAAGACACATCAGTGAGCTTCAGACTCTAGTGGCTGATCCTCCTTAGCAAAAACAGCACACTGCCACAAAAGATAGCAGGAAAAACCAGTCCAAAGACGTGGGCAGTAGAAAACCAAAAAGACTTTATTAATCCTTGTTCGGTAGAGGTAGCCAAAACCCAACACAGACCGTGTTTTGTACAGTACTTCCTCAGGGAAATTGTGGCTCTCTACAAACCATAAAAAATCACATTAATATAAAAAAGACATACATGAAATTTATAAATAAATAATTAAAACATTAATACACATTATTAAATGCAAAAATTGATCATAGAAAAATTAAACACATGTAGAACAATATATTAGTGCTCAAACATTATATAAATACCTTTATGAAAAACATAATAAATTATAGGATAAAATATAGAATAAAATATAATCAAGAATACATATGATTAAATATTATGAATTTAGAAATTATGCACAACAATATATATAAAAACAAATAGTTAAAAGTGTACCATTATAAACAGATAAACTGTTTTAATATTTTTATAAAACCCATCTTAAAAGGAGAACCAAAAGAGGGATGAGAGACTAAGGAAGACGGGAGTGAATCGGAAGCAAAGGAACAACTAGAACAATAAAAAATAATAAAATAAAATAAGAGTACGGTTTGTAAAAGTACCTTATGAACTTATATACCGCCACTTGCTGTTTACCGTGGTATATTTGGCTACGATAATGCCCTTAGGCTATTTTCAATTCACACTATGGAAACCAGAATACACCAAGCATTAAAAACCTCCCTTAACAATAATTAAAAAATGTCTATTCAGGGAAAAGAAACGAACACTAATACCAAATTGTGCTATGGATAAACCTCTGTATTGTGAAATTGAAAATGTATTAAAAATATATTAAAATACATGGACATTGATTGCACCATACATCGTGTGTCAAAATGTGTTGTGCATCACTGTTTTCCACTTATAAGGACAAGCCTGATTTTCAAAAAGAAAAAGGGAAAAAGAAATTTTTTTTCGACATGGATCGGTTCTGGAAGGGAGGCCGAAGGGACTCCTCCCGGTCTCGCCCACCTCCAATAACAGATCCAGACAGAGAGCAAGGGTTAGATCAAGAGAGGATGTACAACGACCACTTTCCACACAGGGGACGTGGTCGAGGACGAGGGAGAGGCAGGTGGGGAATAGACCAAACAGACCGATCATACGAGAAGAGATATTGAATCCTAACAGTGTGATCAATATTTCAACTTATACAATTACATCTGATGAAATTTCTGTGTTAAATAAAGGTTTATCATTTGTTCCTATTAAGAAGTATGATCCTTTTGAAATTCAAGTAGATCTGTATAAATTCTTTAGGAAAATTCATATTCATCATTTCTCCAGGACCAAGCAGGAAGTCAGTCCTCACTTATGGGTGACGTCGGCGCCGACGGAGCCCTCGCGGAGCAATTTTCCCCAGCTTTCAAAGAAAGCCTTTGGGAATTGCAGCGCGCATGCGCGGTCGTCTTCCCGCCCGAAGGTGCCATCTTAGCCAGTCGTCTTTTGTCCGCGGAGCCCTACAGACGTCCCCGTCTTGTCCCCGCGAAAAAGTTGATTTTCCTCTTTATTTTATACTTTTTTTCTTTCGGTTCGACGCCGATCGTTTTCCCGCCCGGACTCGCGACGCCGGTCTCGAGTCCTCTTCCGTTTTTTCGGTTTTTCTGACTTAGTCAGCTTTCGTTTTCGTTTTCCCTGGCAGCCCGGTCCTTTGACCTCGCAGGGGCCCTTTTTCCCCCGATGGCTGCCAGTGGCTTTAAGCGGTGTGGTCGGTGTGACCGAAATATGTCACTAACCGACACACACGACTTTTGCCTCCGCTGCCTGGGCCCGGATCATGAGGAACTGATCTGTGGGCCCTGCAGCAAACTGTCCTCGAAGGCGTTGAGAAGTCGGCGGCATCAGCGCGAGAGAATCTTCGCTGACCCCAGCCGTACCCGGACCTCGTCGGAGGCCTCCGTGTCGAAAGGCTCCAGCTCGGACCGTCGCCGGAGCTCCTCCGACCGGGGTTCTCCCTCCGGGGACCATCGTCGGAAGGAAAAACCCGCGAGGGCGGCGTCGGTGGACGCTCCTGGCTCCGCGAGGGCCAGGTCGCATAGCCCCGACAGCCGCCCCGGGTCCTTGGAGAAGGAACACCTCCCGAAGCGACCTCGCCTGGAGTCGGAGATGCCTGCCCGGGTAAGTCCTGTAGTCCTTCTGGACTCGCCTCCGCGACAGCCGACGTCGGGCCCGACGCCGTCGGGGCCCGAGTCGGGGGCTGCTGGGTCACCTGAGCTCGGACTCAGGTTGACGGCCTTGGAGAGCAGACTGTCTGCCTTCATGGACCAGCAGCGGGCACTGCTCGCTGGCTTCGCTGGCGTCGCTGCCCCGACCGCCGGGACGTCGACGTCCAAGTCGACCCCGGAGACCGAGCCGATCCTCGAGTCGATGAGAACTCGAGTCGATCCTCGGTCGAGGTCGCCCTCGGCCTCCCGTTCGGGACCGAGGTCGCCGACGCCGACTCCCTCGGCGTCGGGGCGGCTGGCGCCGCACCCTGCCCGGGCCGACCCCACCGAGTCCTCGTCGGAGTCGGTCTGGGAGTCTGAGGAGGAAGAGTCACCTGATTCTTTCCGGACTCGGTGTGTCCCATCGGACTCTCCGGAGTCCGAGCCTCGGAAGCAGTCCCCCCCGGAGGATGCCCGGTTCTCGGACTTCGTTAGGGATATGGCCAAGGCTTTGGCCTTCCCTGCGGATCCCGAGGAGGAGCCTCGAGCCGAAGAGCTCGACGCCCTCCAGTATGACTCTCCCGCGAGGGAACACTTTACTGTGCCGGTTCCTCCTATGCTGGAACGACTACTCTTCCGCATGTGGGAGAGTCCGGCCTCCTCGCCGGTCCTGAGCAAGCGGGTCGATTCTATCTATCGAGTCCGCAAGAGCCCTGGCTTTCAAAAGGCACAGCTGCCACACCATTCCATGGTAGTGGAATCGGCCATGCATCGTCTTAAGAGCCAGAAGATGCACTCCTCGGTGCCTCCTGGAAGGGAGGCCCGTAACCTGGATGGCCTTGGCAAGAAGTGCTTCCAGGGCTCTATGCTCGCCTGTCGTGTCCAGACTTACCAGCTATACATGGGCATGTATCTCAGGGATCTGGCTAAAGAGCTAGCCGGATTCTCCGCTGGTCTCTCCGAGGAGCCCTTGCGGAGGTTCCTAGCCTTGTCCACGGGTATTCGGGAATGCTCAAAGTTCATGTCCCGAGCAGCCTATGATGGCTTTGAAGCCTCGGCTCGAGTAGCCGCAGCCGGCATCGGTGCCCGCCGACAGGCTTGGCTTCAGTCGTCCGACCTTGAGCCCTGGGTACAGGACAAGTTGGTCGATGTCCCCTGCCGAGGCGAAAACCTCTTTGGCAAGCCCATGGCGGAAAAGGCTGCACAAATTGAGACTGAGACTCTCACCAGGACCAGGCTTTCTAGGAAGACCTCCGCCCCTTCCCAGAAAAAGAAGGGCTCGGGAAAAAAGTCCTTTTACCCGAGGAAGGCAGCTGCCTACAAACCATACCCCCATTATCAGGCCCCTGCAGCTCCCCAACAGGGCCAGCAGGCCAAGGGACGGGGTAACGGGTCCCGTAGGCAGCAAGCCCCCAAGCCTGCACCACCAGCCCCTGCTCAGCAGGGTGGGGGTTTTTGACTCGCTCAGCATAGCCTCTCCCCCCCCGCTGGTTCCCCCCGGCACCGGAGGCCGGCTGGTTCACTTCGCCCACAGGTGGTCCAGCATCACCGCAGATGCCTGGGTGCTTCAGGTCGTGCGAGAGGGCTACCTTCTCCACTTCCATCAGGTCCCTCCCTCCTATTTTCCGGGAGAGCCTCCGCGCCCCCCTCTGCACAGGGAGTTGCTCCTTCAGGAGTTAGCAGGTCTTCTGCAGGAACAGGCGGTGGAACCGGTGCCACACCACCTGAGAGGTCAAGGCTTCTATTCAAGGTATTTTCTGATACCAAAGAGAACAGGAGGCCTCAGACCCATCCTGGACTTGCGCAACCTCAACAGGTTCCTTGTGCGGGAGAAGTTCAAAATGCTTACCCTTGGAATCCTTCTGCCCTACCTCCAGCAGGGAGATTGGCTATGCTCCTTGGATCTAAAGGATGCCTACACGCACATCCTCATCCACCCAAGCCACCGCCAATACCTAAGGTTTGTGGTGGCAGGAAATCATTACCAGTACAGGGTACTGCCCTTTGGCCTGTCCTCCGCACCGCGAGTCTTCACAAAATGTCTCGCGGTCGTGGCGGCCCATCTCCGGCTTCACGGCCTCTATGTCTTTCCGTACCTCGACGACTGGCTCATCAGAGCAGCGTCCGCTCAGGAGGTCACCAACGCCACGTGCCGCACGGTGACTCTGCTGCAGCACTTGGGCTTTGTCATAAACTTCGCAAAGTCCACTTTGCTCCCCTCACAGGATCTCGAGTTCATCGGCGCAAGGCTGCACACTCCTCAGGCGCGAGCGTACCTACCGCTCGACAGGGCTCAGCGGCTCATGGACCTAGCCGACCGCTTTCGCAGCCAGCCCCTGGTCTCCGCCAGGCGCTTCCTGAGACTGCTCGGCCATATGGCTTCCACCGTCCATGTGACCCCCAATGCCCGCCTGAATATGCGGTCTGCTCAATGGTGTCTCCGCCGGCAGTGGCGGCAAGCCACAGGCGGCCTAGCAGACCTTGTGCGCGTCTCCGAGCCGCTGGTCTCGTCTATCCGGTGGTGGCTCCGGCAGCCGAACCTGATATTGGGAATGCCTTTCCAGTCACCTCAGCCGACCCGGGTGCTGACCACCGATGCATCTCTCCTGGGCTGGGGAGCACATTGCCAAGAGGCTCGTACTCAGGGCCTCTGGACCAAGTGGGAGTCTGCTCAGCAGATCAACTTCCTGGAGCTCAGGGCGATCCGCCTAGCTCTCAGGGCCTTCTCCCACCTGACCTCCCAACAGTCCGTCCTTGTCCAGACGGACAATCAAGTTGCCATGTTCTACGTGAACAAGCAGGGGGGCACGGGCTCCTTCCTCCTCTGCCGGGAGGCACAGAAGCTCTGCTCTTGGGCCGTCAGTCACGGCATTCTCCTCAAGGCAGTTTATCTCCCGGGCCAAGAAAATTGCCTGGCGGACAAACTCAGCAGGGTCCTCCAGCCGCACGAGTGGCGTCTGGATCCCTTGATCGTTCAGAAGCTCTTCCTCAGGTGGGGCCTCCCCACGGTGGATCTCTTTGCCAGTCCTCACAACCGGCAGCTTCCTCGCTTCTGCTCTCGTCAGCCACACCCCCTTCGGGTTGCGGCGGACGCCTTTCTGATCTCATGGTCGGGGAGCCTTCTGTACGCTTTCCCTCCCATCCCGTTAGTCTCTCGGACTCTTTTCAAGGTTCTCCGAGACAAAGCCTTCATGATCCTGGTGGCCCCTCGCTGGCCCAGGCAGCCGTGGTTTCCGCTCCTGCTGCAACTGGCGGTGGAGGATCCAATCCCTCTGGGGGTACAACCGGATCTCCTCACCCAGGATCAGGGGTCCCTACTGCACCCCAACCTCCGGTCTCTCAACCTCATGGCCTGGCTGCTGAAAGGGTAGTCCTTGCTCCTCTTCTCTTGCCGGCGGAGGTGGAGGAGGTCGTCTTGGCTTCGCGACGGCCTTCTACCCGCAAATGCTACGCCCTTAAATGGCGTCGCTTTGCAATCTGGTGTTCCCAACAGTCTCAGGATCCCTTCTCCTGCCCGGTGTCGGTGATCTTACAGTACTTGCTACACCTCTCTAATCTGGGACTTAAGTCCAACTCCGTCAAAGTTCACCTCAGTGCTCTTTCAGCACATCATGTGCCGGTGGACGGCAGACCTCTCTCCAACGACCCTCTCGTAGCGAGGTTTCTCCGAGGTCTCCTTCTACTTAAACCACCTCTGCGCCCGCCAGCACCTGACTGGGACCTGAATGTGGTTTTACAGCGGATCACCTGTCCGCCTTTTGAACCTATGGCTACCTGTTCTCTCCGTTTTCTGTCCTGGAAAACGCTGTTCTTGATAGCCCTCACTTCCGCTAGGCGCGTAAGTGAGTTGCAGGCCCTCGTGTCTGATCCCCCTTACACTAGGTTCTACAAGAATAGGGTAGTCCTTCGGACTCACCCGAAATTTCTGCCTAAAGTGGTCTCCCCTTTTCACATCAATCAGGAGGTGGTACTTCCAACCTTCTTTCCCAGACCACACTCCAGCCGAGCTGAAACGGTCCTCCATACCCTGGACTGTAGAAGGGCATTGAACTTCTACCTTGACCGTACGCGGGAGCACCGTAAAGCTGCTCAGCTTTTTGTGTCTTTTGACCCCAATAAATTGGGGCTCCCGGTCTCCAAGCGTACTCTGTCCATCTGGGTTGCGGACTGTATCTCTTGGGCTTATGGGGCAGCCGGACTCTCCTTAGAAAGTCGAGTCACGGCTCATTGCGTTCGGGCAAAGGCCACGTCAGTGGCTTACCTCCGCTCTGTTCCGCTGGCAGACATCTGCCGGGCCGCTACTTGGTCTTCGAGCCAGACTTTTGCGGTCCATTACTGTCTCGAGAGGGAGTCCCGTAGGGACAGTGCTTTCGGACAGGCAGTCCTCCGTAATCTCTTTGAGGTCTGAGCAACTCCTACCCTCCATCCCGGATGTGGGCTACCGGTGGGTGATAATTCAGCGCAGATTCTATCCTTCTGTGCTGCTGAGCTAGAGGGAGCTCATTTTTGTGCTTAGGGTCTCCGGTAGCCTTGAGCTTGGGAGTCCCATAAGTGAGGACTGACTTCCTGCTTGGTCCTGGAGAAAGCGTAGTTACTCACCTGTAACAGGTGTTCTCCAGGAGCAGCAGTAATCAGTCCTCACTACCCTCCCTCCTCCCCTTGGAGTTGCAATCGTCTGCTTATGTTCTTTTGCAAATTTTTATGCTGTCTTTTTTAGCTATGTCATCTGACTGGCTAAGATGGCACTTTCGGGCGGGAAGACGACCGCGCATGCGCGCTGCAATTCCCAAAGGCTTTCTTTGAAAGCTGGGGAAAATTGCTCCGCGAGGGCTCCGTCGGCGCCGACGTCACCCATAAGTGAGGACTGATTCCTGCTGCTCCTGGAGAACACCTGTTACAGGTGAGTAACTACGCTTTCTTCACCCATCAGGCGATCCCCATAGAAGATAAGTCCATTATCAGTAAGAAGTCGAAATGGGTTCCTCCCCCGCAAACAGATCCTCTCATTGAATCTTTCGAACGTGTGGTATTGCAGCAAGTTGAAAAAATAGTTGAAAATACACGTTTGCCCTTTCAGAATTTGACACGGGGAGAAAATGGCTATAATGTCTTTACAGAAAAATAATGAAATTATTATTAAACCTGCTGATAAAGGCGGTGCAATGGTAGTATTAGATAAAAACAAATATATAGGAGAGGTTAATAGACAACTTAATGATAAAGGTTTTTACCTACGGTTGGATGGGGATCCTACAGAAGGGTTGAAAAGTAGCATAGATAATTTAGTTATCACTGCTTATGAGATAGGATACATTACGAAAAAGGAGAAGGATTTTTTAATGGTGGATAAACCAATTATGCCTACGATTTGTATTTTTCCAAAGATACATAAATCCTTGAGTAACCCACCTGGAAGGCCCATTGTGTCGGCTATAGGATCTTTATTGGAACCCATTTCCCAGTTTTTGGATGTTATTTTAAGGCCACACGTCACGAAGATGTGGTCTTACGTTCGGGATTCCTCTCATGCGATAGAAATCCTTTCTGCATTTAATGATTTGGGTCCTGTTATCATTCTTGTCACATTAGTCGTGGAATCATTATATCCAAATGTACCACAACTTAAAGCATAAACATTATTGAACAATGTCTCCTCACTAGGCAAGATCATAAGCGCATCCCCACCACATTCCTTTTAACATTGGCTGAAATAGCATTATGTAAAAACTTTTTCTGTTTTAGAGATCTGTTTTATCAACAGATTAAGGGTGTCGCAATGGGGTCATCCATGGCCCCTGACGTCGCTAATCTATACATGTTTCAGTTTGAGGAGAATTTTTTAAAAGAGTATCCTTTCAGAAAAAGGGTTAAATTATGGATAAGGTACATTGATGACATTCTGGTTGTATGGGATGGGCCCATGAATCAATTGTCTGAATTTAATATATGGATCAATGAATTAGATGAAAATTTACATTTTCAAATTACTTATGACCCTGTACAAATAACTTATTTAGATCTTTTGATAAGAAAAGAAGGCAATAAGTTCATTACTACTTTATACAGGAAACCAACTGATAGGAATCAGTTACTACATTTATACCAGTTTTCACAATCCTGCATTAAAATATAATTTACCAGTGGGACAATTTCTGAATCAGTGTCACGGCAGGACATGCTAGGGAGATAAAGTTACTAGATGAAATTAATGATGGCTTCTTGGAGCAGCTGGTTCATGAACCGACCAGAGGGGAAGCAATATTAGACCTAGTCCTTAGTGGAACACCAGATGTAGTGCAAGAGATAAGGGTGTTGGGGCCACTTGGCAATAGT
Source organism: Ichthyophis bannanicus (assembly GCA_033557465.1). Taxonomy (NCBI): domain Eukaryota; kingdom Metazoa; phylum Chordata; class Amphibia; order Gymnophiona; family Ichthyophiidae; genus Ichthyophis; species Ichthyophis bannanicus. The sequence goes on along the minus strand of CM066035.1, from coordinate 168,452,319 downwards.
GATCATAGCATGATCGCCTTTGATTTAATTAGTGGAGTAGGGATAGTAAGGAAATCCACAGTACTACCTTTTAACTTTCGAAATGGAGACTATGATAAAATGAGGAAAACAGTTAAGAAAAAACTAAAAGGAGCAGTTGCAAAGGTTAAAGACTTACATCAAGCTTGGGTGTTGTTTAAAAATACTATCTTGGAAGCCCAAGCCACCTTTATTCCACGCTTTTAAGAAAAGTGGAAGGAAGTCAAAAAAACTGTCAGCATGGTTTAAAGGTGAGGTCAGAGAGGCTGTTGTTGCCAAAAAAGCATCTTTCAGGAAGTGGAAAAAAGAGCCAAACGACGAAACCTGGAAACAGCACAAGCACTGGCAAGTCAAATGCAAGGCATTGATAAAGCAGGCAAAGGGAGAATTTGAGAAGAAACTTGCTGCAGAAGCAAAAACGCGAAATAAAGATTTTTTTCAAGTACATTCGTAGCAAAAAACCTGTGAGAGAGTCAGTTGGTCCATTAGATGATAGAGGAGTTAAAGGGGCACTAAGAGGCGACAAGGCGATAGCGGAGAGATTGAATGAATTCTTTGCTTCGGTCTTTACTGAGGAAGATGTAGGGATGTTACCCATGACTGAAGTGGTATTTAAAGGTGCGGAAGAATTGAAGGAAATATCGATACATCGGGAAGATGTATTACAACTATTAGATAAACTGAAGAGTAGCAAATCACCTGGGCCGGATGGTATACATCCAAGGGTGTTGAAAGAACTGAAATATGAGATAGCAGGTCTGCTATTAGTAATCTGTGAACTATCATTAAAATCATCTGTAATACCTGAAGACTGGAGGATCGCCAATGTAACACCAATTTTTAAAAAGGGTTCCAGGGGTGATCCGGGAAACTACAGACTGGTGAGCCTGACGTCAGTACCGGGAAAAATGGTAGAAACCATCATAAAGAATAAAATTACTCAGCATGTAGATAGTCATGGCCTAATGGGAGACAGCCAACATGGCTTTAGACAAGGAAGATCTTGTCTTCCTAATCTGTAATGTTTTTTTGAAGGTGTGAATAAACAGGTGGACAAAGGTGAGTCGGTTGATATAGTGTATCTGGACTTTCAGAAAGCCTTTGACAAGGTCCCTCATCAGAGACTTTTGGCAAAACTAAAGAGTCATGGGCTAGGAGGCAGTGTACTACTGTGGATCAGGAACTGGTGTAAAGATAGAAAGCAGAGGGTTAGGCTAAATGGCCAATTTTCCCAATGGAGAAAGGTGAATAGTGGTGTACCCCAGGGATCTGTGCTGGGTCCGCTGCTTTTGGACATATTCATAAGTGACCTGGAAAGTGGAATAACGAGTGAGGTTATCAAATTTGCAGATGACACAAAACTATTTAAAGTTGTTAAAACCCAAGAGGATTGTGGAAAATTGCAAGAGGATCTTGATAAATTGGAAGACTGGGCATCAAATTGGCAGATGAAATTTAATGTGGACAAGTGCAAAGTTATGCACCTAGGGAAGAACAACCCAAACTATGGTTACACGATGCAAGGTTCCACATTAGGAACCACCACCCAGGAAAAACATTTGGCATCACTGTGGATAACATGTTGAAACCCACGGCCCAGTGTGCCGCCGCGGCCAAGAGAGCAACTAGAATGCTAGGTATCATAAGGAAAGGAATGGAAAATAAAACAAAATATATTATAATGCCTCTATATCATTCCATGGTGAGACCGCATCTTGAATATTGTGTGCAATTCTGGTCGCCGTATCTTAAAAAGGATATAGCGTTATTAGAAAAGGTTCAGAGAAGAGCCACAAAAATGGTAAAGGGGATGTAAGGATACTCCTATGAAGAAAGGCTAAAAAGGTTAGGGCTCTTTAACCTGGAAAAGAGACGGCTGAGGGGAGATATGATAGAAGTCTATAAATTAATGAACAGAGTGGAACGGGTAAACGTAGATCGATTGTTTACGTTATCAGAATATACAAAGACTAGGGGACATGCAATGAAGCTACAGGGTAAACTATTTAAGACTAATAAAAGAAAATATTTTTTCACCCAACGTGTAATCAAACTCTGGAATTTGTTATCGGAGGATGTAGCAAAGGCTGTTAGTGTAGCTGGGTTTAAAAAAGGTTTGGACAAGTTCCTGGAGGAAAGGTCCATAAACCTTTATTAAGAAGGGACCCAGGATATCAATGCCTGACCCAGTACAAGCATTGTGGAACCTGTGTCTTTTTGGGAAACTGCTAGGAACGTATGACCTAGATTGGCCACTGTTGGAAAGAGGATACTGGGCTTGATGGACCTTGGTCTGACCCAGTATGGCATATCTTATGTTCTTATATTGTATCTCCTTCGCTTACGAGAGTGCGGGACTCTCTCTTGAGGGTCTTGTCACTGCACATAATGTTTGGGCAATGGCTACCTCCATGGCAAATCTATGCTCTTTAGCTATTGATGAGATATGCAACGCAGCAACCTGGTCCTCTGTCCATACTTTTGCTGCTCACTATTGCTTGGATAAGGACTCCTGCTGGGATGCCTCATTTGGCCAAGCTGTTCTCCAGCATCTCTTTCAGACTTAGGCCAACTCCTACCCCCTGTCCCGGGTTTTGGTACCAGACATCCTTGGAGGATATATGACCTACTACTTAGGCTTGTGCTCCACAGCTCAATCCGAGCTCATCTCTCTGGCATCTCCAAGCTAGGGAGTCCCATATGTGAAGACTACATTCCTGCTTTATCCTGGAGATAGCGTAGTTACTCACCTGTAACAGGTGATCTCCGGGAACAGCAGGAATTGTCTTCACAACCCAACCTCCTCCCCTAGGAGTTGTACTTTTCCTATTCTCCTTTTCTCCTTTTATCTCGGCTACAGACTCTGAGGAGGGAGAGCTGGAAAGGTGGAAAGGCAGCTATGCAGGCACAGTGTGATGCTCCCAAAAGCTTTATATTGGATGCTGGGGAGCGTTCCCGTGCGGGCTTTGCCGGTACCGACGTCACCCATATGTGAAGACTAAATTCCTGCTGTTCCCGGAGATCACCTGTTAGAGGTGAGTAACTATGCTCTCTCTGCTCATTATAGCTGCTTCTGCTCATAGCTCATTTTGCTCTTCTGCTCTACAAAGATCTTTGTTTCACCATAAGACAGGCTTCTTCTGGAGCAGGAAACTAAACCGGAAAAAGTTCAGTGCAGAAATAAGGCGTCTGACTCATAACGTTTATACTGAGTACCAACCAATCGGGAACCAACTTATACTTGATTGGAGCATCCCAGAAAACCAAAACAAATTTAAAGAACCCATCACCTAAAAACACATTCAAAGAAACATTTCAAAAAAAATTCCAAAAAAGATGATAAATACCTTTTGGAATACTGCACAGCAAAACATACATTTTAATTATAAAAAAGAAAAACCCCAATCAATTTTGTTGTTCAAGCTAAAAGGTTCCAAAACATTTGAGAAATATATCATTGTTCACGTTGTGGTAAGAGTTTTCCCCAGTTGCCTCCACGCAAATTCACTGGAGCATGATCTATTAGCAGAATCTTGAAATACATATGTTATATCAAAATCACTGGCGTCATCCTGAGAAGGATGTAAGATCCATTCATTATTTTGAAAATGCTCTCTGAATGGATGAAATGTTTTCACCCATATCCATTGAAAAATAGTCTTCTTTTTTCCCAGCTATTACGATGTCGGTGCATTTGTTTATCCGACTTCACGTTTCAACAGCAGGCATTACTGTTGATTACCAAGTTTAAAGACCGGAGATATCCAGAGTCCGTGTTGCGTAAAGCATATAAAGGGATCATTTCCAAATCATAGACTGGATCTTACACCCTTCTCAACATGACGCCAGTGATTCTGATATAATAACGTGTATTGCAATATTCTGTAAGTCACTGGTGTCTACAATAAGAAAACATTGGCCAGTGCTTACAGCTCTCCTCTGTTTGGTTAGAACACGTCCCTGGATTTATTTTGGTAGAGGGTGAAATCTTCGAGATGACAGGTTATGTCTGGCTGTCTCTCGAGCCCCTTTTAAAGTTCAGACTAAAGGACACTTTTAAATGTGGGCATTGCACGTTTTGTGTGGTAATGTCTGAAGGATCTACTTTTGAAATTAGCAGTGTTATTTACTATCATCGTTGACTGACTTCCTGTACATCTGTAGATATAGTTTATTTAGATCTTTTTTTGCAACAAGTGCTATATTGGTAAGACCACATGCCAACTACGTGTACGGTTGTCGTAACATAAGAATAATCTCTTGAAGGCCCGTTAGTGCAAAACTGTCTTCAGTATCATGATGTTCAAGACCTGCGCTGTATGGTAATAGATCATGCTCTAGTGAATTTGCATAGAGGCGATCGGGGAAAAACTCTTACTACAACGTAAACAACAATGGATTTTTCAATTAAATGTTTTTGAGCCTTTTGGCTTGAACAATAAAATCGATTGGCTTTTTTTTCCTTTTTTTATATAATTAAAATGTATGTTTTGCAGTGCAGTATTCCAAAGGTATTTCTTCTCTTTGGAATCTTTTTTGAAATGTTTCTTTGAATGTGTTATTAGGTTATGGGTTCTTTAACTTTGTGTTAGTTTTCTGGGATGCTCCAAGTATAGATTGGTACCCAGTATAAATGTATGTGTCGTCAGACACCTTTTTTTTCTGCACAGAACTTTTTCCGGCTCAGTTTCCTGCTGCTGAAGAAGCCTGTCTTATGGCAAAACAAAGATCTTTGTAGAGCAGAAGAACTGTGACTGAGTTGTACAAGGAAACCTGATGAGTTATGTGGTTTGGAGCAATGATCACTATTCAGTGTTTAGATAAGTAAACAGTTGAGGGTGCTGCGGGAGTAAGTGCTTAGATATCCTTCTTACCCTGGTTGTTTTGACTTGCAGGTTCCTCATTTCATCAGATGTTGGGTAATTCCTGATGGAGCTCTGTTATAAGTATTATAATATGTTATACTGAATTGTACTTTATTATATTTTCATTCTAATGCGAAATCTTTATTCTATAATATGAAATTCAGGATATTCAGGGATCCTTTTAAATACCCAATGGTTGTCAGATATATTTGAATTTGTGTTATTTAAAGATTTATAAAAATAAACTCAATGAGGAGGTTTTTTTTACATCTATGATGTTGAGCTCTCTATTCCCCTATGGCCAATTGTTGCCGTAAAGCAGATGAGAAATTGTCCTGAGGTGTTTTTCTCCCTAATTGTGGAGTTTGAATGCTTGATTGTCTTTGCAAACTGTCTCAGCTTGCTTAGTAAATTCCTAATAGTGATTGGTTCTAAAGAGTCTTTTTAACCTGGAAGTGTTTTCTATATTGTGATTGTGTGACTCTGTGTGGCTGTTTCTTTTTTTTTTCTTTGTAGAGTGATGTTTATGTTTATTGGGAGCTTAATATACCGCCCATAACAAAAGCATCTGAGCGGTTTACAATATAACAGCTGCTAGGAAGAAAGGAACGTCAGTACAATTGGACAGGAAAGGAAAGATGAAGTCTAAAAGGAGATAGTAGACAGGACAGAAGCTGGAAGGAGGAAACTGGGGATTGGACATCAGCGAGTGGGTGGGGAGAAAGGGGAGGAAGGTGGGGTAAGGTCAAAGGCAGAACATAAGAGGTGGGTTTTCAGTTTGGCCTTTAAGGTGTTAAAAGAGGGTTCTAGACGGAGTGACGGGAGAGCGAGTTCCAGAGTCGGGCCGAGGAAATAAAAGGCGGATGAGCGGGTGGATTCCAGATGAGTCTGGGATGTGGAAGGGAGGGACATTCAATTAGAGTGGATGGATCGGAGGGAGCGGTGGGGGGTGTGGAGATGAACCAGGACAGCAAGATAAAGGGGAGTGCCGGTGTAGATCGATCTGTGGACAAAGATGAGAAATTTTTACTGGATCCGGAAGGGAATTGGGAGCCAGTGCAGACAAATGAGAAAGGGGGTGACATAATCGAAGTGGGAGGCGTAGGTTAGAATACGGGCGGCTGTGTTTTGAACACTTCGCAAACAGAGGAGCTGGGACTGGAGGAGACCGGCAAGGGAGACATTACAATAGTCCAGGCGTGATATGACGAGGGAAAGGAGCAGTGTGGTCATGGAGGAGGTAGAGAGAAAGAGACGGCGGCACGAAGTTGCCTCAGGGTAAAGAAGGAGCATTGGACTTGCAGAAGAAATGTGGGCCTTAAAAGAAAGAGGAATCAAGGGTAACACCTAGATAGCGCAGAGATGTAACAGTGAGAATAGGGGAGGAGGAAAGCAGAGGGATGAAAGGGGGGTGGGGCTGCCTAAGGTGAACCAGATAGCTGAGGTTCCTTATCGTCACTTCAGTCCAGTCCCTTAATTTCTGGGTTGAGCAACCCTTCCAGCAGCTTGGAGGCTGAGACCATCATCCTTTTGATGATGGTGGGGTATAAATACCCCTGGCACCACCCACTGGCACCAGTAATCTCAGCCTCCAAGCAGCTGGAGGGTTCCTGTAAGCCAGAGTGCTTACGGGGTCTTGGCTAAAGATTTAGTTAATTAATTTAATTTAATATATTTTAATTTCTTTAATTCAGACTATCCCTTTTACTTTAAGTTTTAGTCTAGGCTTGTGCCTTTAATTCTCCTGTTTCCCCCCCCCCTCCCTCCCCTCCCCTCCCCTCCCCTCTTTGCCGTCTTCAACTCTGCTCCAGTGAGGCTCCGGAGGAAGGGGTTTTCCCGTGCAGCGGTGAGGACAGGAGAGCTCTCCTCCGCGCATACCGCGGCCCGTTTCCCAGCCATCGTCTGCCACGGCCGCGACTTCCTCACGCCGAAGCCCCCTAGGCGGCTGAGCACTAGAGGCAGCTCCGACTCTTTCTGCAGCGGCGTCCCCTGCCTCGCGCTACAGCCCCGAGGCGGCTGGGCGCTTGAGGTTCTTGCGGTGAGCAAAAGCGGGTGCAGAGTGTCATCCTCCTCCGCCTCCCGGTCGGAGAGCCCGCAGCTTCTGCCGGCGTTCATCCTCCACCCGCAGGCCCGGCCTCCACGTGGCTGCGGCCTACCACGTGGGAGCCTGCAGAGGACGGCTGGTTCCCTCGTGGCTGCTGATACGCGCCAGTGCTTCAAACCGCAAGTATTGGAATTAAATACTCCTTTTCCAGCTGTTGATTTCAGTGTATAATCAGAGGTTTTGGAGTCCTTTTTGGTGCCATGCCTTTTCACGGCTAGGGGGGAGGGGAGTGCTGGGAGCCTTTAGCTTCAATTCATTTACTTTGTTTCGCTTTATTTTGTTGCCTTTTTTGTTACTTTTTAGCTCACTTTAAGTTTAAGTTCCTTTGGGCCTGGGGGTAGCCCGGTTCAAAGCTATGACGGGCAAGCTGCGGTGTCCTTCGTGCAGTATTCGTAGAGGGACGGCCTCAGAAGCAGGAGTCTGCAGGGGGTGTGCAGCAGAGGCCGCTTCCGTGGAACAAGAGATCCACCTGAGCATGTCTCAAGCTCCTCAGGAGTCAGGGGACCTTCCGGAAGGGGGAAGGGATTCCCATTCTCCCCCGCCTTCATCCTCAGTTGCTCCAGGCTCTTTCCAGTCCCTTCCTTCCCTCTCCTCGGGGGCGGAGGGAGACTGGGGTCAATTTTCACCTGAATTTGTTCTGCTTTTGCACAAAGCCTACTGCTTACGCAAGCAGGGTCCGGCAGAACCAGTAGCGCCGAGGGACAGCATTGATGCTGGGCCAGGAAACTCTAGATCCCTTGAGCCGGGGCCTCCCCCCAAGCGCGCTAGACTTTTGGCCAATGACCAGGTTGAGTCTCCGCCTCGGGACCTCCCTGAGGAGGAGCTTTCGGAAAAAGGAATAGATGAAGGGGAGGAGCTTGAAGAGGGTGAGATCCCGGAGGAGGAGCAATCCCGCATAGTCAGGGTTTTTAGGCGAGAGGAGCTCCCGGCGTTAATAAGTGAGTCTCTAAAGGTACTCAATATGGCTTCGGAAGCTCCAACAGACGAAGAAGCTCTGGAGGATCCGCTGATCCAGGCTGTAAGGAAATCTCAGAAAGTTTTTCCAGTGCACAGAGTGGTTCGCCAGATGATTCAGGAGGAATGGAACCAGCCGGAGTCTACCCTGAGGGGAGTACGTGCGATGTCTCGTCTATACCCATTGCCAGAAACGGACAAGGACCTCCTGAAATCGCCTAGGGTGGACGCGGTGGTCTCGGTGGTAGCGAAGAAGACGACTATACCGGTCGAGGGCGGCGCGGCTCTGAGAGACAGTCAAGATAGAAGACTGGACACCCTGCTAAAACAAGCCTTTGATGTTAGTGCCCTTGCCTTACAGGCCTCCGTTTCGGGGGCTTGGGTGGCTAGAGCTTGTTTGAGATGGTCCCAACAGCTGCAACTGGCTGACAGTCCTTCAGGCGACTGCCAAGAGGTGGCGGCCAAATTAGAGTCCGGTTCGGCCTTCTTAGCTGATAGCCAGTATGATCTTATTAGAAGTCTGGCGAAGAATATGGCCTCGGTTGTGGCAGCCAGAAGGTACTTATGGTTGCGTAGCTGGGCGGCAGGTGCCTCTTCTAAGGCTCGCCTGAGTCGACTTCCTTTCAAGGGGAAGCTATTGTTTGGGGAAGACCTGGATAAGTTGGTAAAGGAGCTGGGTGAGTCCAAGGGGGGTAGGCTCCCCGAAGATAGACCAAGGCTGGGTCGTCCTTCGGCGCCAGGGCGGAGTCAGCCAAAGGACTTCCGAAGATTCCGACAGCCCAGACCGAACCGTTTTCCCAGGGGCCGTTTTCCCTCCAGGGCTCAGAGATTCCGTGGGTTTCGCGGGGCAGGTAGAGGTTTTGGAGCCGCCTCCTCCTCCTCCTCGGCGTTTAGAAAATCACAATGAGAAATCGGGGGTCCAGGAGGGAGTGCTGTCGGTGGGAGGTCGCTTAAGGCAGTTCCGTCCTGCCTGGTCCCGAGTCACATCCGATCAGTGGGTGTTAGAGGTGATTCGAGAGGGTTACGCTCTCGAGTTCACAAAGAGAGTAACCCCCGCATTCGTTCTGTCCCCCTGTGGCCCACCAGAAAAGAAGGTGGCGGTGGAAGCCACCCTTTCGAGGCTCATAGTGCTGGGAGCGGTGTTGCCGGTCCCACAAGACCAAAGAGGATACGGTCGATACTCCATTTATTTTGTAGTGCCAAAGAAGGAAGGTTCTTTCTGTCCTATTCTGGATCTAAAGCAAATCAACCGCTGTCTCAGAGTTCCCCACTTCCGCATGGAAACCCTGAGGTTGGTGATTGCTGCCGTTCGACAGGGGGAGTTCTTGACATCCCTGGACTTGACGGAAGCATATTTACACATCCCGGTCAGAGAGTCCCATCAACAGTTCCTAAGATTTGCCGTACCTAGTGGCCATTTCCAGTTCCAGGCCCTTCCCTTCGGGCTAGCGACAGCTCCCAGGACGTTCACCAAGGTAATGGTGGTAGTGGCCGCGGCTCTTCGGAAAGAAGGAATTCTAGTCCATCCTTATCTGGACGATTGGCTGATAAGAGAAAGTCAGAAGAGGAGAGTCACGTAGTGACCGCCAGGGTCGTGCATTTCCTCGAAGTTGGGATGGGTCATAAATCGTGCGAAGAGCAGTTTAATTCCCAATCAGGAGATCGAGTACCTTGGAGCTCGGTTCGACACCAGAAGGGGAAGGGTGTTCCTCTCAAAGCAGAGGTTATTCGACCTGAGAAATCTCGTTTCCTGTTTTCTGTTAACAAGATGCCCCTCGGCCTGGCATTACCTTCAGCTGCTGGGCACCATGGCAGCGGCAATAGAAGTAGTTCCTTGGGCCCATGCTCATATGTGGCCTCTCCAGCGTACCCTCTTACGACAGTGGTCCCATCAACATCACCCCTTATCCAGGCGGATTCCCTGCCCTCCCCAGATCAGGAGGTCTCTGCGGTGGTGGACAAGCTCAAGGAACCTGGGCTGCGGGATGCCACTCGAGACTCCTCAGCAATGTTCCCTCTAATTTTCTGTAGGCTATATGCGCATAAAATATCAGCTGTGCAGCTTTTGAAGGAAGGTTAAACTTTTGTGCGCCACATAACGACACTCGGAGTTATATACTTTAAAATTTGACTACACGTCAGAATACAGTATGTACACCACATTGATTGAACTAGAAAATATTGTAGAACTAGTGAAAACCATAAACACACAACAACTTTTAAATTTTAAGACGTCTGTGTTGTTTTCTATCAGAATCAGAACCATCATTTTTGTGCGCTCTGTTGTAAAGTATGTGCGCTTGCTTGGCGAGGTGTGTGCGCGCGCACACGTGCACAGCTTAGAGGGAACAGTGCTCCTCAGTGGACTCAACTGACGACGGATGCAAGCCTAGCAGGCTGGGGTGCTCACTGTGAGGGGCAATTCGCCCAGGGCCGCTGGACGCCGGGAGAGTCGCAGTGGTCTATCAACAGGCTGGAGTTGAGGGCGGTAACCTTAGCTCTCCGGGCTCTCGAGCTCTTGGTTCGCCAGAGGGCAGTCCGCGTCCTATCAGACAACGCTACCGCGGTGGCTTACACCAAGGATTGGTAATTCTCATAGCCCCAGATTGGCCTCGACGTCCTTGGTACGCAGATCTAGTGAGATTGACGGCAGACCGGCCGTGGCGACTTCCCTGCAAGAAGGACCTCTTGCGTCAGGGTCCGGTACTCATGCCCCACGTGCATTGGTTCTCGCTTACGGCCTGGCTATTGAAAGGGCGAGGTTCTTGAAGCGGGGGTACTCGGGCTCCGTAATCTCAACCTTGCTGAGCGCTCGCAAGCGCTCCACCTGCCTTTCTTACGTGAGAGTGTGGCGTATCTTTGAGGCCTGGTGTTTAGAACGTCGAATCAGGCCCCTCTCAGCATCAGTCCCCGAGGTCCTGGAGTTCCTGCAGGCAGGTTTCGAGAAAGGTCTAGCGCCTAGCTCCTTGCGAGTCCAGCTGGCAGCTATCTCTTGCTATAGGGGGAAGGTCAGGGGCAAATGTCTAGGGGTACATCCAGATGTTGGCAGGTTTCTGAGAGCGGTTAGACGGTTACGTCCCCAGCAAAGATCTGTTATCCCCCCTTGGGACCTCAACCTAGTCTTGAATGCCTTATCTGGTGAACCGTTCGAACTGCTGGGGAAGTCCTCTCTGAAGGACTTGACGCTAAAGACGGTATTTTTAGTGGCGATTTGCTCAGCCAGACGCGTTTCAGAGCTTTCAAGCCTTGTCATCCCGACCTCCCTTTCTCTCTTTCTTTAGGGATAAGGTGGTCTTGCGTACAGTTCCGTCTTTCTTACCTAAGGTCGTCTCTCCTTTTCATGTAAACCAGGCGGTATCTGCCCTCTTTCACGGAAAGGGATCAATCGGGAGACGGAGAAAAGCTTAGGCTCCTGGATGTACATAGAGTACTGAAGAGGTACCTCGCCCGCACGGCGCCTTTCCGGAAGTCAGAACGCTTATTCGTTCAGTTTGGAGGGCCGCATAGGGGAGAAGCGGCGGCCAAGGCTTCCATCTCTAGGTGGATCAGGGAGGCGATTGCCTCGGCTTACCTCCTCAGAGGGAAGCAGGCTCCAGGAGTGCTTAGAGCGCATTCAACTAGAGCGCAGGCCACGTCCTGGGCGGAAAATAGTTTGGTGCCGCCACTGGACATTTGCAGAGCGGCTACCTGGTTGTCCCTCCATACCTTCACCAAGCATTACAGGTTGGATGTCCAAGGGGCGTCAGATGCCAGGTTTGGCAGCGCAGTGCTTCGGTCCGGAATAACGAACCCCTCCCAGATTTAAACTGCTCTGTTACATGACTGAAGTGACGATAAGGAAGAGGTAATTAGTCCTTACCTGCTAATTAGTGTTCCTGAAGGAACTTCAGTCCAGTCCCTGATCCCGCCCAACTTACGTAGATTCAGGTGGCGGACCGAAGTCTAGTTACGGAGCAAATTCTCTTGCCTGGGACCCGCCTCTAGGGGAGTCTGCGAAAAGAGGTTCAGCTGGAAGGGGCGGAGGGCCGTCGCGGCCTCAGGGAAACCTCCTCCTCCTCCCTTTTTCCTTTACCTCTTGGGGGGGGGGGAAAAAAGAGAAAAACAAAGAGTTTTACTAGTTTAGGGTGCGTGTGAGTTAGGGCAAGTTATCAAATGGTTATAAGTTCTTTATTATCTATCCTTTAAGTCTGCTTTTGCAATAGTTTACTGGTGTCAGTGGGTGGTGCCAGGGGTATTTATACCCCACCATCATCAAAAGGATGATGGGCTCAGCCTCTAAGCTGCTGGAAGGGTTGCGCAACCCAGAAGTTAAGGGACTGGACTGAAGTTCCTTCAGGAACACTAATTAGCAGGTAAGGACTAATTACCTCTCTTGTAAAGGTTAATATGAAGAAAGTTGGAGGAGAGCCAGGATGCCACAGAGGAGAGACATTCACCTACAAAACCTTTTAAAGTAAAGCCACAATTTAATCCAATAACAAAGGCTCACTCTTATAATCCCTATCCTATAATCACTAACGTGTTTTAACAAACAGTATAGAATATCTTATAGTATTTTTTTGTCGGATCGTCTGTAATGAGGATGTAAAACATACTTGTGTAACAGACCCTCCTTTTTATTCGGTTTTAAAAGGTCACATCGACCAAATTTGCCTGGGGCTATAGATGGCCCGAAGGACCAGCCTCCGCAAATAACCAACTTAATAAGTGCTACATGCTAAATGCTCCCCTTCCATAGAAATTTTTCTGTAACTACTGAATGTCTCATATGGGGAAACAATATTACTCATCTGAACCGGTGAGGGTTCATGTGGTGTGGCGATAATCCTTCTCTTTCTCCATTTGTCTTCATATCACTCCCGCCTAATCCAATACTCTCAGTTCATCTCATTTCATCTTTCCGGGAACGAGGACTTGCCCACCGCTATAGTTTCCTGTTAGACATTCAAACAACAGTTGGGTAATCATGGAAGGGGAGCATTTAGCATGTAGCACTTATTAAGTTGGTTATTTGCGGAGGCTGGTCCTTCGGGCCATCTATAGCCCCAGGCAAATTTGGTCGATGTGACCTTTTAAAACCGAATAAAAAGGAGGGTCTGTTACACGAGTATGTTTTACATCCTCATTACAGACGATCCGACAAAAAAAATACTATTTCTATACTGTTTGTTAAACACGTTAGTGATTATAGGATAGGGATTCTAAGAGTGAGCCTTTGTTGACGGAGGAGAGACAGGCATTGAGGGGAGTGATGTCGAGAGCAGTGGAGTCGGTGTGGTGGAGGAAGAAAATATTGTCTGCATAGTAGTATGCAGAGATACCGTGGTGTTGGACCAGGAGAGTAAGAGGGGCAAGGAAGATATTAAACAGGAGGGGTGCAAGAACAGAACCCTGGGGGACACCACAGGGAAGAGGAGTGGAAGGGGAGGAGGTAGACCCGGAGAGAACCGAGAAGGATTGACAGGAAAGGAAGGAGCGGAACCAGTGGAGAACTGAACCGGCAAGACCGGCATCGTGGAGACGTGCGATAAGGGTGCGGTGATCGACGAGGTCGAAGGCGGTGGATAGATCAAGAAAAACAGCGAGAGAGATTACCACGATCATGGGCAGCGTGCAATTCATTAAGGAGCGAGAGAAGGATAGATTCCGTGCTGTGACCGGGGTGGAAACCTGATTGCCGGGGGTGCAGGGTAAAGGAGGCTTCAAGGTGGGAGGATAGTTGGGTAAAGACAAGTTTTTCCAGGAACTTAGAGAGGAATGGGAGATTGGAAATGGGGCGCTAGCTGGAGGGAGAGGAAGGATCCAGGGTGCTCTTCTTTAGAATGGGGCAGATAGAAGCGTGCTTCCAGAGGGCTGGGAAAGTGCCAGAGGAAAGGCTAGAGTTAGATGGAGAGAATCTGGGGGGAAAGAGCTAGGGAGGATTCTAGAAGCCAATGGAAGGGAATAGGGTCGATGATGCAGGAGGTTTTTCGGATGGAGGCGAAATCTTTAGAAAAGACTGAGATGTTGATAGGCTCAAAAGAGGACCAATGATGTGAGGGGGGAGGTGAAGAGGGAGTGGGAGGGAAAGGAGAGGAGGAGGAGAAGTAGGGACTACAGGGGGGTGAGAGGAGGGGGCATGTAGGAAAGGAGAGACGGAGGGAAAGGACTTTTTGAAGCAAAGTGAGAGGCTAAGGAAGCGTGATCAGGGGTGACGGGGAGGGGGTGGGAGTGGAAAGGGAGTGGGGCGCAGAGAGAGCGCGGAGGACAGAGTAGAGCTGACGGAAGGAATTGGCAGAGGAGGAGATGAGGTTAGAGAAGTAATCTTGCTTAGCCAAATGAAGGAGGGAGGCGATGGTGACGATGACAGGAGCAGAAATGGTCCAGAATGGAGGGGGAGGGGTGTTTGTGCCAGAGCTGCTCAGCACGATGGAGGTACCTACGATGGAGGAAAAGGCCGGGATGAAACCAGGGGTGGCGAAGACTGCGGGGAGCAGTTCGCGGCCAAAGGGGGGCAAGATTATTAAGGGCAGTTGAAAGAGTTGAGTTCCAGACATGCACCTGGGTGTCAACAGAGAGGAGGTGGAAGTCTGCAGGAAAAAGGACATCAGATGGGGGGAACTGAAGAAGGGTATTGGCATTAACATGATGTGACTGGGGGGGTGGGGCAAGGCTGAGGGGAGAACCTGGAGGAGGAGATGGGGAAAGAGAGGACGGGGATGGAGAAGAAGAGGCAAGAATGATCGGACCAAGGGGGAGGGGGGACAAGGGGGAAGGGACAAGGGGGACAAGGGGAGAGGGGACAAGGGGGAAGCAAAATGAGAGATGAGGAGGTTGAGAGAGTGCCCGGCTGAGTGGGTGGGAAAGGAAACGAACTGACGGAGGGAGAGATCAGATAGGAAAGAAAGGAAGGCAAAGTCCCGGGGGGGGGGGGGGGTGGAAGGGGAGACAACATGGATGTTGAAATCCCCGAGAATCAGAAGGTGAGGGTAGAGAAGAGAAGCCTCAGATAATGTTGCAGGAGGGCATCCCACAGAGGGACTGGCAGGGAGGGGGGAGCATAGACGAGGAGAAAGTGGAGGGGGGGGAGGTACCCAGATGAAGAAGAGCAGGTGAGGGTAGTGAAGAGCAGGTGAGGGTTGTTGGGGGGAGAGAGAGAGAGAGAGAGAAGAGCGGTAGAGAACTGCGCCCCCCCCCCCCCCCCCCCCCCCGCCGCTCCTAGTAGCCTGGAGGTAGGCAGCGGTTGAGGAGGAGTTCCTTGCCATCCTTCAGCCAGGTCTCTGTCAGAACAAACCAAGGGCATGCTGGGAAATGATGTGGATCAGAAGATTGTGAGCGGATGTAACGGCAGTTTATGGTGCAAGCTGTAGGAGCAGAAGAGTTTTGGGGGGGGGAGGTGGGACTGAGGGGAGAGGAGAGCAGTAAATCAGATTGGAGACATTTTCTAGCGATAGGGCCTAAGGGGGTGGGGGCTGGAGGAGCGGGCCGCCAATCCCAGTGAACAGGAATAGTGGTCATGGTGAAAGAGGAGAGAGAGAGAACAGCAAGAGGGGGAAGCAGTGAGGTTGAAGCTAGAGGGATGAACTTACCGTAGGGTCGAAGAACAGGAGCTGATGGACCTGGAACACCAGGGGTGGAGATGCTGGACTGAGGGTTTGACTGGTGGGGGGGGGGGGGGGCGGTGGGATGTATGGACTCTGGACTCTCGCCCCCGATCTCACCCCCGATCAGCTCACCCAAGGAGCACGATGAATGTTTATATGAGAAATTAGCATATACTGCCTCCATTGCATGCAAATACAGTGCGATCGAGAAGTCTCTCCGCACTGAGTGCTGAACTAAAAAGGAGAAAGGAAAACCTTACCCGATTGTATGCAAATGCCCCTAGATGCAGAGTTTGTCCCACCGCGGGTGGTTGCCAACCAAGTGCTGCTTCCCCTGAGCACCTCTGGCATCATTGATCTCCTCTGCGCTTCTCTGGACAGTGCAAATAAGTCACCATAGGTCCTGAGACAAAGCAGCAAACTTCCTGCCAAAACCTGAGCAGTTCAGCTGTGACTGTGTGTGGCTGAGCAGCTCTGATTCTGGCAGGAAGGTACAATGCTGTGGGTCCCCCAGTTACCACCCGCGGTGTGACAAACTCTGCATCTGGGGGCATTTGCACATAGGTAGGTTTGCCTTTCTCCTTTTAATTCAGCACTCAGTGTGGAGAGACTTCTCAATCACACTGTATAAGGGAACAGATGAAAGGGAGCTGGATTTAGCGAATGCCCTTTCTCAAGAGTTCAAAGCAAGTTACATTCAAGTAAAGTAGGTATTTTCCTGTTCCCAGAGAGCTTACAAACTAAGTTTTGTTCTCAAGGCAATGGAGGGTTAAGTGACTTGCCCAAGATTACAAGGAGTAGCAGTGGGATTTGAACCCTAGCTTTTAGTCTAGCCCACTGCTCTAACCATTGGGCCACTCCTCCACTCCAGACTTATAACTCATGGATACATCGTATTTTGAGTAAAAGCTGTCTAATTATGTTACGTTCATACTGTATAATTGTAAGCCATTTAGGAATATATGGATAGACTGACAACAAATCAATATAAATGAAATGAAAGCATCAGTTGTGGTTGGAAAGAATAAAGATTTAACATGCCGATATTCAGCCACCATGGTCAGAGTTTAGAAGAATGCAGTGTAAATCTGGATATTCAGTGCCGGTTTCTGAAGAGTGTCTGGCACTGAATATCTACATAGAACAGTGACTTTTGGAATTAGCCAGACAGTGACGCTATTTGGCATCATTATCCAAATAACTTAGGATGGCCTTTTTCTTGTCATTAATTATCAAGATAGTGGTAATATTCAGCACTGCTGCCTGTATAATTCACTGCTCTACCCACAGACTGCCCCAGCATTATCTGAATATAACTTATAGCACCTGCTATCTGGATAAGTGGTTTTGAATATCTGGTCCAAAATGTTTTCTTAAATTTCCTTTTATGTAAACCTAATAGAGGCTTTTTACTAATGTGCACTAAGCTATTGCACCTTGTAACTTGCAATTAGCGCTACAACCATGGTGCATTACGCGCAATACCCTGCGTTAATTGTCGGAGGCATGGAAAGCATTTCCCCGGCAGTTAACGTGGAGCTCTGTCCCATAGTGCATGCTGAATTAGCGCAGGTGCACCTAATGCCACATATTGGTTAGGTGAACTCATGCTAATGTAGTTACTGTGCGATATTAACACTGAGCGTTAATTGTGCAGAGCTTACCACTCCTACTCTCTGCCCCTACCCTACCCACTCGTGCCTCTAACGCAGGTTGCACAATTAACACAGGAATTATCCTGCGCTGTCATGGCCCTCTGCTATTTGGTAACACGCATCTCAGCGTGCCTTTAGCATGTGCCAGAACGCACACTGCCAAGGTAGCACCTGTTAGTAAAAGACCCTCAATATTGGTCCATGAGTTGCTTGATTTGTTGAAGCTTTGAAAATATTCTGTGGTTCTTTATTTCCAAGTTATATTATATCTGTAGCTCACTGAGACATGCAGAAGAGGTGAAAATGATAATCCAATTTCTCCAGATAGACACCAAGATAGCAAGGTTATTGGACTCGTCTGCTGAAGAGACATCTAACAGGACCATTTTAATAGCTGCTTTTACATTAGTCTTAGATATAGATGATTTTAAAAAATTTTTTCAGAGACATTCCATATCGTCCTGCTAGACCACTCCAGATAAGTGGACTGGTCCAGCAGATTGGAGACAAAGAACCAATAAAAAGCCCAAGTTTCAATGACATCACTCCCATGCCTGTATTCGCCTGAGCCACGAGTATTTCTTTGTGTTCAGCAGATGGTGGATGGATTTTCTACCCTCTGAAGAAAATCTGAAGAATTGAGAGGAAAAGATCGATTAAACACGTGTGACAGACCACTTTGAATGTGACTCACTTGAGCTTGAAGTGGGAGGCTCCACTAGACTGTGGTTGTTTTGGTAAGGAAATTGGTTCAGCCCCACGCTCTTAACCTGGATAAGAGCCTGTTGAGCAGCCAGAAAATTGGAAGGATGGAAGAATTCAGCAGACTTGCACAACCTCAGTGCCCCTTCCCCCATCCTCTGTTCCCCCTGCTTTCTGTTGAAGATTGCAGAAAGCTCGTGAAGGAATCTGCCTGCCAGCCACCTTAAACACAATGCTGCCAAGCCAGAGAAACAATTTCAGGGGAGTAGGGCTGAGTCCGACACAGATCCTCTGCCTGAGTCTCTCAGGGAGTGAGTACCAAGACGACTTCGTCATATTCCTTGTCAGGGGCTCCTAATTCGGTCTGTGTGGGACACAATTCGGGGTGGACTGCTAGCGATCATTGGCACTGTGTGCGGGTTTCCCGCAGTTTTCTGCACGTGCCAGTAGAGTTTTTAATATTGTGCGCTTGGCA
This sequence comes from Ichthyophis bannanicus, assembly GCA_033557465.1. Lineage (NCBI taxonomy): Eukaryota > Metazoa > Chordata > Amphibia > Gymnophiona > Ichthyophiidae > Ichthyophis > Ichthyophis bannanicus. The sequence continues at coordinate 168,433,963 of CM066035.1, read as the reverse complement.
GTCGAGTGGTCCTTGGGCACATTCTCACTGAGCAGCTCCAATGAATGTTCCTACTCTAGCACCTGTAACATGCGTTGCAATAAAAGCACAGCCAACTTGCGCCTTTGGGCTGTCATGGCCTTAGCATGTGCTGTTGTGATACTTGACTTAAATCTCTCTTCTTCCAGAAAACACTGTTTGGCTTGTGGCAAGCGAGACTCCTCCAGCTTCTGAACTCTGCCCTTCTTGCATGGCTGCTTTTGAGTTGTACTTGGAGGGCCTACTCTTCTTCTTTGAGCTGGGGGATGCTGTTAGTCCTACCTTGTCTGCCTTTAAGGCAGGAGGTGTCAGATGGCACTTCAGATAAGGATATTCAGCTGGCCGGAGGCTCCGGCGACCATGCTGTGGGCCTCTCCCCACCTTCTAGGGGATCGATGGCGACTATGCTTCCTAGTGTGTGGGGTCATTTTCCGTGAGGAGAGCTTCCAGAATCCGGATTGTCTTCCCTGGGATTTTTTTTCTTTTACAGTAGGCCTGCTAATTCTGGTGTGGAAATCAGATCCTGCTAATTCTGGTTTTCCCTGAGTGCAGTCTTCTGAGGGACAGGTTGAGTGTGGAAACCCTGTTTGATTGATGGTTACGTGTCCCTAACAAAGGGTGCACTCTGGTGATGGGAATCAGCTGGGATCTATCTGAAATTTTGGACTGTGATTTGGATTGAAATGTTTGATGTGGATAAAGAAGTACGCTCGCCTTCAGAGGCTTGTGAGGAGGCTGATGTTATCTGCCTGTTCCAGGAGTAGGAACTGGAAGCATTGATCCCAGGGTCTTACCATCTTGAGCTTGGCAGATGCTCCAGACATGGAGCAGGAACTAAAGAGAATCCACTCCTGCAAGGGGTGCAGAAGTCTACTACTGTCTCCCATTACCGGAGGAGCTCAGGGTCTTGTTCAGTCGGAGTGGGATTCCCCCAACACCTTGTATAAGATGTTGCATACTCTCCCGGAGAGAGAGTGTTTTGTGGTTTGATATTTCCAAGGTGGATGTCAGGTCACAGCGCTTACCAGACAGACTACCATTCCTGTGGAAGGCAGATTTGGCCTTGGAAGATACGCTGGACTGAAAGGTGAATTTGTGTTGAAGAACCAGTTCACTGCGGCAGCTGCTATTCTTCAGTTGGCAATATGTGTAGACTGGATGTTTCGGGCCCTGTTCCAGTGGATTAAGTCCCTCTTCCACCGGAGGATTTACCCCTCATTTATAGTCTGCTATGGCCTTCCTTTCTAATGCATGTATGACCTGGTACGTCTAGCGACCAGGAATTGTGCCCTCTCGATGGTAACATGGCTTTGGCTTGGCTTTGACATGGGGCGGCGGACTCCTCTTCCAAAGCCTGATTGCCCATCTGGCCTTAGAAGGACGCTTCTGTTGGGTCTGATTGGGAGAAGCAGATAAAGGACCTAGCCAAGACAAAATCTTCTGCCGCCTTGAGGAATGGTCTAAGGGGCCTGTGTAGCGGCAGGAGCTCCTTTTCTGTCCGCTTTTGCCTATTCCTTGCAGGTATGCTGGTCAGACTCCCGGAGGTCTCAGGAATTCCATCGCTACTGGCCTGGAGGGCCTTTCTTCCCCTTCTGGACTTTGGGCTCATTCTCAGCCCTTACGTGCAGCATGTGGGCCCAGGGACTTGTTCCCGTCCAGAGGAGACCCCTCCTGGGCTGCGCAATGAAGGTTTGGGGGTCCTAGTTCCTCTGGGTGAAGGCAGGCTTTGCCTTTTCTTTAAGGAATGGGTCCAGGTTACCAAGGATTGCTGGGTGCTAGACACATTTCAGTTCAGCTATGTCCTGGAATGCAAAGAGCAGTTTCCGGATGCTTTCATAATCTCCTTTTATGGATCTGGAATTCCTGGCTTCTTTGGATTTGGCCAAGGTGTTTTTTGATATCCCAATCTGGGCAAATCAGCAAAGTATCTATCTGTGTTTTGCTGTACTTGGCTCTTGCTATTAGTTTGCCACTCTCCCTTTCAGGATCTCCATCGCCCTAAGGATGTTCTCTAAGATCATGGTGTGGCGGCTGTGGTGCAGAGGGATCTGTGTCCATCCATATCTGGATGACTGGCTCTTCTGGGCCCATTCCCTTTTTCAGAGGCATCTCAGGTGGTACCTCGAGTGGCATCCTTTTTTGAAAACTTCGGTTGGTTGATCAATCGGGGAAAGAGTCGGCTGTTGCCTTTCCAGTTCCTGGAGTTCCAGGGAGCACGTTTTGACTCTTGAGTGGGTAGTAGAGGGTTTTTTTTTTTCTCCTGCCAGAGGAGACGGTCAAAAGACTGTTGGATTGCCTGGCACTGTTTTGTGTGCAGCAGGTTCCTAGAGTCTGGGATTATCTTCAGCTCTTCTGCTTAATGGCTGTGACCATAGAGATAGTGCCGTGGCTGCATGCTCACATGCAGCTTCTCTAGCAATTCTTGTGGACTCGGTGGTCTCAGAGTTCTCAGGAGTTCGAGTGCAGGCTCCTGCTCCTGATGATGGTGAGGAGCAGCCTGTGGTGGTGGCAGCAGCCCTGTCATCTGAGGAAGGGCGTGCCATTGGACAGTTTCTCCTGGATCCTGCTGCCAATGGATGCCAGTCTCTCAGGCTGGGGAGCCCATTGCCAAGGCTGTATGGCTAAGGGCTGTTGGAACCACTGGGAAGTGGTATGGTCCATCAACTGTGTCGACGGGGGCCATCAGGTTGGTTCTAATGTGTTTATGGCCCCTGGTCTAGGGCTGAGCAGTCAGAATGTTGTTGGCCAATGCCATGGTGGCAGCTTATGTCAATTGGCAAGATGGCACAATTAGTGTTGTGGCAGCTCTGGAGATGGCTCTCCTGTTTTGCCTGAGTGGAGAAGATCCTCCTAGCCTTGTTGGCTTAGCATCTTGCTGGGGTGGACAGTGTGGAAACAGACTTCCTCAGCCGTCACTCTCTCGATCCTGGAGAGTGGGAATTGAGTCAGGCGGCATTTCCGTTGATTTTGTGCCTCTGGGTTCGCCTGACATGAATCCGATGGCAGTCTGTTCCAGTGCCAAAGTTTACCACTTCTTCAGTCTCTACACGGAGTTGGGGTCCAAGGGCGTCAATGCCCTGAACATGCCTTGGCCAAGTCATTACCTGCTGCATGTTTTCTCCATGATGGGGCATATGATTTGGCATATAGAATGCCACCCGAGTAGATTTGTTCTGGTAGTGCCAGATTGGCTGAGGAGAGAGAGATCTGGAGACCTGATGCGGCTTCCACAGGAGCCTTCTCTTTGGCTGCCTCTGTCTCGGGGCCTATTGTGGCAGGGACCAATCATCCTCGAGGACCCAGTTCCTTTCTTGCTTACGGCTTGGCTCTTGAAAGGAGACTGCTAGTGTGTGTCTAGTGCTCAGGGCCCTGATGATGGCCCCTTTTGAATCGTTGACGTGTACTACCTTGAACAGGGGCGTCTCAAGGCAATCTGCTGCCTGAGGTGAAGTATGAAATGCTGCCCCCCCCCCCCCCCCAGGGCTTTTTCAGAAATCCAATCAGAGACTGAACCAAACCAAAAAGCCGATTAGATTATATAGAGGAAATGCAAGATGCTTGTACACAGGGCCGTATCAAGCTGCAATCGCACCCTGTGTGACTTGCAGCTCGGGTGCACACCCCCCTCCCCCATACCTCCGTCCAGCACTGCCTGCTTTTTCCCTGCTGCTGCCGCCCTCTTTTTTTTTTTTTTTTTCACGGCGGTGCCGGCAGCAGGGAAAGAGCAGGCAGCACTGGACGGAGGTATGGGGAGGAGGAGGAGGGGGGCATGCACCCGATCTGAAAGGCACTGGCACTTTAAGCAGATCTGTCCCTCCCTACTCTGACATCGCGTTGGAGGAGGGAGGGACCAGACCTGCTTAAAGTGCTGTGAAAAGGCTTGGGGAGCGCATTTCGGCTGCCTGCTATTGTCCTGCCAGCGGCGGCAGGGCAACAGCAGACAGCCGAAATGCGCCCCCCCCAAGCCTTTCTGCCCTGTGCGGCTGCACCTCTTGCACAGGTCTAGGTACGGTTCCGTTTGCACACCAAGGAACTAAAGACAGCAAGAACCAACAGCACAGTTTATAAAACTAAATTCTAACTAATTTTTATTTTGTTGTTATAAACTGCGTTATGGTTCTTGCTTTTTCTTTTTCAAAATATATTTTGCATCCACAGTAGGTGCAGAGCAGAACCAGGGCATTCACCCACAGAATTCAATATTTTAAAAAAAATCTGATTCTGATCCTCTCACTAACAACAGCCACTACTCTAGTACCAGGCATATTGTGAACTAATACAAAACCCTACAATAAAGAGCAAACCTACCATACCATACCATATCAGCACAATCTTCCAAAACTCACATTAGTAGCCCATCAAAAAAAAATACTACAGTGGGCCCTGGAACATCCATACACCTATTTGAAAAGCTGAACAAGTCAAATTACTACAGTACAGTATAGATCTTTATGTACAAACTCCATGTTAACAGAACACCTGACCTCAGTCACATATTCGCAACATCGACCCTCACCAAGTATATAATAAGTAACCACAATCTAAAGTAAAAATAAAAATATGTAGACAAAATTTAAATTGAAACACCAAGAAGCCAGAGTCCACATGCAGTGCAACATCAGATAAATAAGAGATGCAGTTCCCCAATACTGTGTAAAATATAAAAATAGCACACACTCCAATCACCAAAAATTAAATACAATTATTTTGTCTACCTTTGTAGTCTGACCATTTTATTCTCTGATCATGCTGGTCCCTATCTGAGGCTTCTGCTTTCCTGCTTCTTAGCTCTCTTTCTGTGGTCTATGGTCCATCTGCCATCTCTTATCTCTCTTGTTTTCTTCACTTCCTTCTATCAGCCCATTTCCAATTCCAGTAAACCTCCCCAGTATCAGCCCCCTTTCCAGTCCTTCCCTCCCAGTACCTTCCAATGTCAACCACCTTGCATTCCCACGACTGCCACTGGTGTCCATTCCCTCCCAGTCTCCCTCCTTCCCCACTGTCCAGCCCCTTCTAGTCCAGATATCATCCTAGATATCAGTTCATGTCCACTCTCAGTACCACCCCCCAGTCAGCTCCCTTCCAGTCGCCCTACCCTCTGTCCATCCCCCTTCCAGTGCCATTTGCATGTCAGCTCCCTTTCACCCTCTTTCCCCATTACCCAACCACCTACCACTCCCATCCCCAAGTGTCAGCTCCCTTCCAGTCCCCCTTCAGTACATCTCGGGTGTCAGCTCCTTTCCAGCCCTCTCCTTCCCCCGTGTCAGCTCCCTTCCTGCCCCCTCCTTCCCCTGGCAGACCCTCTCATTATTCGCTCCCTTCCAGTCCTATTCTACCATCCTCCCGCATCAGCCCATTTGTAGCCCTAGCCCCTAGTTTTCTTCCAGGGCCAGCAGCACGCTCCTCCTCTCCCCCATTAGCCCATTTCCAGTCCTATCCCCCTTATCAGCCCACTCTAGTCCTAGCCCCCTAATCAGCCCATTTCTAGTCCTAATACCCCCTCCCGATCAGCTCATTTCCAGTTCTAACCCCCCTATCAGCCCATTTCCAGTCCTAGCCCCCCCCCCACACTCCAGGGAAATTGGAAAAAAACAACAACCTGGCAGCAGAAGTTGAAGCTGCCGCTGTGTCAGCAGCAGAATGAAGTGCCCTGCAGCCGCGGCCTCCCTGGCGGAACCCAGAGTGTCCCTTTCTCATGGCTCTGTTAAGCCCGCCGGCGGGCTCAACTAGCAGAGCTGCGAAAAAGGGAAACTCTCCCTTCGCAGCTCTGAAAAGCCGGCGCTGAGGGAAATAGGAGGGTTCTGCCGGGGAGGTCGCAGCTGCGGGGCACTTCATTCTGCTGTTGCCGTGGTGGCAGCGGCTCCTGTCATCGGGGTATGTGTTTTGTTTTGGGGTTTTTTTGAAGGCCGAGTGAGGCGGGCTTTTTGGGGGCAATTTTTGCCGCCCCCAAAAAGTTGCCGCCTGAGGCCAGCGCCTCACTCGGCCTCATTATAGAGCCGCCCCTGACCTTGAAGGATTTGACATTTGAGGTGGTCTTCTGGTTATGATTTATTCTGCAAGATGGATTTCAGAGCTGCAGGCTCTTGAAAAGATCCCTTCTGCCCTTTCTATTCAGCCTCTGCTTTCCTTCTTGCCTAAGGTGCTTTCTCCCTTTCATGTGCACCAGGTGGTCTTCCTGTCCACCTCTAAGGAGCAGTGTCGGGAGAAGGCTAAGGATTTTTGCCTTGTGGATGTCTGGAGGGTGCTTCTCCAGTACTTGGAAGTTTTGAATTCCTTTAGTAAGTCAGACCATTTTTTTGTGCTGTTTGCTGGCCCGTGCAAGAGTGACGTGGCAACTAAGTCAATTTTGAGGCGCTGGATTAAAGAGGTCTTTGCCTTTGTTATGGAACCATCCAGTTCCAGAGGGTTTGTGTGCCCATTCTGCCTGAGCGCAGGCATCCTTTTGAGGGGAGCAGAGCTCAGTAAACCCTGCAGATATTTGTCGGGTGGCAACATGGGTATGACTTTCCACTTTTGTCAAGCATTACTGCTTGGATGTCCACGCGAGGGTGGACACAACCTTGGTGCAAGGGTTTTGCAAGCTGTTGTGCCGCCTTCCCGCCCGGTGGAGTTGTAGCTTTGGTACATCCCACTGGTCAGTACTGGTCTAGCAGGATGATATGGAAGGTGACATTTTACTTGGCAGTAAATGTCCTTTCATTGAGTCCTGCTAGACCAATCAGGACCCGCCCTGGAACTGTTTGCTCTGTTCTTCTGAGGTGGTACTCTGGGGTCCACTGTGATTTATATACTTGGTTCTGCAGGTTCATAGTTTACTGACAGCCTTATGTTTATGCTTTCCTTTTTATTGTTCTATACTGGTGATTACTCATTTGTTGCCCACAGTTGAGGTTGTGTGAGGTTTGCTATTTTTCTCCCGTACGCTTTGGGACGAATACTGAAGGGGCCTCTGGTATCTGAGGCGAATAGAAACATTGGAGTGATGTCACTGAAACCTGGTCTTTTTATTGGTTCTTTGTCTCCACCAATCTGCTGGTAGGAGATCACAGCCACTTGTCTGGACTGGTCCAACAGAACTCAAGAAAAGGACATTATCTTGTAAGTAAAATGTCACCTTGTATTGTATGGATCCAAAATTTGTTTTCCTGGACTTAAATTCAGCTACTCAATCTGTTAGGAAAGAATAATTGTACTTAATGCTATGTCTGTTGCCTTGGCTATGTTTTCCTCTGCGCCCCCCCCCCCCCCCTTTCAGATTCTTTGTGAATGCATAATTGAGGGTCAGGAGAAAACATTTTCATTGACCTAATGGTTTAAAGTTTTTGTATGGAATGAATCACCTGAGACTGTTGATATGCTTGTTAGGAGTGTGGATCCACTGTTGCTCGCCCTAATAATATGTTTAGAGGCATTAGTAATTGTTTGTTTTTTCTTTTGCTTTTCTCCAGGAACAAGCAAGAAGTCGGCCCTCGCATATGGGGTGATGACGGCACTGACCGAACCCACATGGAGCATTTCCCCAGCTTTCAAAGAGAGCCTTTGAGACATGCTACCACGCATGCGTGGTCCCCTTCCTTCTCAATGATGCCATCTTGCTCAGTCTCCTTTTTTTCTGTGGAGCCCAAAGGATACATGTCCTGTTTCTCTGGAAAAAATCCTTGCTAATATCCTTAAAAGTTAGCTTTTCCCGGTTTGTGTACTAGTTCCTCTTCCTGCCTCAAGCCGGTGCTGGACCCGGCACTGTTCTTGGCTCCTTTCCCTTTTTTTTGATTGAGGCTTGCCTCGACAGACGACGATTTTTTTTCGCCTGGGGGTTGTCAACCCTGGGCAGGTGCTCTTCACCATATTTCGCGGTGGGTTCAAAAAATGTGACCACTGTAGTCAAACCCTATCAGTCACCGACACCCACGACTGCTGCCTGGGACCAGACCATGACGGCACCTCCTGTGACCTGTGCCAGGCCATGTCACCTAAAACCAATAAAAAGAGGTCTGAGTTGCAAGAGAAGCTGGTCCCAAGGTCTGACATGGCACTGGCCTCCCCGACACTGAACTTGAAGCCCAGAACTTCCCGTGAGGCCTGAGCACATATCCTAATCCATCCCTCCCAAACACAGTACCTAAGGTTCGTGGTAGGGGGAGGACACTACCAATACAGGCTGCTACCCTTCGGCCTGGTCTCCTCACCAAGGGTCTTCACCAAATGCTTTGTGGTGGTAGCTGCCCAGCTGCGCCTACAAGGGGCCTTCATCTTCCCCTACCTAGACGACTGGCTAATCAGGGGTGGTACGGCCTCAGGTCAGTCAGGCCACAGAGCGTGCAACCCTCATCCTGCAGCACCTGGGGTTCATCATCAACTATCCCAAAAAATCCCATCTCTCTCCAACCCAAGGTCTGGAGTTCATAGGTACTTAGCTGGATATGTTGCAGGTCAAGGCGGTACCCCCAAGAGAGAGGGCAGAATGTCTCAAGTAACTGGCAGGAGATGTACAATGCTGCTGGTCAGTCCCGGCTTGTCGTCTCCTCCGCCTGCTAGGCCACATGGCCTTGACAGTCCACATCGCGCCCTCAGCCCGCTGGTACATGTGAACAGCCCAGTGATGCCTCTGTTCACAGTGGACTCAAGCCACAGGCAGGCTACGGGACAGGATCAGGATTACCCACCAGTTGGCAGTATCCTTAAACTGGTGGCAGGACTTTCACCACCTCCAGTTGGGAATGCCCTTCCAGGCACCGCACCTCAGAGGACCCTGACCACAGATGCCTCCCTCCTATGTTGCAGAGCATATTGTGGGGACCACCGCACACAGGGCAGCTGGTCCCAGATCAAGCTCCTGGCACTCAGGGCAATCTTCCTAGCCCTGCGAGTGTTCCGCCATCCCTGCGACACCGGTCCATACTGATACAAACAGACAACCAAGTCACCATGTTCTATATCAACAAGCAGGGGGGCACAGGCTTGTACTCCCTCTGCCGGGAGGCGATGGCCCTCCTATCCTTTGTAGCTCTTAAGAGCATGCTGTTGCAAGCGGTCTATCTCCCAGGCCAGGACAACTGCCTAGTGGGCAGGCTGAGCAGAGTTCTCCAGTCGCATGAGTGGCGCTTGAACCCCAGGGTGGCCAAGAAGCTCTTCCATCTCTGGGGCAGGCCCGTGATGGATCTATTTGCCCCTACGGACAACGTGCAGCTGCCTCTCTTCTGCTTGGGCCAACCACACCCAGAGAGAATGGCGACAGACACTTTCCTGATCTCATGGTCCGAGGGCCTGCTCTATGCGTTCCCATATACTCCCCCAGTCACCAGGACCCTCTTAAGGTCCAGAGCGAGAAGGCATCAGTTATCCCAATTGCCCCTAGGTGGCCGAGACAGCCTTGGTTTCTACTGCTGCTCTCCCTTTCGGTGGCACTTCCAGTCCTGCTGGGCAGAGCTCCATACCTCCAGTCCCAGGAGGGAGGCTCACGCTTGCACCCCAACCTGGGGCTCTAATGTCAACAGCGTGGCTGCTGAAAGGGTAGCACTATTCCCTTTCAACCTTAAGAGAGAAGTTGAGGAGATCCTGCTGGCCTCCCAGAAGCCCTCCACCAGACGGGTCTAGGCCTTCAAGTGGAGAAGGTTCTCGACCTGGTGTGCGGAAAGAGGGGAGAACCCCTTCTCCTGCCATGTGAAAGTAGTACTTCAGTACCTACTGACCTTTCCCACACCAGGCTGAAGTCTAACTCAGTGAGGGTGCATCTGAGCGCTATAGCCGCTCGCCACCACCCTATCTAAGGGAAATCCTCTCAGGCCAGCTCCTGGCCTCCAGATTCCTCTGGAGCCTCCTGCTGTCTGTCCTCTCTCCATCCCCCAGCAGTGGAGTGGGACCTCAACGTGGTGCTCTCCCAGCTTACCAGACCGCCATTCGAGCCCATAGCCACTTGCCACCTACTGCACCTTTTTTGGAAAGTGGCCTTTCTGTTGGCCCTCACGTCCGCTCGAAAAGTGAGTGAACTCCAGGCCCTGGTGGTGGATCCACCATATACAAGGTTCTATAAGAACAGGGTAGTACTCCGCACCCAACCCAAATTCCTTTCGAAGGTGGTATCTCCTTTCCACCTCAACCAGGAGGTGGTGCTTCTCACCTTCTTCCCACAGCCTCATCCTGGCAGGGATGAACTGTTACTCCATACACTGGATAGCAGACGGGCCCTGTTCTCCTACCTGCAGCGGACACAGGCCGATCGCAAAGCTCCTCAGCTTTTCGGGTCTTATGACCCCAGCAGACTGGGACTCCCTGTGACTAAGCGAGCTCTGTCCATTTGGATGGTGGACTGTATTGCCCTCGCTTATGAGCGAGCTGGCCTCTCCCTGGAGCATCGGATCACAGCATATCGCATGAGGGCGATGGCCATGTCGGTGGCCAACCTCCGCTCAGTGCCGGTGACAGAGATATGTAAGGCTGCCACATGGTCTTCAATCCATATGTTTGCAGCTTGCTACTGCCTGGAGAGTGAGTCCCGCAAGGACAGTGCGTTCGGCCATGCAGTATGCCGTAACATTCTCGGGGTGTAGGCAACATTTGCCCTTTGACCCTTCTTTGTTCAGGCTACCGGAGTGATAGTATTGCTGGATGCTTGGATCTTGCAGAGTTTCTTGGTGGGGACTCACCTTCTGCAACTCACGGCTACCTGACTTGGTTGCCTTTAGTGCTGCTGTTGTTTGGTCCTCGGCAGCCTGGAGCTAGGGAGTCCCATATGTGAGGACTGACTTTCTGCATGTTCCTGGAGAAAGCGTAGCTGCTCATCTGTAACAGGTGTTCTCCAGGGACAGCAGGAATCTGTCCTCACAACCCTCCTTGAATATTGCATGCAATTCTGGTCGCCGAATCTTAAAAAGGATATAGCGTTATTAGAAAACGTACAGAGAAGAGCCACCAAAATGGTAAAGGGGATGGAAGGATACTTCTATGAAGAGAGGCTAAAAAGGTTAGGGCTCTTCAACCTAGAAAAGAGACGGCTGAGGGGAGATATGATAGAGGTCTATAAATTAATGAATGGAGTGGGACGGATAAACGTAGATCGATTGTTTACGTCGTCAGAATATAAAAAGACTAGGGGACATGCAATGAAGCTACAGGGTAACTTATTTAAGACTAATAAGAGAAAATATTTTTTTACTCAACGTGTAATCAAACTCTGGAATTTGTTACTTAGGATGTAGTAAAAGCTGTTAGTGTAGCTGGGTTTAAAAAAGGTTTGGACAAGTTCCTGGAGGAAAGGTCCATAAACCATTATTAAAAGGGACCTGGGATATCGCTGCTTGACCCAATACAAGCATTGAGGAACCTGTGTCTTTTGGGGAAACTGCTAGGTACTTATGACTTTAATTGGCCACTGTTAGAACAGGATACTGGGCTTGATGGATCTTGGTCTGATCCAGTATGGCATATCTTATGTTCTCCCTCTTCCCCTGGGAGTTGCCTCTCTACCTTGTTTTATTTTTACTACCATTCTTGCTATGTCATCTGACTGAGCACGATGGCACCCTTGGGCGGGAAAGGGACCATTCATGCAGGTTGCATGTCCCAAAGGCTTTCTTTGAAAGCTGGGGAAATGTTCCACGCAGGCTCCATTGGCACCGACGTCAACCCAGAAGGGAGGACTGATTCCTGCTGTCCCTGGAGAACACCTGTTACAGGTGAGTAACTACGCTTTATATCTGCTCTGTAGCATACTTTTTGTTGCTCCTCTTTTTGTCTGAGAACTTTTTGAGTATTATTTCCTATAAGTAACTATGGTATCTTCTTTTTATTGATTTCATATTGTGGTTAACGATACTGTCAGGAATGGGGCATTCTGGGTTGGAGTCCTCTTTGGCTTGGGTTTGCCTAGCTTTGCAAAGGTGAAGATTCTCAGATGATCTCTAGCTGGTTCTGGGTCTACTTCTCAGAGGCAATGGGTGTAGCAAAATGATACAAAGAGGCAGGTGTTTGTAGAATAACATGTTTTTATCTAAGAAATGAGCTTGCTACATACTGTATGTACAGCACTTGGCAGAATTTGTTAGAAGTGTAGCTAGTACAGAGTACTTGTGAGAGGTATAGATGTACGTGTGGATGTATATAGGATCTGTGCTAGTGTGTGTGTCTGTTTTTCAAAGACACCTTTCAACCAATAGTCATAGGCACAGAAAATTGTAAATTATTTCAGCATTGTTTCCTCTGTTCTCATCTTTTGCTCTTTGTTATGAAGAGATGCTTCCTCTGGTCTCCACCCCTCTTGGTATGCTGGTGTGATTACATTTGGTGATGGGACCACAGGAGCCTTCCTGTCCATACAGTTGTTAGTTTGCCAGACATTGGAAAAATTTTGTTAGGATTTAGGAGCTGGTCCAAAAGCTTAGGAGCCAGTGGCTGTGACTTCCTTGCACCCCCCTCCCCATTATCACCATTTTCCACTGACATTCTGTCATTTGCAAACTCATACATGTCTGGGGAGGGTGGAAGAGTTTGAAGAGAGGTAAATGATAATTACACTTACCTGGTAATTGTAGTTCCTTGAGTGACGACAGTTCAGTCCTCTACCTCTGGGTTGTCAATCTCCTGCAGCTAGGAGACTGGTATGTATGTCAGAATGATGACATCACTGGATATAGCCTGCTGCACTCCTACTTCCATCCCAGTGTGAACTATAACAAAGCAGACTCAAAGGAGCAATAAATAAGTAGCTAAACATAAGTTAACATCAACTAACTGTAAACTATCCACCCCTGTCGACAAGGCTTTCTTACCCCCTGCCCTGCCATCGAGAAGGGAAGAACCAAAAGAATTGAATGAAACCAGACTTACCGGTAACCATCTGCCACTTGCTACCAAATCGGGATCCCCCGTGAATCATCTGGGCGGGAAGGAGGACTGAACTGTTGTCACTCAAGGAACTACAATTACCAGGTAAGTGTAATTATCGTTTCCTTATCGTTCCTCCAGTTCAGTCCTCTACCTCTGGGATGTACCAGAGCAGTAATGAATGAGAGGGACCCTTCCAGCCGGCAGATAAGACCGCCAACCCGAAACGAGCATCCGAAGCCTCTGCAACATCCAGTCAGTAATGCTTGCTGAACATATGTAGAGACGAACAAGTCGCCGCCCTACAAATGTCCCCTGGTGGAACCAAACTGTGCTCCGCCCAAGAAGACGCCTGCGCCCTAGTGGAATGCGCCCTCAGCCCCACCGGTACAACACGACCTTGAAGCAAATAAGCGAAAGCAATTGCCTCTAAGCCAGCGGGCGATGGACGCCTTAGCCGCCGCCTCACCTTTGCGCACTCCTCCGAAAAGAACAAACAACCGCTCAGACTTGTGGAAGGATTCCGTGACTTTCAAATACTGACGCAAGGCTCTCTTCACATCAAGACGACAAAGACTGCGATCCGGTTCGCCGCCTCCCAGTGACCCCAGAACAGGCAAACACACCGCCTGGTTCAAATGAAAGGGGGATACCACCTTAGGCAAAAAGGACGGGACTGGACCCAAAACCACCTTCTCTCTGGAAAACGATAAGAAGGGCTCTCGGCACGACAACGCTTGCAGCTCCGAAACTCTCCGCGCCGAACAAATCGCCACCAGAAATACCGTCTTTAACGTCAAATCCTTCACCGACGCCCGACGCAACGGCTCAAAGGGAGACTTGGCTAACGCTGTGAGAACAAGATTGAGATCCCACGGCGGAACACACACTCTACGCGTAGGGCGCAATCTAGCGACCGCCTTCAGAAAGCGACCTATATCAGGGTGAGCTCCTAGAGACAGTCCATTGACCTTACCCCGATAACAGGAGAGGGCTGCCAACTGGACGCGTAAGGAACTGGCCGCCAGACCTTTGTCAAAACCGCCCTGCAGAAACTCCAAGACCAATGGAATCGAAACTGAAGCTGCCCGAACCTGATGCCTCAAACACCAATCCTCAAAGATGCGCCAGACTCGGACATATGCCAAAGAGGTCGAGTGCTTACGAGCTCTAAGCAAAGTTGTCACGACCGCCGACGAGTAACCTTTGTTCATCAGCTTAGCCCTCTCATTGGCCATACCGTAAGCGAGAACCGATCCACCTGAGGCATGAACAGAGGCCCTTGCAGTAACAGATCCGACCTCACCGGCAGCCGCCAGGGTTCTCCGTCCAAGAGACGTACCAGGTCCGCGTACCAAGGGCGCCTCGGCCAATCGGACGCAACCAAAAGGACTTTCCCTGCATGCGCCCCGATCTTCTGAATCACGCGGCCGATCAACGCCTAAGGTGGAAAGACATACCGAAGGCCAACCGACGGCCACCGACGAAGCAGCGCGTCTATGCCCTCCGACATTCGCTCCCGCCTTCTGCTGAAGATGCGGCTGACCTTTGCCGACTGGAAGGTCGCCATGAGATCCATGACCGGAGTTCCCCAACGACTGACTATCTGTCCGAAAACCTTGGGATGCAACTCCCACTCCCCGGCATCCACCTGCACTCATAAGAACATAAGAACATAAGATATGCCATACTGGGTCAGACCAAGGTCCATCAAGCCCAGTATTCTGTTTCCAACAGTGGCCAATCTAGGTCATATGTACCTAGCAGTTTCCCCAAGAGACACAAGTTCCACAATGCTTGTACTGGGTCAAGCATTGATATCTTCGGTCACTTCTTAATAATGGTTTATGGACCTTTCCTCCAGGAACTTGTCCAAACCTTTTTTAAACCCAGCTACACTAACAGCCTTTACTACATCCTCCGGTTACAAATTCCAGAGTTTGATTACACGTTGAGTGAAAAAATATGAGGAAGTCCGCTGTGACATTGTCCTTTCCCGCAATGTGCGCCGCAGAAATCGCGGACAAACGAAGCTCTACCTACGCGAATAGCTCGTCGGCCTCTTCCTCCATCGCGGCACTCCCTGTGCCGCCCTGGCGGTTGATGTACGCTACCGTCACCGAGTTGTCGGAGAGCACTCGCACGGGCTGACCGCTTACCATGTCCTCGAACGCCTGAAGGGCCCGAAACACCGCACAAAGCTCCAGCCGGTTTATCGCCCACGAGACCTCCAGGGGAGATCAAAGCCCCTGCGCAAACTGGCTCCCGTAGTGGGCTCCCCATCCTACTAGACTGGCATCCGTCAACAACGGAAGCCACTCCGGCTGTTTCAGCGGCATGCCGGCGGACAGCGACGATCTGAGCAGCCACCAGCATAGAGACTTTCTGACTTTGCTCGGGCAAGGCAGACGCTATCTCAATGCATCATTCTGATGCGACCAGTGGCGGAGCAGCGCCCTTTGGAGAGGTCGCATATGAATCCTGGCCCAAGGCACCGCTTCCAACGTCGCTGCCATGGTTCCCAGCACCCGGAGATAATCCCACGCCGACGGCGTTGGCACCGACAAACTGCCGCACTAGGTCCCTCAAGCCATCGGCCCGTTTATGCGGCAGAAACACCTGCCCCTTCTGTGTGTCGAACCGGACCCCCAAGTATTCGAGGTCCTGAGTGGGCTGTAAATGATTCTTGGCTGCGTTGACTACCCAACCAAGCTCTTGCAAAAAATTCACCACCCTGTCTGTCACTCGGAGACTCTCCTCCGCCGACTTGGCTTGAATCAACCAATCGTCGAGATACGGGTGGACTAGAATCCCTTCTTTGCGCAACGCCGCCGCCACCACCACCACCACCACCACCATCATAATCTTGGTGAAGGTCCGCGGCGCCATTGCCAAACCGAATGGCAATGCTTGGAACTGATAGTGACCCTAGGGAAGGGTGAACCGCAGAAACCTCTGGTGCGCTTCTCGAATGGGTATGTGCAAATACGCTTCCGTCACATCTAGAGACGTCAAGAATTCTCCGCGGCGTACCGCCACTATGACCGACCGCAACGTCTCCATTCGAAAGTGCGGCACCCGTAAGCAGCGGTTTACCGCTTTCAGGTCTAGGATGGGTCTTAACGTTCCGCCCTTCTTGGGCACCACGAAATAAATGGAGGAGCGACCCATGCCGTAATCGGTTTTGGGATCTTCCACCACGGCTCGCAACCAAATGAGTCTGTCTAAGGTTGCGCGAACCGCCGCCGTTTTCTTGGGACCCCTGCAAGGCGACAAGACGAAGGAATCCCGCACGGGCCGAGCCAGCTCCAACGCGTAGCCGTGCTGAGCTATTTCCAACACCCACTGGTCTGATGTGATGTGGGTCCAGGCGGCAAGAAACTCCCGGAGTCGCCCACCTATGGGAGGCTCCTCCGCCGGGACCCGCCTCGCTTCATTGAGTCTTACGCGAGGTGGACGCCGAGTTGGAGGAGAAACCTCTATTCGCTCCCCGAAACCCGCGAAAGCCCTGAGCTCGAGACGGGAACCGCCCCCTCTGGAAACTACCGAACCGCGTCGACCGAAATCTTCTGAAATCTCGAAACTGACCCCGAACGCCTTGGCCTGCCTTGGCTTGCTTCGGTATGTCCTCGGGCAGCCGGCCCACCTTGGACTCACCCAGGTCCTTCACCAGCTTATCCAAATCTTCCCCAAACAGCAAACCTCCCCCAAAGGGAAGCTTGCTGAGACGGGACTTAGAAGGGGCCATCCACCGCCCAATTGTGTAACCACAAGGATCTACAGGCGTCCACTACCGACCCCGTGCTGTTGGCCAGCGCCCTAATCAAGTCGTAATGCACATCGGCGAGATAGGCCGCCCCGGACTCCAAGCGATCCAGCTCCTTTACCTCCTCGATATCCATGTGCGAAGATTGGCGCAGACGCTGGGCCCAGCGCAGACACGCTCTGGCTACCCAAGCTCCGCAGATGGAGGCCTACAGCGAAATCGAGTCCGCTTCAAAGGCCTGCTTTAGGAGACTGTCAACTTTACGGTCCTGGGTATCCTTCAAGGCCGCACTACCTTCGACTGGAATTGTGGTCTTCTTCGTCACAGCCGACACCACCGCGTCTATTCGCGGTGCCCGGAACCTGTCCTTATCCTTATCGGCCAACGGGTACAAATCTATTCATCTTCCGAATTCCCCGAAGCCCTGCCTCCGGCTTATCCCATTCGTCCTGAATCATCCTCTCGATGACCCGGTGTACAGGAAACACCACCTGTGTCTGCCGAACCACCTGGATGACGGGATCCTCTATGTCGTCGTCCACCGCCGCAGGCGTAGCAAGATTCAACATCTGCAATGTCTCGGAAATCAAGGCTGCCAACTCCTCTCTGCGGAAGACCCTAATGATTTTTGCTTGATCCTCGGGCTCCGGGATCTCACCTTCCTCCAGGTCCTGTGAACCCTCTTCAGGATCCCACTCCGGCTCCTGGGCTTCCGGCCAGACGCCCTCCGCCGGGCCTTTAAGTCTTGCTCGCTTCGGCGCTGGCGGTTCCTCGGCTACCTCCCCAGCCGCTCCTAGCTGCGGAAGTGGGGATGCTAGCGGCTCGGATCCTGCCCTCTTGCCCCGCTGTCGCAGGCAAAAGGCTTGATGCATAAGCAGGACAAACTCAGGACTAAACTGTCCGAGACCGGACGCCTGGACCTGCAAAGGATCACTGGAGGGCCCCGCCATCTCCTCTAACGCTGGCGCGGGTTCCTATAACCGCGGGGAAACAGTCTCCACCCCCACGGGCGCGCCCTGTGCCCCCGGGGAGTCGTGGACTTCCATCTGAAGTTCCACTGCCGATGATAATGCAGCACAGCCCCGGCACACCCCGGTGTCAGCCACTGTGCCCCTCCTAGTGCCACATACAATACACTGCAGCCTGGCAGCCATAAGAAGACTAGCCAGACCACTCCCCCGGGGCTTACCTGAGCCTCTTGCCCCGCTGATGAGGTTTGCTCTCGTGTGGCAGCTGATGTGTTGTTTTTTGGTTTTTTTTTAAAGCAACTGCTGTGTGGGTCCTCAAACCCACTCCTCTTTTTTTTTTTTTTTTTTTTTCTTTTTTTTAAATCCTCGCTCCTGGGAAATGATACCCCCCTCAGCCCCCACCCCCCGATCATGAAGATCTCCAGGAACAAGCAGGAATGAGTCCTCACATATGGGTACGTCGGAACCGACGGAGCCTGCGCGGGAAAGCTCCCCAGCTTCCCAGAAGGAAAGCTTTTGGGGCTTCCCACAGCGCATGCGCGCTGCCTTCCCGCCTTCCTGACCAACTCTCCTCAGTTCTTCTTTTTCTGCGGAGCCAGCAGGTCGTGTTCCTGTCACCGCTGAAGAAGTTGTTATTTTAATTTGTTTCTTTGGCCGCGTATCTGCCTTCCCCGATTCCGGACCGGTACCGCCGGTCTTTTTTCTTACTTTAAAAAAAAAAAAAAATTTACTTCTATTTTTCCCCACTTGGTGTATTTTTAGTTAGGCCTCTAGGCCTTCACTAAATTTTTCCCTCATGGAAAAACCAGCCTCTGGTTTTAAAAAATGCACCAAGTGTAGCGGTACTATCTCGGTTACAGACACCCATGAATGGTGTCTTAAATGTTTGGGGCCTGACCACTCCATTCCGGATTGTCCATCCTGCTCTCTGATGTCTAAACGTGGCTTGCAGAACCGAGCAGCCAAGTTTCATATGCTGTTTTCTACAGATACTCCAGCATCGGCATCATCAAGGTCTTCCTCTCCAGATGGATCTCAGGTAACCAAACATTCTTCTGGCAGGTCCTCAAAGGGCAAATCTCCCTCTAAGTATCGAGATACCCCTGGGCTTGACCCTGAGGACCCTGCCCCAGCCAAACAACCCCGGCGGGAAGCTCCGGCTTCCAAAGCTTCTCCTATGGGGTTACAGGTTGACATCGATGGCACGGCCTCGACCGATCACCTGTTAGACTGTTCTGGGGTACCGGCTCAAGCTTCCGGTACCGACATCCAGACAGTCGTGGCTTCCATGGATCATACAGTCCAGTCCATGCAGCAGGCCATCATGGCTTTCATTAAAGCTGCGATGCCCGCGGTACCGCAACAAGCGGTACCGATACCGGTTCCGGTACCACACCCGATATCGGTACCCAGGGCATCCACATCAACCAGGATACCGGTTCCGGTTCCCGGTTCCGGGGTTTTTCCCGATACCGACCCGGTTCCGGGTACCCCCGATGTGGATACCGATCGGTACGCTTATCGATCCCTGGAAGCTAATCGACGATACTTCGAGTCTTCTGATGATTCTGACTCATCAGATGACTCTGCTGAGGTATCTCTTACTCTTCCTGAAGAGCCCCCTTCTCCAAAAAGGAGAATGTCTCCTCCAGAAGATTTGTCCTTTCAGGACTTCATCCTTGAAGTAGCTAAAGGTCTCTCTATTTCAGTTACCTCTGAAAAAGAACCTAGAGCAAAGAAATTAGACATTTTGGGATACTCTAAGGTTCCCAAGGAGGCAGTCACCTTGCCCATTCATGAAATTCTTCAGGAACACATGATGGACTTATGGGAGACTCCTCTCACCCTATCTCCACATTCTCGTCGTTTAGATACCATGTATCGTGTCCCTCCTTCTCCTGGTTTTCAAAAACCTCAGCTCCCTCACCACTCTATTGTGGTGCAGTCAGCTATGAAAAGGATAAAGAGTACCAAAAGACACTCTTCTACTCCTCCAGGAAGAGAATGTAGGACTTTGGATGCTTTTGGTAGAAAAATCTTCCAAGTCAGTATGCTTATTGCCAGAATCAATTCATACAGCCTCTATATGGGCATGTTTTTGAAGGAGCTGGCACAAAAGATACGCCATTTTCTCCCCTTTATCCCAGAGGATAGGAAGGAGGAGTTCCTTCTTTTGCTAAAGCATACCCAAGATGTTTCAAAGTTCTCCAATAGAGCTGCCTTTGACTCCTTTGAAGGTGCTAGCAGAGCTTCAGGCATTGCCTTAGCTGCTCGCAGAATTGCTTGGCTCCAGGCTTCTGACCTAGAACCCTGGGTCCAAGATGGGTTAGGAAACCTGCCCTGTACAGGTGAAAATCTGTTTGGTAAGGAGTGGCAAATCAAAGCCACTCAAATGGACGCAGAAAATGCTGCGTTAGATAGACTTTCTAAGTCTACCTCTACCCCTGCCAAGAAAAAGGCTTTTAAAAAGCCTTACTATAAGAAGACCAGATTTTCTACAAATCCTGGCCAACAATCTTCTACAGTTTGCTTTACTCCTAAGCGTCAGCAATCCAAACAAGCCAGGGCAAAACCTGCAGGAACTGCTGCAGCCCAGCAGTCCCAACCCCCTCAGGGTTTTTGACTTAATTCTAGAGTACTTCACCTTTCTGGCTCTGCAACAACCAGAGCCTCTCACCATTCCAGGAAGGTTAACTCAGTTTGCTCCAAGATGGGAGCAAATCACATCAGAACAGTGGACCCTCTCTATCATCAGAGAGGGCTACAAACTACATTTCTCCAGCCTTCCTCCCCATACCATGGTGAGACATTTCAATTCTCCCCCATCTCTCCTGCCCCTGTTGGGTCAGGAGGTGACCACCCTTCTTGCCCAAAGGGCAATAGAAGAGGTTCCTCTTCTTCAACAGGGGTCAGGGTTTTACTCCCCTTATTTTCTCATTCCCAAGAAAACAGGGGGGTACAGACCCATTCTAGATCTGAGAGAATTGAACAAATTTCTATGCAAGGAGAAATTCAAGATGCTCTCTCTAGGTACTCTCCTTCCATACCTACAGAGTCAGGATTTGCTTTGTTCTCTAGATCTAAAGGATGCGTACACACATATACTCATCCATCCATCCCACAGAAAATTCCTACGATTTCTGTTCCAGGGAAAACATTTCCAATACAGAGTACTCCCCTTCGGTCTAGCCTCTGCTCCAAGAGTGTTCACCAAATGCATGTCAATAGTGGCTGCATTTCTACGCACCCTGGGGATTTTTGTTTTCCCATACCTGGACGACTGGCTCATCCGAGCTCCATCTCAGTCCGAGGCTCAGACTTCCCTGGACCACACCAGACGCATACTGCAGTATCTGGGACTTGTCATCAATCTGCCAAAGTCTCAACTCACCCCTGCTCAGTCCCTAGAATTCATAGGGGCCTGGCTGGATACCACCACTGCAAGGGCCTATCTTCCTCAGGCCCGTTGCCACCGTCTAGTGCTCTTGGCCTCCCAAACTCAGTCCAGAAGCCACTTGACTGCCAGGGAGATGTTACAACTGCTAGGCCACATGGCATCCACAGTTCATGTGGTGCCATATGCTCGCCTGCATATGAGAGCAGCTCAATGGACTTTGTCCACCCAGTGGACTCAAGCATCAGGCACTCTCTCAGACCAAATAGCAACCTCCAAACGTCTCTTTTGGTCTCTCCAATGGTGGATATCCACTCAGAATCTGTTGTTGGGGGCTCCCTTCCAGCCACAGTTGCCCCAAGCAACCCTTACAACAGATGCCTCCCAAACAGGTTGGGGGGCTCATCTTCAAGACCTCTCCACTCAGGGCATCTGGTCTCCACAGGAGACCGCCCTTCATATCAACCTCTTGGAACTTCGAGCAGTATTCCTAGCTCTCAAGGTCTTTTACTCCCTCCTCAGCTACCAGACAGTCCTCATTCACACAGACAATCAGGTAGCCATGTTCTACATAAACAAACAAGGAGGGACTGGCTCTCTGTCGCTTTGCAACAAAGCTCTAAGATTATGGGCCTTCGCCAGAGAGCATCAAATCCATCTCCTGGCAGTGTATCTCCCAGGAATCCAAAACTCTTGGGCAGACAGACTCAGTCGAGTTCTGCTTCCACACGAATGGTCCCTGCACAAGGATCAGGTACTCCGAATCTTTCAGGAATGGGGAACCCCGGACATAGACCTATTTGCAAGTCCGTGGAATGGCAAACTTCCCCAGTTCTGTTCCAGAATTCCGTGTCAGGGGGCTCAGGCCAAGGATGCCTTCTTCCTTCACTGGGGTCAGGGCTTCCTGTATGCCTTTTCACCCATTCCTTTGATTCCCAAGACTCTGTTCAAACTTCAGAGGGATCAAGGATCTATGATCCTCATAGCTCCACGTTGGCCCTGCCAAGTTTGGTACCCTCTACTTCTACATCTCTCCCAAGCCCCCTCCCTGGACCTGGGAGCTGCTCCAGACCTTCTGTCTCAAGACTCAGGGAGGAGTGGTCTAGTGGGAGGGAGGAGTGGTCTAGTGGTTAGGACAAGGTACTTCAGGCCGGAGGGCCGGGGGTTCAAGTCCCACCTGGGGACAGCAATCTCAGGCCGGAGGGACTGGGATTTCTAGTCCTATAGGCACTCCTTGTGGTCTTGGGCAAGCCACTTAACCCTCCATTGCCCATGTTCCCTGTAAGTATTAGCGTATGTGTCTCATATCCCCTCGTGTTAAATGTATCCCCCAATTGACCGCTTTGACCCGGTGAAAAGCGGGATATAAATACAGCTAAATAAATAAATAAATACATAAATAAGAGGAGGGGACTTTGTGGCACCCAAACCCCACGTCCCTTCACCTGAGAGCTTGGTTGCTGAAGGCCTAGACCTTCAAGATTTTAATCTTTCGCAGCAAGTAAAGGATATCCTCCATGCCTCTAGGAAACCAACTACTAGGCGTTCTTACGCCTTTAAATGGAAAAAATTTTCCGTTTGGTGTGCTCAGCAGAGTCTTGACCCTCGAGCACTCCCTTTGAATTCTCTATTGGAATATCTCCTGCATCTCTCCAATGCAGGCCTCAAAACGAATTCTGTGCGGGTCCATTTGAGTGCTATCTCAGCATCTCTTAAGCCTATCAATGGACAACCTGTTTCCTCTCATCCTCTTATTGCAAGATTTATGAGAGGCCTATCTTTAACTAAGCCTCCCATTCGGCCTCCTCTGGTAGCATGGGACTTAAACTTGGTTCTTGGTCAGCTTATGAAGCCACCCTTTGAACCCTTAGCCACTACCTCCTTGAAATTTCTTTCCTGGAAGGTTATTTTCCTTATTGCACTCACTTCTGCTCGCCGCATCAGTGAACTGCAGGCTTTAGTGGCTAATCCACCTTATACAAGGTTCCATCATGATAAGGTAGTCCTTAGGACGAATCCTCACTTTATGCCTAAAGTGGTCTCACCTTTTCATCTTAATCAAGAGGTATATCTACCTGTCTTTTTTCCAGCTCCTCATGCATCCAGTGCAGAGAGGAACCTGCATACTCTAGATCAGTGTTTCCCAACCCAGTCCTACGGGGCACACCGGCCAGTCAGGTTTTCGGGATATCCCTAATGACTATGCATGAGATATATATGCATTAGAGAGATCCTGCCAACCTGACTGGTTTGTGGCCCTCCAGGGCTGGATTTGGAGACCCCTGCCTTACACCTCTGTCATTTAAGATTGTGAGTGGGCAAGGTGCAGATGTCCTAGACATCGAAAGGGTATATAGAATGTGACACATTCCTCCTCGATTCTCACCACCACCAAAAAGTTGTCTAATAGACAATATTTTGGTGGTGGTGAGAATCGAGGAGGAATGTGTCATATTCTATTTACCCTTTCGATGTCTAGGACATCTGCACCTTGCCCACTCACAATCTTAAATGACAGAGGTGTAAGGCAGGGGTCTCCAAATCCAGCCCTGGAGGGCCACAAACCAGTCAGGTTGGCAGGATATCTCTAATGCATATATATCTCATGCATAGTCATTAGGGATATCCCAAAAACCTGACTGGCCGGTGTGCCCCGTAGGACTGGGTTGGGAAACACTGCTCTAGATTGTAAAAGAGCTCTTGCCTTTTACCTCCACAGGACACAGCAACATCGAAAGTCTTCTCAGCTTTTTGTTGCTTTTGATCCTTCTCACTTAGGACTTCCAGTCTCAAAAAGAACACTGTCCAATTGGATTGCTCAATGCATTTCTTTTGCTTACCAGAGTAAGAACCTTTCTCTGGAAGGCCATGTCACAGCTCACAATGTGAGAGCCATGGCCACCTCTATGGCTCATCTTCATTCTGTATCCATCGATCAGATCTGTCGAGCAGCCACTTGGGCCTCGGTTCATACCTTCACAGCCCATTACTGCTTGGACAAGGACTCCCGCCGGGATGCCTTGTTTGGTCAGGCTGTCCTCAGACACCTGTTCCATTCTTAAACAACTCCTGCCCACCTTCCCTCAATGGATGCCTGAGATCCATAGGAAGATAGGGAACCCTTGAAGGGGGATCTCCCCAGCATCTCAGCTAGGGAGTCCCCATATGTGAGGACTCATTCCTGCTTGTTCCTGGAGATAGCACAGTTACTTACCTGTAACAGGTGATCTCTGGGAACAGCAGGAATTAGTCCTCACAACCCACCCACCTCCCCTAGGAGTTGTATCTCTCTCTCTCTTTCCTTTCCTCTCTCTATTGTCTCAGCTTTAAACTCAAACTGAGGAGAGTTGGTCAGGAAGGCGGGAAGGCAGCACGCATGCACTGTGGGAAGCCCCAAAAGCTTTCCTTCTGGGAAGCTGGGGAGCTTTCCCACGCAGGCTCCGTCGGTTTCGACGTACCCATATGTGAGGACTAATTCCTGCTGTTCCCAGAGATCACCTGTTACAGGTAAGTAACTGTGCTGTATGGCTGAAGAGGCCCAAAAACTCCCAAAGAAACAGAGACCAAAGAAAGCCCCCCAAGAACCAAAGCAACCCCCAGCAACCAAAGGAACAAGAGGGCAACGAAATAACAGCTTATCTGTGCTCTGCCCCTGATCGGGAAAACATGTGCTGACACGCGGCTGCTTCGCGGTCCAGAAAATGGCCACTGCGAGTGCCGAGAAGGAGCAAAAAAGGGCGCCAAAAACACCGGCGGCGTCTTTTCACTCCCGTACAAGGTGTCCCCCGAAAATAGAGCAGCCCGACGCTGGTGAAGCACTTATCGGCCCGGCCTGCCTCTCTCCTGCCAAATTCGCTGTTGTCGGTGCCTTCAAACCCGGGCCCGAAGCTTTGCTGCTTCAATCAGCTGCTTCCCGTTCAGCCGCCGGAGGGCCAACCCTGCAGCGCCGGGATGTCCACCGTAGAAGAAAAAGGTCTGTCCCCTGTAGAGTCAGGGGGGAGAGACCTCTGGGCCACCGGGGGGGGGGGGGGGTGGAGGGACTCAAAGTCTTGAGCCAGAACCCCCAGGAACAATACCCAGCACAGGCACAGGCAGGAAATAAGAAAGCTTTTTCTGCTTTTTTTTTTTTTTTAAAGGGACACTACCCAAATAAATCTAAGTCACTTAGCTACCCTAAAAATCTCCTGGCTCCTTATCTATTCCTCCAGAGAGCCCCCTTATAAGGCTCATCAAGTCCTCCTGCTGCAAGGAGACTGGTCACACACTGGGATGGAAGTAGGAGTGCAGCAGGCTATATCCAGTGATGTCATCATTCTGACATACGAGTCTCCTAGCTGCAGGAGGAGATTGACAACCCAGAGGTAGAGGACTGAACTGTAGGAACGATAAGGAATGTGTATCTTCTTATGGTAACACGAGTTGTATGAGGCATCTTTGGAAAGAAGTATGTAGATGGCAAGAGAGTGTGTGTGTGTGTGTGTGTGGTGCTGTGGTAAAACTGTGACTTGCCTATCTGCACATGGGATGTGTGAGCCCTGTAGTATGCTAAATAATGTCTGAATGGGGCTGGAGACATTCGGTCTACCTACATTTATACCTCCTAAACAGAAAGTCATAGCTTCTGATGTACAGTATTTCCCAGAAAACATAGTCATTCTAACTCAGACCAGCTGAATTGAATTGTGGGTAGGGCTATACTAACGGATATCTTTTCTGCTCTTGTGTGTGGGTGGTGGGGAGATTTTGGGGGGTAATATCATGGAAATATTAAACAGTAGTATGCATATAAATAAACTAGTTACGTGTAATCAGATTGGCTTTATGAAAACCCACATTTTTTTTAGTTCATAACATCATGCTGAACTGTTACCTATTTCCTGCATTTGCTTTTTTGTTAGATGGTACAGTGGCTCTAAGCTCTTAAAGTTCATTTCTACCTTATTCATTCTTCCTCTAGTTGGTTTTTGATGTGGTTCTGTTAATATTAGTTGTTCATTCAGTTTATTAACATACCAAATCATTCAAAGCATGGTGAATCCTATAAAAACAACATATTTTAATTACAAAAGATTTAACCATCCCACCAAATCACCCCTATAAAACTATTAAAACATAATTATCCCGATCCACTACCCCAATTATATTAAAAATATATTTATATATATATATTGTAACCACCCCCATCCCCATATAAAGCAAAAATCAGCATCATCTTCAAAGACCAAAGGATCAACATGCTGTATAAAAAGGCACTTTAGCCAGCTTTCAAATCTCATGTAATATCTCTGCAAAGTCATTTCCAGCCATATCTTGCCAAGAAAACCCAGGGCTTGCTGGGTTGCCAGGAGTCAGCATTGATTTGTCGGCACTTAAAGAGCGAGAGATCTCTGCTCGAAAAAATAATGGGACAGAATTTCATAACTTTGTCCCAAAATAAGTAAATGCCCTCTTCCTAGTACATTGCAACTTCACATGGGCAGGAACGACCAACAGAAACTGAGATGAACAAAGGGATTGTTGGAGAACATACGGACCCATCATCCCTGCCAAATACTTAGACTTTTGATAATGGGCAGCCTGAATGACCTAGCATAATTTCTTTAACTGTACCCGAGCTTCAACTGGAAGCCAGCGTAAGGATTATAATGTCAGTGAAATATGATCATATGGCATTCTACCAGTCAGTGATCCAGCGGCTGAATTACCTAAATACCTTTCAACTGCTGCTTTAGCAACCTGACATATGTAAACAATTGCAGTATCCAAGGCAACTAGTGATTAAGGCGTGAGTCACAGATGTCAAATCATATGTATTTGGCGGGTAAGAAATGTTTTTTGCGCATCTCAAGATAAGTAAATTAGCAAAACAAGTTAAAACCACCATTGAAACCTGCTTATCCAAATTCATATTTAGAATCAACACGAGCACTGGTTTAAGTCAAAAATCCATAAAGGCTACCTGATGATCCTATCGTGAGCTACTGTGCACACATTCTACGTGTACCCTAAACAAAGGCATGGCGTTAATTACATAGTGCAGCAGTTGCAACCCTAATCACCTTACTGAACTGTTTTATGAGCCTTACCTGTTGTCATTTACTATGATGATTTGCAGTATAAAATTTTAATTTACTATATTTTCCATTTTGCCTTTTGAAGAAAGCTATGAAGAATCCAAATGGTCTTAGAGCTTTAAATTCTGCATGTGTCTCTAACATTTTACAACCTAATTTACACATGCACCTTTCATCTGAAATTGCTCAGAGGGTATAGGTTGAGCATCACCCTTTGATGACTGGAGGAAAGCGGTACATAACTTCCAAGGTAGGGAAGTGAGAATGAATGCCAAAAAAGCAGTGCTTTTGTTAAGCAGTTTTTATCAGAAAGTAGAAGTGATTCAATTGTGAGGATAATTATGACTATCAGAAATCAAAAGTTTATTTTCTTTTTCTTTCAGCAACAGCTCTACCTGTAACCGAATCGGTGACTTCAGCTATTGGTAAGTTGGCATCGAGGCTGCTTTTTCACTTGACAGCAGACTTTATAAAAAGTCTATGTGCCTGATATTTAAAAAAGCCTGAATGCCTAAATTTAGGTTACTGAGTTAGGCTTCTAAATTCGTGTCCTCCTTTCAGCCAGATTAAGCTGTCAGCTGAAAATTCATCTTAAGTT